>CM066031.1:555647650-558047650 GCA_033557465.1 Ichthyophis bannanicus
GAAAAAGTCCTTTTACCCGAGGAAGGCGGCTGCCTACAAACAATACCCCCATTATCAGGCCCCTGCAGCTCCCCAACAGGGCCAGCAGGCCAAGGGACGGGGTAACGGGTCCCGTAGGCAGCAAGCCCCCAAGCCTGCACCACCAGCCCCTGCTCAGCAGGGTGGGGGTTTTTGACTCACACAGCATAGCCTTTCCCCCCCCCCCGCTGGTTCCTCCCAGCACCGGAGGCCGGCTGGTTCACTTCGCCCACAGGTGGTCCAGCATCACCGCAGATGCCTGGGTGCTTCAAGTCGTGCGAGAAGGCTATCTTCTCCACTTCCACCAGGTTCCTCCCTCCTATTTTCCGGGAGAACCTCCGCGACCCCCTCTGCACAGGGAATTACTCCTTCAGGAGTTAGCAGGTCTTCTGCAGGAACAGGCGGTGGAACCGGTGCCACACCACCTGAGAGGTCAAGGCTTTTATTCCCGGTATTTTCTGATACCAAAGAGAACAGGGGGCCTCAGACCCATCCTGGACTTGCGCAACCTCAACAAGTTCCTTGTGCGGGAGAAGTTCAAAATGCTTACCCTTGGAATCCTTCTGCCCTACCTCCAGCAGGGAGATTGGCTATGCTCCTTGGATCTAAAGGATGCCTACACGCACATCCTCATCCACCCAAGCCACCGCCAATACCTAAGGTTTGTGGTGGCAGGAAATCATTACCAGTACAGAGTACTGCCCTTTGGCCTGTCCTCCGCACCGCGAGTCTTCACAAAATGTCTCGCGGTCGTGGCGGCCCATCTCCGGCTTCACGGCCTCTATGTCTTTCCGTACCTCGACGACTGGCTCATCAGAGCAGCGTCCGCTCGGGAGGTCACCGACGCCATGCGCCGCACGGTGACTCTTCTGCAGCACTTGGGCTTTGTTATAAACTTCGCAAAGTCCACTTTGCTCCCCTCACAGGATCTCGAGTTCATCGGCGCAAGACTGCACACTCCTCAGGCGCGAGCATACCTACCGCTCGACAGGGCTCAACGGCTCATGGACCTAGCCGACCGCTTTCGCAGCCAGCCCCTGGTCTCCGCCAGGCGCTTCCTGAGACTACTCGGCCATATGGCTTCCACCGTCCATGTGACCCCCAATGCCCGCCTGAATATGCGGTCTGCTCAATGGTGTCTCCGCCAGCAGTGGCGACAAGCCACAGGCGGCCTAGCAGACCTAGTGCGCGTCTCCGAGCCGCTGATCTCGTCTCTCCGGTGGTGGCTCCGGCAGCCGAACCTGATATTCGGGATGCCTTTCCAGTCACCTCAGCCGACCCGGGTGCTGACCACCGATGCATCCCTCCTGGGCTGGGGAGCACATTGCCAAGAGGCACGTACTCAAGGCCTCTGGACCACGTGGGAGTCTGCTCAGCAGATCAACTTCCTGGAGCTCAGGGCGATCCGCCTAGCTCTCAAGGCCTTCTCCCACCTGACTTCCCACCAGTCCGTCCTTGTCCAGACGGACAATCAAGTTGCCATGTTCTACGTGAACAAGCAGGGGGGCACGGGCTCCTTCCTCCTCTGTCGGGAGGCACAGAAGCTCTGCTCTTGGGCCGTCAGTCACGGCATTCTCCTCAAGGCAGTTTATCTCCCGGGCCAAGAAAATTGCCTTGCGGACAAACTCAGCAGGGTCCTCCAGCCGCACGAGTGGCGTCTGGATCCCTTGGTAGTTCAGAAGCTCCTCCTCAAGTGGGGCCTCCCCACGGTGGATCTCTTTGCCAGTCCTCACAACCGGCAGCTTCCTCGCTTCTGCTCTCGTCAGCCACACCCCCTTCGGGTTGCGGCGGACGCTTTTCTGATCTCATGGTCGGGGAGCCTTCTGTACGCTTTCCCTCCCATCCCGCTAGTCTCTCTGACTCTTTTCAAGGTTCTCCGAGACAAAGCCTTCATGATCCTGATGGCCCCTCGCTGGCCCAGGCAGCCGTGGTTTCCGCTCCTACTGCAACTGGCGGTGGAGGATCCAATCCCTCTGGGGGTACAACCGGATCTCCTCACTCAGGATCAGGGGTCCCTACTGCACCCCAACCTCAGGTCTCTCAACCTCATGGCCTGGCTGCTGAGAGGGTAGTCCTTGCTCCCCTTCTCCTGCCGGCGGAGGTGGAGGAGGTTGTCTTGGTTCGCGACGGCCTTCTACCCGCAAATGCTACGCCCTTAAATGGCGTCGCTTTGCAGTCTGGTGTACCCAACAGTCTCAGGATCCCTTCTCCTGCCCGGTGTCGGTGATCTTGCAGTACTTGCTGCACCTCTCTAATCTGGGACTTAAGTCCAACTCCGTCAAAGTTCACCTCAGTGCTCTTTCAGCACATCATGTGCCGGTGGACGGCAGACCTCTCTCCAACGACCCTCTCGTAGCGAGGTTTCTCCGAGGTCTCCTTCTACTTAAACCACCTCTGCGCCCGCCAGCGCCTGACTGGGACCTGAATGTGGTTTTGCAGCGGATCACCTGTCCGCCTTTTGAACCTATGGCTACCTGTTCTCTCCGTTTTCTGTCTTGGAAAACACTGTTCTTGATAGCCCTCACTTCCGCTAGACGCGTAAGTGAATTGCAGGCCCTCGTGTCTGATCCCCCTTACACTAGGTTCTACAAGAATAGGGTAGTCCTACGGACTCACCCGAAATTTCTGCCTAAAGTGGTCTCCCCTTTTCACATCAATCAGGAGGTGGTACTTCCAACCTTCTTTCCCAGACCACACTCCAGCCGAGCTGAGACGGTCCTCCATACCCTGGACTGTAGAAGGGCATTGAACTTCTACCTTGACCGTACGCGGGAGCACCGTAAAGCTGCTCAGCTTTTTGTGTCTTTTGACCCCAATAAATTGGGGCTCCCGGTCTCCAAGCGTACTCTGTCCATCTGGGTTGCGGACTGTATCTCTTGGGCTTATGGGGCAGCCGGACTCTCCTTAGAAAGTCGAGTCACGGCTCATTGCGTTCGGGCAAAGGCCACGTCAGTGGCTTACCTCCGCTCTGTTCCGCTGGCAGACATCTGCCGGGCCGCTACTTGGTCTTCGAGCCAGACTTTTGCGGTCCATTACTGTCTCGAGAGGGAGTCCCGTAGGGACAGTGCTTTCGGACAGGCAGTCCTCCGTAATCTCTTTGAGGTCTGAGCAACTCCTACCCTCCATCCCGGATGTGGGCTACCGGTGGGTGATAATTCAGCGAAGATTCTATCCTTCTGTGCTGCTGAGCTAGAGGGAGCTCATTTTTGTGCTTAGGGTCTCCGGTAGCCTTGAGCTTGGGAGTCCCATAAGTGAGGACTGACTTCCTGCTTGGTCCTGGAGAAAGCGTAGTTACTCACCTGTAACAGGTGTTCTCCAGGAGCAGCAGGAATCAGTCCTCACTACCCTCCCTCCTCCCCTTGGAGTTGCAATCGTCTGCTTATGTTCTTTTTGCAAATTTTTATGCTGTCTTTTTTAGCTATGTCATCTGACTGGCTAAGATGGCACCCTCGGGCGGGAAGACGACCGCGCATGCGCGCTGCAATTCCCAAAGGCTTTCTTTGAAAGCTGGGGAAAATTGCTCCGCGAGGGCTCCGTCGGCGCCGACGTCACCCATAAGTGAGGACTGATTCCTGCTGCTCCTGGAGAACACCTGTTACAGGTGAGTAACTACGCTTTCTCCAGGAACAAGCAGGAAGTCAGCCCTCACATATGGGTGACATCGGCACCGACGGAGCCCTCGTGCAGAGCAATTCCCCAGCTTTCAAAGAAAGCCTTGGGACTGCATCGCGCATGCACAATCCCCTTTCCGTCCAAGGGTGCCATCTTCCTCAGTCTCCCTTTTTCCGCGGAGCCCAACGGACATAGTCCAACTTCCCTTGCGGAAAAAGTGCATCAAAATGCCTGCAGATTCTCTTCTTCGGCCTGGTTCGACGCTGGTTCCCCTTCCCGCCTCGGTTCGGTACACCGGTATAGAGTCCGGTCTTATGTTTTGTTTTTGTCCTTAGTGACTAGTGTTCACGCTTTTTTCTTTTTCACTGGCAGCCCGGTCGTTTGACCTTGCAGGAGCCCTTTTTCCCCCCGATTGCTGCCAGCAGGTTTAAAAAGTGTGATCGGTGTAAGAAATTAATGTCCCTCACCAACACCCTTGACTGCTGTCTCCACTGTCTCAGGCCCAGCCATGACCTGAAGGTTTGTGGCCCATGTGGCAAAATGTCCTCTAAGGCACTTAGAAGTAGGCAGCAGCAGCGTGAAAGGATTTTCTCCAAGTCCGAATCCACTCTGGTCCGGACCTCTTCAGAAGCCTCGACGTCTCGGGAGCTATCTGACTCCAAGTATCGGTGGTTTTCTGAGTGGGGGTCTCCCTCGTGGGAACACCAGAGGAAGAAGAAACCTGTGAGGGTGTCGTTGGATGCCTCTGATGGGCCTGGGCCCTTGCGGACCAGGTTGCGGAGTCCTGACCGCTGCCTTGGGTCCTTGGAGCCAGAGCGCCCTGCAAAAGTACCTCGTGCGGAGCCGGAAACGCTGAGGAAGGTAACTACTGCTGTCCTCATTGACTCACCTCCAGGAAAACCGTCATCGGGCCCGACAGCGTCGGAACCCGAGCCAGAAGCTGCAGTGTCTTCTGAGCTCGGTCTCTGAATGACAGCCTTGGAGCGCAGCATGTCTGCCTTCATGGAGCAGCAGCGGGAGCTGATGGCTGGTCTCACCGGTCCATCCGCCCCAACCACTGGGACTTCAATGACCAAGTTGATCCCAGAGGCCGAGCTGATCCTCAAGACTCTTCGAGCTCGAGTCAATCCTCGACTGAGGTCTCCCTCGACCTCCCGTTCGGGACCGAGGTCGTTGACGCTGGTGCCCTCGGTGTTGGGGCGGTCGAGATCAAAGTCCTCACGGCCGGAGCGCATCGATTCCTCCTCGGAGGACTCTGCATGGGAAACAGAAGTTGAAGAGTCCCCGGACACCCACTGGACCCAGTGTGTCCCATTGGACTCGCTGGGGTCCGAGCCTCAGAGAAGGGCCCCGGGAGGATACCCGGTTCGTCAGGGATATATCCAAGGTTTTGGCATTCCCAGCGGACACAGAGGAGGAGCCTCGAGCTGAGGAGCTCAAAGCCCTCCAGTATGACTTCCCCCTCGAAGCCCTTACGGAACCAGTTCCTCCGATGTTCGAATGGCTGATGCTCTGCATGTGGGAGTCACCGGCCTCTATGCCGGTTCTCAGCAAGCGGGTCGATTCCATCTGTCGAGTCCGCAAGAGTCCTTGCTTCCAAAAGGCACAGCTGCCACATAACTCCATGGTTGTGGAATCGGCCATGCACAGGCTCAAGAGCCAAAAAACACACTTCTTGGTGCCCCCTGGCAGGGAGGCCTGGAACCTGGATGCCCTTGGCAGAAAGTACTACCAGGGCTTGATGCTATCATGCCGTGTCCAAACATACCAGCTGTACATGGGCATTTACTTGCGAGACCTGGCCCTTGCAGTGCTTCAAGAACTTGTCCACTGGGATTTGGGAGTGCTTGAAGTTTGTCTTGAGCAGCCTATGATGGCTTCAAGGCTTCGACCCAGGTAGCCGCAGCCAGCATCGGTGCCTGACGCCAGGCGTGGCTAATGTCGTCGGACCTGGAGCCATGTGTTCAGGACAAGTTGGTCGATGTCCCTTGCCAAGGTGACAACCTTTATGGCAAACCCATGACTGAGAAGGCTGCTGAAATCAAGACAAAGTAGTTGACCCGGTCAAGACTCTCGAAGACATCTGCCCCTTCTAAAAGGGGCTCGGGTAAAAAGCCCTTTTTCCCGAGGAAGCGTACTGCTTACGCAACTAAGCAGCACGCTTCCTCGGGAAAAAGGGCTTTTGTACCATGTAAACTGCTCTGATATGTATTTGTAGAGCAGTATATTAAGTCAATAAACATAAACATAAACTACCCCACTCACCAGGCTGCTCCGGCTCCCCAACAGGGGCAGCAGGCTAAGGGACAGGGGCATGGTCCGCATTAGCAGAAGACCCCCAGGCACCGGCTCCTTCCCAGCCGGTAGGGGGTTTTTGACTGCCACAGCATAGTCTCTCTCCAACCAGGGGTCAGGCTTGACACAGGAGGAAGGCTGACCCTGTATGCTCACAGGTGGCCAGCATTCACCACAGATACCTGGGTCCTACAAATAATCCAAAAGGGCTCTTTGCTCTATTTCAACCAGGTACCTCCCTCCTATTTTCCAGGAGAGCCTCTCAGACCCCCTCTACACAGGAACCTCCTCTTACAGGAGTTGGCTGATCTTCTAGATGATCAGGCAGTGGAGCCGGTGCCCCACAGCCTGCCAAGGGCAAGGCTACTCCAGGTATTCTCTGAGACCAAAGAAAACAGGAGACCTCAGGCTCATCCTCGACCTGCGAAACTTAAACAAGTTCCTGGTGAGGGAAAAGTTCAAGATGCTTTCCCTTGGAATATTGATGCCTTACCTCCATCAGGGAGACTGGCTATACTCTCTAGACCTGAAGGATGCTTATACGCACATCCTCATACATCCAGACAACAGACAATATTTATTTATTTTATTTATTTAAAACTTTCTTATATACCGCCTCTTCCATAGATCAAAGGCGATTTACATATAACAATTGTAACAAGAACAGGTTTTACATAGAACAGATTTTTTAAATTATTTACAATCAACTTTTAAATAAAAAGCAGTTTACATATAACAAGTGTAACATGAACAGGTTTTACATAGAACAGATATCTCAGATTTGTAGTGGGAGGAAACCATTATCAGTACAGAGTACTTCCATTTGGCTTAGCCTCTGCCCCCAGAGTATTTACCAAATGTCTGGCGGTAGTGGCGGCCTTCCTCAGGAACCAGGGAATTTTTGTCTTCCCGTACCTGGACAACTGGCTCATCAGGGCCCCGTCGCCTCAAGAAGTCCAGCAGGCCACAGCTCGCACTATCGGCAAACTGCAGCATCTAGGCTTTGTCATAAATCAAGCAAAGTCCACTTTGCTCCCCACTCAAAACTTCTTAGTGTTCATAGGGGCAAGGCTAGACACCCTTCAAGTGAAGGCTTACCTGCCAGAGGGCAGAGCATACAGGCTTCTGGAGCTAGTACACCAAATCAGCCACAAGTCTCAGATATCAGCAAGGCACTTTCTATGCCTTCTGGGACACATGGCCTCCACGGTTCATGTGACCCCAAACGCCCATCTCCACATGAGGACAGCTCAGTGGTGCCTCAGATCAGTGGGCACAAGCCACAGGAAGACTCGGAGACAGGATCAGAGTGTCAAAACGACTGCTGAAGTCATTGACCTGGTGGCTTCAGCCATCCAACCTGCTCGAGGGAGTGCCTTTCCAGCCTCCCCCGAACACAAGAGGGCTGATAACAGATGCATCTTTCTGGGCTGGGGAGCCCATTGCCAGGAGCTATGCACTCAAGGGTTGTGGTCTCCTCAGGAGAGGACGACACAAATCAACATCTTAGAGCTCCGGGTGATACACCTAGCTCTTCAAACCTTCTCTCATGTTCTCTCACATCAGTCTGTCTTATTACAAACAGACAACCAGGTGGCTATGTTCTGTGTGAACAAGCAGGGAGGGATGGGGGTCCTGCCTCCTGTGTCAGGAGACACTGGACCTCTGTTCCTTTGCAATCCGACAAGGGATGTCTCTCAAAGCAGTTTACCTGCCAAGTCAGGAGAACTGCCTAGCAGACAAGCTAAGCAGAATTCTCCAAACTCACGAGTGGCAACTGATCCGGAAGTAGCCCAGCAGATCTTCCATTGCTGGGGACATCCGGCCATAGATCTTTGCCAGTCCACAGAATCATCAGTTGCCCAACTTTTGCTCCAGACAGCCACACCAGCCTGTATGCGTTTCCCTCCCATGCCTCTGGTGGCCTGAACTCTATTCTAAATCCTTCAGGACAAGGCCTCGGTCATCCTGGTAGCCCCCAGATGGCCAAGACAACCTTGGTTTCTGCTTCTCCAGCTGGCAGTGGAAATCCCACTCCCTCTGGGGACATAGCCCGACCTTCTGTCCCAGGAGCAGGGCTCTATCTTACACCCCATCCTAAGGTCCCTCAACCTGATGGCATGGCTGCTGAAAGGGTAGTGCTAGCTTCTCTCCTCCTGCTGGAGAACGTGGAAGAAGTGCTACTGGCCTCAAGGAGGCAGTCCACTAGGAAAATCGATGCCTTCAAGTGGCGTAGGTTTGAGGTGTGGTGTAGCCAGCACAACGAAAACCCTTTCTCTTGTCTAGTACCAGTTGTGTTGCAGTACCTGCTGAACCTCTCAGAATTAGGCCTCAAATCTAACTGTCATGGTCCACCTGAGTGCTTTGTGAGCACACCACTCTCCAGTGGAAGGACAACCTCTTTCGGTTCACCCCTTGGTGTCCAGATTCCTCAGAGGTCTACTTCTACTAAAACCCCCTGGTTTGTCCTCTGGCAACAGAATGGGATTTGAATGTGGTCTTGCAACAGCTTACTCGCCCACCTTTTGAGCCGATGTCCACTTGCCATCTGCGCTTCCTCTCCTGGAAGGTGCTCTTCCTGGTGGCACTCACATTTGCCAGACGAGTGAGTGAACTACAAGCTCTTGTGTCAGAAAGACCATACACATGGTTCTATAGGAACAGGGTGGTCCTGCGCATCCACCCCAAGTTCCTTCCGAAAGTGGTCTCTGCGTTCCACCTCAACTAAGAGGTGGTTCTTCCAACATTCTTTCCCAGACCGCATGCTAGCTGGGCAGAGGCGGTTCTGCATACCCTTGATTGTAAAAGGTCTTTAGCCTTCTACCTGGAGTGTACGTGGGGACATCGTAGGGCTACTCAGCTCTTCGTCTCTTATGACCCCAGTAAGCTGGGGCTACCTGTCTCCAAGCGCACGTTGTCCACCTGTGTGGCAGACTGCATTGCCTGGGCATACAGGGCGGCCGACCTCCTGTTGCAGGGTCGAGTCACGTCCTCCGTGTCAGTGCTAAGGCCGCATCAGTGACTCACTTCCTCTGTTCTTCTGGCAGACATCTGCAGGGCCCGCAACCTGGTCTTCAAGCCAGACTTTTGCAACCCATTACTGCTTGGATGGAGAGTCCCAACAGGACAGTGCTTTCGGCCAGGCGGTACTCCGTAACTTATTTGAGGTTTAGGCAACTCCTACCCTCAGGCCCTTTGGTGTCAGGCTACCGGGGGGGTGTTGTGTCTCCGCTGAATTCCTATCATAGCTGCTGCGGCTCTTCTAGAGGGAGCCATTTTTCAGCTAGGGGTTCTCGGTAGCCTATAGCTAGGGAGTCCCATATGTGAGGACTGACTGAATTCCTGCTTGTTCCTGGAGAAAGTGTAGTTACTCACCTGTAACAAGTGTTCTCCAGGGACAGCAGGAATCAGTCCTCACGACCCTCCCTCCTCCCCTGGAGTTGCAGTCCTATTATTGATTTTTATTATTTTTGTCATCTTTTTAGCTATGTCATTTGACTGAGCAAGATGGCACCCTTGGGCGGGAAGGGGATCGCACATGCGAGATGCAGTCCAAAAGGCTTTCTTTGAAAGCTGGTGAATTGCTCTGCATGAGGGCTCCGTCGGTGCCGACATCACCCATATGTGAGACTGATTCCTGCTGTCCCTGCAGAACACCTGTTACAGCTGAGTAACTACGCTTAACGGCTTCATCCGATTGCTGTAATACTTCGGTGGGGGAATGCCATCAATGCCCGGTGCTTTGTTCTTTGATAAGGCTTTAAATGCTGCTTTGACTTCATCACCATCTTGTAGTATTTCAATTCGAGTCTGCAATTTTTTTCTTTATCCGGAGCTTTAGAAAAGCCAATTTTGTTCTTCCTCCTAATAGTTTCTGATTCTATTTCCTTGCATGTGTCATTGTAGTACTTCTTGTCTTGTCTAGCTGCTCATTGGAAATCTGAGTTCTGCAATTGCCTCTTTCTCCTCTGACTTTAGCTTCTCTGCGTTTCTGGACAATTTTCATTTTTTTCAGTCCTTCATTTTGGCTGTTTTTGCTTTTTCACCTTATGTAGAGACTTATCGCTTTCTTCCAATACAGTCTTGATGTCGTCCCATAATTCTTCTGGAACACTGTCCTTTGAATCTAAAGCAGCAAATCAATTTTTTAGGCAGCCTTTAAATTCTAGTAGCATATTCTCACGGTCATATTTTCCTATATTCATGAGTGATTTTATCTTTTTCAACTTTAGCTTGAGTTTGCATACTAGGAGCTGATGATCTATACCACAGTCAGCTCCAGATTTTGTCCTTTTTGATGAGCTTTTCCATCATTGTCTTCCACAGATGTCAATTTGATTTCTGTACAATCTATTAGGTGAAGTCTACATGTACAGTTGGTGCTTGTGTTGCTGGAAGAAGGTTTTTAAGATGAATAGGTCATTGGTCTTGCAGAATTCTATTGGTCTTTCTCCAGCTTTGTTTCTGCTGCCAAGTCTGTATTTTCCAACTACTTTGCCGCTGCCTTTGTTGCCAACTTTTGTGTTCCAGTCACCCATGACTATCAGGATATCCTGTTTGCATGTTCTGTCAATTTCAGCTTATGTAGAGGACATATCAATGAAATAAAAGGTATTAATCTAATAAGCAATAATAAAATGATGGTGGTGATCGCCCCTTTAAAAGTTTTTGTATACTATTCTTTTGTTTTTCAAGTATGTGGCTTGTCTATTCTCAAACGTCAAACAGTGGAGAAGGTCCCATAAGGATGGCAACACCAAAATGGGTAGTGTAATTAATAGTGAAAGATAAATTAAGCATAGCAAGAATAAATAACTAAACACATCAAACAAAATTAAGACAACCAATGGAGGGTATTAAAAAGCCAACACCATAATTAGAGGATCAACCTTAAAATGAATAAATAAAAAGGTGAGACCTCCTAAAAAGTCATAAACCCACAAGATGAATAATACATAAAACTGCATACACTATTTAAAAAATATATATATTGAAGGGAGAGGAGGGAAAGTAAGGACATGATACTGGATGAATTAAGTGCTGAAAGTAACAGTAAATCAAAGAAACAAAATGTAAAACCCATCTTAAAATGGAACTTAAAACCATAAATTCATAAACAGAAGTCTTGGTCCATATTTAGCGCATGAGGAGTGAGGGAGCCAAATTTGAAAATATATTTTTGTTCTAATTGTAGTAAAATATTTGTCACCACCTCTCCAATGAGGCTTCACTACCTTGATCACAAAAAATGTGTGGTCAGATAAGGAATGTTGTGCTGATACCCAGTGAGCAACAAGAGACTGGTCTTCAACCCACCTTTTAAGACAACTCCTGTGCTCCACCATACGAATAGGTATACTGCATTTTTTGTCTTTCCTATGTACAGTAGATTACAAGGACAGACTCCATATAGATCACATAGTCCAATTTGCAGTTTGAAAATAGCTAAGGAAAAACTTTTGTGGTGGTAGGATGTAAAAAAGTCCCTTGTGATCAGTGTGTGGCTACAAATGGAACAGTGTCCAAGTTTGTAATGACCAGTGACTTTGAGCGTAGCTCATGATATCGAGTGCTGAAGGTACCAAGGAATTGGCTAAATTGGTGTTCCTTTTATGGGCCACCATAATACAACTAAGGCTGAAGGGACTGTGGAGAGGATGCACCATTCTTTTAAAATTCTTGTAATGTCATGTGATAAATTTGAGAAAATGAGGGGTCAAACAAGCTGATCATTTTGTGTGCATAAAGGGCTTTGTAACATCTTTGAGCAGTCTGACTTAGGTTATCCCTCTGACTGCATTAGTGAGCTTATGAACAAGCTTTCTTGGAATTGCCTCTTCTCCAGGACCAAGCAGGAAGTCAGTCCTCACATATGGGTGACATCGTCGATGAAGCCCCTGCGGAGCATTTCCCCAGCTTTCCAAGAAAGCCTTTGGGAATGCAAGCATGCATGCGCGGTTCCCTTCCCACCTAAAGGTGCCATCTTGCTCAGTCTCTCTTCTTACTTGAAGCCCACCGGACGTGTGTCCTAGTCCTCCCGGAAAATAGTTCGATTTTTTGGCGATCCTTCACTATTTTTTCTCCGGTTCGACGCCGGTTCCCCTCCTGCTGGGTTCGGTACACCGGTATCGAGCCCGATATTCGTTTTTCGGTTGTTGCCCTTAGTGGCTGGCGTTCACGCCCTATTTTTCTTTTTCCCTGGAAGGCCAGTCCTTTGACCTCGCGGGGACTCTTTTTTTTCCCCGATGGCTTCTAGTGGGTTTAAAAAGTGTGATCGGTGCAAGAAACTAATGTCTCTCACCGACACACACGACTGCTGCCTTCGGTGCCTCGGTCCTGACCACGATCCTAAGACGTGTGGACCATGTGGAAAGATGTCTTCCAAGGCACTTCGCAGTCATCAGCACCAAAAGGAAAGGCTTTTTTCTGACTCGGCCTCTGGCCGGGCCCGGACTTCGTCTGAGGCCTCGACATCTCGGGAATCGGATCCCGAGCACCGTCGGGGCTCCTCGGACAGGGGGTCCCTCGACCAGGAACGAAAGAGGAAGAAACGGCTCACGAGAGCGTCGTTGGAAGAGGTCCCTGGCTCCTCGAGAGCTAGATCTCAGACCTCCGACCGTTGCCCCGGGTCCGTGGAACAGGAGAAGCCTTCCAAAGTACCTCAAGTGGAGCCGGAGTCTGCTGGACACATAAGCCCTGTAGTCTTCGTGGACTCTCCTCCCAGAGAGCCGACGTCGGTTGGAGCTACTGAGTCTCCTGACCTGGGTCTCAGGCTGACAGCCTTGGAGAGCAGACTGTCTACCTTCATGGAGCAGCAGCAGGCACTGATGGCCAGCCTGTCTGGCGCATCTGCCCCGACCACCGGGACATCGACATCGAAGTCGACCCCAGAGACCGAGCCGATACTCGAGACCATGAAGGCTCGAGGTCGACCTTGGTCGCGGTCTCCCTCGACCTCCCGTTTGGGACCGAGGGTGTCGACGCCGGTGCCTTTGGCGTCGGGGCAGGTACTCACAGGCCCCGCGTGGTCGGAGCCCGATTCCTCATCGGACGAGTCCGCCTGGGAGACGGAGGACGAGGAGTCCCCCGACACCTTCCGGACTCGGTGCGTCCCATCGGACTCACCGCAGTCTGAGCCCCGGAGTAGATCCCCCCCCCCCGAGGATACCCGGTTCTCTGAGTTCATCCGGGATATGGCCACCGCGTTGGCTATCTCTGCGGACCCGGAGGAGGAGCCGAGGAGCTCGAGGCCCTACAGTACGACTCTTTCCGAAGGAGGCCTTTACTGTTCCGGTTCCTCCGATGCTGGAACGGCTCCTCTTCTGGATGTGGGAGGCACCGGCCTCGGCACTGGTTCTCTAAGCAAGCGGGTCGATTCGATCTATCGACTCCGGAAGAGTCCTGGCTTTCAAAAGGCACAGCTACCACACCATTCTATGGTTGTGGAATCGACCATGCATTCCCTGAAAAGTCAGAAGATGCACTCTGTGGTGCCCCCCGGCAGGGAGGCCCGGAACCTCGATGGTTTTGGTAGAAAGTGCTTCCAGGGCTCGATGCTTGCTTACCTGCCGTGTCCAATCTTACCAGCTGTACATGGGCATGTACTTGCGAGACCTGGCCAAGGAGCTGGCCGGGTGTCTTTGGTCTCTCCGGGGAACCCTTGCAGAGGTTCAAGTCCTTGTCCTTAGGGATCCGGTAATGCTCTGTTTATGTCCCGCGCTGCCTACAATGGCTTCGAGGCTTCGGCCCATGTTGCGGCAGCTGGCATCGCGGCTCGACGCCAGGCATGGCTGCAGTCATCGGACCTCAAGCCATGGGTTCAGGACAAGTTGGTCGATGTCCCTTGCCGAGGTGAGAACCTTTTTGGCAAGCCCATGACCGAGAAGGCTGCACAGCTCGAAACCGAGCACCTCATGAGGACAAGGCTGTCTAGGAAGACTTCTGCCCCTTCTCACAAAAAGAAGGGCTCGGGTAAAAAGCCCTTTTACCCGAGGAAGGGCACTGCCTACAAACAGTACCCACAGTACCAGGCTGCCCAAGCTGCCCCTCAGGGTCAGCAAGCCAAGGGGCAGGGTAATGGGCCCCGTAGGCAGAGGACCCCAAGCCTCCGGCCCCTGCTCCCACTCAGCAGGGTGGGTTTTTTTTGACTCCTTAGGCATAGCCTCTCCGTCCCTGCTCTCCCAACCCTGCACAGGAGGTCGCCTCGCCCTGTTCGCCCACCAGTGGCCATCCATCACTGGAGACAGTTGGGTGTTAAGCATAGTCCACAAGGGCTATCTACTGCACTTCCAACAACTGCCTCCTCCATACTTTCCAGGGGAGCCTCCAAGGCCTTCCCTGCACACAGATCTTCTCCTTCAGGAGCTCCAGGGTCTGCTGGTGGACAGGGCAGTGGAGCCTGTGCCTCCCCACTTGCAAGGTCAAGGGTTCTACTCCAGGTATTTCCTGGTACCCAAAAGAACCGGTGGCCTTTGACCTATTCTAGACCTCAGAAATCTCAAGTTCCTAGAGAAGGAAAAGTTGAAGATGCTTACTCTTGGAACACTTCTGCCCTACCTCCAGCAGGGAGATTGGCTATGCTCATTGGATCTAAAGGATGTGTACACTCACATTCTCATTCATCCAGACCACAGAAAGTACCTCAGGTTCATTGTGGGAGGAAACCATTATCAGTACAGAATGCTGCCTTTTGGCCTCACATCCGCTCCCAGGGTCTTTACCAAATGCCTGGCAGTGGTGGCAGCCTACCTAAGAAATCAGGGAGTCTGTCTTCCCCTATCTGGATGACTGGCTCATAAGAGGTCAGTCGTGCCAGGAGGCTCGACAGGCCACCCTCAGAACTATTGCTCTTCTTCAAAGATTGGGGTTTGTAATAAACTTAAAGTCCACTTTGCTCCCCTCCCAGAACTTGGAGTTTATAGGGGCAAGGTTGGAGACTCTCCTTGCAAAGGCATTCTTGCCAGAAGACAGAGCCCAAAGACTGAAACTTAGCAAACCAGTTTCTCAACAGGTCACTGGTCTCCGCCAGACTCTGCCTGAGGCTTCTAGGCCACATGGCTTCGACAGTACATGTGACCCCCAATGCCAGGCTCCATATGAGGCCTGCACAGTGGTGCCTTCGGACTCAGTGGTCACAGGCCACAGGCAGCCTCAGAGACAGGATAAGGGTGTCCAGACAATTTCTGAACTCCCTCAGCTGGTGGCGGCACCTGCCCAATCTGCTACAAGGGGTACCTTTTCAAATTCCTGGGTACACAGTGGTGTTGACCACAGATGCCTCCCTGCAGGGCTGGGGAGCTCATTGTCTGGGCAAGTGCACCCAGGGCCTGTGGTCTCCCTGGGAAGCCGCACAGCAGATCAATCTACTGGAACTCAGGGCTATTCGGTTAGCCCTCAAGACTTTCTCTCCAACTCTGGCTCATCAGTCTGTCCTAGTTCAAACAGACAACCAGGTAGCCATGTTTTATGTGAACAAGCAGGGCGGAACTGGGTCCAGGATCCTTTGTCAGGAAGCACAGGACCTTTGCTTGTTTGCCCTCCAGCACAACATGCTTCTCAGGGCTGTGTACCTTCCAGGCCAGGAAAACTACCTGGCCGACAGGTTGAGCAGGCTTTTGCAGCCCCACGAGTGGCAGCTCCACCCTGTGGTGGTTCAGAAGATTTTCCTGCAATGGGGACTTCATTCATAGATCTGTTTGCTAGTCCACTGAACAAACAGCTGCCAAAGTTCTGCTCCAGACAACTGCATCCTCTGTGGATAGCAGCAGATGCTTTTCTAATCCCATGGTCTCAGGGCCTCCTGTATGCGTTTCCTCCCACGCCCTTGGTGGCCCGAACCCTGTTCAAGATTCTTCAGGACAAGGCCTTGGTCCTGCTGGTGGCTCCCAGGTGGCCCAGACAGCCTTGAATTCCACTTCTGCTTCAACTGGCAGTGGATCCTCCACTGCCTCTGGGGTTGCAACCCGACCTTCTCTCTCAGGACCAAGGTTCCCTTCTGCACCCCAATCTCAAAGCTCTCAATTTGATGGCTTGGAGGCTGCAAGGGTAGTTTTGGCTCCCTGGAGCCTACCTCAGGAAGTTGAGGAGGATGCCTTAGCCTCTAGGAAACAGTCCACTAGGAAAACCTATGCTCTCAAATGGAAAAGGTTTTCTGTGTGGTGTCAGCTACGTACAGAGGATCCTTTCTCCTGTACTGTACCAGTAGTGCTTCAGTACTTGCTGCACTTATCAAATCAAGGACTTAAGTCCAATTCTGTTCGGGTCCACCTCTCAGCTCTAGCAGCTCACCACTCACTGGTGGAAGGACATTCTCTGTCGGTTCACTCCTTGGTGTCCCGCTTTCTCAGAGGCTTGCTTTAGCTCAAGCCTCCAATCCGTCGTCCTGCTCCTGAGTGGGAGTTGAATGTGGTCTTACAGCAACTGACTCGCCCACCTTTTGAACCAATGGCTACTTGCCCTCTACGCTTCCTGTCCTGGAAGACACACTTCTTGATAGCCCTGACCTCAGCCAGGCAAGTGAGTGAGCTTCAGGTCCTGGTCTGTGACAGGCCTTACACACGCATCTCCAGGAACAAGCAGGAATAAGTCCTCACTTATGGCTACGTCAGTACCGACGGAGCCTGCGCGGGAAAGCTCCCCAGCTTCCCAGAAGGAAGCTTTTGGGGCCTCCCACTGCACATGCGCGCTGCCTTCCTGACCAGCTCTCCTCAGTTTCTCTTTTTCCGCGGAGCCAGCAGGTCGTGTTCCTGTCACCGCTGAAGAAATTGTTTTAGTTTGTTTGTTTAGACCGCGTACCTGCCTTCCCCATACCGAAACCGGTACCGCCGGTCTCTTTTCTTTTCTTTAAAAAAAAAAAAAAAAAAAAATCTTTATCTTTGCACAACTTGGTGACTTCGGTTAGGCCTCAGGCCTACACAAATTCTCCTCATGGAGAAACCAGCCCCTGGTTTCAAGAAGTGTACCAAGTGTAGTGCTGTTATTTCTGTCACAGACACCCATGAATGGTGTCTTAAATGTTTGGGACCTGACCACTCCATTCCGGACTGCCCATCCTGCTCCCAGATGTCTAAACGTGGTTTGCAGAACCGGGCCAACAAATTCCATGTGCTGTTTGCCTCAGATAATCCAGCATCACAGTCATCCAGGTCTTTCTCTCCGGATGGCTCTCAGGTAACCAAACCTTCTTCGGGCAGGTCCTCAAAGAGCAAATCTCCTTCAAAGCATCGAGAGGCTCTCACTTTTGAATCTGAGGATCCTGCCCCAGCCAAACAACCCCGGCGGGAAGCTCTGGCTTCCAAAGCACCATCTATGGGGTTACAGGTTGACATCGATGGCACGGCCTCGACTGATCACCTGTTAGACTGCTCTGGGGTACCGGCCCATACCGGTACCGACATCCCAGGCAGCAGTGGCGTCTATGAGCAATACTGTTCAGACCATGCAGCAGGCCATGCTGGCTTTTATTACAGCTGCGACGCCCTCGGTACCACGTTCAGCGGTACCGGGTCCGGTTCCGGTATCGTCTCCCATACCGGAACCGAGACCATCGACTTCCAAACGCAGATCGGTTCCGCATGCCGGATCCGGGTTTTCACCCGATACCGATCCCATACCCGGTACGCCCGATGTCGATACCGATCGGTATGCGTATCGTGCGTTGGAAGCAAATAGAGAATACTCTGATTCTTCTGAGGATTTTGACTCCTCTGAGGACTCTGATGAGCTGTCTCTAGTTCTTCATGAAGACCCTTCTTCCCCAAAGAGGAGAATGTCTCCACCAGAGGATTTGTCCTTTCAAGACTTCATTATAGAGCTAGCTAAAGGACTTTCTATTACCACATCTTCTGAAAAAGAAACCTAGGTCAAAGAAATTGGATATTTTAGGATACCCTAAGGTTCATAAAGAGGCATTCACCCTGCCTTTCATTGTAATCCTTCAAGAACACTTGATGGACTTATGGGAGGCTCCTCTAACGTTGTCTCCTTACTCTCGTAGGTTGGACACCATGTACCGGGTCCCTCCTTCTCCTGGGTTTCAAAAGACTCAGCTGCCTCACCATTCCATTGTGGTGAAGTCTGCGCTGAAAAAGATTAAGAGCACCAAAAGGCACTCTTCTACCCCTCCAGGGCGAGAATGTAAGACCCTAGACTCTTTTGGCAGGAAAATTTCCAGGCTAGTATGCTTATAGCCAGGATTAATTCTTACAGTCTGTATATGGGCATGTTTCTCAGGGAACTTGCCCTAAAGGTACGGCATTTTGCCTCCTTTATCCCTGAGGATAGAAAGGAGGAGTTCATTTCTCTGGTGAAACAGCTTCTAGATGTTTCTAAGTTCTCCAACAGAGCAGCTTTTGATTCCTTTGAGGGTGCCGGTAGAGCTTCGGGCATTGCTATTGCAGCCCGACGACTTGCTTGGCTCCAGGCCTCTGACCTAGAACCCTGGGTCCTGGATGGCTTACGGAATCTGCCCTGTACAGGTGAGAACTTATTTGGTAAGGACTGGCAAATTAAAGCCACTCAAATGGACGCAGAAAATGCTACATTAGATAGACTTTCTAAGTCTACCTCTACTCCTGCCAAGAAAGTCTTTCAAGAGGCCTTACTACAAGAAGGCCAGATTTTCCACAAATACTGGCCAACAATCTTCTCAGCCTCGCTTTGCTGCTAAACGTCAGCAACCTAAACAGGCAAGGTCAAAGCCTGCAGCGTCTGCCACTCCTCAGCAGGCTCAACCCCCTCAGGGGTTTTGACTTGCCCCTAGAGAACTTAAGATTTCTGGCTCTAGAACAACCAGAGCCCCTCACCATTCCCGGAAGGTTAGCTCACTTTGCTCCCAGATGGGGGCAAATTACATCAGAGCACTGGACCCTCTCTATCATCAGAGAGGGCTACAAACTTCATTTTTCCAACCTTCCTCCATATACCATGGTGAGGCACTTCAATTCTCCCCTATCTCTCCTGGGCCTGTTGGATCAGGAAGTCTCTTTTCTCCTTGCCCAAGGGGCAATAGAAGAGGTTCCTCTTCTTCAACAAGGGACAGGATTCTACTCCCCTTATTTTCTCATAACAAAGAAGACAGGGGGATTCAGACCTATCCTAGATCTGAGAGAATTGAACAAATTTCTATACAAGGAGAAATTCAAAATGCTTTCTCTAGGCATTCTCCTTCCATACCTTCAGAGTCAGGATTGGCTTTGTTCTCTAGATCTCAAGGATGCGTACACACATATACTCATCCACCCATCCCACAGAAAATATCTAAGATTTCTGTTTCAGGGAAAACATTTCCAGTACAGAGTACTTCCCTTCGGTCTAGCCTCTGCTCCAAGAGTGTTCACCAAATGCATGGCAGTGGTTGCCGCATTTCTAAGAGGTCTGGGAATTTTTGTATTCCCATATCTGGACGACTGGCTCATCCGAGCTCCATCTCAGTCAGAGGCCCAGATTTCCCTGGACCGCACAAGGCACATTCTGCAGTATCTGGGACTGGTGATAAACCTTCCCAAGTCTCAACTTACCCCTACTCAGTCTCTGGAATTCATAGGGGCCCAGTTGGACACCATCACTGCAGGGGCCTACCTACCTCAAGTCCGGGGCCAACGTCTGGTGTGCTTGGCCTCCCAAGCTCAGTCCAGCAGTCACTTGACAGCCAGAGAAATGCTGCGACTTCTGGGCCACATGGCCTCCACGGTACACGTGGTGCCCTACGCTCGTCTTCATATGAGAGCAGCTCAATGGACCTTGGCCACCCAGTGGACTCAGGCATCAGGAGCGCTCTCCGACCAAATACTCACCTCAAAGCGTCTGTTTTGGTCCCTCCAATGGTGGATGTCCACCAAGAAACTGTTGTTGGGGGGCCCCCCTTCCAACCTTTGTTGCCCCAAACAATCCTCACAACAGATGCCTCCCAAACAGGGTGGGGAGCCCATCTTCAACACCTCTCCACTCAGGGTGCTTGGTCTCCACAAGAGACCACCCTTCACATCAACCTCCTGGAACTGCGAGCAATCTATTTTGCCCTCAGTCTTCCATACCCTCCTAGTCAACCTGACCGTCCTAGTCCATACAGACAATCAGGTGGCCATGTTCTACATAAACAAACAAGGAGGGACAGGCTCTCTGTCGCTTTGCAACGAAGCTCTCAGATTATGGGCCTTTGCCAGAGAGCATCAAATTCATCTTCTGGCAGTGTATCTTCCAGGGGTTCAAAACTCTTGGGCAGACAGACTCAGTCGAGTTCTGCTTCCACACGAATGGTCCCTACATATGGACCAGATAAACAGAATCTTTCAGGAATGGGGAACCCCGGACATAGACCTCTTTGCAAGTCCGTGGAATGCCAAACTTCCCCGGTTCTGTTCCAGGACTCCGTGTCAGAGAGCTCAGGCCAACGACGCCTTTCTCCTACATTGGGGTCAGGAATTCCTATATGCCTTTCCACCCATTCCTTTGATTCCCAAGACTCTGTTCAAACTACAGAGGGATCACGGATCGATGATCCTCATAGCTCCACGCTGGCCACGCCAAGTGTGGTTCCCTCTACTTCTGCATCTCTCCCAGGGACCCTCCCTGGACCTGGGAGCTGCGCCAGACCTTCTCTCTCAGGAGGAAGGGACTTTGTGGCACCCAAACCCCAAGTCCCTACACCTCAGAGCTTGGTTACTGAAGGCCTAAGCCTTCCTGACTTCAATCTTTCTCAACCAGTGAAAGATATCCTTCATGCCTCTAGGAAACCCTCCACGAGGCGTTCCTATGCTTTCAAATGGAAACGCTTTTCCATTTGGTGTGCTCAACAGGGTCTTGACCCTCTAGCACTTCCTTTGAATTCTCTACTAGACTATCTCCTGCATCTTTCTAATGCAGGCCTTAAGACGAATTCAGTAAGAGTCCATTTGAGTGCTATTGCAGCATCCTTAAAACCTATAAATGGACAACCTGTCTCCTCTCATCCGCTTGTTGCAAGGTTCATGAGAGGCCTGACTCTAACTAAGCCTCCCATCTGACCTCCTCCGGTAGCATGGGACTTGAACCTAGTTCTTTGTCAGCTTATGAAGCCACCTTTTGAACCGTTGGTTTCTACCTCCTTGAAATTTCTTTCCTGGAAGGTCTTTTTCCTTATTGCAGTCACTTCGGCTCGCCGTATCAGTGAACTACAGGCCTTAGTGGCTCATCCACCTTATACCAGGTTTCATCATGATAAGGTGGTCCTTAGGACGAATCCCCACTTTATGCCCAAAGTGGTCTCGCCTTTTCATCTTAATCAAGAGGTATATCTACCTGACTTTTTTCCAGCTCCTCATGCATCCAGTGCAGAGAGGAACCTTCATACTTTAGATTGTAAAAGAGCTCTTGCCTTTTACCTCAACAGGACTCAGCCACATCGAAAGTCTTCCCAGCTTTTCGTGGCTTTTGATCCTTCTCATTTGGGACTTCCAGTCTCCAAACGTACACTTTCCAATTGGATTGCTCAGTGTATTTCCTTTGCTTACAAGAGTAAAAATATTTCTCTGGAAGGTCGTCACAGCTCACAATGTGAGAGCCATGGCCACTTCTATGGCTCATCTTCACTCTGTATCCATAGATCAGATCTGTCGAGCCGCCACATGGGCCTCGGTTCATACCTTCACAGCCCATTACTGTTAGGACAAGGACTCCCGCCGGGATGCCTTGTTTGGTCAGGCTGTCCTCAAACACCTGTTCCATACTTGAACAACTCCTGCCCACCTTCCCAGGATGGATGCCTGAGATCCATACGAAGATGGCGAACCCTTGGAAGGGGATCTCCCAGGCATCTTAGCTAGGGAGTCCCCATAAGTGAGGACTTATTCCTGCTTGTTCCTGGAGATAGCACAGTTACTTACCTGTAACAGGTGATCTCTGGGAACAGCAGGAATTAGTCCTCACAACCCACCCTCCTCCCCTAGGAGTTGTATCTTCTATCTATCTTCCTTTCCTCTCTCTATTGTCTCAGCTATAAACTCGAACTGAGGAGAGCTGGTCAGGAAGGCGGGAAGGCAGCGCGCATGTGCAGTGGGAGGCCCCAAAAGCTTCCTTCTGGGAAGCTGGGGAGCTTTCCCGCACAGGCTCCGTCGGTACCGACGTACCCATAAGTGAGGACTAATTCCTGCTGTTCCCAGAGATCACCTGTTACAGGTAAGTAACTGTGCTTTCTATAGGAGCAGGGTAGTCCTTAGGACTCATCCAAAGTTCCTCCCAAAAGTTGTCGTCTCCTTCCACCTTAACCAAGAGGTGGTTCTTCCAACATTCTTCCCTAGGCCTCATGCAAGCCAGGCTGAAGCAGTGCTGCATACCCTGGACAGTAGGAGGGCCTTATCCTTCTACCTGGACCGTACGCAGGGGCACAGAAGGGTTACTCAGCTCTTCATATCTTTTGACCCTAATAATTTGGGATTAGCTGTGTCCAAGCATACATTGTCTACCTGGGTGGCTGACTGTATCACCTGGGCTTACAGGGCGGCTGACCTTCCTTTGCAGGGTCGGGTCACGGCCCATCGTGTCAGGGCAATGGCTGCCTCAGTGGCTCACCTCCGCTCTGTACCGTTGGTGGACATCTGCAGGGCTGCAACTTGGTCTTCAAGCAAGACTTTTGCGGCCCATTACTGTCTGGAGAGGGAGTCCTGTAGGGACAGTGCTTTTGGCCAGGCAGTACTCCGCAATCTCTTTGAGGTTTAGGCAACTCTTGCCCTCCAGCTCTCTGTTGGGCTACTGGTGGAGGTTCTGTCAATGAAAAGCCTTTCTTTGATGCTGGGACTAGAGGGAGTTCTCTTGTTCAGCCTGGGTTCCTTGGTAGCCCAGAGCTAGGGAGTCACCCATATGTGAGGACTGACTTCCTGCTTGGTTCTGGAGAAAGAGTAGTTACTCACCTGTAACAGGTGTTCTCCAGGAGCAGCAGGAATCAGTCCTCACAACCCTCCCTCCTCCCCTTGGAGTTGCAGTTGTACATAGTTTATTTTTTTACATTTTTGTGTGCTGTTTTTTAGCTATGTCATTTGACTGAGCAAGATGGCACCTTTAGGCGGGAAGGGAACCGCGCATGTGTGCCTTCATTCCCAAAGGCCTTCTTGGAAAGCTGGGGAAATGCTCCACAGGGACTTCATCGATGTCGATGTCACCCATATGTGAGGACTGATTCCTGCTGCTCCTGGAGAACACCTATTACAGGTGAGTAACTACTCTTTCATATCTCTAGCATGAATTTCAAAATCTTGTTTTGAGAAACAGATTCTCCTTGCCCTTAAAAATCGGCTAATGGGCAAATTACATTGGATAGAGCGGGTATTGATGCTGTCAGTGTAGCAGGTGATTCCTATCTGTGGGTTTCCTACATAGATCAGTTACAAAACCTTTTTTAACCAAAATATCCTTGTAAGACACTTGGATCTTACTAATAGATGATTCAAATTGCAGATTGGGGTCAAGTGAATTGATCCAGGTGAGAAAACTGAAGAAAAGCATTCTCTCCTTTCCAAACCATCAACACATTGTCTATGTATCTTTTCCAGAGTTTGACATTTGAGCTAAATGGATGTGTACTCAAAAAAAAAAAAAAAATGTTTCTCAAAATTTGTCCCACAAAGATTTGCCATGTTATGGCTATTCCCTTGATCTGCCTATAAAGTCCTCCACAGCAAAATTAGTTCTCAGTTAAGGCTACAGTGGCTAGCTGCATTAAAAAAAACAAACAGGTTGATATTCTCCTTGGGGCTTCCCTTTTAAGAAGGACATCCTCTAATATCTTGAGGGCTGTTTGCTGTGGGATGTTTGTCTAAAGTGACACAATGTCCAAGATCACAAGGGTCAAATCAGTATGATACCCAGGAAAATCACCTAAAATTTGTATAATGTGGGAGGAATCTCTCATGTAGAAAGTAGCCCGAGACACAAAAGGTCTTAGGAAGATGTCCAAAAATTTCAAAACTGGCTCAGAGACCCTATGATTGGCCGTCTAGGCGGATTAACTAGATTTATGAATTTTGGGCAAAATGTATATCATGGGGGTGACAGGGTGCCCAACCTTAAGAAAATCATGCTCTCTTTTTTAGTCAGGAGGCCAATTTCTAATCCTGTTTGGATCAGGGAGTCCAGGCTGATCTTCATTGGGTTAGCTGGGATCTCCATCTAATCTTTCATAAGTTTTTATCTTGAAGTTGTTTAGATACTTCTCTGATATTATCCTTGGTATTCATAAGTACCAATGCTCCCCCTTTATCAGCAGGTTTGATCATGAGATTAGGATTGTTGGTTTAATCCCATAAGTGCTTATCTTTCCATTCTAGTGATTAAAATACATGCGTGACTTCCTGGTATATAGATCTTCAACTCTTTTGAGTACCATGTTTTTGACAGTGTCTAGGACAGGATTGACGGTACTAGGGGGAACACAGGTGTAAGGTTTTTTTTACCACTGAGATACCTGTAGAAGGACCCCCCCCCCCTTGTGCAAAAAAAGTCATTCTCCAGGAACAAGCAGGAAGTCAGTCCTCACTTGGGTGATGGCACCAATGGAGCCCGCGTGGAGCAATTCCCCAGTTTTCAAAGAAAGCCTTGGGGCTTGCTACCACGCATGCATGGTCCTCTTCCCGCCCAAGGGTGCCATCTTGCTCAGTCTCCCTTTTTTCCGCGTAGCCCTTCGGACACATGTCCTCGTCCCTCGGAAAAAGTTTGATTTTACTCTCATTAACAGGCTCTTATTTCTTTATTCCGGTTGCATCGGTCCTCTAACCGTCCTCCCCTTGCTCCCTTTTGGAGCTTACGGGGATACCTTTTCTACAAATTTTTCTTTCAGGCTTCGTGCCCTTTTTTTCTTCCCAACCGCTGGCTGCATGGGTCTTCAACCTTGCAGGGGCTGTTTTTGCCCCCATGGCTACCGGATTTAAAAAATGCGATAGATGCTCTGGGAACATGTTGCTTACAGACACTCATGACTGCTGTCTAAGGTGTCTGGGAGCTGACCATGACCGAGAGCTCTGTTTGCTCTGCAAGAAAATGTCCTCTAAGGCCCTGCTGAGCCGTAAGCAGAAGTCCGAAGACATTTTTCGAAAGGCCGCCTCGGAGTCTCCAGTAGCGCTCTCGGTCGTCTCCCCTCTGGTGGGGTCTCCACCTGTGGCACCACGTTCCAGACGGCACTCGGACCACGGGTCCCCCCCGAGGTGGAACGGCATAAAAAGGCGGCCTCTAAGTTGCTGTCTGGGGCCCCTGACAAGTGTGAGCGCTCCCACGCCTGGTCGCTTAGCCCCCTTTGGCATTTCTGAGTTGGACAAGGAGCGGTCCTGCAAGGTACCTCTCAGAGAAATGGAGTCCTCTGGCGAAGGCGCCCAGTCTCCTGAGGGACCCCCCTCTCCTCCTCGACGCCCGACCCGGTGACTCCGGTGTCGGCGTTTCAGGGCCCCATGCCTTCCCCCCGGTTATTCAGCGTTCCATACCCCCCGCCTTCGTCGTTCAGGAGGTGGGGTGGCTTTAATCTATCGGTCCACCCTCTCTTTCTCTTTAGTCTCACCCTCCCCCGCCTATCCCGAATCCCTGCTGGTCCGTTCTAACTCACTTCTCCCAGTTTATTTTCTTCTTCTCTATGTTCCCCCGTCATTGCGTCCAGATCTTTGGGACTCCCTTCAGCTTACCCTATCCGACTCTGTTCTTCTGTCCCCAAATCTGGTTATCTTAGGAGACTTCAACGTTCACCTGGCCCCTCCACTCCGTTCTCGTGATAAGACCCTTATCTCTCTGTTTTCTGATCTGTCCCTTACACAACATGTAGACTGTCCTACCCATGCTTCTGGTCGGACATTGGACCTCGTTCTTACTCTGGACCCATCCACACGCACCCCATCTGCTATTCATTCTGTGCCGGTCCCCTGGTCTGATCACCATTGTCTTTTCTTCTCCTTTCCTTTATCAGTTGCTACCACACTGCCTTCTCTTCCGGACCCTACAATCTCGATTGTTCGGCGACGCCTGACTCCCCATACCTTACGCTCTTTCCCTCCGGCCCACACACTGTTTCCTCCTGATTTTTGTACTTTATCTGTTGATCATCAGGCTCGCACCTGGTCTTCTACGCTTTCGGCTGCCCTTGATGATCTTGCCCCCCTTCGCACCACCTCACTTCGTCCCTCTACGCGGCATCCCTGGTACCACTCTGGACTCTTCCTTCTCCGCTCTCACGTCCGCCGAGCAGAACGCCTATGGCAGAAACGGCGTACTCCTGATTCTTTGTCTGCTTTTCGGCATGCCCATCTTTCTTATCGTTCCCAGATTACCTCTGCTAAACAATCTTATTTTTCTCAGCTTATCTCCACTTCTTCTAATTCCTCCCGCCGTCTCTTTCTTATTCTCAAGTCCCTTTCCTCTACCTCCTCCCTCCCCCCCACTCCCCTCCTTCAGCCCCTAGTCCATCTACCCTTGCCTCCTTTTTCACGAACAAGGTCCTTTCCCTTCGTTCCTCTTTCCCAGTCTGCCCCTCCCCGCTCTCTCCTCCCCCTGCCTCCCCCTCTGCCCTCCTCGCCGTTAGCTCCCCACCCCCTTCTCTCACCTTTACCCACACTTGGCAGGTTTTTTTCACCCGTTTCTGCTCCAGAAATACTCAAGCTCATTTCCTCTGCTCATCAGACCACTTGCCCCCTTGACCCGTTACCGTCCTCTTGGCTGTTGATCCCAGACCTTGCTCTCATGCCTTTTATACTTTCCATCCTTAACACTAGCTTGTCCTCCGGTCTTTTCCCTTCTAATTGGAAACACGCCATAGTCCGCCCCATATTGAAGAAGCCCACCCTCGATCCCGCCACCCCTGCAAACTGGCGACCTGTCACTAACCTTCCTTTCCTCTCAAAGATCCTTGAAAAGGTGGTGTTTTCCCAACTTGCCTCTCACCTAGATTCCACACTCGCCCTTCACCCCCGTCAATCCGGCTTTCGTGCGGGTCACAGCACCGAGACTATCCTCACAGCTCTCCTTTCTGAACTGCACTCAGCCCACGACCGCGGTGATTTCTCTATGGTGGTGTCTCTAGACCTTTCCTCTGCTTTCGACATGGTTGACCACCGCACTCTTTTGGCTCGCTTATCTGATTGTGGGATTAGTGGGATTGTTCTGCAATGGTTTCGTTCCTTTCTGTCGTCACGTTCTTTTGCCGTCCACTCCTCTCACTCAGCCTCCCCGCCATCCCTTTCCATCTGTGGTGTTCCCCAGGGCTCTATTCTCGCCCCCCTTCTTTTTAACGTTTTTCTCGCCCCACTTGCCTTATTAATCCAACAGTCTGGCATCTCTTTCTATGTTTATGCAGACGATATCTTGCTGGTTCACCATACTTCCTCCTCTGTCCCCGATCTTGCCCCACTCAATCACTGTCTGTCCTCGGTGTCCTCATGGTTTGCCTCTAATTTCCTCCATGCCAACCCCTCTAAATCTTACGCCATCTGGTTTTCTTTTGGTCTCCCTTCTCCTAGCCTGGCTCCAGTTATGTCTTCCTGCTCTATACCGTTGGTTTCTTCCTTGCGGTATTTGGGTATCACTCTGGATTCTTCCCTCTCCTTTCACCAACATATTTCAGCTGTCATCCGTACTTCCTTTTTTCATCTACGTAGGATTAGGGCTGTTCAATCTTCACTTCCCCCTTCTTCAATTATCACACTCGTCCTTTCTTTAGTTATGTCTCGGTTGGATTACTGCAATATCATTTATGCAGGTCTTCCCGCTTCTCAGTTACGCCGTCTTCAAATCGTACAGAATGCTGCCGCCCGCCTTATCACTGGCTCCCCGATCCGTTCCCATGTGTCTCCATGTCTTCTCGCTCTGCACTGGCTCCCAGTCAAGTTTCGCTTCATCTTCAAGATTCTTATTCTCACGCATAAGGCCCTCCATTCCAACACCCCTCAATATTTATCAGACGCCATCCTTCTTCAGCCTTCTCCACGTCTTCTTCGCTCCGCTTTCGGTAACCGCCTCTTTCTCCCTTCTCCCTCACAGGCTCGCTTAGAATCTACCCGTCACTCCGCTTTCTTTTTCCTGAGTCCTGCTCTTTGGAATTCACTCCCCCAGTTTCTGCGCTTAGAACTCTCCTACCCTCATTTCAAAAATCTTCTTAAGACTCACCTTTTTTGCCAAGCCTTCGATCTTTCCCCTCCTGTCGATGGTGCTTCGTCCTCTGGTCGTGCCCTCCCCCCATAAGCATCCCCCAGCAATCCGTCCCCTTTCCTTCCCCTTTCTGCCCTCCCTTTACCTTGCCCACTTTGCCCTATCGGGCTATTCTCTCTTTCAGTCTTTCCTTATTACCTCTCTTTCCTGTCAGTTTTTTGGCGTTCCTTTCTAACTTTATTTTCGGTAGCCTGGGCGGTTAATCAAGTTGTATAATAAAGATAAAGATAAAGATAAAGACATGTGGGAATTCCGTATGCTGGCACTGGAATGCAGCGTTTCTACATTCATTGCTTCCCAGCAGGTGCTCACGGCCAGCTTCGCTGACCTGCGCCCGGAGATCACGGGTACCTTGCGTGGAACACCCAATTCTCCAGGAACAAGGAGGAAGTCAGTCCTCACATATGGGGTGATGTCAGTGCCAACAGAGCCCTCGTGCGGAGCAAATCCCCCAGCTTTCTAAGCAGGGTGCCATCTTGCTCAGTCTCCTTTTTTCTGTGGAGCCCTTTGGATGTTGTCCTTGTGCCGTTATGAAAAAAGTGTTTAAAAATACTTGAAAAGTTTCTTTTGGTTTGACACCGGTTCCCCTTCCTACCTTCAGCTCAATATGCTGGTATCGAGTCTGATCAGATTTTTCATTTTTTGTCCTTCGTGACTAGTGTTCACACTCTTTTACTTTTTCACTGGAAGCCCGGGTCTTCGACCTCGCAGGGGCCCTTTTCCCCCCAATGGCTGCCAGCGGGTTCAAAAAGTGTGATTGGTGTACAAAGTTAATGACCCTCACCGACACACATGACTGCTGCCTCCGTTGCCTCGGGCCTGACCATAAACCGAAGGTCTGTGGCCCGTGCAGGAAAATGTCCTCGAAGGCCTTGAGAAACCACCAGCAGCAGTACGTGAACATCGGAGGAAGAAAAAAATCCTTGAAGGTGGTGTCGTCGGATGGTTCCGAACGACCTGGTTCCTCACGGGATCGGTCGTAGAGCCCCGACTTGGCCCGGATCCTTTGAGTTGGAGCACCCAGCAAAACTTCCTCGAAGGGACCCGGATCAGCCGAGGCAGGTAACCACTGTCCTTGTTGAGGACTCTCCTCCAGGAGAACTGGCATCGGGCCCAACGGCGTCTGAGCCCGACCCGGGGGCTGCAGAGCCTTCTGAGCTTGGTCTCAGAACGGTGGCCTTGGAGCGCAGCATGTATGCCTTCATGGACCAGCAGTGGGCGCTGATAGCCGGTGTCACCGGTCCTTCCGCCCTGACCACCGGGCAACCAACGTCTAAATTGACCCCAGAGACGAGCCGATCCTCGAGACCATACCGGATTCAAGTCGATCCTCTGCCGAGGTCCCCCTCGACCTCCCGTTCAGGACTGAGGTCGACGCCGGTGCCACTGGCTTTGGGGCAGTCGAGGCCGAAGTCCTTGACACCGTAGCCACCCTTCTGGAGGACACTTGGTGCTTGGACTTCATTAGAGACATGTCAAAGGCTTTGGCATTCCCTATGGAGTCCGAGGAGGAGCCTCAAGCCAAGGAGCTCGAGATGCTCCAGTATGACTTTCCCCCTCGAGAAGCCCTTACTGTACCGGTGCCTCCAATCCTGGAAAGACTGATGCTCCAGATGTGGGAGACGCCGGCGTTGTTGGTGATCAGCAGACGGCTCGATTAAATGTATCTAGTATGCAAGAGCCCTGGGTTCTGAAAAGCTCAACTGCCGCACAACTCCATGGTTGAGGTATCGGCCATGCGCCGGCTCAAGAGCCAGAAGATGCACTCGGTGCCTCCTGGCAGGGAGGCCCGCAACTTGGACGCCCTCAGCAGGAAGTGCTACCAGAGTTCTATGCTGGCATGTCTGATCCAGGCTTACCAGCTGTACATGAGCCACGTACTAGCGAGACCTGGCAAAGGAAATTGCCAGGTTCTCAGCTTGACTCTCCAAGGGACCTTTGCAGCGCTTCAAGACCCTGTCCACCGGAGTCTGTGAGTGCTTGAAGTTCATGACTCGAGCAGCCTATGACGGATTCGAGGCGTTGGCCCGAGTAGCTGCGGCTGGCATCGGTGCATGCCGCCATGCATGGCTACAGTCGTCAGACCTGGAATAGTGGGCTCAGGACAAGTTGGTCGATGTCCCATGCTGTGGTGAAAACCTCTTCAGCAAACCCATGACTGAAGAGGCTGCTGAGATCGAGTCTGAGTACCTGACCCAGGACAAGGCTCTCGAAGAAGACTTCTGCCCCTTCTAAAAAGAAGGGCTCGGGTAAGAAGCCTTTTTTCCCGAGAAAGGGTGCTGCTTACTGAAACTACCCCTCATTTCAGGGTACTCCGGCTCCCCAACAGGGGCAGCAGGCCAAGGGACAGGGGCATGGCCCGCATAAGCAGAAAGCCCCCAAACCCCAGGCACCAGCTTCAGCCCAGCCTGGGGGTGGCTTTTGACTCTCATGGCATAGCCCCTCACCATAGGAGGAAAGCAGTGCACAGGGGGAGGCTCGCTCTGTATGCCCACAGGTGGCCGGCCATCACCACAGACGCTTTGGTTCTCCAGATAGTCCATCAGGGCTATCTACTTCACTTGACCCAGGTGCCCCCCCTTACTTTCCAGGAGAGCCTTTTAGGTCTCCTCTTCACTGGGACCTTCTTCTGAAGGAGTTAGCCTGTCTTCTCAAGGATCAGGTGGTAGAACCGGTACCCCACCACCTGCAGGGCAAAGGCTTCTGTTCCAGGTACTTCTGATACCAAAAAGGACAGGAGGCGTAAGACCCATCCTCAACCTGCACAACTTAAACAAATTCCTGGTGAGGGAGAAGTTCAAAATGCTTTCCCTTGGAATATTGCTGCCTTACCACCACCAGGGAGACAGGCTATGCTCCTTAGACCTAAAGGGTGCGTATACACACATCCTAATTCATCCAGACAACAGGCAGTATCTATGCTTTGTGATAGGGGGAGAACACTATCAGTACAGGGTGCTTCCCTTTGGCCTGGCCTCCGCCCCCAGGGTGTTCACAAAGTGCCTGGCGGTGGTGGCCGCCGCCTTCCTCAGAATACAAGGAGTTTTTGTCTTCCCATACCTGGACGATTGGCTCATCAGAGCCACGTCAGCCAGGGAGGTCCAATAGGCTTGCATCATTCAGGTGCTCCAAAACCTGGGATTTGCAATCAATTACCCCAAGTCTACCCTAGTCCCCACTCAACTAGAGTTCATTGGGGCCAAACTAGATACCATTCAGGCAAGGGCCTACCTGCCAGTGGACAGGGTACAGAGACTCCTGGCCCTGGCACATCAAGTGAGCCGCAGGTCTCAGATATCAGCAAGACATTTCCTGTGCCTCCTAGGCCACATGGCCTCCACGGTACATGTGACACCGAATGCCCACCTCCACATGAGAACAGCTCAGTGGTGTCTCAGGGACCAGTGGACACAAGCCACAGGCAGACTCCAAGACAGTCAGTGTCCAAAAGACTGGTAGAGGCCTTGGCCTGGTGGCTTCAACCAAAACACTTGTGGGTGGGGGTTTGCCTGCCAAGCTCCTCAACACATGAGGATCCTAACCACGGATGCATCCTTGCTGGGCTGGGGAGCCCATTGCCAGGGGCTGTGCACTCAAGGAGTGTGGTCTCCACACGAGACCACACAGCAGATCAATCTCCTGGAACTTTGTGCCATTCATCTAGCTCTACGAGCTTATTGCCAAACTTAGGCTCATCAATCTGTCTTAATACAGACAGACAACCAAGTAGCGCTGTTCCATCTGAACAAACAGGGAGGCACGGGTCCCACAGTCTGTGTCAGGAAACTCTGGACCTGTGCTCCTTTGCAGTCCAGCACGACATGCATCTGAAAGCAGTTTATCTGCCAGACCAGGAAAACTACATAGCCGACAGGCTCAGCAGGATTCTCCAGCCCCACGAGGGGCAGCTGGATACAAATATGGCCCAATGGCTCTTTCACATCTCGGGACAGCCGAAACTGGACTTATTTTGCGAGCCCACACAACTACCAGTTGTCCAGGTTTTGCTCCAGACAGCCACATCCAAACAGAGTGGCTGCCGATGCCTTTCTCATCTCATGGTCTGTGGGCCTTCTGGTTGCGTTTCCTCCAATACCTCTGGTGGCCAAAACCCTTTTCAAAGTTCTCCAGGACAGGGCCTCAATCATTCTGGTAGCCCCCAGATGGCCGAGGCAACCCTGGTTCCACTTCTACTTCAACTGGCGCTTGAGGCCCCAATCCCTCTGGGATCCTTTACCAACCTCAGATCACTCAACCTGATGGCATGGCTGCTGAAAGGGTAGTTCTCGTACCATTTCTCCTTCCCAAAAATGTGGAAGAAGTTCTGCTGGCCTCAAGGAGGCAATCAACTAGATGGACCTATATTTTCAAGTGGCCATAGGTTCGGGGTGTGGTGCAAGAAGCAGAAAGAAGATCCTTTCTCTTGCCAGGTTGCAGTGGTCTTGCAGTCTCTTCTCCATCTCTCAGATTTGGGCCTTAAGTCCAACTCCGTCAGAGTTCACCTCAGTGCCTCAGCAGCACACCACTTCCCAGTGGAGGTAAAGCCTCTCTCTGCACATCCTTTGGTGTCCAGGTTCCTAAGAGGCCTACTTCTTCTGAAGCCCCCGGTTTGCCCTCTGGCGAACGAATGGGATTTGAATGTGGTCTTAGGGCAGCTTACTCGGCCGCCATTTGAGCCGATGGCAACTTGTCATCTACGCTACCTTTCTTGGAAGGTAGTGTTCTTGGTGGCACTCACATCGGCTCGGCGAGTGAGTGAGCTTCAGGCCCTGGTGTCCGATAGGCCTTATACGAGGTTCTATAGGAACTGGGTAGTGCTCCGCACTCACCCCAAGTTCCTTCCTAAGGTGGTCTCTTCATTCCACCTCAATCAGGAGGTAGTACTACCTACCTTCTTTCCCAGGCCGCATGCTGAGTCGGGCAGAGACAGTTCTGCATACCCTGGACTGTAAGAGGATGCTGGCCTTCTACATTCAGCATACACAAGGCCATAGGGCTTTGCAGCTCTTCGTAGCCTATCACCCCAGTAAGCTGGGAATGGCCGTCTCCAAACGTACACTGTCTACTTGGGTGGCGGACTGTATTGCCTGGGCATGCAGGACAACTGACCTTTGTTGCAGGGTCGTGTTACGGCCCACCGGGTCAGGGCTAAGGCGGCATCAGTGGCTCACTTCCGCTCTGTTCCACTGGCAGACATCTGCTGGGCCGCCACCTGGTCTTTGGGCTAGACTTTTGCAACCCATTACTGCCTGGACAGTGCCCTAACGGGACAGCGCTTTTAGCCAGGCTGTACTCCGTAACCTTTTCGAGGTCTAGGCAACTCCTACCCTCCGGCCCTTTGGTGTCAAGCTACCGGAGTGTTACTCTCTCAGTAGATTCCTATTGTGACTGCTTGTGGCTCTCGTAGAGGAAGCCTATTTTTCAGCTGTGGGTTCTCGGTAGCCTATAGCTGGGGAGTCCCATGTGAGGACTGACTTCCTGCTTGTTCCTGGAGATAGCGTAGTTACTCGCCTGTAATAAGTGTTCTCCAGGGACAGCAGGAATTGGTTCTCATGACCCTCCCTCCTCCCCTTGGAGTTGCAGTCCTATTAATTTTTATTCTTTTGCCATCTTTTTAGCTATGTCATTTGATTGAGCAAGATGGGGCACCCTTGGGTGGGAAGGGGACAGTGGGAAGGGGACCGTGCATGTGTGATGCAGTTCCCAAAGGCTTTATGTTTGTTTATTACATTTGATAAAAACTGCCTTTCTACAACAAGCAAAGCGGTGTACAATTAAAACCATGTTTAAAAGAAGGCCAAAGCCAGCGAAATGGAAAAGGAATCTACAATTTCTTGATAGGAAAGCAGAGACAAGAAAGACATGACCAAACATAAATAGGGAGAGAACACAAAGGGAAGTAGAGGGTGGGGGGGGGGGGGTGGAGTTTACACAAAAGGGGAGGGGACATCAAAAGCCAGGGAAAAAAGGTGAGTCTTCAGGTTTTGTTTGAATGTGGTGTGATGAGGTTCCAGATGAAGGGAAGAGGGGAGGGAGTGCCAAAGAGCAGGGCCGGCAAAGAAGGCAGAGGAACGAGTGGATTTGTAAGTGAGCGCGGGAAGGGGAGGGAAGGGTGAGGTGGTTGAGGTGGAAGGAGCAAGGAGTGTACCTGGGAGAGTGAAAAGAAAGGAGGTCTGTTAAGTATTGAGGGGTGCCAGTGTAGAGAGCTTTGAACCAAGGTAAGCAGCTTGAATTGAGTGATGGGGAAAGGGTAGCCAGTGAAGGCGGAATAGCAGAGGTGTTATGTGGTCCCGGGGGGAGGAATGGGTGACAAGGCGGGCAGCAGTGTTTTGGATCTGTTGCAACCGGGACAATTGAGATTTAGGGAGACCAGTGAAAATTGAATTAGCGAAATCCACACGTGACATGACCAGAGACAACAACAAAGTGGTGAGGGCTGATGGAGATAGAAAAGGACGGACTGCACGAATTTGACAGAGGAAGAAAAAGGATGTTTTAGTGATGTGTGAAATATGGGCATGAAATGATAGGTCAGAATCAAAGTGAATACCAAGATAACGGAAGGTGGAGATTAGAGGGACAGGGGAACCGGAGAAAGAAGGGGCCAGAAGGGGAGGTGGACTGCCATGAGAAAACCAGATAGCGATAGTCCTAGCAAGATTAAGGTGAAGACAGTTAAGTGTCAACCAATTAGCCACATCAGAGAGACAGGAATTTAGTGCAGAAAGGTCTGGACAAGAGGGGGAAGTGTGATGAAGCAGAACAATGTCATCTGCGTAGAAAAAGGCAGATATTCCCGACTGTTGGATTAAGAGGGCTAGGGGGACCAGAAAGAGGTTGAAAAGAAGGGGAGCCAAGACAGAACCCTGAGGAACCCCGCAAGGAAGAGGGAAGGAATCCGAAGGGGGGCAGAAGAGGAAGAGGAGAGGACTGCACAGGATCGAGAGGAAAGGAAAGAGTGAAACCAGCGGTGAACAGTACTACAGAGACCCACCTCCCGTAAGCGAAGAAGGAGGAGGGAGTGGTCAACTAAGTCGCATGCAGCTGAAAGATCAAGGGCAACCACCACCACCGAGATGTCACCACGATCTTGAGCTACATGCAGTGCATTAGTAAAGGCAAGAAGGATAGTTTTGACACTTTCCCTGGAGGAACCCCGATTGACGAGGGTGGAGAAAGTTAGTGGAGTCAAGGTGATGTGAAAGTTGAGCAAAGACAAATTTCTCTAAGAGTTTAGAGAGAAAAGGGAGGTTAGAGACAGGGCGATAGTGAGCGGGAATCGAGGGATCAAGTGAGGAGTTTTTGAGGATGGGGTGAATTAAAGCAAGTTTCCAAGAGCGGGGAAAGGTCCCTGTGGAAAGGCTAGAATTAAACATGGTAAGGATGTGGGGAAGGAATGCTAAAGAGGGTTCCAGGAGCCAAGAAGGAGGAATGGGGTCCAGGGGACAGGAGGTCGTCTTTGAGGAAGAGATGAGATGGTGAAGTGCTGGGGGAGTGATCAGGGAGAAAGACGCCCAGAAGTGGGAGGTTTGAGAGATGGGCGGGGGGAGGCGACAGGGGGAGGAGAATGAATTGGAGCAGGACAGGAAGGTAAAAACGCTCTCAAGGAAGAAATCTTATTGCTAAAGCAAGAGGCTAGAAGAGAAGGCTGGGGAGAGGGATGGACCGGGTTAGCTGATGCTGAGGAGTGAAGGGAAGCGAGAGACTGGAGGGTGGAGTAGAGGTGTCGGGTCTGATTTGGGGCATTCAAAATAGCATTAGAGAAATAAGTGTGCTTAGCAAGATGGACACTAGCGCGATAGTGAGAATAGCTTGATTTGAAAAATGCTAATGTGGTTGGTGAGGGACCCTTACGCCACAACCGCTCCGCTCTGCGAAGCTGGGTACGTAAAAGCCGAAGACCTCCATGGTACCAGGGATGCATGGCTCGACGGCGAGGTGGCTGAGGACGCAGAGGGGCGATATGGTCAAGGGTAGCCGAAAGGGTAGAAAGCTGGGGATTTGCTCCGCATGAGGGCTCCATCAGCACTGACGTCACCCCATATGTGAGGACTGATTCCTGTTGTCCCTGGAGAACACCTGTTACAGGTGAGTAACTACGCTATCCATCCAGGAAACCCCCGAAAACCACGGGCCTCATGAGGGTCCTCGATGTTGGTCTCGCTCACTCTCCCATTCTTCAGGGGTGAGATTATCCAGGGTCTCCGGCTCCAGGCTGCTGGCCATTGGACAGGGCGAACTGCCCAACTCGGATCCCTCGACCAATTTCTCGGATTGGGAATCCGATGGGAACACATCCTCGGAGATCCGCACCCACCGTGATCTTGTCGGACCCCTCACCGCCAGGTCTCCAGCGGCGTTCGCTGCCTGAGGACACTTCCTTTTTGGTGTTGTGATGTTGCAGGCTCTTATGAAGCAAGAGAAACTGATAGTGATCCGGTGGAGAGAGCTGGTACTGCAGGGGAATGCAGGATTTTCTCTGATGAGAGGAAAAAAGAATGTAGAGCTAATCGGGAACCACTCCTCACTTCAAGGCAGGTGAGAAGCCAAGTCCCTGATTGGGCACGCCCAAGCAGGAGGCGGGCAGTGCAGTACTCAGCTAGCTTGTTAAAAACCCAGAAACAATTAAACAAGAGAGAGGACCACCAGGAGAGGGAAGAAGGACATAAGCACCTGGATGAGGATAGGTCAGATGACCAGGAACAGGAACCGAGAGAGAGAGAACCACTAAGCAGCTGTGATCCAAGAAGGAGCAGACAGGAACTGGGAGACTCAGGGGCAGAGAAAGATTTCTGGAAGCAGAAGAATTCTAAGGCACTGAGAGACCCAAGGCTGCAGCTCAGGATTTTAAAGGACCCAGAAGAACCTTGGAATAGGAGGCAAAGGGATAAGGAATTACCCTGGAAGAAGCCCAAGCACAAGGCATCTGGTGGGTGTGGCACAGCTAGCAAACTTAACAGTGGAAAGCCAGAAAGAGTGGATTTTAATTGTGAAAGACAGGATAAAGGCAGAAAGTTTGATACTAACTGGTTAAGTCAAGAAAAGCTTGACTGTTTTCGTTTTAACACTCTGAGAGACTCTCTAGACACAGCTGGAGCGTTTTACCCTGCACTGCCATGTGGAGATAGGTGGGGGAAGGGAAATGCTTGCACGCTGAAATGTTGTCCAAGTAAAAGCACTGATAATTGCCTAGAGATAAGAAATATAAACAAGCATTTACCTGAAGGAGGATTTGCTCAGCCTAGCTCAGAAAATACACAGGCTGAATTACTTCTCACTGAATTCAGAGAGTTCCTTAAAAGCAGAGCATTTTCTACTCAGAACGTAGCAAAGCCATTGATCAGTGGGCAAGAAGAAATGCCTTTAATTTCTTTGCCATCTACAGAACAGGAAGTCCCGATGGATTGCTCTACTTGTATGATTCCAAAGGACATTTAACTGATTTGCTTACCAGTGTTGTATGTAAGAAAATAGCAAAGTTACCTCACTGTTTGCTGTGATAGAAGAGCTTATCTGAAGAGAATAAGTGGAAGCATATTCTGTGCCATTCAGGAGCAGTGCTGATATCAGAGTTTTCTGTTACCTTAATGAAAAGGAGATCACATGACAGGTGAATGTGATCAGTAATGGACATTCAGTCAAGCAGTGAAAAAAGCCTTGTTTAAGTTCAGTTTCTCAATCTTGATTTGTACCACATTATTTCATTCACGTCTGCTGCATTTGAACTGCGAAAGCGGGAAATAAACCTCATAAAAAAGAAATATTCTTTGCCTTGCCTTATCACTTGAGCACCAACACAACTACAACATTAACCCTCAAGGGCATTCAAGGCCAGCCCCTCCCTTAACCCTCAAGGTCCGGGGAGTGGGTGGGTGGCAGTGTTTATTCGGGATATGGCTCGGGCCCTCAACCTTGGTCACCGAGGCCGAGGAGGACCCTTGTGCTGAAGAACTCGATATTCTTCAGTTCGAAGCCCCGCCCAGGGAATCCCTCACCATCTCAGTGCCGCCAATCCTCTCCCGGCTATTGCTCCGCATGTGGGAGGCCCCGGACTCGGTCCCCATTGTGAGCAAGCACCTTGACACAATGTACAAGGTGCAGCGAGGCCCAGGTTTCTGAAAGACCCAACTTCTGCACAGTTCGATGCTGGTGGAATCGGCCATGAGGAAGCAGAAGAGCCCAAAGTCCCATTCATCGGTTCCGCCGGACTGAGAATCAAGAGCCCTTGATGCCCTGGGTCGCAAGGCCTATCATGGTTCCATGCTCTCTTGTTGCATCCAGGCATACCAACTATATATTAGTATGTTCCTCCGCGACTTGGCAAAAACTGGGAGGTTTCTCTGCGGGCCTTGAGGGCGAGCCTCTCGATTGGTTCCGCACCCTGTTGAAATCAGTGTCCGATTGCTCTAAGTATATCTCTCGAGCCTCCTATGATGGCTTCAAGACATCGGCGTGGGTGGCGGCTGCGGACATCGGAGCCCGCCGCCAGGCTTGGCTCCAATCTTTGGATTTGGAGCAGTGGGTTCAGGAGAAGCTCATGGACGTGTCCTGCCTCGGCGAACAACTTTTTGGTAAGCCGATGTAGGAGAAGGTGGCGGAGATCCAAGACGGAGTATGTCATGAGGACCCGCCTCTCCCTCAAGACCTCGACCCTGCCTCGGAAGAAGCAGCCTGCCAAAAAGCCCTTCTTCCCCAGTATCGTGGCTACCGGCCGTAGCCGGCTACTCCCACGCCGACCACACCTGCGCAGGGAAAACCTGGCCAAAGCCATCGTAAATTGAAGGGTCCAAAGGCCCAGATGCTGGCCCCACCTCAGACCACTCAGGGGTTTTTGATGCCAGCAGCATAGCCCCTTGCCCTCCGGCGATCCGGCAACCTGTGGTGGGGATGCCTATTCTGCTTTGCCCCGTCGTGGGCACTGATCACCTTGGACACCTGGGTCCTCCAGATCATCCAGGAGGGCTATCGCCTCCACTTCGACAGGATTCCACCCCCTTTCTCCCTGGCAGAGCTTCCTCCCCACGCACCAGGTTTTGTTGCAGTGGGAATTGCACTCCGTTTGCCCAGCGGGCAGTTAAGAAGGTCCCTCCCCACCTTCGAGGTCGGGGCTTTTATTCCCAGTACTTCCTTGTCCCGAAAAAGACGGGGTTCTGCGGCCCATCCTCGACCTCTGCAGGCTAACAAGTTCCTGGTGCAGGAGAAATTCAAGATGTTATCTCTTGGTGTGCTGCTGCTCTTCTTCCGGCAGGGCGACTGGCTGTGCTCTTTAGATCTGAAGGATGCTTGCATCCATATCTTGATCCACCTCCAACACAGGCAGTTCCTGCGTTTCAGGGTGCAGGGAGAGCACTTCCAGTACAGGGCTGCTCCCCTTCGATCTCGCATCTCCCCCTTGGGTCTTCACATAGTTCCTCGTCGTGGCTGCCGCTCACCTTCGGCTTCAGGGCGTGCCGGTATTCCCTTACCTCGACGACTGGCTTGTTAGTCTCCTCCGTTGAGGAGGCCCGGCAGATGATGATGTGCACTGTCCTCTTGGAGAGCTTAGGGTTCTTGGTCAACTACCCAAAGTCTCATCTTGAGCCAGCACAGGCTCTCGAGTTCATCGGGGCGCGCCCCGATACTCAGCAGGCCAAGGCCTTCTTGCTGGTGGATCGCTCCACCCACCTCCTGGCTCTGGCCGCTCACGTACAAAGCGCCTGGCAGGTTCCCGCTCGGTCCATGCTACGTCTCTTGGGCCACATGGCCTTGACTGTGCATGTGGTTCCTCACTCCCGCCTGCACATGTGGACGGCCCAGTGGTTTCTTGGCTCTCAATGTAGCCAATCCCTCAGACTCCTGAGGGACTCTGTCAGGGTTCTTCCTGTTCTTCGTTTGTCCCTGAACTGGTGGCAGAACCCTCGCAACCTCCTGCAGGGCCTGCTCTTCCAGACTCCACAGCACGATGTGGTACTGACCACAGATTCCTCCCTGCTAGGGTGGGGAGCCCATTGTGGCGCTCTCTGCACAAAGGGGCAGTTGTCGCTTGTGGAGGCTCAACAGCAGATAAACCTGCTCGAGTTCCGGGCCATCCGATGGGTATTGAGGGCCTTCGAGGATGTCCTCAGCAGGAGTCAATCCTGGTGCAGACCACCAACTGTGTAGCAATGTTGTACATCAACAAGGAGGGGGGCACAGGGTCGTGCTCCCTCTGCAGGGAGGCAGTCCACATCTGCTCTTTCGCCACCCAGTGGATGATGCCCCTCAAGGCGACATATCTCCCGGGTCAGGAGAACAAATCCTTCGCCCCCATGAGTGGTGCCTGGATACCAGAGTGGCAGACTGGCTGTTCCTGTGCTGAGGAAGTCCAGCGATGGACCTCTTCGCCAGCCCCCAGAACACTCAGCTTTCTTGCTTCTGCGACCTGGTACCGCACCCAGGCTGGGAGGGCCCCAATTTATTTCTCCTGTACTGGTCGTCCAGCCTCCTATATGCATTCCCTCCCTTCCCCCTCATTGTGAGGACTCTTTTCAAAGCTGCATGGGACAGAGCATCGCTGATTCTCGTGGCCTCGGCAGCCTTGGTTCACACTCCTGCTCAGACTGTCATCTAAGCCTCTGATTTCCCTAGGCTCTGCTAGGGACTTGCTGACGCAGGAGGAGGGTTGGGTTCTACACCTCCCTCATGGCTTGGCAGCTGAACGGGTCGGTCTAGCCTCTCTGGCCCTTCCGGAAGAGGTTGAGGAAATCTTTGTCTCGAGGAAGGTCTCCACTAGGCAGGCTTACGCCTTTAAGTGGAAGCGCTTCTCCGTCTGGTGCTTGGAGCACCAGATCAGCCCCTTTTCATGCCAGGTTCGGTGAGTTCTCCAGTACCATCTTCACCTCTCGAAGGGACTGAAGTCAAACTCAGAGTTTATCTGAGGCCATATCGGTTAATCATCTCCCTATCTAGAGAGAGCCTCTCTTGGGGCAGCCACTGGTCTCCCGTTTCATGTGGGGCCTTCTGTTGTCCAAGCCACCCATCTGTTCCCCTCCGGCAGAATGGGACTTGAACGTTGTGCTCACACAGCTCACTGTCCACCCTTTGAGCCGATGGCGATGTTTGCTCCGGCATTTGTCCTGGAAGATGGCCTTCCTGGTAGCGCTGACCTCGGCTTGCCGAGTCAGTGAGCTTCAGGCGCTTATGGCTGGCGCCCCTTACACCAGGTTTTATCGGAACAGGGTGGTCCTCTTACCCAAGGTCATGTCGACCTTTCATCTCAATCAAGAGGTAGTGCTCCCGACCTTCCCGAGGCCCCACACCGATCAGGCGCTGGCGACTCTCCACACTCTCTCGACTGCAAGCGGGCCCTCTCCTTCTACTTGCATGTATCCGCAGACTCATCGCAAGTCTGACCGGTTCTTCGTGACCTACAATCCCAATAGGCAGGGGCAAGCAGTCACCAAGCACACCTTCTCTGTTTTGGGTGGCAGACTGCATCGCATTCGCCCATGCGAAGGCGTGCGTTCCCCTGGATCGTCGAGTCACTGCATATGGGGTCCAAGCCAAAGCTGCCTTGGTGGCCTCGTTGTGCTCTGTGCCCATGATGGACATCTGCCGGGCGGCAACCTGGTCTTCTATGAAAACCTTTGCCATCCACTACTGCCTGGAGAGGGAGTCCCACCGGGACAGCGCCTTTGACCAGGCTGTACTCCGTAATCTGTTTGGGGTATAAGCAACTACTGCCCTCTGACCCTTCTTCACGGCTACCGAGGGTTTTGCTTCAAGGACCCGAGGACTCTGGTTCCTTCGAACTTTGGCTTCTGCTTATGGCCTCGCGAGGTATTTTTTTGGTTACAGGTTTGGTAGCTTGTAGCTAGGGAGCCCCATAAGTGAGGACTGACTTCTTGCTTGTTCCTGGAGAAAGCATAGTTACTCACCTGTAACCGTCGTTCTCTAGGGACAGCATGGATCAGTCCTCACTACCCTCCTGCCTCCCCTGATGAGTTGCTGAATTGTCCTTCCCTTGCTGCCTGCTTAGTAGGGCTCGAGGTAAGGAACCTGACTGAGCAAGATGGCACCCTTGGGCAGGAAGAGGACCGCACACGTATGGTAGCAGTCCCAAAGGTTTTCCTTGAAAGCTGGGGAATTGCTCCACGTGGGCTCCTTCGGTGCCAATGTCACCCATAAGTGAGGACTGATTTCTGCTGTCCCTGGAGAGCACCTGTTACAGGTGAGTAACATAGGTCCTTGTTGATGATCTGTATTTCCATATCGCTCAACCTATGATCTGAAAGATTAATAATGCAGCTATTGGAGTCACGTGATGCAGGCGAGAGGACAGGACTTGGCCGAGTAGAGCTCTCGATAAGGACCTGAAAACCTTCTCTAAAACAGACTTGTATTGCTGCTGGTCTAACGAACCTTTAACGTGGAACGAGGATAGTGCCTCAGCGGTGGTGCTGGGCAGCTGGTGCATGGCTTCTGTGGCATGCTCAAAAAATCGCTGAAGGCCTGGCCAGTGAAGTACATCAGCCCAGCGCACAAGATGGCCACGGAGTCTGTCAGGGCTAACCAGCTGAGTATGGGGTTTAGCGGCAGAGATTTCAAAGGTGGTTGCTGCCCTGTTCAAGGATCGCCTGAATAAACTTCAGTGGACCATGGACGACATTAAGGAACAGTTCAGCTCAGCTGCAACGGTTGATTGAGGTGAAGCAGCATGTGGCCGTGCAGGAGACCAGCGTGGAACTCCTCACTGAGCAGGTGGTGACTGGGTACTAGCAGCTTCTCGATTGCCTGGAAGATCAGGAGAGCCAGTTGAGGAGGAATAATTTGCGGGTGATTGGCCTGGGTGAATTGCTGACAGACGCCAAGTTCCTATGAGTTTTTTGAGCAGTGACTTCCGACAGCTTTGGGGCTGCAGGGTGATTGTGAGGCCTTATGGTGTGAGCGGGCCCAACGAGAGGCCACAGAGATGCTGATGCAAAACCACCCCCTGCTTTAGTCTGATACCTGGTCTGGGTCGACAAAGAAAAGCTCGGGAGGGACTATCAACAGTGCAAGTCTCTGGAATATGAGAATCAGCACATATTACTTTTCAACAATTATTCTCCGTGGGTGGCACAGAAGAGGTAGGAATTCGTGCCACTCTGAACTGCTTTGTATCAGCAGGCGATCCAGTTCACCCTCATGTTCCCGCATAAGCTCAAGGTTATACATGGCAGGGCAGCTGTTTGTTTTGACAGTGAAGGAGTGACATAAATTCCTTGACTACTGTGGCAGTCCAGCATGGGGTGCGTTGTGAGGAGCCTGAAGATTGTAGAGCTTACTTATTTCCCACCATATGGCTACTGACTGAACTTGAGCACCGCAACATAAAACAATGCACTTGGCTAAACTGGCGGGTAGCTCCAGGATCCTTTTGGAAAAACAATTATGCCTTGGGCACTGCGCTTGGGGTGCCCCTCAGAGGAGGGGTGGATGTGCTCCAGAACTGACTGAATGGTGACTCGCCGCAGGTGTGTTCCCCCTGGAGAGGGAGCTGACTCCGGCAGCTGGTGATGGTCAGTGCTGTTGGACTCTTTAAGAGACCGTTTGTTTTTCTCCTTGATTCTTTGCTGTTGCCCATGTTACGTTTTTGACTATGTTGGGAATTTAGTGGAGAGGGGGCAGCCAGTGGGGAGATGGGAGGAGGTAGCAATGCAAGGAGGAACAATAACTGGGGCAGGCCCTAGGAGGTAGGAGAAGAGAGTTGGAGCCTGGAGGGTTGGGAGGGGGTGGGGTGTGGCAGAGTGGAGAATGGTGAGGGGATGATGTGCATGGCAGTCTGAGTGTGGGGATTTTGGTTTGACTTTTGGACGGCAGGTGGGAGAGGGGAGGGTGGGGAGGTGGAAGATGCATGCCCATTGAGGGATGGGGATCTAGGGGCAGGGGGTGAGGAGGTGGGTAGGGAGATCCTGGGATTGACCGTAACTATATATCTGTTTCTAGAGATAGGATGCATCCCACTGAAGCTCAGTTAAGCTCTGTGGGATCGTTTTGTGTGCTCATTGCTGTAGAGCAGTGGTTCTCAACCCTGTCCTCGGGACCCCACTAGCCAGTCGGGTTTTCAGGCTATCCACAATGAATATGAATGAGATATATATGCATTAGAAATAGCCTGCCAAACTGACTGGCTTGTGGCCCTCCAATGCTGGATTTGGGGACCCCGGCCTTACACCTCTGTCATTTAAGATTGTGAGTGGGCAAGGTACAGATGTCCAAGACATCAAAAAGATTAGATGGAATATGTCACATACCTCCTCGCCTCTCACCACCACCAAAAAATTGTATATTATAGCACTTTTTTGTGGTGGTGAGAAACTAGGCGGGATGTGACACATTCTATCTACCCTTTTGATGTCGAGGACATCTGTACCTTGCCCACTCACAATCGTACTTGACAGAGGTGTACGGCAGGGGTCCCCAAATCCAGCACTGGAGGGCCACAAACCAGTCAGTTTGGCAGGCTATTTCTAATGCATATATATCTCATTCATATTCATTGTGGATAGCCTGAAAACCCGACTGGCTAGTGGGGTCCCGAGGACAGGGTTGAGAACCACTGCTGTAGAGTGTTTTTTTGTGTCCTGAATGAGGCAAAAATAATCACCCTGAATGTCAGTGGCTTCAATTCCCCAATTAAGAGACGACTCTCACCTACTTACATAAGCTGGGGACTGATGCTGCTTTTTTGCAGGAAACACATCTCACGGATAGGAAGCATGTGAAGCTCTGGAGGGTGTGGTTACACGAGGTTCACTCGGCAGCCTTATACGCCTCTGCAGCGGAGGGTCGCCATCCTAATTGGGAAGTTGGTCACCTTTGATGCCCACAGGGTACTGCAGGACACAGAGGTCTGCTATGTACTTACGTGGGGAGTTCAGGGAAGGAAGGTGGTGCTGTGCAGTATCTATTCCTCAAATTTGTGTCAGCTTTCTTTTTGTGGAACTGGTGGCGAAGCTGGCAGATCAGAGTATTCTCTGATGTAGGGGAGGACTTTAACACCATGGCAGACCCCATGATAGACTGCTGGCCACCATGGCTGATTGCCAAATGCTCTGTTGCCCAGGGGATTCATTTTCTGTGCCAGGAGCTGGCGCTTATTGATGGGTGGTGCATCTTTCAACTGCTTGATTCTGAATACACCTATTCTGACTCTGTAAGTCCCACGCAAGGAGCTTCTGTCGGAGCGCCTCTTTGGGAAGATGGTGGGTGGAGAGATTCACCCTCAGCTGTTCTCCAGGAACAAGCAGAAAGTCAGTCCTCACATATGGGTGGTGGTGGTACTGATGGAGCCCTCGTGGAAGCATCTCCCCTGCTTTCAAAGAGAGCCTTTGGGAAATGCCACCACACATGTGGTCCCCTTCCCACCCAAGAGTGCTATCTTGCTCGGTCTCCTTTTTTCCGTGGAGCTCACCGGATGTGTCGGATTTCCCCGGAAAAGTTGATTTTCTCAGTAAAGTGTTACTTATTTTCTATGATCGCAACTGGTTGCTTTCCCGCCCCCGACATTGCCCTGACATTGCGTTTTGGACTGTTTTTTGTAGTTTTTTTTCCCTTGGCATGGATTCGTGCCTTTTTTCCTACCATTTATGGCTGCTCAGGTCTTCGTTCTCACCGGGGTACTTTTTTAAGGTGCTTGCCATTGGAGGGAAAGTGTGTGGTGCTAAAAAAAAAATGTCCCTCACCGACACACACGATTGCTGCCTCCGGTGTCTAGGGGCTGTCCACGACCTGGAGGCCTGCAGCCTTTGCAGAAAGATGTCTGCTAAGGCCATCAAACTCCATCAGAAGCTTAATGAGTCTTTCCAGGAGTCCCTGGTGACTCCACGCTCCAGGGCCCCATCCGAATCGTGGGGGTCATATAGTGATCCCTTGGCTACCAACTGTGGCCACGGGGTCTCTGACGGGGGTTCTCTGGGACAGGAACAGAAGAAAAAATCCTCGGAACTCCTCTCGGGACTCAGACAAGACTGGCAAGCCCTGTGCTAGGTCCAGTAGCCTGCACAGAGGATCCAAGGAGTTGGAGTTGGAGCGGGAGCAGCTGTCCAAGGTCCCCCAGAAGGATTCAGAGGCCTCTGGCAATAGACATCAGACATCTGAGGCCATCCTTGTCGAACTCCCTCTCCTCACCGACACTGGACCTGGTAACCCCGGCATCCGGGTCGAAGCCTGTGATGACACCTGAGTGGGAAATCAGGATGGTGGCCTTGGAGTGCAGTTTGACTGCTTTCCTCGCCACGCAGCAGGTGCCGATGCCCAGACAACTAGAATCTCGATGCCCAGACAACTAGAATCTCGACAGCACATCCCTGGTTGCTGAGCAGATCCTCGGGAATGAGATCCTCATTGGCTCCAGCCACGAAGCCGCCGTGATCCATCGGTCCCCCCGACCCAACCCGGGTCCTGCCCCGCAGGCCCAACCTGTTGCCAAATCCTCCTCCAGTTATTCCTACTGGGAGTCCAAGGATGAGACATCACTTGACACTTGCAAGCACCATGTCTTGTCAGACCCATCCCCTCCGGCGACCCGACTTTGGTCACTGCCCAAGGACACCTTGTTCCTCGACTTCGTGCAGGACATGTCGAGGGCACTAACCATCTCCACAGAGTCTGAGGAGGATCCTTGCACAGAGGAGCTAGAGATTCTCAAATACGATTCCCTGCCAAAGGAGGTATTGACTGTTCCCATCCCAGCCATCTTCGAGAGACTTCTTCTCCGCATGTGGGAGATGCTGGAATCGACGCCCAGTCAGCCGTCAACTTGATGTGATGTACCGAGTCCGGCGAGGTCCCAGCTTCAGGAAGCCGCAGTTGTCACATAACTCTATGGTAGTGGAGTTAGCCATGTGTCGGCTCAAGAGTCAGAAGATGCATTCTTCAGTACCCCTGGACAGGGATGCCCATACTTTCAACACCCTCTGTAGGAAGTGCTACCAAGGCTTGATGCTTGCTGGATCCAAGCGTACCAGCTCTGTATAGGCATGTACCTTTGGGACTTGATGAAAGAGCTTACCGGGTTCTCCGTTGGCCTTGGGGATGACCACCTCCAGCAATTCCGGAAACTGACCAAGGGCGTCTGAGTGCTCAAAGTATCTGACTCAGGTGCCTATAATGGCTTTAAGTCAACAGTGAGGATAGCTGCTGTGGGCCATATTCCTGTCTCTCGGAACTTTCCACCACCGCCTATAGCACAATTGGTGCTGGTCCAGATGGACGACAATCAGGTCACAATGTTCTACCTGAACAAGCAGGGAGGTACAGGGTCTTACACCCTCCTAACAGGAGGCAATAGCCCTCTGCTCATGCGATCAGTCAAAGAATGCTCCTGAGGGTGGTATACCTGCTGGGCCAGAACCAGGACAGTGCCCTGGAGGACAGACTGAGCAGGGTGCTACAGCCACACAAATGGCAGCTAGACCTCAAGGCAGCCCAACGAGTCTTCCGCCTCTGGGGCACCCCACGAGTAGACCTCTTTGCCAGCCTGGCCAATGCTCAGCTGCCATGCTTCTGCTCTTGCCAGCCTCACCCATCTTGGGTGGCAGCAGATGCCTTCCTCATCCTGTAGTCACCTTCTCATCTATGCTGCTTTTTGCCAAGATCCTTTTCAAGGTCCTCAGGAACAAGGCATCGCTGATCCTGTTGGCCCCGAAACGATTTAGGTAACCTTTGTTCCCACTACTGCTTGGCCTATCAACGGAGCCTCTGGTCCCTCTGAGGAATGCCTTGGGATTACTGACTCAGGAGGATGGTTCCCTCCTTCCCTGGGGTCTCTGGTGTGAACAGCTGAACAGTAGCCTTGGCTCTCTTCCATCTCCTGGCTTCATGTAAGACCTCCATGAGGCGGGCCCACACTTTCAAGTGACACACATTCTCGGTGTGTTGCACAGAGCAATGAGTTAACCCGTTCTGCCTGCCTGCCTGCTGCAGATGGTACTGCAGTATCTGCTTCACCTCTTGCGGACTGTACTCAAGTCCAGTGCTGTCAGGGTGCACTCAAGTGCTCTTTCGGCGCACCACCACCTTATCGAGTGCAAACCTGTGCAGCCTCTCGTTATCCAGTTCTTATGGGGCAGAATGTGATCTTAATGTTGTACTGTCACAGCTCATTGGGCCATCATTCGAGCCCCTGGCTTCTTGCCACCTACAGTACCTCTCCTGGAAGGTTGTCTTCCTGGTGGCACTCGCATCTGTTTGCAGGGACAGCGAGCTTTCAAGCCTTGGTGGCTTAGACACCCTACACCAGGTTCTATAAGAACAGGATTATGCTTCACACACACCCTAAATTCCTTCTGAAGGTGGTGTCCTCGTTCCACCTCAATCAGGAGGTGGTGCTCTCCACCTTCTTGCCACGGCCTCACACAGACAGAGCAGCGGCAGGCATTTTCAGTACAGGGTGCTCCCCTTCACCCTAGCCTCGGCCCCAAGAGTTTTCACAAAATGCCTGGCAGTTGTGGCTGCCTTCGTCCGGCTCCAGGGGGTCTTCATTTTTCCCTATCTGGACGACTGGCTCAAATGGCGGCACGGCCTCAGAGGTGCAGCAGGCCACCGCACGCACCATCAAGGTTCTGCAGCATTTGGGGTTTGTTATAAGCTATCCTAAGTCTCACCTCTTCCCGACACCGTGTCTGGAGTTCATTGGGGCAATGATCAACACTTTCCATTCTAATGCTTTCTAGCCCAGGGACCGAGACAATGATCTCAGGACTATGGCTCGGGACCAATGTTCCCTCTAATTTTCTGTAGCCTGTGTGCGCATAAAATATCAGCTGTGCAACTTTTGAAGGAAGGTTAAATTTTTGTGCGCCACATAACGACACTCGGAGTTATATACTTTAAAATTTGACTACACGTCAGAATACAGTATGTACACCACATTGATTGCACTAGAAAATATTGTAGAACTTGTGAAAACCGTAAATACACAACAACTTTTCAATTTTAAGAATGTCTGTGTTTTCTATCAGAATCAGAACCATAATTTTTGTGCGCTCTGTTGTAAAGTATGTGCGCTCACTCGGCAAGGTGTGTGCACGCGCACAGCTTAGAGGGAACAGTGCTCGGGACATACAGTACCATTCCTCTGTGCCCACTTGGCTTCTCCTGCGCCCTCCTCGGGCACATGGCCTCCACAGTTCGTCACCCCTGTCGCTCACCTCCACATGAGGTTGGCGCAGTGGTGTCTCCGGGGCCAATGGTCTCAGGCCATGGGCCGCCTCCAAGACAGAGTTTCTGTGACTCACCAACTGGTGGATTCTCTGGTCTGGTGGCAGTTTCCCCAGCATCTCGAGGTGGGCATGTCTTTTCAGGCCCCAAGCTCCTCAAGGGAGCCCACTGCGTAGATCACTGCACTTAAGGCAACTGGTCACCAGACGAGAGCACCCAGCAGATCAACCTCCTGGAGCTCTGAGCCATACACCTAGTCCTGAGGGTTTTCTGCCACCACCTGCATCACCAGCTGGTGCTTGTCCAGATGGACAACAAGGGGGCGATGTTCTATGTGAACAAATGGGGGCATGGGGGTCCCGTACCCTTTGTCAGGAGGCACTGGTCCTCTGCTGGTAGACAATCCATCAGGGTATTCTCCTGTGGGTAGTGTACCTACCAGGCCAGGACAACTTGCTGGCCAACAGACTCAGCAGAGTTCTCCAGCTACACGAGTGGCAGCTGGACCCCAGGGAATCCCGTTGGCTTTTCTGACTCTGGGGGTTACCTGTGATGGACCTGTTCGCCAGCCCGGACAACTTTCAGTTGCCCCGCTTCTGCTTCCGGCAGCCCCACCCCTCCAGGGTGGCAGCAGACGCATTCCTGGTCTCATGGTTGGAAGGCCTCATGTACGCCATCCCTCCTACACTGCTGATCACCAAGACCTTGTTCAGGACCCTCTGCGACAGGGCTTCGTTCAACCTGATAGACCCTTGGTGGCCCAGGCAACTGTGGTTCCCACTGCTACTGCAGTTGACGATGGAGACCCTCATTCCCTTGGGGATCGTCCCAGGACTCCTGTCTCAGGAGGGGTGCTCTCTTACGCCCCATCTTAGGGTCCCTGTCGCTGACAGCCTGGCTGCTGAGAGGGTGACTCTGGCCCCTTTCGACCTTCTGGTGGAGGTGGAAGACATTCTGCTGGCCTCTTGCAAGGCCTCTACTAGGAAGGCTTACACCCTCAAATGGCACAGGTTCTCTGTTCAGTGCGCCAAACACGGAGCTGACCATTTCTCCTGCCCGTGGTTCTGGTGTTAGAGTACCTTCTCCACCTCTCTCCGTCTGGGCTCAAATCTAACTCAGAGTGTACCTTAGTGCCCTGGATGGTAAGCACCCCTCGGCCCAGCTGTTGATGACCAGTTTCCTTCGGGGCCTGCTCTTATCAAAACCCCCTGTTTGCCCTCTGGCAACCAAATAGGACCTCAATGTGGTGTTGGGGCAGCTCACTTGCCCGCCCTTCGAACCTCTGGCTACCTGCCACCTCCACTACCTCTCTTGGAAGGTGGCTTTCCTGGTCGCGCTCACCTCCGCTTGCACAGTTAGCGAGCTTCAAGCCCTTGTGGCAGAGGTGCCCTATACCAGGTTCTCCTAAAACAGAGTGGTGCTCTGCAGAAACCCTAAGTTCCTACCGAAGGTAGTGTCATCCTTCCATCTTAACCAGGAAGTGGTGCTCTCTATCTTCTTTCCAAGACCTCACTCCAATCGGGTGGAGACATTCCTTCACACCTTGGACTGTAAGAGGGCTTTGTCCTTCTATATCCAGTGCACTCGGGACCACTGCAAAGCTTCTCAGCTTTTCATCTTCTATGACCTCAGTAGGCTGGGGGAGGTGGTGACCAAGCATACACTGTCCACATAGGTGGTGGACTGTATCACCCTTGGTTATGAGCAGACGAGGCTCCTGCTGGAAGGCTGCATCACAGCGCACTGTGTCGGGGCCATGACAGCCTCTGTGGCAAACTTGCGCTCTGTCCCGATGGCAGGCATCTCCTGGGCTGCCACCTGTCTTCAGTCCATACCTTTGCAGCACATTGCTGCCTGGAAAGAGAGTCTCGATGGAACAGTGCCTTCAGCCAGGCTGTGCTCCATAACCTATTTGGGGTTTAGCCAACTCCTACCCTCTGACCCTTCTGTGTTTAGGCTACCGGAGTGCTGGTTTCAGCAGACACAGGGGTCCTACTGTGGTCTGTGTACATGGACTAAATTGCTGCTACTTGTGGCTCCCCATGAGGGAGCCCCTATTTTTTCAATGGGCTTTCAGTAGCCTGTAGCTGGGGAGTCCCATATGTGAGGACTGACTTCCTGCTTGTTCTCAAAGAAAGCGTAGTTACTCACCTGTAACAGATGTTCTCCAGGGACAGCAGGAATCGGTCCTTACAACCCTCCCTCGTCCCCTTGGAGTTGCTCCTTTACCAGCTTTTATTTTTGTCGTCTTTTAGCTACGTTATCTCACTGAGCAAGGTGGCACCCTTGGACGGGAAGGGGACCACGCATATGTGGTGGCATTTCCCAAAGGCTTTCTTTGAAAGCCGGGGGGGGATGCTTCCGTGAGGGCTCTGTCGGTGCAGACTTCACCCATATGTGAGGCCTGATTGCTGCTGTCACTGGAGAACACCTGTTACAGGTGAGTAACTTTGCTTTCCATAACGTTTTGTGGTATGGGTGCCATGCTTGCATTGGGTATGCTAAATTGATCCTGACATTGGACTGGGGGAGAGTGGGGCTCCCGGACATGTGTGTACAATGCAGCTATGCTCATGCAAGTGATCCATGAGGCATTAAAGGGCACTGACAAGTTTGGCATGTCAGGACTCCTTGATCTTTGGAGCAGACCTTATCTACTCCTGAATGTGCTCAATTATCCCCAGGTGACCTGTCAGACTGCGGGGTTTGGAGCCTTTATAGCGCCTCTTCATAAGTCCTGGCAGTGGTGGGCTGCAAGAGGTCATACCAGTTGGTGGGTGACTCCCTTTCTGCAGGTGTCTGAGTGTGAACTGTTCAGAGACTGGAAAGTAGATGGTCCCTTGGATTTTGGCCGGCTGCTGTGCTGGGGCCAAGGCTCTTTCCCAGCATTTGACTGCCTGAGGGGCGCTCTTGGCCTGCCGGCTTTGCACCACTTCCAATTTTTGCAGTTGCAATACTATTGGTGCCAGCTGCATAGCTCCTCTCCCAGGGGCTTCTGGGAACAGAGTGGAATATGCTTTCAAATTGGAGCATGATGCTCTGGGATATGCTGTGCACAGCATTTGGAGGGGCTGGCTCGCCAGTGGGCAGAGGACATCATTGACACACTAAGCGTGGAACATTTAGAGTAATATTTCCAATCCATCCCTGCAGTGACCTGCAGTTTCTACTATCGGGAAATGCAGTACCAAATCTTGCATTGCTGTTATCTTACCAGGATGAGGGGGGGGGGCAGCTCTGGGAGTGTGGAGTTCAGGTAAGTGTGAGAAATTTCATGCTGGGGAGGAGACTTTCCGACACACCTTTTTAGAATGCCCTAAATTTGTGGAGCTTTGGGACCCAGCATTGAAAGGCCTAAGGGACATTGGAATTTTAACCGGCACTGTTCTCAGCTCCTTTTTTCTCAAGGTCTCCGACTGATGTTCGTGCCTTTTGTCGCCCAGGGGTTGTCAAACCCATCTGAAAGGGGAAGGCGATGGCAGTGGGGGGTGTACTATCGACCACCGGGCCAGAATGAAGAAATCGATGATGAAATGCTCAAAGAAATCAAGGAAGCTAACAAAAGTTACAGCGCAGTAATAATAATGGGTGATTTCAATTACCCCGGTATCGACTGGGTCAGTGTCACGGCAGGACATGCTAGGGAGATAAAGTTCCTAGATGACATAAATGACTGCTTCTTGGAGCAGCTGGTTCATGAACCGACCAGAGGGGAAGCCATATTAGACCTAGTCCTTAGTGGAACACCAGATCTAGTGCAAGAGATAAGGTTGGGGCCACTTGGCAATAGTGATAATAGCATGATCACCTTTGATTTAATTAGTGGAGGAGGGATAGTAAGGAATTCCACAGTACTACCTTTTAACTTTCGAAAGGGAGACTATGATAAAATTAGGAAAATAGTTAAGAAAAAACTAAAAGGAGCAGTTGCAAAGGTTAAAGACTTACATCAAGCTTGGGGGGTGTTGAAAAATACTATCTTGGCAGCCCAGACCAGCTGTATTCCACGCTTTAAGAAAAGTGGAAGGAAGTCCAAAAAACTGCCAGCATGGTTTAAAGGTGAGGTCATAGAGGCTGTTGCCAAAAAAGCATCTTTCAGGAAATGGAAAAAAGAGCCAAACGACGAAGCCTGGAAACAGCACAAGCACTGGCAAATCAAATGCAAGGCACTGATAAAGCAGGCAAAGGGATAATTTGAGAAGAAGCTTGCTGTGGAAGCAAAAATGCAAAATAAAGATTTTTTTCAAGTACATTCGTAGCAAAAAACCTGTGAGAGTCAGTTGGTCCATTAGATGATAGAGGAGTTAAAGGGGCACTAAGAGGCGACAAGGCAATAGCGGAGAGACTGAATAAATTCTTTGCTTCGGTCTTTACTGAGGGAAGATGTAGGGATGTTACCCATGACTGAAGTGGTATTTAAAGGTGCGGAAGAATTGAAGGAAATATCGATACATCGGGAAGATGTATTACAACTATTAGGTAAACTGAAGAGTAGCAAATCACCTGGGCCGGATGGTATACATCCAAGGGTGTTGAAAGAACTGAAATATGAGATTGCAGACCCGCTATTAGTAATCTGTGAACTATCATTAGAATCATCTCTAATACCTGAAGATTGGAGGATTGCCAATGTAACACCCATTTTTAAAAAGGGTTCCAGGGGTGATCCGGGAAACTACAGACCGGTGAGCCTCACGTCAGTACCGAAAAAAATGGTAGAAACCATCATAAAGAATAAAATTACTCAGCATGTAGATAGTCATGGCCTAATGGGAGACAGCCAACATGGCTTTAGACAAGGAAGATCTTGTCTTACTAATCTGTTCTGTTTTTTTGAAAGTGTGAATAAACAGGTGGACAAAGGTGAGTCGGTTGATATAGTGTATCTGGACTTTCAGAAAGCCTGACAAGGTCCCTCATCAGAGACTTTTGGTAAAACTAAAGAGTCATGGGATAGGAGGCAGTGTACTACTGTGGATCAAGAACTGGTTAAAAGATAGAAAGCAGAGAGTTGGGCTAAATGGCCAATTTTCCCAATGGAGAAAGGGGAATAGTGGTGTACCCCAGGGATCTGTGCTGGGTCCGCTGCTTTTTGACATATTCATAAATGACCTGGAAAGTGGAATAACGAGTGAGGTTATCAAATTTGCAGATGACACAAAACTATTTAAAGTTGTTAAAACCCAAGAGGATCTTGATAAATTAGAAGACTGGGCATCAAAATGGTAGATGAAATTTAATGTGGACAAGTGCAAAGTAATGAACCTAGGGAAGAACAACCCAAACTATGGTTACACGATGCAAGGTTCCACATTAGGAACCACCACCCAGGAAAAAGATTTAGGCGTCATTGTGGATAACATGTTAAAACCCTCGGCCCAGTGTGCAGCGGCAGCCAGGAGAGCAAATAGAATGCTAGGTATCATAAGGAAAGGAATGGAAAATAAAACAAAAGATGATATAATGCCTCTATATCGTTCCATGGTGAGACCGCACCTTGAATATTGTGTGCAATTCTGGTTGCCGTATCTTAAAAAGGATATAGAGTTATTAGAAAAGGTTCAGAGAAGAGCCACCAAAATGGTAAAGGGGATGGAAGGATACTCCTATGAAGAAAGGCTAAAAAGGTTAGGGCTCTTTAACCTGGTAAAGAGATGGCTGAGGGGGAGATACGATAGAAGTCTATAAATTAATGAACAGAGTGGAACGGGTAAACGTAGATCGATTGTTTACGTTATCAGAATATAGAAAGACTAGGGGACATGCAATGAAGCTACAGGGTAAACTATTTAAGACTAATAAAAGAAAATATTTTTTTCACTCAACGTGTAATCAAACTCTGGAATTTGTTACCGGAGGATGTAGTAAAGGCTGTTAGTGTAGCTGGGTTTAAAAAAGGTTTGGACAAGCTCCTGGAGGAAAGGTCCATAAACCATTATTAAGAAGGGACCCCGGATATCAATGCTTGACCCAGTACAAGCATTGTGGAACCCGCTAGGTACGTATGACCTAGATTGGCCACTGTTGGAAACAGGATGCTGGGCTTGATGGACCTTGGTCTGACCCAGTATGGCAGATCTTATGTTCTTATGTTCTTATGGTTGTTTCCCACCATGTCCCCTGATGGGTTCAAAAAGTGTGACCGCTGCAGTCAAATCATGTCCATTACTGACACCCATGTCTGCTGCTTGCGCTGCCTGGGCCCTCACCATGACAGCACCTCCTGCGATCTGTGGCAGGCCATGTCATCCAAAACCAACAAGAAAAAGTTGGAGTTGCAGCAAAAAGTTGTTCCTTAGATCTGACTCTGCACCTGCCTTTCAGACACTGAGCTCCAAACCCAGCACATCCCGTGCCATTCGAGCATCCTCAAAGTCCCACTGCCGAGGTTCCTCTGAGAAGACCCCATAGCCCGGGGAAGTAGTCATCGAAGTCCACCAAGGTTTCACCGGAGAAACCCGGTAAAACTTCATGGAGGGACTCTGGCAACTCTGAGAAGCACCCTATCAAGGTCCTTAGGAAGGATTAATTGGCCAGTGGAGACCATGCAAGATTCCTCAAGGCCGTAGTCCTCATCGAGGATGCACTCCCTGGAGTGCTGGTGCTGGGCCCAATAATTCTCAGTTACCGTGGCAAAGGCGGCCCTGGAGCAGAACATCACTGCTACCCTGGCCCTGCAGCAGGTGATGATGGCTCGTTCTCCTGCCTTATCTACCGTAAGGACTGGGCTCTCAACTGCGAGGGAGTCCCCTGGTTGTCGAGCCGAGCATCAAGCATCCTTGGCCTCAAGAGAATCCTCTGCGCTGGTCGAGGTCCCTGTCTTGCTCATTGGGTATCCAGTCCTTGCTGGCCCCAGTATCTGTGACTCAGACTCCAAGTCCTCCACAGGCTGTCAGCTTTTGGTACTGGCCTTGACAGAAGGAGTCGCAGGGCCTTGGATTCCTTGTCACCACTCAACTCCAGGTTGAGACTGAAGATGAGGCATCCCTGGACACTAGAAGGCACAGACATTCCTGTGGACCCGTCTCCCCCGGCGCCTTAGTGCCATTCTCCTCCTGAGGACGTAGCCTTCCATGATTTCATCAACAATATGGCCAGGGCCCCCTCTGTGCAAACCGAGGCGGAGGAGGACCCACACACTGAGGAGATTCTCTAGTATGAGACTCCACCTCGAGGAACACTCACGGTGCCCACACAGCTGATTCTTGAGAGGCTGCTCCTCTGAATGTGGGAGATGCTGGCGTCTGTGCCTATAGTCAGCTGTCGGCTTGACGCCATGTACCGCATCTAGAAAGGGCTGGGGTTTCACAAACCCCAGCTCCTGCAAAACTCCATGGTGGTTGAGTCACCATGCAGAAGCTCAAGAGCCAGAAGACCCACTCTTCTGTCCCTTCCAGCAGGAAGCTCAAGCTCTCGACGCCCTCTGGCACAAATGCTATCAGGCTCTATACTTGGTTGCAGGATCCAGGCCTATGAACTCTACATAGTCATGTACTTAAAGGCACTGGCCAAAGAGCTGTCGGGGTTTGCAGCAGGCCTCGTCGTGGAACCCCTGCAACGGTTCCAGATCTTGACTTCGGGAGTGAGAGACTGCTCCAAGTTCCTCTCCCAGGCTGCCTATGATGGCTTAGAGTAGGTGGCTTGAGTTGCGGTGGCTGGCATCAGGGCCTGGTGCCAAGCCTGGCTGCAATCCTCCTCCAACCTCAAGCAGTGGGTCCAGGGCAACTGCTCAATGTTCCCTGTACCGGTGAAGCTGCTGAGATCAAGGCAGAGTTTGTGACCTGTCAGAGGCTCTCTAAGAAGACCTCGTTCCATCCCTGTCAAACCCTGAACACTCAAGTGAAAGTCCAGACAAAAATAAAGTACCTCAGAATCACTCTAGATCAGCACCTCTCCTTCAAAGCTCATATAAGCAAAATCACCAGGGAAATATATTTCAAAACAAAAGCACTGCATGCCTCTGGCCGCTCCTTGATCCACCAGACTTCCACTCTGCACCCCAAGCCATAGTTCTATCGCATCTCAATTACTGCAACACAATATACCAGAGCCTCCCACAGACCACACTGTTCCCTCTACAGACTGCCCTCCACACAACAGCATGCATCCTCTAAGGGGCAACAAAACAGGGTCACATTGCACCTATCCTTAAATAACTCCACTGGTTACCACTGCACAGTCGTATAAAATACAAAACCTTCTTAACTCAAAGCCATCCACTCTGACCCCCCCCAACTCACCTCCACACTGTACTTCAAGCCCCACAACCTAGCAGATCAAGACAAGCCTCTACCAGGAAAACCCTAGTCATTCCCTATACCAGAACTAAATTCAACCAAGAAGCCTGTGGATGAGCCTTCCAGCTCTGTGCACTTTCAATCGAAGACTCTACCAGACCAGCTAAGAAACATCACAGATCTCAGCAGCTCCAGGAAGCACCTAAAAACACACCTCTTCTCTGAGCATTTCAGCTCATTCACATAACTCCCTGCGGAATCAATGATCCCTCATGTCTGAAGTTCACTATATATGATAAATGCCCCTATAAGCGATACACTCCAAAAACTGTAAATATGTATGTAGTTATCTCTATTTAACCAATGCATGCTGTAAATTGTTACAATGGTTATTAATGGTTTTGTTCCATGTACACCGCTTTGATCCGGTGAAAGGCAGTATAGAAATCTAGCTAAATAAAATAAAATTGAAAATTATACAACATTCAAACTGTTCACTTGATGTAAAAATAGAAAGGCTCAATACTCGGAGGAGAAGACGAGGGAACCCCTAGAGTGAATTCAGTCTCTTCAACCAGATATTACCCCTCTTTTGGAGTCTGTTAATGGCCTTCCTTTTTGATGCCATTTATGATCTGGTACATTTGGGGCCAGGTACTGGTACCCTGACAACATTGTTATGGCATTGGATTTGGCTCTGGTACTTGGCAGTGAACTAGTCTTCCAAAGCCCGGTTTGCCCAACTGGCTTTTAAGGGGAAGCTTTTTTGGAGCGGATTTGGAGAAGCTGGTGAAGAACCTGGATGAGATGAAATCTTAATGCCTTCTGAAAGACCGATCCAGGGGGGGCCTGTGAAGTGGGCGGATGCCCTTTTCGTCAGTCTCTGCCATTCCACAGAGGGCATGCTGGTTGGATCCCTGGGGGTTTTGGGAATTTTGTTTTTACAGACTTGGAAAACATTTTTCTTTCTGCTTCTGGGCTTCAGGCTCATTCTCCATCCTTTCATGGAACGCATGGGCCCAGGGACTCTGTCCCCTCCAGAGGAGGACCTTCCTAGGCTGTGCAATGAAGTTTTGGGGGCCCAGGCTTCACCTTCTCTTTCAGCAATGGGCCTGGGTTACCAAAGATCTCTGGGTGCTAGACGACATTCAGTTCAGCTATGTCCTGACATGCAAAGAGCTGATTCCGGTTGCCTTAATCATTTCCCCTTGTAGGTCTGCAATCAAAAGTGCCACTGTGCAGTCCACCTTGGACAAGTTGCTGTGCCTAAAGACGGTGGTGCTTGTCCCCTGGGCAAGTGTGGCAAGGGAAGATACCCTTATCTATTTCATGGTGCCCAAAAAGGATGGTTGTTTCCGGCCCATTTTGGACCTCAAGGTGGTCAACAAGCACTTGCACATCCAAATGGAAACCTCGCACACCATGCAGTGCACGAAGGGGAGTTCTTGTCTTTTCTGTATCTGGTTAAGGTATATTTTCATGTTCTGATCCAGGCAGATCAGCAAGAATATCTGCATTTTGCCTTGCTTGGTTCACTATCAGTTCGCCATCCTCTGTTTCAGGCTATCCACTGCACAGAAGACATTCTTCATAGCCATGCTGGTGGTGGCTGTGATACCGAGGGATCTGTGTCTATCCATATCTGGATGACTGGCTCTTCTGGGCCCATTCGCTTTCCAAAGCGTCTCTGGTGGCATCTTTTTTTTTTTTTTTTTGGAAAGTCTTAGCTGGGTAATGAATCAAGGAAAGAGTCAGATGTTGCCTTCCCTGTCCCTGGAGTTCCTGGTAGCACGTTTTTACATTTGAGCAGGCTGAGTTTCCCTGCCAGAGGAGAAAGCCAAAAGATTGTTGGATTGCCTGGCACTGTTCTATGCGCAGCAGGCTCCCAGAGTCTGGGATTATCTTCATCTCCTCAGATTGATGGCGGCAACCATAGAAATGATGCTGTTGGCACGTGGTCACATGTGACAGCTCCAGTGGTCCTTGCTGACTTGGTGGTCCCAGAATTTGCAGGAGCTGAAGCGCAGGCTCCTGCTCCCACTGATAGTGCAGTCCATACTGTGGTGGTGGCAGCAGCCCTGTCATCTGAGGAAGGGCATTCCACTGGATGATTTCTCCTGGATCCTGCTGACGGATGGCGCTCTCTCGGGTTGGGGAGCCCATTGCCAAGACCATTCGACCCAGGGCCATTGAAACCACAGGTTGGCTCTTCTGCATTTCTGGCCTCTGATCAAGGGCCAGGCAGTTTGAGTGTTTTCAGACAATGCCACGGTAGTGTCTGTCAATCGGCAAGGCAGCATGAGGAATGCTAGGGTAGCTTTGGAGATGACTTTCCTGTTTGCTTGGGCGGAGAAGAACCTCCTAGGTTTGTCGGCTCAGCTCATTGCTGGGGTGGACAGTGTGGAAGCGGACTTCCTCAGCTGACATACTCTGGATACTGGAGAGTGGGAGTTGATTTTGTGCTGCTGGGGTTGCCCCAAAATGGATCTGATGGCAACCTGCTCCAATGCCAAAGTTTGCTGCTACTTCGGTCACCGCACAGTGATGGGGTCAGAGGTGGTTGACGCCCTGGCCCAGCCTTGGCCAATTCAGCACCAGCTGTATGTTTCCTCAGTTGTCCCTGGTGGGGCATGTGATTTGGTGTATAGAATGACACCTGGGCAGGATTGTTCTGGTGGTGCCTGATTGGCCGAGGAGAGCGTGGTTCGGAGACCTATATGGCTTCTGCAGACGCCAGCTCTTTGGTTACCTCAGTTTTAGGGCCTATTGCAGCAAGGACTGTTCGTCCTGGAAGATGCAGTTCCCTTCTCGTTTATGTCTTGGCTCTTGAAAGGAGACTGCTAGCACATAAGGGCTATTCTCAGATGGTGATCTCCAATTGTGTGGACTGGTTTAAAAAGAGTATACATAAGGGACTTAGACAACTCTTAGCTTAGGTGTCGTCCCCCCTCATATTCATCCTCCTCCCATTTCTTTTTGGCGTAAAAGGTTTTCCTTAATATCTGGGGGGGGGGGAGTGGAGGTGCTTGGAGGGTGTGTATATGTTATCTCCAGGAACAAGCAGGAATGTAGTCCTCATATGGGTATCGTCAGTACTGACGGAGCCTGCGCGGGAATGCTCTCCAGCGTCCAATAGGAACGCTTTTGGGAGCATCCCTCAGCACATGCGTGCTGCCTTCCCAACTGTCCCTCTTCAGTTCTTCGTTTTCCACGGAGCCGACAGTACCCATACCCTGTCACCGCAGAAAATTCCGTCTTTAAAATTGTTTTCTTGTGGTCGCGTTTGCCTCCGCACGACGCCTACTGGTACCGCTGGTTCTTTTCTCAAAAATGTTATACTTTGAACGGTTTCTCTTCAGAAACTTTTCTTTTTTGGTGCTAGGTGCCGTTTTGGGCATTAGGCCTCATATTCCTGAAACGTGGAAAAACCAACTAGTGGTTTTAAAAAATGTACTAAGTGTGGCGGTACCATTTCCGTCACTGACACCCATGATTGGTGCCTTAAATGTTTAGGGCCTGAACATTCTCCATCTGAATGTCTCTCCTGTATGGGGATGACTGAGAGGAAGACAGAACCGGGCTGCAAAGCTCAGTACTCTTTTCTTCGGATGCCAGATCCATTGCATTGACATCTTCAAGAGCCTCCTCTTCCTCCCATGGATCTCTGGTAACTAAACAAAAAAGCCGGTCCTCAAAGGGTAGCTCTCCTGCTTAGCATCGAGAGGCCATTGGCATTGCCCTTGAGGGAACCACACTGACAAAACAGCCCTTGTGGGAGGCTTCGGCTTCCAAAGCATCAAGGAGGCTCCAGGATGTTCTCGAGGCCTCGACCTCACAAGAACTACTGGTGCCATACTCAGGGGTCCCGGCCATTTTCACCGGTACTGACACCCAGGCATCGGCAGCATCGATAGACCAGAAGTTCCTCGCTATTGAATGCAGCATTGCAGCTCTTCTCACAGCTGCGGTACCGTTGACACCTATGGTTCAACAGGCACCGGTACCGACATCGATACTGATGCCGTTACCTACACTGGTACCGACAATACCGGCCCCGGTGGGAATTCTTCCCACGCCATCTTTGGCTGGAATCAACAGATCGGTACCGGATCAACTCGGTACCGACTTCGATCGATACCGGGACCGTGCTTTGCATGAGCATCGTGGTCAGGAATACTTCGAATCCTCTGATTCCGAAGACTCTAACAATTCTGCTGGTACCAGAGGGTTTCTCCCGGAAGATCCCTCTTCTCCCCAATGCAGAATGTCACCTCCAGAGGACATGTCTTTTCAGGATTTTATTCGTGATGTGGCCAAGGGCCTTTCAATCACGGTAGCTCCTGAACAGGAATTGGAAATTCTCCAATATCCTAAAGCTCCTAAGGAGGCAGCTACTCTGCTTATCCATGAAATTCTGCATAGCTTGATGCTCAGAATGTGGGAGACACCTCTGACTACTTCTCCTCGCTCTAGGAGAGTTGATACTATGTATCAAGTTCTGCCATGTCCTGGATTTCAGAAAACTCAGCAGCCACACCATTCAATGGTAGTGGAATCAGCCATGCGTAGGATGAAGAGTGCAGAGAGGCATGCATCCAATCCTCCAGGTCGTGAATGCCGGACTCTGGATGCTTTTGGACGCAGGACTTTTCAAGCTTCTATGCTTTCAGCTAGGATCAGTTCATATATCCTATATATGGGAATGTTTCTCAAGGAAGTCACAGGAGACTTGGAACTTATAAGCCCATTTCCCCCAGATGATAAGAGACAAGATTTTCTTGCTCTAGTTAAGCATGCTCAATCGTGCAGCCTTTGACTGCTTCAAATGCATCAGCAGAACCTCTGCTATTGCCATTGGCGCACAACGGATTGCCTGGCTACAGGCATCAGACTTGGAGACTTGGGTACAGGACAAGTTAGGCAACATTCCTTGCACGGGGGAGAATCTCTTCGGCAGGAAAAGGCTAACGAGTTAGATGCTGACAATTCTACCTTAGATTGTCAAAGTCTACAGCCACTCCAGCCAAAAGGAAGCCTTATAAAAAAACCCCTCTTTTAGCAAAAAGAGGAAGTTTTATCCTTCCTATAGTTAGAACACTGTCTTGGTAACCAAGCAACCAGGGTTCAATTCCCACTAGCACTCCTTGTGGCCTTGGGCAAGTCACTTAACCCTCCATTGCCTCGGAAGAAAGGCCTGGCAATCTACTTCCGGTGACACTGCCAAGAAAACCCAGGAGCTTCTGGGTCGCCAGGAGTCAGGACTGACTCGAAGGCACACATTGCATTTTTACCCAGCAGAGTCAAATTCCAGGTCAGGTTGCCCAAAAGGGACAAACTAGACAACAAAAGAAGCCAAAACGCCCGAGAGCCCAACCAGCTCTCCAGATTCAGCCTCCTCAAGGGCTTTGACTCCTTCCTAGAGAGCTTTGCCTCCCTGTCTCTGAGGGGTCCCCAACCCCCCTATATTCCAGGCAGGTTATGCCACTTTGTCAAGAGATGGCATCAGATAACAGCAGAAGATTGGACTTTGTCCATTGTAGGAGAGGGCTACAAGCTTCATTTTCACAGCATGCCCCCTCCTAAAATTATAAAGCAGTTCAATTCTCAAACCTCTGCAGACAATCTGCTAGATCACGAGATCTCCACACTTCTTGCCCAAGGGGCAATAGAGGAAGTACCCATTGTTCAACGAGGTGCAGGGTTCTACTCCCCCTATTTTCTTATTCCAAAGAAAACAGGAGGACACAGACCCATTCTAGACCTCAGAGAATTGAACAAATATCTGGTTCGAGAGAAATTCAAAATGATTTCTCTAGGAACTCTTCTGCCATACCTTCAAAGCCAGGATTGGCTTTGCTCTCTAGATTTAAAGGATGATACACTCATATTCTCCAGGACCAAGCAGGAAGTCAGTCCTCACTTATGGGTGACATCGGCGCCGACGGAGCCCTCGCGGAGCAATTTTCCCCAGCTTTCAAAGAAAGCCTTTGGGAATTGCAGCGCGCATGCGCGGTCGTCTTCCCGCCCGAGGGTGCCATCTTAGCCAGTCTTCTTTTTTCCGCGGAGCCCTACAGACGTCCCCGTCTTGTCCCCGCGAAAAAGTTGATTTTCTTCTTTATTTTATCCTTGTTTTCTTTCGGTTCGACGCCGATCGTTTTCCCGCCCGGACTCGCGACGCCGGTCTCGAGTCCTCTTACTTTTTTCGGTTTTTCTGACTTAGTCAGCTTTCGTTTTCGTTTTCCCTGGCAGCCCGGTCCTTTGACCTCGCAGGGGCCCTTTTTCCCCCGATGGCTGCCAGTGGGTTTAAGCGGTGTGGTCGGTGTGACCGAAATATGTCACTAACCGACACACACGACTTTTGCCTCCGCTGCCTGGGCCCGGATCATGAGGAACTGATCTGTGGGCCCTGCAGCAAACTGTCCTCAAAGGCGTTGAGAAGTCGGCGGCATCAGCGTGAGAGAATCTTCGCTGACCCCAGCCGTACCCGGACCTCGTCGGAGGCCTCCGTGTCAAAAGGTTCCAGCTCGGACCGTCGCCGGAGCTCCTCCGACCGGGGTTCTTCCTCCGGGGACCATCGTCGGAAGGAAAAACCCGAGAGGGCGGCGTCGGTGGACGCTCCTGGTTCCGCGAGGGCCAGGTCGCATAGCCCCGACAGCCGCCCCGGGTCCTTGGAGAAGGAACACGTCCCGAAGCAACCTCGCCTGGAGTCGGAGATGCCTGCCCGGGTAAGTCCTGTGGTCCTTCTGGACTCGCCTCCGCGACAGCCGACGTCGGGCCCGACGCCGTCGGGGCCCGAGTCGGGGACTGCTGGGTCACCTGAGCTCGGACTCAGGTTGACGGCCTTGGAGAGCAGACTGTCTGCCTTCATGGACCAGCAGAGGGCACTGCTCGCTGGCTTCGCTGGTGTCGCTGCCCCGACCGCCGGGACGTTGACGTCCAAGTCGACCCCGGAGACCGAGCCGATCCTCGAGTCGATGAGAACTCGAGTCGATCCTCGGTCGAGGTCGCCCTCGGCCTCCCGTTCGGGACCGAGGTCGCCGACGCCGACTCCCTCGGCGTCGGGGCGGCTGGCGCCGCACCCTGCCCGGGCCGACCCCACCGAGTCCTCGTCGGAGTCGGTCTGGGAGTCAGAGGAGGAAGAGTCACCTGATTCTTTCCGGACTCGGTGTGTCCCATCGGACTCACCGGAGTCCGAGCCTGGGAAGCAGTCCCCCCCGGAGGATGCCCGGTTCTCGGACTTCGTTAGGGATATGGCCAAGGCTTTGGCCTTCCCTGCGGATCCCGAGGAGGAGCCTCGAGCTGAAGAGCTCGACGCCCTCCAGTATGACTCTCCCGCGAGGGAACACTTTACTGTGCCGGTTCCTCCTATGCTGGAACGACTACTCTTCCGCATGTGGGAGAGTCCGGCCTCCTCGCCGGTCCTGAGCAAGCGGGTCGATTCTATCTATCGAGTCCGCAAGAGCCCTGGCTTTCAAAAGGCACAGCTGCCACACCATTCCATGGTAGTGGAATCGGCCATGCATCGTCTTAAGAGCCAGAAGATGCACTCCTCGGTGCCTCCTGGCAGGGAGGCCCGTAACCTGGATGGCCTTGGCAAGAAGTGCTTCCAGGGCTCTATGCTCGCTTGTCGTGTCCAGACTTACCAGCTATACATGGGCATGTATCTCCGGGATCTGGCTAAAGAGCTAGCCGGATTCTCCGCTGGTCTCTCCGAGGAGCCCTTGCGGAGGTTCCTAGCCTTGTCCACTGGCATTCGGGAATGCTCAAAGTTCATGTCCCGAGCAGCCTATGATGGCTTTGAAGCCTCGGCTCGAGTGGCCGCAGCCGGCATCGGTGCCCGCCGACAGGCTTGGCTTCAGTCGTCAGACCTTGAGCCCTGGGTGCAGGACAAGTTGGTCGATGTCCCCTGCCGAGGCGAAAACCTCTTTGGCAAGCCCATGGCGGAAAAGGCTGCGCAAATTGAGACTGAGACTCTCACCCGGACCAGGCTTTCTAGGAAGACCTCCGCCCCTTCCCAGAAAAAGAAGGGCTCGGGGAAAAAGTCCTTTTACCCGAGGAAGGCGGCTGCCTACAAACAATACCCCCATTATCAGGCCCCTGCAGCTCCCCAACAGGGCCAGCAGGCCAAGGGACGGGGTAACGGGTCCCGTAGGCAGCAAGCCCCCAAGCCTGCACCACCAGCCCCTGCTCAGCAGGGTGGGGGCTTTTGACTCGCTAAGCATAGCCTCTCCCCCCCCGCTGGTTCCTCCCAGCACCGGAGGCCGGCTGGTTCACTTCGCCCACAGGTGGTCCAGCATCACCGCAGATGCCTGGGTGCTTCAGGTCGTGCGAGAAGGCTATCTTCTCCACTTCCATCAGGTCCCTCCCTCCTATTTTCCGGGAGAACCTCCGCGCCCCCTCTGCACAGGGAGTTGCTCCTTCAGGAGTTAGCAGGTCTTCTGCAGGAACAGGCGGTGGAACCGGTGCCACACCACCTGAGAGGTCAAGGCTTTTATTCAAGGTATTTCCTGATACCAAAGAGAACAGGGGGCCTCAGACCCATCCTGGACTTGTGCAACCTCAACAAGTTCCTTGTGCGGGAGAAGTTCAAAATGCTTACCCTTGGAATCCTTCTGCCCTACCTCCAGCAGGGAGATTGGCTATGCTCCTTGGATCTAAAGGATGCCTACACGCACATCCTCATCCACCCAAGCCACCGCCAATACCTAAGGTTCGTGGTGGCAGGAAATCATTACCAGTACCGAGTACTGCCCTTTGGCCTGTCCTCCGCACCGCGAGTCTTCACAAAATGTCTCGCGGTCGTGGCGGCCCATCTCCGGCTTCACGGCCTCTGTCTTTCCGTACCTCGACGACTGGCTCATCAGAGCAGCGTCCGCTCAGGAGGTCACCAACGCCACGTGCCGCACGGTGACTCTCCTGCAGCACTTGGGCTTTGTCATAAACTTCGCAAAGTCCACTTTGCTCCCCTCACAGGATCTCGAGTTCATCGGCGCAAGGCTGCACACTCCTCAGGCGCGAGCATTTCTACCGCTCGACAGGGCTCAACGGCTCATGGACCTAGCCGACCGCTTTCGCAGCCAGCCCCTGGTCTCCGCCAGGCGCTTCCTGAGACTGCTCGGCCATATGGCTTCCACCGTCCATGTGACCCCCAATGCCCGCCTGAATATGCGGTCTGCTCAATGGTGTCTCCGCCAGCAGTGGCGACAAGCCACGGGCGGCCTTGCAGACCTAGTGCGTGTTTCCGAGCCGCTGGTCTCGTCTCTCCGGTGGTGACTCCGGCAGCCGAACCTGATATTCGGAATGCCTTTCCAGTCACCTCAGCCGACCCGGGTGCTTACCACCGATGCATCCCTCCTGGGCTGGGGAGCACATTGCCAAGAGGCACGTACTCAGGGCCTCTGGAACACGTGGGAGTCTGCTCAGCAGATCAACTTCCTGGAGCTCAGGGCGATCCGCCTGGCTCTCAAGGCCTTCTCCCACCTGACTTCCCAACAGTCCGTCCTTGTCCAGACGGACAATCAAGTTGCCATGTTCTACGTGAACAAGCAGGGGGGCACGGGCTCCTTCCTCCTCTGCCGGGAGGCACAGAGGCTCTGCTCTTGGGCCGTCAGTCACGGCATTCTCCTCAAGGCAGTTTATCTCCCGGGCCAAGAAAATTGCCTTGCAGACAAACTCAGCAGGGTCCTCCAGCCGCACGAGTGGCGTCTGCATCCCTTGGTAGTTCAGAAGCTCTTCCTCAAGTGGGGTCTCCCCACGGTGGATCTCTTTGCCAGTCCTCACAACCGGCAGCTTCCTCGCTTCTGCTCTCGTCGGCCACACCCCCTTCGGGTGGCGGCGGACGCCTTTCTGATCTCGTGGTCGGGGAGCCTTCTGTACGCTTTCCCTCACATTCCGCTGGTCTCTCGGACTCTTTTCAAGGTTCTCCGAGACAAAGCCTTCATGATCCTGGTGGCCCCTCGCTGGCCCAGGCAGCCGTGGTTTCCGCTCCTGCTGCAACTGGCGGTGGAGGATCCAATCCCTCTGGGGGTGCAACCGGATCTCCTCACTCAGGATCAGGGGTCCCTCCTGCACCCCAACCTCAGGTCTCTCAACCTCATGGCCTGGCTGCTGAGAGGGTAGTCCTTGCTCCCCTTCTCCTGCCGGCGGAGGTGGAGGAGGTCGTCTTGGCTTCGCGACAGCCTTCTACCCGAAAATGCTACGCCCTTAAATGGCGTCGCTTTGCAGTCTGGTGTACCCAACAGTCTCAGGATCCCTTCTCCTGCCCGGTGTCGGTGATCTTGCAGTACTTGCTCCACCTCTCTAATCTGGGACTTAAGTCCAACTCCGTCAAAGTTCACCTCAGTGCTCTTTCAGCACATCATGTGCCGGTGGACGGCAGACCTCTCTCCAATGACCCTCTTGTAGCGAGGTTTCTCCGAGGTCTCCTTCTACTTAAACCACCTCTGCGCCCGCCAGCGCCTGACTGGGACCTGAATGTGGTTTTGCAGCGGATCACCTGTCCGCCTTTTGAACCTATGGCTACCTGTTCTCTCCGTTTTCTGTCTTGGAAAACTCTGTTCTTGATAGCCCTCACTTCCGCCAGACGCGTAAGTGAATTGCAGGCCCTCGTGTCTGATCCCCCTTACACTAGGTTCTACAAGAATAGGGTAGTCCTACGGACTCACCCTAAATTTCTGCCTAAAGTGGTCTCCCCTTTTCACATCAATCAGGAGGTGGTACTTCCAACCTTCTTTCCCAGACCACACTCCTGCCGAGCTGAGACGGTCCTCCATACCCTGGACTGTAGAAGGGCATTGAACTTCTACCTTGACCGTACGCGGGAGCACCGTAAAGCTGCTCAGCTTTTTGTGTCTTTTGACCCCAATAAATTGGGGCTCCCGGTCTCCAAGCGTACTCTGTCCATCTGGGTTGCGGACTGTATCTCTTGGGCTTATGGGGCAGCCGGACTCTCCTTAGAAATTCGAGTCACGGCTCATTGCGTTCGGGCAAAGGCCACGTCAGTGGCTTACCTCCGCTCTGTTCCGCTGGCAGACATCTGCCGGGCCGCTACTTGGTCTTCGAGCCAGACTTTTGCGGTCCATTACTGTCTCGAGAGGGAGTCCCGTAGGGACAGTGCTTTCGGACAGGCAGTCCTCCGTAATCTCTTTGAGGTCTGAGCAACTCCTACCCTCCATCCCGGATGTGGGCTACCGGTGGGTGATAATTCAGCGAAGATTCTATCCTTCTGTGCTGCTGAGCTAGAGGGAGCTCATTTTTGTGCTTGGGGTCTCCGGTAGCCTTGAGCTTGGGAGTCCCATAAGTGAGGACTGACTTCCTGCTTGGTCCTGGAGAAAGCGTAGTTACTCACCTGTAACAGGTGTTCTCCAGGAGCAGCAGGAATCAGTCCTCACTACCCTCCCTCCTCCCCTTGGAGTTGCAATTGTCTGCTTATGTTTTTTTTGCAAATATTTTTATGCTGTCTTTTTTAGCTATGTCATCTGACTGGCTAAGATGGCACCCTCGGGCGGGAAGACGACCGCGCATGCGCGCTGCAATTCCCAAAGGCTTTCTTTGAAAGCTGGGGAAAATTGCTCCGCGAGGGCTCCGTCGGCGCCGACGTCACCCATAAGTGAGGACTGATTCCTGCTGCTCCTGGAGAACACCTGTTACAGGTGAGTAACTACGCTTTCTCATCCATCCAGATCAAAGGACATTTTTACGTTCCCTTTTCAGGGGACAACATTTCCAGTATTGGGTTCTTCCTTTTGGTCTGGCTTCAGCACCAAGGGTATTCACGAAATGTATGGCAGTAGTAGCTGCATTTCTTCAAACCCTGGGGATTTTCGTCTTCCCCTACTTAGACGACTGGCTCATTCGAGCTCCTACAGTTGCAGAGGCGAGCTGCACTGTCCCATACAATGTGAATCCTCCAATACTTGGGATTGGTAATAAGCTTCCCAAAACCTCAACTAGTTCCTTCCCAATGCCTAGAATTCATAGGAGCCTGTCTGGATACCAGACAGGCAAGTGCTTTCCTTCCACAAGCCCGGTGTCTTCGCATAATGCAACTAGCTTCTCAGGCAGCAGGCAAATCCTCCCTCACTGCTCAGGAGCTACTGCAATTACTGGGACATATGGCATCCACAGTTCATATAGTCCCATATGCTCGCCTCCACATGCAAGCAGCTTAGTGGACCCTCTCCACACAGTGGACAAAGGCCACGGGTCATTTGTCGGACAAAATAATCTCTCAATGACTAATTTTGTCCCTCCAATGGTGACAATCACTAAAAAATCTGACAGTGGGGGTCTCCTTTCCATCAACCCCTCTTTCAGGCCACGCTAACAGATGCATCACAGGTGGGTTGGGAGCACACCTGAATCATCTCTTTACCCAGGGCACCTGGACTCCACAGGAGGTTGGTTTACCCATAAACCTCCTGGAATTAAGAGCAATCTATTTAGCTCTTCGAGTATTCCACGCCCATCTCAGCTACAAGACAGTCCTAGTCCAGACGGACAATCAAGTAGCCATGTTCTATGTGAACAAGCAGGGCGGAACAAGCTCTGTCATTATGCAACGAAGCTTTACGACTGCGGGCCCTCGCCAGAGAGCATCAAATTCACCTTCTAGTGGTATATCTTCCAGGCATTCAAAACTTTTGGGCAGACAAACTCAGTCGAGTACTGCTGCCTCACGAGTGGTTCCTCCACCTAGACCAGGTGGCAGATATTTTACCTCTGGGGCACACCAGACATAGACCTGTTTGCAAGTCCACTGAATGCCAAACTTCCCCGGTTCTGTTCCAGGATTCCGGCTCACAACTGTCAGGCAAGGAATGCTTGCCTTCCTTCACTGGGGTCAGGACTTCTTTTATGCCTTCCCACCCATTCCCCTCATCCCCAAAACACTCTTCAAGCTTCAGAGAGACACGGGTTGCATGATTCTCATAGCGCCACGCCAAATGTGGTATTCCCTGCTTCTACATGTCTTTTAAGCTGCACCTCTGGAGTTAGGGCATGCTCCAGATCTCCTTTCCCAGGAGAACGGGACGCTATAGCACCCGAATCCCCAGTCCCTGCACCTCATGGCCTGGTTGCTGAAGGCTTAGTCCTCCAAGATTTCAACCTGTCCCAGCAGGTAAAAGATATCCTTCAGGCTTCTAGAAAACTTTCCACAAGAAGATCTTATGCCTTCAAGTGAAAAACGTTTTACTATATGGTGCTCCAAGAAGGGATTAAACCCCCTGGTCATACCCTTAGAATCAATACTAGAGTATCTCCTTCACTTATCGAATTCTGGGTTAAAGACCAATTCGGTAAGAGTCCATCTTAGTGCAATTGCAGCTTCTTATAAGCCTCTAAATGGACAACCAATTTCCTCTCATCCACTCCTATCCAGATTTATGAGAGGTCTTCTGTTGACCAAACCTCCCATTAAGCCACCACCAGTGGTTTGGGATCTAAATCTAGTTCTCAGGTAGCTCATGAAGCCGCCTTTTGAGTCTTTAGCCACTACAACCCTTATGTTTTTGACCTGGAAGGTCATCTTCCTAATTGCAATCACCTTTGCCTGTCGCATTAGTGAATTGCAAGCTTTAGTGGCTGATCCTCCTTATACTAGATTTCATCATAAGGTTGTTCTTCGAACTTACCCACACTTTATGCCAAAGGTGCTTTCGCCTTTTCATTTAAACCAATCAATTTATCTTCCTGTATTTTTTTCTGAGGCCTCACTCCTCTGATGCAGAAAGAAACCTTCATACTTTAGATTGTAAAAGGGCCTTAGTCTTTTACATGCAAGGAACACAGCAACATAGAAAGTCCTCACAACTTTTTATAGCTTTTGACCCTAGTCATTTGGGACTTCCAGTCTCCAAAAGAACTTTATCTAAATGGATTGCCCAATGCATATCCTTTGCTTATGAGAGTATGGGTCTTCCTCTTCAGGACCATGTCACAGCTCATAATGTGAGAGCCATGGCAGCTTCTATGGCTAATCTCCACTCTGTGTCTATCAATGACATTTGTCGAGCAGCCTCCTGGGCTTCGGTACACACCTTCACAGCCCACTACTGCCTGGATAAAGCCTCCCGTCAGGATGCCTTTTTTGGCCAAGTTGTTCTTCAAAATCTCTTTCAGACCTAATTCAACTCCTACCCGCCAACCCTGGCGGAATGCCAGAGATCCATGGGAGGAAGGATGCCTACCTTTTTAGGGTGGCACCTTCCTGGGGCTATCTCCCTGGCATCTTCAGCTAGGGAGTCCCCATATGTGAAGACTACATTCCTGCTTGTTCCTGGAGATAGCATAGTTACTCACCTGTAACAGGTGATCTCCGGGAATAGCAGGAATTTAGTCTTCACAACCCACCCACCTCCCCTAGGAGTTGTCTCTCTCTCTTTGTCTCTTTCCTCTCTCCCTCTATTCTTTCACTCAGCTACAAACTTAACTGAAGAGGGACAGTTGGAAAGGCGGGAAGGCAGCACGCATGTGCTGAGGGATGCTCCCAAAAGCATTCCTATTGGACGCTGGGGAGCGTTCCCGCGCAGCCTCCATCGTTACCGATGATACCCATATGTGAAGACTAAATTCCTGCTGTTCCCTGAGATCACCTGTTACAGGTGAGTAACTACGCTGTATCCACGATGGCTCTTAAATCTTTTTCCTGTGTGGTGTTTTCTAAGGTGGTATTGTGTAACCATAGTTTGTGGTGTTCTTTCCTAGGTATATACCTTTGCTCTTATCCATATATTTCATCTGCCATTTGGACGTCCAGTCTTCCAATTTATCACGGTCGCCTTGCAAATTTTTCACAATCCTCTTGTGTTTTAATAGCTTTGAATAGTTTTGTGTCATCTGCAAATATGGTCGCCTCATTTGTTATTCCCATTTGTAGATCATTTATAAATACATTAAAAAGCAGTGGGCCCAGCACAGATCCCTGGGGTACTCCACTATTCACCTTTCTCCATTGAGAAACATGTCTATTTAGCCGTACTCTCTGCTTTCTATCTTTTAACCAGTTCCTGATCCACAATACTACATTGCCTTCAATCCCATGACTTTTTAATTTTGCCAAGCGCCTTTCGAGAGACCTTGTCAAAGGCTTTCTGAAAATCCAGATACACTGTATCAACTGGCTCGCCCTTTGTCTACCTGTTCGCACCTTCAAAAAAATAACAGATTGGTAAGAAAAGATTTTCCTTGGCTAAATCCGTGTTTGTTTTCTCCCATTAAATCATGACTATCCACATGTTTAGTAATTTTATTCTTTATAATGGTTTCTACCATTTTGCACAGTACTGATGTCGGGCTCACTGGTCTGTAGTTTCCTGGATCACCCCTGGAACCATTTTTTAAAATTGATGTTACATTGACATTCTCCAATCTTCCGGTTACCAAGCCAGTGCTCTAGTCACTAGGTGGCTACTCCACCATTTTATGTATAAATAGAGACACAAATGTTTGTTTACTAATATATATATATGTGGCAGGCAGATTTTAAAAAAAGCAGTCTTCAAGTGCATGTCTGAAGCAAACAAAATTCAGCAGACAAGTGAATTGCTGTAATTCTGTAGGGGAGACAACAAAATACTCTCCAAGTTTGGCTGAGTGCTTCCACATGGTGATTATGTAAACTCTTTACCAAAATTCAGCAAGGTGACACTGCAGTTAGAAGCATGGTTTGAAGTAAAAGGATACATAAAACAAGAACAGCCATACTGGATCAGACCTATGGTCATCAAGCCCAGTATCCTTTTGCTAACTGTGGCAAATCCAGATTATAAATACCAGCTAGACTCCAAAAAGTAGCAGATCTTTGATGCCTACCCCTAGGGGATTAGTAGTGGCTTTCCAAGTCCACCTTGACAGTTTTTGGTCTTTCTGCAAGAAGTTGTCCAAATCTTTTTAAACCCAGCTATGCTAACATTTTATCACATCCTCCAGCAGTGAATTCCAGAACTTAAACACAGAGTGTAAATATATTTTCTCCTTTTTATTTTAAATGTACTACTTTGTAACTTCATGGTGCTGTCCCCTAGTCTTTGTACTTTTTGAAAAAGTAAACAATTGATTTATGTTTATCCATTCCACTCACTCAGGATTTTATAAGACCTCTAGCATGTCTCTCCTCAGCTGTTTCTTCTCCAAGCTGAAGATCCCTGACCCCTTTGTCCTTTTGTTATAGGGGAGTTGTTCCAGCTTCATCTTTTTGGCCACCTTTCTCTGTAGTTTTTCTAATACTGCTGTATATCTTTTTGAGATGCAGTTACCAGAATTTTCTGCAGGAAGAAGCAGGAAGTCAGCCCTCACATATGGGTGACAGCGCCGACAGAGCCCACCCCAGAGCATTTCCCCAGCTTTCAAAGAAAGTCTTTGGGAATGCTACCACGCATGCATGGTCCCCTTCCTGCCCAAGGGTGCCATCTTTGCTCAGTCTTTTTTTTTTTTTTTTTTCCGTAGAGCCCCATTGCATGCATGTCCTGTTTCCCCGGAAAAATTCCTTAAATTATCTTCTATAGTTGAGTTTTTCCCAGTTTGTGTACAAGTTCCTTTTCCCGCCTCGAGCCAGCGTAGTCCCCGGCGCTGCTCTCTGCTCCCTTTTCTTTTTTTTTCATTGAGGCCTTCCTTGACCAGCGTTCATGCCCTTTTTCGCCCGGGGCTCGTCGACCTGGCCGGGAGTGATCCACCATGCCTCCCGGTGGCTATTAAAAAAAAAAAAAAAGTGATCACTGCAGTCAAATTATGTCTGTCACAGACACCCATGACTGCTGTTTGCACTGCCTCGGCCTGGACTACAACAGTACCTCCTGCGACCTGTGCCAGGCCATGACTCCACGAACCAACAAGAAAAGGTCTGAGTTGCAGGAGATGTTCCAGCGGTTCAGTTCAGCTTCACCAACGCTGAGTCCAAAGCTGAGCCACCTCCCCGGGAGGCCTGGGTGTCTTCGGAGTCCCACAGTGGTGGCTCCTCTGGAAAGATGCCGGACCCTGGCAAGAAAAAGAAAAAATCCTCGAAGCCAGTCGAGGTTCCATCAGTGAAACCCGGTAAGATCCACGGCGGAACTCGGGCGACTCCAAGCAGTGCCCCCCCTAAGATTTCTAGGAAGGAGTCCTTGACTGGCAGTGACCGTGTGAGGCTCGCCAAGGCCATGGTTTGTCTGCATCATCTGCCCCGACAACCGGATCCCCCGACTGCGGTGGCGTCCCTGGTATCATGCCAGGTCTGAGCGCTGTCTGCTTTGGGTGAGCCCTCAACACCAATCGAGGTCTTGGTCCTGATACTCGGCTGTATGGTCCTTCTCGGTTAGTTTCTGGGAGTCTGAGCTCAAGACCTGTTGGAGGACCCCGGTTCCGCGATGCAGGCCTCCCGGCGAGGGATCTCCGAGCCTTGGACTCTGATGCCCTCAGGTTCAGATTGGGAGACAGACGTCAAGGCCTCCCCCGAGACCTCAACACTGAGACATCCTCTCGGAGCAGTCTCCCCTGGATCTCTGGTGCCATTCCATGACTTCATCTGGGATATGGTCCGTGCCCTCTGTCCCGACCTAGATTGAGGAGGACCTGTGCACTGAAGAACTGGAGATCTTCCAGTATGAGTCCCTGCCAAAGGAGGCTCTGTCAGAGCAGGTACAACCCATCCTCGAGCAGGTTCTCCTGCTGATATGGGAAACCCCAGCCTTGGTGCCGGTGGTCAGCTGGCGCTTCCACACCATCTACTGCATCAGAGTCCAGGTTCCAGAAGGCCTAACTTCCTCACAACTCCATGGTGGTAGAATCTTCAGTGCAGAAACTGAAGAGTCAGAAGACTACTTATTCTGTACCCCCTGGGTAGAGAGGCCAGAGCCCTCGATGCCTTGGAGCACAAATGCTTCCAGGGGTCCATGCTGGGCTGATGGATACATCCCTATGTAGAGCTCATAGGTTTGTATCTTAAAAGCCTCATTCAGGAGCTTGTGGGCTTCTCAGCAGGGCTCACCGGGGAACCCCTGCAGCAGTTCCAGACCTTGGTGGCCACCATCCAGGATTGCTCTTAAGTTTGTTCCTGTCCCGGGCTGCCTACGATAGCTTTGAGGCTGCAGCCCAGGAAGCATTCACAGGCATCTCTGCTCGGTACAAGGCCTGGCTGCAGATCTCTGGCCTCGAACAATGGGTCCAGGAAAATCTGCTGGATGTCCCTGCTCTGGGGAGAACCTGTTTGGGAAACCTATGGCTGACGAGGCGGCCGAGATTGAGGCCAAGGTGGTGATCAGGCAGAGGCTCTCAAAGACCTCTACCCTTCCCCGTAAGAAAACCTTAGGGAAAAGACCAACTTTCTCGAAGAAGGGCCCTTTCCACCAGAGTCACCACTACCAAGTTTTCCCAAGCCAGGGATCCCAGCCCAAGGGCCAGGGACACAGACCCAGGAAGCCAAAGGCCCCCAAACTGCAGACATCAGCTCTAGCTCAACCTGGTGGGAACTTTTGACTCCCAAGGCGAGGCTTCCTTTCCCCTGGGAGACCCTTGCCAGCCCACAAGTGACCCCAAGGTCACCTCGGACCAGTGGGTGCTCTGGGTGGTGGAGGGTTACCACCTCCACTTCCAGCTGCCACCTCTGGGGCATTTTCCAGAGGAGCCAGTGGGACCTCTCCTTCACCAGGCCCACTTGCTCTCAGAGCTAGCAGGTCTACTAAGGGACAGGGCAGTAGAGCCTATTCCCCAGCACCTCTGGGGCAAGGGCTTCTACTCAAGTACTTTCTTGTCCCCAGAAGAACCGGTGGTCTCAGGCCCATCCTGGACCTCCAAGACCTGAACAAGTTTCTGGTGAGGGAGAAGTTCAAAATGCTCTCCTTCGGGACACTGCTGCCCTACCTCCATGAGGGAGACTGGCTTTTCTCCTTGGACCTAAAGGATGCCTATACCCATATCCTGGTCTACCCATCTCACTGGCAATACCTATCTCACTGGCAATACCTGACATTCATGGTAGGGGGGAGACCACTACCAGTACAGGGTACTTCCCTTTGGCCTGGCCTCCTCGCCAAAAATTTTCACAAAGTGCCTAGTAGTGGTAGCCCCTCATTTGCGCCTATAAGGGGTGTTTGTCTTCCCTCTACTTGGACAACTGGCTCATCAGACTGCACAGCTGCAGAGGCAGGGCACAGAACGTACCGTCTTACTCCTGCAGCACCTGGGGTTCATCAACTACCCCAAATCACATCTCTTTCTGGTACAAGACCTAGAGTTCATCGGCGCTCAGCTGGACACGGTGTGGACCAGAGCCTTTCTCCCTCAGGACAGGGCAGAACGCCTCAGACAACTGGCAGGGGAGGTCTAACACCGCAGAACGGTGCCAGCGTGCTGCCTCCTCCGCCTGCTGGGACACATGGCCTCCATGGTCCATGTCACACCCCTAGCCTGCTTGCAAATGCGGACAGCCCAGTGGTCCCGGCATTCTCAGTGGACCCAGGTCAAGGGCCGACTGGGACAGGGTCAGACTGGTGGCAAGACCTGGCCCTCCTCTGGGCAGGAATGCCCTTTCAGGTGCCCCCACTGCAGAGGACCCTGACCACAGATGCCTCTCTCCAGGGCTAGGGAGCTCACCGCAGAGTTCACCGCACTCAGGACTGCTGGTCCTGGGAGGAGCCTGTACTACAGATCAACCACTTGGAACTCTGGGCGGTATTCCTTGCCCTACGTGCATGCTGCATCCTCTTGTGGAACAGGCTGGTTCTGGTCCAGACGACAACCAGGTCATAATGTTCTACATAAACAAGCAGGGAGGCACGGGCTCATACTCCCTCTGCCAGGAGGCGGCAGCCCTCCTCTCCTTTGCAGTTTGCAATGGCATGCTCCTGCGAGTAGTCTACCTCCCAGGCCAGGACAACTACCTGGTGGAAAGACTCAGCAGAGTCCTGTGCCCTCATGAGTGGCATCTCGACCCTACAGTGGCAGAAAAACTCTTCTGCCTTTGGGGCTGGCCTGAGATGGATCTGTTTGCCTCTCCGGACAACATGCTGCTGGCTCGCTTATGCTTCAGGCAGCTGCACCCACAGAGGGTAGCTGCATATGCATTCCTGATCTCATGGTCCGAGGAACTGTTGTATGGATTCCTACAGACTTCTCTGGTCGCCAAGACTCTGTTCAAAATTCAGAATGAGAGGGCATCTGTGATACTAATCGCCCCCAGGTGGCCCACGCAAGCCTGGTTCGCACTACTGCTCTCACTGGCAGCTCCAAACCACCTGACTCAAGAGGAGGGTTCCCTTCTGCACCCCAATGTGGGGTCACTGACTCTGATGGCCTTGCTGCTGAGAGGGTAGCCTTGGCCCTGCTCAGCCTGCCACAAGAGGTTGAGGAGATCCTGCTGGCCTCCAGGAAGCCCTCCACGAGAAGGGCTTACGCCTTTAAGTGGCGCATGTTCACCATGTACGCAGACAGGAAGGTGAACCTGTTTTCCTGCCACGTACAGCTGGTACTCCAGTACCTAGTGCATTTGTCGCACACAGGACTGAAATCTAACTCAGTTTGGGTGCATCTGAGTGCCATAGCTGCTCACCATCACCCAGTAGGGGGCAAGCCCTTATCCAGCCAGCCCCTGGTCTCCCAGTTCCTATGGGGCCTTCTGCTATCCAAGCCCCCTATTCACCTTCTGGCGGCAGAATGGAACCTCAATGTGGTGCTCTCCCAGCTGACCAGACCACTGTTTGAGCCCCTGCCCACCTGCCACCTCAGATGCCTATCTTGGAAGATGGCCGCCGTGGATGCTCTGAATTCAGCTCGCAGGGTCAGCGAACTTCAAGCGCTGGTGGTGGACCCCTTGTACACCAGGTTCTTCAAGAATGGGGTAGTACTCTGCACTCATCCTGAGTTCCTCCTGAAAGTGGTATCCCCGTTTCACCTCAGCCAGGAGGTGGTACTCCCCACCTTTTACCCGCGGCCTCATGCCGGCAGGGAGGAGCTCATACTCTACACACTGGACTGTAAATGGGCCCTGTCCTATCTGCAGCAGACCCAGGGCCATCGCAAAGCACCTCAGCTTTTCGTGTCTTATGACCCTAGCAGACTGGGGCTCCCTGTAACAAAGCATACCTTATCCCTTTGGGTAGCGGACTGCATCGCCCTCGCTTATGAGCAGGCGGGCTTCTCCCTGGAGCACTGGATCACAGCGCATTGCGTGAGGGCTATAGCCACGTCAGGTGCCCACCTCTGTTCTGTGCTAATGATAGAAATTTGCAGAGCCACCACTTGGTCATCCATTCACACATTCGCAGCGCACTATGGCCTGGAAAGCAAATCCCGCAGGGACAGTGCCTTTGTTCAGGCAGTGCTGCGTAATATTCTTGGAGTGTAGGCAACTCCTGCCCTCTGACTCTTTTGTGTTCAGGCTACCGGAGTGATAGTATTGCTGGATGCTAGGGTCTTGCAGAGTCTCTCAGCGGGGACTCACCACCTGCAACTCACGGCCACCTAACCAGTTGCCGTAGGTACTGTCGTGGTTCAGTCCTCGGCAGCCTGGAGCTAGGGAGTCCCATATGTGAGGACTGACTTCCTGCTTGTTCCTGGAGAGAGCATAGTTGCTCACCTGTAACAGGTGTTCTCTGGGAACAGCAGGAATCAGTCCTCAGAACCCTCCCTCTTCCCCTTGGAGTTGCCGCCCTTCTGTTCTTTTTTGTTTGACTGCCGTCTTAGTTATGTTATTTGACTGAGCAAGGTGGCACCCTTGTGCGGGAAGGGGACCACACATGTAGCATTCCCAAAGGCTTTCTTTGAAAACTGAGGAAATGCTCCACGGGTTCCATCGGCGCTGATGTCATCCATATGAGGACTGATTCCTGCTGCTCCCGGAGAACACCTGTTACAGGTGAGTAACTATGCTGCACATAGAATCTGCATCCCACTCAGGCATAGAGCTTATATAGCAAGGTTAAAGATGATGGTGTACTAATGCAAAACGTTTAGGAGAAAATAGCAGCCTGGTGAACTTGTTCAAGGACCTACTGCAGCAGGAGAGCTTTTTCTTTAGTTTCTATGGTTTAAGAGGACTAAAAACTGTTAGATGGACTTGTGAAGATTGAAATAGGATTCAATATGCTGTTATGCCACAAACATTTGAATACAGAATATATAGAGAGCTTGCCAGAAACTTGGAAGAGAGAAAATATCAAAGGAAAAGGTGCAAAAAGCAGATGATACAAATAGAAAATCTCTGGACAGGGACTTTCAAAAACAATTGAGCAATGGTGTAGAAATAAAATTGATTCAGAGAGGAGTGAAAAAAGTGACAGCCAGAGCAGTTAGAGGGAGTAACACTGCTGATAGCTGTGATACATAAGATATGCCATACTGGGTCAGACCAAGGTGCATCAAGCCCATTATCCTGTTTCCAACCATGACTGATCTAGGTCACAAGTACCTAGTGGTTTCCTCAAAAGAGACAGGTTCCACAATGCTTGTATTGGGGCACGTAGTGGATTTCCTGGATCCCCTTTAATAATGGGAACTTGTCCATACCTTTTTTAAACCCAGATACACTAATAGCTTTTACTACATCCTCCGGTAACGAATTCCAATGTTTGATTACGCATTGAGTGAAAAAATATTTTCTCTTATTAGTCTTAAATAGATTACACTGTAGCTTTATTGCATATCCCCTGGTCATTAGCTTCATTGAGGATATAGAGCAGAAAGAATGGTATGGGACAGAGCAGGAAGCAGAGTGATATGTGGGATGATATGCTGAATGGCCTGAAGTCACAAGAGTTGGAAAGCAGGTTAAAAGATCCCCAAACTGGAAGAACTCTGGCTCTGATGGAGTGCTCAATTTTTGTCTCTAGTAGTTTAACATCTCACTACCAAGATACTACTACTTATTTGTATAATGCTACTAGGCGTATGCAGCGCTGTACAGACACATGTATGAGACAGTCCCTGCTATAAGAGCTTACAGTCCTGTCAAGACAGGCAACACAGCAAATAGGGACTAGGAGATATCTAGAGAGATGGTAAAGAAACACAAGGAGGTGAACAGGAACCCAAAAGCAGCTTCAAAGAAGTGTTTTTAGCCTGGATTTGAACAGGGCCACAGATGGAACTTGATGTCCTGACTCAGGTAGTTTGTTACAGGCATAAGGAGCAGCAAGGTCGACAGATCAAAGTCTGGAATTGGCAGTGGAAGAGAGAGGGCACAGATAGAAGGAATCTACCAGAAGAGTAGAGTTCCCAAGGAGAAGCGCAGGGAGAGATCAGAGAGAAAATGTAGTGAGGAGCAGCCGAATGAAGGCACTTATGGGTCAGTAGTAGAAGTTTGAACTGCATGTGCAAACGGCTAGGGAGCCAGTGAAGTGAGTTGAAATGAGGGATAACGTGAGCATAGCGACACTGGCGAAAGATTATTTATTTAGACAGACTTGTATTCCACCTTATCCTACAATCAAAGTGGTTGCATCACATCACAATTGGGGTTACATTTAACATGTGGGTGCTTTACAACATTTAACATGAGGGTATTTAACAACATTAAGACAGCACAATTTGAGGGTTACATTTATCATGAGGGTGTCGAGAGTCTAGTTGGGTTGAATGGGTATTGAGTTTGTGGGGGTATTTACATTGCAATACCGCTCGGGTGGGGACTGTTTAATCTGCTCTTGAGTTGGTGGGGGTAGTTGCAATACCGCTTGGGTGGGGACTGTCTATCTGCTCATAGGTTTCTGTAAAGAGCAGGGTTTTAAGGGCCTTGGGAAGTCTGATGTCCTCTAATGCCCTTAGGCTCGTTGTGAGGGAGTTCCATAGTGTGGATGCCAGTAGCGAAGGAGCTCTTCTTGATGTATTTTGTTTAGTCTTGTGATATCCTGAAGGTGTGCTGATCGTGTTGTCATTATTGTTCCTTCTTGGTCTATTACTGATGTTCCTTGTTATGATTTCTTTTAGAGCATCTGCCGAAAGATGGTGGATGATTTTGGAGATGATCAAGATTATTTTAAATTTTGCTCTGGCCACCACTGGGAGCCAGTGTAGTTGCTGTAAGATGGGGGTGATGTGTTCAGATCTTGGAGTGTCGGTGATGATGCATGCTGTAGTGTTTTGCACCATTTGGAGTGGGTGTAAGGTCTGCTGGGGAGGCCTTGATATAGTTGTGCAGCTGAGTGGTGACTAGATGGGTGGTGACTAGAATGGATAAGGGTCTTAATGGTGTGTTCAGAATGGCAAAATTCATCCCTGCCAATGTTAGAGAAAGGTGTGTGGAGGAGGAGAGGGAGGAGTCTAAGATGACCCCAAGGTTGTGAGCAAAGGAAACTGGGAGGAGTAGAGTGTTATCCACAAGTACAGAGAGAGGAAGGGGGTGGGCTTAGGGGGAAAGAGAGCTCAGTTTTGGCCATGTTCAGTTTCATATGGTAGTGAGCATTAGGCACTAATGTTAAATTAGCAGGCAGAGATCTGGGCCTCAATTCCTGGAGAGATTTCATGTGCAGAAAGGTAGATCTGGGGGGAGTCAGCATAGAGATGGTACTGAAAATCTTGGAAGGAGATGAGTGCAGCAAGGGACTGAGTGTAGAGAGAGAAAAGGAGAGGTTCCAAGACAGAGCCCTGGGCTACACAGATTGAAAGTGGGATAGCAGTAGAGGAGGATCCACCAGAACATACACTGAAAGTGCAGTGGAAGAGATGGGAAGAAAACCAGTACAGGACAGAGCGCCTAAATCCAGGGGAGGATAGGGTATCGGAAGTGGTGGTGATCAGTTTCAAAAACAGATCAAGAAGAGTGAGGATAGAGTAAAAGGCCCTTGGATATGGCAAGGAACAAGTCATTGGAGACTTTGGCAAGAGCCGTCTCAGTTGAATGTAGAGCGCGAAAGCCAGATTGTATTGGATCTAGAAGAGACTGAGAGGAAAGAAAGTCAATATGGTGGCGGTGAATTGCACATTCAAGTAGTTTAGCAATAAAGAGGAGGAGAGAGATGGATCAATAACTAGGACAGGTAGGATCAAGGGATAGTTTCTTGAGGAGAGGTGTAACCACAGCATTCTTGAAGGCTGCAGGAACAGTTGCAATAGATTGAAGATATGACAGATGGAAGGGACAACAGTGGAGGAGATGGAGTTTAGTAGATGGGTGGTAATGAGATCAGAGGAGCAGGTAGTAAGTTTAGAGGAGGAGAGGAGATGAGTTGTCTCTTCCTCAGTGATCTTAGAAAAGCACGAAAGTGCTACAGAGGTTGATGGAAGGATTAGGGAGTGAAGAGGAGGAAGGGGGGAGGGGTTGGAGATGACTCTGGGGAGAACTCGGAGTTATCTTATGGACTTGGTAATGGAGGTAGTCAGCCAAGGTCTGGGCAGAAAGGGAAGGAGGGGGCGGAGATGGAGGCACTTCGAGGAGAGAATTGAGAGTTGTAAGGAAATGGTGCCGTCCAAGGCAAGAGAGTTGGTCAGGTGGGCATAGTACGCTTGCTTGGCAAGTGCTATGGCAGACTGGAAAGAGGTTAGCATGAATTTGAAATGTAGGTAGTCTAGAAGGGTGTGGGATTTAAGCCAAAGGCGCTCAGCTGAGTGGGCACAAGAACATAAGGAGTGGTTTTAAGAGGGCAACCAGGGTTGAGGGTACAGTTCACCTCATAGGATGTGAAGTAGGGGGAGCAAGAGCATCCAGAGCAGAGGAGAGTATAGTGTTATAGGAAGATACTGCCTCAACAGACTTAAATGAGACAGTGGAGGAAAGAGATTAGTTAGGCAGCAGTGGAGAGAGCTGATGCTTCGATAGCGTGAAGATTCCTAAAGATATTGGAAGAGATTGAGCGAGTGTGAGGTGAAGAGTGAAGCTCAGTAGGTGATGGTCAGATAAGGGAAGAATGGAGGTGCAGAAATTTGAGGCAAGAAGTTGGAAAAGGGGGCAAAGTAGTGGCCTAGCTGGTGAGAACGGGCAGTAGAGCATAGCTGGAGATTTGAATGAGGTGGTAAGGGAAAGGAACTTTAAGGCACAAGGGTCAGAGGGGTTATCAGCATGAATGTTAAAATACCCAAGAATAAGTGAGGGGCAAGAATGCACCCTTAAAGAGGGAAAGCCATGAGTCAGTCAGTGAGAAAGGTAGAAGTGGCCTATTGGGGTTGATAAAGGACAGCAATCCAGAGAGGTGGTGGTGTAAAGAGGCAGATGGAGTGGACTTCAAAAGAAGGAAAGGAGTGCGACTGAGGCAGAAGGATGGGTTGAAATTGGAAGGAATGGGAGAGTAGAAACCCAACATCACCGCCATGCCCAATGGAGTGAGGCATATGGGAGAATTGGTAGCCCCATGACAGAGCAGCAGCTGAAGTAGTCTTTGGAGAGAAGCCAGGTCTCGGAGCAAGAAGATGCAGTGTTACTGATAAAGAGGCCATGAATGAAGGCAAGTTTATTAGAGATGGAGTGTGCGTTCCATAAGATGCATGACAGAGGGAGAGAGGATAGGGAAAGGAGTATAGAGATAAGATTTGAGGAGTTGCGTGTGGATCTGCTCTGGGAATATGAAAGAAGTTTAGGGAGGCCAAGGTTGGGATTGATATCCCACGATGAAAGAAGGAGCAGGAAAGTGGGGGAGAGTGGGGCACGACTGTAGCACGACAGGTTCTTTCAGAGGGAGGGGAGATGACTGAATAAGAGGTCGAAGATGGTGAAGCTGAAGAGCACATGACAGGGTAGAAGACAAGATGGCAGGAAGGGTGAGGTGGTAAGGAGTGGGGGCTTGAGATCTTTGGAATGAGGGGAGAAGATTGATATGGTACTACTGGAATGAGAGAGATCCGAGAAGCTGCAAAAATCAGTTGATCAGGTAGCTAGACTTAACACAATGGGAGACCCAAGTAGTGTTCTATAACATATCAGACCAGTAACTTGTACCTCCAGGAACAAGCAGGAATGTAGTCTTCACATATGGATATCGTCGGCACCTACAGAGCCCATGTGGGAACCATAAGAGTGGAGCATATGGAACCAAGGACCGGCGTGCAGAATAAAGGGTTCATGGCCATTGGTAAGAGACAAATCTCCATATAGTGTGGATTGACTATAAGGGCCTTTGATAACATCCCACATTGTTGGGTTATAAATGATCTTGAATTGTACAAAATAAACTCTGGCTTGATAGTGCATTGTTTGCCATAAAATTGTCGCACACAAAAAGCCTTTCTAAAAGATATTAAAAACTATACATACTGTTTGTCTGCAACTATATCATTATAAAGGAAGGGAAAAGACTTCAGTACTCGCATGCTATTAAATTTAGCTCTTTAGTACCACATCTGTCTAAAATAAACCTTCCATTTTTTATAAAATGCTTATGCCTCGGGATACTGTCAATATCAAAATACTATATATATCATGAAGAAATGATTTATCTTTCTTGTTTTCTGCTCCACTTCAATGCTGGCAGCGTTTGGCTTGTGCTGCTTCAGAGAGTCTACTTTTCTGTAACCAGAATAGAATGGCAACTACTTAAAATTACATTTAAAGAATCAAAACTATAAATGTCCCAATGGCAACTGCTAACCCAATCCATATATATATATTTTTTCACCTGCTGTGTATTGTGAAACCCAGTGCCTTCTCTATTATCTAACTTTCTAACCAGCAACATCTATCCAGCATTGCAGCTTTATAGGTCACATAAATCAGTCAGTGGCAGTGCATTCAAATAGACTCTTTATCTATAGATTAATTATAAATCATTCTCTAAATATTATTATTTTCAAATTACATAGTTCTTAAAGTAAGGCCTGTTCATTTTATGTACATTTTCCTAAAAAGAACTAGCCATAGAATATTATTTATTTAATTTTCTTATATACCGCGCTATTTGTCATCAGTGCGGTTTACATTGAAACAATACAACAATTGGTCAGATATAACAGACCTATTACAAGTAACAGGAAAATTAACATGAAAGTAAACCGGGAAATCATTTATATTTCTAGAAAATACATGTTGGAGATATATAAAATCTATACAGTTAGGGTAGGTATGAGGTTAAAAGGATGGGGGAGGGGAAGGGGTGTTTAGGTGTTTGAAGTGTGCGATGAAAAGGTGGTGTTTAAGGGCTTTTTTGAATTGTTTGATGTCTTTAATTGCTCTGATATTGGGAGGGAGTTTGTTCCAACATCTAGGAGCATAATTCGAAAAAGCCCTATTGATGATTATTGATGTTATGTAGTATCTACTTCTATGCATTTTAGAGGAATTGCCACTACAAACTTTCCTCTTCCAAAATTATTTGGAGAACACTATCTTTCCTAAACTTAAAAGGTCTATATAAAACCCCATGAGAACACCTAAGGCAGCATATCAGTGTATTGATTCAGAAAATGACCTTAGATTTTGCTTTTTCTAACATTCAGTGTTCAGACAACTAATGCATCAAATACTAGCATTGCCCACTACCAAAAAACCCCAAAAACCATTACACATGTATATTCAAGAGCTGTACCGATCACGGTGGCCTCTGCCTTGCATAACGGCCATGCCTGTTCTGAGTTCCAAGGTCACAGGGTGTCAGACCAGGGATGGTCTTCCAAAGACTCCCTCCTTCCCCCCCCCTCCGAAAAGCCAGACGTCGATGGCATTGTTGGGCGATGATGCTGGAGTTGTGAATAAATTCCACGGTCACCGGCATTGGAGCCTCTGGTGTGATGCTGAGGGCGATGACTGGGGACAGTTCTCCAAGCTGCCCCAGTGGGAGAAAACACCATCTGCATCAGGAGATCAACCCTGGTCTTCTGAGTCCATCCTCATTGAGGACACCCACTTGATAATCAGCATTGGACCCAAAGGCTTCGGTACCCACGCCGGTGGCTGCAGAGCTATCTGGCCTTGAGGTCAGAATGTACTTCTCTGACTTCCTTATGTCCTCCAAGTCTGCTACTCTAGCCTCCAGAGATCACACTCGTTCCCTGAGGGCAAAGAGCTCCTTGCATCTAGTGCACACATAAGACCCCTCACCAACTGTGAGAAAATCATACATATGACGCTCAATGCAAAATACTGGATAACCCCCATCTAGCTGCTGGACTGCTGTCTGCATCTTAGTTTGAAAGTGTTTTGTTTAGCTGTTTAAATTGTTTGAAGCTACTAGGGATACTTGCACTACTACAACTATACCAAGTAAGTTTAAGGGAATGTGTTCACTTTAAGATTAATTACTTTCAGGGCCTTAACTCATCTATTCCTGGTGAGGATAACCAGCTGAACTTGAAAGTGAATTTGAATGCCTCTCCCCCTTTAATAGGTCTAAGACCCTATAAAGCTAAGATTATGCCTGGGGTGGGAGGCAATTAACACTTAGTAAAGGCTGACTTGCTACACAGGTTCCAGATCTGTGATTCTAAGGTAATCTGTGAACAAGTTCCTGGGTGATTTACAAAGCCCTTGCTTTGATAGAGGGAGCCTTTCAAATTGCCCCTTTGATCTGTCACTTGGCTTTGACACCTATTTCTTGCCCCTTTCTAGAAGGCCTCTCTTTAAAGGTCTGTAGAAACAATTTATTCTCCAGGACCAAGCAGGAAGTCAGTCCTCACATATGGGTGACGTCGGCGCCGATGGAGCCCTCGTGGAGCAATTTTCCCCAGCTTTCAAAGAAAGCCTTTGGGAATTGCAGCGCGCATGCGCGGTCCTCTTCCCGCCCAAGGGTGCCATCTTGCTCAGTCTTCTTTTTTCCGCGGAGCCCTACAGACGTTGTTTGTAATTCCCCGCTAGAAAAGTTGATTTTATTTGTCTTTTTTTCTCGGTTCGACGCCGGTTCTTTTCCCGCCTGGACCCGCGACGCCGGTTGCGAGTCCGTTCTTTATTTTTCGTTTTTTTGTCCTTCGTGACAGATTTCGCGCCTTTTTTTCTTTTCACTGGCAGCCCTGTCTTTTGACCTCGCAGGGGCCCTTTTTCCCCCGATGGCTGCCAGCGGGTTTAAGAAGTGTGATCGGTGTAAGAAGCTCATGTCTCTTACCGACACACACGACTACTGCCTCCGCTGCCTCGGACCCGATCATGACCCGATGATCTGTGGTCCGTGTGGCAAAATGTCCTCAAAAGTGTTGAGTCGGCAGCATCAGCGGGAACGTATCTTCTCTGACTCCAGCCGGGCTCGGACCTCGTCAGAGGCTTCGACGTCTCGGGACTCTGGTCCTGAGCATCGTCGAAGTTCTTCTGAACGGGGGTCTCCTACCCGGGAACATCATCGGAAGAAGAAACCCGCGAGGGCGGGGTCAGTGGACGCTCCTGGTTCCTCGAGGGCCAGGTCGCATAGCCCCGATTCCCGTCCCGGGTCCTCGGAGATGGAGAGGCCTTCCAAACATCCTCATCTCGAGATGGACTCGCCCACTCACGTGAGTACTGTTGTCCTCGTGGACTCGCCTCCGAAGGAGCCGACGTCGGGCCCGACGCTGTCAGGGCCCGAGTCGGGGTCTCCTGAGCTCGGACTCAGGTTGACGGCCTTGGAGAGCAGTCTGACTGCCTTCATGGACCAGCAGCGGGCATTGATTGCTGGCCTCGCCGGTGCTTCTGCCCTGACCACCGGGACGTCTACGTCCAAGTCGACCCCGGAGACCGAGCCGATCCTCGAGTCCATCCTCGGTCGCGGTCTCCTTCAGCCTCCCGTTCGGGACCGAGGTCGTCGACGCCGACTCCCTCGGCGTCTGGGCGAACGGCATCGATGCCCGCCCGACCGGAGCCGCTCGACTCCTCCTATGAGGAGTCAGCCTGGGAATCCGAGGACGAAGAGTCACCTGGTTCTTTTCGGACTCAGTGTGTCCCATCGGACTCCCCCGAGTCCGAACCTTGGAGACGGTCCCCCCCCCCCCCGGAGGATACCCGGTTCTCGGACTTCGTGCGGGATATGGCCAAAGCCTTGGCCTTCCCCGCGGATCCCAAGGAGGAACCTCGAGTCGAAGAGCTCGATGCCCTCCAATATGACTCTCCCCCAAAGGAGGCCTTTATTGTACCGGTTCCTCCGATGCTGGAACGACTTCTCTTCCGCATGTGGGAGAGCCCGGCGTCGTCGCCGGTGTTAAGCAAGCGGGTCGATTCCATTTATCGAGTCCGCAAGAGCCCCGGGTTCCAAAAGGCACAACTACCGCACCATTCCATGGTGGTGGAATCGGCCATGCATAGACTTAAGAGTCAGAAAATGCACTCCTCGGTGCCTCCCAGTCGGGAGGCTCGAAGCCTGGATTCCCTCGGTAGGAAGTGTTTCCAGGGCTCTCTGCTTGCTTGTCGAGTCCAGACCTACCAGCTCTATATGGGCATGTATCTCCGAGACCTGGCTAAAGAAATAGCCGGGTTCTCTGCTGGTCTTCGGGAGTGTTCAAAGTTTATCTCTCGAGCAGCCTACGATGGCTTTGAAGCCTCGGCTCGAGTAGCCGCAGCCAGCATCGGTGGCCGCCGACAGGCTTGGCTTCAGTCATCCGACCTCGAGCCATGGGTGCAGGACAAGTTGGTCGATGTCCCCTGCAGAGGTGAAAACCTCTTTGGCAAGCCCATGGATGAGAAGGCTGCACAGATCGAGACCGAGACTCTCACCAGGACTCGTCTCTCAAGGAAGACCTCTGCCCCTTCTCAGAAGAAGGGCTCGGGGAAAAAGCCCTTTTACCCGAGGAAGGCGGCTGCCTATCACCACTACCCTCATTATCAGGCCTCGGCAGCTCCCCAACAGGGTAAGCAGGCCAAGGGACAGGGTAATGGGTCCCGTAGGCAGCAAGCCCCCAAGCCTGCACCACCGGCCCCTGCTCAGCAGGGTGGGGGTTTTTGACTTCATCAGCATAGCCTCTCCCCCTAAGCTGGTTTATCTCAGCACAGGAGGCCGGCTGGTCCACTTTGCCCACAGGTGGTCCAACATCACTACAGATACCTGGGTACTTCACATAGTCCAGGAGGGCTATCTTCTGCACTTCCACCAGGTACCTCCCTCCTACTTTCCGGGGGAGCCTCTCAGACTCCCTCTGCACAGGGACTTACTCCTTCAGGAGTTAGCAAGTCTTCTTCAGGAACAGGCTGTGGAACCGGTGCCCCACCACCTGAGAGGTCAAGGTTTTTACTCCAGGTACTTTGATACCAAAAAGAACAGGAGGCCTTAGACCCATCCTGGACTTGCGGAACCTCAAGTTCCTCGCAAAGGAAAAGTTCAAGATGCTTACCCTTGGAATCCTGCTGCCCTACCTCCAGCAGGGAGACTGGCTATGCTCCTTGGATCTAAAGGATGCCTACACTCACATCCTCATCCACCCCAGCCACAGACAATATCTCAGGTTTGTTGTGGGGGGCAATCATTACCAGTACAGAGTTACTACCCTTTGGCCTATCCTCCGCACCAAGGGTGTTCATCAAATATCTAGCAGTGGTGGCGGCTTATCTAAGACTTCAAGGCCTCTTTGTATTTCCATACCTGGACGACTGGCTCATCAGAGCACAGTCTTCGCAAGAGGCCACTCACGCCACGCACCGTACTGTGGCTCTGCTCCAGCACTTGGGCTTTGTCATAAACTTCGCAAAGTCCACTTTGCTCCCCTCTCAGGATCTCGTTCATCGGCGCAAGATTAAACATGCTTCAGGCGCGTGCCTTTCTGCCTCTCGACAGGGCAAACAGGCTCATGGATCTTGCCAGCCACTTTCACAGCAATTCCCTGGTCTCTGCCAGGCAATTTCTGAGACTGCTCGGCCATATGGCTTCCACAGTCCATGTGACCCCCAATGCCCGCCTGAACATGCGGCCTGCTCAATGGCGCCTTCGCACACAATGGCATCAGGCCACTGGGAGCCTTGCGGACTCCATACAGATCTCCGACCCGCTGGTCTCTTCTCTGCAATGGTGGCTTCATCTGCCAAACCTAGTGCTCGGAATGGCTTTTCAGTCTCCTCCGCCTTCTCAGGTCCTGACGACCGATGCTTCTCTCCTGGGTTGGGGAGCACATTGCCAAGGGACATGTACTCAAGGCCTCTGGACTCCTTGGGAGTCTGCCCAGCAGATCAACTTCCTGGAGCTCAGAGCTATCCGCCTAGCTCTGAGGGCTTTCTCCCACCTCACTTCTCACCAGTCTGTGCTGGTCCAGACGGACAATCAAGTTGCGATGTTCTACGTGAACAAACAAGGGGGCACAGGCTCCTTCCTTCTCTGTCGGGAAGCACAAAAGCTGTGCTCTTGGGCCGTCAGCCGCGGCATCCTCCTCAAAGCTGTTTATCTCCCGGGTCAAGAAAATTGCCTGGCAGACAAACTGAGCAGAATCCTCCAGCCACACGAGTGGAGGTTGGATCCGTTAGTGCTTCAGCGGATCTTTCTCAAATGGGGCCTACCCACCATGGATCTCTTTGCCAGTCCTCTCAACCGTCAACTTCCCCGATTCTGCTCTCGACAACCGCATCCTCAGAGTAGCGGCGGATGCTTTTCTTCTCTCCTGGTCCACAGGCCTTCTGTATGCCTTTCCTCCCATGCCACTGGTGTCTCGGACGCTCTTCAAGGTTCTCCGGGACAAAGCCTCAATGATCCTCGTGGCTCCCCGGTGGCCGAGACAGCCCTGGTTCCCGCTTCTGATGCAGCTGGCGGTGGACACGCCTCTCCCTCTGGGGTTTCAGCCCGATCTCCTGACCCAGGATCACGGGACTCTCCTACACCCCAATCTCCGGTCACTCCATCTGATGGCCTGGCTGCTGAAAGGGTAGTCCTGGCTCCCCTCCTGCTGCCTCCAGATGTGGAGGAAGTCGTCTTGGCCTCCAGGCGACCCTCCACCCGGAAGTCCTACGCTCTGAAGTGGCGTCGGTTCTCCGTCTGGTGTGCTCAGCAGTCTCAAGATCCCTTCTCCTGTTCGATATCAGTGGTCTTGCAGTACTTGCTTTGCCTCTCCGATCTTGGACTTAAGTCCAACTCGGTCAGGGTCCACCTCAGTGCTCTTTCTGCGCATCACCTGCCGGTGGATGGCAGGCCTCTTTCCAGCCACCCTCTAGTGGCTCGTTTCCTCAGAGGCCTCCTTCTCCTTAAACCACCTTTGCGCCCACCAGCCCCTGACTGGGATCTGAATGTGGTTTTACAGCGGATTACCTGTCCGCCTTTTGAACCTATGGCTACCTGTCATCTTCGTTTTCTTTCTTGGAAAACCTTATTCTTGGTAGCCCTCACTTCTGCTAGACGCGTTAGTGAGCTACAGGCCCTAGTCTCTGATCCTCCTTACACTAGGTTCTACAAGAATAGGGTAGTCCTACGGACTCACCCTAAGTTTCTTCCTAAAGTGGTTTCCCTTTTTCACATCAACCAGGAGGTGGTACTTCCGACCTTCTTTCCCAGGCCACACTCCAGCCGAGCTGAAATGGTCCTGCATACCCTAGACCAGTGATGGCTAACCTTTTTGAGCCCGAGTGCCCAAACTGCCGCACAAAACCAAAGAATTTCCTCAAAGTGCCAGCACGTCATTTGCATAAGTGGTCTTATTTGCATAAATATTTGCATAATGTTACCATACACTAACTTTTAGTAAACATGTCTCTTAATGAGTGTATGGATAAAGAAAGACTAAAAGATTTCTACAGTACTATAATCCAGTGCCAACCGCCAGGCACATTAGGAACTACTACAAACGCTGCCCATTTAGAACCCATAGCAAACCCGCCGTATCCTGACAGCATTACCAGGACTCACAAAGCACCATACCCTACCTATCAAAAGGCAACACTGCAAATATTAAACCAATACATTTCAGAGAATACTGGGGAAAGAGAACAAGTGGCAACGTCAAATAGGAATTTCCTCTTGTACCAAACAAAGCGCAGATGTTAATGATGCACATTTCCCAGAGCTGACATATTCCAGTTAATAAATTCAAAATAAAGAGATATCTTTCTACCTTTTGTGCATTTTTTTTTCAGTTGCAATTGGTCCAGCCACCTTCTTCTGGTTTCTTCATGTTTTCTGCTAACTCTCCATCGTCTGCTGTCCATTTGTCCTTTCTTCTCTCTTCTAGTTTTTTTTTCCATTCTCTCTCTCTCTCTACATCTGCTTTAACATACTAATCTTTCTCCTTTTGCTCTTTCCTCATTCCTATTTCATCCACACAAATTTTACCCCTCCATCCTCAATCCCCAATTACTCTCCCAATACCTGGCCAATTGTAGATTTTTCATCCCTCCTACACAAAATATTTTTCCCCTCTCCATTTTACTCTCCCAGCCCCATCCCATTCTAATCCTCCCCCAACATCAGCTCCCTTCTAGTTCCAGTCTCACCCAGCATCCATTCCCTTCTAGTCCCTGCATCAGCCCATTTCCAGTCCAAGTCCCTTCATCAGCTCATTTTCAATCCTAGCCCCCCCATCAGCCCATTTCTACTCATTTCCTAGCCCCACCATCAGCCCATGTCAAATCATAGCTCCCCTCCACTCAGCCCAATTCCAGTCCAAGCCCCCCCATGAGCCTACTTCCAGTTCTAGCCCCTCCATGAGTCCATTTCAATTCAAGCCCCCACCACAGCCCATTTCCAATCTTAGCTCCCCCCAACAGCCCATTTCCAGTCCTGTCCTAGCTTTTCCATCAGCCCATTTTCAGTCCTAGCTCCCTTCCCTCACAGCCCATTTCCATTCCAAGCCCCCTCCCCTTCAGCTATTTGCAGTTCAAGCCTCCCCTTCCACTCAGCCCATTTCCAGTCCTAGCAACACCCCAACCCATTACCAGTCCTAGCCCCCCGTCAATCAACTTCCAGTCCTAACCCCCATCACCCCATTTTCAGTTTAAGCCCCCCCTATAACCCTTTACCAGTCCTAACCCCCCATCAGCCCATTTCCAGTCAGCCCCCCATAGCCCATTGCCAGTCCTAAACCCCCCCATCAGCCCACAGCCCATTACCAGTCCTAACCACATCAGCCCACCTCAAGTCCTAACCCCTCCCCATCAGCCCATTTCCTGTCCTAGCCCCCCCATAACCCATTATCAGTCCTACACCCCCATCAGCCCACTACCAGTCTTAACCCCCCCATAGCCCATTACCAGTCCTAACCCCCCCCATCAGCCCACTACCAGTCTTAACCCCCCCCATAGCCCATTACCAGTCCTAACCCCCCCATCACCCCATTTCCACACAGCCCTCATCAGCTCATAGCCCATTGCCAGCCCTCATCAGCCCACAGCCCATTGCTAGTCTTAACTCCCCCCCCCATAGCCCACTGCGTCTTAACCCCCCTCCCCAGCCCACTGCCAGTCTTAACCCCCCCTCCCTTGCCCATTGCCAGTCTCAACCCCCCTCCCTCCCTCCCTAGCCCAGTGCCAGTCTCAACCCCCCTCCCTCCCTAGCCCAGTGCCAGTCTCAACCCCCCTCCCCCCTCCCTAGCCCATTGCCAGTCTTAACCTCCCTCCCTCCCGAGCCCATTGCCAGTCTTAACCTCCCACCCGCCCTCCCAAGCCCAATTCCAGTCTCAACCCCCTCCCTCCCTCCATAGCCCTTTGCCAGTCTCAACCCCCCTCCCTCCCTAGCCCATTGCCAGTCTCAACCCCCTCCCTCCCTCCCTCCCTAGCCCATTGCCAGTCTCAACCCCCCTCCCTCCCTAGCCCATTGCCAGTCTTAACCTCCCTCCCTCCCTAGCCCATTGCCAGTCTTAACCCCCCTCCCTCCCTCCCTAGCCCATTGCCAGTCTTAACCCCCCTCTCTCCCTCCCTAGCCCATTGCCAGTCTTAACCCCCCTCCCTCGGCTCATGGCAAGAAAAAAATAAAAAAGCTGCCCGCTGCCGCCGCGGCGGCATGGAGTGTCCCGCGGGGCTCCCTCTGCCCGGCGGGACTCTCCCGGCGCTGCTTAGCCCCTCTCTGCCGGCTTGCAGAGACGCGAAGGGAGAGAGAGTCTCCCTCGCGTCTCTCTTAAGCCCGCAGGGGCAGATGGGAAATCTCCCATCAGCTCCTGCGGGCTTAACAGAGACGCGAGGGAGACTCTCCCTTCGCGTCTCTGCAAGCCGGCAGAGAGGGGCTGAGCAGCGCCGGGAGAGTCCCGCCGGGCAGAGGGAGCCCCGCGGGACACTCCATGCCGCCGCGGCGGCAGCGGGCAGCTTTTTTTTTTTTTTTAATGTGCGACCTTCCCGCGTGCCAGCTGCAAGGCCTTCGCGTGCCACAGCTGGCACGCATGCCATATGTTCGCCATCGCTGCCCTAGACTGTAGAAGGGCGTTAACCTTCTACCTTGACCGTACGCGGGAGCACCGAAGGACTGTTCAGCTCTTCGTGTCTTATGACCCCAATAAGTTGGGGCTCCCTGTCTCCAAGCGTACTCTGTCCATCTGGATTGCTGACTGTATCGCTTGGGCTTATGAGGCAGCCGGCCTCTCGTTGGAAAGTCGAGTCACGGCTCATCGTGTTAGGGCGAAGGCTGCGTCAGTGGCTTACCTCCGCTCTGTTCCATTGGCAGGCATCTGCCGGGCCGCTACTTGGTCTTCAAGCCAGACTTTTGCAGCCCATTACTGCCTGGAGAGGGAGTCCCGCAGGGACAGTGCTTTCGGACAGGCAGTCCTCCGTAATCTCTTTGAGGTATAGGCAACTCCTGCCCTCCGTCCCGGATGTTGGGCTACCGGTTGGGGGCGTACTCAGAGAAGATTCCTTCCTTCTCTGCTACTGAGCTTGAGGGAGCTCCTTTTTTGTGCTTAGGGTCTCCGGTATCCTTAAGCTTGGGAGTACCATATGTGAGGACTGACTTCCTACTTGGTCCTGGAGAAAGAGTAGTTACTCACCTGTAACAGGTGTTCTCCAGGAGCAGCAGGAATCAGTCCTCACAACCCTCCCTCCTCCCCTTGGAGTTGCAGTTCTATGATTTCGTTTTTGCTAATTTTTTTGCTGTCTTTTAGCTATGTCATCAGACTGAGCAAGATGGCACCCTTGGGCGGGAAGAGGACCGCGCATGCGCACTGCAATTCCCAAAGGCTTTCTTTGAAAGCTGGGGAAAATTGCTCCGCGAGGGCTCCGTCGGCGCCGACGTCACCCATATGTGAGGACTGATTCCTGCTGCTCATGGAGAACACCTGTTACAGGTGAGTAACTACTCTTTCCTTTCTGCTCAAAGAATATTGACCCTATTTTTCCTTTTATGCTAAGTTATACTCTGATTTGATTTAAATTAAGGCCCTCTGCTAATAATAGGCCCCGACTGAGTTAAAAAAATACACTGGATTCTACTTTACACAGATTAATCAGCTTTAATCTAAATAATTTATTTTTCCTCAAGATTTTGAAAATTTCCCAGAAGTAAGTAAATAGTGCAGATCTCTATCCAGAAGTAGCAGTCCCTTTTGGTAGTCCTTCAAGACTCTGCATGTGGGAGTCCCTGGCCTCTGTGCCAGTTTTGAGGAGGCGGCTCGATGCCATGTATAGTGTCTGCAAGAGCCCTGGGTTCCAGAAAGCACAACTGCCTCAACTCCATGGTGGTGGGGTCGGCCATGACTGACCGACTGAACTGGGTTCTCCAGCTCCATGAATGGCGGCTCGACTCATGGGTTGGCAACCCAACTGTTCCATCGCTGGGGCCTTCCTGTGATGGATCTCTTTGCCAGCCCGGCCAATGCTCAGCTGGTCCGCTTCTGCTCCAGAGCACCACATTGCACCCCTCCTGGGTGGCGGCCAATGCGTTTTTCATTCTGTGGATGGAAGGCCTCCTCTATGCCTACCCTCCCACGCTGCTCATTGCCAAGACCCTTTTCAAGGTCCAGCTCAACCAGGCCACCCTGAACCTCATAGCCCCCTGGTGGCCCCGGCAGCTGTGGTTTCTGCTGCTCCTCAGTCTGTCTCGGGCACCCCTAGTCCCCCTGGGGAGCACCCAGGACCTACTCTCGTAGGCCCTGACAGCCTGGCTGTTGAAAGGGAAACCCTGGTCCAGTTAGGCTTGCCCAGGGAGGTGGAAGAGGTCCTGCTGACGTTCTGGAAGGATTCCACCTGGTGGGGGTATGCCTTCAAGTGGCATTGATTCTTGTTTTGGTTTGCAGAGAGGGGTGCCATACTCTTCTGTTCTTTCCAGGTGGTGCTGCAGTACCTGCTGCACCTGTCTAATGCTGGTCTGAAGTCTCTCCATCAGGGTTTACCTCAGTGTGCTATCGGTGTACCATCACCTCATCGAGGGGAAGCCCCTCTCCGCCCAGCCTCTTGTGGCTCTCATCCAGAGGGACCTCCTGCTCTCAGCCACTCATTCAATAGCTAGTGACAGCGTGGGATCTCAGTGGTATCCTCTTGAAACTCATCACTCCAGCCTTTGAGCCACTGGCTTCCTGCCACCTCAAGTATCTGTCCTGGAAGGTGGTCTTCCTCGGGGCGCTCATGTCTGTCTCAGGGTCAGTGAGCTCCAGGCTCTAGCTGGCTCATGCCCCCTGCACCAGGTCTCACAGGAACAGGGCGATGCTCCAGACACATCCTAAGTTCCTCCCTAAGGTGGTCTCCCCATTCCACTTTAATCAGGAGCTAGTGCTTACCAACTTATTTCCGTGACCTCATGCCAGTAGGGCAGAGGCTGCTCTCTATATGCTAAGACTGTAAGTCGACCTTGGCCTATTTAGAGCAGACTAAGCCCCATAGCCACTCCTCATAGCTCTTCATTTCTTATGACCCTAGTTGTTTGGGCGTAGCGGTCTCCAAGTGTACTCTGTCCAACTGGGTGGCAGACTGCATCACCTTCACCTATGGACATGCTGGTCTTTTGTGGGAGAGTCAAGTCACTGCGCACAGCGTTTCGGCCATGGCATCTTCTGTGGTGAATCTCTGCTCGGTTCCCTTGCTGGACGTGGGGAAAAGAAGCGCTGTGGATTGTGTTGGAACCGAAGAACTCAAACTGAAGAAATTGATAAGAGACTATTGATATTACAAAGGTAGCCATGAAGGGGAATGTGATCATATTGGGTGACTTTTAATCTACCCGATGTGGATTGACATATTCCTTCTGCAAATATGGAAAGAAGTTCAAATATGAAAAAAAAAATGTGCATGCCATCCAAGATGCATTGCTTAGACAAATGGTGATGAAACGACCAGGGAAGGTTTGTTGCTGGATTTAGTATTTGCCAACGAAGGTAGCATGTTGGATGTTGAGTGGGTGCCCATGTGAGCAGCAGTGATCATCACATGGTGTGGTTTGAGATAAAAGCCAGGGCAGAGTCCAATTACAGCAAGCTCAAAGCCCTAGACTTCAAAAACACTAACTTCAGGCCATTTTACTGAAGGAGGAATTGGCAGGGTGGGAGGAAGTAAGGGAGGTGGAACTGCAGTGGGCTAAACTAAAGGAGGCAATAAAAGGGGCAACAGATACATATGTAAGGAAAGTAAATAAAACCCAGAGGAAAAGGAAACGTATTTGGTTCTCCAGAGAAGTGGCTGCACAAATAAAGGTGCAAAACATAGCTTTCACAAAATTCAGAAGTTTGCAAAAGAATACAGGATAAAGCTAAAAGACAAAAAGAGAAATAAGAATAGCAAAATCAAAGGCAGAAGAAAAGATGGCTAAAGATCTAAAGCGTGGACAAAACCTTTTTCAGGTATATTCAGGAGAACAGGAAGATCAGAGGTGGAATTGCAAGACTCAAAAGTGCCGAGTGTGGATTCGTGGAAAGTGACATTGAAAAAGTGAAAATGCTAAACAAATGCTACTTATGTTTACTAAAGAAAATCCTGGAGAAGGGACCACCTGTGATTGACAAATATACAAATGGGAGTGGTGTAGATACCACAACATTCCCAAAAGATGTTTGAACAGCTTATGAAACTGAAAGTGAACAAGGTCATGGGACCGGATGGGATACATCCCAGGATACTAAAAGAGCTCAGAGGTTCTGGCAGAGCTTTTAAAGGATGTTTTAATAGATCCTTAGAGACAGGAGACATTCCACAGGACTGGAGAAGGGCTGATGTGGTGGTACTGCACAAAAGTGGTAATATGTAAAGTTGCTTGTTTTGATGTTTATGCCTGTTCTATGTAAAGTTGCTTGACTGTTCACGTTTCCTGTAAATCGCTCTGATACTAAATAGTGCGGCATATAAAAGCTAATAAATAAGGAAGAAGTGGCAAACTACAGGCCAGTAAGCCTTATCTCTTTGGCAGGTAAAGTAATGGAGGTGCTTCTGAAAGAGAATAGTGGACTTTCTCAAAACCAATAGGTTGCATGACCTGAGGCAACATGGTTTTACCAAAGGACGATCATGCCAAACAAATCTGAGTTTTTTGACTAGGTGACCAGAGAACTAGATCAAGGGCATGCAATGGATGTTCGCTACCTAGATTTCAGCAAATTCATAGCCAACTGACTGGAAAAGGTCTGAGTTTTATACCAATACTGAAGAAAGGTGATCTGACTGGAAATTATTGCATAATCGCTCTGATCCCACATGCAAACAAGATTCTACTCAAGATCATTCAGCAGAGACTACAACCATACCTGGAATGAGAACTGCCTGAAGTGCAAGCAGGATTCAGGAAAGGGCGAGGAACGAGACACATCACGGATGCGAGATGGATTCTTGAAAAGACAAAAGAATACCAAAAGGATATCCATATGTGTTTTATTGACTACACAAGGCTTTTGACTGTGTAAACCATGAGAAACTCTGGCCACATTAAGAAGCATGGGTATACCAGAACATCTGATACTTCTCTTGCACAATCTTTACATTCATTAAGATGCAATAGTTTGAACAGAACAAGAAGAGGCAGGATGGTTTAAAATCAGCAAAGGTGTACGACAAGGCTGCATATTTCCCCCTACCTCTTTAATTTATATGTAGAACAAATCATCAGAGAAGCAGGACTGTATGAAGACAACCAAGGTATGTAGATTGGTAGAAGACTCAACAACCTTCGTTATGTTGATACCATATTACTGGCTGAAAGTGAAGACTATCTGAAACATTTTCTTAAGATCAAGGAACATAATGTTAAGGTGCAGCTTCATTTTAAGACTAAGACTAAGACCAAGATCCTGACAACTGGCAAAATCAATAAGTTTATCATTGATGGAGAAAAAATTGAAATAGTTTAGAACTTTAGCCTACTTGGATCAACAATCAAAGGACAAGCAATCAAGAAATCAGACTACGCATTGCTCTTGGCAGAATAGCTATGAAGGACCTAAATAAGATTCTCAAGAGCAGAGATATCTCTCTCTCCTTAAAAAGATTTGACTTGTCCAAGCCATGATATTTTCAATAAGATCATATAGATACCAAAGTTGGACAGTGAAAAAGGTGGGAAAAAATTGAAGTCTTTGAATTATGATGCTGGTGACGACTAATGTGTATATCATGGACTGTCTGAAGAACAAACCAGTCGGTACTAGAGGAGATCAAACCTAAGCTTTCCTTAGAAGCTCAGATGACAAGACTTCGCCTTTCATACTTTGGACACATCATGCGAAGAGAGAGATTGTTAGAGAGAGACATAATGTTTGGCAAGGTAGAAGGTCAATGCAAAAGAGGAAGGCCGGCACTGAGATGGATCAATACAATAACAGCAACTATGGGTGCCACTCTATCTACAATGAGCTGCCTGACTGAAGACCAAACATAGTTTAGGTCAGCTATCCAGAGGGTCGTCCTGAGTCGACACCGACTCGATGGCAGATGACGATGACAGATCCCCTCCAATATTATGTATTGTATTATGGTATTGTGCTAGCTCCATGTGTCTTTAAATACCTTCCATTAATAGTAGCATATTTTTGTCAGGTTGGGGATTCATATGTATTTTTCTGTCTGAAAGTTGGGATGTTAAAGCATAAGAAATGCACCAAAGAATCAATAGGCAAAACATTCTGGGTGTTGAAGTTGCTAGGGTTCATAATTAGAGCAAATTCCACTTGAGCTTGCTGCCTTGACTGAAATTTGAGGGCTGCTAGATATTATATAGAAATTCTCCAGGACCAAGCAGGAAGTCAGTCCTCACATATGGGTGACGTCGGCGCCGACGGAGCCCTCGCGGAGCAATTTCCCCAGCTTTCAAAGAGAGCCTTTGGGAATTGCAGCGCGCATGCGCGGTCCCCTTCCCGCCCAAGGGTGCCATCTTGCTCAGTCTTCTTTTTTCCGCGGAGTCCTACAGACGCTGTTTCTGTTCGCCGCAGAAAAAGTTGATTTTCTTTCTTTTTTTCTTTTTCTTATTTAAACAGTTTCCCATTTTACAAGCAAAAAAAAATATTAGGAACATACTACTCATACCAACATAAAAAATACACAACAAAATAACCAACCACTCAATAATCAGTAGATAAGTTCCATTACCTTAGTCCCCAATATTAACACCTCTATAAGGTTCCCCGTCAGTCAGCTGTTGCCACCGCAGCCCAGTGGTCGGCGAGAGGAGGTAGAGAGTGCGGGTTTACCTCCGGGTCAGGAGGATCCAGCCTTGTGTGGGGCGCTTCCTCTCAGCCGCCTAGGAGCCCTGCTGTGCAGTTGGGAGGAGCAGTGGCAGCGGAGTGCTTTCCATTCGAGGGACCCGGCAGGGTTCGAATGACCACCGAGTTGACAGGATCTCCAGCAATGCGGGTGATAAGCGATTTGAAGAAACCAGCTAAGGTAACTTCAGATAGCTTATGGGAAGCTATCTCCTTGCTCCAGAATTCCCTCGCTCCAGTGGTGGGAGCATTGTCGCAGGAATTTTTACTTGTGAAGGGCCGGTGTGTGGCGTTTGAGTCCAAGTGTGTGGAGCAAGCTGATAAGGTGGCAGTGCTGGAAGCTAATGTGGGGGAGGCTTCTGCTAAGGAGCGCCTGATTTTCTTGCGACGATTGGAATATATGGATAATGCTATGCGTAGAAATACGTTGCGTTTCCTGAATTTCCCGAGATCACCATTACTGGAACCACTGGGACTTGTCCGGAAGTACCTTACGGAGGTCCTCCTGATGCTATCGGACAATTTGCCACCTATTACTAGAGTTCAGTATGTTGTGCCTTCTGGGTCTGGGGCGAAGGGAGGGGATGTGGGTGTTCCTGGGCCGGTCCAGTTGGAACTAACGGATTTTTTGGAGAGTTCCCTGGAGGTGGTCACTGGCAAAGCCACATTGTTAGTTTCCTTTGCCTTTGAGTCTGATCGCAATACCGTGCTTAGGTTATATTTCACTAGGATGTCATTGTCTCAGTTTATGGGTTCAAAGGTAATGTTATTTCCTGATTTGTCAAGAGACACCCAAAATGGTGGAAGGAGTTTCTGGCTTTACGCCAGAGAGCTACTGCTTTGGGTGCCCAATTTAAATTGAGGTTTCCTTGTAAGTGTGCTTTATTGTATCAGTCTAAGCATTTCTTGTTCTTTGAACCCTTACAACTGCTTAAATTTCTTCAGGTGTGGGAGGGGGGGGGGGAGGTGGGATAATTCCTGTACTGGCTGCCATGTGTTATATCTTTGCTCAATCGATGTATATTTTTCTATTTCTTATTCTTTTCTCGGTTCGACGCCGGATCCTTTTCCCGCCCGGACCCGCTACGCCGGTAACGGGTCCGTTCTTTCTTTTTTGGTTTTTTGTCCTTCGTGACAAGCGTTCGCGCCATTTTTTCTTTTTCACTGGCAGCCCTGTCTTTTGACCTCGCAGGGGCCCTTTTTCCCCCGATGGCTGCCAGCGGGTTTAAAAAGTGTGGTCAGTGTAAGAAACTTATGTCTCTTACGGACACACACGACTGCTGCCTCCGCTGCCTCGGACCCGATCATGAGCCGATGATCTGTGGTCCGTGTGGCAAGATGTCCTCAAAAGCGTTGAGTCGGCAGCATCAAAGAGAACGAATCTTCTCTGACTCCGCGTCCGGCCGGGCCCGGACCTCATCAGAGGCTTCGACGTCCCGGGACTCCGGTCCTGAGCATCGTCGGAGTTCCTCTGAGCGGGGGTCTCCTGCCCGGGAACATCATAGGAAGAAGAAACCTGCGAGGGCGGCGTCGGTGGACGCTCCTGGTTCCTAGAGGGCCAGGTCGCATAGCCCCGATAGCCGTCCCAGGTCCTCGGAGTCGGAGAGGCCTTCGAAACATCCTCGTTTCGAAATGGAGTCGCCTGGACACGTGAGTACTGTAGTCCTCCTGGACTCACCTCCGAAGGAGCCGATGTCGGGCCCGATGCCATCGGGGCCCGAGTCGGGGGCTGCTGAGTCTCCTGAGCTCGGACTCAGGTTGACGGCCTTGGAGAGCAGTTTGGCTGCCTTCATGGACCAGCAGCGGGCATTGATCGCTGGCCTCGCCAGTGCATCTGCCCCGGCCACCCTCGGCGTCGGGGCGTCGGGCATCGGTGCCAGCCCGACCAGAGCCGCTCAATTCCTCCTCCGAGGAGTTAGCCTGGGAAACGGAGAATGAAGAGTCACCTGGTACTTTTCGGACTCGGTGTGTCCCATCGGACTCACCCGAGTCTGAACCTCGGAGACGGTCCCCCCCGGAGGACACCCGGTTCTCGGACTTCATGCGGGATATGGCCAAGGCCTTGGCATTCCCCGCGGATCCCGAGGAGGAGCCTCGAGCCGAAGAGCTCGATGCCCTCCAGTATGACTCTTCCCCCAAAGGAGGCCTTTACTGTACCGGTTCCTCCGATGCTGGAACGCCTTCTCTTCCGCATGTGGGAGAGGTCGGTACCGGTGTTAAGCAAGCGGGTCGATTCCATTTATCGAGTCCGCAAGAGCCCCAGGTTCCAAAAGGCACAACTACCACACCATTCCATGGTGGTGGAATTGGCCATGCATCGACTCAAGAGTCAGAAGATGCACTCCTCGGTGCCTCCCGGCCGGGAGGCCCGGAACCTGGACGCCCTCGCTAGGAAGTGCTTCCAGGGCTCTATGCTTGCTTGTCACGTCCAGACCTACCAGCTCTATATGGGCATGTATCTCCGAGACCTGGCAAAAGAAATTGCCGGGTTCTCTGCTGGTCTCTCCGAGGAACCTTTGCAGAGGTTCCAGGCCTTGTCCACTGGTATTCGAGAGTGCTCGAAGTTTATCTCTCGAGCAGCCTACGATGGCTTCGAAGCATCGGCTCGTAGCCGGAGCCGGCATCGGTGCCCGCCGACAGGCTTGGCTTCAGTCATCCGACCTCGAGCCATGGGTACAGGACAAGTTGGTCGATGTCCCCTGCAGAGGTGAAAACCTCTTTGGCAAGCCCATGGCTGAAAAGGCTGCACAGATCGAGACCGAGACTCTGACCAGGACTAGGCTGTCCAGAAAAACCTCTGCCCCTTCTCAGAAGAAGGGCTCGGGGAAAAAGCCCTTTTACCCGAGGAAGGCGGCTGCCTATAAACAATACCCTCATCAGGCCTTAGCAGCTCCCCAACAGGGTCAGCAGGCCAAGGGATGGGGTAATGGGTCCCGTAGGCAGCAGGCCCCCAAGCCCACAACACCGGCCCCTGCTCAGCAGGGTGGGGGTTTTTGACTCCATCAGCATAGCCTCTTCCCCTCCGCTGGTTTCTCTCAGCATAGGAGGCCGGCTGGTCCACTTTGCCCACAGGTGGTCAGCCATCACATCAGATACCTGGGTGCTTCATATAGTTCAAAAAGGCTATCTTCTACACTTTCACCAGGTACCTCCCTCCTACTTTCCAGGGGAGCCTCCAAGACTCCCTCTGCACAGGGACTTACTCCTTCAGGAGTTAGCAAGTCTTCTTCAGGAACAGGCTGTGGAACCGGTGCCCCACCACCTGAGGGGTCAAGGCTTTTATTCCAGGTACTTTCTGATACCAAAACGAACAGGAGGCCTCAGACCCATCCTGGACTTGCGAAACCTCAACAAGTTCCTGGCAAGGGAAAAGTTCAAGATGCTTACCCTTGGAATCCTGCTGCCCTACCTCCAGCAGGGAGACTGGCTATGCTCCTTAGATCTGAAGGATGCCTATACTCACATCCTTATTCATCCAGACCACAGACAATATCTCAGGTTTGTTGTGGGAGGAAATCATTACCAGTACAGAGTACTGCCCTTTGGCCTATCCTCCGCCCCCAGGGTGTTCACCAAATGCCTAGCAGTAGTGGCAGCCTATCTAAGACTTCAAGGCCTTTTTGTGTTTCCATACCTGGACAACTGGCTCATCAGGGCCCAGTCTTCCCAAGAGGCCACTCAGGCCACTCATCGCACTGTGACTCTGCTCCAGCACTTGGGCTTTGTCATAAACTTCGCAAAGTCCACTTTGCTCCCCTCTCAAAATCTCGAATTCATCGGCGCAAGGTTGAGCACACTTCAGGCGCGGGCCTTTCTGCCTCTAGACAGAGCACACAGACTCATGGATCTCGCCAGCCACTTTCACAGCAATTCCCTGGTCTCTGCCTGGCAATTTCTGAGACTGCTCGGCCATATGGCTTCCATGGTCCATGTGACCCCCAATGCCCGCCTGAACATGCGACCTGCTCAGTGGTGCCTTCGCACTCAATGGCATCAGGCCACGGGGAGCCTGGCGGACTCAGTACAGGTATCCGACCTGCTGGTCTCTTCTCTGCGGTGGTGGCTTCATCTGCCAAACCTGCTGCTGGGAGTGGATTTTCAATCTCCGCCTTCTCAGGTGCTAACAACCGATGCTTCTCTCCTGGGTTGGGGAGCACATTGCCAAGGGACATGTACTCAAGGCCTCTGGACTCCTTGGGAGTCTGCTCAGCAGATTAAACTTCCTGGAGCTCAGAGCCATCCGCCTAGCTCTGAGAGCCTTCTCCCACCTCACTTCTCACCAGTCTGTGCTGGTCCAGACGGACAATCAAGTTGCAATGTTCTACGTGAACAAACAAGGAGGAACAGGCTCCTTCCTTCTCTGTCAGGAGGCACAAAAGCTGTGCTCTTGGGCCGTCCACCACGGCATCCTCCTCAAAGCTGTCTATCTCCCAGGTCAGGAAAATTACCTGGCAGACAAGCTAAGCAGGATCCTCCAACCACACGAGTGGAGATTGGATCCATTGGTGGTTCAGCGGATCTTTCTCAAGTGGGGCCTCCCCACCATGGATCTGTTTGCCAGTCCTCTGAACCGGCAACTTCCCAGATTCTGCTCTCGACAACCGCATCCTCTCAGAGTAGCGGCGGATGCTTTTCTGATTCCATGGTCCACAGGCCTCTTGTATGCCTTTCCTCCCATGCCGCTGGTGTCTCGGACACTCTTCAAAGTTCTCAGACAAAGCCTCGATGATCCTAGTGGCTCCCCGGTGGCCGAGACAACCTTGGTTCCCGCTTCTAATGCAGCTGGCGGTGGACACTCCTCTTCCTCTGGGGTTTCAACCCGATCTCCTGACACAGGATCAGGGGTCTCTCCTACACCCCAACCTCCGGTCCCTTCATCTGATGGCCTGGCTGCTGAAAGGGTAGTCCTTGCTCCCCTCCAGCTGCCTCGGGAGGTGGAAAAAGTTGTCTTGGCCTCGAGGAGGCCTTCCACCCGGATGTCCTACGCTATTAAGTGGCATCGGTTCTCCATTTGGTGTGCTCAGCAGTCTGAGAATCCCTTCTCCTGCTTGGTGGCAGTGGTCTTGCAATATTTGCTTTACCTCTCCAATCTGGGCCTTAAGTCCAACTCTGTCAGAGTCCACCTCAGTGCTCTCTCTGCGCATCACGCACAGGTGGATGGCAGGCCTCTTTCCAACCACCCTTGGTGGCTCGTTTTCTCCGAGGCCTCCTTCTCCTTAAGCCTCCTTTGCGGCCTCCAGCCCCTGAATGGGATCTGAATGTGGTCTTGCAGCGGATTACCTGTCCGCCTTTTGAGCCTATGGCTACCTGCCCTCTTCGTTTTCTTTCCTGGAAAACTTTGTTTTTGGTAGCCCTTACTTCTGCTAGGCGCATTAGTGAACTGCAGGCCCTAGTGTCTGATCCCCCTTACACTAGGTTCTACAGGAATAGGGTAGTCTTGCGGACTCACCCTAAGTTTCTTCCAAAGGTGGTTTCTCTGTTTCATATCAACCAGGAGGTAGTTCTCCCCACCTTCTTTCCCAGGCCCCACTCCAGCCGAGCTGAGATGGTCCTGCATACCCTGGACTGTAGGAGGGCCTTATCCTTCTACCTTGACCGTACGTGAGAGCATAGGAGAGCTGTTCAGCTCTTCGTTTCTTTTGACCCCAATAAGTTGGGGCTGCCTGTCTCCAAGCGTACTTTGTCCATATGGGTTGCTGACTGTATCGCTTGGGCTTATGGGGCAGCCGGCCTCTCGTTGGAGGGTCGAGTCACGGCTCATCGTGTTAGGGCGAAGGCTGCGTCAGTGGCTCATCTCTGCTCTGTTCCGTTGGCAGACATCTGCCGGGCCGCTACTTGGTCTTCAAGCCAGACTTTTGCGGCCCATTACTGCCTGGAGAGGGAGTCCCGCAGGGACAGTGCTTTTGGTCAGGCGGTCCTCCATAATCTCTTTGAGGTTTAGGCAACTCCTACCCTCCGGCCCTGGTGTTGGGCTACCGGTCGGGGGCGTTTTCAGAGAAGATTCCTTCCTTCTGTGCTATTGAGCTAGAGGGAGCTCATTTTTCCACTTGAGGTCTCCGGTAGCCTTAAGCTAGGGAGTCCCATATGTGAGGACTGACTTCCTGCTTGGTCCTGGAGAAAGAGTAGTTACTCACCTGTAACAGGTGTTCTCCAGGAGCAGCAGGAATCAGTCCTCACAACCCTCCCTCCTCCCCTTGGAGTTGCAGTCCTATCATTTCGTTTTTGCTAATTTTTTGCTGTCTTTTAGCTAGGTCATCAGACTGAGCAAGATGGCACCCTTGGACGGGAAGGGGACCGTGCATGCGCCCTGCAATTCCCAAAGGCTTTCTTTGAAAGCTGGGGAAATTGCTCCGCGAGGGCTCCGTCGGCGCCGACGTCACCCATATGTGAGGACTGATTCCTGCTGGTCCTGGAGAACACCTGTTACAGGTGAGTAACTACTCTGACTATTCACTTTGATGCCTACAATGGAAGGAGTAAAGGAGCCAGCAGGTATCAGCTTGGGACATGTTGAGAATGTTAGATCTTATATCAGCAGTATGTTATCCCTTTTGGTTCATATCCACATGACTCTTGGAGTCCTAGTGGCTGCAGGAAAAAGCATCTCAAGTCTGGGTATTTCCTTTCAATTTTTTGTCATAAATTATCCTGTGGATTCATCCAAGCTAAGATGGGTGCCCCCTAGAGAGGTTTCACACTTAAGGATCCTGGTTTGCTCAGGAAAAAGGTGAGCCTAGATTCCTTGAGTTAGGAGCCATTCTGAAGGTTTTAAAAGCTTTCAGAGATCAGTTAAGTCATCGGTATGTATCCTAGTTCAAATGGATGATCAAATGATTGATCTACCTGAAGAAGCAGGGAGGAACAGGCTGTTCCTCCATGTCAGAATCCACAACTAGGCTATCTCATAAGGGCTATTCTGACAGAAAAAGAGAATATTCTGGAGGACAGACTGTTCTTAGATCTTCACAGTTTCTCGACAGAGGAATGACACCCAGATTGATCTTATTGCAGCTCTAAAATGAGAAACTCTAGTTTTACTCAATGAGAAGGATGGGGGAAATGGATTTCAGGTGCCTTTTTTTGTATGCATATGCTCCCATTCTACAGAAACTAGTAAAATTCAAAGCTCATATCTCCCTTTTTGGTTTAGACAAGCTTGATTTCTGCTTCAGGTGATGTCCATGAAGTAATTGGTTTGCCTAGGAATTCTGCCATGCTCATAACACAGGATCAGGGAGCATTACTTCATCCCAGCATCAGGTCCACAGCCCTCATGCTGAGAGAGGTAGTGCTTTGTTTCTTGACTTTACCTGGCATGTCTTTAAATATTTATTCACAGTAAATGTTAATATTAAATGAAGTGCATGATGCTCAGAAAAATCCAAGTTATCAATGTCCCTGTTTAATGTATATTTCCAAGTTTGTTACAATGTAAACCGCTTTGATTGAAACGATAAAGCGGTATAAAAAAACCTGTTAAATAAATGATGATTAATATATTGAGGCATCTGTAAGAGGTTTTGGGTAATTTTTGTGTAGAAAATAAAATTGTAACATCTTTAATATTTGTGTGGGGAAAAAAAAGGATAAAATATTTAATTGTGATTTCGTTTTATAAAATTGAAAGGGCATCTGGAGTTTCTTCTTAGAACTTAAGTTTTCAGATTGCTAAAACAATACAGCAGGTTTCTCTCCCTGTGCTCTTATTTTATTTGTATACCATACAGCATAATATCTGTGTGGTTCATAATAAGTATCCACAAAATTTAAACACCTCAGTACATACATAATAAAAACAGTATATTAAAATTCAAGTCATTCCTAGACTTAAAAAAGAAAACAGTAGAACAAAGGTGAGGTTATGAAATTGAGTAAATCAGTTTTGAACATAAGCCTACATACAATCCAATTCCATTCCATAAAACTGATGAAATAAGCAGGCCTTTAATGGCTTTTGAAAAGCTACTGTCGAGATTTGTACGAGTCTGGTAACTTGTTTCAGTGAAATATGCCAGCATATATGATGTGATTTTTAACAAGAAACTGTTCTTTATATGAGAGAGAGAAGGTAGTGCCAACGTCCTTAAGTCATTTCTTAAATTTCAGTTAGCAGTGTGCTTCATAAAACTCAAAAGTAATCCATTATCTACGGAAGACCAAAAAGTTTTCAAAATCAACCAAAAGCTCTGAAAATGACATCTAGCAGCAACCAGTAAGCATTAAAATTTGGGTGATGCGCTTATCTTTCCCATCCCGATATCGAGCGTGCTGCAGAATTCTGAATTATCTGCAGCAAGCATATGTGTTTCTCTGGAAGGCATTTACAGTAATCCAAGTAAGATAGTATCAATACTGAGTTTCAGGTTAGTTGTCCAGCCATTGATACTGTCCTGTTTTAAATAGGATTGAAATTGCACCAACTTCAGTTTGCAGAAAACATTTCTTAGAACTTAATCTGAAACCTAAAATTTAAATGAGTCTAGTACAATACATAGGTCGTTTCTTTTTGTAGGGATCTTTTGTCATCCAAAACTGATATGTAAGTTAATATTTTTCATAAGAGAAATTATCATAGCCGTACTCTGTTTTCTAAGGTGTGTTTGCTTTGACCTAGAGCAGCGATGGCGAACCTATGGCACGCGAAGGCCTTGCAGCTGGCACGCGGGAAGGTCGCACATTAAAAAAAAAAAAAAAGCTGCCCGCTGCCGCGGCGGCGGCATGGAGTGTCCCGCGGGGCTCCCTCTGCCGGCGGGACTCTCCCGGCGCTGCTCAGCTCCTCTCTGCCGGCTTGCAGAGACGCGAAGGGAGAGTCTCCCTCGCGTCTCTGTTAAGCCCGCAGGAGCTGATGGGAAATTTCCCATCTGCCCCTGCGGGCTTAAGAGAGACGCGAGGGAGACTCTCTCTCCCTTCGCGTCTCTGCAAGCCGACAGAGAGGGGGCTGCGCAGCGCCGGGAGAGTCCCGCCGGGCAGTGGGAGCCCCGCGGGCCACTCCATGCCGCCGCGGCGGCAGCGGGCAGCTTTTTTTTTTTTTTTATTGCCATGAGCCGAGGGAGGGGGGTTAAGACTGGCAATGGGCTAGGGAGGGAGAGAGGGGGGTTAAGACTGGCAATGGGCTAGGGAGGGAGAGAGGGGGGTTAAGACTGGCAATGGGCTTGGGAGGGCGGGAGGTTAAGACTGGCAATGGGCTAGGGAGGGAGGGAGGTTAAGACTGGCAATGGGCTAGGGAGGGAGGGGGGTTGAGACTGGCAATGGGCTAGGGAGGGAGGGGGGTTGAGACTGGCAATGGGCTAGGGAGGGAGGGAGGGGGGTTGAGACTGGCAATGGGCTAGGGAGGGGGGGGTTAAGACTGGCAGTGGGCTGGGGAGGGGGGTTAAGACGCAGTGGGCTATGGGGGGAGTTAAGACTAGCAATGGGCTGTGGGCTGATGAGGGCTGGCAATGGGCTATGAGCTGATGAGGGCTGTCTGGAAATGGGGTGATGGGGGGGTTAGGACTGGTAATGGGCTATGGGGGGGGTTAAGACTGGTAGTGGGCTGATGGGGGGGGTTAGGACTGGTAATGGGCTATGGGGGGGGCTAGGACAGGAAATGGGCTGATGGGGAGGGGTTAGGACTTGAGGTGGGCTGATGTGGTTAGGACTGGTAATGGGCTGTGGGCTGATGGGGGGTTTAGGACTGGCAATGGGCTATGGGGGGCTGACTGGAAATGGGCTGATGGGGGGTTAGGACTGGTAAAGGGTTATAGGGGGGGCTTAAACTGAAAATGGGGTGATGGGGGTTAGGACTGGAAGTTGATTGACGGGGGGCTAGGACTGGTAATGGGTTGGGGTGTTGCTAGGACTGGAAATGGGCTGAGTGGAAGGGGAGGCTTGAACTGCAAATAGCTGATGGGGAGGGGGCTTGGAATGGAAATGGGCTGTGAGGGAAGGGAGCTAGGACTGAAAATGGGCTGATGGAAAAGCTAGGATAGGACTGGAAATGGGCTGTTGGGGGGAGCTAAGATTGGAAATGGGCTGTGGTGGGGGCTTGAATTGAAATGGACTCATGGAGGGGCTAGAACTGGAAGTAGGCTCCTGGGGGGGCTTGGACTGGAATTGGGCTGAGTGGAGGGGAGCTATGATTTGACATGGGCTGATGGTGGGGCTAGGAAATGAGTAGAAATGGGCTGATGGGGGGGCTAGGATTGAAAATGAGCTGATGAAGGGACTTGGACTGGAAATGGGCTGATGCAGGGACTAGAAGGGAATGGATGCTGGGTGAGACTGGAACTAGAAGGGAGCTGATGTTGGGGGAGGATTAGAATGGGATGGGGCTGGGAGAGTAAAATGGAGAGGGGAAAAATATTTTGTGTAGGAGGGATGAAAAATCTACAATTGGCCAGGTATTGGGAGAGTAATTGGGGATTGAGGATGGAGGGGTAAAATTTGTGTGGATGAAATAGGAATGAGGAAAGAGCAAAAGGAGAAAGATTAGTATGTTAAAGCAGATGTAGAGAGAGAGAGAATGGAAAAAAAACTAGAAGAGAGAAGAAAGGACAAATGGACAGCAGACGATGGAGAGTTAGCAGAAAACATGAAGAAACCAGAAGAAGGTGGCTGGACCAATTGCAACTGAAAAAAAAATGCACAAAAGGTAGAAAGATATCTCTTTATTTTGAATTTATTAACTGGAATATGTCAGCTCTGGGAAATGTGCATCATTAACATCTGCGCTTTGTTTGGTACAAGAGGAAATTCCTATTTGACGTTGCCACTTGTTCTCTTTCCCCAGTATTCTCTGAAATGTATTGGTTTAATATTTGCAGTGTTGCCTTTTGATAGGTAGGGTATGGTGCTTTGTGAGTCCTGGTAATGCTGTCAGGATACGGCGGGTTTGCTATGGGTTCTAAATGGGCAGCGTTTGTAGTAGTTCCTAATGTGCCTGGCGGTTGGCACTGGATTATAGTAATGTAGAAATCTTTTAGTCTTTCTTTATCCATACACTCATTAAGAGACATGTTTACTAAAAGTTAGTGTATGGTAACATTATGCAAATATTTATGCAAATAAGACCACTTATGCAAATGACGTGCTGGCACTTTGAGGAAATTCTTTGGTTTTGTGCGGCAGTTTGGGCACTCGGGCTCAAAAAGGTTAGCCATCACTGACCTAGAGAGACAAATGCATCAGTTTCCTGTAATGCTTGATAAGTCTTTGAAGTGAAATGTTAATGACAGAATTTGAAAGATGAAAGGGATGTGGAAAATGTGCGGGGTCTATGCTCAAAACTTATGGTTCTAAAAAAAAAAAAGCAAAATATACATTTATATTAGCTTAATGCACTTTTTCATACCTGAAACGTTCTTTCTTTCACCTTTCTAACAGGCATGGTCATGCAAATATGAATATACGTTTTGGGGACAATCTTTCAGAGGCAGTGAGAATTGTTACAGTAGAATGCCTTGCTGTACCATCATCCTTACATAAGCTTGATGAGAGCTGGACAGAGTACAAACTTGCACAAGAGAGGATTCGGCTATGCAAAGATGTGGTATGACTAAAAATAACTGGGTTAAATTTGAAATATAGTTTATAGAATAAAGCTAGGAAGAGACAAATTATATGGGTTGTAAACCAGTGTAATTCTGTTAAGTACAGGAGAAATTAAATCTACAATTTTGCATAAGATTAATAACTGGCTAGAACTGAAATTTGAATTTTGTGGACAGAACATAATGTTCTCTAAAATAAAAATACTTCCTGGTCTCATAACATGTTGATCTACTGTTTTAAGGAATGCAGTGAGACAACTTTCATTGGGTTTTTTTCATCTGCTTCTGCCTTTCCTTGTAACTGTTTTTTGCAGGGAGGTCTTCAGTCTCATGCCTGATTTGCTGCTGCAGAAGCTTTTAATACTCTGCAGTAGTTCTGCATTGATTAGACTGCTGGCTCTCCTGGCAGAATTGTAAGGGTGACTTGAATGTGCTCATAAGCTGCTATTCTTACAGGTGGGCAGTGTGGTGAACTAAGAACAATAAATACTCCAGGGGTTATGTTCTTACTACTACTTCACGTTTGTTTAGCTCTACAAGGTGTACACAGAGCAGTACATATACTCGTGAGACAGTCCCTGCTCAGTATAGCTTACAATCTATGCAAGACAAATACCACAAACGGGGGACAAGTTTTAACACACATGGATGATAAACAGAGTAAAGGGTAAGGATTCAAAGGCAGCCTCGAAGAAGTGGGCTTATTCTGGATTTGAATAGGGCCAGAGATGGAACCTGATGCACTGACTCGGGTAGTCTTTTCCAAGGTACAGCAAGGTGGAGTTGGCAGTGGAAGGGATTTGCCTGAAGAGCAGAGTTTTTGAGGAGGGGTATAGGGACAGATAAGAGGAGAGATAATGAGGAGCAGCAGAGTGAATACACTTGTAGGTCAGTTGAAAATTTTGAACTGAATGTGGAAAAGGATAGAGCCATTGAAGTGACTTGAGGAGAAGAATTAGAATGACACTGGCGAAAGGTTAGCCTTGTGGATGAGCTCTGAATGGGTTGAAGAGATAATTCAGGGGGAGACCAGTGAGAAGCAGGTTGCGATAGTACAAATGGGCGGTGACTGAAGAGTGGATAAGTCTTCGTAGTATGTTCAGAAAGGAAAGAACAAATTTTGCTGATCTTAGAGAAAGAAGCGACACGTTTTATTATATATTGGATATGTGCTGAAAGAGGGACCAAAGATGACCCCAAGTTTGGAAGCTGAGGAAACAGGGAGGGTGAAAGTGTAATCCACAGACATTGAGAAAAGAATAAGGAGAAAGTGAAGAAATGCTCATGCCTTTTGAGGTCATTAGAGAGGGTCCATTCCCTGAACTTCTCTCTCCTTGGTCACTCTTTGGTGAACTTACAGCCTTTAACATGTCTATAATATAGCCTTCCTGTTTGAACCTTTGGCATTACTGATGTCACTAGGGTAGCACTCGAGCTGAGAGGTTGTATCTTTGAGAGCTTTTTAACACACAGCAGTACCCCTTGGAACTGACATGGAGGTTGTAATGATAGAAAAGAGCAAGCAAGTGATATTTTTGAGACCAGGCTTCAGAAATTAGATCTTTCTGCCTATTGTAAGACTTCTGAGCAGGGAGTTGCCATCCATATTTCTCCACTAGATTACTGTCCTGTGTACCAGCAGAGAGCTTAGACCATTAAGATTCTTTTGATATATTGCACTGAGCACTTACACCATCCAGAATGCACTTAAGATGATCTTGCAAACAGGAACAGAAGTGACGTGGATCTTGAATTTTTTTCAGAAGACTTCGTTAGTGAGGAACTAGCTAAACTAAAAGTAGACAAAGCCATGGGTCCGGATGGGATACATCCAAGAATCCTGAGGGAACTTGTGGACGTTCTAACGGCTCCACTGTGACTTTTTCAATGTCTCTTTGAAGTCTGGCGTGGTCCCAGAGGACTGGAGAAAGGCACATGTGGTCCCTTTACACAAAAGCGGATGTAAGGATGACATTGAGAACTACAGGCTGGGTAGTCTAACCTCTGTTAGTAAATTATTGGAAAGGCTACTAAAAGAGAGAAGAGTGAGGTTTCTGGAACCTAATGGATTGCAGGATCCGAAGCAGCATGGATTCACCAGAGGTAGGTCTTATCAGACAAATCTGATTTCTTTGACTGGGTAACCAGAGTGTTGCACCAAGGGAGAGCTCTAGATGTGGTGTATTTGGATTTCAGTAAACCCTTTGACACCGTTCCGCCCAGGCGACTTGTAAACAACTGAGCAGCCTAGGAATAGACCCTAAATTGTCTGGGTTAGAAATTGGTTGAGTGGGAGGCGACAGAGTACAGGAGAAAGGTTACCAGTGGTGTGCCACAGGGATTTGTCCTAGGTCAAATTCTTTTTAACACCTTTGTTAGTGATATTGCAGAAGGGCTGTTGGGTAAGGTTTGCTTGTTTGCGAATGATTCCAAAATCTGCACTAGAGTAGACAACCCAGGAAGGGAGTAGATAACATGAGGAGGGATCTAGCTAATCTTGAAGAATGGTCAAGCATTTAGCATCTGAAATGTAGTGCTAAAAAAATGCAGGGCCATGCATTTGAGCTGCAAAAATCCAAAGGAGTGGTACGGTGTAGGGGGTGAGGTGGTACTGTCGACAAAAGAGGAGCAGGACCTAGGCATAATTGTGTCTGAATATCTTAAAGTAGCAAAACAGGTAGAAAAGGCAACTGCGAAAGCCAGGAGGATGCTTGGGTGTATAGGGAGAGGAATGGCCAGCAGAAAAAAAGGTGATAATGCCTCTGTATAAGTCTCTGATGCGACCTCATTTGGAGTAATCTCCAGCAGCAAGCAGGAATGTAATCTTCACGTATAGGTGAGATTGGGTACCAATGGAGCCTGTGTGGGAGGCTCCCCAGCTACCAATAGGAAAACATTTTGGAGCACTCCACCGCGTCTGTGCCACTGCCTTCCCATTCTCCCAGCTCACTCTCCTCAGTTCTTTTTCCGTGGAGCCGGCAGGTCAAAATCTTGTCACCGGAGAAAGAACTTAGAAAATTTTTCCAAAGTGCTTCTGCCTCACCGCCACCGGAATCGTCCCGATTACTGTATCATTTTTGCCTTTTTGATTTATTTTCTAAAAAATGTTTTCTTTAAATTTTTTCTTAATTTTTCCTCAGGGCCTTGTGCCCTCTCTACCTTGGCCTACCATCTTTACGATGGGCAAACCCTCTAGTGGGTTAAAAAAAATGTACCAAGTGTTCCAGCACCATTTCGGTTACAGATAAACACAATTGGTGTCTGAAATGCCTTGGTCTTGACCATATTTCCCAAGCCTGCTCCCTCTGTAAACAGATGACGAAGAGAGGCTTAGGGGGAACCAGGCCAAAAAGTTTGGAGGAATGGCAAAAACGGGGCCAATTAAATAGAGGATAATAAAAAAAAATTAATGAGCATTAAACAGCTGAATGAAATGGAACTAGGGGAAATTAAGTTTGCGCAGGAGATGTTACGGCAACTGCATTTTGAGTATGCCAAGCAGATTATTAGCATATCAGCTGAAAAAAAGGCAGGTGAGGAATTGTATTCACAAAATAAGAGAGGCATGGGAAGGAGTTGAGGTAAAAAGAAGACATTAAGGCAAGGTTTGTGGAGTTCAATAGAGAACTGTATACACCAGAAGAGGCAGTAACTCATGAGAAGATACAAAAATATTTAGAGGGAATACAATTGCCTAAAATTGGAGAACGAGAGAGCCTAATTGCCTAGGCCTATTACTGACCAGGAAGTATTGGGGTAATTAAGGAGCTGCCATTACATAAGGCCCCGGGAAGGGATGGATTCCCCAATAGATTCTACAAGGTGTTTGCACCAATTTTGGCTGGACCGTTAGCTTGTTTATACAACCTAGTGGAGAGGGAAGAATCCTTACCCCCGACGATGAGGATAGCGGGAGTTACTCTAATACCTAAAGAGGGGAAAGACCCTATGCAATGTGGGTCTTATAGACCAATCTCTACTGGGATCTGATTTGAAATTTTTTTCTAGAGTACTGGCCAATAGATTAATTTCATTTATGCCCCATTTAATACATATGGATCAATCTGGGTTCATATTTGGAAGACAAGCATCAGACAATTTAAGGAAGGTCCTTAATGTTGTATGGAATGGTAAGAGTTGTTGTTGTTAAGTGCCGTCGAGTCGGAGTCGACTCATGGCGACCCTCTGGATAGCTATCCTAAATTGTGTTCGGTCTTCAGTCAGGCGGCTCATTGATGACAGACTGGTACCCGTAGCTGCTGTTATTGTAGCGATCCATCTCATTGCTGGCCTTCCTCTTTTGCGTTGACCTTCTATCTTGCCAAGCATGATGTCTTTCTCTAATGATCTCTCTCTTCGCATGATGTGTCCGAAGTATGAAAGTCGAAGTCTTGTCATCTGAGCTTCTAAAGAAAGCTTAGGTTTGATCTCCTCTAGTACCGACTGGTTTGTTCTTCGGGCAGTCCATGGTATACACAGTATTCGCCGCCAGCACCATAATTCACAGGCATCAATTTTCTTCCTGTCTGTCTTTTTCACTGTCCAGCTTTCACATCCATATGATGTTATTGAAAATACCATGGCTTGAATAAGTCGAATCTTTGTATGGTAAGAGTAGGAATGTAGAATTGTTGTTGTTGGCAATAGATGCTGAAAAGGCATTTGATAGGGTATCCTGGCAGTTTTTGATTCCAGACCCTAGGGAAAGTGGGGATTGAAGGTAGATATTTGGAGTGGGTGAGTGCATTGTATAAGAACCCTCAGGCTGCGCTGTGGATTAATGGAGAATACACGGAGGCTTTTGATCTTATGCGAGGGACTAGGCAGGCTTGCCCATTGTCTCCTTTATTGTTTGTGTTAACGATGGAGCCCTTAGCCCAAAGAGTAAGAGACTTGGTGGTGATTCAGGGGTTAAAATGGGAAAGGGGGGAGAGTAAGGTGTTCTTGTTTGCTGATGATTTGTTTATTACATCCCCAGAGCAAATGCTGAGTGCTTTGATAAGTGAGCTGGAATGTTTTGGGAAAATCTCTGGGTTTAAAATGAATGCATCCAAATGTGAGATTCTAAATGTATCCATCCCAGATTGAAGAAATTGTTCCCCCTTAAGTGGGCTAAGAGAAGTATTCGCTATTTGGGTGTACAAGTAGCACTACGGATCTCAGACCTGTTTGGAGCGAATTATATAACACTAGAGGGCAAGATTAGAAGAGAGTTGGAGGGCTGAAATTAACCTGGTCAGGGAGAATTGCAGCTGTAAAAATATTACCTAAGCTGCCCTTGTTCAGCACATTGCTGGGGGCTGTACCAGGGGGATTCCTAAGAAAGATGCAAGGTGTGTTGTGGAAATTTATTTGGGGAGGTAAAAGAGCGAGAGTCCCCAAACATATTTTGATAAAGAATAAAATAAAAGGAGGTATGGCGATCCCTGACTTGGGAAAATATTATAGTGCGGCGAAGTTAAGGGTGGTCTTGGAATGGGGATTACATGATACGCAGGATCGGGTGCAGATGGAAAGGGCATTGGGCGTACCATCATTGAGAGAGGCACTGTGGATTCCCCGGGGCAGAAGCTGGTGACAAGGTGTGACAACCCATTCGTGCAAGTAACTTTACAACTATGGTTCCAGTGGCGGACGAAGCGGTTGAGAGAGATGTATGACTACAGGTGTCCCTCTTTGGGGTGTGAATTCCTTCCGGGGATGAAGGGTGGGTTTGCTGAGAGATGGGCTAGAAGTAATCTGTGTTGTGTGGGTCAGTTCCTGGAAGGGCATAAAGTTAGATCGTTGGAAAAAATTAAGGAAGAAATTACATTGAAGAATTCAGATTATTACAATTATGTGCAGGTGGTTAACTATATCCAAAAGAGAATCATCCCGGGTTTGAGAGAGGAACTTGCTCCATTCGAGAAGCTGTTCCTGAAAGATAAGATAAAGGGCAGCATCACACAATTATATGAAATCATAGTCACGTCGCAGAATGAAAAATAATTATTCCAAAAGAAATGGGAAGCAGACCTGGGGCTGGTTATGTTGGAGCAAGCTTGGAATGGGATTTATACCCAGAGGTATAAAGGTCTGTTAGCTAGCAATTTAATAGAACATAACTATAAGATTATGTATAGGTAGTATGTGACGCCAAATGTAATTCAAAAAATGTATGGCAAGATGAGCGGTCTCTGTTGGCGGGAGTGTGAGGACTGAGGAACTGTTCTCCATATATGGTGGCTATGCCCAAAAATACAGGTGTTTCAGAGAGAAGTATTCCAGACTCTGGTTATCATGATGGGGAAGGCTGTTGAGGTAGACCCAGGGGTGGCCCTGCTGGGGATCCATAGAAATGGAATGAAAAAAGAAGAGTGCAATTTCATTAATTTGGGCTGTATGGCGGCTCGGTTGGAAATAGCCAAAATGTGGAGGCAAAGTAGACCACCACTGCTGGGCGACTGGGCAAGAGGAATGCACCATATATATTTGATGAGTAAGTTGACAGCCCTGAAACAAGAGAGAGTGATGCAGTTAGAGAGGATATGGTCTAAATATTCTGCCTGGCTTCTTAGGGTTTAAGTGTGGAAGGTGAAGCAAGAGAAGTGATGAGTGAATGCAATTATTTGTTATACAGTGCCTGTAAAGGGGGGGGGGGATGGGAAGGGAGGGCGAGGGGTTGGCATCAACAGGGGGGAAAAATAAAAAAACTGTCATAGGAAAGAATAAGGGGGCAATGGTAAAATACTCTGTGGAATGGGGAACATTCTGTTTGAGATGAATATTATTTTCATATTGGGGTGATGTACTCCACTGTATGTATTTCCCTGTGACAAAAATAAAAAATTAAAAAAAAAAGTTTGGAGAACTATTCTCCTCGGACTCTGTCACTATCCTCCACTTCCTCGAGAGCATCTTCATCCTCCCAGGTTTCCAAGGTCTCCAAAGGTTCCAAGCACTCAGGCCAGAAAAAGGATAAACGATCCAAGCTTCCCTCGATGTCTTCCAAAGACAAACAGAAGCCTCGAGAACCCAAAGAGGTTGAAGGAATTGAGAGAGAAGTCCAAAGATGCCTCAGGAAAGTCATGAATCGAGAGAGAGAGATCCCACCGAGCATCGGGATTCTCTCAGGACTTCTTCCGACTCTGGCCATCAGTCCAAGCATCCCTGGAGGGGGGAGGACTTGTCCTCCAAAGCCTTGGTGGGGAATCGGGAGGTTCCCAAGGCCTCGCCCTCTGGAGAGCCCCCAGTGCCTTGCTTTGGTATGGTGGTGGCAAGCCCTGTTCTTGTAGTGGACCAGATGCAGGCAACCGCCTTGTATCCACGTATGCTATCCTTGGCGTGAACTTTAGCGGCCTTCCTTGCAGCATTGGTTCCACTTGCACCAACAGAGGATCACAGACCTTGGCATTGACATCGGTATCTCCATTGGCACCGATCCAGTCTGCCTCGAGGCCTGATGCCCCGGCACAGACACTGACATCGGTCTTGGCGACTGGCACTGCTTGGGTGCTACCTGCTGGGCTTGATCCCAAAGGTATCGAAGAACATTAGCATCGATTGCATCGATCACATCATCATCGACATTGTCGATACTCTCCCAAGTCGGACTCCGATACTTCAGATTCTGACCACCGCCCCTTTGATTCAACAGATTTCCATGAGGTTGTCTTGGAGCCCTCATATCTAACCACTTGTACTTGGAGGAAATCGCCACCAGAGGATATGTCCTTCCAGGAATTTACTTGGGACATGTTAGCGGGCTTATCATAAGAATATAAGATATGCCATACTGGGTCAGACCAAGATCCATCAAGCCCAGTATTCTGTTTCCAACAGTGGCCAATCTAGGTCATACATACCTAACAGTTTCCCCAAAAGACACACGTTCCACAATGCTTGTATTGGGTCAAGCATTGATATCCTGGGTCCCTTCTCAGTAATGGTTTATGGACCTTTCCTCCAGGAGCTTGTCCAAACCTTTTTTAAACCCAGCTACACTAACAGCCTTTACTACATCTTCCGGTAACAAATTCCAGAGTTTGATTACATGTTGAGTGAAAAAATATTTTCTTTTATTAGTCTTAAATAGTTTACCCTGTAGCTTCATTTCATGTCCCATAGTTTTTCTATATTCTGATAACGTAAACAATCGATCTACGTTTACCCGTTCCACTCCGTTCATTAATTTATAGACTTCTATCATATCTCCCCTCGGCCGTCTCTTTTCCAGGTTAAAGAGCCCTAACCTTTTTAGCTTTTCTTCATAGGGGTATCCTTCCATCCCCTTTACCATTTTGGTGGCTCTTCTCTGAACCTTTTCTAATTCCACTATATCCTTTTTAAGATACGGTGACCAGAATTGCACACACTATTCAAGATGCGGTCTCACCATGGAAGGATATCGAGGCATTATAATATCCTTTGTTTTATTTTCTATTCCTTTCCTTATGATAGCTAGCATTCTATTTGCTCTCTTGGCAGCCCTGCACACTGGGCGGAGGGTTTTAACATGTTATCCACAATGACACCTAAATCTTTTTCCTGGGTGGTGGTTCCTAATGTGGAACCTTGCATCGTGTAACCATAGTTTGTGGTGGTCTTCCCTAGGTGCATAACTTTGCACTTGTCCACATTAAATTTCATCTGCCATTTTGATGCCCAGTCTTCCAATTTATCAAGATCCTCTTGCAATTTTCCACAATCCTCATGGGGTTTAACAACTTTAGTTTTGTGTCATCTGCAAATTTGATAACCTCACTCATTATTCCCTTTTCCAGGTCATTTATGAATGTCAAAAAGCAGCGGACCCAGCACAGATCCCTGGGGTACACCACTATTCACCTTTTTCCATTGTGAAAATTGGCCATTTAGCTCTACCCTCTGCTTTCTAACTTTTAACCAGTTCTTGATCCACAATAGTACACTACCTCCTATCCCATGACTCTTTAGTTTTGCCAAAAGTCTCTGATGAGGGACCTTGTCAAAGGCTTTCTGTAAGTCCAAATACACTAAATCAACCGACTCACCTTTGTCTACCTGTTTGTTCACACCTTCAAAAAAACATAAAAGATTAGTAAGACAAGATCTTCCTTGTCTAAAGCCATGTTGGCTGTCTCCCATTAAGCTACGACTATCTACATGTTCAGCAATTTTGTTCTTTATGATGGTTTCTACCATTTTTCCTGGTACTGATGTCAGGCTCACTGGTCTGTAGTTTCCTGGATCACCGATGGAACCTTTTTAAAAAATTGGTGTTACGTTCGCCATCCTCCAATCTTCAGGTATTACAGATGATTTTAATGATAGTTTACAGATTACTAAAATAGCAGGTCTGCAATCTTATGTTTCAGTTCCTTCAACACCTTTGGATGTATACACTGTTCCCTCTAAGCTGTGCGTGTGTGCGCGTGCGCACACCTCGCCGAGCGAGCGCACATACTTTACAACAGAGCGCACAAAAATTACAGTTCTGATTCTGATAGAAAACACAGATGTCTTAAAATTTAAAAGTTGTGATTGCAATTGCTAGAAATTTTCCGCTTCATTTAGTAATCGTCTATTTTCATTTAATTTGATTAAAATCAATGTGGTGTACATACTGTATTCTGACATGTAGTCAAATTTTAAAGTATATAATTCCGAGTCGTCATATGGTGCACAAAAATTTAACCTTCCTTCAAAGCTGCACAGCAGTTATTTTATGCGCACACAGCCTACAGAAAATTAGAGGGAAGATTGGATGTATATCATCTGGTCCAGGTGATTTGCTACTCTTCAGTTTATCAAATAGTTGTAATACATCTTCCCGATGTATCGATATTTCCTTCAATTCTTCCGCACCTTTAAATACCACTTCAGTCATAGTAACATCCCTACATCTTCCTCGGTAAAGACCTAAGCAGAGAATTCATTCAGTGTCTCTGCTATTGCCTTGTTGCCCTAAGTGCCCCTTTAACTCCTTTATCTAATGGACCAACTGACTCGCAGGTTTTTTGCTACAAATGTTCTTGAAAAAGTTTTTATTATGCGTTTTTGCTTCCACAGCAAGCTTCTTCTCAAATTCTCCCTTTGCCTGCCTTATCAATAACTTGCATTTATTTATTTATTTTATTTATTTAGACAGTTTTTGTATACCGCCTTATCCTTCAATCAAAGCGGTCACAGCACAATTGGGGGATACATTTAACACGCAGGGATATGAGACACATACACTAATACTTACAGGGAACATGGGCAATGGAGGGTTAAGTGGCTTGTCCAAGACCACAAGGAGCATATGTGGGACTAGAAACCCCAGTCCTTCCGGCCCAAGGTTGCTGTCCTCTAGTGGGATTTGAACCCCCGACCTTCTGGCCTGAAGTACCTTGCCCCAACCACTAGGCTACTCCTCCCCTTAACTTGCCAGTGCTTGTGCTGTTTCCTGTTTTCGTTTGGCTCTTTTTTTCCATTTCCTGTAAGATGCTTTTTTGGCAGCAGCCTCTCTGACCTCACTTTTAAACCATGCTGGCAGTTTTTTGGACTTCCTTCCATTTTTCTTAAAGCGTGGAATACAGCTGGTCTGGGCTTCCAAGATAGTATTTTTCAGCAACACCCAGGCTTGATGCAAGTCTTTAACCTTTGCAACTGCTCCTTTTAGTTTTTTCTTAACTATTTTCTTCATTTTATCATAGTCTCCCTTTTGAAAGTTAAAAGGTAGTACTGTGGATTTCTTTACCACACCACCTCCACTAATTAAATCAAACGCGATCATGTTATACTATTGCCAAGTGGCCCCAACACCCTTATCTCTTGCACCAGATCTGGTGTTACACTAAGGACTAGGTCCAATATGGTTTCCGCTCTGGTCGGTTCATGAACCAGCTGCTCCAAGAAGCAGTCATTTATTTCATCTAGGAACTTTATCTCCCTAGCATGTCCTGCCGTGAATACTGACCCAGTCGATACTGGGGTAATTGAAATCACCCATTATTACTGTGCTGTAACGTTTGTTAGCTTCCTTGATTTCTTTGAGCATTTCATCATCCATTTGTTCGTTCTGGCCAGGCGGTCGATAATACACCCCCACTGCCATTGCCTTCCCCTTTTTACATGGAATTTCAATATATAGAGATTCTACAGCAAATTTTGTTTCCTGCAAAACTTGAATCCTTTCTGACTCAATGCCCTCTCTAACATAGAGCGCAACCCCTCCACCAATTTGATTAGCTCTATCATTACGATATAGTTCGTACCCAGGTATCAATGTCCCACTGGTCATCGTCCTTCCACCATGTCTCTGAGATTCCAATCATATTTAATCTCTCCATTTAGTGCTATATATTCTAACTCTCCCATCTTATTTTTTAGACTTCTAGCATTTACATACAAGCATTTTATAGACTATTTTATTCATATTAATTTGGCTATTGGTAGGCATGTGTAATTTGGAATCTTTAAGCTCTGTCTGCTTCATACTCAAGGGTATTTGGGCTACTTTACTCTTTTTTGGAATCTCTAAGGTTAATGCTAGCAGCCTGGTTCCATCCTGGTTAAGAACCAGAACTGAAGATGGAGGAGCTGGAGATCCTCCAGTACCCTGCATCCCCGAAAGAAGCCGCGATCCTCGCAGTGCATCGCATTCTCTACAACTTGATCTGGATGTGGGAGACCCCTCTCAAGGCATTGCCCATTAGCCGGCGGCTCAATACCATATATACCAGGCTACCAGATTGTCCTGGTTTTCAAAACTATAATTGCCACACCTCTTCATGTTGGTGGCATTGGCGATGCATCGGATCAAGAACGGTAAAAACCACTAACATAAGAACATAAGATATGCCATACTGGGTCAGACCAAGGTCCATCAAGCCCAGTATTCTGTTTCCAACAGAGGCCAATCTAGGTCATATGTACCTAGCAGTTTCCCCAAGGGACACAGGTTCCACAATGCTTGTATTGGTTCAAGCATTGATATCCTGGGTCCCTTCTTAATAATGGTTTATGGACCTTTCCTCCAGGAACTTGTCCAAACCTTTTTTAAACCCAGCTACACTAACAGCCTTTACTACATCCTCCGGTAACAAATTCCAGAGTTTGATTACACGTTGAGTGAAAAAATATTTTCTTTTATTAGTCTTAAATAGTTTACCCTGTAGCTTCATTGCATGTCCCCTAGTCTTTCTATATTCTGATACGGTAAACAATCGATCTACGTTTACCCGTTCCACTCCGTTCATTAATTTATAGACTTCTATCATATCTTCCCTCAGCCGTCTCTTTTCCAGGTTAAAGAGCCCTAACCTTTTTAGCCTTTCTTCATAGGAGTATCCTTCCATCCCCTTTACCATTTTGGTGGCTCTTCTCTGAAACTTTTCTAAAATAGCTATATCCTTTTTAAGATACGGCGATCAGAATTGCACACAATATTCAAGGTGCGGTCTCACCATGGAACGATATAGAGGCATTATAATATCTTTTGTTTTATTTTCCATTCCTTTCCTTATCATACCTAGCATTCTATTTGCTCTCTTGGCCGCTGCTGCACACTGGGCCGAGGGTTTTAACATGGTATCCACAATGACACCTAAATCTTTTTCCTGGGTGGTAGTTCCTAATGTGGAACCTTGCATCGTGTAACCATAGTTTGGGTTGTTCTTCCTAGGTGCATAACCTTGCACTTGTCCACATTAAATTTCATCTGCCATTTTGATGCCCAGTCTTCCAATTTATCAAGATCCTCTTGCAACTTTCCACAATCCTCTTGGGTTTTAACAACTTTAAATAGTTTTGTGTCATCTGCAAATTTGATAACCTCACTCGTTATTCCACTTTCCAGGTCATTTATGAATATGTCAAAAAGCAGCGGACCCAGCACAGATCCCTGGGGTACACCACTATTCACCTTTCTCCATTGGGAAAAATGGCCATTCCTATACGTCTCTCCGGGCCAGGCCAGGACAAATGGGTGATCAATCCGCTCCAGCAGCTGGGGACTGAATACTGACAGCTTTTCCTGACAGCCTATCCTGCTCCCCCTGGTGTCAGAAGGTCAGTCTTTCAGTCCTCAGCAGCTGGATAGGACGTCTTTGGATCCTGCTCCCCAGAGGGTCAATTAGTGTATTCTTACTTTAAAAAAAAAAAAAGAAAAAAGGGGGGGTGCTTATATATGAGGTGACAAGCGCTAACGGCATAAAGACTAAGACGAGGGGCTATTCTCCAATGTGACAGGTTTGTCGGGAGTTTTGCTCTGAAGCTAATTTCTGTCCTAGCAGGGCAGTAAAAAAAAAAAAAAAAAAAAAATCAATCATCTGATATTGTATTAAGAGCGGCAGTTAAAAACGGGATGGCAGAATTAACTTGCGGGAAGGGACCTCATTGAGGTGTCCCACTTCGCTTCTACTGCCGTCTCTGTCAAGCGGATACTCGAGGCAGAGCCTGCCTCGCTGCACGCAGTGCATCCGCAGTACAGGAATTAGGCCTGGGAGCCCCAGAGTCCTCTTCCTTACCTTGTCGACTGTTTTATTTCCCGCCGGCCTTCCGCTAGCAGCGGATCAGCACCGGACGGTGCATCTGCTCCTGGGGTGAGAGGGGCAGGCTTCGTTAACGGCATTTCACCTCAGGTTCCCTCTTCAACGCGGCGATCAGCAGCGGGAGCGCACTTTCGCTGCTGCTGGTTCCCGATTCCCCCGCAGGTCGGAGAGAGCGCATATTTGCGGGGTTCCTAAGGCTCGGGGTTCTTTATTCCTTGCGGGTAAGGTTCGGGGATGGAGAACCTAGCTTCGGGAGACAGATTAGCTGCTTCTCTCAGCTCGGGGGAAAGAGCGGGAATGGCGGCCATTTTGAGTGCGCCGTCCATTACTCCCGCGCTGCAGAGCACTTCACATAAGAAAAAAACGAAGTCCTGAAAACCTCCTCCAGAGCTAGAGAAGCCTGAGGAGTCACAGCAGCAGTCCTCTTCTGCCTTACTTCAGACTTTGGGCTCCTTTTTTTCCCCCGATTTCATTGTGGCTATGCATAAAGCATATCTTTTGAAGAGTTCGCAGCTAGCTCACGATTCTGCTCCGGACGTTTTTCTCGGGTCCCAGGGGATGATCCCTATAGGAGCTGACCCTGGGGAAGGCCCTTCCTCGAGAGAAAAGGGTTTTGAAGCCGGAGTGGACGCAGCGCAAACTGCTCTCTCCCAGGTGGGGGAGGAGGGAGAACTTCTCTCCGACACCGGCTTGGATTCCTGGCCGTCAGAGTTGGAAGAGGGAGAATTGGGACCGGGTGAGGATCCCAATGTCTTCCGTATGTTTTGAAAGGAGGACCTCGGTGCGTTGATTGCTCAATTTCTGGGAGCTCTCAATTTAGCACTGCCAGCGGCTCAGCAGGAGCCCCTGGAAGATCCTTTGTTACAAGGCTTTCGGTCTGAGCAACGCTGCTTTCCGGTTCATAGGATTATTAAGCAAATGGTAGAATCCGAATGGGAGTGCCCTGCGGCATCTTTACGGGGCGGCCGGGCTATGGCTTGGCTGTATCCCATACCGCAGGACGAAAGGGAGTTGTGGCGTATGCCCAAACTGGATGCAATAGTGTCAGCTGTCACTAAAAAGACCACTATTCCCGTGGAAGGCGGAGCAGCACTTAAAGACTTGCAAGACCGTAGGTTGGAAGTGCTTCTAAAGCAAGCATTTGAGTCCAGTGCCTTAGCACTGCAGGCGTCTGTGTGCGGTGCCTATGTGTCCAGGACCTCTATCCGATGGTTTCAAGGAGAGCACTCTCTGGATAAGGGGGAAAATGAACCAGCGGAAGGGGCTAAGCTCGAGTCCGCGGCGGCTTATCTAGCAGATCTCTGTTATGATCTAGTGTGCATCTCTGTGAAATCTATGGCGTCGTTGGTGGCGGCTAGACGCTTCCTCTGGCTGCGGAATTGGGCGGCAGATGCATCTTCTAAGGTGCGTCTCAGTAAGCTTCCTTACAAGGTCAAGTTGCTCTTTGGGGAGGCGTTAAGAGAAGATAGTTAAGGATTTGGGAGACTCCAAAGGAGGTCGTCTTCCTGAAGACCGTCCAAAAGGGGCGAAGATACTCATTGCAGCGAGGTCACGGCAGGGATTTTCGCAGGTTTCGGGGGTCTCGTTTCTCTCCTTATCAGCGAGGTTGTTTTGTAGCCAGGGGACAGTCCTTTCGTGGAGCCAGGGCTTTCAATAGGAGTTCCTTTCATGCTCCACAGAATGCAGGCAAAAAGCCGCAATGAAGGATCGCCGGTGGCCGGGAGATTCCGGTGGGCGGTCGTCTACAACAGTTCCTCTCTGCCTGGACCAGTATAACTTCGGACCAGTGGGTTCTGGAAATTATAAGGGAAGGGTATGCGTTGGAATTTGCGCAACCCTTGCCAGACGCCTTTGTTCTGTCCCCGTGCGGTCCCATGGCAAAGCAGGCGGCAGTCACCGATACTCTGGTCAGGTTGTTGCAGCTGCAAGCGGTGGTGCCGGTGCCTGCAGACCAATGCGGCTTAGGTCGGTACTCGATTTATTTTGTGGTGCCCAAGAAAGAAGGTTCTTTTCCGACCTATTCTAGATCTCAAGTGCGTGAATCAGGCGTTGCGAGTGCCTCATTTCCGGATGGAAACCCTGCGTTCCGTTATCCAGTCAGGCCAGGCGAGGTCCTTACCTCAATAGATCTCACGGAAGCATATTTGCACATTCCGATTTGGAGGGATCATCAAAAGTTCCTGCGTTTTGCAGTTCCCATGGGCCACTTCCAATTCTGGGCGTTGCCTTTTGGTCTAGCTACAGCACCACGGACGTTTACCAAGGTTATGGTTGTGGCAGCAGCGGCGCTGAGAGAGGAGGGGATTCTAGTCCATCCCTACCTTGATGACTGGCTGATTCGAGCGGCGTCTCGGGAGGAGTCGGTCGCTTCCACCGCGTGGGTGGTGTAGTTTCTAGAGCAGTTGGGCTGGTTTATCAACTGCGTAAAGAGCCGTTTTATAACCAGCCAGACAATTAACGTATCTCGGGGCTTTCTTCAACACGGAGATAGGTTCCGTTTTTCTTCCAGAGGAACGAGGGCGCAAGCTTTTGGCTCAGGTGTCGGCATTCCTGCGCATCAAGGCGCCGACGGCCTGGAGATACCTTCAAGTGTTGGGGTCCATGGTGGCGGTCTTAGATCTGGTTCCGTGGGCCAGGGCTCATATGCGTCCTCTACAGCAGGCGTTATTGTCCCGTTGGTCGCCGCAACGTCATCCTCTTTCACGGAGGCTGGCGTGTCCGGCAGAAGTGCAGAGCAGCCTTCACTGGTGGTTGATTCCAGCACACTTGTACGCCGGAGTTTCGCTCGCTGTTCCCGATTGGATCTTGCTCACGACAGATGCGAGTCTTTCTGGTTGGGGGGCTCATTGTCTAGCGCGGATAGCGCAAGGGGCGTGGATGGCAGAACAGAGCGTTTGGTCGATCAATCGCCTGGAGCTCAGAGCAGTGCGTTTGGCGCTGTTTGAGTTTGCCGAAGTGCTCGAAGGGAAGGCAGTGCGAGTCTTTTCCGACAATCAAGTGACTGTCGTACCTGAACAGGCAGGGGGGCACCGGCAGCGCGGTGTTACTGGAGGAGAGTCAGCTCTTGTTTCTCTGGGCCGAACAACATCTGGTGGCACTTTCGGCTGCGCATGTGGCAGGAAAGGACAACGTTCAAGCCGATTATCTCAGTCGCCATTTCCGGGATCCCGGGGAGTGGGAGTTGAACGAGGAAGTGTTTCAAGGGATTTCGCGACGTTGGGGTCAGCCGGTCGTGGATCTCATGGCGACCCTGTCCAATGCCAAGGCAGCGCGATTTTTCAGCAGGCGCAGGGAGCACATGTCGGAGGGCCTCGACGGCCTGGTGCAACCTTGGCCGGAAAATTGTCTTCTTTACGTGTTTCCTCCGTGGCCGCTATTGGGACGGATCATTCAGCGGATTGTGAGTCACAGGGGAACGGTGATTCTCGTGGCTCCGGATTGGGCCAGGCGTCCATGGTATGCAGATCTGGTGAGACGTCTCGTGGCTCCTCCCTGGCGGTTGCCTGTTCGGATAGATCTCCTGCGCCAGGGACCCGTCTGCATGCCGCAGGTGGATCGATTCTTGCTTACGGCTTGGCTCTTGAGAGGCAATGTTTGCGGCGTAGGGGCTACTCTCCGACAGTAATAGCGACTATGTTGCAATCCAGGAGGCGGTCCACTTCCATAGCGTACATTTAGAGTTTGGAGACTTTTTGAGGCATGGTGTACTGAGCGCCATGTTACGCCCTGGAGGGCGCAGCTGCCCGACATTCTAGATTTTCTTCAGGGGTTCTGGAGAAAGGTCTGGCCCTCAGCACGCTAAGGGTTCAACTGGCGGCGCTAGCTTGCTACAGGGGGAGAGTGCAAGGTAGTCAACTTTCCTCTCATCCCGACGTGCTACGTTTTCTGAGGGCGGCCAAGAACATTAGACCTCCGCTGATACCGGTGGTGCCTCCTTGGGATTTAAATTTGGTATTACAGGCATTGACGGAACCTCCGTTTGTGGCGGCGGGGTCGGACCGTCTTCGAGAGTTATCCTGGAAAACAGCTTTTTTGGTAGCGTTATGCTCAGTAAGATGGATTTCAGATTTGCAAGCTCTCTCATGTAGAGAGCCCTACCTTCATTTTTCGGCGGAAAAAGTAGTGTTGCGTACGGTGCCGTCGTTTCTGCCGAAAGTGGTTTGTAGTTTTCATGTCAACCAGGTCTTGTCGCTCCCCACTTTTTCTGACCCGTCCGGTGGGAAGCTGGATCGTTTGCTTCGGCGACTGGATTTGGGTCGCGTCTTGCGTAGCTATTTGAAAGCGACAGAGCCGTTTCGGCAGTCCGACCGGTTGTTTGTCCTTTACAGCGGGTCGGCCAAATCAAGCCTCATCACCACCATACATAAAATGGTACACAACTCACTCACTCAAGGTCTCATGCCAAAGCAACTAAAACTTGCCTCAGTGAGACCAATCACAAAAAAAACAACTCTCGACAGAAAAGATCCAGCAGCATACCGACCAATCTCCAGCATACCCTTCCTCGCAAAAGTCATCGAAAAAACGGTTCAACTACAACTTCAGGATCACATCGACAAACACGAAACACTCGACGACAACCAACACGGATTTCGTCCCAACCACGGTGTCGAAACGCTACTGATCTACCTCTTCGACAGCATCCTAAGAATAATTGACAACACCAGGAATGGAATAATAATGATATTCATCGACATCTCCTCAGCCTTCGACACAGTGGACCACAACACGCTCCTAGAAAGACTACAGAACACTGGTATACACGGTATCACACTGAAATGGTTCCACTCATACCTAACCGAAAGACAGCTACAGGTCAAGGTGGGACACATCACCTCCCGACCCATCAAAGTCCGTCAAGGTGTACCTCAAGGTTCTGCGCTCTCAGCACTCCTATTTAACATCTACATCCAACCAATCTGCAACATCATGAAAGAGAACAACATTCAATACACGATCTATGCGGACGACATCATGATATACACCCCGATATCAATCGACAACCCGGACTTCTCTAAGAGAACAGACTGCCTTACACAAATGACCAGTTGGTGTCAAAACAACAACCTCGCCATAAACTACAACAAGACTGAAGCTTTAATCATCACTCGGAACCAAAGCTTCATACACCCACCAAATATAAAGATACAAAACATTACTATACCAATAAGGTCAGAAGTAAGATACCTCGGGGTTACGCTGGACAATAAACTCAATCTCAAGCCACACATAGACAAAACAATACAAAAAGCCTACTACAAGATGCGAATCATCAGGAGACTGAAACCACTCCTCGCCCCAGAACACTTCCGTACCGTCTGTCAAGCACTGATAACCCCTCTACTGGACTTCTGCAATCCGATATACCTTGGACTACCGAAACAAGCCATCAAACCACTCCAACTGGCACAAAACACCGCAGCACGAATCATATCCGGAACTGCAAGACAGGAGCACATCACACCCACCTTAAAGGACTTACACTGGCTACCAATCGATGCACGCATCAGATACAAAACTATCATAAACCTATTTAAGATAAAACAGCAAACATCAGCCAACAGCCTGCACACCCTCATACAACCAGACACCAGCACACGTCCTAGAAGAAAACAAACACACAACCGAGTCAGCACCCCAAGTGAATACAAACACACACGCAAGGACACAACAGACAGAGCACTCTCCATGGCTGCTCCAACAATATGGAACAAACTACCGGACGATTTGAGGGCAACTACAGACCTCAAGGACTTCAGAAAACAGCTGAAAACCATGCTGTTCATAGAACACTTTGGACACATCACATAAACTAAGGAACTGTATAGCAGCACACGTTACCGCCTAACACTAGATGTATATAAAATGATTTTAGCACCACTGTAAATAGCCCACATTGTACATAGCTCACACCAATCTAGCACACAAGACAACACACACCCAACGAAATTTCCACCCTCACTGCATGTATAAACACTCACACTACCAGATTGTTTGCTGTGATACCACCTTGATTATTATAAGGCGGATTAGAAATACTGTTAAATAAATAAAAATAAAATAAATAAATAAAATAAAGGGTAAAACTGCTACTAAGGCTTCTATTGCCCGCTGGGTGAAGCATGCTATACGGGCAGCCTATGTGTCTAAGGGTAAACCTGTTCCAGTGGGGCTGGCAGCTCATTCCACGAGGGGGCAAGCGGCCTCTTGGGCAGAGTTCGCCTTGGTTCCGCCGGTAGACATCTGCCGGGCGGCGACTTGGGCCTCGCTACATACCTTCGCAAAGCATTATCGGTTGGATGTTCAGGCACGGGAGGATGCCAGAGTGGGCGCCTCGGCGATTATTGCGGGGCTCGCAGGGCCCTCCCGAATTTAGGTACTGCTTTGGTACTACCCATTTGTCCTGGCCTGGCCCGGAGAGATGTATAGGAAGAAGAAATTAGGCCTTACCTGCTAATTGTCTTTCCTGGAGTACTCTCCGGGCCAGGCCAGGCCCCGCCCATGCCGTTTGCGAGCCGCAGAGCTGAAGGGGAGTTCGTCGGGAAATGGGCATGGTTGCCGAAGGTAGGCGGGCTCCTTCCTGGGCTAGCTCGATGGCAGGGCGCTTCTGGGGTTTCCTTCGTAAGCACACACCAGTTTAAAAAAAACAAAACAAAAAACCCCCGAAAACAACGAATTTGATTGAAAAAACAAAACAAAAACAATTGTACGAGATTTTTTAGTTGCTTTAAGTAAGGCACTTAACTTGCTGAGACACATTTTAGAATGTTCTTTCAGTCTTAGTTCCGGGTTTCATCATTGACAGTTGTCACGCAGTGTAGCTTTCTTGTTTTTTTAATTTCCGTACTAGACGAGTATCTCTGCTTTGAGACGATAAGACTGACCACCTGACACCAGGGGGAGCAGGATAGGCTGTCAGGAAAAGCTGTCAGTATTCAGTCCCCAGCTGCTGGAGCGGATTGATCACCCATTTGTCCTGGCCTGGCCCGGAGAGTACTCCAGGAAAGACAATTAGCAGGTAAGGCCTAATTTCTTCTTTAGCCCTACCCTCTGCTTTCTATCTTTTAACCAGTTTCTGATCCACAATAGTACACTGCCTCCTATCCCATGACTCTTTAGTTTTGCCTAAAGTCTCTCATGAGGTACCTTGTCAAAGGCTTTCTGAAAGTCCAGATACACAATATCAACCGACTCACCTTTGTCCACCTGATTTTTCACTCCTTCAAAAAAAAATAAGATGATGGGGGGGGGGGGGCGGAGTCTGCTGCAGAGAAAGATGGCTGCTTAGGCTGAGGCTCCCTCCTGATATTGCAGAATCCGGAGCATATCTAGGTGACGGGTGCCCCTAAAATCGCTGCCTTTCCCATTCGGGGCTCTCTGAGACATGTCTGCTTTGAAGCCAGCCAGATTGGAATTTCCACAGACGGCGGGTCAAGCGAACAAGCGGGCTAAGCAAGATCTCCCTTCCCCCCCCCAAAAAATGGCGGCCGAAAAACTATCAACGGACGGGGTGAGGGAAATACTTCAAGAACTGCGCACGGTTAAAGACATTATTACCACTAACTCGGGGACGTTGGCGCAAGTACAAGAAGACCTGCAAGAGGTAAAGGAACATCTTGGGGATGTTGCTAAGCGCTTAGACGATGTGGAAGCTGAGCTGGACAGGCAGTCCACTATGATAGAGCAGATCGGCCCCTTAACGAAAAGTGTGACGGCCCTTGAAGCGCAAATTCTCCTCACACTCAGCGACCGTGCCCGTTCGTGGTGAAAATACTCCGTTACCAGCAAGTTCTTCAGATTATGCAGGCAGTGAAGCATCGGCAGAATTTGCAACTCGAGGGACAGAAAATCGCCTTCTTCCCGGATCTTAGCAAGCAAACCGTTCAGCGCCGGAAGGAACTTTTGGCCTGCAGGCCTATGTTGCAACAGCTACAAGCGCGTTTCGGACTTTTCTATCCCGCGCTTATGCGGGTAACCCTCGACAACAACACCAGAACCTTTTCAGATGGCCCCGCGCTCCGCGCATATCTGCAAGAACGTCTGCGGATGGAAGTGGGATCTTGAAGAACAAGAACAAGGGACTTATGTGTTCTGTCTTACACTGTCATGCCCTTTCTCTTGTCTTAGGCTGTGTCCAAGAGGGAGGGCAAGATTGTAAGTGTTTTGCTCCGTCTTAGCATATTAAGTATAGACTGGCGTTGATGGGTTTTTTTTGTTCTTTCCCTGGGGTAGGCAGGCTGCTGTAGTTTTGCATGCAACGTAGGATTCGCATGTGTGAACTGTAGACCTGTTGCCTTAAAGATATGCTCACAGAATGTTGTTTTATTTTATGGGGGGTGAGATGGGTGGGCTAAGGTGGACGGTTGGGGCTTCGCTATGCAAGTTATATTAGTTAATAGTACAGTACAGTCAGGTTTTATCAGTTGGGATTTCAGAAGCTTTGTACACCTATTCTCGGGGCAGTTGACCGCGAATGCCAATCTCCAGGGTTACTTTAGTGCAAAATATGGCTGATTGTAAGTTGATGGTTTTGTCCCTGAATGTCCAAGGTATTTCTAATCCTATCAAGAGGAGGAAAATCCTAACCTACTGTAAACATCAAAAAGCAGACGTCATATACTTACAGGAAACCCACCTTTCACTTGCCGAATCGTACAAAGTGGCAGATGGAACCTATCAAAACATCCTATCAGCACCCGCCCTCAAAAAGAAGGGGGGGGGGGTGTCATTGTTCTTTGTAGGAAAACCCTCCCCATGGTAGTCCAAGAGACCAAAATTGATCTGCTGGCCGATGGGCCAAGGTAATTGCACGACTTAAGGAGGATGTCTTTACTTTTATGACGGTATATGGACCCAGTATTGATGACCTGCAATTCTACATCCAGGTCACTCAGGAGCTATTGGATGCAGGGTCTTCATATATCATTTTAGGGGGAGATTTCAACCTCATACAAGATCCGTTGATTGACAGAACTCCCTATAAGCCACAACATAAGCCTCAATCCTCCAACAAGCTGCTGAACATGATGGAACTGCTTGGGCTGGTAGACCCCTGGAGACTTTTCTCTCCCAACGGTAAAGAATATTCTTTTTATTCCCTACCTCATAATTCGCAAACCCGTATTGACTATTTTCTGACTTCCAAAACGTTGCTGCCTAAGATTGCAGGCACCGACATGTTACCTAGAACAGTCTCGGATCACTCAGCGGTCTCCCTGGACCTTGTTGTAGGATCAGACAGGAAATCCCAGGTGCGATGTTTTTTTGAGAAGCATTGGTTAGCAGAGGAAGATTTCGGCACTTCCATAACATTGGCTATTGAAGAATTCTTTGCTACTAATCGATATGGGGACACCTCTACGTGGGCCTGGTGGGAGGCCTTCAAAGCCAATATCCGTGGGCACATGACTACATACAAGATTCGTAAGCACAAAGCTGACGTGCGGAGAAGGACTGAACTGGATGTGGAAATCCGTGCTGGCGAACGGCTCCTGGCCAAGTGGGCCGATCCGTTAGTGCTCCTCCGGCTGCAGAAGCTTCGGTTCCAATACAACACTCTTTTACATGATGAAGTCAGTAAGACAGTCAGAGCTCAACAGGGGCGATATTATCATGAGAGTAATCGGGCGAGCTCGCTGCTTGCGAACACATTAAAAACTAAGCGAGCGGTAACCCGGATAGCAAGGCTGAAGGACCCGACCGGCGCACTGAAGGTGGCGGATGAGGAGATCCTGGCGTTGTGTGAAGAATTCTACTCTAAGCTCTACCAATCTGAAGTAAAATGTGAGGAATCGGCTTTTCTAAACTTTGTCTCCTCTATAAGCGGCCCTAAACTTACGAGACAGCAGCAACGCTCCCTTGAAGCAACCATCACGAGCAAGGAGATTCGCACAGCCCTCAAACAGCTAGCCAAAGGGAAAGCTAGCGGCCCTGATGGGTTGCCTGTTGAATTTTATGAGGCCTTCTCGGAGCTCTTGATAACTGAGTTAATGCTCTACTACAGCGGAATCAAGGACGAGTGCCCAGCAGTTGGTACACTGTCGGCTGCGACGATAGTTATACATCCAAAGCCAGGGAGAGACCCACAAAAGGTTGAGAACTATAGACCTATATCATTATTGAATGCCGATTATAAAATCTATGCAAAGATCTTGGCTAATCGTCTGTCACAAGTCATGGGGACGCTGATCCAGCCGGACCAATGCGGATTCATGCCCGGGAGATCCACTGTAGATATAACGGTCGTCTGCTGGCCCATGTCCTTCGGAAAGCGCAACAGGTGGACCAGCCAATTGTGGGCCTTGCGCTAGATGCTGAGAAGGCATTCGATAGGGTGGAACTCTCCTACTTCCAAGCTATGCGATGGATGGGGGTGCCAGACAGCTTCCTGCAGAATGTTCAACTGCTTTATACCAAACCGGTAGCCCGGGTGGCGGCGAATAATGCAATCTCACAAGAGTTCCAACTCACAAGGGGCACTAGGCAGGGATGTCCCCTCTCCCCCCTGCTGTTTAATTTAGCCTTGGAGCCTTTGATCCTCAAAATTCGGCAGCAGACAAATGTATTTGGAATACAGTTAGAAGGATATCATTGTAAACTTTCAGCCTATGCTGACGACCTGCTGCTATTTCTTGATATCAGCTCAGTGGATGCAACCTTGAAGATTATAGAGGAATACTCTAGCATCTCGGGTTATAAGCTGAATCTGGCTAAGACTGTAAGTATACTTCTCACGTCCGCTGTCACGGAAAATGACCTACTACAATACCCGTTCCAAGTTGAAAAAACATCATTTAAATATTTGGGGGTTACCTATGGCGTCACCTTACAAGACACGGTCTCCTTGAACATCGACTCCTGCAATAAGGTACTTCAAGAGTATGTGCACAAATGGTCGCCATTGAATTTAACCTGGTGGGGCAGACTGGAAACCATTAAAATGGTCATTGTCCCCAAGATAAATTATATCCTGAGTATGATTCCTGTGCTTTTTGATAGGAAATTCTACTCCAGAATGGAGAGAATTCTGTTGTCCTTCCTCTGGGAGAAGAAAACTCCAAGAATAGCGGCTTGGAAATTGAAGCTTCCTAAAAAGCATGGCGGGGTACATTTCCCCGATTTTTATTGGTACCATGTTGCTGCTCTGTTAAAGCAGGGCTCCTGGTGGGCGGAGGAGCCGAAGATCCAGGGAGCCCCGAGCTGGCTGTTAGTAGAAGACGCAGCGAGTGCACCGATTCCATTACTGCTGCGTATTGGAGCTGATGTGACATATGCAAAGATGGATAATGTGATCTTAAAATCCACTCAGCAAGCGTTCAATTTTGTTGCACCTCTCATAGAAGGTGAGCAATCCTTTACGGCAGCAACTCCAATTTGGCTCAACACGCGTTTCAAAATAGGAGGGACTTGTATTGCGTGGACCACTAGGATACACCAAGGCATTCTGCATCTGGGTCAGCTGATCAGTGGACAGAAGTTTAAATCTTTTCCAGAATTGCAACATGAATTTCAACTCCCGCATAGATGTTTCTTTCAGTGGGGTCAGATGCGTCACTGTCTGAGTAAAGCAGGGGTGTCGCCCTTACACCTAGGTAGGGGGTGACCACTCTATTTCCGGATACAGGAGATCAGATCGGGAGCTCATCTAATATCAAAATTTGTAGAACTTATTCGGAATGCTGATGGCTGTTGTCCTAAAGGAGCTCAATTGGTATGGGAAGCTGAAGTGGGTACCCTCATGACGGCGGAGATGTGGAATTCCTTTTGGGGGTTGCAGATACGGATAACGAGAGCTGCTTCACTCACTCAGATGTTATACTTTCTTGCTCATCGTGCATATCTGACCCCGGTGAAGATTGCTAAGTGGCAAGTGCAGGAAGATGATAAATGCTGGTCCTGCTGTTCTGGTGTTGGGACATTGGCTCATATGTTATACTACTGTCCCTGTCTGAAGACGTACTGGCAGAGGGTATGGCAGCGTTTACAGCAGTTATTTCGGATGAGCTCGCCACTAACATTCCGTATTGTTTACAAATCGCTGGCGGGCGTTCCAGACCTGGAAAGGAGGCACCACAAAATTTTCGATCTATTGCTGAGCTTGGCATTGAAGGCCATATTAAGTCACTGGAAGAATTTCAACACTTTAAATGCGGAATATTGGTGGAATTTGGTCTGTTATCACCGCTCCTGTGAGACAGCATATGTGAATCAGAACCCTGCCTCTTGTAACCTTCTGAAAAAGTGGGATACCCTCACAATGATATAGGCTCTGCTTCATATAGTTGTAACCTGTTACCGAGGAGATATGGCACTTGCGGTCCTACCCCCCTTTTCTTCCTGCTGCTTCGGGTTAATATGTGATCAGTGATATACCTGTCTGTCTTTGCTATTCCTGTTTTGTATTTATTATTGATTGTTATGTTCTGGTTGTTCTGGTTGGAAATGGATAAATAAAGAATTAAAAAAAAAAAACAAAAAAAAACAGATTAGTAAGACAAGATCTTCCTTGTCTAAAGCCATGTTGGCTGTCTCCCATTAGGTCATGACTATCTACATGCTGAGTAATTTTATTCTTTATGATGGTTTCTACCATTTTTCCCGGTACTGACGTCAGGCTCACCGGTCTGTTGTTTCCCGGATCACTCCTGGGACCCTTTTTAAAAATTGGTGTTACATTGGCGATCCTCCAATCTTCACTCTTTGATACCCGCAGAGAGGGAATCCAGGAATCTCTATTCTTTTTCTCCACTCCTTTCAGGCTTCAATGCTAGCCAGCAGGATCAACTCTTGCCGCCTCTATATAGAAACATGACGACAGAAAAAGACCACATGACCTATCTAGTCTGTCCTTCCATATCAACCACTACAACATTCCCCTTTTTTCCTTTAGAGATCCTCTGTTTGTCCCATGCTTCTTTGAATTCAGATACTGTCCTCATCTCTACCACCTCCACTGGAAGACTAGTCCATGGATTCACCGCTTTTTCCATAAAGAAATATTTCCGCATATCACTCCTGAATCTATACTCTTTCACCCTCATCCCATGTTCCCTCGTAGCAGAGCTTGTTTTCAATCGAAAGAGGCTCTCCTGTGCATTTATGCCACAGAGGTATTTAAACGTCTCAGTCATATTACCTCTATACCATCTTTCCTCTAAGGTGTACATATTAAGATCCTTAAGTCTGTCCTCATGCTTTATAATGAAGACCACTAACCATTTTAGTAGCCACCCATATGGGAATGTTCAAGGAACTCAATGAGGACTGGGAAAGATTTCTACTATTCCTCCCCGAGGAAGAGAGGCCTGCCTCCTAGGCTGTGCTTTCACACAGCCAAAATGTTTCAAAACTTTCAAACAGGGCGGCCTTTGAATCCACCAGTAGGGCCTCAGCTATGGCCATAGGAGCACGATACAACTCTTAAAAGGCTCTCAAGGAAGACTGCTGACACAACAAAGAAAAAGACAGCATTTAAGAGATTCTTCTACCCCAAGAAGAGAAGATTCTGCTCCTTTTCTCAGCCTGCTTATCAGCCCTAACAAAAGCAGCAGGGACATAAGCAGGCCAAGAAGCCTAGAATAGCCAAACCACAGCCAGCCACCCAGGTGCCAGCAGCACCTAGCTTTTGACTCCTGTCTAGGGAGCATAGCCAACCTATCCCTGCAGATCCAAGAACCTCTAAGCATTCCAGGGAGACTCTGCCATTTCTCACATCGGTGCCGTTCCATCACCACAGAGCATTTGACTCTATCCATAGAGGTTACCAATTAAATTTTCAAGAACTCCCCCTTCACCCCCATTGTTTCGGGGGGGGGGGGGGGATTGTTCCACTCAACTTCCCCTCAATGCCCTGCTCAAGAAAATGGTCACCAATCTCCTTTCCCAAGGAGTCATAGAAGCAGTTCCTTAAAACAAACTGCTAAAGGGCTTATACTCCCCCCTACTTCCTCATCCCAAATAAATCAGGGGGCTACAGACCCTTTCTCGACCTTGGAGAACTCAACAAATTCTTAGTCAAGGAGAAGTTCAAAATGATCTCTCTGGGAACTCTGTTTCCCTATCTGCAGGAACAAGACTGGCTATGTTCCCTAGACTTCAAAGAGGCCTACACTCCTATCCTGATACATACAGACTACAGGCAATATCTTCACTTCACCTGTCAGGGCATCCATCAGTACAGGGTCCTCTTTTGGCCTTGCATCTGCACCTTCACAAAGTACATGGCTCTAGTGGCAGCATATCTTCGAAACAACGAAGTCTTAGTCTTTCTTTACTTAGACAACTGGCTGATAAAGTCAGACTCTTCTGGAGAACTCTGCTCATCTCTTCAGCAAACTCTTGCACTATTGCAACATCTGGGATTTGTCAACTTCCCAAAGTCCCTTCTCATCCCAACTCAAAGGTTGGAGTTCATCAGTGCCATATTAGATACTCAACAATCTAGGGCCTTCCTTCCTCTAAACCACATGAACAGACCGGTGGACCTAGCCACCCACACCCACCTGCAGAAGACTGCAACAGCTCGAACCTTCCTGTGCCTGTTAGGCCACATGGCATACACAGTGCATGTAATTCCATATGGAAGACTACATATGCGACTAAAACAATGGACCCTCTCATCCCAGTGGACCCAGGCCATAGGGAATCTACAGGATGATATTCAAGTAACACGCCCGCTGGTCGACACCATAGAGAATCTACAGGATATCATTCAAGTAACACGCCCTCTGGCCGACTCACTCCTCTGGTGGTGTACCCCCAACAGATCTTTTTAGGGTCACCTTTTTGGATGCCCCAACCTCAACACACTTGTCTACAGATGTATCCAAGCTGGGTTGGGGAGCCTATCTAGATTTCATCTCCACACAAGGACAGTGGACAGCCCGGGAATCAACTCGACAAATCAACCTCCTTGAGCTTCAAGCAATTACGAATGCTCTCCAAGCTTTCCAGCACCACTTTTCCAACAGCTAGATCCTGGTCAGGACAGACAATCAGGTGGTGATGTTTTACATAAACAAACAAGGGGGGGGAGGAGGACCAGGCGCCTTACCTCTATGCAAAGAAGTCTGTCGCCTATGAAACTTCACCATTTTCCATTTCATGCACCTCCGTGCAGTTTATATTCCAGGAGAGATCAATCACTGAGTCTTATCTTCAAAACCTGGGGGACCCAGTGGCACAGATCTTCAAAACCTGGGGGACCCCAGTCATCGATCTCTATGCCACTCCACAGAACTCTCAACGTCTACAGTTCTGCTCCAGGATACCATCCAAACTCTGTCATCCGATGCCTTCTTGATTCACTGGGATCGGGAACTGCTTTATGCTTTTCCCCCTATGCCCCTGATCCCGAAGACCACCCTCATACTCCAAGCAGACAAGGGAACTATGATCCTCATAACCCCCCGCTGGCCCCATCAGCCTTGGTTTCCCCTCTTCGGATGACATACTCCTCCGATCCCATTGGGATTCAACCTGGGTCTTCTATCCCAGCACAACGGAACAGTCTTGCATCCCAATCTGTGGTCTCTCCGCCTGACTGCATGGATGCTAAGAGAATGTTCCTGATCATGTAGCCAGTCTAGTCCCGGACCTCTGGGTTCCCAATCTCATACAGCAGCTTGGAGACTGAGAAAACTCCTCCTTTTCTGATGTCACTGGTATATCCAGTCGGGAGCCTCCCCCTGAAGCCAGTTACCTCAGTCTCCAAGCAGCTGGATGGTTGGTGAGCCCTGAGGCCCTGGTTCACCAGAGAAACAACTAGGACTTTTAAAAAAATAAAAATAAAAACCTCAAAGGAAATCACTTGGGGCTGTTAATCAGAGTTTCCATCGTCTGTAATCTGGTTGATGTGTGGGTGAGGACTGTACCTTTAAGCCTGCAGTGGGTCGTCGTCCCCCCTTGCCTCTCCTTCGTCTCTCTTCGCTCTGCCTGAAGGGTTTTCTTCTCAGTAGAGAGCGCAGAAATAAAGGGAACCTGAACCGGTTCGCTGTTGAACAGTTTGAGCCGGGACTGGGCACACCGTAGCCAGCGTCTTCAGCAGACGTTTTGCCTGTCAGCCTGCTGTGCATACGGTCCCTGTGCCTCGGAGCATCCACATCAGCGAGGGTTGAGAGAGGGCCCGTTCTAAGTGGTTTGAAGGACGGTGCTGGTGCCTCTCCTGACGTCCTGAGGGGTCTGGCTCCCGGTTTGCAAAGGTAAGTGGGGGACCTGGCCTGAGCTGTGGCAGAGTGTTTTGGCGCCAAATCAAGGCCTCGGGCTTACGCCGCGTGGTGGTAGCGCGCTCTTGGCCTGTCTCAGCGTCCCGTCTCCCGACGGGGGCGGCGATCTGAGGCATGTAATCCTCTTTCCTCCCTAAGTGCTGCAGGGCTTTTCCTTTCCTTTCTTTGCTTTGGTCTCCTGCGATTTCGTTACCCTTCCTGTTCAGACATTATTTTCAGAGGGATGGCCAGGGGCGGACGCTCCGCGGTCAGCCGGTGGCCAGCCCGCGAGGGTTCTATACGTGGCGGTGGCCCTCTAGGGGTTAGCCATGCCCTCTAAGCTTCTTTGCTTGGTCTGTGGGGCCAAGAAGAGCTCAGAATCGGGTGTCTGCAAGGCCTGCGCTAAGGACGCCGGGGGACAAAGTGGAGGCACCAGGGACTGAGTCCGGAATGACGGCGGGCTCCGCGGCTGAGCACCCCCAGGTTTTAGCTCGGGACTTTCCGCTGCCGGGGCCGCCCTCTATCCCAGGTGATCTGGCCCTCCCGGGTCCCCTACCGTCGAATTTAGCTGCCATCTTCTCAAAGGAGTTTGAGTCTGCTCCACCAAGTGGTGGGTCGAGACTCCCTGTCCGGTAGGGCGGCATGCCCTCCTCCCCAAAAGAGAAGGGCGGAACCTTTAACTGAGGAGGAGGCTAGGGGGGGAATTAAAAGGTCTCGGCTGGAAGGTGAGCTCAGTGAACACTCGGTTGCCTCAGAAGGGCAGTTATCGGATGAGGAAGGCCTTCTGTTGGAGGATGAGTTGGAAGAAGGAGAGCTGACGGACAGGGAAGACCAGGCTAGGGTAGTCAGTCTTCCGCAGGGAGGAGTTGTCGGCGCTCATTGAGGAGTCCCTCAAGGCGCTTAACATGCCAGTGCCTGGCTCAGCGGCGGATGAAGCCCTGGAAGATCCTCTATTACAGGTGTTTCAGAAGACCCAAAGAGTGTTTCCGGTGCACAGGGTGTTTCATGAACTGATTCAGGAGGAGTGGGCTGTTCCGGAGGCTCCGCTAAAAGGAGCCAGGATCATGAGTCGCCTGTATCCCCTAGGAGACCAAGATAGAGACCTTCTGGTATCCCCTAAGGTGGATGCGGCCGTTTCGGCGGTAACTAAGAAGACGACCATTCCCGTAGAAGGCAGTACGGCTCTTAAGGATGCTCAAGACAGGAAGTTGGATGTCCTGTTATGGCAAGTCTTTGATGTGAACGCCCTTTCTCTCCGGGCGGCCATCTGCGGAGCCTGGGTGGCCAGGGCCTGCCTCCGGTGGGCGCAGCAGGTGCCTGGCACGGAGCCGGACACGTCGGGGCACCCTTCTCGTTTAGAGTCGTGGGCAGCCTACCTGGCGGATATCCACTATGATCTCATGCGGGGACTGGCGAAGAGCATGGCATCGGCGGTAGCGGCCAGGCGATACCTGTGGTTGAGAAATTGGGCGGCGGATGCTTCCTCTAAAGCTCGGCTCAGTAAACTTCCCTTTAAGGGGCGCCTCTTGTTTGGGGAAGAGCTCGAGAAGTTGGTTAAGGACTTAGGGGAATCCAAAGGCGGTAGGTTGCCGGAGGACAAGCCCAAGCTGACGAGTTCTTCTCCGGGGGGGCAGGGGCCAGCCTCGGGATTTTCGTCACTATCTGTATCAGAGATTCTCCTCGGGCCAGCGAGGTCGGTTCCCCAGTAGAAATCAGGGGTTTCGCGGGTTTCGGGGGGCAGGAAAGGGTTTTGGGTCTTCCTCCTCCGCGGCCATTCCCGCCCGAAAATCACAATGAGATAAGGGGAACCCAGGCACCCCTACCTCCCATTGGGGGGGCGGCTGCAGAGTTTTTACTCTGCCTGGGTCCAAATCACCACAGATCAGTGGGTGCTAGAAGTCATCAGGGAAGGATATGCGCTGGAGCTTCTCCGTCCGGTCAGAGAGGCCTTCGTACTGTCCCCTGGCAGGTCCGCCTCCAAACATCGGGCCCTGCGGGAGACAGTACGGATGCTCCTCGCTCTCCAGGCGATCGTGCCGGTGCCGTCAGACCAGTGCGGCTCAGGTCGATATTCCATTTACTTCGTGGTGCCGAAAAAGACCAGAGGGTTTCGGCCAATCCTGGATCTCAAGAGTGAACCGATGTCTCCGCGTGTCTCACTTCCATATGGAGACGCTATGGTCGGTGATTGTAGTGGTGCAAAAAGGGGAATTCCTTACGTCCCTCGATTTATCAGAAGCATATCTGCACATTCCCATTCGAGCAGACCACCACAGGTTCCTCCGCTTCGCAGTGCCCTTCGGGCACTTTCAGTTTTGCGCTCTGCCGTTCGGCCTAGCCACTGCTCCTCGGGTCTTCACCAAGATCATGGTGGTGGTGGCGGCTGCTCTGCGCAAGGAAGGTATTCTTGTTCACCCATACCTCAACGACTGGCTGATCCGGGCAAAGTCACACGCAGAGAGTGTGCGGGCGACGGCCAGAGTGGTGGCCTTCTTGGAGAGCCTCGGTTGGGTAGTCAACCTGGCCAAGAGTCGCATGGTCCCTTCTCAGAATCTGGAATACCTGGGAGCGCGGTTCGATACGGTCCAGGGCAGGGTGTTCCTCACGGATCAGCGGGTTCGTGCGTTGCAAATCCTTCTTCGGAGGTTTTTACTCTACAAGACGCCGTCAGCCTGGCACTATCTCCAACTTTTGGGCACCATGGCGGCTACCATAGAGACGGTGCACTGGGCGAGAGCGCACATGCGGCCCTTATAAAGAGCGCTCCTCAGGCGTTGGTCGCCCCAGCAAGATCCCCTGTCTCGGAAGCTACCCTGCTCGGCGGAGACGCGTCTGGCCCTGCGATGGTGGCTGCGGCCTGCCTCTCTCCGGTCCGGGAAGGAATTGGACACCCCGGAATGGGTGCCCTTGACGACAGACGCCAGCCTAGCGGGCCTGGGGGCACATTGTCAAGGGCGGTTTACACAAGGAGAGTGGTCTCCTCATGAGCAGGCGTGGTCGATCAATCGACTGGAGCTTTGGGCGGTGACGTTAGCTCTGCAGGAATTTCTTCCCTTCCTCGAGAGGCGGGCGGTACGAGTCTTCTCCAACGCGACGACGGTGTCCTGTGTCAACAAGCAGGGGGGGACCAGCAGTGTCGCGCTGGAGTCCGAGGCCGAAGTGCTGTGCGTTTGGGCCGAAGAGAATCTTCTCAACCTGTCGGCTCATGTTGCGGGAGTGGACAACGTGGAGGCCGATTTTCTCAGCCGGGTGCGCGTGGATCCGGGAGAATGGATTTTGCACCCGGAAGTCTTCAAAATGGTTGTGCGTCGCTGGGGCGCGCCTGTCATGGATCTCATGGCGATGTTCCGGTCGGCAAAGGTCAACCGGTTTTACAGCAGGCACAGAGAACGGATGTCAGAGGGGTTAGATGCGCTCACCCAAAGCTGGCCAGTGGGGCAGCTCCTGTACGTATTTCCTCCGTGGGTGTTGATTGGCAGAGTGATCCAAAAAATAGAGCGATTCCGGGGACAGGTGATCCTCGTAGCGCCGGACTGGCCGCGCCGCCCCTGGTACGGAGATCTGATGAGGCTGCTAGTGGTGAAGCCCTGGCGCCTTCCTCCTCGAACAGATCTGCTGTCTCAGGGTCCTCTTCTCATGCCACGTGTGGATCGATTCTCGTTTACAGCCTGGCTCTTGAAAGTGCTCGGTTGAGGTCCCGCGGGTATGCCGGCCCGGTCATTGCTACCTTGTTGAAGTCTCGCAGGTGGTCCACATCTTTGGCTTATGTCCGCATCTGGCGGGTTTTTGAGCACTGGTGCACGACCCGCGGGTGTGATCCGTTATCATCCACCATTCCTCAGACGCTTCAGTTCCTACAGGATGGCTTCGACAAGGGGTTAGCCGCTGGTTCCCTTCGGGTGCAAGTGGCGGCCCTGGTGTGTTACAGAGGCAAGATCGGCGGTCATTCGCTCGGATGCCATATGCTCATCAAGCACTTCTTGCGAGCGGTGTTGCTTCTCTGTCCGCCCTTATGTCAGGTAGTCCCGACATGGCATCTCCCTTTCGTGCTCGTGGCGCTGGAGCGCGAGCCGTTTGAACCTCTTTCTAGGGCGTCCGTCAAAGATCTCACTTTGAAGGTGGTGTTTTTGGTAGCCATTTGTTCTGCGCGGAGAGTATCAGAGCTGCAGGCCCTATGCTGCAGAGAGCCCTACATAGTCTTTGGGCCGTCGGGAGTGGTCCTGAGACCAGTCCCGGCTTTTTTTCCGAAGGTCGTTTTGGCATTTCATCTAAACCAGGAGATCTCCTTACCAGTCTTCCAGGAGTCCTCGTCTAGCCCGGCGTCTAGGAAACTGCATCTTTTGGACGTCCGTCGAGCGTTGAAGTATCTTCGGCGGACGGCCATTTTCCGTAAGTCGGATAGGCTTTTTGTGCTTTTTGCGGGGCCTCGAAAGGGCGAAGTGGCGTCAAAAGCCTCCATTGCGCGGTGGATTCGGGAAGCCATTGCGTCTGCGTACATTCTGAAGGGCAAACCGGTTCCGAAGGGTCTGAAAGCCCACTCCACCAGGTCTCAGGCAACCTCTTGGGCTGAGGTTCGTCTGGTGCCTCCGGTGGACATTTGTAAAGCGGCGACCTGGTCATCCTTAAACTCCTTCGTTCAGCACTACCGTTTAAATGTGTATTCCGAGGAAGATTCCTCCTTCGGTGCCGCAGTACTCCAAGCTGGCCTACCAGGTCCCTCCCGTGTTTAACTTCTGTTACTGCTCTGGTACAACCCAGAGGTCCGGGACTAGACTGGCTACACGATCAGGAAGATGAAATTAGACTTTCCTGCTAATTGTAGTTCCTGGAGTGGAGACAGTCCCGTGTCCCTACCCGATCTGTTGCTGCGGTAAATAGAGGGGTGGAGTACTGGGAGTTCACAGGTAAGTCCTTTTTTCTGGAGGTTGTGTAACAAACGTTTGTCTGGTTCCCTCAGAAGATTGAGGTAGAGAGGGGACTCTTTTCTTTCGCTTGGTGGGAGAGAACTGTCTTCTGCACGCTTAAAGTTTAAATTTCGTTGGGAGGGGTTCTCTCCCTAGTTTGTATGTTCAGGAGTTTATTTTGCTATTCCTTACATTACACTTTATTTATTGTACTATACATTCTTACTTGTTGCTCCGGTTGAGTCTGCTTTGTCAATAGGTAACTGGCTTCAGGGGGAGGCTCCCGACTGGATATACCAGTGACATCAGAAAAGGAGGAGTTTTCTCAGCCTCCAAGCTGCTGTATGAGATTGGGAACCCAGAGGTCTGGGACTAGACTGTCTCCACTCCAGGAACTACAATTAGCAGGTAAGTCTAATTTCATCTTTTAATATTTACAACCTTCATCAGCTGTGAAAGTCATCCTCCTTTCTTCCAGAAAGCCCTCCACCAGGTGACTGTACTCTTTCAAATGGTGTAGATATGCTTCATGGTGCTCTCAAAATAACCACTGTCCTTTTTGAGGTATCAGTACCTACGTTTCTTCAATGCCTTTTCCATCTGTCCTCTTCGGGACTCAATTCAAATTCAGTACATGTTCATCTCGGTGCTATTTCAGCTTTTCATAAACCTGTTAATGGTCAACCCATCTCCACAGTTCCTGTAGTGGCATGTTTCATGAGAGGCCTGCTCCTCTCCAAGCCACCTCTTTGATCACCCCCAGTAGCGTGGGATCTTAATGTGATATTGGCTCAGCTTCTTAAAGCTCCATTTGACCCCTTAGCAACTACCCACCTACGATACTTGTCCTGGAAAATTATATTCCTCATCACCCTGACCTCAGCCAGGCACATCAGTGAACTGCAAGCCTTAGTGGCGCATCCACCATATGCCAGATTCCATCATGACAGGTTGTCCTTCGGACACATCCCCACTTTATACCAAAGGTGGTGTCACTTTTCTACATTAATCAGTCGGTAGTCCTTCCGGTTGTCTTCTCAAGACCTCATGCATCTTGTGCAGAGGCAGCCCTGCACACATTTGACTGCAAAAGGGCTCTGGCCGCCAATCGCCAAAGTACTCAGGATATCCGAAAAGCCTCACAATTATTTGTGTCCTTTGACCCCAACCACTTGGGTCTTCCTGTAATGAAACACACGCTCTCAAGATGGATAGCAGACGGTATGTAACTGGCATATGACAAAGCAGGCCTTACCCTCACTGGGCACATTACTGCTTATAATGTCCGAGCTATGGCAACATCAGTGGCAAACCTACATTCAGTAGCCATTGACTAAATCTGCTGGGCTGCATCATGGTCCTCCATCCACACCTTTGCTGCCCACTACTGCTTGGACAAGGACTCCTGCCAGAATGCGGCCTTCAGCTAGGTAGTCCTTCAACATCTCTTTGGAACATAATGTCAACTCCTACCCCCCGCCCCTATATCCTTACCAGATCTCCTTGGCAGGGAAGTCTAGGTTAACCTGGCCTTCTCAGACTTTTTGACCTTTTCTAAGTCTTCTGAGATCTGGGAGCTAGGGAGTCCAATATGTGAAGACTACATTTCTGCTTGTTCCTGGAGATAGCATAGTTTCTCCGGAAACAAGCAGGAAATCAGCCCTCTCATATGGGTGATGTCGGCACCGACTGAGCCCTCACAGAATCAGCTTTCAAAGAAAGCCCTTGGGAGATGCCACCATGCATGCGTGGTCCCCTTCCTGCCCAAGGGTGCCATCTTGCTCAGTCTCCTTTTTCCACGGAGCCCTTCAGACGTCATCTGGCTTGTCCTCGGAAAAAGTTGATTATTTTGTTCCATTTTCCAATTCGCCTCCAGTATTGCACCAGTACTCTTCCTGCCTAAGGACCTCAGTGCCTCAGTGTCGGGTTCAGTTCAAATTTTTATAGTTTTTTTACCTTTTTCTTTTCTGGCGCCTTTGTGCCTTTTTTCTCCTGCTGGCAGCCCGGAGGGTCTTTGACCTCGCAGGGGTGCTTTTTTTCCCCATGGCTTCCGGAGGTTTTAAGAAGTGTGATCTTTGACTGACACACACGACTGCTGTCTTCATTGCCTCAGGCCGGACCATGACCCGGCGGCCTGCAGTCTCTGCAAGAGGATGTCCAGCAAGGTCCTCAAGAGCCGCCAGCAGCAGCACGACAAGTTCTTCCTCGAGTCCCTGGTACCTCCCAAAGCTAGGGCCTCATCTGAGGTCCCAACACCTTGCATGGAGCTTTCCAAGCCCGAGCCCCGTCGTGGGTCCTCAGAAAGGGGGCCTCCCTCGAGGGAACCTAGAAAGAAGAAACCCTCAAAGGCAGCGTCCTTGGATGATTCCGACTGGCCAGGAGCTCCCCGGGCCTGGTCCCTAGTCCAAGGCGCTCGTCCGAGGTGTTGGAGGAGTGACCTGCGAAGGTTCCCCGGAAGGATCTGGCTGCAGTCCCCATACACCATCCTTGTCATGAATTCCCCTTCGGGTGAGCCAGCATTGGGCCTGAGTCCCTCGGTGCCCGTGCTGAAGGCTGCGGAGCCTTTTGGGCTGGAGTCCAGAATGGTGGCCCTGGAGCGCAGTTTGTCTGCCTTCATGGACCAGCAGCGGGCGCTGTTGTCCAGTTCGACCAGTTCATCCTTCCTGACCACCGGGCTGTCGACCTCCAAGATGTCCCTGGAGGCTGAGCCGATCCTCGAGGTCATTTGGCCTCGAGTCTATCCTCGGCCACGGTCATGCTCATGCTCAAGAGTCCTGCTCGTCGGGACTGTGGTCATCCCCGGTAAGTCTACCGGGTGCCGGCCGCAGAACATTGGGGCCCTCGAGGCCCATGGAGCAGCCCTCGGGCGAGTCTTTCATGGACGACTCTTGAGTGGGAAGATGGAGGACAAGGAGTCCCCCAATACCTATCGCCACCGTAATGTCCCTTCGGATTTCCCCGTGTCGGAACCCTGGCGGTGGTCCCGGCTGGAGGACATGGGTTTCTTGTCCTTTGTCAAGGACATATCCAAGGCCCTCGCATTCCTGACCAAGATGGAGGAGGACTCTCAAGCTGATGAATTAGATATCCTCCAGTATGAGGCCCTTCTGCGGGAATTGCTAACGGTACCCATCCCTCCCATCCTGGAACGGCTCATGCTCTGCATGTGGGAGACACCGGCCTTGGTACTGGTGGTGAGCAGATGGCTCAACTTGATGTATCGGGTCTGCTGGAGCTCAGGCTTCCAGAATTCATAACTGCTGCATAACTCCATGGTGGTTGAGTCGACCATGCATCGGCTGAAAAGCCAGAAGATGCACTCCTCGGTGACCCCTGGCAGGGAGGCCCACACCTTGGACTCCCTCGGCAGAAAGTGCTACCAGTGCTCAATGCTCCTCTATTGCATCCAGGCCTACCAGCTGTACATGGGCATGTACCTGAGACCTGGCGAAGCAACTCGCCGGATTCTTGGCTGGTCTCTCCAAGGAACCCTTGCAGCACTTCAAGAGACTAGTCAAGGCCGTCCGGGAGTGCTCCAAATTTGTCTCAAGCGGCCTAGGATGGGTTCGAATCGGCAGCTCGAGTAGCCATGGTGGGCATCGGTGCATGCCGCCAAGCTTGGATTCAGTCATCAGATCTTGAGCAGCGGGTTCAGGGCACAGGTTGATGTCCCATGCCAAGGGGAGAATCTCTTTGGCAAACCCATGACTTACAAGGCTGTCGAGCTGGAGACAGAGTTCATGACGACTAGGCTCTCTAAGAAGACCATTGCCCCTCTCCGATGGAAGGTCTCTGGTAAAAAGCCCTTTTACCCGAGGAAGGGAGCTGCTTACCGAAACTACCCACTCTATCAGGCCTCCCCGGCTCCCAAACAGGGACAACAGGCCAAGGGACATGGGCATGGCCCGCGTAAGCAGAAAGCTTCCAAACTCCAGGCGCCAACCCCGGCCCAGCCCCGGGGGAGCTTTTGACTCCTTGGGCATAGCCCCTTTACCCTAAGGAGGTCAGCAGCCCACAAGGGGATGTCTGATCCTCTATGCCCAGAGATGGATGCCTATCACAATTGATTCCTGGGCACTGCGGGTAGTCGAGGGAGGGTTATCTCCTCCATCTTGCTCAGACACCTCCCTCTTATTTTCCAGGAGAGCGCCTCGGGTCTCCCCTACACCGGGACCTTTTCTTGAAGGAGTTGGCAGGTCTTCTAGAGCAGCGTTTTTCAACCACTGTGCCGCGGCACACTAGTGTGCCGTGAGATATTGTCTGGTGTGCCGTGGGAAAAATTCCAATTTCATCCGTAACATGTGGCCTCGGCTCACAAATTAGGGTTGCCAACCGGCCGGTTTTCAGCCGGCCTGGCTGGTTTTTCCATGGCCAGGCCGGCTGCCAGCACAGTTGTAAAACCGGCCATTGAAAAGCCGGTTTTTTGCTCTGGCCGCAAGATCGGGAGCGGCCAGAGCAAAAAACCGGCTTTTGTGCCGAAGTCCGCGGCGCGAACGCGATCGCGATTCCCTATAGCAGTGCAGCCGCTGGTTCTGCTTTGTACAGAGCAGCGGCTGCACTACACTTACATTGAAAAGTAAAGAGAAACTGTCAGGAGCCCTCCGATCATGCAGAGCCCGAGGAAGTGATGTCATGGGGGCGGGCTCCTCACAGGCTGTCTTTCCTTTTCAAATTAACTTTAGCTGCAATAAAGTTAATTTGAAAAGGAAAGACAGCCTGTGAGGAGCCCACCCCCATGACATCACTTCCTCGGGCTCTGCGATGACCGGAGGGCTCCTGACACAGTTTCTCTTTACTTTTCAATGTAAGTGTAGTGCAGTCGCTGCTCTGTACAAAGCAGAAGCAGCGGCTTGGGCAGAGGGTGTGTGTGTGAGTGAACCAGCAAGGGGGGGGGGAGTGTGAGTGAACCAGCAAGGGGGGGGGAGTGTGAGTGAACCAGCAAGGGGGGGGGGAGTGGGAGTGAACCAGAAAGGGGGGGGGAGTGTTATTAAACCATCAGGGGAGGGGGGGGGTGGTGTGAGTGAACCAGCAGTGGAGGGGGGGGGGTGGGTGGAGTGAACCAGCAAGGGGGGGGGGGCGATGGTGTGAGTGAACCAGCAGGGGAGGGGGGGGTAAGTGAGTGAGTGACCCAGCAGGAGGGGTGAGTAAGTGACGGGGGTGGGTGAGTGAACCAGCAGTGGACGGGGGGGGGGGGGGTGGTGTGAGCCAGCAGGGGAGGGGGGTTGGTGTGAGTGTTTGATTCCTATTCAAGAGAATTACTTTATATATAGTCAATATAGGCACAGAGGTAAATTTTTTAAACATTTTCTAATGGTGGTGTGCAATGTTCCCTCTAATTTTCTGTAGGCTGTGTGCGCATAAAATATCAGCTGTGTGCAACTTTTGAAGGAAGGCTAAATTTTTGTGCGCCACATAACAACACTCGGAGTTATATACTTTAAAATTTGACTACACATCAGAATATAGTATGTACACCACTTTGATTGCACTAGAAAATATTGTAGAACTTGTGAAAACCGTAAATACACAACAACTTTTAAATTTTAAGACATCTGTGTTGTTTTCTATCTGAATCAGAACCGTAATTTTTGTGCGCTCTGTTATAAAGCATGTGCGCTCGCTTGGCAAGGTGTGTGCGCGCGCACACGCGCACAGCTTAGAGGGAACAGTGGTGGTGTGCCTCGTGATTTTTTTCATGAAAAAACTGTGCCTTTGCACAAAAAAGGTTGAAAAACACTGTTCTAGAGGACAAGGCAGTGGAACTGGTGCCCCACCACCTCAGGGGCAAGGGTTTCTACTCCATATACTTCCTCGTCCCAAAGAGGACAGGAGGTCTAAGGCCCAACCTCTACCTGCGCAACCTCAACAAATTCCTGGTGAGGCAGAAGTTCAAGATGCTCTCCCTTGGAACATTGCTGCCATACCTCCAGCAGGGAGACTGGCTATGCTCCTTTGACCTCAAGGATGCTTATACCCACATCCTCATCCATCCCAACCACAGGCAGTACCTACAGTTCATAGTAGGGGGCAGTCACTTTCAATACAGGGTACTCTCCCTTTGGTCTAGTCTCTGTCCCACGGGTCTTCTCAAAATGCCTGGCAGTCATGACTGCCTTCCTCCAGCTCCAGGGGATTTTTGTTTTTCCCTACCTGGACGACTGGCTCATAAGGGGGGAGATAGCCTCGGAGGTGCAGTAAGCCACTGCTCGCACTATCCAGGTTCTGCAACACTTAGGCTTTGTCATAAACTACCCCAAGTTTCACCTCCTCCCCACACAGTGCCTGGAGGTCATCGGAGCAAAGCTATACACCCTCCAGTTAAGGGCTTTCCTGTCCAAGGACCGAGTCAATTGGCTCCAGTCCCTTGCTTGGGACATATAGCACCGTCCCTCTGTGCCTGCCCGGCTTCTCCTGCACCTCCTCGGGCACATGGCCTTCACGGTCCACATCACCCTGGACGCTCCCCTCTACATATGGACGGCACAGTGGTGTCTCCAGGACCTGTGGTCTCCGGCCATGGGCCGTCTCTGGGATGGAATCTCGGTGACCCGCCAGTTGGCAGACTCCCTGAACTGGTGGCAGTCGCCCCAGCATCTCGAAGCGGGAGTGCCTTTTCAGGCCCGACGTCACTCTAGGGTCCTCACCACAGACGCCTCCCTGCTCGTTATGGGAGGCACACAGCAGGGATCTCTGCACTCAGGGCACTAGTCACCAGATGAGAGCACCCAGCAGATCATCTTCCTGGAGCTTCGGGCCATACACCTTGCCCTGAGGGTTTTCTGTCACCACCTACGTCACCAACTGGTGCTGGTGCAGACAGACAACCAAGTGGCGATGTTCTACGTGAACAAACGGGGGGGGGGGGGCATGGGGTCTCATGCCCTTTGTCAGGAGGCACTGGTCCTCTGCTCATACGCGATCCATCAGGGAATCCTCCTGCAGGCAGTGTACCTGCCAGGCCAGGACAGCCTGCTGACTGACAGACTCAGCAGGGTTCTCCAGCCATATGAGTGGCAGCTGGATCCCAGGGTAGCCAGTCGGCTTTTCTTTCTCTGGGGGGAACCCGTGATGGACATGTTCGCCGTTCCGGACAACTTTCAGTTGCCTCGCTTTTGCTCCTGGCAGGCCCACCCCTCCAGGGGGGCAGCAGACGCGTTCTTGGTCTCATGGTTGGAGGTCCTCATGTACACCTTCCTTCCGATGCCACTGATCGCCAAACCCTGTTCAGGGTGCTCTGCGACAGGGCCTCGTTCATCCTGATAGGTCCTCGGTGGCCCAGGCAGCTGTGGTTTCCGCTGCTACTGATGTTGGTGGTGGAGGTCCACATCACCCTTGAAACTGACCTGGGTCTTCTATCCCAGGAGGGGGGCTCTCTCCTGCACCCTAACCTCGGGTCCCTTTTGCTGACAGCATGGCTGCTGAGAGGGTGACTCTGGCCCCTCTCAACCTTCCAGTGGATGTGGAGAACATTCTGCTGGCTTCTTGCAAGGCCTCTACTAGGAAGGCTTACGTCCTCAAATGGCACAGGTTCTCTGGTGCAAACAGGAGGCTGATCCTTTCCTCTGCCCAATGCCTCTGGTCTTACGGTACCTTCTCCACCATTCTCAGTCCAGGCTCAAGTCTAACTCCGTTCAGGTGCGCCTTAGTGTCCTGGCGGTGCACCACCATCCGGTGGATGGTAAGCCCCTCTTGGTCCAACCGTTGGTGACCCATTTCCTTAGGGGCCTTTTCCTATCAAAGCCCCTGGTTCGCCCTCAGGCAACTGAATAGGACTTCAACGTGGTGTTGGGGCAGTTCACTCGCCAGCTCTTTGAGCCTCTGGCTACCTGCCACCTTTGCTACCTCTCATGGAAAGTGGTTTTCCTGGTAGCGCTCACCTCTGCTCGCAAAGTTAGCGAGCTTCAAGCCCTTGTGGCTGAGGCGCCTTATACCAGGTTCTACAAGAACAGAGTGGTGCTTCGCACGCACCCCAAATTCCTGCCGAAGGTAGGCCGCCCTTCTATCTTAACCAGGAAGTGGTCTTTCCAAGACCTCACTCCAGTCGGGCGGAGATGGTCCTTCACACATTGGACTGCAAGAGGGCCTTGTCCTTCTATATCCAACACACTCTGGGCCACTGCAAGGCTTCTCAGCTGTTTATCTCCTATGACCCCAGTAGGCTGGGGGAGGTGGTGACTAAGCATACGCTGTCCCCCTGGGTGGCGGATTGTATCACTCTCATTTATGAGCAGGTGGGGCTCCCAGTGGAGGGACACATCACAGCGCACTTTGTCAGGGCCATGGCAGCTTCAGTGGCAAACTTGCACTCTGTCCCGATGGTGAACATCTGCCGGGCCGCCACCTGGTCTTCAGTCCATACCTTCGCAACCCATTACTGCCTGGAAAGAGAGTCCTGACGGGACAGTGCCTTCGGCCAGGCTGTGCTCCGTATCCTTTTCGGGGTCTAGGCAAATCCTACTCTCCCACCCTTCTGTGTTCAGGCTACCAGAGTTGTGGTTTATCTGACACAGGGGTGCTACTGTGGTCTGTGGACACGGACCAAATTGCTGCTGCTTGCGGCTCCCTCGAGGGAATCCTATTTTTTGCTATGGGCTTTTGCTAGCCTGTAGCTGGGGAGTCCCATATGTGAGGACTGACTTCCTTCTTGTTCCCAGAGGAAGTGTAGTTACTCACCTGTAACAGCTGTTTTCCGGGGACAGCAGGAATAAGTCCTCACAATCCTCCCCCCTCCCCTTGGAGTTGCTTCTCTGTGTTTGCCGTCTTTTAGCTATGTCATCTGACTGAGCAAAATGGCACCCATGCATGCGTGTTGGCATCTCCCAAAGGCTTTCTTTGAAAGGTGGGGGATGCTTCCACGAGAGCTCCGTCGGTGCCGACGTCGCCCATATGTGAGGACTGATTTCTGCTATCCCTGGAGGACACCTGTTACAGGTGAGTAACTACGCTTACTCACCTGTAAGAGGTGATCTCCGGGAACAGCAGGAATTTAGTTTCCACACCCTCCTCTCCTTGGAGTTGTAGGGTTGTGTTTGTTTTTTTACTCCTTCTTTAAAGCTACAAACTCAACTGAGCAGAGGGAGTTGGGAGAGCGTAAAGGCAGTGGTGCAGGCGTGGTGGAGTTCTCCCAAAGGCTTTCCTATTGGTAGCTGTGGAGTTTTCCGCATGGGCTCCATCAGTACCCAATGTTGCCTATATGTGAAGACTAAATTCCTACTTTTCCCAGAGATCAGCTATTACAGCTGAGTAACTACACTTTGGGGCTTGTTTACAAAGCCGCGGTAGTGGTTCGCGATCGCAGCCGCGGCCCCATTGAAATCAATGGGGCCGCGGCTCCGATTACGATCGCAAACCGCTACCGCGGCTTTGTAAACAAGCCCCTTTGTGTGCATTTCTGGAGACTGCACCCTCAAAAGGATTATTTATTAGCTTTTATATACCGCACTATTTAGTATCAGAGCGGTTTACAAGAAATGTTAACAGACCAACTTTACATAGAACAGGCATAACACCACAAAACAGGTAACTTTACATTAAAAGGCATAAACAGCAATTATACATTAAACAGGTATGAACAGCGAAACTTGGTAACAGAGGCAGGGAACTATTAACATGCAAAAGCGCCAGCGAAAGGGAAAGGGTGTGTTAGGGGAGGGACGGGTAGGATCAAGGCAGGGGCAGAAGGGAGAGGATGTTATGTAGTCAGAATTTTGAGTCCTCATTATGTTATGTAGTCATAACATACAGTCTTTCATTATGTTATGTGGTCATAAGCCAGCTGGAAAAGGTGAGTCTTTAAAGCCTTCCTGAATGTGGACAGGTCCATGATGACTCGACTGAGGCAGGAAGATCATTCCAGAGGGTTGGAGCGTATAGAGAAAAGGCACGATTCTTGACAGCTTTAGTGCAAGGTCCATATGATAAGAGTGACCAGGGTATTTAACATGTTAGCTCCTCGCGATATATTGTCTGGAGGTAGTTGAACCATTGTTGATAGGGAGGATGCGGATGATTTGTGAATAATCTTAAATGTGAGAAGAAGAGCTTTATAGGTCAGGCGGCTGGAAATGGGGAGCCAGTGTAGTTGCATCAGGATGGGTGAGAGATGCTCGTACCTAGAGACACCCTGGAGTGATCGGGCAGCTGTGTTCATGGCCAGTTGGAGTGGTTGAAGGATGTATTTTGGGATGCCATGAAGAATAATAATTGTGTAGTCAAAGTGTGGGAGGATGAGGGCTTGGAAGACTGATTGAAAGTTTGGGGGGTCGAGTAGTGGGTGTAAATGATGAAGGGTCCTTATCTTCTGGTAGACAGCCTTGATGACCATGTCTGCACACATACATAACGTTAATTGTGGGTCTAAGGTTACCTCCAGGTAGTGAACTTCCGGCTTAGTAATGAGTTCTACATCTCTCACCCGCAAGCAGGATGGTGGGGTAAAAGCTTGGTCTCTAGAAATAAAGACCTCAGTCTTCCTGCAGTTAACCTTCAGGTTGTGTGGCGAGCTAATCAGATACAGCATTGAAACATTCTGCGATGACTGAAAAGTCAGGGCTGTCAATGGATACAAGCAGGTTGGAGTCGGTACAGAGGGTGGCTACTAAAATGGTTAATGGTCTTCGTTATAAAGCATATGAGGACAGCCTTAAAGATCTTAATATGTATACTTTAGAGGAAAGATAGGATAGGGGTGATATGATAGACAATTTTAATACCTCCATGGCATTAATGCATAGGAGGTTCTCTTTCAATTAAAGGCAAGCTCTGCTATGAGGGGACATAGGATGAGAGTGAAAGGGGATAGACTCAGGAGTAATATGCAGAAAGAGTGGTAGATACGCAGAATAGTCTCCCAGTGGAGGAGGTGGACACGAGGACAGTACCTGAATTCAAAAAAGCATGAGACATAGAGGATCTGTATATGTAAAAAGAGAACCACCGTAGTTATGGAAGGGCAGACTAGATAGGACACATGGTCTTCTGCTGTCATTTTTCTATGTTTGCATTTAACCATTACATCTATCAGTATGATAAACTAGAGCAGCCATGTAGAGAAAAGACTTACCTGTTAAGCGAGTTTGGTTTGTGCCTCCAAGAAAGTGTCGGAGGTGGTCATTTTGTAGCTTATAGAGCTAAAAATAAATGAGCAAGTAGCTTCTGCTCAGCAGAGGTTTTTCAGAACGCAAAGGCTTTACTAGTGCATTTGGCTATAAGAGGGGCTTATTAAAAGCCACGCTTACCTGGATGGTAAGAACTAGTTTCCCAAAATCCTCAGTCAAGCTGAATGTTTCCCAGGGATAAGGTGGGGCAAAGGTAGTGTAGATTCAGCTATTGAAATAATCCTGAGGTTTCTTACTGGGAATGTGCTGCAGTTATAAAGAATGGCTCCCAAAAGAATGCGATTACCATGCAAGTTGCGTCTCTCAGGCTGCAAACCTAGGTACAGTTTTTCCATCGTGTGTATATTTTCACAATTTTAATTTTGTGTAAGTAAGTAGTCCAAATCTAAAGTGAGAGTTCAATTTTCCAGGCTATAGTTTAGTTTTTCATATGTAACATGCTGTTTGACTTGCTGGTTTATTTTGGTTTTAGGGAGAAGTGGATGCTGCAATTACAAAGAGGAATCTGATACAAAAGAGTCTTTATTCTGTGGTAGAAGAATTTATTGTTGAAGTGGAGAATGTACCACTTTCTAACCGTACAGCAACTTTACAGGTTTGAATGGAAATTCATATTAAATTAAATATGTTTGGGTTTATTTTTTTTAAACTTAAACACATTGAGGTGACATTGGGGCAATTTTTAAACTATTCAGGTATGTGTTAGCCACAGACCCGTAAGGTAACTTTCAAAGGGGAGCTCCATCAAAAACTTCCCTTTGAAAATTTTGGGCTGCGAACATTACATAAAAGTACCTATGGCAGTTGCACATAACTGCCAGTGCAAAGTAATGCAAGAATTTCAAAATGGAATCCCTATGCATACTTCCATGCACTAATTTCACCTCACCCCATAGGTCTGTGCCTAGGCAGTTTACCTGGGTAACTTCCATGGACTAATCCCTTTCAAAAATGTTCTCACAATGGAGCAGATAGTCCTTTCCAGTGACATTTCTTATGTCTACTTTGTGTTTCCACACTGAAGCGAATACTCTGTCTATGGAGAAAATTGAAAAGAAAATTCAGTGCAAAATGTTAGATGTTTCTAGCTTTTAGTTCCAAGGACTATTGAAGAAGCTAGGATAGATAACACAGCCACTTGAACAAAAGAAAAAGCTAAATAACTGAAATTCAAGATGTGAAAATTACAGTCGTCCCTCGTTTATCGCTGTTAATCCGTTCCAGACTCTACCGCGATAAGTGAATTTCCACGAAGTAGGATTCTGTATTTATAAACCGAATATTTTCGTAGTTAGAGCATAGAAAGCCTGTTTATGACCTATAACACTCCTTTAGTCACCATTACACTCGTATTTGAAAAGAAACAGCGATAGTGAAGCCGCGAAAGTCGAAGCGCGAAGTGGCGAGGGACGACTGTATATAAACTTGTCTAGAAGGAAGTAAAAATGTTTGAAAAATCATAGCTACTCCTATTAGTATATTGGCAATGCTTATAGATGTCTATTTTTTTAGCCTACAGTTACAACTGGTTTAAGTTTTTTAGGCCAGGTCAGTTGAGTCCTGATTTTATTCCATTGTAATCATGGAGAATGTGGTCTTGGTATTATTTTAGTGTATTTGGAACTCTAAGCCTATGCTTGAAACTGAGTGAAATGAGAAGTGGGAGAAAAATATTAATAGAAAGTGAAAAAAATTAGTACTAGCAGAGAGAAGTGATTCGAAACACTTCAAGTAGAAGAAATATGCAATTCTGGTCACCACATCTGAAAAAATATATACAGTAGTTGAATTAGTAAAGGTATAGAAAAAGGTGACCAAAATGATTAAGGAAATTAAACGATTCTATGAGAAAACCTATCACATAACCTTGTTAATCACAATGTAGTGTTTAAATTCTGTCAATGATTTGATTTTCTCTGTATCCTTAATCAAACCGCTGCTGATCGCTGGAAGTAGCGGTATACAAATATGTGCTAAATAAAATAAATAAATAAAGCTTGGCGAAAAGACTGTTGTGGGAGAGAGATATGATAGAGATCTGTAAAATCCTAAGTAGAGTGGAATGGTAAATGCAAATTGATTGACAATGCTTACGAACAGTATTAGAGAACATGCTATGAAGTTACAAATTACTACATTTTAAAGCAAACGGGAGAAATGGTTTTTTTTCCCCCCTTCGGACGTCATAGCTGGAGGACGTGGTAAAAGCTGTTTAATATATCTGGCTTTAAAAATGGTTTGGAGAAGTTCTTGGAGAAAAGTCAGACTATTAAAGTAGACTTAGGGAAAGCCACTGTTTATCCCTTGGGGTAAGTAGCATGGAATGTAGCTATTTTTGGGGATCCAGACATGTATTTGTGACCTAGATCAGCCACTTTCGGAAACAAGATACTGGGTTTGGACTTTGGTCTGACCTAATATGGTAAGTCTCTTATATTAATGAAGAATTTTAAAAACCCTTTGAAGGCCTACTTTAAATTTTTAATCCACATTCTGCAGCCGGGTTAATTTTCGCATATTTCAGGAAAATTGTACCAGTCTTATTCAATATGTTCTAATAGTGATTTTCCTTCTGCTATGGTCATGTATTATATACCATTTGATAGGAATATTTAGTCAGAATTTTGGATCCCGAGAGTTTTGGGCTCGGCCTGGAAAGGGTTAAGTCCCTCCCCCCACCCCGATGTGTGTGTGTGGTTTTTTTTTTAAATGTGCTGAACAATTTCCTAATCTGTGACACAATCTATTCTTCCTGATCGTATCTCCAGTCTAGTCCCGGACCTCTGGGTTGTCTACCTTAAACAAGCAGCTTGGAGACTGAGGGAACCACCTTCTTTTTCTGATGTCAGCAGTATATCATCCTGGGATCCGCCTCCATCTCCCAGTTACCTCAGTCTCCAAGCAGCTGAAAGGAGCTAGCCCGGAGTCCGGGCTCTCTGGAGGAACGATTAAGGATAGTCCTGGGCTAAATTAAGGGGTTCAAAAAAAAAAAAATTTAGGAGGTTCTCTGGTTCCTTTGTCCAGAGCCTGACAGTGAGTTCTGTGCCTTTAAAAAAGCCTGAAGGAGTCTCTCCCCCCCCCCCCCCCCCCGTGTGGGCCTTACCGGAGTTCTGCAGGGGTGGAAGAGCAGTTTTTCAGAAGGGGGCTGCATCGGGTCTGGGCTGTTTAGCTTCTTCCAGACCGGTCCCGGCAGTTTGGGAAGAAGGCGCTTCACAGATGCTCTGCCTGTCAGCGCGCCTGTCTCCCGGCGGCAGTGTCTGAGCCCGCCGCTTGAATTTACTGCCCGCGGCGTTTTTACTTTTATTGCTGGGCCCGGAGTCTCCGCTTGCAGTGCGGGTGAGTCGCCGGTCTGGAAGGACAGCGGACCGTGGCTTGAATCCCCGTCGGTGCTGAGTAGGCCCGCCAGGGGCTCTGTTGTCTCCTGCTCGTTTAGGCGCGAATTTGGTGTGAGGCCCACCGCGTGGCAGGGGCAGCAGCGGATCGCATTGCCGCGTGTCTGTCCCCTGTTTTCTCAGCTGATGCTGTTAAGTAGTTACTTTTGCGGCGTCCTTGGTGCGTGTGGGCTGGAATTTCGTGTGGTTTGAAGTGGCTGTGCGTTTAGCGTTGAGCACTTTATAAAAAAAAAAAAAAAAAAGAAAGGAATAGGGCTGGCCTCTGCTTCAGCGGCAGTGCTTCTCAGGGGCCACTTCAGAGTCTCAGCCTTCTTCACTCCGGGCTGCCCGGCTGGCCTTGGGTGCTAGGGGGGATCTCAGCTGACAGTGTGTGTTTTTTTGGGCAGCTGTTTGTTCCTATCATGCCCTCTAGACCCCAGTGTTTTGTGTGTGGGGCTAGGAGAGGTTCTGTGGCAGAGTCGGGTGTTTGCAAGGGGTGCGCAAAGGAGGCCACGTTAATGGAGCAGGACGGTGAGACCAAAGAGGCGTCTCCACGGGCCGATTTGGAGATGGGGGCGGCTCAGGCTTCTTGCCTGCCCTTAGAGGAACAGGTGGCAGGCCCCTCCTCTGCCTCAGACTTCCCTCCAGCCCCAGCAGTCTGGTCCAAGGGCCTAGCCTCTATTTTTTCTAAGGATTTTAATGGCTTTGCTGCAGCAAACGGTTGGTGGACCTCCGTTAACCCACCAGGTGGGCACTCCTGAGAGGCGGGGGGTGAAGAGGCCCTCCTCTGCTGTCTCTACGGAAGTTCGCCAGGACAAGGCTCGGCGCACGGAGGATGAGGAGTTTATAGATCCTTCGGTGGCGTCGGAAGGGCACCTTTCAGAAGAGGAGTCCCATAGTGTGGATTTTGAGGAAGAGTTGGAGGAAGGTGAGCTTGCTGAAAAGGAGGATCAGGCAAGAGTAGTGCGGGTCTTCCGCAGGGAGGAGCTTCCAGCGCTGGTTACGGAAACGCTTGGGGCCCTAAACATGCCGGTCCCGGGTTCAACGGAGGATGACAACCTGGAGGATCCTTTGCTGCAGGTCTTTAGGAAAACTCAGAAAGCCTTTCCGGTGCACAGGGTCTTTCAGGAGATGATTCAGGAAGAATGGAATGTGCCGGAGGCCCCGTTGAAGGGAGCCAGGGTGATGCGCCGGCTCTATCCTTTGTTGGATAAGGAGGTTTTCCAACCGCCTAAGGTGGATGCAGTGGTCACTAAGACCACCATCCCGGTAGAAGGGGGTGCGGCCCTCAAGGATGCTCAGGACAGGCGTCTGGATGCCATGCTGTGTCAAATTTTTGAGGTGAATGCCTTGGCACTCCAAGCAGCTATTTGTGGAGCGTGGGTGGCCAGGGCCTGTCTTCGCTGGTCACAGCGGATTCATGGGGACCGGCACAGCGAGGGGGCTGATGAGGCCTCAAGGCTTGAGTCCGGGGCGGCCTATCTGGCGGATGCGCATTATGATCTCATGTTGTAGAGCATGGCTTCGTCGGTAGCCGCCGGGCGGCATCTCTGGCTTCGTAATTGGGCGGCTGACTATTCCTCGAAGTCACGACTCAGCAAGCTGCCCTTTAAGGGGCGTCTCCTGTTCGGAGAGGATCTGGAGAAGTTAGTTAAGGACCTTGGCGAGTCGAAGGGCGGTAGGTTGCCGGAGGACAAGCCTAAGCAAGGTCGGCCAGCTATTGGGGGTAAGGGCCAGTTGAGAGATTTTCGCAGGTACCGTTTTCAGAGATTTAATTTCCCTCAGAGGAGTAGATTCCCCAATAGGAACCAGGGTTTCCGGGGGTTTCGGGGGGCAGGAAGAGGCTTCGGGGCCTCCTCCGTGTCTTCCTCTACTTTTAAGAAGTCGCAATGATGCCAGGGGGACCCAGGCCCCCCCTCGTTTCGGTAGTGGGGAGACTGCAGGAGTTTTATGCAGCCTGGGTCCACCTTACGTCAGATCAGTGGGTGCTGGAGGTCATTCGCGAAGGCTATGCCTTGGAATTCTGCATGCCGGTTCGGGATGCTTTCGTCATGTCTCCCTGCAGGTCGCCGAGCAAGCGCGAGGCAGTGCGGGGGACAGTACGAAGGCTCCTCGAGCTCGGGGCGGTGGTTCCGGTGCCGTGCGACCATTTCGGCTGCGGTCGATACTCCATTTATTTTGTAGTTCCAAAGAAGGACGGAGGGTGTCGACCGATTCTGGACCTCAAGGGGGTGAACCGCCGGCTCCGTGTGTCGCGTTTTCACATGGAAACGCTTCGGTCAGTGATTGTGGCGGTACGAAAAGGCGAGTTTCTCACATCTCTGGATCTTGCCGAGGCGTATCTTCATATCCCCATTCGGCAGGATCATCAGCGTTTTCTCCGCTTCGCGGTTCCCTTCGGGCACTTTCAATTCCGAGTGTTGCCTTTCGGGCTGGCGACGGCTCCTCGTACGTTCACCAAGGTCATGATAGTCGTAGCCGCGGCATTGCGAAAGGAAGGGATTCTCGTCCATCTGTATTTAGACGATTGGTTGATTCGAGCAAAGTCCAGGGACGAGAGCGAAAGAGTGACAGCCAGGGTAGTGTCCTTCCTGGAGAGCCTGGGTTGGGTGGTCAATCTGGCAAAAAGCCATCTCATTCCCTCGCAGGACTTGGAATACCTCGGAGCTCGGTTCGACACGAGGTCAGGACATGTGTTTTTACCTCAGCGGCTGGCCAGCGGCTTGCGAAGGCTGGTGCGGAGGTTCTTGCACTGCCGGGCGCCCACTGCATGGGAGTACCTGCAGCTGCTGGGCACAATGGCGGCGACGTTAGAGTTGGTACCATGGGCAAGAGCGCACATGAGACCACTGCAAAGGGCTCTGCTCCGACGCTGGTCGCACCAGCGGGATTCTCTGTCCATGAAGCTTTCTTGTCCGGAGGAAACGCGCGTAGCCCTGAAGTGGTGGTTAAACCCCGAGATGTTGCGGAAGGGGAGACCGCTGGAACCGCCTGCCTGGGTGCCGGTGATGACAGATGCCAGCCTAGCGGGCTGGGGTGCGCATTGCCAGTGCCGGTTCACCCAGGGGCGTTGGAACGCGCAGGAGGAGACCTGGTCCATCAACAGGCTAGAGCTGCGGGCTGTGGCTCTGGCCTTGCAAAGGTTCCACGGCTTGCTTGCAGGGGAGTCAGTACGAGTCTTCTCCGACAACGCGACGGCGGTGGCGTATGTGAATCGTCAGGGGGGGACCAGCAGCGCAGCTCTAGAGGCAGAGGCTCTGCTCGGTTGGGCCGAAGAAAACCTGCTGGACCTCTCGGCGCATGTGGCAGGAGTAGACATTGTGCAAGCGGATTTTCTGAGTTGGGTGCGGGTGGACCCCGGGGAGTGGGTTCTTCACCCGGAGGTGTTCGAGAGCCTGGTGCGTCGCTGGGGCCCTCCGGTCATGGATCTCATGGCGACCTTTCAGTCGGCAAAGGCAAGTCTGTTTTACAGCCGGAGAAGGGAAAGAATGTCGGAGGGTCTCGATACGCTGGTGCAAAGGTGGCCAGAGGGGGAGCTTCTATATGTGTTCCCTCCTTGGGCGCTGATAGGCCGGGTTATCCAGCGAATAGAGGCGTACCGCGGGCTCGTGATCCTGATAGCCCCGGATTGGCCTCACAGGCCCTGGTACGTGGACTTGGTGAGACTGCTGTTCGACAGCCCCTGGCATCTTCCACGTCGGGCGGATCTGTTGTCGCAGGGGCCGCTATGGATGCCCCACCTGGATCGGGTCTCGCTTACAGCTTGGCTATTGAAAGGGTGCAGCTAAAGGCGAGGGGCTATTCGGCCTCGGTGATTAGTACTTTACTTCGAGCTAGGAAGAGATCCACGTCTCTAGCATATGTCCGGGTCTGGCGCGTGTTTGAAGCCTGGTGTACTGATCGCGTGGGCGTGGCGTTAGAGGCCACAGTCCCGCAGGTGTTGCAGTTTTTGCAGGATGGTTTTGAGAAGGGGCTGGCGGCTTCTTCCTTGAGGGTGCAGGTCGTGGCCCTGGCCTGTTACAGAGGTAGAGTAGGTGGCCGGCCGCTCAGGGGGGCATGGTGACATTAGGCGGTTCCTTAGAGCGGTTTCTCTGTTGAGACCCCCTGGGCGGCACTTGGTGTCGAAATGGAGCCTCCCGTTCGTGCTGGAGGCCTTAGAACGCCCACCCTTTGAGCCGTTGGGTCGGGCATCGTGGAAGGATCTCCCTTTGAAGGTGGTTTTTCTGGTGGCGATTTGTTTGGCGCGTAAAGTATCGGAGTTACAGGCCTTGTCGTGTAAGGAGCCGTACCTATCCTTTTTTGAGTCTAAGGTGGTTTTGCGGCCAGTGCCCTCCTTCCTACCCAAGGTAGTGTCGGCGTTCCACTTGAATCAGGTTATCTCCTTGCCGGTGTTTCGGACCCCATCGGGGGACCCGGCTGTCGGAGCGCGGAGTCTTCTGGACCTGAAGAGGGCGTTAAAGCGGTATCTCTGGCGCACGGCGGAGTTCCGTAGATTGGAGCGGCTGTTTGTGCTGTTCGTGGGCCCGCATAGGGGCGAGGCGGCCTCGAAGGCCTCCATTTCGAGGTGGATTAAGCAGGCTATTGCTTCCGCGTATGTGCTGAAAGGTAAGACCGTGCCTGAGGGGTTGCGAGCCCACTCAACGAGGGCGCAAGCGACGTCTTGGGCGGAGTCCCGTCTGTTCCCGCCGCTGGAAATCTGTAAAGCGGTGACGTGGTCTTCCCTGAATCCGTTTAAGCACTACCGTCTGGATGTTCAGGCGCAACGGGACGTGTGTTTTGGAGCGGCGGTCATGCAGGCTGCCTCGGAGGGTCCCTCCCATTGAGTACTGCTCTGGTACACACCCAGAGGTCCGGGACTAGACTGGAGATACGATCAGGAAGGTTAAATTAGACTTACCTGCTAATTGTTGTTCCTGGAGTAGATACAGTCCAGTCCCGTATCCCCCCCGGGGTGGTTGCATTCCGCCACTGGCAGCCTGAAAGACAGTACAGTGACTACAGGTAAGAATTTTATGCTTGTCAGGGGGGTGGTCTCTTCCTGCGGGTTTGGCCTCCCATCATGAGTTAGGGGGGAGTAGGTTCCTCACAGTTTTTACGGGCTACAGTTGCTGTTTTGCCCTGTTTATTTCTTGTTCCCATTCTCACTTACTATAACGTTGGTGTGGGTTTTTTTTAGTATCTGATAGGCATGATATAGTTTGTGGAAATACTTACTTGTTGCTCTGGTGAGTCTGCTTTGTCAATAGGTAACTGGGAGATGGAGGCGGATCCCAGGATGATATACTGCTGACATCAGAAAAAGAAGGTGGTTCCTCAGTCTCCAAGCTGCTGTTTAAGGTAGACAACCCAGAGGTCCAGGACTAGACTGTATCTACTCCAGGAACAACAATTAGCAGGTAAGTCTAATTTAACCTTGCCATATATACACAAAGGCATACTTTATAAAGGACATTTAGGTGCCACCCGGAGGCATACAATCAAAAGGTCTGAAATTCCATGGGAAGGGCAGCTGAGAAGATGGGCATGTGTAAATGCATTCTAAAAATCTACTTATCTCATCCCAAAAGAGAAAACCTCTGTCAACATACACAAACAGGGATATGCAAAATAAAACACCAGACATGTGCAGGGAAACTTGTGATTTTAGAAACATAGACTTTGGTGGAACTGGCAACATACTGGTGACACGCTGGCGTGCTTCATGTAGCTTTGGGCAAGTCACTTTAACCCTCCATTGCCTCAGGTACAAACTTACAGGCCGATGCAGAAAACTAGCACGGCCTTTAAGCACCAAAAATGGCACATTTAGGCACATTTGAGCTAACATCAAATGCAGAAAAGAGACAGACATGCACATAAATGGTGACTGAAAAATAGTGCCCAATCAATGCCATGAGTATTTAAATGTATTTAAATTTCAGACAAATGAGCTGCATATACAAGGTTCTATAAGAACAGGGTAGTTCCCTGCACACACCCCAAATCCCTCCCGAAGGTGGTATCTGGGTAAAAACTATATCGTAATGATAGAGCAGATCAAAGTGGCAGTCGAGTCCAATGCATCGGCTGCACTGGTCTCTATGGTATAAAAGGCTGCATTGGACGCTGGTGGTGCTTCAACACTGAGGAGTTCTCGAGCTCCTCTGAGCCGAGTATCTATAGTGCCCCAGAGAATCATCAATCGATGTCCATCTGAAGATGAGAGAGGATTCTGCTTCATCTTTGCCGTAGGGGGATCGTTCCAAGCATAGGGTCGAGACTCCAGTGCATCAGTGTCAAAGCCCCTAAAGCAGGGATCTCCAACTCCAGTCCTGGAGGGCACCAAACCATTCATGTTTTCAGGCTGTCCCTAATGAATATACATGAGAGAGATTTGCATGCACTGCCCTTATTGTATTCAAATTTATCTCATGCATATTCATTAGGGGCTGCCTGAAAACCTGAATGGTTTGGTGCCCTTCAGGATTGGAGTTGGAGACCCCTGCCCTAGAGGCATGGCATAGAGTGCTGAGGATCTGCGAGCGTGCCCTTCTGAGCTGTCCCGAAGAGAGGAGAGCTCATCCTCCAAGGCATCGGAGGGGCAGTGAGTGCTTACTGTATGCAGAGACCAAGCCACTGATATACCCCCTTGCAGATTCCAGGTACATTGTCCGATGTTACTAAGGCCCCAAAGCCTTTGGAGTTGGCAGCCATGGAGAAGCACCTTTTTGAAGGGCTCTCGAACAAATCATGATGCTGTTTGCCATGCAGCATGTCGGTGCCTCGTCTGCTGCATCAACATCAACACCTACACCTATACAGCCGATCCTTGAGGCACATGGCTTGCCTGTGGGAGAAGTATTGACATTGTGACATTGAAGGGCATAACACTGGAGCCTGCTCAGCCAATCTCATGCGCTAGTTATTAGGGTCCATTGCTCCCTCAGACTAGAAGAGCATTGGTGCATCATCGCTCCCGAAGGAGCGCCTGATCCCCCAAGGGTCAGAAGAGCGATCCAGGCAGAGACTGAAAGATGCTTAGACTTCCTCTCTGAGTCTGACTCAGAAGGCTGGGTCACGGATGTCTAATCTGGAGACATGTCAGAGGACAGGTCTCCAGGGCTTCCATTAGACCCTTCTCCTCTCTCCTCATGAACAGAAGATTTGACCTTTCAAGATTTTGTAAGAGGTTTGGCCAAGGCCATACCATTTTCTTTAGAGACTGACAGTTAGTCCAGGACAGAAGAATTGGAGCTCCTTTGTACTCTGTCTGCTAAGGAAACGATGACAGTGCCCATGCACCACATCCTTCAGAGTCCGCAGATAAGAATATGGGAAAACCTCTCGTTGTACCTTCCATTAGTAGAAGGCTTGACTCCATGTATAGAGTTCAGAAAGCTTCTGGTTTTGAGAAGCCCCAGATTCCTTGCCATTCCTTGGTGGTTGAATCTGCCCTTAAGAAGTCCAAAAGTTCCAAGACTTATTCCTTAGCACCCCCAGGGAGGGAAACTTGAACGTTGGTCTCTGGGGAGAAGAATTTTCCAGAGTTCCATGCATGTGGCCCACATGGCCTTTTACCAGCTTTACATGGGAATGTTTCTAAAGGACATCATGTGTGGCCTAACTCATCTGTCCCAGTATCTCTCTTCAGAGAAACTGGAACAGTATCATTCTCTAGGGGATTGTGTCAAGGACTACTTGTAGTTCATGGTCCGGGTGATCTATGATATCTTTGAAACTGCATTAAGAGCTTCTTCCATTGGTATTGGTGCCCAGAGACTCGCCTGACTCCAATCTTCAGATCTACAACAATCGGTGCAGGATAAGTTTGCTGCACCGTGCCATGGGGAGAATCTCTTCAAAGAACAAGTCAGAGAAGGCTTTCTTCATTGAAAAGCAGCACGTCACCCTTTGAAATCTCTCAAGGCAATCTCTGTCTGAGCCAGCTTTCTACCACAGGAGGTACCAAGCTGACTCCCAGAAAGACCTATTACTCTTGTAGATGTAGGTACTTTCCTGGACGACCCCCCCCTTCCAACCTTCCCAACCTAGGGAGGCTCTTCATCCACAATCACTGCATGAGAAGCCTCAGAAGCCCCCCAACCTGCTCCTCAGTCAAGCCTGAGGTGGGGTTTTGACTGGTTCCTGCAGAGCATAGCCACTCTGCCAGTGACTGCAATGGAAAACTCTCCTGTCTGAGGAAGGTTCACTTTTTTTGCCCCTCATAACCTCAGACATTTGGGTTTTGCAAATTATCCAAATTACAATTATGCAATTACATCTTTTCAACATTCTTCCAAATTGTCCCAGAGGGCTCATTCCATTGTCCATCTGCATCAGGACTGACTTCATAGAGAAATTGCTACCCTCTTGGCAGATCTTGCGATTGGACTTGTGCCATCAGAGCAAAGAGGGTGAGGGTTTTATTCCAGGTATTTCCTGATCCCCAAGAAAATGGGATATGTCCCATCCTAGACCTCGGAGATCTGAACACTTACATAGTCAAAGAAAAAATCAGAATGATTTCTCTGGGAACCCTACTTCCTTATCTTCAAAAGGGAGATTGGCTGTGTCCCCTGGATCTGAAGGATGGTTAAACCCACATACAGATACATCCCACTCACAGGAACTATCTCAGATTTTGTTCTGGGGACAGCACTTTCAGTACAGAATACTGTCTTCTGACCTAGCCTCAGCACCTCACATCTTCACAAAATGCCTTGCATTAGTAGCAACTTACCTTTGGACACTGGGAGTGTCTTCCCCTACTTGGACGATTGACTGATCAAGAGTACCACGAATCAGCACGGTTGACTATTCAGGTGTTGGAGCTACTAGGGTTTGTCATAAATTACCTGAAATCCCACCTTCAGCTCTCCCAACAATTGGAATTCCTTTGAGCCCTGCTAGAAACGACTCAGACGAGAGCCTTCCTTCAATATGACAAACTTCACAGTCCCAGTGTCCTTGGTTTGATTTGGTTTTACCTAAAATTTGTTTTGTCTTTATTTTTACTTCTATGGATTGTATATGTAATCATTTATAGAAATTAATATGCTTTTATACTATATGTATTTTATTGTGATGTTTGTTTTAGAGAGGTCATTATCCCTGAATAAGGCTTAGATTGAAACACGTGTAGGGAGACCTCGTGGATACTCAATAAAGCTCTCCACTGCATTCTACAGTAGTATTTCCTGCTACTTGTGTCCTCTGCAGTGCATGTATCACCCTTAGTGTGTCTCCACATGAGATGTACTTAGTGGACCCAGGCCATAGGACTACTCGGGGCCCGTCTGTATGTCACCAGTCCACTCCAGCCATTGCAGTGGGGGAAGTCCATCACAATTTGCTCAAAGTTCTCCGCTTCTAAATTGCTCCACCACAGAAAATTTTAATGACTGGTGCATCCAAACTGGGTTGGGAAGCTCACCTCGATGGATTTTGCACCCAAGACGACTGAGCCTTCCAAGAAGGTTTCCACCAGATCAATTTTTTTTGGAACTATGAGCTGAGGGAAATGCAATAAAGGCTTTCAGAGATTGGTTAGACAACCAAATTGTCCTGATAACACCTGAAAATCAAGTAGCCATGTTCTATGGGCTCATTCTTCCTGTGTGGGAAAATGGTCAGGTTGTGAAAATTTGCCATTGCTCAAGGGATGGACTTGAGTCACATACCTACCAGGTGAACAAAACACTCTGGCAGACTGAGTCAAGTCCTCCAACCACATGAATGGACACTGGACAGGGAGGTTGCTTCTTGCATCTTTTGAGAGTGGGGTATCTCCTCAATAGATCTGTTTGTGATTCCTCAGAATGCCCAAGTGGATTAGTTCTGCTCCAGAGTAAGATTGCACAGCAGACTAACCTCAGATGCTTTCCTTCTAAATTGGGGGGAAGGTGTTCTGTATGAGCATTCTCCAATCCCTCTCATTGCAATGACCCTCCTGAAGCTCAAAACAGGCACGATGATTCTTATTGCTCCCTACTGGCTCAGACAACCTTTATTTCCTCTCCTGCTAGAATTCACTGGTCAAGAACCACTCCAGTTAGGTCATTCACCAGACTTAATATTGCAGGAGAACAGAATGATGCATCCCAACATCGTTTTGACCCTCATGGTGTGGATTTTGATAGGTTAATGCTATCTGAGCTCTGTCTGCCAGTTGGTGTGACCGATGTCCTTTTGGCCTCCAGGAGGGCCTCAATAAGAAAATCCTAGAGATTTGCTGTCTGGTGTGAGGACCATGCCCTAGATCCCTTTATCTGTCCCACATAAAAACTGCTTGAATACCTTATGCACCTCTGAGTCTGGACTTGAGAACAACTTTATTAGAATTCACCTCGGGGCAATTGGAGCGTACCATAGAGGTGTAGAGGGAAAGCTCATCTCTGTAAGCCTTTAGTTGTTATATACATGGGTTGCTTCTCTTGAAGGCTCCTTACAAAACCTCCTGCAGGGTCTCGGGTCTTTAATGTTGTAGTTCTTGTGCAACTGATAAAAGCTCCTTTTGAACCACCCAATTCTTGCCCTCTGAAGTTTTTGACCTGGAAGGTTTTCTTTTTGATGGTCACTTCAGCACGCAGGGTGAGTGAGCTTCAGGTTCTTGTAGTTCATCCACCTTATATTAAATTTCATCATAATAGAGTGGTCCTCCATACTCATCCTAAATTCCTTTCACAAGTGGTATCGAATTTCCATCTTAATCAGTCAATTGTCCTACCAACATTTTTCCCCAAACCACATGCTTACAAAAGAGAAACTGCGCTACACATGTTGGACTGCAAATGAGCCCTTGGAGTGGACAAAAGCCTACAGAAAGTTCATCCAGCTTTTTTCTTTTGACCCCAATAAACTAGGAGTTGCCATCTCCAAATGCTCTTTCAATTTGGCTAGCAGACTGCATCTCTTTCGCGCTTATCCAGGCAGGCCTGAGCCATTGATGGTCATATCACAACTCAGTGTCAGAGTCATGGCAGTGTCCGTGACCATCCTTCGCTCTGTTTCCATGGAAGAGATTTGCAAAGTGGTCTTCAATTCGCACATTCACATCTCACTACTGTCTGGAAGGGAATTCTCCCTTATATATATGTGTGTGTGTATATGTGTATGTATAAATAAATACAAAAAGACTTGTCACAAAAATACTCAGTTGCCCTTGGTGTGCGAGTCTTCCATCCTCCTCTTTCTTTAAGGTAGCCTAGCCTATAGCTAGGGAGTCCCATATATGAGGAGTGGCCTAATGGTTGGGACAAGGTACTTCAGGCTAGAAGGCCAGGGGTTAGAGGACAGCAACGGGCTGGAAGGACTGGGGTTTCTAGTCCCACAGGTGCTCCTTGTGGCCTTGGGCAAGCCACTTAACCCTCCGTTGCCTCAGGTACAAAAACAGATGGTGAGCCCTTTGGGGACAAGGGAAAAATATATGTACCGTACCTGAATGTACACTGCTTTGACTGGTAGAAAAGCAGTTTATAAACCTAGTTAAATAAAACGTATTTCCTGTTTGTCCATGGAGAAAAGGTTAGTTACCTGTAGCAAGTGTTCTCCGTGGACAGCAGGAAAAAGTCCACAACCCTTTCACCTCTCATGGGAGTTGTATTCTACTATAGCTATAGTATCAGACTGATCTAAAAGGGCACCGCTGCACATATGTGCAGAGGAAGCTCTCAAAAGCTTTGATTAATAGCTGGGGAGTGTTCCCATGTAGGCTGTCACATGACCTCACCCATACTTAAGGACCTTTTCCTGCTGTCCACGGAGAGCACCTGCTATAGGTTGATAACTATCTTATCTCCAGGAACAAGCAGGAATGAGTCTTCACATATGGGTACGTCGGTACCGACGGAGCCTGCGCAGGAACGCTCCCCAGCGTCCAATCAGAAAGCTTTTGGGAGCATCCCTCAGTGCCTGCGTGTTGCCTTCCCGCCTTTCCAACTGTCTCTCCTCAGTTTTCGTTTTTCCGTGGAGCCGGCAGGACGTCCTGTCACCGCAGAAACATTTTTCTTTAATTTTTTCAATTCTTGTTTTCTTGTGGTCGCGGCTGTTTTCCCACCGCCACTGGTACCGCTGGTGGGTTTTTTTTTTCTTTTCTTTTTCTCAAACTGAGGGAGAGTTTCCCTCAGTTTTTGTCTTAAAATCTTTGGGCCTATAAGGCCTCTCCATCATGGAGCCGCCTTCTCCTAAGAAGTGCCTTCACTGTGGAAATAGTTTTCTTTTTAGACTCCAATAACTGGTGTCTAACCTGTTTGGGCCCAGACCCCTTTTCCCCTGAACCGTCAGGCTACAATGCTGTGAGAAGAGATTCTCTATTTCGGGTTTCCCTCGATACCGTTTTCCCTCCCTGTGTCAGGGCACCGGCCATTTCTTCTCTACAGGATCAGGTAACCCACAAACAGTCTGTTAAGACTAGCCAATCCTTGAGTGGTATGTCTCATGCTAAGCATGCTGACGGCCCCGGCCTTGCCCTCAAGAACCCATTGGCATTAAAACCCCGGCGGGAGTCTTAGGGCTCCAAAGCATTTCAGGGGTTTCAGGTTGTTCCTGGGGCTCACCCCTCACAGAACATACCTGAGCCATGCACGGGGGTGGCATCCGCTTCGAGCGGTACCAATAACCCGGCATCGGCACTGGTGTTGAGCGATTCACTCCTCACCAGGGATTGTCATCTGGTGTACTCGGTGCCTTCGGGACCGATCGATACCCAGATTGACTTTCCAGTATCGGCAGCTCTATCGATACGATCCCTGACGCCGGTACCATCTAGACATGCATCAATGGATTCGCTTCCTTCGATGCCAAGTCTAGAATCGATATCTAGTCTGGAAGACTGGGTACCGACACGTCTCGGAACCGACACGCACCGATTCCGGAGGCGCGGTACCGAGGATATTCACCGAGACTTTCGAGTTTCCTCAGTACCATTTGAGCAGCCTCCGCTGACTGCTTCGGCGATTCCGGCACAGCTACCGGTATCAGTATCAATGTCGGTACCGGCAGTATCATCGGGACCAGCTCCTTCCATGCTTTGTTCACCTGGATCGCTCCTTTCTATACCTAGTTTGGAGTCTATACCTGGCATGGATGATGCACTACTGACTGTCTCAACTCCTAATTGCCAGTTCCAGTATCCATCCATTACAAATCCTGTTCTGCACCGGACAGGTACATCCTCCGGTGCCCAGGCTTCCCTTTCAGGTTTAACCTGTCCAGGGATGGTTCCCATCGGAGATCCTTCTTTTCAGAAATTTCTTCTTGACATGGCAACCTTCCTTAATATTCCTATCCCTGGCTATGCGTCTTCTCAAGATTTTTCTGCAGAAAAGGAAAATATAATGCTTCCTTTACATCACTCTTTGCAGAATCTTCTTCTGAGGGTATGGGAAAAACCTTTAAGGGTTTCTTCACCTCCTACAGCAACTGATCTTCTGTATCAGGTGCCCCCTCTCCAGGATTTCAAAAGCCTCAACTTCCCCATCATTCCATTGTAGTGGAATCAGCAATGAGGAAGGTAAAAAGCAAGAAAAAACATTCTTTCCCGCCAGGGCGTGCATCTAGAACACTGGATGCCTTTGGACGTCAAACCTTCCAAACATCTATGCTGGCAACAAGGATTCTCTCATATATTTTCTATATGAGTCTATCCCTTCAGGAGATCACAAAGAAATTCTCTTTTGTCTCCTTTTCTATCAGAACCCAAGGCTGCAGACTATTCCTTACTTCTTAGTCATAGCCAAAATCCTATGGTTACTGTGTTTATTCAGCCTGTCTAGAGTTTGGATTCTTCAGACCAGGGCGAGACTTCCCCTGCTTGGGAACATCCGAATGATGGGCAGGAGAAGAGGAAAACCTTTTTCTTTTAGGGAAAGGTGGTTTGGTAGGGCATTTCCTACCTGCTGAGGAAGGAGAGGGCTTAGGATGGCCCTCAGAAACAGGAAAGTCAGTGGAGCAATGAGCAACCTGACGTAAGGACTCCTTATTGAAGAGATTTTCTCCAGTACAAGGAGTATTACTCAGTCTTTGTTGTGCCCATCTACTCAAGTCTGAGGCTTGGAGCCAGGCTTTACGACATGCTCCTATGGCTATAGCAGAAGTTCTGCTAACAGACTCAAGAGTCTAGGGAAGCATGAGAAAGAAACAAAGAGATTTTCTGATTAATCTTTTTATAACTACAGTTAACTTCTTTTCAGCAGAAGTTTTTCACTGTTTTTCCATTCAAAACTCTGCTCAGGGATTCCTATTCTCAGGAAATCCATTTACTCTTCAGTATGCTGAACTGTCAGGATATTTATGTCTATAAGTTAGTTTTCCACCTCTTCCTGACTAGAAGAGAGGTTTAGCAACTATCACATGATAGTTTCTCTGTACCAGCATGAATTTTTTCCTTCCAGGGACTTACCATGTGGTAAGTCCTTCAGCTTCTATTTCTACCCTCTTCGCCAGGGTTTCCCCTGTAAGAGTGGTACCATACCATTGAAAGACTTTTCTTGTTTTTCTTTTCACTGTAGAGTTTCTTCTCCTGAGTAAACTCCCTTCTTTATCTGGGCAGCTCTGCAGACAGAGACAGCTTGCTCTCTTTGTTCAGTCTGTTCTCTCTGTTTGACACAGACCGACTCTCTCTGTTGTCCTATTCAGTAGCTGCCCATGCAGGAGTTCCAGTGCTTGACTACTGGTACTTTTCCACAAGTCCCAGTCTTGTCTTCCACCACTCCCAGTCTTGTCTTCCACCACTCCTGTCTGGCCTTAGTAGTGATTCCAAGACAGTTTTCTACATCTTTCTTGGATAATCCTTTTCACTACAGGCTTCTTACACTATCTTTTACCCTTGCCATCTCCAATCTCTGGGTTTGGCAATGTAGTGGACGTGGCTGTCAGTTTTCTCCATCAGCCAGCTCTACATCCCAGTTCTCCTGCATAATGCTCTCTGCAATCCTACTGAGAAGCTTTCCACTATGGGCCCTTGCTAGAGAGCATAGAGTTTCTCTAATGGCTATCCATCATGGTTGAAAAAGGCTTCCTCAGTCATCCCCTATGATTGTGAGGGTTCTTCACACCTTACTATCTTCTTTAAAAAAAAAAAAAAAAAAAAAAAAAGAGGGAAAAGGACATAAGCCTTCTCCACGTGAAAGTCTAAGAGTTATCCCATTCTTATAGGGAATATACTCTTTCTTGCAGCTTGTCCTCATGGTATCCTAACACTTCAAGGACAGCACATATTAATCTGAAAAACGCATGATACCTCCTTTGTCCTTCACGTAGGTCAACCTGGTATCTCATCCTATGCGTTTCTGTCCTTTTACCATGCTGGAGTTCCACAGGACTCCGGACTTGCTGTTTACAGACTGATATTATCCTCTGTTTTTTCACGTACCATCCTGGTAATTCACTGGATAGCATTCCTTTACCATCATCTCTGGGGGAATAGATTCTCTATATATCTTCTCAAGTAGGTTTCACCTCCTTGTTCTTAGATGAATCTTTTCCCTTCACATCTCCATGTGAATGTCCTGATATACATAGCTCTGTCTGCTTACTGCAGGCATCTATCTTTAGACCTATATATTCAGGTATCTATATCTATATATCTATATCTATATATATCTATATATATACATACATATACCTATATGCATCTCTGTAGATGTATCTGTCAGCTAAGTGTGCATATGCTATGCCCTTTAGATCTTATAGATATATCTATATACCTATATCTATATCTATCTATCTATCTATCTATATGTGTGTGTGTGTATGTGTATATATATATATATGTAGAGATATATGTGTTTATCTGTCCAGATACTTATTATAGGTAGATATGTATTTCCATACTTCTCTCCTGACTGTCTATGCTCATAAAGGTTTTTACCTTCCTGTATGTTTCTGACAGTGGGCTTGCACAGCTTCATACTGTTCCACAGTATGTTTCGGATATTTTGCACACAACCACTGCTGTGGAACTGACAGCCCTACCGTATCCTAGGTTTACGTATCCCTGAAGCTCCATGCCCCAATGTCTTCCTACCTCTCACCAGTTAGGAAAGACATGGTGGATCTTCAATGGATTTCAGATTCAATTCCTCAAACATCTGTCCTTTCTTGGGAGTATGGGGTTCTTCTCATACCCTTTCCTCCCTCAAGGACTAGGTCTGTTTGTCCAGATCGGTCAGTCTTCCTCTTTTGCTTCTACCTCTGAATACTTCTGTAGCCAAAAGAGTTTTCAGCTTTCCATAAAGCTTCCCACTGAAGACCTGCCGTGTTTGTGTTACCCCAGTTGAATCCTGGGGTCACCTCTCACTTCCAGATGTTGACCTCCACCTTCACTCCAGTGAGGTCACCATGAACATTATTCTACTGGATCCCCAGTAGACTCCATCAGCCTCTGTACTTCCTGCAATCCAGTAGGTGAGCGTCATATGGTGATTGTTCATTTCAATATTATGGTGATTGTTCATTTCAATAGATCTTTTGATAATGATCATACATACAGGGACTCCTTGAGGGTAGTCCTTTCTTAGGTTAGCTGGTTTTTCTGCAGCTCCTCTCTATGCAACTCCTGCCCTCCATCCTCAGGATGCCTGTCCATATGAGATGTAGCAGGTTTTCAATCTTCATCATGTTATGGCTCCAGGCATCTTAGCTTGGGAGTCCCCATATGTGAAGACTCATTCCTGCTTGTTCCTGGAGATAGCACAGTTACTTACCTGTAACAGGTGATCTCTGGGAACAGCAGGAATAAGTCTTCACAACCCGCCCACCTCCCCTAGGAGTTGTATTTTTATATCTCTTTCCTTTCCTCTTTCTCTCTCTTTGTCTCAGCTATGAAACTCAACTGAGGAGAGGCAGTTGGAAAGGCAGGAAGGCAGCACGCAGGCGCTGAGGGATGCTCCCAAAAGCTTTCTGATTGGATGCTGGGGAGCGTTCCCGCGCAGGCTCCGTCGGTACCGACGTACCCATATGTGAAGACTTATTCCTGCTGTTCCCAGAGATCACCTGTTACAGGTAAGTAACTGTGCTTTATCACCACCATCATATACCAGCATCTGCTTTTCCTCTTCAGTTTTAACTATTGTGCCTTGCAGAAGTGTTCACATTTGAGAAATACAATTCAAAATGCATTAAACACATGTGGGCTCTTGTTAGAGCTAGTTTGGGTTTGTATATTGCCTTGTTTTAAGAATAATAAAGGGTGTAAGAGCTTGAACAATCAACCTCTTAGTTTTATTTTTTATTTAATTTTTGAATGTCTATAATTGTTCTTTCATGTTAGATGTTTAGAATCTGAGTAGATCAGTGAAATACTCTTACTTTAATGCATTTTGAATTGTCTTTTTTAGAAAGAGTGTGAAAAAGATACAAGGATGTGAAGATTTTTACAGAGCATTGTAGGATTTCCAGGAACAAGCAGGAATATAGTCTTCATATATGGGTGACGTCTGTACCGACGGAGCCTGCGCGGGAACGCTCCCTAGCATCCAATAGGAAAGCTTTTGGGAGCATCCCACTGTGCCTGCATTGCTGCCTTCTCGCCTTTGTGACTCTCACTCCTCAGTTCTCTGTTTTCCACAAAGCTAGCAGGAAGCAAATTCTGTCGCCACAGAAAATTTATTCTTTTTTGTGGTTGCATTTGCCTTCCTGTCGACGCTGGAACCAAACTTTTCATCTCTACTTCTTTCTGTAGAAAAAGAAAACAACCCCTTTAATTCTTTCAGGCGCTTCAATGCTGTTTCAGGCCTTAGGCCTTCCATCCAGTCTACTGATATGATATGGAAAAAACAACTAGTGGTTTAAAAAATGTTCCAAGTGTGGTAGTATTATTTCTGCCACCGATACCCATGATTGTTGTCTTAAATGCCTCGGCCCAGATCACCAGCCATCTGAGTGTCCGTTATGCAAAAATGACAGAGGCCTACAGAATTGGGCCGCAAAACTCTGATCCCTGTTTGCCTCCGATGCAGTCTCGCGTGCTTCACTGTCATAGAGGATATCGTCTTCACATGGATCTCAGGTATCAAAACACAAGTCTTCTTCCAAGACAGGTCGTCCTCCTAAGGGTATGTCCTCTATCTAAAAATAGAGATGCCTCATGCATCACCCTAGAGTGGATCGACCGGCCAAACTATCCAGGCGGGAGGACCTCTCCTCCAAAGCCTTACAAGGGGTCCAGGATGCTCTCAAGGCCTCCACCACTGGAGAGCTGCTGGTGCCATGCTGTAGAACGGTAGCCCAAACGTCCAGTACCGATACCTGTCATCAGCAGGCTCGATGGATCAGCGCATGCTGGCCATTGAGCGGAGTCTTGCAACTCTATTAACAGTTTCTGTACCGGTCTAGACATTACCGCAGGTATCATCGATACTGATACGGCTGACAGTGCTGATGCAATTGGCATCGGGCTACATGACCCTCGGCACACTCCTGCCCACGCCAGGCCTAGAGTCCATCTCTGGATCCGAGGTACTGACATGGTAGATCTCTCGCGCCAATACCGATTTCAGTCGGTACAGGTCCTTACAAGAACAAGAGCATTGCTCTCGTCGATACTTTGAATATACCGATTCCGATTCTTCGGAGGATGAATCGATCGGTATCAGAGAGAAGAGGAGTCTCCCCGAGGATCCCTCTGTTGCCACCACAGCACATGTTCCCTCCCCCTGAAGACATGTCTTTCCAAGAGTTTATCAAGGATATGGCGAGGGGCCTATCCATTACTCCTGCATTGGAGAAAGAACCCAGAACAGAGGAGTTGGAAATTCTCCAGTATCCTACAGCTCCTAAAGAGGCAACTACTCTGCCTTTTCACCACATACTCCAGGACCTTATGTTCCGGTTGTGGGAGACTCCTCTCACCATTTCTTCCCATACTTGACTCAATACCATGAATCGGGTACCGGAAAGCCCTGGGTTCTAGAAGACGCATCTTCCACACCACTCAATGGTAGTGGAATCGGCTATGCATTGAATTGAGTTCTAAGACACATCTTCCAGTCCTCTGGGCAGGGAATCGAGAACCCTTGATGCTTTTGGCCGCGAGTGCTTTCAAGCCTCCATGCTTTCAGCCTGCATAAGGTCATACATTCTGTACATGGATATGTTCATTAGAGAGGTAACTAGAGATCTGCAATCAATGTCTTCTCTTCTCCCGGATAACAAGAGGGCAGACTATCTTATTTATTTTTATTTATTTATTTAGCTGTATTTATATCCCGCTTTTCACCGGGTCAAAGCGGTCAATTGGGGGATACATTTAACATGAGGGGATATGAGACACACACATTAATACATACAGGGAACATGGGCATTGGAGGGTTAAGTGGCTTGCCCAAGACCACAAGGAGTGCCTATAGGACTAGAAATCCCAATCCCTCCGGCCTGAGATTGCTGTCCCCAGGTGGGACTTGAACCCCCGACTCTCCGGCCTGAAGTACCTTGTCCTAACCACTAGACCACGCCTCCCTGGTCTTATGTTAGTCAAACATGCCCAAAATGTTTCCAAGTTTGTCAAAAGGGCAGCCTTTGACAGTTTTTTGAATGCATTAGCAGAACAACTCCTATTTATATAGGTGTCTGTAGGATTGCCTGGCTTCAGGCATCAGACCTTTAACAATGCGTTCAAGACAAGCTGGGTAATATTCCCTATATTGGTGAGAACCTGTTTGGAAAGGAGTGGCAAGATAAGGCTTCTCAGAGTCTGAGAATACCACACTCAGTAGGCTTTCAGAAGCTGCCAACCCTGCCAAGAAAAACCAGCTTCAAATAAGCTTTTTTACGGTAAGAAGAAATTTTACTCTTCTTATCCCTCAGCTTCTCAATACCAGCCCCAGGGTACCCAGAGGAAGCAACAGCCTCCCAAATAACAGAAGAAGCCACAGGCTCCTAAACCCCAACCAGCAGTGCAGACTCAATCTATACCAGTTTTTTTACTTCTTCCTAGAGAACCTTGTCACCCTGCCTCTGGAGAAACCCCCACCCCCTTCACATAGCAGGCAGACTTTGCCATTATGCCCACAGGTGGCATCTCATAACCTCATAGTAGTGGACACTAACCATAGTGCGAGAGGGGTACAAGCTTTATCTACAAAGCATACCCCCATCACTGTAGTGGGGGGAATATCATTCTCAACCCCCACTCACTGCTCTCCTCAAGCAAGTGATCACCTCTCTTCTGTCAGTGTGTGCCATAGAAGAGGTTCCAACATCTCAGAAGGGGATGGAGTTCTATTCTGTGTACTTTCTCATTCCAAAAAAGAACGGAGGGTACAGACCCATCTTAGATCTCAGAAACCTTAACAAGTTTCTAGTTTGAGAGAAATTCAATATGGAACCCTTTTACCTTATCTCCAGAGTCAGGACTAGCTCTGTTCTCTCGATTTCAAAGAAACGTATACCCATATCCTCATTCATCCAGAACACAGGTGGTATCTACGCTTCATCTTCCAGGGAAATCACTATCAATACAGAGTCCTTCCCTTCAGACTCGCCTCTGTCCCAAGAGTTTTCACAGTGTATGGTGGTCGTAGCTGCATATCTAAGGACTCTCAGAATATTCGTCTTCCCTTACTTAGACGATTGGCTAATAAAGACAGCCACTTTTCAGGACGTTCACCTATCCCTCCTTCGTACAATTCAAGTACTACAGAATCCAAGATTTGTGATAAATATTCCAAAATCCCATCTAGTTCCTACTCAAACACTAGAATTCATAGGGGCTGCTCTAGACACTCGATGGTGAAAGGCATTTCTACCCTAGGACCATTGTACCAGCCTAGTACAGCTGGCATCTCAAGTAAGGCTCAAAAACAATCTCTTGGCCAGAGAGATGCTGCAACTGTTACTCTACAGTTCATGATGTACCATACGCTCGTCCGCACATGCGGACAACTCAATGGACTCTTGCCTTCCAGTGGAAACAGGCCTCTGGGGCTCTCAAAGACAAGATCAAAGTCAGACATTCTCATGAATTCTCTACTCTGGTGGTCTACTCCAGGAAATCTCCTCGTAGGGTCACCTTTTCAGATGCCTCCACATCAATGCATCCTGACAACAGATGCTTCCAAACTGGGTTGGGGAGCCCACTTGGACACTCTCTCCACTCAGGGCCTCTGGACAGAGTGGGAGTCATAGCTCCAAATTTGCTGGAGCTTTGCGCTGTCTTCAGTGCCCTCAAAGTGTTTCAGCAACAACTTCAGTCCCACAAAGTTCTTGTCCAGACGGACAGGTAGCTATGTTCTATGTGAACAAGCAGGGGGAACAGGCTCTTGGGCCCTCTGCAAGGAGGCTGTCCAACTTTGGTCTTTTGCCATTGCTCATCAGATGCATCTCCAAACAGTATATCTGCCAGTACACCAAAATGTCTTAGCAGACAGATAGTCAGATCCTCCTTCCACACGAGTGGTCTTTCCACCAGGAGAAAATCTCCTACATCTTTCAGACCTGGGGAACTCTGGAGAATTAGACCTTTTCACCACTCCACAGAATGCCAAACTACCTAGTTTCTGCACCAGAACTCTGATGTCCAGCCTCCAGCAGATTGATGTTTTCCACCTTCACTGGAGTCATTCCCAAAATGTTTTTCAAGCTTCAAGTGGACAGGGGCCACATCATCCTCATAGCCCCATGCTGGCCATGTCAACTGTGGTTTCTTCTCCTGCTACGTCTGTCAAAGACTTGACCTTTCAGTCTCGGATCAGCTCTCGACCTCCTCTCACAGGAGGAAGGGACACTACTCCATCCCAACCTGCAGTCTCTCCATCTTGTGGTGTGGCTGCTGAAAGCATAGTCTTGCAGGGTGTCAGCTTTCCTCAGGAAGTAAAGGACATCCTACTAGCCTCCAGTAAACAGTCTACCAGACGCTCCTATGATTTTAAGTGGCGTAGGTACTCCACTTGGTGTACCCAAAGGAATCAATCTTTCTCAGCTCCGGTGGTGGCTCTCCTTCAGTATCTTCTACATCTTTCGTCCTCTGGTCTCAAGACTAACTCGGTGAGCGTTCACTTCATTATAGTTGCTGCTACTCGCCATCCCTTGGATGGGCAGCCTATCTCTGTACAACCGCTTGTGACACGTTTCATGCGAGGGCTCTTGTTAACCAAGTCCTCCCATTAGGCCACCACTGGAGCATGGGATCTTAATGTTGTATTAGGTCAGCTCCTTAAGCCGCCCTTTGAACCTTTAGCCACAACCTCGCTATAGTTTCTCTTTTGGAAGGTCATCTTCCTTGTTGCACTCACTTCACCTAGATGCATCAGTGAGCTCCAAGTGTTGGTGGCTGACGTGCCTTATACCCGCTTCCACCATAAGGTGGTCCTTAGGACCCATCCTCATTTCATGCCCAAGGTGGTGTCACCTTTCCATTTGAATAAGTCAGTCTACCTACCTGTCTTCTTCCCTAGACCTCATTCCTCTAGGGCAAAGGCAACCCTCCAAACCCTTGACTGCAAGCGTGCCTTGGCATTCTGTCTTCAAAGGACAGCTGAACACTGTAAGAGCTCTGTTATTCATCTCCTTTGATCCCATTCACTTGGGGTTGCCAGTATCCAAACGTATACCCTATCTAAATGGATAGCAGATTGCATCTCATTTGCTTATGCTAAAGCAGGACTATCCCTTGAAGGTCATGTCACTGCCCATAATGTCCGTGCCATGGCTGCCTCGACGGCAAACTTACGTTCTGAAGCCATTGACAAAATCTGCAAAGCAGCCACCTGGTCTTCGGTGCATACCTTTTGCTGCACATTACTGTCTTGAGAAGGACTCCCACCGGGATGCAATGTCTGGCCAGTCTGAACTCCAATACCTCTTTCAGACTTAGGTCAGCCCCTACCCTCCTTCCCAGAACCTCGATACCAGATGTCCATTAAGGATCCTTGCCCTCTTGAGGCCTTCTCTGAGGCAAATCTACCAATTCTGGGGACCTTTCTCTGGCATCTGGAAGCTAGGGAGTCCCATATGTGAAGACCATATTCCTGCTTGTTCCTGGAGATAGCGTAGTTATTCACCTGTAACAGGTGATGTCCGGGAACAGCAAGAATTTAGTCTTCACAACCCACCCTCCTCCCCTAGGATTTGTAGGGTTTCTCTCTATCATCTCTTTTTATGTCAGCTACAAACTCAGCTGAGGAGGGAGAGTCACAAAGGCGGGAAGGCAGCAAATAAAAGTACCTTCAAGTGTTAAGTTATTACAGCTCCTTGACAAAAAGTAAATTTGTTCTATATTTCTAAGATCTTTATGTTCTATGGGACAAAGGCTGAAAATACAATGTGTTGTGGTTTGTATTTTTCTTTCCCCCTTAACCTCTTCCTGTAACCTCTACACATCTCTGTAAATCAGAGTAGTTTAAAAACGATCATGCAGCGAATAAAGAAATGCCAGCACCTTCCCGCCATCCCCACAAGATAGTCATCTACTCATATGTGATATTAAATAGCACTGCTAGTCCTTTTCAACTTAGTATTACATGTTTTTAAATGTACCCTTTAAAATCCAAGATACCATGCAACCTGTTGAATAAGTTATTTAACATTTTTTATATACCACATTTCCTAGGGACAATGCAGTTTACATATAACAACTTTTAAGAATTACAATGAACAAGTAATATAATGAACATGGAACAATGAGATAGACGTAGAAGCACATAGTAGATAAGTAGATAATTAAAAAAAAAAAAAGAATTGAATTCCATTCATATCATGCTGTCCCTTGTAAGCCTTCCAGAGAAAGGGAAAATACCTACTATACTTGAATTATTACTGAAAAGGTATGAGCTTAAGCCAAATTCCTCCTAAATAAAATTGTACATTTGTGTAGGATGTGTTTTATCAGGCAAGATATGTATGGTTTATTTAATTTGCTTAACCACCCTTCGAAAAAAACACAGTAGAATGCATTAAAGAAATAAAATCAGAAACTGAAAAAGGAACCACAATGGTTTGGACAGAACAGAAAGCTCAATCATACTTATTAGGGTAGAAGGAGGGATAGAACCATAGAAGAAGGGAATGTTAGACAAGGAGGGTCTGTCAGGGAACTGGTATGTCATAGGCTAGGTTGAATAAATGAGTTTTAACAGGGTCTTTAATTTGGGTGAGGATTGTTCCAAATGTACAGCTTGGGGCAGCATATTCTATGAGGCAGGGACAAGAAAGTAGAAGGCAGAAGAGTGGGTAGAAACAAGGTGAACCTGTTATATATTGTAAATTCAAAAACCCATGAATCTTTGTTGCCAAAAATTATTTAAAAAAACAACCACCATGACCCATTAATAAAACAAGATTGTCAAAATGGCTTTCCTGGATACCTGATCTCCAAGCTAACTTTGGTCCTTGTCACCAGCCTGCATTCTAGATAGCAAATAAGTTGCTAAAAATGGAAGCAAGGCTATAGGGATCAACATGTCCAGCAAATAATGCATAAATGCTTCAAGAAGGAAGCTTAATGATCTATAACTTCTATATTTCATACTTCATTTCATTTATTTTGCTTGTATAAAGCAATATATAATACATCCTATGTGGTTTACATGCAATATTGCTCAAAAACAGATCTTTCTTTTGAACCAAAGAGGTAACGCATTCCAATTTCTTGGTACAATAATAGAAAATGTCATATTTCTCATGCAAGATAAGTCTATATATACATGGCAGACTCACATTCAAAACCTTACTGTTGACCTTCAAAGCCATCAATGGGCTCTCCTCCACATCACTAGCAGAGCTTATCCAAACCACGCCCCCTAACAGGTCCAGAAGATCGGTAGCGGTCAACACACCGATAGTCCCGAAAGAAATAACCCAATGCACCCAGGCAACAGCAAACAGGGCTTTCAAATTCTCTGCGCCTAGATGCTGGAACACCTTTCCACCCAGCATCCGGGCAATCCCTGACCTAGCCCAGTTTAGGAAGGCATTGAAGCACCACGTCTTCCTCATGTACTACCCAGTTGACAGTGCTACAATAGCCCCTTCCACTATCTAGCCCGTGCAGTACATTTAAATCTTACCATACAAGACACCCATGACTACGACTAGCGAGATACGACTTGTCACGTCGCCTAGATGTAAATAGTTTCCCCAGGTTATCCAAGTTCTAGTACCTGTTCCTTGTAAACACAGATCAAACAATCAAATGTGTAAGTTGTATGTTCCATGTGAACCACACTGATGTTGAATAGCGCGGTATAGAAGAGACTCTAAATAAAAAAAAAATAAAATAAAAATAAATATCCTGGAGTGAGGGAATATATAATGTTTTGTGTATCTAAATGCAAGATGTGGTAATAAGTGTCAACAAACAAGTTGTAGTCTCATCTATATCTGTGAAAGGGTAAGACGTACCATATATACTTTTGTATAAGTTGAGAAATTGATGCCTAAGTATTGAGCATAAAACTTTGATTTATGCACATGCCATCATGTTTAATCACCAGTAAGTACTATATATTTTAATGAGATGGGTCACCTCTCCTTTGTTCCCAACCCCAGCAAAGGAGGTCAGTGTGGCAGATGGTGCTTACTTTCAGCAGTGTTGCTGTGCTGTTGCCGATCTTGCCTCCTTGATGAAGCCAGATGATAGTAGAAGTGTTTTAAGTGCATCTACCAGTGCCATCTGACCTTTCAAAAAGAATCCATTTATCTGCTTATTTGGTGTATTTTCATTACTGTTTAGGTGACATCCTCCCAAGTTAGGAATAGCTTGGCTAATGTACCTACATCAGTCAAGTTAATTTCTTTGAATGGAAAGTTGGACCTTTAAATTGTGGTGCAAGTATTGGTAGATTTCCGATTGCTTTAAGATGCATTTTCATACTGCCACAGCACAGCTTACCTAAGAACCCGAACACCTTGGATCACAATGCCTGGAGTTGAGTTGCAATTTTGCATTTGTCTAAAATACAGATTTTTAAAATGTGTGTTTGTATATGTATTGCACAGGCTTTATCTAGGTCATTGGCTACAGCTTATGGTCAAGTCATTGAGGCAGAAGATACAGAGAACATTCTTGATGAGTTTCATGAATGGAAATGTAGTAAAATGGAGGAATTTCAGCGAGTCAGGAAAGAGACAGATGATTCTCTAGAAGAGCTCTTGCTATGGTTTTGTCACATCAAAAAGGTAGGTCTGGAACTAAAGTGAAGAATTTGTTGTGTAAGATTTAACTTTCCCTTAAATATAAAATATTTTAGTGCCTAAAATACATAGATGGTATTGCAGAAGAGAGTGAAAGATGGAATCAGTTTTATAACGGACTGTTTCCTAGTCTAGGGGAAGATGAGCAAGTAGGATGGGGCAAAAAAGTAAACTAAGCAATAGTTTAGTGTGTCAGGTTTTGTGAGCTGTTTGGACACCTGTAGCTATGAAGTGTAAAGCTGTTTAAAGGAGAACAGGTGTTCTTACAGATCTGTGAAAACATGGGTTCAGTTTCTTCCCAGTGGAGTGAATTAGTGAGTGCGCTGCTACCTACATGGAAATGTAGATTGATTGCCAATAAAAACACTAATGCCTTGCCAATATGCAACTTCTTGGGTTGTATAGTGTTTTGAGTGACCTTTTAAGCCTCTCAGATCATGTGATTTACCTTGTATATGTACTGTGAAGATGATCTGTAAACTCCTTTTATAACTGACATGTAATTTATATATGAGTCCTCCTTTTAACCTCCTGGCCAGACATGCTCTCTTCTTTTAAGCATCTAGTAAACATGCTAAACCTTTTATTACAAAGGAAATACTGTGGCCTGTGGTAGTCCACAATTTCACTAGTAAAACTGTTGTTAATATTTAGGGATATTCAGTTCGTCATGAGTATATAATACTTAATTTGGTACTGGTCTAAGGACCAGTCATCTTGCAGATGAATTACTCTGAAAACCAAGCTTGTTTGTGACCCTTAGAGATTGAAGTTGAGCTCATCAGCTGTAGCAGTGATTCTGACTTAAATTTCTTACATTGTGTTGCATTATGTGTATAGTTAGACAGCCATACAGACTAAAAGTGGATTTTTAGGCCATTACTGTAAGTGCTCACATCATGCTAGCTCACTACCGATTATTCTCTGGGAACAAGCAGGAAGTCAGTCCTCACATATGGGTGATGTTGGCACCAATGGAGCCCTCACGGAAGCATCCCCCCAGCTTTCAAAGAAAGCCTTTGGGAGATGCCACTACGCATGCGTGGTCCCTTCCCGTCCAAGGGTGCCATCTTGCTCAGTCTCCTTTTCTTCCTGGAGCCCTTCAGACGTTCGTCTGGCTTGTCCCAGGGAAAAGTTGATTTTTCTCTCCGAATTTCATACTCATCTCCGGTATCACACCGGTACTCTTCCTAACTACTAATCTTGTTGTCTCGGCGTTGTTTGGTCTATTTTTGTAGTTTTCACTCTTTTCTTTTCCTGGCACCTTTGCACCTTTTTTTCTCCCACTAGCAGCCCGGAGAGTCTTCGACCTCGCAGGGGTACGGTTTTCCACCATGGCTACCAGTGGCTTTAAAAAGTGTGATCGGTGCTCCAAAATTGTCTGACACACACAAACACACATGACTGCTGTCTCCGCTGCCTTGGGTCAGACCACGACCCGGCAGCCTGCGGTCTCTGCAAGAGGGATGTCCAGTAAGGCCCTCAAGAACTGCCAGCAGCAGCACGATACGTTTTTCACAGAGTCCCCAGTGCCTCCGAAGGCCAGGGCCTCATCTGAGGCCCTGACATCTCAGGCGGAACCTTCCGAACCCGAGCCTTGTCGAGGGTCCACAGAAAGAGGGTCTCCCTCGAGAGAACCCAGGAAGAAGAAGAAACCCTCGAAGGCGGCATCTTTGGATGGTTCTGACCAGCCAGGTGCTCCATGGGCTCAGTCCTTCAGTCCGAGATGTTCGTCCGAGGCGTTGGAGAAGGAGCGGCCTGCAAAGGTGCTCCGGAAAGATTCGACCGCGGACCAGCCTCGGTCCCCAGACACTATCCTCGTTGAGGATTCCCCTGCGGGAGAGCTGTCATTGGGCCTGAGTCCCTCTGTGCCCGTACCAAAGGCTGTGGAGCCTTCTGCTCTGGAGTCCTGAATGACAGCTCTGGAGCACAGTTTGCCTTCATGGACCAGCTGTGGGTGCTGTTGTCCAGCACGACCGGTTCATCCGCCATGACCACCGGGCCCTCGATTTCCAAGATGTCCCTGGAAGCCGGGCCGGTCCTCGAGGTCCTTAGGCTTCGAGTCAATCCTTGGCCAAGGTCACAATCAGAGTTCTGCTCAACAGGACCACGGTCATCCCCACAAGTTTGTGGGGCACCGGCCGCAGGGCATCGGGGGCTCTGAACCCTGCGGAGCAGCCCTCTTAGGAGTCTTCAACGGACTACTCTGCATGGGAGATGGAGGACAAGGAATCCCCCGATGCCTGTTGCCATCGTGATGTCCCATCTGACTCTCCCATCTCGGAGCCTCGATGGTGGTCCCCGCCCGAGGATATGGGCTTCCTTGATTTTATCATGTTTAAGGCCCTGGCATTCCCGACAGTCGGAGGAGGACCCTCGGGTAGATGAGTTGGAAATCCTCCAATATGAGGCTCCTCCATGAGAATCGCTCACGGTGCCCATTCATCCCATACTGAAACGGCTGATGCTCCAAATGTGGGAGAGACCGGCTTCGGTGCTGGTGTTGAGCAAACGGCTCGACTAGATGTATCGAATCTGCCGGAGCCCAGACTTCCAAAAGTTTATAGCTACTGCATAACTCCATGGTGGAGTTGGCCATGCATCAGATAAAAGCCAGAAGATGCACTCCTCGGTACCCCCAGCAGAGAGGCCCTGTATGCCCTCTGCAGAAAGTGCTATCAGGGCTCAATGCTCATCGGCCGCATCCAGGCCTATCAGCTGTACATGGGCATGCTCTTGAGAGACCTGGCGAAGGAACTCACCGGGTTCTCGGCTGGTCTCTCTAAGGAACCTTTGTAGTGGTTCAAGAACCTGGCCAAAGCAGTCCGTGAATGCTCCAAATTCCTGTCTCGAGTGGCCTATGACTGGTTCGAGTCAGCAGCTCAAGTAACATAGTAACATAGTAAATGACAGCAGATAAAGACCAGTATGGTCCATCTAGTCTGCCCAGTAAGATGGCAAGAGTTAGGCGCACCTGCCGCTCTGTATAGGCCACCCCTCCCCATGTCTTTGTTTAGGGGTGAACCCACTACTCCATTTAGGACACCCCTGTTTGTTGAGAAATTAGATAAGTTTATTTTGATTTTATCCTGTTGCTATAAAGGGTTCCACTGTGTCTGTCCCATGCCATTTTGAGTTCTGTCACAGTATTTGCCCTCACCACTTCCATTGGGAGGGCATGCCAAGCATCCACCACCCTTTCAGTGAAAAAGTATTTCCTGACATTGTCTTTCAGTTTATCCCCTTGCAGCTTCATGTTATGCCCTCTAGTTTTTCCAGCCTCCCCGTCTTTGGAAGAGGTTTGTTTGTTTCTCTTTAAGTATTTAAAGGTCTGAATCACGTAGGTCTCCTCTCCTCCAGTGTGTACATATTTAGGTCTTCAAATCTCTTCTCATAAGGCTTCTGACGCAGGCTCCAAATCATTTTGGTCGCCTTCCTCTGAATAGTTTCCAGTCTTTTTACATCCTTTGCAAGATATGGTCTCCAAAACTGAACACAGTATTCCAAGTGAGGCCTCACCAGTGACTTATACAGTGGCATTAGTACCTCTTCCTTTCTGCTGGTAATTCCTCTTTGTATGCAACCCTACATCCTCCTGGCTTTTGCCACCGCCTTGTCACACTGTTTTGCCACCTTGAGATCCTCAGAAATCGCACCAAGGTCCTTCTCCTGGTCCGTGCACACCAACCTCTTACTCCCTATCACATACATTTCCCTTGGATTTCTGCTTCCCAAGTGGATGACACTGCACTTCAAATTAAACCTTAATTGCCAAGCATTAGACCATTCTTCCAACTTTTGTAGATCTTTCTTTGTTATCCACTCCCTCGGGGGTGTCCACACTGTTGCAAAGTTTCATGTCATCTGCAAAAAGGCAGACTTTTCCATTCAGTCCTTCAGCAATATCACTCACAAATACATTGAACAGTGCCGGGTCCAGGACGGAACCCTGGGGCACCCCGCTAATCACCCTCCTTTCATCCAAGTGAGCTCCATTTACCATCACCTTCTGTCTGTCAGTCAACCAATTTCTGATCCATTTCACCACCTTGGGACCCATCCCCAAACTACTGAGTTTATTGATAAGCCTCCTATGAGGAACAGTATCAAAGGCTTTGCTGAAATCCAGGTAGATGACATCCATCGCATGCCCCTGATCTAGTTCTCTGGTCGCCCAGTCAAGTAGCAGCGGCTGTCATCGGTGCATGCCACCAAGCTTGGCTACAGTCGTCCGACCTTGAGCAGTGGGTTCAGGACAAATTGGTCAGTGTCCCCTGCCAAGGAGAGAATCTCTTTGGCAAACCCATGACCAACAAGGCTGCCAAGCTGGAGACAGAATTCATGACGACGACCAGGCGCTCTAAAAAGACCGGTGATCCTCCCCAACTGGCAAAAAGTCCTTCTACCCGAGGAAGGGACCTGCTTACTGAAACTACCCACCTTATCAGGCCTCCCCAGCTCCCCGACAGGGTCAGCAGGCCAAGGGACATGGGCATGGCCCACATAAGCAGAAGGCTCCAAAACCCCAGGCATCAGCTCCGGCCCAGCCAGTAGGGAGTTTTTGACTCCTTGAGCATAGCCTCTCTACCCCATGGAGATCAGCAGCCCACAGGGGGATATTAGCCCTCTAAGCCCAGAGGTGGGTGGCCATCACCACAGATTCCTGGGCACTAAGGGTAGTCAGGGAGGGTTATGTCCACCTGACTCAGACACCTCCCCCTTATTTCCTGGGAGAGCCCCTCAGGTCTCCCCTCCACTGGGACCACCTTCTGAAAGAGTTGGCAGGTCTTCTCAAGGACAAAGCGGTGGAACCGGTGCCCCACCACCTCAAGGGAAAGGGGTTCTACTCCAGGTACTTCCTCGTGCCAAAAAGAACAGGGGGCCTAAGGCCCATCCTCGACCTGCGCAACTTCAACAAATTCTTGAGGGAGAAGTTCAAGATGCTCTCCCTTGGAATATTGCTGCCATATTTATTTATTTTATTTATTTTTTCTTATATACTGCACTTTTTAGCATCAGCACGGTTTACATGGAACCATAATTAACAAATATCAGTTTTACATAGAACAGGGAAGAAAAACTTGGATAACTTAGGGAGACATGCACAACAATTATTTACATATATAACAATAAGCTTTGTGAGTATCTTATGTAGGGAGACTGGCTATGCTCCTTAGACCCCCAAGGATGCTTATACCCACATCCTCATCCACCCCAACCACAGGCAGTAACTGCGGTTCCTAGTGCGGGGCAGGCACTTTCAATATAGGGTGCTCCCCTTTGGCTTAGCCTCTGCCCCAAGAGTTTTCACAAAATGCCTGGCAATCATGGCTACCTTCTTCCCATTCCATGGATCTTCATCTTTCCCTACCTGGACAGTTGGCTCTTAAAGGGAGGCACGGCTTCAGAGGTGCAGCAGACTACCGCACGCACCATCCAGGTTCTGCAGCACTTGGGCTTTGTCATAAACTATCCCAAGTCTCATCACCTCTCTACCTAGAGTCTGGAGTTCATTGGGGCAAGGATTGACACACTCCAGTCGAAGGCTTTCTTGCCCAGGGACCGAGCCAATAGTCTCAGGACTCTGGCTCGGGGGACGTACAGTACCGTCCCTTGGTGCCCGCTCTGCTTCTCCTGCGCCTCCTTGGGCACATGGCCTCCGCGGTCCATGTCACCCCAGATGCTCGCCTCCACATGAGGGTGGCGCAGTGGTGTTTCCGGGACCAGTGGTCTCAGGCCAAGGGCCGCCTCTGAGACAGTTTGTGACCTGCCGATTGTGGACTCCCTGGTCTGGTGGCAATCGCCCCAGCATATTGAGGCAGGCATGCCTTTTCAGGCCCCAATTTCCTCATGTGTCCTCACCACGGATGTCTCTCTGCTTGGCTGGGGAGCCCACTGCAGAGATCTCCGCACCCAGAGCAGATGGTCACCAGACAAGAGCACCCAGCAGATCAACCTTCTGAAGCTCCGAGCCATACACCTAGCCCTGAGGGTCTTTTGTCAGCACCTGCACCTGCATCACCAGCCGGTGCTAGTTCAGACGGACAACCCAGGAGGTAGTGTTGTATGTGAACAAACAGGAGGGCACGGTGTCTTGTACCCTTTGTCAGGAAGCACTGATCCTCTGCTGGTTTGCAGTCCAACAGGGTATTTTCCTGCGGGCAGTGTACCTGCCAGGCCAGGACAACCTGCTGGCCGACAGGCTCAGCAGAGTTCTCCAGCCGCACGCCAGTCTTTTCCGTCTCTGTGGAGAACCTGTGATGGACCTGTTCGCCAGCTTGGACATTTTTCAGTTGCTCCGCTTCTGCTCCTGGCAGGCGCACCCCTCCAGGGTGGTAGCGGACGCGTTCCTGATCTCATGGTCGGAAGACCTCATGTACGCCTTCCCTCCTAAGATGCTGATTGCTAAAACCTTGTTCAGGACTCTCTGCGACAGGGCCTCGTTCATCCTGATAGCTCCTCAGTGGCCCAGGCAACTGTGGTTCCTGCTGCTTCTCCAGTTGATGGTGGAGACCCCCATCACCCTGTGCACCGACTTGGGACTCCTATCTCAGGAGGGGGGCGCTCTCCTGCACCCCAATCTGGGGTCCCTGTCACTGACAGCCTGGTTGCTGAGAGGGTGATTCTGGCTCCTTTAAACTTCCTGGTTGAGGTGGAAGACAATCTGCTGGTCTCTCGCAAGGCCTCTACTAGGAAGGCTTACACCCTCAAATGGCGCAGGTTCTCAGTTTGGTGTGCCGTACGCGGGGCTGAACCTTTCTTCTGCTCGGTGGCCCTGGTGTTCCACCTCTCCCAGTCCAGGCTCAAGTCTGTCGGGGTGCTTCTTAGTGCCCTGGCAGCGTTCCACCATCCGGCGGATGGTAAGCCCTTCTTGGCCCAACTATCGGTGACACATTTCCTTCAAGGTCTGCTCTTATTGAAACCCCCGGTTCACCCTTCAGCAATCGAATGGGACCTCAACGTGGTATTGGGGCAGCTCACTCACCCGCCCTTCAAACCTCTGGCTACCTGCCACCTCTGCTACCTCTCTTGGAAGGTGGCTTTCCTGGTCGCGCTTACCTCCACTTGCAGAGTTAGTGATCTTAAGGCCTTTGTGGCGGAGGCGCCCTATACCAGGTTTTACAAGAACAGAGTGGTGCTTTGCACACACCCCAAATTCCTGCCGAAGGTTGTGTCACCCTTCCATCTCAACCAGGAAGTAGTGCTCCCTACCTTCTTTCTAAGACCTCACTCCAGTCGAGTGGAGATAGTCCTTCACACCTTGGACTGTAAGAGGGCTTTGTCCTATATCCAACACACACCACAGGGCCACCGCAAAGCTGCTCAGCTTTTCATCTCCTACGACCCCAGAAGACTGGGGAAGGCGGTGACTAAGCGTACGCTGTTCTCATGGGTGACAGACTGTATTGCTTTCACTTGTGAGCAGGTGAGGCTCCTGCTGGAAGGCCATGTCACAGCGCACCGTGTCAGGGTCATGGCGGCCTCGATGGCAAACTTGCGCTCTGTACCGATGGTGGATATCTGCCGGGCCGCCACCTGGTCTTCAGTCCATTCCTTCGCAGCCCATTATTGCTTGGAAAGAGTCCCAATGGACAATGCTTTTGGCCAGGCTGTGCTCCATAATCTTTTTGGGATTTAGGCAACTCCTACCCTCCAGCCCTTCTGTGTTGAGGCTACCAGAGTGCTACTTTCATCGGACACAGGGGTCCTACTGAAGTCTGTGGACACGGACTCATTTGCTGCTGCTTGCGGCTCCCCATGAGGTAGCCCCTGTTTTTGCTATGGGCTTTCGGTAGCCTGTAGCTGGGGAGTCCCATATGTAAGGACTGACTTCCTGCTTGTTACCTGAGAAAGCGTAGTTACTCATCTGTAACAGGTGTTCTCCGGGGACAGCAGGAATCAATCCTCTCAACCCTCCCTCCCTCGCGTTGGAGTTGCTCCTTTATCATCTTTTATTTTTTCTGTCTTAGCTATGTCATCTGACTAACAAGATGGCACCCTTGGTTGGGAAGGGCACCATGCATGCATGGTGGCATCTCCCAAAGGCTTTCTTTGAAAGCTGGGGGGATGCTTCCACGAAGGCTATGTCGGTGCCGACATCACCATATGTAAGTACTGATTTCTGCTGTCCCCGGAGAACACCTGTTACAGGTGAGTAACTACGCTATCTCCAGATTGAAATATATTAAGTATACATTTATCTTTCTTCATGACTTGCTGATATTTGGTTAAGGGTGAAGTGGATTGTGGTTTAAAAAAGAAAAAAAATTGGATACATTTCACAACAGCCAGTAGCGCCTGTTTGGTTTGTCCAGTCATATGTTGGTGCATGTATGGATGGGGAAATAAAAATTTGAGGCAAGCAAGAGTCATGAGGTTGGCAGGGAGTACAGAATCTGCTACACAAATTAAAGGGAAAATCATTGGTGGCTATGCCCAAAAACCCTGGCTTACCCACCCTCTTTTTCTCTTTACTCCAGAGGCATCTTAATAAAGTCTGACCTAGTCCAGGGTGGTAGCAACAGTGATGGCCCAAGAGTTTCTGCTGCCCTTGGCAAAAGCCCCGGCCGTACTGAGTTGCGCTTCTGTCTATTCTGATGGCAAGGTCTGTGGGGGTGGGGGGGGGGGGTGGCTCTGCTCTGCTGCAGGCCATGTACTTTGGCATACATGGCCTGCCGTTTCGGACACCCCTCCAACATGATTTCAGGGGTTCAGAAGCGGCAGGCCATGTATGCCAAAGCACATGGCCTGCCACTGAGCCTAGACTCCAGAATTGGTGGCAGCCCGGCTCAGCATGGTGGGGAGGTGGTGTGGCTCAACATGCACGGTGGGAAACTGTAGGCCATGTGTGCCAAAGCACATGGCCTGCCACCCATAGAGATCTGCTGCCCTAGATGACTGCTTAGTCTGCCCAGTGGATGTGCTGACCCTGGGTAGTCGCAGCTTGGTGGTGTTGCATGGCACCATTAATGTATGTTCCTTTGCCAAGTCCTGCCCCTGCTGTGGCTTCCGTACAGAAAGTGGTATCTGGAGAAGAATGTGCACTTACAGCCCTGTATACCTTATGCCCTGCTGATGCTACCACTGCCATTAGGCCTTGTCAGTGGAAGAGCAGGTTTCAGGGCCCACAAGATAGCGCTGCTGACATTCAAAGCGGTCAATAATCTCTCCTCCTCTTCACTATCTGACCTTATCCAAACAGCAGCCCCTAATAGACCAAGAAGATCCGCAGCAGTAAATATGCTAACATTGCCAAGAGAATTAACAAGATGCACCTCTGCAACTGCAAACAGGGCATTCAGTCTCTGCGCCCCAAGACTCTGGAACTCCTTACCAACAAACATCAGGTCAACCACCAACCTAATCCAGTTTAGGAAGGCCCTTAAACACTTCCTTTTCCTCAAATACTTCCTAGAGAGCAATGAATCACATTCCCACTCAATTTCTTACAACTTTTCCAACACACCTTGTCAGCCAGAGGACCACACCATGCAAGAGGTCCTTGACTAGTAAATCTGTTTTTCTATGACAATGTTTTTTGTAAATAGTTATCTCTAGTTATCCAAGTTGGCTTTCCTGTTATTTGTAAACTCAGACTTATGTACCCGTCTGTTTTGTTCCATGTAAACCGCGCTAACGAATAGTGCGGTATAGAAGAAATAGTAAATAAATAAAATAAATAAATAAATAGAGAAAAAGGAAACTTGTTGTTTTTTTCACATTCAGGATGCACTTCCATGGTTAGACTTAATATTTAAATTTAACTGTACAGGAGACATGCAGAGTGGTCAGCACAGCAGCACTGAAAAAACAATCTATGATATGAGCTGCATTGGGAGTGATAGAAATTTTGCCTTGGTTCTTAGCTCAGATCTTCATTACAGAGGCTATCTGCATCTGGCAGACTTTATCTTTATTTTAAATTAAATTGGCCTCTTATAACCTTAAGGTTGATGCATAAGGATTGTCAAAAGGATAGACTACATCCTTTGGAGTCACTTGCCAAATGACTGGCAGAACTCCTCCATGGTGACCTGTTGGGACGAAATTCACACACTTCTCTATTCGCTGTCAGGACCCATAAAGGAGGAATTAGTACTAGATTTGGTAGAGTATTTCTGATGTCAGTGGGCACCCAACAGTGTTCTTGTGGTCACCAGAAGGTGTAGTTCAGTATAACCTTAACTGTTTCTGCTATCTCAACAAATAGGAATGACCTGCACGGAGTGATGGGTACACCCCTAAACCAAGGCATGGGGAGGGCAGAACTGGAGCGGCAGGTGTACCTACTCTTGCGATGTTGCTAGGCAGACTAGATGGACCATGATGATCTTTATCTGCCATCATATACTATGTTACTATAAGTTGGAAGCAGGGTAGAGGAAACAAAAAGGGGGATGGAGGTGCTGCCAATCTAGGTGAAGCAATCTAGGTGAAGTAGAACAAGGGGCCATTTGGAAGGAACAGCTTTAAAGAGAACATTTTTCTCCGGGAACAAGCAGGAAGTCAGTGCTCACATATGGGTGATGGTGCCGACAGAACCTGCACGGATCCACTCCCTAGCTTTCAAAGCTTTTGGGAGCTACACCGTGCATATATGTTCACCTTCCCGCTCAAAGCTACCATCTTGCCTCTTTCTGTATTTTTCTGCAGAGCCCTGCAAATGTCCCATCTGTGTACCCCAGTAAAAAGTTTATTTTTTGACCCTTACCCTTTTTTCTCCTTTTCTGTTGAGCACTCAACTCAATCACCTTCCGCTTCAGAGTCTTTGCCTTGGTGTCCAGATTTTCGTTCAAGTATTTTTTTCTTTAATTTTTCTTTTTTGGTGCGTGGGATTTTTCTCTCGCGGCCTACCTGGTTGAGACGTCTGAGTTTGATCTTGCGAGCCTTATTTTTCTCCAGGAACAAGAAGGAAGTTGGTCCTCACTTATGGATGACATCGGTGCCAACGGAGCCCCATGCGGAGCAAATCCCCAGCTTTCAATGAAAGTCTTTGGGACTTGCTACCACGCATGTGCGGTCCCCTTCCTGCCCAAGGGTGCCATCTTGCTCAGTCTCCTTTTTTTCCGCGGAGCCCTTCAGACGTAGTTCCTCCATGTCCCGGAAAAAGTGATTGTTTTTTCTCTGTTTTCTTCGTCAGTCGACACCGGTATCCTTCCCACCTCCGGTACTCTGGTATCAAGTCGGGTTCTTCTTTTCCACTTCTTGAACTTTTTGTCCCTGAGGCGCTTTCGTGCCCTTTTTGTCCCTCTTTTCCTCGCTGGCAGCCTGCAAGGGTCTTTGACCTCGCCGGGGTCCTTTTTCCCCTGATGGCTACCAGCGGTTTTAAGAAGTGCGATCGGTGCGGGGAAAATCATGTCCCTCACTGATACTCACGACTGCTGCCTCCATTGCCTCAGGCCGGATCACGACCCGCTGGCCTGTGGCCTGTGTAAGAGGATGTCCTCTAAGGTCCTGAGGAGCCGCCAGCAGCAGCATGATAAAATTTTCACCGAGTCCCCTGTGCCTCCGAGAGCCAGGACCTCATCTGAGGTCTCATCGTATCGGGGGGAACACTCTGAGCCTGAGCATTGTCGAGGTTCCTCAGAAAGGGGGTCCCCTTTGCGGGAGCATAAGAGGAAGAAGTCCTCAAAGGCGGCGTCTCTGGATGGCTTTGGTGTCGGACCTTCACGGGGCCAGTCACGGAGCCCCGAACGCCTTCCCGGGTTGTCTGAGAGAGATTGGGCCTGCTAAGGCTCCTCAGCAAGACCTGGACCCATCTAGGTAAGTACAGACCATTCTGGTGGAGGAGTCCTCTCCGAGGGAGCTGGCATCGTGGCCGATCGAGTCGGCACCCGAGCTAGAGGCTATGGAGCCTCCCGGACTCGTGTCCAGGATGGCAGCTTTGGAGTCCAGTTTCACTGCCTTCATCGCAGAGCAGCGGGCGCTGATGTTTGGTTCCTCTACCCCGACCACCTGGCCCTCGATGTCAAAGTCGACCCCAGAGGCCGATCCGATCCTCAGCCGATGTCACCCTTGGCCTCCTGTTTGGGACCGAGGTTGTTGCCGCCGAGCCTGCCGGCATCGGGGCGGAAGGCGCCGAGGTCCTCTGCCTGCTGAGCCCTTCAAGTCCTCATCGGAGGCCTCGACTTGGGAGACTGAGGACACGGAGTCCCCGGATACCCGCAGGCATAGGGACGTCCCATCTGATTCCCTGGTATCCGAACCTTGGAGAAGGTCCCCACAGGAGGATATGCGGTTCCTGGACTTCGTGTGGGATATGTCCAAGGCTTTGGTTATCCCCACGGAGTCCGAGGAGGTGCCTCGAGCTGACGAGCTTGAGATCCTCCAGTATGAGGTTCCTCCTCAGGAGAGACCCTCACGGTACCCGTTCCTCCGATCCTGGAACGACTTATGCTCTGCATGTGGGAGACACCGGCGTTGATGCCGGTGATGAGCAAATGGCTTGACTCGATGTATCGGGTCTGTCGAAGCCCTGGATTCCTGAAATCACAGCTGCCGCACAACTCCATGGTTGTGGAATCGGCCATGCGTTGGCTGAAGAGTCAGAAGACACACTCCAGGAGGCAGGGAGGCCCGTAACTTGGATGCCTTCAGCAGGGAATGTTTCCAGTGTGCAATGCTGAATTGTCGAATCCAGGCATATCAGCTGTACATGGGCATGTACCCGAGAGACCTGGCGAAGGAAATCGCTGCGTTCTCGGCTGGTCTCTCCGAGGAGCCTTTGCAGTGCTTCAAGGGCCTGTCCAAAGCTGTCTGTGAATGCTCCAAGTTTGTCTCGGGCGGCCTATGGCAGTTTTGAGTCGGCAGCTCGAGTAGCCACGGGGGCCATCGGTGCACGCCGCCAAGCCTGGCTGCGATCATCCGACCTCGAGCAATGGGTTCAGGACAAGTTGGCCGATGTCCCATGCCAGGGAGAGAACCTCTTTGGCAAACCCATGTCCGACAAGGCTGCAGAGCTGTAGACAGAGTACATGACGAGGACATGGCTCTCTAAGAAGATCTCTGCCCCTTCTCGTAAGAAGGGCTTGGGTAAAAAGCCCTTTTACCTGAGGAAGGGTGCTGCTTACTGAAATTACCCCCCTTATCAGGCCTCCCCGGCTCCCCAACAGGGGCAGCAGGCCAAGGGACAGGGGCATGGCCCACATAAGCAGAAGGCCCCCAAACCCCAGGCCCCGGCTCCAACCCAGCCTGGTGGGGGGGGGGTTTTGACTCCCACAGCATGGCCCCTCTTCCAGCCAGAGCCAGGCAGTCCACAGGAAGTCGGCTCACCTTGTTTGCCCACAGGTGGACAGTCATCACCACCGATTCTTGGGCATTACAAGTGGACAGGGAGGGCTACCTTCTATGTCTAGTCCAGGTGCCTCCACAATACTTTCCAGGAGAGCCCTTCAGTTCTCCCCTTCACCAGGACCACCTTTTGAAGGAGTTGACAGGTCTTCTTGAGGATCAGGCAGTGCAACCGGTGCCCCACCACCTTCAGGGCAGGGGTTTCTACTCCACGTATTTTCTGGTACCAAAGAGAACAGGAGGCCTCAAACCCATCCTAGACCTGCGAAATTGCAACAAATCCCTGGTATGGGAGGAGTTCAAGATACTGTCCCTTGGAAAATTGCTGCCGTACCTCTGCCAGGGAGACTGGCTATGCTCCTTAGATCTGAAGGATGCCTACATGCATATTATGATCCACCCCAGCTACAGGCAATACCTCCGCTTAGTGGTGGGAGGAAACCACTTTCAGTACAGAATACTTCCCTTTGGCCTTGCCTTGGCCCCCAGGGTATTCACAAAGTGCCTGGCGGTGGTCGCTGCCTTCATCAGGTTTCAAGGAGTTTTCGTCTTCCCCTATCTCGATGATTGGCTCATTGGGGCACTTCAATCAGCGAAGTGCGACATGCCACAGCCCGTACCATCCAGATCCTGCAGCACTTGGGGTTTGTAATCAACTACCCCAAGTCTCATCTGGAACCGACCGAGGAGCTCGACTTCATTGGGGTAAGGCTTGACACATCCAGTCGAAGGCCTTTTTGCCCACAGACAGGGCAGAGCTACTCATGACCCTGGCAGGCCTGTTAAGTCACAGACTCTCAGTGCCAGCAAGACAATTGCTGCATCTTCTGGGCCACATGGCCTTCCCCAGTTCATGTAACCCCAAATGCCCGCCTCCACATGCGGACTACGCAGTGGTGCCTAACAGACCAGTGGTCCCAGACCTCGGGACACCTCAAGGACAGGATCAAGATCACCAGGGCTCTGATGTGATCCCTGACCTGGTGGCTCTCCCCCCATCATCTGGGAGCGGGCATGCCCTTTCAGACCCCTCCCCACTCAAGGACCCTCACCACAGACGCCTCCTTACTGGGTTGAGGAGCTCATTGTCAGGGGTACCATACTCAGGGAGTGTGGTCCCGAGAGGAGAGCACATAGCAGATCAGCTTGTTGGAGCTGCACGCCATTCGCCTCGACCTCAGTCTTCAAACCCTACCTGAGCCACAGAGCTGTCCTAGTCCAAGCCGACAACCAGGTGGCCATGTTCTACGTGAACAAACAAGGGGGCACGGGGTCTCGCATCATATGTCAGGATGTCCTTTGCAATTCAACAGGGGATTCTTCTGAAAGCGGTGTACCTGCCTGGCCGACAGGCTCAGCAGGATGTTCCGACCGCACGATTGGCAACTCGATCGGGAGGTGTCCCACCAGTTCTTTCAGACCTGGGGGAGGCCAGTGTTGGACTTGTTTGCCAGTCCAGACAACCACCAGTTACCCTGGTTTTGCTCAAGGCAACTGCACCCGGCCAGAGTGGCCACCGATGCCTTTCTAGTCTCATGGTCGGCGGGGCTTCTGTATGCATTTCCGCTGACTCTGGTCGCCCAGACTCTGTTCAGTATTCTTCACGACATAGCTCTGGTCATCCTCATAGCGCTGCTTTGGCCCAGGCAACCATGGTTCCCACTTCTCCTGCAGCTCTCGGTGGAGGCTCCCATTCCCTTGGGCTCGTCCCCACGGCTCCTATCCCAGGAGGAGGGCTCTCTCTTACATCCCAACCTTCGTTCTCTGTCGCTGACAGCATGGCTGCTGAGAGGATGACTCTTGCCCCACTTCTCCTCCCATAGGAAGTCGAGGAGGTCTTACTGGCTTCCCGTAAACAGTCTACTAGACGGATGTATGCCTTCAAGTGGCGCAGAGTTGCTATTTGGTGTGCTGGGCGGAGGGTGGGTCCCTTCTGTTCAATTGTTATGGTCCTGCAATACCTGTTCCATCTCTCTGAGCAGGGCCTTAAGTCTAACTCCGTCAGGGTGCATCTCAGTGCCCTGGCCGTAAACCACTTTCTCGTAGACAATAGGCTTCTCACCCAGTGGTGTCCAAGTTCTTGAAAGGCTTGCTTCTGTTAAAACCTCTGGTACGTTCCTCGTCAGCCGAGTGGAATCTTAATGTTGTCTTGGGACAGCTCACCTGGCTGCCCTTTGAGCCGATGGCCACGTGCCATCTTCGTTACCTCTCCTGGAAAGTGGTGTTCTTGGTGGCACTCACCTCTGCCCGCAGGGTCAGTGAGCTCCAGGCCCTCGTAGTCGAAAGACCTTATACCAGATTTTACCAGAATAGGGTGGTGCTCCGGACATATCCCAAGTTCCTTCCGAAGGTGGTTTCTCCATTTCACCTCAATCAAGAGGTGGTGCTTCCCACCTTCTTCCCAAGACCGCATGCCAGTTGGGCGGAGGCAGTCCTCCATACCCTGGATTGTAAGAGGGCCCTGTCCTCCTACATTCAGTGTACACAAGGTCACAGGAGAGCTTCTCAGCTGTTTGTTTCCTACGACCCCAGTAAGCTGGTGGTGGCTGTGACGAAGCGTACGCTGTCCACCTGGGTGGCGGACTGCATTGCCTGGGCTTATGAGGCAGCGGGTCTCCCGCTGGAGGGGCCGGGTTACGGCTCAGAGTCAGGGCCATGGCGGCTTCAATGGCTTACCTCTGCTCTGTTCCTTTGGGTGGATATCTACCAGGCCGCCACCTGGTCTTCGGAACAGACCTTCGCAGCTCATTACTACCTGGCTAGGGAGTCCTGACGGGACAGTGCCTTTGGTCAGGCGGTACTCTGGAATTTATTTGAGGTCTAAGCAACTCCTGCCCTCCGACCCTCTCTGTGTTCAGGCTACCGGAGTGTCACTCCTTTGTTTAGGGTTGTCCTTGCGGTTGCTTGCGGCTCTTCTGAGGGAGTCTCTCTTGGCTATGGGTTCCAGGTAGCCTGTAGCTGGGGAGTCCCATAAGTGAGGACTGACTTCCTGCTTGTTCCTGGAGAAAGTGTACTCACCTGTAACAAGTGTTCTCCAGGGACAGCAGGAATCGGTCCTCAATACTCTTCCTCCTCCCCTTGGAGTGGCAGTCCATTTCATTGTTTTTTTTGATGTCTTTTTAGCTAGATCTGACTGGGCAAGATGGCACCCTTGGGCGGGAAGGGGACCGTGCATGCATGGTAACAATTCCCAAAGGCTTTCTTTGAAAACTAGGGATTTGCTCCACATGGGGCTCAGTCAGCGTTGACGTCACCCATAAGTGAGGACTGATTCCTGTTGTCCCTGGAGAACACCTGTTACAGGAGAGTAACTACGCTTTGCCTGCTATGCCCTTGACCAGCAGTTTTAAGCAGTGTGGCAAGTGCAATTGCACTGTCCTGTATGGACCGCCACAACACTGGCATTAAGTGCCTCGGGGCAGACCACAACGGGTCTTCCTGCCCGCTTTGCCTCCTCATGTCAGCCAAAACCTGGAGGGAACATGAAAGGGCGGCATGAAGAGCTGTTTGGTAAGTCTGGCTCTAGTTCAGCATCGGGGGTGGAATCCCTTCCTTCGATGCTGGGTGACGCATTCTTGTGTGCCTGGGCTCGTTCTGAGCCCAGGGGTCATTGGGCGTTGGAGTTGTGCTCAGAAGACCTCCCGTGTGCATTGGTAGCTCCCTCGAAGTTGACACAAGACCCAACCCGGTGTTGAGCAGTAAGTCCTTCTCGACTCTGCCTCGGAACTCTCAAACTCTCATTCAGTCCACCCCGCCTAACAGAATTAGAAGACCTACATCAACTAACACTCTAGTAATCCCAAGGACCTCAGCAAAATGCACACTAGCAACATCAAACAGGGCCTTCAGTCTTTATGCCCCTAAATGTTGGAACACTTTACCACCAAATATTTGTGCTGTTACCGATCTAGTACAATTCAAGAAGGCACTCAAATACCACTTATTCCTCCATTGCTACCAGGACAGCCAGACTCCAACCTAATTGCATCTCCTCCATACTAGCCTACCATTCAAGATTGTACTTAATCTGTAGCACAAGCTTACTGTACATATGTAAATAGTTGCATTCATACTTCCCTATGTTATCCAAGTTGTTTTTCCTGTTCTCTGTAAAACCAAACAGTTTGTTGTTATGGTACTGTGTTTTATGTAAACCGCGCTGATGATAAATAGTGCGGTATATAAGAGATTGTAATAAATAAATAATAAATAATGTGACTCGGAACGACGGACGGGAGTACCCGTCGAAGCAGTCCCAAAGGAACGAGTCACCCCCGACTCCATCACAATCTGGGACTCCCTGGCCAGGGAGTCTGCTTCAGCCCTGACACCAACGGGGTCCTGACCAGCTGTGGTGCTCTTTGGTATCAAGGCCCGCATGGCAGCCCTCAAGCGTAGCTTCACAGCTTTCCTTGAGGCACAGTGGGGCCCAATTCCTAGTCCCTCTGGGTCGTCAGCACCCCACATGGGAACCTCCTCACTGAGGACACCTGGAGGAGGCCTCTCCCATTCTGGAGCACCTCACTTGGTCGGTGTCGAGGCCCTCGACAATCAAAATGATGCTGTCATATCACCGGCATTGGGGAAATCTGTGCCTAGTCAGTCCGGGGACCGAGGGGCACTTGTTGACTTCTCGGGTTGGGAATCTGGGAAACTGATGAGGAGTCCCCCGACACCATACTCCAAGATGTTCCCTCCAACCTTGCTTTGCTGCACCACCGGTGAAGGTCCCCTCTGGAGGACTTAGCCTTCCTCGAATTCGTGAGGGAGATACCCCAGGCACTCACCTTTGTGGCGGTGCCAGAGGACGAACCTTATGCTGAGGACCTGGAGATCCTCCAGTAAGGCCCCTCCTCGAGAACACTGACTATGCCTGTGTCCCCCATCCTAGAACACTTGCTGTTCAGAATGTGGGAGAACCCAGTGATTGTGCCAATTGTGAACAGTCGACTCGATTCTCAGTATCAAGTCGACAAGAGCCAGTTATTCCAGAAAGCACAACTTCCACACATTTCCATAATGGTGGAGTCAGCTTTGCGTCAAATTAAGAGCCAGAAGATGCACTCCTTAGTGCCCCCTGGCAGGGGGGCCTGTACCATGGATGCATTTGGTAGGAAGTGTTTCCAGGGCTCGATGCTGACGGCCTGGATCCAGGCCTAAAAGCTGTACATGGGCATGTCCCTGAGAGACCTGGCAAAGGAACTCACCAGTTTTTCAGCTGGCTATCAGGTGAGCCTCTTGAAAGCTTTTGGACCTCGGTTTCCTCGGTCAAGGAATGCTTCAAATTTCAGACTTGAGCAGCCTTTGGCTTCGAGTTGGTGGCTCGTGTGGCTGCGGTGGGCATTAGTGCCTGCCACCTTGTCTGGCTGCAGTCCTCCAACTTGGAGCAGTGGGTGCAGGACAGGATAGCCGATGTCCAATGCTGAGGTGATAACCTCTTCGACAAGCCCATGACTGACAAGGCTGACAAGTTGGAGAAGGAATTCATGACAAGGACCAGGTTGTCAGTGTTGGACCCTTCCAGATGGAAGGCTTCAGGGGGAAAAAGCCCTTCCATCCGAAGACCAAGAAGGCTTAAGGAAACTATCCTGTTCTAGGCCTACTCTGCTCCCCCTCGGGCAGCAGGCCAAGGGCACAGCCCCCTTAAGCCCAAAGCTCACAAGCCCCAAATAGTGGGTCAGCCACAGCCTGGGGGAGTTTTTGATTCCTTGGGCATAGCCTCACTCCCTCAGAAGGTAAGGGGCCCAAGGTTCACGGGGGGAAGGCTCATCCACTTCCACCCGTTCCTTTTCTGTCCATGTCAACGGGCAGTCCTCCACTGTTCTTCCCCTCACTTGTGGCGTTCCGCAGGGTTCTGTCCTTTCCCCCTTACTATTTAACATCTTCCTCTCTCCACTACCATTAATTATGCAGCAATATCCCGTGTCATCGTACATCTACGCGGACGACATTGTCCTCCTTTTCCACACGTCACCACTATCTCCTGACATCTCCCAGCTTAGTCTTTGCCTTACTCACGTTGCTTCCTGGTTGTCCGAAAATTTTCTCCACCTTAATCCTGCTAAGTCTCAGCAATGTGGGTGTCACTAATTGGTACATGCTCCACCCTGGTTCCCTCCATTGGCCCAACTGCTATCCCTTTAACGTCTTCCTTCTGTTATCTGGGTGTTCTTTTGGATCCGTCCCTTTCCTTTCAGCAACATATCACATCACTCTCTCGCCACTCCTTCGCTGCTCTACGACAAATTCGAGCCATTCGTTCTGTGTTACCTCCTAGCTCACTGGTTACCCTCGTCCTTGCACTAGTTGTCAGTAGGTTGGACTACTGTAACGTTTTCCTGGCTAACCTCCCTAAGTATCAGCTCCAAAGACTACAACGGATTCAAAATACAGCAGCATGCCTAGTTACTTTCTCTAGTCTGTTTGATCATATTACTCCCATTCTCATCCAGTTACATTGGTTGCCCCTTCGTTTTCGCTTTCACTATAAATTTCTGATTCTGATTCATCGAGCCATCCATACCGGAAATCCTTTCTACTTAGCAAACTGCATTTCTCTGCATTCTCCTCACCGCCAACTCCACTCAATCCATGCCAACCGCTTATCACTTCCCTCACCGTCCCAGGCCCACTTAGAACAGACTCGCCATTCTGCTTTTTTCTTTTTTGGACCCCTCCTCTGGAACATGCTACCAACTCCCCTCCGGCTAGAACCCTCCTATCCTCAGTTTGTTGTTACTTAAGACCCATCTATTCCAGAAAGCATATGACCTTCCCCCTGAGGCCCCTCCCTGATCATCCTGTTTTTGTTTTTGTCCTTTAGGTTGTCACTTGTCTGTCCCTTGTTTTGCTTGTCTGTTGCCTGGCTGGACTATGTCTGTCTATGATTTGGTATTAGTGTGGTGTTACTATTCTGTCCTTGCCTCCTCCTTTCCTGTTTATTGGCGTTCCTTTTTCTTGGTTTGCAGTGTTAAATCCATCCTTTTTATTGTACACCGCTTAATGTTCTTACAATAGCGGTTTATCAAATATGAATAAAGATAAAGATAAAGGTGGCCCTTGATAGCCACGGACACCTGGGTGCTGCAAATGATCACAGAAGGCTACCTCCTTCATTTTTCCAAACTGCCTCCCCCCTCGTTCACAGGGGAATTACCCATGGACCCCTTGCATAGGGAGTTGCTCCTGAAAGAGCTTAAGTCATTGCTCTAGGATTGGGCGGCTGAGCCTGTTCCACCTCATCTGCAGGGAGGGGGGTTCTACTCTTACTTCCTGGTCCCCAAGAAAAGAAGGGGCTTCAGGCCCATTCTGGACCTTCAGGGCCTCCAGGACCTCAATGGCTTCCTGGTCAAGGAAAAGTTCAAAATGGTATCCCTTGGAACCTTGCTGCCCTACCTTCTCCAGGGAGATTGGCTATACTCCTTGGATCTCAAAGATGTTTACACTCACATCCTGATCCATCCAAGGCACCATCAATACCTCCACTTTGTAGTGGGAGGCCATCACTATCAGTACAGGGTGCTTTCCTTTGGCCTTGCCTCCGCCCCGTGGGTATTTACAAAATGCCTAGCTGCCAAGGCTGCTTGTTTCAGAGTCCTCTGAGTGTGTTCCCCTACTTGGACGACTGGCTCGTGTGGGTCAGCACTCTGGATGAGGTGCACAGTGCCACTCGGCGCACGTTGGGGCTGCTGCAGCACCTAGGGTTTGATGTGAACTTTCCAAAGTCTCACCTCGTCCCAACCCAATGCTCGACTCCACTTAGGCAAAGGCCTTCCTACTCCTTGGACAAGCTCAGCGCCTCGCTGCCCTAGCGCAGGAGATACAAGGCACCGCTCCTGTGACTGCCCAAGAGATGCTCCGCCTCCAGGGGCATATGGTGTCTACTGTCCACGTTGACCCCCTTTTGCCTGCCTATGCATGCAGCAGACCCAGTGGACTCTTGGCGCTCAGTCGGCGCAAGCGATGGGCTACCTGGAGGACCGTATCTGGGTCACTCCCGCCTTGGCAGCCCCCCTGACTTGGTGGCAGGACCACCACAACCTGAGTGCTGGCCTGCCGTTCCAGACTCCGCCAGTTCAGCACATCCTCCCTACAGATGCGTACAAGATGAGCTGGGGGGCCCACTGTAATCGCCTCCAGTCACAGGGGCTATAGTCGTTAGAGGAGAGTGTGTCGCAGTGGGGCACGGGTTCGTGCCACCTCTGCAGGGAGGCAGAATGCCTCTGGAACTTCACGGCAGTGAGGAACATTTTCCTCAAGGCAGTGTACCTACTGAGCCAAGACAATATACTGGCCGACTGCCTGAGCCACATCCTCCAGCCCCACGAATGAAGACTGAACCCATCCATTCTGGAGAAGATCTTCCGGTGGTGGGGCACACTGGAGATCGATCTCTTTGCCAACCCAGAGAATGCACAACTCCTGAGGTTCTGCTCCAGGAAACCAGGCCGGAGTCGGGAAGCAGCAGATGCCTTCCTCCTCCTGTGGTCAAAGGGCTTTCTGTATGCCTTCTCACTGGCACTCTGGTGCCTCGGGCCCTACTAACAATTCAGGTGGAAGTGGCCTCCGTTTTCTTCATTGCGCCCCCTTGGCCGAGACAGTCCTGTTTCCTCCTGCTTCTGCAGTTGTCACAGGGGAGCCCCTGGTCACCAGGGTATGCCCTGGACCTGCTCTCGCAGGACAGCATGCTGCGACACCCCAACATCCGGTCCCTGGTTTTGACAGCCTGGCTACTGAAAGGGTAGCGATCGTGCACTACTGCCTGATTCGACCAGTGGAGGATGTCCTGCTGGCCTGGCGTAAGGACTCTACACCTTTAAATGGCACAGGTTCTCCCTCTGGTGCACAGAACCTTCTCTTGTGCCATAGCGGAGGTATTGTGGTACCTATTGCATCTTTCAGAAGTGGATGGCCAGGCCGTGTCCATTCACCCCTTGGTGGGCCAGTTCATGTGTGGGCAATTCTTTGTGGCCCCGCTCCACCTGCTGCAAGTGGCGTGGGGACCTCAGCATGGTCCTAGGGGAGTTCATGGGGGGCCCCTTCGAGCCCCTGGTGACCTGTCCTCTAAGTACCTCTCCTAGAAGGCCGTCTTCCTGGTGGCACCCACCTCCGCCAGGCGAGTGAGCGAGCTGCAGGTTCTCGTGGCACATGAGCCCTACACCAGGTTCCCTAGAAACAGGGTGGTCCTTCGAACACAGCCGAAGTTCTTACCAAAGGTGGTCTCAACATTTCATCTGAACCAGGAGGTGGTGCAACCCACTGCCTTCCCCAAGGCCTCATGCCTCCAGGGCGAAGGCCTCCCTGCACACGCTGGATTGCAAGCGTGCCCTGTACTTCTATATCCAAAGGACTCGGCCCTATTGCCAATTGACACAACTCTGTGTCATTAAATCCCAGCCGCCTGGGGGTTGCAGTCTCCAACTGTACCCTCTCGGTAGGTAGCTGACTTCATTGCATTCATCTACTAGCAGGTGGGGCAATGTGCAGGCCATGGCGACCTCCGTGGCTAGCCTTTGGTCGGTGCGCTTGTTGGACATCTGCTGGGCAGCCACCTGGTCCTCCATGCACACTTTTGCAGCGCACCTCTGTCTGGAGGAGACCTCCCGGAATGATAGGGCCTTCTGCCAGGCTGCACTCCGTCACCTCTTCAGGGAATAATGCAACTTCTTCCCTCCAGCCCTCTGTGTCCAGGCTACTGGCATGGGGATTGCATCCTCAATGCTGCTACTGCAGTGTCAGACTTCCAGCCAATCAGCACCCCATGCTGCCCTTTACGGTCCGCTTTTTGGGTCTCCTGTGGCTTTTATAGTTTTTTTCCCGATAGCCTGTAACTTGGGAGTCCCATATGTGAGGACTGACTTCCTGTTTGTTCCTGGAGAAAGCGTTGTTACTCATCTGGTGTTCTCCGGGGACAGCAGGATTCAGTCCTCACAACCTTCCCTCCTCTCCTTGGAGGAGTTTTTGTTTTTTGCCGTCTTGTGCTATGATATACTGAGGCAAGATAGCAGCTTTGAGCAGGAAGGTGACTACACATGCGCAGTATAGCTCCCAAAAGCTTTATTTGAAAGCTGGGGAGTGGATCCGTGCAGCTCAGTCGGTGCCAATGTCACCTATATGCGAGGACTGATTCCTGCTGTCCTTGGAGAACACCTGTTAAAGGTGAGTAATTATGCTTTTATTTTTTATTTTATTTAGCTGCATTTTTATTTAGCTGCATTTATATCCTGCTTTTTCACCGGGTCAAAGCGGTTGGGGGATACATTTAACATGAGGGGATATGACACATACACTAATATTTACAGGGAACATGGGCAATGGAGGGTTAAGTGGCTTGCCCAAGACCACAAGGAGCACTTCCGGCCCAAGGTTGCTGTCCTCTAGTGGGATTTGAACCACCTATCTTCCGGCCTGTGGTACCTTGCCCCAACCACTAGGCTACGCTTTTTGTTGGGAAAGTAAAAAAATAACAGACCAGGTACAGCAATGGAAAACATTATTGGCACCCTTGCATTTTAGGTATGTTTTGCAAATATTCCAGCTGTATGTAATCATATTTTAATAGTATGTTCAAAGCTATCGTACAACAAAAAAAAGATGTTTTCAACTTAGATGTAGTAATTTCTGAGAAAAAAGACAAAATTAGACGTGGACAGGATTAATGGCACTCTTCTCTAATATTTGGTTGCACAACTCTTGGCAGTGATGACAGCCTCCAAAGGTTTATTGTAGACATCAGTAGGTTTTGTTCATTTGTCTGCTAGTAGTTTCTCCTCTTCAACTGCGGTTTATTCCAGTTCATGAATGTTTCCAGGTTCCTTTTACAAATGGCAGATTTCAGCTCTTTCCAAAGGTTCTTGATTGGATTGAGTTCGAGACTCATTGCTGGCCAGTTGAAAACAGTCCATTTGTTCCTTTTTAACCATTCTTTTGTACTTTTGGAAGTATGTTTTGGATCATTGTTCTACTGGAGGACCCATGACCTTCAATCCAGACCTGGCTTTCTGACACATAGTAGCACATTTTGCTGCAAAATAGTTTGGTAGTCCTCTGACTTCATGATTCCTTTAATACGTTCCAGGCCTCCAGTTCCTGAGGTAGCAAAATAGCCCCACAACAACATGGAACCTACATCATATTTAACTAAAGGAAGGGTGTGTTTCCTTATAAGCTTCATTTCTTCACCTGCAAATGTATCGCTGGTTTGCATTGCCGGAGCGCTCAAATTTTGGTTTTATCTGTCTATAGAACATATTTTCCCAGAAGGTTTGTGGTTTTTCAAATTGAGTTTGGGCAAAGATCAGGTGTGCCTTTTTATGTTTGTCTTTGAGCAGTGGGTCTTCCTCTGCCTTCGCCCATGAAGTCCTCCTTTGTTTAGTGTGTGGGTTGAGACCACCAGCCCAGATTGCTCCAGGTCTGCCTTAAGCTCTTTGGATGTTGTACATGGTGTTTTACCAACAGTTCGCACTAACCTTCAAAGACTTCTTGGATTAATTTTCCTCTTTTCACCATGTCCTGGGAGATGTGAACTGTAGACACAGGAATCCCAAGGTCTTTGGAGATGACCTTGTACTTCTTCGAAGTTTGATGTTTGGTGATTCTCTGAGAACAAGCAGGAAGTCGGTCACATATGGGTGACGTCAGCACCAACTGATTCCGTGTGGTAATCACTCCCCAGCTTTCAAAGAAAGCCTTTGGGAGTTACACCACGAATGCGTGGTCACCTTCCTTCCCAAGGATGCCATTTTACCTCGGTCTTCTTTTCTCCGTGGAGCCCAGAAGATGTCCTGTCTGTTCACTCAATGGAAAGTTCATTTTTTTCTTAGCGCTTTTGCCCTCTTTTACCAATTCACATTCAGGTCACTTTCCCTTCACCCATGATCGCTTGCCTGTGTCTCGCATTTTTTCTGACTGGAACATTCGAGTTTGATCTTGTGGAAGCCGTCTTCCCTGCTATGTCATCGGTCAGTGGCTTCAAGCAGTGTGGCAAGTGCTTCCACAGCATGTACTTCATGGATCGCCCTAGATGCTGCCTTTGCCTCTGTGCTGATCACGACGGCTCTACCTGCCTGCTCTGCCTGCAGATGTCTGGCAAGACTTGGAAGAGCCTTGAAACGAAGTGGGAATCTATCTTCAGCCAGAAGTTCTAGATTTCTGCCCCAGCATAGAGTGTGGAATTGCTGCTCTTGGGGATTGCGTCCAATGACTCCTCATTGTGGGGCCGAGCTCGTTCTGAGACGCAGGGTCATGGAGCCTCGGATCGGGATCGTCCTCCGGGGACCTCCCCCCATAAGGTACAGACTCCTCTCCCTGGCGTCGAGATCCAATGCTGGAGCCAGGGTTTAGACCACTGGCCTCGAAGCCCTTGGCATGAAGTCAAAGGTGATGGCCGGGAGTGGCTCCCGAAGCTGCCCTGGCAGGATGATGAACTAATCACCAATGGTGATTCCCCATTGGGGGAGCTGGCTCCAGGCCCGATTGCTTCGGTGCCTGAGAAGGTGGCTGTAATGCCACCTGGCCTCAAAGTTAGGATGGTGGTCCTGAAGCGCAGTCTGGCTGCCTTCCTGGACTTGAAGCACAGTACGATGCCTGGTCTCTTCGGGTACTAATGTCAGGCCCCTCCTCCTCGAGGGCTTTCCCCCCCAGAAGATGGCCAACCAGTGCTCAAGAAGCATGTTCTCCTCGCCAAGCCATGGTGTTCCTCTTCACCCGTGAGGCTTCGGGTTTCGCCTCCCAATTGCTTCTACGTCAGGGCATTGGGCCTCAGGGCCAATGCCCATTGAGCCATCGAGGTGCTCTCTGACTTGGAGTAGGAGACAGAGGACGAGTTGCCTAATACCTGACTGCATAGGGATGTCGCGTTGGATCCCTCTCCACCTCAAGAGTGGAGATGATCCCTGCCCGAGGACCTTGTGTTCCTAGACTTTGTGCAGGGGATATCCAAGGACATGTCCTTTATGGCTGAGCCGGAGGATGAGCCTCCTGCTGAGGACATTGAAATTCTCCAGTATAGCACCCCTCTGAGGGAAGTACTGACTGTGCCTGTCCCTTCCATTCTAGAGCGGTTGTGCTTCAAGATGTAGGACACCCCAGCGATGTTGCTTATTCTGAGTAAGTGATTCAATTACTAGTATTGAGTCTACAAGGGCCCCGGGTTTGAAAAATCACAGCTGCCACACAACTCCATGATGGTAGAGTTGGCTATATGTCGATCAAAAGCCAGAAGATGCACTTCTCTGTGCACCCAGGCAGGGGGGGCCCGCACCATGGATGGGTTTGGTAAGAGGTTCTACCAAGGCTCCATGTTTGTGGCCCGCATCCAGACTTACCAGTTGTACCTGAGAGACCTGGCAAAGGAGCTTGCTGGGTTCTCAGCTGGTCTAACTGATGAACCTTTAGTGCTGTTCTGGACCCTGGTCTCCTCTGTCAAGGACTGCTCCAAGTTTTACTCGGGCAGCCTATGCCTGCTTTAAATCTATGGCTTGGATAGCTGCTGTGGGCATTGGTACCTGCTGCCTGGTCTGGCAACAGTCCTGGAACCTAGTGCAATGGGTTCAGGACAAGTTGGTTGATCCATGCCAAGGGGACAGTCTCTTTGGCAAGCTCATGACCAACAAGGCTGCAGTGTTGGAGTTTGAATATATGACCAGAACCAAGCTCTCTCAGACCAAAGACCCTTCCTGGCGGAAGGCTTCTGGGAAAAAGTCGTCCTACCCAAAGAAGGAAGAGACTTATGGAACGTACCTGTATTTTCCTGCCTACCAAGCTCCCCAGCAGGGTCATCGGCTCCCCCCCCCCAGCCCCAGTCAGCACCCCTGCCACAACCTGGTGGGGGGGGGCGCTTTTGACTCCCTGGGCATAGCCCCTCTCCCTCCTGAGGGTCAAGACCCTATGGCACATGGGAGGCATATAGTTCACTTTGCCCACCTCTGTCCAGGCATTACCACCGATGCCTGGGTTCTGCAGGTGGTGTAGGAGGGTTACCTCTTCCACTTTGAGTAGATGCCTCTTCTGTTCTTGCCAGGGGAACCCCCCCCCATGACTTCTTTTCACTGAGATCTCCTGCAAAAGGAGCTTGGAATCTCCTTGCAGAGCAGGCAGCGGAGCCTGTCACCCCAACATCTTTGGGGCAAGGGGTTCTACTCCAGCTACTTCCTTGTCCTGAAAGACAGGTGAGTTTTGTCCCATCCTAAATCTGTGGGACCTCAGCTGCTTTCTGGTTATAGAGAAGTTCAAAATGGTATCCCTTGGAAAGTTGCTGCCCTACCTCCAGCAGGGAGATTGGCTATGCTCCTTGGATATAAGAGATGCCTATACCCACATCCTGATTCATCCTGGGCACCATCAGTTCCTCCGCTTTGTCGTAGGCAGATGCCACCATTGGTACAAGGATCTGCCCTTTGGCCTCTCGACCGCCACAAGAGTGTTCAAGTGCCTGGTGGTGGTCACCGCCTATCTTCGGCTACTAAGAGTCTTCATGTTCCCTTATCTGGATGATTGTTTCCTAAGGGAAAACTCGCCAGAGGAGGTCTGTCATGTGGGCCACCGCACCCTCTCGCTGCTGTAAGGTCTGGGGTTTGTCGTCAACTACCCTAAGTCACATCTGCAGCTCACATAATGCCTGGAGTTCATAGGAGCCCTCCTTGATACTATCCAGACCAGGGCCGCCTTCCTCCTAGACAGGGCTTAGTGGCTTGCATTCCTTGCAATCAAAGTACAAGGTCGCATGATGGCGTTGGCCCATTTTATGCTGCACCTCTTGGGGCACATGGCCTTGATGGTTCACGTGACCCCAGACATCCGCCTGGGAATGTGGCAGACACAGTGGTCCCTCAGCACTCAATGGTCTCAGGCCATGAATCGTCTCGATCGCAGGTCACCAGGCCCCTTATGAACTCCCTCGCCTGGTGACAGCATCTGCTGAACCTCTTCTCAGGTCTGTCTTTCCAGGCCCCACCAGTCCAGAGCATCCTCACCACGGATGCCACCAAGCTCGGGTGGGGAGCCCACTGTGGTGTTCTCCGATACCACAGCATTTGGACACAGGAGGAAATCCTACACCAGATCAACATCCTCAAGCTCCAAGCAGTAGTGTATGCCCTTCAAATGTTCCAGAACAGACTATTGAACCAGGTGGTCCTCATCCAAATGGACAATCAGGTAACGATGTAATACCTCAACAAGCAGGGGGGTATGTGCTTTGTATGTCTCCTGCTGGGAGACTGTCTGCATCTGGGCATTTGCTGCAGCGAGCAGCATGCACCTTCGGATAGTCTACCTCCTGGGACTTGAGAATGTTCTGGCAGACAGACTCAGCAGGCTCCTTCAGCTGCATGAGTGGCATCTGAACCCAGCTGTGTTCCGCTCTCTCTTTTGCTGGCATTGGGGACTTCAACGATGGACCTCTTCACCAGCCCCAACAATACTTAGTTGCTTCGCTTTTGTGCTTGGATGCTGACCCGGGATCGAGTGGCGGCTGATGCCTTTCTCTTCTCATGGATTGGGAGTCTGCTATATGCATATCCTCCCACTCCATTGGTTCCACAAATCCTACTCAAGATTCAGTCGGACCGGGCCATGTTGATCCTCATTGCTCCTGCTGGCCCTGGCAACCGTGGTTCCCGCTGCTGCTGCAGCTTTCTTGAGCAGCCCCGGTTCCCCTGGGCTGCTCCGGACTTGATATAACAGGAGGATGGATCTCTTCTGCACCCCAGCCTCCGCTCTCTGCTGATGGTCTGGCTTCTGAAAGGGTAGCTCTGGCCCTCTTCCATCTTTCCACAGAGGTTGAGGATGTTCTTTTGGCCTTCTGCGAGGATTCCACCAGGTGGGCATATGCCTCTAAGTGGTGCCGGTTTTCACTGTTGTGTGCTGACAAGGGCATTAGCCCATTTTCCTGCCCGGTACAGTTAATACTCCAGTACCTGTTGCACCTTTTTCATTCTGGAAGTTCAACTCCATCAGGATGCACCTCAGTGCCCTGGCTGCACATTACTATCCAGTGGATGGGCAATCCATTTCAGTCCGCTTTCTCATAGGCCGTTTCATGAGAGGTGGTCTTCTTCCGTGACCCCCAATCTGGCCGCACCCGGTATCAAGAGACCTGAATGTGGTTCTTGGGGAAACTCATGGCTCCTCCCTTTGAACCGCTTGCTTCGGCTCACCTCAGATTCCTTTCCTGGAAAGCTGTCTTTCTAGTTATGCTCATCTCTGCGTGGTGAGTCAGTGAACTGCAGGTGTTGGTGACTCGCGCCCCGTTTACCAGATTTCATAGGATTAAGGTGGTACTTCGCACCCATCCCAAGTTTCTACCAAAAGTGGTATCTGTTTCATCTCAACCAGGAGGTTGTTCTACCCACCTTCTTCCCTATATCTCATGGGTCTTGGGCAGAGGCCTCCCTCCCCATATCCTTGACTAAGAGGTTGCTGGCATTCTACCTCGAGCGGATGAAGGTTCACCGCCGCTTGTTGCAACTGTTAGTTTCCTATGATCCCAACAGGCTTGGTATTGCCATCTAAGTGCACTCTGTCCACCTTAGTGGCAGACTGCATTTTATTTGCTTATGAGCAGGCTGGACTCTCCCTGGAATATAATGTCACATCCACAATTTGCGCACCATGGCGGCATACCTGCACTCTGTTTTTCTGCAAGACATGTGCCAGGCTGCCATCTGGTCCTCAGTCCATACCTTCACAGCTCATTACTGCTTGGAGGAGAGCTCACGGAGTTACAGCGCCTTCAGCCAGGCAGTACTTCGTCATCTCTTTGGAGATTAATGCAGCTCCTTTCCTCCAGCCTTTACATTCAGGCTACTGGAGAGGTGATTCCATCCTTGACACTGGAGTTGCATCTCAAGACTTCAGGTCGTTCATTGCTCCCTGCTGCCATTCACAGTTAGCAATTTTTCGGTCGCCTGTGGCTTTTTACAGTTTTTTTTTTTTTTTGGTAGCCTGTAGCTGGGGAGGTCCATATGTGAGCACTGATTTGCTGCTTGTTACCCAAGAAAGCATAGTTACTCATCTGTAACAGGTGTTCTCTGGGACAGCAGGAATCAGTCCTCACAACCCTCCCTCCCTCCTACCCGTGGAAGTTTTTTTATGCTGGATTAAGCTGTCATTATACTGAGGTAAGATGGCACTCTTGGGAATGTGACCATGCATGTGTGTTGTAACTCCCAGAGGTTTTCTTTAAAAGCTGGGGAGTGATTACCATGCAGGCCCCCTCGATGCTGATGTCACCCATAAGTGAGGACTGATTCCTGCTGTCCCCAGAGAACACCCTGTTACAGGTGAGTAGCTATGCTTAATGGCTTTTCTGACTGTCTCGGGCAGCTCTCTTGTTTTCACTATTGTGAAAATGGAACAAGGAGTCATTGTAGCCATTTCAAACATTAAAGCCATCAGTAATTGGTTGATTCAAGTCATGTGAGTACTGACAATTGATCACAGGTGTCTAATTTTACTGCAAATGAGAATGTGGTTCTTCTGTTCAAACTGATTTGAATTGTTTATACGGGTGCCAATCATGTCCCAACATCATAAAAAGACAGATTCTCACTAAGGTGCTCACTGTCCAAATGACTTATTTTTGTCAGATAATTGGCTGTGTGAGGACTTAACCCCTATGACAGACTGCGTCCATTTTAATCACTTTGTGCAGTAAAAGTATGCTCAAAAAAATGAAAGCAAACACTTATGAGCTGTCCATTGAAGAAGCAAACACATCTTCCATTTGTCATGAAAGAAAAACTGGGTATGAGACAGCACTACGTTTTGGCTCCATCATTCCTAAAGACCCTGCATCAGGCAGACATCCCCATCCAAATCGGAAGATCATGAAAAGATAAGCCCTGACAGCGGTCCCTTCTTTTTAAACCGGCGTCTGACGTCATAGCACCCTATTGGTTACTGCAAGAGCCAATGGGGAGACGAAAGCAACAATGCAGATGCCTGACCATTGCAGCTCCATTCACAAAAAGCTATGCCAATCCAATTCTAGGTTTAAACCCGATGGATATACAGAATGTAGAGTGAAAATCTATCATTGTTTGTGTGATTGAAGGATGGCCTCACGATCTCCACCCCTACTAAGCAGGGGAATCCAATCCAGTACACGCCAATTGAACTGAGAGAGTGATTAGCCAATACACTGTTGAACCATGGGGGCAGACAGGATTCCAGTGCGAAAATGATGCATTTTCAGCCAAACATTACGGCCCACATATTTAAGATCACACAGGCATACAATTAGGTGAACAACAATCTGTATTACAAGTAATGTAATAACGTGCGTGCCATTCTTTGTGGGACATGGTGTCGGACCATGATTCCCCTTCCAGGGTGCCAAAGCAGAACAAACACTCACCACATGGGAAATGGCCCTTCTTCTCTGGCAAAACCTGGGGGATCAGAATCACATGCACTAAACAATTCCTGAGATTTTTACCTCTGGTGTATGCAATAGGCAGAGGTTTCCAAAAGGATGCATGTACACTAAGAACTTGCCTTTTGTGAGTGGAGCTGCAGTGGTCAGGCATCTGCATTGTTGCTTTCAACTTCCCATTGGCTCTTGCAGTAACCAATAGGGTACATTCCATAAGGCACATGAGGGAGAGAGGAGGGGGAAAGGAGAGCAATATGAATGAGATTAGAGTGGTTAAATGAGGAACTGTCATGGGAGTGAGAAAAATCTAGGGGGGCCAGGGTTGGTATTAATGTCTTCAGATGATAGAAGGAGCAGAAGAGTGTGAGGCAGAGAAGAGAAGGCATAGCGAAAATTAGGATGAGGTTCTTTCAGAGAGAAAGAGGGATGAATGAGAGGAAGAAAGGTGAAGCTCAAGAGCTGAAGAAAAAGGTGGAAGGCCAGATGGGAGAAGAAATGGGGAAGTTAGAAAGAGGGTGATAAGGAGGAGGGGGTTTGAAGATGTTGACCTGGTGCCTTGACCTGACTAACTCTCTTGCCTTTGAACCTTGCCATATCTTTACAACTCTCAACTGTCTCCTCAAGGTGCCTCCCCCTTTGACCCTCCCTCCCTTTCTGCCCAAACCCTGGCTGATTACTTCCATGACAAAATCCAGTTCCCAATGAGATAAGCTACTTCCCCTCTTCGTTCCCAACTTTCCTCCCCTACCTCTGATACTTTTTCTTCCTTTTTTGTGATCTCAGAGGAAGAAACCGCTCACCTTCTTTCCTCATCTAAACTCACTACCTACTCCTCTGATCCTATTCCCACCCATCTCCTTAGCTCCGTCTCCTCCACTGTAGTCCCTTCCATCTCTCATATTCTCAACTTATCACTCCTTCCTCCCCTTCGTTTCTAAACTATTTGAACATGCAGTTCTTCGCTGTTGCCTCAACTTTCTCTCCTCTCAAGCCCTTCTGGATTTTCAGCAACCAAGCTTTTGTCCTTTACATTCTACCAAAACGGCTCTTGCCAAAGTCTCCAGTGACCTGTTCCTGGCAAAATCCAAGGGCCTTTATTCATTGCTCATCCTCCTTGACCTTTGTGCTGCTTTTGACACTGACCACAACCTTCTCCTTGATACCTTGTCCTCGCTTGGTTTTAAGGGCTCTGTGCTATCCTGGTTTGCTTGTTATCTCGCCCATCGCTCTTTCAGTGTTCTGGTGGATCCTCTACTGTTATCCTGCTCTCAGTTGGTATACGCAAGGATCTATCTTGGGTCCACTCCTTTTCTTTCTATACCCAGTCCCTTGGTGTGCTCATCTCTTCCCATGGCTTTCGGTACTGTCTTTACACTGATGACTCCCAGATCTACTTCTACACCTGAAATCTCTCCGGCAATTCAGGCCAGGATCTCTGCCTGTCTTTCTGATATTGCTGCTTAGATGTCTCACCGTCACTTGAAATTCATCATGGCCAAAAATGAGCTGCTTATTTTTCTCCTAAACTTTCCTCTTTCTTTGCTCCTTTCTCGGTCTCTGTGGATAACTCTCTACTCCTTCCTGCCTTCTCAGCTCACAACCTTGGAGTTGTCTTTGACTCCTTTCTTTTCTTCTCCACACACATCCAACTGGTAGCTAAAACCTGCAGTTTCTTTTTCTATAACATTAATAAAATTTGCCCATTTTCTGAACACACTACTAAGACTCTTATCCACTCCTCCCATCTAGACTATTGTAACTTACTCCTTGCTAATCTCCCTCTAAATCATCTCTTTCCCCTTCAATCTGTTCAACACTCTGCTGCGTGGCTAATCTTCCGCCAGCCTAGTCATGCTTATATTCCTCTTAAGTCACTTCATTGGCTCCCTATCCATTTCCGCATCCAGTTCAAACTTCTCCTTCTGACCTCACTCTGCAGCTTCTCACTACCTTTCCTCTTATCTCTCCCTACATCCCTCCTCGGGAACTCTGCTCTTCTGGCATTCCCCCTAGATGTATCCCATGTCTACAGCTACTGTGTTGTCTGCCTTGACTAGATTGTAAGCTCTGAGCTAGGACAGTCTTTTATGTGTGTCTGTGCAGCGCTGCATACATCTTGTAGTGCTATACAAATGTTCAGTAGTAGTAGTAAAGTTAGGGAATGTAAATAATAGGAAGAAAAAGTGATGTGGAGCCATAAGAAGAGATGGAGAGGAAAGCAGAAGACAGAGGAAATGATTGAAGGATTGGTAGGAGAAAGATCAAGGGATAGGGAGCAGCTGGGAGAAAAGATGGTAAAAATCTACCTTTAAGAAGTGGCTTTGAGAGAAAGGAGAGAAAAGAAAGCCAATCTGTTAATGTGTAAAATTACAATTAAGAATAATTTATTGTTTAAAATTTAATACACCGCCCTTGGCGTTAGCAGACAGAGCGGTTTACATTAATAAAATATGTATATATAAGATTAGAAAGAAAGGAGCAACAATTTAGCTGAGGTAAAGACAAGAGCAGAGGAAAGGAAGGAGCCTAAGGCAATGTAATGTTAATTGATTACATAGTTAGCTACATAGCTGTATAGTAATAGTGTCTGTTCTGTCATATAGCACTCTTATTCTTCAAGGCCAAAAGCGTGCAGAAATAGACTTTCAGTTGAATTGTGAAAAAGAGGCTTCTCATCGTAAATATATTGGGAGGCTGTTTGAGTGCAGGGGCTAGAGAATCGAGAACACTTGATGCTTTTGGGTGTTGGTGTTTTCAGGCCTCCATGCTGTCAGCCAGAATAAGTTTATACATACTCTATATGGGTGTGTTCCTCAAGGAGATTACTCAGGATCTTGAGTCAGTCCCCTCTTTTCCCTGATAAGAGAGACGACTATCTCATGTTGGTCAAACATGCCCAAAAAGGTCTCAAAGTTTAATAGAGCAACTTTTGACTGGGGAGTTCCATCTAGAGGCAGAGCAACAGGAAAGCCCAACACTGCCTGGGCCACCATTAGGCCACCAGGATCATGGAGGCTGTGTCCCGCAGGACCTTGAAGAGGATCTGGGCGATTAGTGGTGTGGGAGGGAAGGCGTACAGAAGGTCCTCCGACCACGAGATGAGGAAGGCATCTGCCGCTATCCAGGATGGATGCGGTTGGAGAAAGCAGAAGCAGGACAGCTGAGCATTGGTCGGGCTGGCGAAGAGATCCAGATTTGGGGTTCCCCAGAGTCAGAATAGCCACTGTGCCACTCTGGAGTCTAGTCGCCATTCATGCGACTGGAGGACCCTACTCAGCCTGTTCGCTAGGGCATTGTCCTGGTCCGGCAGATATACCGCAATGAGGAGCATTCCCTGACCAATTGCATAGAGCAAAGGGCTACTGTCTCCTGACAGAGGTCCTAAGACCCATGCCACCCTGCTTGTTCAGGTAGAACATCGCAACCTGGTTGTCCGTTTGGACTGGCACCAACTTGTTCCGCAGGCAGTAGTGGAAGGCCTTGATCACCAGAAAAATGGCCTTGAAGTCCAGCAGGTGGATCTTTGCTGGCTCTCCGTCAGGGACCAGTTGCCCTGCATGCAGTTCCTCGCAGTGGGCACCCCAGCCCAGTAGGGATACGTCCTTGGTGAGAACCCTCTGGGGATTTGGGGACTGGAAGGGCATGCCCTCCTGCAGGTGCTATGTGCCCTGCCACCAGTTTAGCGACTCTGCTAGTTTACCAGACACTGTCCTGGAGCCTGCCTGTGGCTTGTGTCCACTGCGAGTGGAGACACCACTGAGCTGCCTGCATGTGGAGGCGGGCATTGGGGACTACAGACTGTGGATGCCATGTGGCTTAGAAGGCGGAGCATGGACTGCGCCGACACCAAGTGATGGCACTGTATGTCAGTGTCGACCAAAAAGCAGACAAAAGAGACTGGTGACTATTCAGTTCAGGTGAAACCCCTTTACGCGTTTCACCCCAAAGGCCTTCCTCAGGGGGTCTTTAGAGGGAGCAAACCTTCGATGTCTTGTGGTACATAAAAACCACATCTAAAGTTGCATTCAATGTTTACTGCTGTAGTACTGAATATTCGCCAGTCTCTTTTGTGTCTGCTTTTTGGTCGACTTTGATAGTGTGCAGGCACTTTCTGCTCTCCTTGGTTATCCATTGCTGTATGTCAGTGGCCTGGGCCCTAAGGCGATCTGCCCTGTCCAGAGAGAGGAAGACCCTTGCCTGGAGTGTGTCCACACGAGCTCCTATGAACTCCAGATATTGAGTAGGAATGAGGTGAGATTTGAGGTGGTTTATCGTGAACCTAAAATGTTGGAGGACCTTGATGGTGAGGCTGTGATCTGTTGCGCCTCGGTGGCTGTCCCCTTTCACGAGCCAGTCATCTAGATATGGTAGGACGAAGCCCCCTGGAGATGGAGGTAGGTGGCCACCACTGCCAGGCAGTTGGTGAAGACTCGGTGCGAAAGCTAGGCCGAAGGGTAGTACCCTGCACTGGTAGTGGTTGCCCCCGACCAGGAACCTTGAATACTGCCTGTGACTGGGATGAATAAGGATGTGGGTGTAAACATTTTTTAGATCTAAGGAGCATAGCCAATCACCCTGCTTGGAGGTAGGGCAGCAATGTTACAAGGGAGAGCATCTTGAATTTCTCCCGCACCAGGAACTTGTTCAGGTTTCGCAAGTCCAAGATGGGCCTTAGGCCCCCTGTTCTTTTTAGGACAAAGAGTAACAGGAGTAGAATCCCTTGCCCCTTGAAGTGGAGGGGTACTGGTTCCACGGCTCTGTCCCGGATAAGGCCTGCAAGTTCTTGCAGTAGCAGGGCTTAGTGCAGGGGAGTCCAAGTGGGCTCTCCTGGAAAGAAAGGGGGAGGCGTGTGGTCCAAGTGAAAGAGATAGTCTTCTCTGACCACCTTGAGGGCCCAGGTGTTGGTGGTTATGGCTGGCCACCAATGGGCAAAGTGAATCAGATGCCCCCCTGTTGGCAGCTTCTCCCCTCCGGGAGGAGAGGCTATGCTCGGAGTCAAAATCCCGACCTGGCCTGGGCAGGAGCTGGTGTTTGGGGTTAGAACTCTTAGGCCCGCGTTGGCCTTGGCCTGGTCCTTTGTCCTGTTGACCCTGCTGTGGGGTCTGGGCGGTCTGGTATTGGGGATAGCCCTGGTAAGGCTGGCCTTTTCTGTGAAAAGCAGGCCTTTTCCCCAACTGTTTCTTCTTGAGAAAAGTGGAGGTCTTCCTGGAGAGCAGAATTTGCATGATGTACACTCTCGATCTTGGCCACCTTGTCCTCCATTGGTTTGCCGAAGTGGTATTCATCGGGACAGAGGACGTCAAGGAGGGTCTCCTGGACCCATGGCTCAAGGTTTAATGCCTGGAGCCAGGCCTGGCATCGGCACTTATGCCTGCGACAGCCACCCTCACGTTGGACTAGAAGCAGTCATAAGCGGCTCGAGACATGTACTTCGAGCACGCCCTGATGCACTTTGTGAGGGTTTGGAATCACTGGAGGTGATCTCCAGTGAGACCCACTGAAAAATCTGCGAGTTATTTTTACTAGATCTCAGAAATACATGCCGATATAGAGCTGGTAGGCTTGGATTCGGCAACCTAGCATTAAGTCCAAGGGCGACGGGTGCAGCACTCCCTGCCCGGGGGCACGAAAGAGTGAGTCTCCAGGCTTTTTTGTTGGCGCATGGTCGACTCCACCACCATATAGGTGTAAGGGAGTTGCGCATTCCGAAAGCTGGGGCCCTGCTGGACCTGGTACATGGTGTCAAGGCGTCGGCTAACTATTAGCACAGACGCCAGTGTCTCCCACATCCGAAGGAGTCACCTGAGGATGTCGGGGACGGGGACTGTCAGGACCTCCTTAGGTGGAGCCTTGTACTGGAGGATTCCCAACTCCTCCGTGCGAGGGTCCTCCTCAGACTCCGTGGTGAGAGGCAAGACTTTCATGTCTCGGACAAACTTGAACGATGTATCCTCGGGTGGGGACTGACATTGGGATGCCAGGGGAGACTGATCTGAGGGGAGATCGCAGCGCTTACGCAACTCCGGGGAAGCCTAGTCATCGGACTCCCAGTCCGAATAGTCTGTCGAGAACTCGAGGCCGGACGGCTCCTGAGGAGTTTGGCTCAGTTCGAGTCTTTGGTGACCCACAGCGGTTTGCCCTGGAGCTACTGACCCAAGAGGAGGGCTCTCTGCTTAACATCACATCAACCTGGGGTCCCTGTCGCTAACAGCATGACTGCTGAATGGGTAGCCTTAGCACCCTTAAATCTTCCAAGGGAGGTAGAGTAAGTCTTCCTGGCGCCTCTTCCCCAATAGAGAGATACAACTCCTAGGGGAGGTGGGCGGGTTGTGAAGACTAAATTCCTGCTGTTCCCGGAGATCACCTGTTACAGGTGAGCAACTATGCTATCTCCAGGAACAAGCAGGAATGTAGTCTTCACATATGGGGACTCCCTAGCTGCAGATGCCAGGGAGATGGCCCAGGAAAGTTGTGTGCCCTTGTGAAAGGGCTCCACTTCCCCCCATGGATCTCTGGCATCCTACCAGGGATGGTGGGTAGGAGTTGATTAAGTCTGGAACAGGTGTTGAAGAACAGCCTGACCAAACAAGGCATCCCGGCGGGAGTCCTTGTCTAAGCAGTAATGGGCTGTGAAGGTATGAACCGAAGCCCAAGTAGCTGCTCGACAGATATCATCGATAGACACAGAGTGAAGATGAGCCATTCAGGCTGCCATGGCTCTCACATTGTGAGCTGTGACATGGCCTTCAAGAGGAAGGTTCTTACTCTCATAGACAAAAGATATACACTGTGCAATCCAGTTGGACAGTGTCCTTTTGGAGACTGGAAGTCACAAATGACTAGGATCAAAAGCAACAAAGAGTTGAGAGGATTTTCTATGTTGCTGTGTCCTTTGCAAGTAAAAAGCCAAAGCTCTTTTACAGTCCAAAGTATGAAGGTTCCTTTCTGCATTTGAGGTGTGAGGCCTTGGAAAGAATACAGGAAGGTAAACCGCTTGGTTCAAATGAAAGGGCGAAACCACCTTTGGCATAAAGTGTGGATGAGTCCTAAGGACTACATTATCATGATAGAACCTTGTATAAGGAGGATCAGCCACCAAGGCTTGCTATTCACTGATGCGATGTGCTGATGTGATTGCAATGAGAAAGATAACTTTCCAGGAAAGGAATTTCAAAGAGGTAGTGGCTAAAGGTTCAAAGGGCAGTTTCATGAGCTGCCCAAGTACCAGATGCAAGTCCCATTCCACCAGTGGTGGCTTAATGGGAGGCTTTGTTAAAAGAAGGCCTCTCATAAATCTCGCTATGAGGGGATGAGAGGAAATATTTTGTCCATTGAGAGGCTTGAAAGAAGCTGCAATAGCACTCAAATGGACTCTCACTGAATTAGTCTTAAGCCCTGCATTTGATAAATGAAGGAGGTACTCCAGTAATGATTCCAGACGTATCGCAAGAGGGTTAAGACCCTTCTGCAAGCACCATATGGTAAACACTTTTCCACTTGAATGCATAAGAGCGTCTTGTGGAAGGTTTCCTGGAAGCATGAAGGATATCCTTCACCTGCTGGGAAAGGTTAAGACCGTGAAGTTCTAGGCTTTCAGCAACCAGGCCCTGAGATGCAGAGACTGGGGATTGGGATGCCACAGCATCCCGTCATCTTGAGAAAGGAGATCTGGAGCAGATTCTAACTCCAGAGGCGGCGCTTGAGAGAGATGTAGGAGGAGAGGGTACCACATTTACCGTGGCCAACGTGGAGCTATGAGGATCATATGACCTCTGTCTCTCTGAAGCTTGAACAGGATTTTGGGAAATAGGAGAATGGGTGGAAAGGCATACAGGAAGTCCTGACCCCAAAGGAGGAGGAAAGCATCCTTCGTCTGACAACCTCGAGCTGGAATTCTGGAACAAAACCTGGGAAGTCTGGCATTCAGCGGACTTGCAAAGAGGCCTATGTTCGGGGTTCCCCAAATTTGAAAACATTTGGCCACCTGGTCTGCACGGAGAGACCATTCGTGTGGAAGCAGAACTCGATTGAGTCTGTCTGCCCAAGAATGCCTGGAAGATACACCGCAAGGAGATGAATCTGATGCTCTCTGGCGAGGGCCCATAGTCACAAAGCTTCTTTGCAGAGCGACACAGAGCCTGTTCAGCCCTGCTTGTTCACATAGAACATGGCTACTTGATTGTCCGTTTGAACTAGGACTGACTTGTAGCTGAGCTGGGTGTGAAATACTTGAAGAGCAAGGAAGATTGCTCTGAGCTCCAGGAAATTGATATGGAGATAGGCTTCCTGTGGAGTCCAGGTACCCTGGGTAGAGAGGCCTTGCAGGTGGGCTTCTCAAACCACCTGTGAAGCATCTGTTGTGAGTGGCTTGGGGTGGGGGTTGCTGAAAAGGAGACCCCACCAAAAGGTTTTTCGGTGACCTACCTCAGGCAAAGCGATTGGCTATGCTCCTTGGATCTCAGAGATGCTTACGCCCACATTCCTATCCACCCCATGCACAGGAAGTACTTGCATTTCAGGGTTCAGGGAGAGCACTTCCAGTACAGAGTGCTCCCCTTCGGGCTCATGTCTGCCCCAGGAGTCTTCACCAAGTGCCGTGGCCCACCTCTGGCTGCAGGGCATATCCATCTACCCTTACCTAGATGACTGGCTCATCTCGGGTGCCTCGGCAGAGGAGGCTCATCTCTTGGAGACATGCAGAGTTCTCCTCCTCGAGCGCCTCGGTTTCCTGATCAACTACTCCAAATCGCACCTCATTCCGGTGCGAACCCTGGAGTTCATTGGCTTTCTTCTCAACACAGAACATGCTACCGCTTTTCTCCCTCGAGCATGCACGGATCAGCTCTGCACTCTGGCTGCTGAGATGCAGGGCCAGCCCAGAGTCTCGGCGCAGCCAGTGCTGCGCCTCCTGGGACACATGGCCTTGACAATACATGACATACATGTCGTTCCCTGTGCTCGCATGCACATGCAAGCTTCCCAGTGGTGCCTCAGAGTGCAATGGACCCAGGCCTCAAGCCACCTCCGGGACCTCGTCTGGGTGTCTCGCAGCCTAGTCGAGTCCTTAGTCTGGTGGCAGGACCTCCAGAGCCTCTTTCGGGGCATGCCCTTCCAGACTCGTCTGCACGAACTCATTTTGATGACGAGCGCCTCGCTGTTGGGCTGGGGAGCCTACTGTAGCCACCTTTGTACCCAGGGGCGGTGGTCACCCGAGGAATCTTGGCAGCATATCAACCTGCTCGAGCTTCGAGCGGTGCGGTTGGCCTTGAAGGTCTTCGAGCGCCACCTGAGGGGCAGGTCGGTGCTCGAGCAGACTGACAACAGAGTCGCGATGCTCTATATAAACAAGGAGGGGGCACAGGATCCTGCCTCCTTTGCCAGGAGGCAGTCCTCCTCTGCTCCTTCCTGAATCCACAGGTGGCTCTCCACCTGTTCTGTCGTTGGGGGACTCCGGCCATGGACCTGTTCGCCAGCCCGGCAAATTCCGCAGCTCTCCCGCTTCTGCGGGCCAACACAACACCCAAGCAGGGTGGCCCCAGATGCATTCCTCCTGAACTGAACCTCTGGGCTGCTGTATGCATTCCCTCCCACTTCTCTTCTGACGAGGACCCTCTGATTCTCATGGCTCCTTTGTGGCCTCGACAGCCTTGGTTCCCGCTTCTACTTTGGCTCTCGTTGGAGCCTCCGGTTTCCCTGGGAGGAGGAGGGGCGGTGCTTAATCCGAACTTGGTCTCGCTATTCCTGACAGCCTGGTGGCTGAACGGGCCTCTTTAGCCTCGTTGTACCTCCCAGTGGAGAGCGAGGGTGTCCTCCTTGTATCGAGGAAGGACTCGACGAGGCAGGCTTATGCCCTGAAATGGCGGCGGTTTTCGATCTGGTGCTTCGAGGTCCAGATTGACCCATTCTCCTGCTCCACCTGTTGGATTCTTCAGTACCTTCTCCACCTTTCGCAGGTGGGACTGAAGTCCAACTCTGTCAGGGTTCACCTGAGCGTCATCTCGGCCAACCACTTGCCCATCGAGAGTAAACCCCTCTCGGGCCAGCCTCTGGTCTCCGGCTTCATGTGGGGCCTCTTGCTTTCCAAACCCTCCATCCGGTCTCCATCGGCGAATTGGGACCCGAACATCATGCTCATGCAGCTGACGCAGCTGCCCTTCGAGCCGATGGTGACGGGCTTGCTCCGGCACCTCTCCTGGAAGGTGGTTTTCCTGGTGGCACTGACCTCGGCATAGCAAGTCAGCTAACTTATTTATTTTATTTATTTAAAGTTTCTTATATACTGCACTATTCAGCATCAGCGCGGTTTACATGGAACAAAAATTTCTCAGTACAATTGAACAAGTATGAGTTTACAGATAACAGGGCAAAAACTTGGATAGCAAAGGGTAACTATTTACTTCAGGCCCTTATGGCCGAGGGTCCTTACACCAGGTTTTACGGGAACAGGGTGGTCCTTCGCACTCACCCCAAGTTCCTACCGAATTTGCCTCTGATTTCCATTTCAACCCAAGAGAGTCTTATCGACTTTCTTCCCGAGACCTCATGCCGACTGGTCGTCGATGGTTCTGCATACGCTCGATTGCGAGAGGGCTCTCGCCTTCTACCTGCAGCACACACAAGGTTATCGCAGGTCCAACCCATCTTCGCCTACGATCCCAGCTGCCTGGGGCTGGCAGTCACCAAGCGCACCTCCATTTGGGTGGCAGACTGCATCGCCTTCGCCCAGGCAAAGGCAGGTGCCCCGCTCTCGGGTCAGGTCACCATGCATGGCATCCGTGGCAAGATGGCGTTGGTGGTGTCGCTGTGCTCCGTGCCTCTGATGGACATCTGCCGTGCTGTGACATGGTCTTCCGTGAATACCTTCTCTTTGCACTACTGCCTGGAGAGGGAGTCATGCTGGGACAGCGCCTTTGGCCAAGGCTGTACACCGTAGTTCGGGGTATAAGCAACTCCTGCCCTCCGATCCTTCTTCTGTGGCTACCGAGAGCTTCCCCCAACTGGCCGAGGACTCGGCTTCTGCTCACGGCTTCGCAGAGGCCTTTTTGGTTTACAGGTTCAGTAGCTTGTAGCTGGGGAGTCCCATAAGTGAGGACTGACTTCCTGCTTGTTCCTGGAGAAAGCATAGTTACTCACCTGTAATAGGTGTTCTCCAGGGACAGCAGGAATCAGTCCTCACTACCCTCCCACTTCCCCTGAAGAGTTATTTTTTTTTGTCCTTCCCTTGCCATCTGCTTAGTTAGGACTCTAGCTCTGGGACCTGACTGAGCAAGATGGCACCTTTGGGTGGGAAGAGGACCACGCATGCGTGGAAGCAATCCCAAAGGCTTTCTTTGAAAGCTGGGGAATTGCTCCACGTGGGCTCCATCGGTGCCGACGTCATCCATAGTTACTCACCTGTAACGGGTGTTCTCCAGGGATAGCAGGAATCAGTCCTCACAACCCTCAGTTCTCACCTTGGAGTTCCTTTACAATTTTTGGCCATCTTCTTTTTGTCAGCTCTAGCTATGTCATCTGACTGAATAAGATGGCACCCTTGGGCTTGAAGGAGACCACGCATGTGTGGTGGCATCTCCCAAAGGCTTTTTTTGAAAGCTGGGAAGATGCTTCGTCGGCGTCAGTCACCCATATGTGAGGTCTGATTCCTGCTGTCCCTGGAGAACACCTGTTGCAGGTGAGTAACTAAGCTGTATACATCTGCACACGCAGGGCAACTATTCTCATCGAGGAGAAAGCTGTTTTAATGGGAGAGATGAGAAATCATGGGAAACGTTTAGCAGCAATTGGGAGACGTAGTTTAGTCTCAGCTGTGATATTGCATCGAAAGTGTAAGGGCACTTGCATAGATGAACCAAGTGCAGTCATAAGCAACTGTGCTATAAATATGAACTTAAATAGATAGTGATCATACCAAGGAAGGGAGAATCATCATCAGAGGCACCAACATGGGAACAAAGGAGAGAAGATGGTCAACTGCCTCCCAGGCTCTTCAACCAGCAGGAATATGAACTGAATTGCTGGCATAGTTAATGCAGAAAGTGAGCACTCCAAAATGGATGTACTTGGGTACAAATGACCTGACTAGAAACTTGTACGTTGTGGCCATTACAGAAACATGGTTTAATGAGTCACATGAATGGTATATAGCCATAGTGGCTATAATTTATTTAAGAGAAGGCAGAGGAGGAGGAGCCCTGTATGTCAAAAGCAATATTAAAGCTGCTGAATTGCAGTGGACGTGGGGAAAAGAAGCAGCGTGTGGATTGTATTGGAAAGAGGAGATGGCACTATCGTCCACACTGGTATAGTCTACAGGCCTCCAACTCAGACCGAATAAATTTGATAGTGACTTGATTATAGATACCACAAAGGTAGCCATGAAGGGGGAAGTGATCATATTGAGTGACTTTAATCTACCCAATATGGATTGGAGTATTCCTTCTGCAAATCTGGAAAGAAGTAAACAAATTGTGGATGCCTTCCAAGATGTATTGCTAAGACAAATGGTGATGGCACCAATCGGGGAAAGCTCAATACTGGATTTAGTCCTCACCAATGGAGATAGTGTGTTGAATGTCCGGGTGTGTGCCCATGTGAGCAGCAGCAGTGATCATCACACAGTGTGGTTTGAGATAAAACCAAGGCGGAGTCCAGTCACAGCAAGCTGAAAGTTCTAGACTTCAGAAACGCTAATGTCAATAAAATGGCTAAGTGCCTGAAGGAGGAGTTGGCAGGGTGGGAGTAGGTAAGGGAAGTAGAGCTGCAGTGGGCTAAACTAAAGGAGGCAGCAAAATGGGCAACAGATACATATGTAAGGAAAGTAAATAAAACAAGATTAAAAGGAAACTTCTTTGGTTCTCCAAAGAAGTGGCTGCACAAATACAAGCAAAAAACATAGCTTTCACAAAAATCAGAAGTTGGCAAACAGAGGAATACAGAAAAGAATACAGGATAAAGCTAAGAGAAATAAGGATAGCAAAATCAAAGGCAGAAGAAAAAATGGCTAAAGATGTAAAGCGTGATGACAAAACCTTTTTCAGTTATATTCGGGAGAAGAGGAAGATCAGAGGAGGAATTGTAAGACTCAAAAGTGCCAAACGGATTCATGGAAAGTGACATTGACATTGAAAAAGCAAAAATGCTGAACAAATACTTCTGTTATGTTTTTACTCAAGAAAAACCTGGAGAAGGACCACCTGTGATTGACAAATATACAAATGGGAATGGTGTAGGATACCACACCATTCACAGATGTTGTTTGAACAGCTTGCAAAACTGAAAGTGAACAAGGCCATGGACCAAATGGGATACATCCCAGGATACTAAAAGAGCTCAGAGATTCTGGCAGAGCCTTTAAAAGATGTTTTTAATAGATTCTTGGAGACAGGAGAAGATCCACAGGACTGGAGAAGGGCTAATGTACCTCTTCACAAAAGTAATAGGGAATAATTGGCAGCCTACAGGCCAGTAAGCCTTACCTCGGTGGCAGGAAAAGTAATGGAAGTGCTCCTGAAAAAGAGAATAGTGGACTTTCTCAAAACCAATAGGTTGCATGATCCGAGGCAACGTGGTTTTACCAAGGGACGATCATGCCTAACAAATCTGATTTCTTTGACTGGGTGACCAGAGAACAAGATCAAGGAATGCGATGGATGTGATCTACCTAGATTTCAGCAAAGCTTTTGATACTGTTCCTCAAAGGAGGCTTAATCAATAAACTGAACAGCCTGGGGAAGGATCCTAATGTGGTGAACTGGATCAGAAATTGGTTGTCTGAGAGACAACGGAAGGTGATTGTAAATGGAGCTCGCTCGGATGAAAGGAAGGTGATTAGTGGCAGGCCCCAGGTATCGGTCCTGGGACCGGTACTGTTCAATGTATTTGTGAGTGATATTGCTGAAGGACTGAATGGAAAAGTCTGTCTTTTTGCAGATGAGACAAAAATTTGCAACAGAGTGGACTCCCCTGAGGGAGGGGATAACATGAAAGATCTATAAAAGCTGGAAGAATGGTGTAATGCTTGGCAGTTAAGATTTAATGTGAAGAAGTGCAGTGTCATGCACTTGGGAAGCAGAAATCCAAGGGCATTGTATGCGATAGGGGGTGAGAGGTTGGTGTACACGGACTAGGAAAATGACCTCCGTGATTATTTCTGAGGATCTGAAGGGTGGCAAAACAGTGTGACACGGCGGTGGCCAAAGCAGAAGGCTGCTGGGTTGCATACAGAGAGAAATTACCAGCAAAAAGGAGGGGGTACTAATGCAGCTATACAAGTCGCTGGGGAGCCTCACTTGGAATATTGTGTTCAGTTTTGGAGACCGTATCTCGCAAAAGATATAAAAAGATTGGAAACGGTTCTGAGGAAGGCAACCAAAATGATTTGGTGCCTGCACCAGAAGATTTATGAGAAGAGACTTGAACTAAATATGTATACTCTGGAGGAGAGGAGGGACAGGGAGGTGTATGATACAGATTTTTAAATACTTAAAGTATTAATGAACAAACCATTTTCAAAGACTGGGAAGCTGAAAAACTAGAGGACTTAACATGAAGCTGCAAGTGGGTAAACTGAAAGGCAATGTCAGGAAATACTTTTTCACTGAAAGGGTGATGGATGCTTGGAATGCCCTCCCGATGGAAGTGATGGGGGGCAAATATAGTGACATAGTTCAAAATGGCATGGGACAACACGGATTTCTTTATAGCAGGATAAAATCAAAATAACCTTATCTGTCTATGCTATCTCAGCAAATAGGGGTGACCTGCATGGAGCGGTGGATACACCCCTAAACAAAGGCATAGGGAGGGATGACCTGCATGGAGCGGCAGGTGCAAATACTCTTGCCACCTTGCTTGGCAGACTAGATGAACCATGATCTTTATCTGCCATCATATACTATGTTACTATGTGCAAATATCTCAAGGCTGTGGCAGTGTGTCTGAAAGGGTATCCATGTGATCACTGGTGTTGCCAGTGACATGCATCAGACCGATAAAATGCTGACAAGTTGTGATCCTCTACAACTTGCTGAAAGATAAAATCTGTATATTTAAAATTTAAATTTAATTTAAATTTAAAATTTAAAATCTATTGTAAAATCTATAGTATTGATATTTGACTTGTTATAATGTAAAATATTCCTAGTTCTTAAAGTTCAATGTACCTGTTCTGTTTGTTATAATGTAAACCGCTGCTGATCCTTGGAAGCAGCGGTATATAAAAGTTGTTCAAATAAATAAATAAATAAATAATACAAGTAGGTTCTGAAATTAAGTATGAAGTTGAAAATTAGTTAAAATCACATTGACATATTTAATTTTCCTTGCTATTATTTCTACTGTGAAAGTTACTGACTGAATTGTACTGCTCTTCTATTCCCACTCATTTCCTTAACTTAATCTGCTCCACTGTCATCCCTTCCATCTCTCATAGTCTTAACCTATCACTCTCCACTGCAACTGCCCCAGCTGCTTTCAAGCATGCTGTAGTTGCACCTCTCCTCAAGAAATCTTCACTTGATCCTACTTGTCCTTCTATTTTTCGACCCATTTTCCTCCTCCCCTTCATTTCCAAACTTCTTGAATGTGCAGTTCTCCGCTGTTGCTTTGACTTTCTCCAGGAACAAGCAGGAAGTTAGTCCTCACTTATGGGTGACGTAGACACCGACAGAGCCTGCACGGAGCAATTCCCCAGCTTTCAAATAAAGCCTTTGGGATTGCTACCATGCATGTGTAGTTCTCTTCCCGCCCAAGGGTGCCATCTTACTCAATCTCCCTTTTTCCGTGGAGCCCTTAGGACGAACGTCCTCATCCCTTGGAAAAAGTTTGATTTTCCTTGCCTTAACAGGCTCTTATTTCTTTTTTCCAGTTGCACCGGTCCTCTACCCGTCCTCCCCTTGCTCCCTTTTGGCGCTTATGGGGATACCTTTTCTACAAATTTTTCTTCCGGGCTTCGCGCCCTTTTTTCTTCCCAACTGCTGGCCACGTGGGTCTTCGACCTCGCAGGGCCATTTTTGCCCCCATGGCCACCGGATTTAAAAAATGTGATAGATACTCTAGGAACATGTCGCTTACAGACATTCTCCAGGACCAAGCAGGAAGTCAGTCCTCACTTATGGGTGACGTCGGCGCCGACGGAGCCCTCGCGGAGCAATTTTCCCCAGCTTTCAAAGAAAGCCTTTGGGAATTGCAGCGCGCATGCGCGGTCGTCTTCCCGCCCGAGGGTGCCATCTTAGCCAGTCTTCTTTTTTCCGCGGAGCCCTACAGACGTCCCCGTCTTGTCCCCGCGAAAAAGTTGATTTTCTTCTTTATTTTATCCTTTTTTCCTTCGGTTCGACGCCGATCTTTTTCCCGCCCGGACTCGCGACGCCGGTCATGAGTCCTCTTACTTTTTTCGGTTTTTCTGACTTAGTCAGCTTTCGTTTTCGGTTTCCCTGGCAGCCCGGTCCTTTGACCTTGCAGGGGCCCTTTTTCCCCCGATGGCTGCCAGTGGGTTTAAGCGGTGTGGTCGGTGTGACCGAAATATGTCACTAACCGACACACACGACTTTTGCCTCCGCTGCCTGGGCCCGGATCATGAGGAACTGATCTGTGGGCCCTGCAGCAAAATGTCCTCAAAGGCGTTGAGAAGTCGGCAGCATCAGCGTGAGAGAATCTTCGCTGACCCCAGCCGTACCCGGACCTCGTCGGAGGCCTCCGCGTCGAAAGGCTCCAGCTCGGACCGTCGCCGGAGTTCCTCCGACCGGGGTTCTCCCTCCGGGGACCATCGTCGGAAGGTGAAACCCGCGAGGGCGGCGTCGGACGCTCCTGGTTCCGCGAGGGCCAGGTCGCATAGCCCCGACAGCCGCCCCGGGTCCTTGGAGAAGGAACACATCCCGAAGCGACCTCGCCTGGAGTCGGAGATGCCTGCCCGGGTAAGTCCTGTGGTCCTTCTGGACTCGCCTCCGCGACAGCCGACGTCGGGCCCGACGCCGTCGGGGCCCGAGTCGGGGGCTGCTGGGTCACCTGAGCTCGGACTCAGGTTGACGGCCTTGGAGAGCAGACTGTCTGCCTTCATGGACCAGCAGAGGGCACTGCTCGCTGGCGCCGCTGCCCCGACCGCCGGGACGTCGACGTCCAAGTCGACCACGGAGACCGAGCCGATCCTCGAGTCGATGAGAACTCGAGTCGATCCTCGGTCGAGGTCACCCTCGGCCTCCCGTTCGGGACCGAGGTCGCCGACGCCGACTCCCTCGGCGTCGGGGCGGCTGGCGCCGCACCCTGCCCGGGCCGACCCCACCGAGTCCTCGTCGGAGTCGGTCTGGGAGTCTGAGGAGGAAGAGTCACCTGATTCTTTCCGGACTCGGTGTGTCCCATCGGACTCACCGGAGTCCGAGCCTCGGAAGCAGTCCCCCCCGGAGGATGCCCGGTTCTCGGACTTCGTTAGGGATATGGCCAAGGCTTTGGCCTTCCCTGCGGATCCCGAGGAGGAGCCTCGAGCCGAAGAGCTCGACGCCCTCCAGTATGACTCTCCCGCGAGGGAGCACTTTACTGTGCCGGTTCCTCCTATGCTGGAACGACTACTCTTCCGCATGTGGGAGAGTCCGGCCTCCTCGCCGGTCCTGAGCAAGCGGGTCGATTCTATCTATCGAGTCCGCAAGAGCCCTGGCTTTCAAAAGGCACAGCTGCCACACCATTCCATGGTAGTGGAATCGGCCATGCATCGTCTTAAGAGCCAGAAGATGCACTCCTCGGTGCCTCCTGGAAGGGAGGCCCGTAACCTGGATGGCCTTGGCAAGAAGTGCTTCCAGGGCTCTATGCTCGCATGTCGTGTCCAGACTTACCAGCTATACATGGGCATGTATCTCCGGGATCTGGCTAAAGAGCTAGCCGGATTCTCCGCTGGTCTGTCCGAGGAACCCTTGCGGAGGTTCCTAGCCTTGTCCACTGGCATTCGGGAATGCTCAAAGTTCATGTCCCGAGCAGCCTATGATGGCTTTGAAGCATCGGCTCGAGTGGCCGCAGCCGGCATCGGTGCCCGCCGACAGGCTTGGCTTCAGTCGTCAGACCTTGAGCCCTGGGTGCAGGACAAGTTGGTCGATGTCCCCTGCCGAGGCGAAAACCTCTTTGGCAAGCCCATGGCGGAAAAGGCTGCGCAAATTGAGACTGAGACTCTCTCACCAGGACCAGGCTTTCTAGGAAGACCTCCGCCCCTTCCCAGAAAAAGAAGGGCTCGGGGAAAAAGTCCTTTTACCCGAGGAAGGCGGCTGCCTACAAACAATACCCCCATTATCAGGCCCCTGCAGCTCCCCAACAGGGCCAGCAGGCCAAGGGACGGGGTAACGGGTCCCGTAGGCAGCAAGCCCCCAAGCCTGCACCACCAGCCCCTGCTCAGCAGGGTGGGGGCTTTTGACTCACTAAGCATAGCCTCTCCCCCCCCGCTGGTTCCTCCCAGCACCGGAGGCCGGCTGGTTCACTTCGCCCACAGGTGGTCCAGCATCACCGCAGATGCCTGGGTACTTCAGGTCGTGCGAGAAGGCTATCTTCTCCACTTCCATCAGGTCCCTCCCTCCTATTTTCCGGGAGAACCTCCGCGACCCCCTCTGCACAGGGAGTTGCTCCTTCAGGAGTTAGCAGGTCTTCTGCAGGAACAGGCGGTGGAACCGGTGCCACACCACCTGAGAGGTCAAGGCTTTTATTCAAGGTATTTTCTGATACCAAAGAGAACAGGGGGCCTCAGACCCATCCTGGACTTGCGCAACCTCAACAAGTTCCTTGTGCGGGAGAAGTTCAAAATGCTTACCCTTGGAATCCTTCTGCCCTACCTCCAGCAGGGAGATTGGCTATGCTCCTTGGATCTAAAGGATGCCTACACGCACATCCTCATCCACCCAAGCCACCGCCAATACCTAAGGTTTGTGGTGGCAGGAAATCATTACCAGTACAGAGTACTGCCCTTTGGCCTGTCCTCCGCACCGCGAGTCTTCACAAAATGTCTCGCGGTCGTGGCGGCCCATCTCCGGCTTCACGGCCTCTGTCTTTCCGTACCTCGACGACTGGCTCATCAGAGCAGCGTCCGCTCGGGAGGTCACCAACGCCACGCGCCGCACGGTGACTCTTCTGCAGCACTTGGGCTTTGTTATAAACTTCGCAAAGTCCACTTTGCTCCCCTCACAGGATCTCGAGTTCATCGGCGCAAGGCTGCACACTCCTCAGGCGCGAGCATACCTACCGCTCGACAGGGCTCAACGGCTCATGGACCTAGCCGACCGTTTTCGCAGCCAGCCCCTGGTCTCCGCCAGGCGCTTCCTGAGACTACTCGGCCATATGGCTTCCACCGTCCATGTGACCCCCAATGCCCGCCTGAATATGCGGTCTGCTCAATGGTGTCTCCGCCAGCAGTGGCGTCAAGCCACAGGCGGCCTAGCAGACCTAGTGCGCGTCTCCGAGCCGCTGATCTCGTCTCTCCGGTGGTGGCTCCGGCAGCCGAACCTCATATTCGGAATGCCTTTCCAGTCACCTCAGCCGACCCGGGTGCTGACCACCGATGCATCCCTCCTGGGCTGGGGAGCACATTGCCAAGAGGCACGTACTCAGGGCCTCTGGACCACATGGGAGTCTGCTCAGCAGATCAACTTCCTGGAGCTCAGGGCGATCCGCCTAGCTCTCAAGGCCTTCTCCCACCTGAATTCCCACCAGTCCGTCCTTGTCCAGACGGACAATCAAGTTGCCATGTTCTACGTGAACAAGCAGGGGGGCATGGGCTCCTTCCTCCTCTGCCGGGAGGCACAGAAGCTCTGCTCTTGGGCCGTCAGTCACGGCATTCTCCTCAAGGCAGTTTATCTCCCGGGCCAAGAAAATTGCCTTGCGGACAAACTCAGCAGGGTCCTCCAGCCGCACGAGTGGCGTCTGGATCCCTTGGTAGTTCAGAAGCTCTTCCTCAAGTGGGGCCTCCCCACGGTGGATCTCTTTACCAGTCCTCACAACCGGCAGCTTCCTCGCTTCTGCTCTCGTCAGCCACACCCCCTTCGGGTTGCGGCGGACGCTTTTCTGATCTCATGGTCGGGGAGCCTTCTGTACGCTTTCCCTCCCATCCCGCTAGTCTCTCGGACTCTTTTCAAGGTTCTCCGAGACAAAGCCTTCATGATCCTGGTGGCCCCTCGCTGGCCCAGGCAGCCGTGGTTTCCGCTCCTACTGCAACTGGCGGTGGAGGATCCAATCCCTCTGGGGGTACAACCGGATCTCCTCACTCAGGATCAGGGGTCCCTACTGCACCCCAACCTCAGGTCTCTCAACCTCATGGCCTGGCTGCTGAGAGGGTAGTCCTTGCTCCCCTTCTCCTGCCGGCGGAGGTGGAGGAGGTCGTCTTGGCTTCGCGACGGCCTTCTACCCGCAAATGCTACGCCCTTAAATGGCGTCGCTTTGCAGTCTGGTGTACCCAACAGTCTCAGGATCCCTTCTCCTGCCCGGTGTCGGTGATCTTGCAGTACTTGTTACACCTCTCTAATCTGGGACTTAAGTCCAACTCCGTCAAAGTTCACCTCAGTGCTCTTTCGGCACATCATGTGCCGGTGGACGGTAGACCTCTCTCAAGCGACCCTCTCGTAGCGAGGTTTCTCCGAGGTCTCCTTCTACTTAAACCACCTCTGCGCCCGCCAGCGCCTGACTGGGACCTGAATGTGGTTTTGCAGCGGATCACCTGTCCGCCTTTTGAACCTATGGCTACCTGTTCTCTCCGTTTTCTGTCTTGGAAAACACTGTTCTTGATAGCCCTCACTTCCGCTAGACGCGTAAGTGAATTGCAGGCCCTCGTGTCTGATCCCCCTTACACAAGAATAGGGTAGTCCTACGGACTCACCCAAAATTTCTGCCTAAAGTGGTCTCCCCTTTTCACATCAATCAGGAGGTGGTACTTCCAACCTTCTTTCCCAGACCACACTCCAGCCGAGCTGAAACGGTCCTCCATACCCTGGACTGTAGAAGGGCATTGAACTTCTACCTTGACCGTACGCGGGAGCACCGTAAAGCTGCTCAGCTTTTTGTGTCTTTTGACCCCAATAAATTGGGGCTCCCGGTCTCCAAGCGTACTCTGTCCATCTGGGTTGCGGACTGTATCTCTTGGGCTTATGGGGCAGCCGGACTCTCCTTAGAAAGTCGAGTCACGGCTCATTGCGTTCGGGCAAAGGCTACGTCAGTGGCTTACCTCCGCTCTGTTCCGCTGGCAGACATCTGCCGTTCCGCTACTTGGTCTTCGAGCCAGACTTTTGCGGTCCATTACTGTCTCGAGAGGGAGTCCCGTAGGGACAGTGCTTTCGGACAGGCAGTCCTCCGTAATCTCTTTGAGGTCTGAGCAACTCCTACCCTCCATCCCGGATGTGGGCTACCGGTGGGTGATAATTCAGCGGAGATTCTATCCTTCTGTGCTGCTGAGCTAGAGGGAGCTCATTTTTGTGCTTAGGGTCTCCGGTAGCCTTGAGCTTGGGAGTCCCATAAGTGAGGACTGACTTCCTGCTTGGTCCTGGAGAAAGCGTAGTTACTCACCTGTAACAGGTGTTCTCCAGGAGCAGCAGGAATCAGTCCTCACTACCCTCCCTCCTCCCCTTGGAGTTGCAATCGTCTGCTTATGTTCTTTTTGCAAATTTTTATGCTGTCTTTTTTAGCTATGTCATCTGACTGGCTAAGATGGCACCCTCGGGCGGGAAGACGACCGCGCATGCGCGCTGCAATTCCCAAAGGCTTTCTTTGAAAGCTGGGGAAAATTGCTCCGCGAGGGCTCCGTCGGCGCCGACGTCACCCATAAGTGAGGACTGATTCCTGCTGCTCCTGGAAAACACCTGTTACAGGTGAGTAACTACGCTCTCATGACTGTTGTCTAAGGTGTTTGGGAGCTGACCATGACCCAGAGCTCTGTTCGCTCTGCAAGAAAATGTCCTCTAAGGCCCTGCTCAGCCATAAGCAGAGGTCCGAAGACATTTTTCGAAAGGCCGCCTCAGAGTCTGGCGGCGTCCTCAGTCATCTCTCCTCCGGTGGGTTCTCCCCCTGCGGCACCATGTTCCAGGCGGCACTCGGACCAGGGGTCCCCCGAGGTGGAACGGCACAAAAAGAAGGTGGCCTCGAAGTTGCTGTCTGGGGCCCCCGACAAGAACAAGTGCTCCTACGCCCTGTCGCTTAGCCCCCTTGAGTGTTCCCGAGAGTCGGACAAGGAGCGGTTCCGCAAGGTACCTCGCAGAGAAATGGAGGCCTCCGGTGAAGACGCCTAGTCTCCTGAGGGCTGTCCCGGTGAGGACCCCCTCTCCTCCTTGACACCCGACCTGGTGACCCCGGTGTCTGCATCTCAGGGCCCCACGCCCGCATGGGAAATCCTGTATGCTGGCATTGGAATGCAGCATTTCTGCATTCATTGCTTCCCAGCAGGCGCTCACGGCCAGCTTTGCTACCGCGGGTCCCTTGCATGGGACACCCAAATCCAACCAGGAAACCCCCGAGAGCCATGGGCCTTGTGAGGATCCTCGACGTCGGTCTCGCTCACTCTACCATTCTTTGGGGGCGTGATCGTCCAGGGCCTCCAGCTCCAGGCTGCCGGCCATCGGACAGGGCGAACCGCCCGGCTTGGATCCCTCGACTGATTTCTCGGATTGGGAATCCGATGGGGAGACATCCCCGGAGACCCACACCCACCGGGATCTTCCGTCAGACCCCTCACCTGCCTGGTCTTCAGCGGCGTTCGCCATCCGAGGGCACCTCCTTTTTGGTGTTTATTCGGGATATGGCTTGGGCCCTCAACCTGGTCACTCAGGCTGAGGAGGACCCTCATGCTGAAGAACTCTATATTCTTCAGTACAAGTCCCTGCCCAGGGAATCTCTCACCGTCCCGGTGCTGCCAATCCTCTCCCGGCTATTGCTCTGCATGTGGGAGGCCCCGCCTCGGTCCCCATCGTGAGCAAGCGCCTTGACACAATGTACAAGGTGCAGCAAGGGCCAGATTTCCAAAAGACCCAACTTTCACACACTTCCATGGTGGTGAAGTCGGCTGTGAGGAAGCAGAAGAGCCTGAAGTCCCATTCATCGGTCCCACTGGACCGAGAATCGAGCACCCTTGATGCTCTGGGCCACAAGGCCTATCAAGGTTCCATGCTGTCGCATCCAGGCATACCAAATATATATTGGTATGTTCCTCTGCGACTTGGAAAAAGAACTGGGAGGTTTCTCTGTGGGCCTCGGGCAAGCCCCTCGATTAGATTCTGCACCCTGTTGAAATCAGTGGCCAATTGCTCTAAGAATATTTCTTGAGCTTCCTATGATGGCTTCGAGACATCGGCTTGGGTAGCGGCCGCGGGCATCAGAGCCCGCCCACAGGCTTGGCTCCAATCTTTGGATTTAGAGCAGTGAGTGCAGGAGAAGCTCCTGGACGTGCCCTGCCTCGGCAAACAACTTTTTGGTAAGCTGATGGAGGAGAAGGCGGTGGAGATCGAGACAGAGTATATCACAAGGACCCGTCTCTCCCACAAGACATCTACCCTGCCTCGGAAAAAGCAGCCCGCCAAGAAGCCCTTCCCCAGGATAGGTCTCCAGTATAGCAGCTACCCGCCGTACCTGGCTACTCCCACGCCAACCACGCCTGCGCAGAAGAAGTCCAGCCAAAGCCATTGCAAACTGAAGGGCCCGAAGGCCCAGACGCTGGCCCCACTACAGCCCCCTCAGAGGTTTTGATGCCAGCAGCATAGCCTCTCGCTCTTCGGCGATCCATGGGGAGACGCCTGTCCTGCTTTGCCCAGTCGTGGGCGCTGATCACCTCGGACACCTGGGTCCTCCAGGTCACCCAGGAGGGCTATCACCTCCACTTTGACAGGCTTCCACCCCTTTTATCCCCGGTAGAGCCGCCTCGACTCCCCGCGCACCAGGTTTTGCTGCAGCTGGAATTGCACTCCCTCTGTGCCCAGCTGGCAGTTGAGAAGGTTCCTCCCCACCTTTGAGGTCAGGGCTTTTATTCCCGGTACTTCCTCGTCCCAAAAAACAGGGGGTCTGTGGCCCATCCTCGACCTCTGCAGGCTAAACAAGTTTCTGGTGCGGGAGAAATTCAAGATGTTATCTCTTGGCGTGCTGCTGCCCTTCCTCCGGCAGGGTGACTGGCTCTACTCCTTTGATCTAAAGGATGCTTACACCCATATCTTGATCCACCCCCAACACAAGGCAGTACGTGTGTTTCAGGGTGCAGGGAGAGCACTTCCATTACAGGGTGCTCCCCTTCAGTTTTGAATCCACCCCTCGTGTCTTCACGAAATGCCTCGTCATGGCTGCTGCTCACATTCAGCGTTAGTGCGTGCCGGTATTCCCTTACCTCAACGACTGGCTCATTACAGGCTCCTCCGTCGAGGAGGCCCGGCAGGTGATGTCGCGCCCTGTCCTCCTCTTGGAGAGCTTGGGGTTCTTGGTCAACTATCCAAAGTCTCATCTCGAGCTGGCACAGGTTCTCGAGTTCATCGGCGCGTGCCTTGATACTCGGCAGGCCCTGGCCTTCTTGCCGGTGGATCGCTCCACCTGCCTCTGGGCTCTGGGTGTGCCCATCCAAAGCGCCCGGCAGGTCACCGCTCAGTCTATGCTACGTCTCTGGGCCATATGGTCTCGACCGTGCATATAGTTCCTCACTCCCACCTGCACATGCAGACGGCCCACTGATGTCTCAGCTCTCAATGGAGCCAATCCCTCGGACACCTCAGGGACTCTGACAGGGTTCTTCCCAATCTCTGTTTGTCCCTGAACTGGTGGCAGAACCCCCACAACCTCCTGCGGGGCTCGCTCTTCCAGGCCCCACAGCACGATGTACTGACCAGATGCCTCCCTGCTAGGTTGGGGAGCCCATTGCGGCCCTCTCTGCATGCAGGGGAAGTGGTCGCCTGTGGAGGCTCAACAGCAGATAAACCTGTACGAGCTCCAGGCCATCCAATGGGCCTTGAAGGCCTTCGAGGATATCCTCAGCAGGAAGTCGGTCCTGGTGCAGACCGAAAACCGAGTAGCGATCTTTTAAATCAACAAGGAGGGGGGTGGGCATGGGGTCACGCTCTCTCTGCAGGGAGGCAGTCCTCATCTGCTCTTTTGCCGCCCGGCGGATGTCCCTCAAGGCGACATACCTCCCAGGTCAGGAGAATGGCCTGGTGTACAGGCTCAGCAGAATACTTCGCCCCCATGAATGGCGCATGGATTCTCCAGGACCAAGCAGGAAGTCAGTCCTCACATATGGGTGACATCGACGTCAATGGAGCCCCCATGCGGGGCATTTCCCCAGCTTTCTAAGAAAGCCTTTGGGAATACACCCACGCATGCGCGGTCCCCTTCCCGCCCAAATGTGCCATCTTGCTCAGTGTTTCTTTTTCCGTGGAGCCCAACGGACATCTGTCCTTGTCACCCGGAAAAGTTGGATTTTTTTCTGCAAGTCTCGTGCCTCTTTTTGTCCGGTTCGACGCCGGTTCCCCTTCCCGCCTGGGTTCGGTACACCGGTATCGACCCGATCTCTATTTTTCGGTTTTTTGCCCTTCGTGGCACGCGTTCGCGCTCTTTTTTTCTTTTCCCTGGAGGGGCCGGTCCTTTGACCTCGCGGGGGCCCTTTTTTCCCCAATGGCCTCCAGTGGTTTTAAAAAGTGTGATCGTTGTAAGAAACTCATGTCTCTTACTGACACACACGACTGCTACCTGCGTTGCCTCGAGCCTGACCATGATCCCAAGGTCTGTGTCCTATGTGGCAAAATGTCCACCAAGGCACTCAGAAGCCGGCAGCATCAGGAGGAGAGGATTTTCTCGGACACTGCCTCCGGATGGGCCCGGACCTCGTCAGAGACCTCGACGTCTCTGGAATCGGACCCCGAGCTTCGTTGGGGTTCCTCTGAAAGGGGGGTCCCTCAGTCGGGAGCAGAAGAGGAAGAGAAAGCTCATGAGGGCGGCATCGGAGGAAGCTTCTGGTTCCTCGAAGGCCAGATCTCGGACCCCTGACCGTCGCCCCGGGCCCTTGGAGCTGGAGAAGCCAACTAAGGTATCCCGTGTAGAGCCGGAGTCTTTCAAGCACGTAAGCCCTGTTGTCCTCAAGGACTCTCCTCCTAGGGAGCCGAGTCGGTGGCTGCTGAGTCTCCTGAGCTTGGACTCGGGCTGACAGCCTTGGAGTGCAGATTGTCTGCCTTCATGGATCAGCAGCGGGTGCTGATGGCCAGCCTGACTGGTGCATCTGCCCCGACCACCGGGACATCGACATCTAAGTTGACCCCGGAGACAGAGCTGGTTCTCGAAGCCATGATGGCCTGAGTCCGACCTCGGTCACGGTCTCCCTCGACCTCCTGTTCGGGACCGAGGGTGTCGATGCCGATGGCCCCGGCGTCGGGGCGGGTGTTGCCAGAACCCGTGTGGTCGGAGCCCCTCGACTCTTCTTCGGATGAGTCTGCATGGGAGACAGAGGACGAGGAGTCCCCCGACACTTTTCGGACTTGGTGTGTCCCTTCGGACTCGCCGCAGTCCAAACCCCAGAGTAGGTCCCCTCCGGAGGATACCCAGTTCTCGGAGTTCGTTAAGGACATGGCCAAGGCATTGAATATTCCTGCGGACCCCGAGGAGAAGCCTCGAGCCGAAGAGCTTGATGCCCTCCAGTATGACTCTCCCCCGAGGGAGGCCTTTACTGTGCCGGTTCCTCCGATGCTGGAACAGCTCCTCTTCCGAATGTGGGAGGCACCGGTATTGAGCAAGCGGATCGATTCCATGTATCGAGTCCAGAAGAACCCTGGTTTTCAGAAGGCGCAGCTGCTGCACCATTCTATGGTTGTGGAATTGGCCATGCATCGTCTGAAAAGCCAGAAGATAGTCTGCGGTGCCCCCCGGCAGTGAGGCCCGAAGCATAGATGCCATCGGCAGAAAGTGCTTCCAGGGCTCGATGCTTGCCGTGTCCAAGCCTACCAGCTGTACATGGGCATGTACTTGCGGGACCTGGCTAAAGAGGTAGCCGGGTCACGGCTGGTCTCTCCGGGGAACCTTTGCAGAGGTTCCAATCCTTGTCCTCGGGGGTCCGGGAATGTTCTAAATTCATCTCCCGGGCGGCCTACGATGGCTTCGAGGCTTCGGCCCGTGTAGTGGCGGCCGGCATCGCTGCTCGACGCTAGGCATGGCTACAGTCATCGGACCTCGAGCCATGGGTGCAGGACAAGTTGGTCGATGTCCCATGCCAGGATGAGAACCTCTTCGGCAAGCCCATGGCCGAAAAGGCCGCTGAGCTCGAGACTGAGACGCTGACGAGGACAAGGTTGTCCAGGAAAACTTCTGCCCCTTCTCATAAAAAGAAGGGCTCGGGGAAAAAGGCCTTTTACCCGAGGAAGGCGCCTGCCTACAAACTTTTCCCTCATTATCAGGCCTCCCCAGCTCCCCAGCAGGGTCAGCAGGCCAAGGGGCAGGGACATGGGCCCCGTAGGCAGAAAGCCCCCAAGCCTCCAGGTTTTTTGACTCCCTCTGCATAGCCTCTCCACCCCTGCTGGCCCACCTCAGCACGGGGGGGTCGCTTGGTCCTGTTTGCCCACCAGTGGCCACCCTTCACAAGGGATGCTTGGGTACTGAGCATAGTCCAAAAGGGCTATTTGCTCCATTTCAATCAGGTACCCCCTACCTACTTCCCATGGGAGCCTCCAAGGCCCCCCCTGCATCAGAAACTCCTTCTCCTGGAACTGCTAGGTCTTCTTCAAGACAGGGCTGTGGAGCCTGTTCCTCCACACTTGTGGGGACAGGGCTTCTACTCCCGTTACTTTCTTGTGCCAAAGTGGACTGGAGGTTTCCGGCCCATTCTGGACCTGAGAAATCTCAAGTTCTTGGAGAAAGAGAAGTTCAAGATGCTCACTCTTGGAACACTACTACCTTACCTCCAGCAAGGAGATTGGCTATGCTCCTTAGATCTAAAGGATGCGTACATTCACATCCTCATTCATCCAGACCACAGAAAGTACCTCAGGTTCGTGGTGGCAGGAAGCCATTTTCAGTACAGGGTATTTATTTATTTATTTACATTCTCTTATATACCGCGCTATTCTGCATCAGTGCGGTTTACATTGAATAAACTGAAATTACATTGAACAGGGCATTATAACTTGGAGATAACTATTTTACAGGGAACATGGGCTATGGAGGGTTAAGTGGCTTGCCCAAGACCACAAGGAGCACCTGTGGGACTAGAAACCCCAGTCCTTCCGGCCCAAGGTTGCTGTCCTCTAGTGGGATTTGAACCACCGACCTTCTGGCCTGAAGTACCTTGCCCCAACCACTAGGCCACTCCTCCACTCCGGGTACTGCCCTTTGGCCTAACCTCTGCCCCACGAGTTTTCACAAGTGCCTAGCTGTGGTAGCAGCCTACTTGAGAAACCAGGGTATTTTTGTCTTCCCCTACCTGGACGACTGGCTCATCAGAGGTCAGACTCTCCCGGAGGCAAGGCAAGCCACCCTCCGTACAGTCTCTCTTTTTCAGCGACTGGGGTTTGTCATAAACTTCGCAAAGTCCACTTTGCTCCCCTCCCAGAACCTGGAGTTCATAGGGGCAAGGTTGGACTCCCTGCAAGTGAAGGCTTACTTGCCAGAGGACAGGGTGGAAAGGCTGATGAGCTTGGCCAGCCGGTTCATCAGCAACCCAATGGTTTCCGCCAGGCTTTGCCTACGGCTCCTAGGCCATATGGCATCGACAGTGCATGTGACCCCCAATGCTCACCTGAATATGCGGCCTGCACAGTGGTGTCTCAGAACTCAGTGGAGGCAGGCCACAGGAAACCTCAGAGACAAAGTAAGGGTGTCCAAACTCTTCCTGAACTCCTTGCAGTGGTGGCTACACTCCCCCAACCTGCTACAGGGGATTCCTTTTCAGGTACCTGTTCCCACAGTGGTACTCACAACCGATGCCTCCTTGCAGGGCTGGGGTGCACATTGCCTGGACAAGTGCACACAGGGCCTGTGGTCCCTATGGGAGGCCACTCAGCAGATCAACCTGCTAGAACTCAGAGTGATACGTTTAGCCCTCAAGGCCTTCGCCCATACCTTGGCCCACCAGGCTGTCTTGGTGCAGACAGACAACCAAGTGGCAATGTTTTATGTCAACAAGCAGGGGGGCACAGGGTCAAGGCTCCTGTGTCGAGAGACACAGGCCCTCTGCTCCTTTGCACTTCAACACAATATGCTGCTCGGGGCTGTCTATCTTCCTGGTCAGGAAAACTTTCTAGCAGACAGATTGAGCAGGGTCCTACAACCTCACGAGTGGCAACTGCACCCTTTAGTGGTCCAGACCATTTTTCTGAGATGGGGACTTCCATCTATCGACCTCTTTGCCAGTCCCCTGAACCAGCAGCTGCCCCAGTTCTGCTCCAGGCAACTGCATCCCAAAAGATTGGCAGTGGATGCCTTCCTGATCTCATGGTCCCAGGGCCTACTGTATGCGTTCCCTCCCATGCCCCTGGTGGCTCGGGCCTTGTTCAAGATTCTAAGGGACAGGGCCTCGGTCATCCTGGTGGCCCCCAGATGGCCCAGGCAGCCCTGGTTCCCCCTCCTGTTACAGCTGGCGGTGGACACCCCTCTTCCTCTGGGGTTACAACCCGATCTTCTTTCTCAAGATCAGGGATCCCTTCTGCACCCCAATCTCAAAGCTCTCAATTTGATGGCCTGGAGGCTGCAAGGGTAGTGCTGGCTCCCTGGGGCTTGGCTCAGGAGGTCGAGGAGGTTGTCTTAGCTTCAAGGAAGCAATCCACCCGAAAGACCTATGCCCTGAAATGGAAGCGGTTCTCCCTGTGGTGTGATCAGCGCCAGGAAAACCCCTTCTCCTGTCCTGTGCCAGTGGTGCTTCAGTTCCTGCTGCACTTATCTAATCAGGGTCTTAAGTCCAATTCGGTTAGGGTACACATGTCTGCTCTGGCAGCCCACCACTCAATGGTGGAGGGGCACTCTTTATCGATTCACCCCCTGGTGGCCAGGTTCCTCAGAGGTTTGCTCTTGCTAAAGCCTCCTCTCTGTCCACGAGCCCCTGAGTGGGAGTTGAATATGGTCTTGCAACAGCTTACTCGCCCTCCCTTTGAGCCGATGACTACGTGCCCTTTTCGCTTCCTTTCTTGGAAGACTCTTCCTAGTGGCACTGACTTCGGCCAGGCGAGTGAGTGAACTTCAGTCCCTGGTCTGTGACAGGCCCTACACCCATTTCTATAAGAACAGGGTGGTCCTTAAGACTCATCCTAAGTTCCTCTCGAAGGTGGTCTCCTCCTTCCACCTCAACCAGGAGGTGGTTCTTCCAACATTCTTCCCTAGGCCCCATGCAATCAGTGCTGAAGAAGTTCTCCACACCCTGGACTGTAGAAGGGCCTTGTCTTTCTACCTAGAGCGTACTAAGGGTCATAGAAGTGCTACTCAGCTCTTCATCTCCTTTGACCCAAACAACTTGGGGGTTCCTGTCTCCAAGCGTACCTTGTCCATATTGTTTAACTCTGTGCTGTATTAACCGCTTTGATTGAAGGAAAAGGCGGGATACAAAACATGTTAAATAAATAAATAAAATATGGGTGGCGGACTGTATCACCTGGGCTTACAGAGCGGCAGACCTTCCCTTGCGGGGTCGAGTTACAGCCCACCGTGTCCGGTCCATGCCTGCATCAGTAGCTCATCTCTGCTCTGTACCGTTGGCAGACATCTGTAGGGCTGCAACTTGGTCCTCAAGCCAGACCTTTGCAGCCCATTACTTCCTGGAGAGGGAGTCCCGTAGGGACAGTGCTTTTGGTCAGGCAGTACTCCGGAATCTCTTTGAGGTTTAGGCAACTCCTACCCTCCTGCCCTCTTGTTGGGCTACCGAGGGGTTCTGGTCTCAGTGAAATTCTTTCCTTCATGCTACGGCTTCACAGAGGGAGTTTCTTTTCAGCCTGGGTTCCTGGTAGCCCAGAGCTTGGGAGTCACCCATATGTGAGGACTGACTTCCTGCTTGGTCCTGGAGAAAGAGTAGTTACTCATCTGTAACAGGTGTTCTCCAGGGGCAGAAGGAATCAGTCCTCCCAACCCTCCCTCCTCCCTTGGGAGTTGCAGTTGTACATAGTTCATTTTGTTTTTTGTGCTGTCTTTTAGCTGTCATCTGACTGAGCAAGAAGGCACCTTTGGGCGGGAAGGGGACCGCGCATGCGTGGGTGTATTCCCAAAGGCTTTCTTAGAAAGCTGGGGAAATGCTCTGCATGGGGGGCTCCATCGACGTCTGTCACCCATATATGAGGACTGATTCCTGCTGCTCCTGGAGAACACCTGTTACAGGTGAGTAACTACTCTTTCCAGAGTGGCAGGCTGGCTTTTCCTGCACTGGGATACTCCAGCAATGGATCTCTTCGCCAGCCCCCAGAACACTCAACTTCCTCACTTCTGCGCACCCGGGCAGAGAGGGCCCCGATGCATTTCTCCTAGACTGGTTGTCCAGCCTCCTATATGCATTCCCTCCCTTCCCCCTCATTGCGAGGACTTTGTTCAAAGCTCAATGGGACAGAGCATCGCTGATTCTCGTGGCTCCCTCGTGGCCTCTGCAGTCTTGGTTTCCCACTCCTGCTCTGACTCTTGTCGGAGCCTCCAGTTCCCCTAGGCTCTGCCAGGGACTTGCTGATGCAGGAGGAGGGTCGGGTACTGCACCCGAACCTACCCTCCCTATCCCTCATGGCCTGGTGGCTGAATGGGTCTCTCGAGCCTCTCTGGCACTTTCAGAAGAGGTCGAGGAAATCCTCCTTGCCTTGAGAAAGGACTCCACTAGGCGAGCTTACGTCTTTAAGTGGGAATGCTTCTCCATCTGGTGCTCGGAGCAGCACATCGACCCCTTGTCATTGAAATTGAATATGGCTAAAACTGAGCCTATTTTTCCTCCTAAACTCACCTGCTGCCTACCTCCTTTCTCAGTCTCTGTGGATAACACTCTTCTACTCCCTATTTCTTTAGCCTGCAACCTTGCGGTTATCTTTGACTCCTCCCTTTCCTTCTCCACACACATCTGATAGCTAAGACCTGTCTTTTTTTCTTTATAACATCTGGAAAATTTGTCCCTTCTGTTGTAGCCCTTTTGGGGCAGGCCCTCCTACCTGGATTCCAACCTGGATTCTTGGGCTTTACCTAGCACTTCTAACAGGAAGGAAAAAAACAAGACAAACGCACAGAAAATCAATTATATCAATTCCAGAGCTCTAGAAGGAAGACCGTCAGAGGGTCCGAATAATGGCTCCTCCCTAACTATCTTCAAAAATCTTCTGCCAGAGATCTGCCTTTTATTAAGAAGTATCAGCTGACATAGTTAATTTTTGATTAACATTGGATGATGTTATTCATGTTACAAAATTACAGGTCTGGAATAAAATCTGCTTACAGGGTTATTTTTCTGCTGATGCTTTGCAAAAATACATAAAAAAACGGACGTTACAAGGCCATGATTATAATTACCAAGTTGACAGTAGGTGTCGCTGTAATTCCTTCATTATATAAAATCTGATTAGTTACACTTTAAATTCTCTCTAAATTTTGGTAATTTACCAAGCTTTGATTTCCAGTTATATGTTGACCTAAGGTCTGATTCTCGGAAAGCTTATGCAGTAATGCTGATGTTAGTTATCTAATTTTTCAACCTATCATCTACCACAAAAGAGAGGCAGAACTGCTTTTATACCAGGATTTTGGAGAAGTTACCCTTTGCACCATTAACTATGTACACAACTTTGTTACCTAATCTCTGTTGCAACTGTCAGCAATTTTTCACAGAGAGAGAAAGACAGAAGCTTCTATCTAAAAATATATTTTTCACTTAAGCCTGTTTGATTATAATAAGCATATATATATATATATTTTCACCTATAGCTACCTTTATAGTCCTGTTTCTTCATTATCTGTGCTTGAATCACTGTCTGTACCTATATCCAGAGTACCATAAACTGATTAATCACTATCCACCGCCAGGTCCAGATTGCCATAGACAGGATGATCTATATTTGTGTAAGTTACCTTATCACCCAAAAGCTCATCCGTCTCTGCTATAGTCTCTAACCTTGATCCTAGGGCCTTGGTCAGTTCTTCCTTTTCCACAGTCCTCCTTTTGGTTCTGTTCAGAACCAGATCCCTCATGGAAAGGCAATTCTCGGAGCAAATCCCCAGAACTGGGAACACTTCGTGACCTAAGGACTGCAATTGTGTTTGTGGTCTTAGTCATATATGAAGTACAACATTTCATAAAACAGGCAAGGCCTATCCCTAGAAGCAGGAGGGCTACTAGGAAGCCAAAGGGACCTGTCAATAAGGCCTTTAAGGGACCTGACAGGCCACCCCACATATTTTCGAACCAGGGCCATACAGAATCAGAAGTACCTTCAAGATTATCTTTGGAGAAATGAGTTTCTTTTCTTACCTGATCTAAGATACCAGTTACCACCTTGCTCTGGGAGTCAATAAGCGTACAGCAATGCTCGTGAACAACCCCACAAACTCTGCTTTCCTTGGCTAATAAATAATTCAAGGCCATACGGTTTTGGGTGGAGTAAGCAGTTTATCTACAGTACCTTGCATGACTGTGAGGGCATCAGTCAAATCCTGAACTGTTACTTCTATCAGGGCATATATTCATAATAATTGTTCACCATAACGTGCTGTAGGACGTATGGCACCAAAAGTACTGAGCCAAACTGTTCCAGTGAAGGTGCTTACTTTTTGGGTAAGCATAGTAGTTTCTAGAAGTTTACGTGCTGCACTTATATCTGCACTGTGGTCATCTGCAGCTCTGCGATGACGGCTAGGGGGCACCCTAAGTAAAGATTCTTAAGGGACCAATTTCCATGGCAGGTCAAGGGTAGCTATGTAACAATTGCCAGACCAATCAGCAGGCAACCAAACATAAGCTAAGGTTCCACACACAAAGTAATGGCCTATCAATGCAAGGAGTCCATCAGGCCAAATTTTATAATTTTTAGGTTCTGTAAGCAGAACTTCAGTCCCAGGCCAAATATCCCTTAACCACGGGTGATAGTATCCTAAATAGGGATATATATAGTTATCAACATAGCCATATCCTGAACCATCTTTGCTTTTCTCCAATCTATATTTTCCATATATTGGTAACCCATCCTGGTCATAATACTGTAATTCATACTGGTCAAGACGAGTTTTAGGATCAGTGAGAGCATTAACAACCCTCAGATTAGAATGGGCTCATACAGAACTCACTGTGGGATTGTCCATTACCAAATGCACATGATTGTTAGTCATAATGGTCTGACAACTAGATAGTGGGGTTTTCCCCACAGGATAAACCCCCTCTCGCTGGAAACAAATAGGAGGGTTGGTAACTGGCTGAGGACTGATAATTCTTGGAGCAGAGTTTGCCACGTCTGGCCATGTTACAGTAAGATTGAATAAGGTTTCATTCACAGACAACTCCTTTAATTCTTGCAGAGAAATAGGTCGAGGTCTGGACAAAAACCCAAACTGCGTTGCTTCTGGGTGAGGTAAGCACACAGCACAATCGGAAATGTTAAAATGCTGAATTAAGGAATAAATGTGAGAATGAAACATTATAAAAAACACCATGTTTTGTCCAAGGATCATGCGGATCATACGCAGGAACCGTATGATCAGGAACCATATGATCAGGAACCAACGAGGGCATAGGGGCTGGGGCCAGGGCTCGAATCAATCCATCTACTACTGCCTGTTGAACAAGCCCTATCTTTGGTGTACTCATCCCTAATATCCTTTTCACCAAAGCCTCCACACCCCCTACTCTTGGGAGAGAAATCCCACATACCAGATTAAAAACCACAAAAGCAGTGCAAATGCTACTGAAAGCATACATATCAGCCAATGCTGTGAGGACAAGTCCGAAGTGGGTTGTAACTGTCCAACAACGTCACACCCACATTCTTGATTGAGCGGCATTAAAATTGGGGGAAGCGATTCCAGTTGAATCTCAAATTCCTCTGGTTCCGGCTTAGGCTGTGTACAGGGAAGCCGTCTTATCCAGGGCGCAGTGCTTTCTTGCACTGGTCTAAATGTATACAGGTTTTCCGTCCTTTCACTTTCAACGCTGAATATCCCACCAGCAACACTTGGAATGGTCCCAGAAACCTCGCTGCCAGAGCAGACTTTGGCACCGGATCCTTGATGAGCACCCAATCTCCAGGTTCCACGTCTGGAGGTGATCGCGTTGCCTGAGCACCCTGCTTCGTAAGCTGCAACAAGGAAGGAGATGCCAATGTTTGGTACAGACATTTACAGTAGGATAATAGGTCGCTGTGCAGCAGTTGGGGATCGGGCAATTGATCTGGTGCCACTATAACATGGGCTGGGGTAGTTCCCAGACGTCCGGTCACAATTTCATAAGGGGTAAGGCCCTGTCGAGTTCTTTGAGGAGAGTTGCAGATTGAAAATAAAGCAAATGGCAGAGCTTCCACCCAATCCCGACTCCAATCATGTTAGGGAACGGAGGAGCGCCTTCAGCATCCGATTCATCCGTTCCACTTGGCCAGAGCTTTGCGGATTATACGGAGGATGAAGCTGCTGGTGAAGACCAAAAAAAATGCCGTTATGCCTTTCCGAACTTCTGCCGTAAATGCTGGGCCTTGATCGGAAGACAAAACCAGGGGTACTCCCCACAAAGGAATAAACTGGGTAAGCAAACACTTCAAAACTGTAGCAGCAGATAACAAATTGGTTGGATAGGCTTCAGGCCATCCTGAATATAAACGAGTAAAAACCAAAAGGTGTTTTTCCCCTTTGGCACAAGGCAGATCAGTAAAATCCATTTGCAGGAAGAGGAAGGGTCCTTGAGGCCTAGGTAAGGATGGAGAAGGTAATGCGTGAAGGGTGCATCCAGATTTTCCTGCTTGTAGACATGGGAGACAAACATACACAGCATGAGCAGCAGAAGCAAATGCAGGATTATACCATAACTGAGCAAAAGCATTTGTCATAGCCAGGACACTTAAATGCAACTTGTGATGTAAAAACAGAGCAACAGGATAAAATGATTTAGGACAAATAAACAATTGGTCCTTTTTCCATAGTCCAGTACCATCGGGCGATGCTCCCCAAGACGACCATTCCTGCTTTTCGGTGAAGTCCGCAGAATCTTGATGGGAACGCTTCAAGTCCAATGAATAATGAGGCCGAAGAGGAAGCTGCAGGCGAACGAAGAGTTAACAGATGCGACGGAGCTGCAGTCCCCGCCACTGCAGCTTTAGCAGCTTGGTCCACAAACTGATTGCCTTGTGACAGTACGGAACCAGTAAGATCATGTCCTTTACATTTTAACACAGCCACCTGAGCTGGTTTAAGCACTGCAGCAAGCAAACGTTCAATATAGTGGGCATGTTTGATAGGCTTATGAGCAACACGCAAAAATCCACGTTGAGCCCAGATATTACCAAAATCCCAAAGAACCCCAAGTGCATAAGCGCTGTCAGTATGGATATTTACAACCAAGTGCGCAGACATTTCCAGGGCCCAAATGAGGGCAAATACTTCAGCCAACTGGGCACTAGCAAATGGCAAGGCTCCATTCTCTATTACAGAATTAACAGTGGTAACGGCATAACCAACAAGTAAATCTCCTTGCTCGTTGCGAAAAGCAGAGCCACGAGTAAACAGAATCCAGTCAGGACTGGACAAAGGGACAGAGGAAAGATCAGGCCCTTGAATAGGCCGTTACAGAGGAAAGACAATCATGAGTGCCATCGGGGTCAGGTGTAAAAGGGGATCAAGTGAAGCCAGGATCTGAGCTGGTTGTAAAAGTGAAACTTCATGTAAAGTGACATGTGCTTGGGAAATAGCTAAATCAAACAGCAATAAACGAGAGCTGGAGAGAGGCTGAGTCTTGGCTAAATGTAAAAGACGAGCAACTGAATGGGAAGTATATACATACAATTCATGCTGGAGAACAAGAAAATCTGTAGTTTGTATAGCAAAAACTATAGCAGCTAAAGACTGAAAACATGGCATGCCAGAGACAACAGGATCAAAGGCTTGGGAAAAATAGCCCAAAGGCTAGGGAAACGTTGTGCCAGAACACAGACAGCGGCACTGGTGGAAGTTGCCACATAGAGACAAAAGGGCAAAGCATAGTCAGGGAAAGAAAGACAGGGAGAAGTCAGTAAGGCTTGGCGCAGGGAGTGGAAAGCATTATGCTGTGCTTCAGTAGGAACTATAATACCCTCAGGAGCCTTACAGCCAAGAAGGGCATACAGTGGAGCAGCAAGCTCAGCAAAGTCAGGGATCCACTGGCGGCAAAATACTAAGAGACCTAAAAAGCGGCATATATAAGGGACAGTCGCAGGAAAAGGCATAGACATAATAGGACCAATTTGCTGGGCTGTAATAGAGCGGCCAGCTGAGGAGAGACATACACCAAGAAATATTATTTATGGCAGGGAAAATTGCAACTTAAACTTTCAATCCCAAATGAGAGATATGTATAAGAGTTAACATAGTATCAGCAACACAAGCATCATAACAAGGGAAATAAATAAGTAAATCATCAACATACTGTATTAAGGCAGATTTATCCAATGCCAAGTCCTGTAAAGCAGCTTTAAGGGCCTGTGAAAAATAAGCAGGACTCGGTGTATCCTTGAGAAAGGGTAGTCCAGGTATATTGTCGCCCCTCGTACAAGAAGGCAAGTAACGGCGACTCCTCCCCTACCGGAATTGAGTAGTAGGCGGAGCTTAAATCTATGACCGAAAAGTGGGTGGAGCCACATGGTATACGAGTCCAAATGTCATGAGGATTGGGCACGAGGGGAAAAACTGGTAGGACAGTACGATTAATAGCACGCAAATCTTGCACAAATCTGTAAGACTTACCATCAGCCTTTAGCACAGGTAAAATAGGCGTATTGCAAGGAGAAGAAGATGGTACCAGTACACCCTGGGCTAGCAGGTTTTCAATCACTGGCCGTATTCTAGTCACTGAAGCAGCAGGCAGAGGGTACTGACGCACATAAGACAGTGGTGCTCCCAGCCGTACTTCAATCTTGACCGGGGAAATATTGATGTCCAATATCATTACCTGGTACAGCCCACAAAGTTGAAGGAAGGGTATCCAAGGGTGGAGTGGTCACAGCAGTTGGAGTCGCTGTTACAGGCTGTTGGACTTGCAGGGGATACAAGGTACAGGTCAAAGTGCCGGTTTCCCAGCTACTGACAGTCTTGTTTCTGGAGAGAAAATCTTGACCAAGCAGATTGACAGGCAAAGTAGGGCCAACCAGGAAATCTGTATGATACAATTTTCCTTCTACTAGAAGGGGTACATCAGTAAATTTTTGGCACATCATAGTTCTTCCCTCAGTTCCTTCACAAGGGACTCTAGGAGCTGCAGGCAGCGCCTCAAACAGAGGAGGGGGCAATTGTGATAGAGCTATGGCAGACGTAGAGGCACCTGTATCTAACAGGAGGAGCAATTCATACCCCAAGATTGTAGTGAGTATTTCTCCCTGTGTATTGGAGCGCACAACCAAGCCTAGTTGTTCCTCATTATAGTCAAGGTCAGTTTCTGCATAATATTGGGTCATGACTGACTGATTAGGAGTGAAGACAGGATATGCGGCATGCGAATAACTAGCTCCTGCAGCATCAGATTGGGGAAGGTCACTCCTTGGCATAGTACAGTCTCTTACAATATGTCCCAATTTGCCACACCTAAAACAGGTGCGGTCTCCTTGGTATCCTCCCATATATCCACGACCCCTACCCCTAAAGGGTACAGCGCCCCTACCTCCTCTGCCACCATTTGCTCTGCCTCACCCCCTGAAATTTGATTCATAACTTGCTACTTGGAGGTTTAAAGGTTTTTGGCGTTGTTTCTCCACTTTACCTTTATCTTCATCCTTCTGCTTCTGGATCCGCTTTTCCACATGCAAGGCAGCTTCCAAGATCTCTTGGGCAGACTTGGTAGACCATCGAAGCAAAGCATTTTCAAGAATCGCTTTTATTTCCGTCTGTAATCCATTCACAAAAATTGAGGCAAATCCTTCCATTTCACCGTTCTGAGGGGAAAAATCTCAGAACGCTAGACACCTAGTATGAAACTGGGCAACAGCTTCATCCCTTCCCTGCTTCAGGTCTAATAGTTTGGACAAATCTTTCACAGGGGTACATTTCTTTTCAATGGCTTTTAACAAATTATTCCGGTCTTCCCGGAAGGCAGTCATTTGAGTAATATCAGAAGAATTAGTGACGTGGTCTGCAAGGGGCCACTCCCATGCTGCATTATCCCGCAGTTGGGGGTAGGTGACTGCTCGCAATTCTATTGGGTTTAAAAAGACTGATTTTAATAAATTTTGCAAATCTACCCAGGAGGGGTCATAAGTAGTTATTAGCTGACGCCAATAATCCACAAACTGACCAGGTTTTTCTCAGGAGTCAGGGAAAGATCTAGCCAAATTAAAAACTTCAGCTGGGGACCAATGAGATGCTAAAGTAACTAAACCACCATCCCCCCTAGGGAAGGCTCTGAACGGAGCAAGCAGATCTATTTTCTTACTCTGTTCTCTCTAACCTCCTTATTTAAGGTTAAAAATTCCCCTAACTCTAAAGTCAAGCGCTGCAAGTGTTTCCATTTAGGAATCAAAGGAGCTTTTGTCCAATGGCCAGTTCCTTTGGCAACTGCAGCCATGACTTCTGCTACCAGCTCCGTTTTTTGACTGCGTGGCAACAGCGCTAGCGTATGCTGTTTTACTTGTAGGTCAAGTGCCTCAAGCGTAGCTATAATGACTTCAGTCAACGCATGGGCTTTTCTGCTACGTGAGCAAGATATTGTGTCAACTGCTCTCTGGTGGTTATTAATTCAAGTTGACTTGCTTCTACCCCTATTAATTGCTCAAGCTTCAAAATTTCCTTTTTAAACTGTTGAGCCCGAGTGATGCGAGGGACAACTACAGGTTCCTCCGGGATAGCGGAAAAGGGGACCACCTGGTGAAATTAAAGGAGTGGCGTCGGCCACAGATATAGGGATTGGGGAACCTGGGGAAGGCAGCATTACACCCGAAATAGAGCCTGAGGGGGTGAGTATCAGCCATGGATTTAATAGGGGTAGAAACACCAGGCATATCATCCAAATGGATGAGCGGCGGCTCCTGATCTTGGTGGGATGCCGGTGCTGCAGCACTATTCATAGTTAGTGATACAGCCAATGCAGTGAACTCCTCCTCATAGGCTGGAGGAGCAGAAGCAACAGTACTGGGTTCACAATTTTTCAGAGGAGGATTGCTGCCAGAACTACTAGTCTTAATTTCAGCTTCTGTTTGTTTGGCCAAAACACATTTGTTCCTCCATTCTAAACACTTGATCTTTAAATTTTTCAAACACAGAATCGGTGGCTTTTTGAGCTTTCTCAGCAGCCTTAGACTGCCATCACCACTGTTCCCTCTAAGCTGTGCGCAGAGTGCACAAAAATTACGGTTCTGATTCTGATAGAAAACACAGATGTCTTAAAATCTAAAAGTTGTTGTGTATTTATGGTTTTCACAAGTTCTACAATATTTTCTAGTGCAATCAATGTGGTGTACATACTGTATTCTGACGTGTAGTCAAATTTTAAAGTGTCCGAGTGTCATTATGTGGCGCACAAAAATTTAACCTTCCTTCAAAAGCTGCACAGCTGATATTTTATGCGCGCACAGCCTACAGAAAATTAGAAGGAACATTGGCCACCACCCATACACGACCCATTCATGACTGGTATGAGGTCGCCTCAAGTCATCAAGGGCCATCTTATACTGTAACCAACGCAGTTTGTCCTCCTGAAAAGTTCCACCCAGCGGGAACTGCAAACTGGGGTTAGTAGGCAGTCATCGAATGCCAACGGCCAACATAATCTAGGGAGCTATCACCAAACCTGTGCCTCATTTCATAATTTGGGCTTCCCTTTTTCAACTCTATACTATGAGCTTTTTCGCCCCACTCATCTGAGTTTTCAGTTTAATTTTACCGGCCTTATTGCCCATTTCAAAACTCACAACAGAAACCTGCCTAACACACAGAAAACTGCTTTATAACACTGCTTTAATACTCACAGACAGACTACTGCCCATGTCCACGCTTTTCGTACCTGTTTGAAGGGAGGCAATCCGGAGTCTGTGGCACCAACTGTTGTAGCCCTTTTGGGGCAGGCCTTCCTACCTGGATTCCAACCTGGATTCTTGGACTTTACCTAGCCTTTCTAACAGGAAGGAGAAAAACAAGACACACACACACATAGAAAATCAATTATATCAATTCCAGAGCTCTAGAAGGAAGACCGTCAGAGGGTCCGAATAATGGCTCCTCCCTAACTATCTTCAAAAATCTTCTGCCAGAGATCTGCCTTTTATTAAGAAGTATCAGCTGACATAGTTAATTTTTGATTAACATCTGATGATGATATTCATTTTACAAAATTACAGGTCTGGAATAAAATCTGCTTACAAAGTTATTTTTCTGCTGATGCTTTGCAAAAATACATTAAAAAGAAACGGAAGTTACAAGGCCATGATTATAATTACCAAGTGACAGTAGGTGTCGCTGTAATTCCTTCATTATACAAAAGCTGATTAGTTACACTATAAGTTCTCTCTAAATTTTGGTAATTTCCCAAGCTTTATTTGATTTCCAGTTATATGTTGACCTAAGGTCTCTGATTCCACTGGTCAACATTGAAATCGTTACTGACTTTAAAAGGCCCTAATCTGTAGTATCTTGGTGAGCTGAACACGAATATAACCTTAAAAAAAATTATTGACTCTTGTTTTGAAGATATTGCATGTAGTTCATTTTTGACGTTTCACCGTGTAAATTTATCCAGTAGGACATCAACATCATCCCAAATAAGCCTTGAATGATGTAATATTGCATCACATTGCATAATACCAGCATGCACACATCATCCAGAGTTGATTGCATCATTTTCTGATGCAATGCAATACTACTGCCAGACGGCTGCAGTGTACTATATGCAGTCGGAAAGGTTGAGCATTTAAAATATTTCAGACTGTGTGCAAGACAGTTTAAGCTACTGTTACATGTAACTTTTATTAATCATATAAGTTTAGCCATTTAGGTACAATACAGAACAGTAATGCCGTGAAAGTGTGATAATACTGTTGACAATTTCTGTTACATTTGTGGGGAAGTGACATTTGCCAACCAGAAGAAAAGTATCACTTCTCAACTGAAGAAAGCATATCATCTTTACTTCGGATGCAAGATTGGTGACCAAGACAAGCCTTGGGCTCTGCATATATGCTGCACTACATGTACAACACAACTTTCACAGTGGTTGAATTGCAAAAGACCATCAATGCCATTTGCAGTCCCCATGGTGTGGAGAGAACCAAGCAACCACATAAATGACTGTTACTTCTGCTTGGTTCCTCCTCCTTCCCAGCGGAATAATGAAGCAAAAGAAGTCGAACATAGTCTACCCAAACATTCCGTCTGCATTGAGACCAGTTCCACATGGTGAGGGACTTCCTATTCCAGAACCTCCATCAGAATATTCTCTTGATTCATCTGATGAGAAGGGTGAGCCGACTTGTTCTTCTCCTGGTCCGTCAGCATGCAGTGACCCAGATTTTCACTGGGATGCATTATCAACTCCACACAGAATAACACAGGAAGAACTAAACGACCTGGTTCGTGATTTGGACTTATCCAAGAACAAGGAAGAATTGCTAGGATCAAAACTCCAACAATGGAATCTTCTAGAAGATGTCAACATTACTTCTTATGGAAAGCGCCACCAGCAGTTGGAGCCTTCAGAAAGGAAAGTAATCTGGTATTCTGTTCTGATATTGAAAGCCTCATGAATGCCTTAAAAAATCACTCATGACCCTCAAGACTGGAGACTATAGACTCTTCAAAACTGAGTCTGAAGGCTGCGCTTTTGAACAATGGAAACCGTCCATCTATTCCAGTAGCGCATGCCATCCACATGAAAGACACATACGATAACTTAAAGCATCTACTGATTTCCATTAACGATAACAAGTACAGCTGGCACCTCTGTGGTGACTTGAAGGTAGTTGCCCTTTTAATGGGACTGCAGCAGGGATATATAAAATACATGTGTTATGTGAGTGGGATAGCCGAGCAAGGGATTTGCACTACTTGCGGAAGGAATGGAATCGCAGACAAAATGTAACAGTTGGAGAGAATATCCAGCACCCAGCTCTGGTTGAGGCTCACAAAATCCTGCTACCACTCTTTCACATCAAACTAGGTTTGTTGAAAAGGTTTGCGAAAGCCATGGACCGCACTTCGCCAGCTTTCCGATACCTGCATGAAAAATTCCCTCAACTCAGTGAAGCAAAGATTAAAAAGGGAGTTTTTGTGGGTCCTCAGATTTGAGAGAGCTTCAAAGATGACCGGTTCAACAACTTGCTGCAGGGTGATGCAAAACAAGCATGGAATGCTTTTTGCCTAGTGTCAACAAACTTTCTCGGGAATGTTAGGGCAGAAAACTACAAGGAACTAGTAGAAGACATGCTGATGCAGTATCAGAAACTTGGCTGCAATATGTCTCTAAAGATCCATTTCCTTGATTCTCATCTCGATTTCTTTCCTGACAACTGTGGTATGGTTAGTGATGAACAGGGCGAACGTTTTCACCAGGATATCGCAACGATGGAGCAAAGATACCAGGGAAAATGGTCCACTACAATGCTGGCTGTCTACTGCTGGATACTCCACAGAGAAGCTCCCGAACAGCTGTACAAGAGACAGGTGAAAAAAATCGAAGTAGTCTATGACTTGGTTTTTTACAGCTATTAACCGAAGGCCTATTATATTTACTGTTGACATGCATTTTGTGATGTAAACATTAATTCTTGTAGATTACAAAAAAACTAGAGCCAACTTTGCAATTTCACTGTCATATTCGTGTTCAGCATATAACAATTGATACTGAAATAAAAATAGTCATTTCTTAACATGACTTTTGTAAAACTTTGTTGACCAGTGTTCTCGGAAAGCTTATGCAATAATGCAGATGTTAGGTTGAAAAATTAGATAACTATCATCTGCCACAAAAGAGAGGCAGAACTGTCTGTATCCCAGGATTTTGGAGAAGTTACCCTTTGCACCAGTAACTATGTACACAACTTTGTTAGCTAATCTCTGTTGCAACTGTCAGCAATTTTTCACAGAGAGAAAGAAGCTTCTATCTAAAAATATATTTTTCACTTAAGCCTGTTTGATTATAATAAGCATATATATATATTTTCACCTATAGCTACCTTTATAGGCCTGTTTCTTCATCTGTGCTTGAATCACCGTCTGTACCTATATCCAGAGTACCATAAACTGATTCATCACTGTCCACCGCCAGGTCCAGATTGCCATAGACAGGATGATCTATATTTGTGTAAGTTACCTTCTCCCTTTGAGTCATCTCTACCCTTCAATCTATTCAAAACTCAGCTGCGCGGCTAATCTTCCATCTCCAGGAACAAGCAGGAATGAGTCTTCACATATGGGTACGTCGGTACTGACGGAGCCTGCACGGGAACGCTCCCCAGCATGCAATCAGAAAGCTTTTGGGAGCATCCCACAGCTCCTGCGTGCTGCCTTCCCGCCTTTCCAACTGTCTCTCCTCAGTTGTTCTTTTTCTGCGGAGCCAGCAGGTCGTGTTCCTGTCACCACAGAAGAATTTCCTTATTTTTTTCTTTATTTCTTTTCTGTACGCGTCTGCCTTCCTCGACGCTATACCGGTACCGCCGGTTCTTGTTTCTTTCTTTAAAAAAAAAAAACCAAACAAACCTATTTTTCCTTCAGGTGTACTTCAGTTTTGGGCCTTAGGCCCCAAACCTTTTTCCTTAAATATGGAAAAACCTGCCTCAGGTTTTAAGAAGCGCACAAAATGTGGCGGTACTATATCCGTCACCGACACCCATGACTGGTGTCTCAAATGTTTAGGCCCTGACCATTCCATTAAAGATTGTGTGTCCTGTTCCATGATGTCTGAGAGGTCGACAAAACCGAGCTGCCAAGCTCAGTACCCTGTTTCCCTCTGATGCGACTTCAGTGGCATCGACGTCTTCCAGGGCTTCTTCCTCACATGGATCTCAGGTAACTAAACATAAATCCAGCCGTTCCTCGAAGGGCAAATCTCCTTCTAAGCATCGAGATGCCTCTGGCCTTGCCCTCGAGGATTCTGCACCGGCAAAATTACCCCGGCGGGAGGCTTCAGCTTCTAAAGCATCATCATCGGGGTTCCAGGACGATCTAGATGGCGTGGCCTCAACAGATCTCCTGGTGCCATGCTCTGGGGTACCGGTGGCCTCCACCGGTACTGACTTCCAGGCATTGGCAGCGTCGATGGATCAGAGGATTCTGTCCATGGAATGCAGTCTGGCGGCTTTCCTTGTGGCATCAACGCCCGTGGTACCGCAACAGACTACTCCGCAGGTACCGGCTCCGGTATTGCCTTCGGTACCGATCCTGGTACCGGTGGCATCGGCATCGGTGTTAGCCATGCTGGTACCCTGCCCTCTGCAGCCTTCCGGTACCGATACCCCGGTACCGATGATTCCCGATACCGACCTCGGTCGGTACGGGTATCGGGCTTTGCAAGAGCATCCCGACAGATGATACTTCGATTTCTCTGACTCTGAGGATTCTGAAGAGTCTGTCGATGTAGCGATGCTTCTTCCACAGGAGGAGTCCTCTCCTAAACGAAGGATGTCTCCTCCAGAGGACTTGTCTTTTCAGGACTTTATCAGAGAGGTGGCTCGGGGTCTCTCTATTACAGTAGCCCCAGAGTCAGAGCCTAGAGCTAAGGAGTTAGATATTCTACAATATCCTAAAACTCCTAAAGAGGCAGCTACCTTGCCTATTCATGAGATTCTATATGATCTCATGTTAAGGATGTGGGAAGCACCTCTAACCACCTCTCCTCATTCTCGCAGGTTGGACACCATGTATTGTGTCCCTCCTTGTCCTGGTTTTCATAAAACCCAGCTTCCTCACCATTCTATTGTGGTTGAGTCTGCAATGAAAAAGATTAGAAGTGCCAAGAGACATACCTCTAATCCTCCGGGACGTGAATGTAGAACCCTGGATGCTTTTGGTAGAAGAGTCTTCCAAGCTTCCATGCTTGCTGCGAGAATTAATTCTTACAGTCTCTACATGGGCATGTTCTTAAAAGAAGTCATTGACCATTTGCAAACTTTAAGTCCTTTTATGTCTGACAATAAAAGGCAAGAATTTCTCTCTGGGCTCAAACATGCCCAGGATATCTCCAAATTCTCCAACCGTGCAGCTTTAGATTCCTTTGAATGCGTAAGCAGAGCCCCAGCTATAGCTATAGGAGCACGTAGGATAGCTTGGCTTCAGGCATCTGATTTGGAGACCTGGGTCCAAGATGAATTGGGAAATATCCCTTGTACAGGTGAAAATCTGGTAAGGATTGGTAAGCAAAAGCCAATCAGATGGATGCTGAAAATTCTGCTTTGGATAGACTATCCAAATCTTCAGCTGCTCCTGCTAAGAAAAGGTTGTTCAAGAAAACACCTTTTTCTAAAAAGGGAAGATCCTATCCTGCTTATAGTCAGAGAGCATCTTCTGCAGCTCAGTTTCCTTCCAAACGTCAGCAATCCTCCAAACAGACCAAGGCAAAGGCTGCGAGGCCTGCTCCAGCCCAGCAGTCTCAGCCCCCTCAGGGCCTTTGACTTTCTGCTAGAGAACTTAGCCTTCCTGGAATGGTGGAGGGCTCTGGTCCTTCTAGAGCCAGGAAGGCTATGTCACTTTGCTTCCAGATGGGGGCAAATCACAGCAGAGCAGTGGACACTCTCCATCATAAGATAGGGGTACAAACTTCATTTACCCAGCTTGCCCCCTCTCACAAGAGTGCACCAGTTCAATTCTCCAACCTCCCTCCTCAGCCTATTAGAGCAGGAGGTTGCTACTCTTCTAGCCCAAGGGGCAGTAGAGGAAGTGCCCTCTCATCAACAGGGCACAGGGTTCTACTCCCCCTATTTTCTTATCCCAAGGAAAACAGGGGGCTTCAGACCCATTTTAGATCTCAGAGAATTGAACAGATTCCTAGTCAAAGAAAAATTCAAGATAGTTTCTCTAGGAACTCTGCTGCCATACCTTCAGAGTCAGGATTGGCTTTGTTCTCTAGATCTCAAGGATGCGTACACTCATGTTCTCATCCATCCAACTCACAGAAGGTTCCTTCGGTTCCTTTTCCAGGAGAAGCACTATCAATACAGAGTGCTCCCCTTTGGCCTGGCCGCTGCACCAAGGGTGTTCACGAAATGCATGGCAGTGGTTGCTGCTTTTCTACGCACCCTGGGAATATTTGTCTTCCCCTACCTGGACGACTGGCTCATTCGAGCTCCCACTCAGAGGCCAGGACTGCTCTAACCTGCACAATGCGTATCCTTCAATACTTAGGGCTGGTAATAAACATCCTAAAGTCCAATTTGATCCCTACTCAGTCCCTGGAGTTCATAGGGGCACTGCTGGATACCACAAAGGCAAGGGCCTTTCTTCCCCAGGCCCGTTGCCTTCGCTTGATGCAGTTATCTTCTCAAGCAGAGTTGAAACCCCTACTAACTGCTCGAGAGATGTTACAGTTGCTAGGCCACATGGCTTCCACCGTTCATGTGGTACCATATGCTCGCCTTCACATGAGAGCAGCTCAGTGGACTTTATCCACCCAATGGACCCAGGCATTAGGCTGCCTGTCAGACAAAATAGCAAACACAAGTCTCCTCATTTTGTCCCTCCAGTGGTGGAAGTCCCCTCAGAACCTCTTGCTGGAGTGTCCTTTTCAACATCCTCTACCCCAGGCAACTCTTACAACAGATGCTTCTCCAATGGGCTGGGGAGCTCATCTTCAGGACCTCTCCACCCAGGGCATCTGGTCCCCACAGGAGACTTGTCTCCACATCAATCTCTTGGAACTCAGAGCAATCTTCCTTGCTCTACGAGTTTTCCACACCCTGCTCAGCCACAAGACAGTCCTTGTCCACACGGACAATCAGGTGGCCATGTTCTACATAAACAAGCAGGGAGGAACTGGCTCTGTCGCTTTGCAACGAAGCTCTGCGACTGTGGGCCCTCACCAGAGAGCATCACATCCATCTTCTGGCAGTCTATCTTCCAGGGGTTCAAAACTCTTGGGCAGACAGACTCAGTCGAGTTCTGCTTCCACACGAGTGGTCCCTACATATGGACCAAGTGTCCAAAATTTTTCAAATTTGGGGAACCCCGGACATAGACCTCTTTGCAAGTCCGTGGAATGCCAAACTTCCCCGGTTCTGTTCCAGAACTCTGGCTCAGGGGGCTCAGGCAAGGGATGCTTTCTTTCACGGGGGTCAAGACTTCCTGTATGCCTTTCCACCCATTCCCCTAATTCCCAAAATCCTGTTCAAGCTTCAGAGAGACAGAGGCCACATGATTCTCATAGCTCCACATTGGCCACGGCAAGTGTGGTATCCTCTGCTTCTACATCTCTCTCAAGCTCCCTACCTAGAGTTAGGGTCTGCTCCAGACCTCCTCTCTCAGGAGGACGGAAAGTTGTGGCATCCCAATCCCCAGTCTCTGCATCTCAGGGCTTGTTTGCTGAAGGCCTAGATCTCCAGGATCTTCCTCTTTCTCAGCAAGTGAAAGATGTTCTTCAAGCTTCCAGAAAACCTTCCACTAGACGTTCTTACGCCTTCAAGTGGAAAAGGTTTACCATCTGGTGTTCTGAAAAGGGTCTTAACCCCCGTGCCATACCTCTGGAATCGTTGCTGGAGTATCTCCTGCATCTGTCTAATGCAGGCAAGACAAATTCAGTAAGAGTCCATCTAAGTGCTATTGCAGCATCACTCAAGCCTCTAAATGGACAACTTGTTACCTTTCATCCCCTTGTAGCAAGGTACATGAGAGGCCTCCTTTTAACAAAGCCTCCCATTAGACCATCACCGGTGGCATGGGACTTAAATTTGGTTCTTGGTCAGCTTATGAAGCCGCCTTTTGAACCTTTAGCTACTACCTCCTTGAAATACCTTTCTTGGAAGGTTATCTTTCTCATTGCAATCACATCAGCATGCCGCATCAGTGAATTGCAAGCACTAGTAGCTAATCCACCTTATACAAGATTCCATCATGACAAGGTGGTCCTTCAGACTAATCCACATTTTATGCCTAAGGTGGTCTCGCCTTTTCACCTCAACCAAGAGGTCTACCTACCTGTCTTTTTGCCAGGGCCTCATGCATCACCTGCAGAGAGGAATCTTCATACCCTGGACTGTAAAAGAGCTCTGGCTTTTTACTTAGAGGACACAGCAACATAAAAAGTCTTCCCAACTCTTTGTTGCTTTTGATCCTTCTCTTTTGGGACAACCAGTCTCCAAGAGAACTCTTTCCAACTGGATTGCCTAATGTATTTCTTTTGCCTCTCAGAGCAAGAACATTTCTCTGGAGGGCCATGTCACAGCTCACAATGTGAGAGCCATGGCAGCCTCAATGGCTCATCTGAACTCTGTCTATCGACGCCATCTGTCGAGCAGCCACTTGGTCCTCGGTTCATACCTTCACAGCCCATTACTGCTTAGACAAGGACTCCCGCCGGGATGCCTTGTTTGGTCAGGCTGTTCTCAAACACCTGTTCCATACTTAATCAACTCCTACCCACCATCCCTCATGGGATGCCAGAGATCCAGGTGGGGAAGTGCAGCCCTGTCCCAGGGTCACACAACCTCTGGGCGCTCTCCCTGGCATCAATAGCTAGGGAGTCCCCATATGTGAAGACTCATTCCTGCTTGTTCCTGGAGATAGCACAGTTACTTACCTGTAACAGGTGATCTCTGGGAACAGCAGGAATAAGTCTTCACAACCAACCCACCTCCCCTTGGAAGTTGTCTGTCTCTATCTCTCTTCCTTTCCCTCTCTCTCCCTCTTTGTCTCAGCTATAAAACTCAACTGAGGAGAGACAGTTGGAAAGGCGGGAAGGCAGCACGCAGGCGCTGTGGGATGCTCCCAAAAGCTTGCTGATTGGATGCTGGGGAGCGTTGCCGCGCAGGCTCTGTCGGTACCGACGTACCCATATGTGAAGACTTATTCCTGCTGTTCCCAGAGATCACCTGTTACAAGTAAGTAACTGTGCTATCCACCCCAATATGCTCCTATCGCCCCTCTTCTTGTCACTTCATTTGCACCTCTTCTCTTGCCATATCCAGTTAAAACTTCTCCTTCTGCTCTATAAATGCATTCGTTCTGCTGCTCCTCACTACCTTTCCTCTCTCATCTCTCCCTACACTCCTCCTCGCGAACTCCGCTTTTCCGGTGGATTGCTTCTCTCTATGCCCTTTTCTTCCGTTGCCAACTCCAGACTTTGATCCTTTCACCTTTCTACCCCTTATGCTTGGAACAAACTATGTGAGTCTGTCTAGCTTAATCTCTGTCCCCTTTTCAAATCCATGCTAAAAGCTCACTTCTTTGAGGCTACTTTTGGATCCTGATCTGTTTATCTACTGTGTCTCTCCTTATCTTTCCCTGGTTGTATCCTTGTTTTCAGTTGTATTGTCTGTCTTGTTTAAATTCTAAGCTCTGAAGAGCAGGGACAGTCTTTCACATGTTTCTGTGCAGCGCTGCATACGCCTTATAGGACTGTATAAATGATCAGTATTAGTAATAGTAAGTAAGCAGTAGATTTCCCGAGTCCTCTCTAATAGTGTTTTATGGATCTTTTCTCCAGGAAATTGCCCAAACCTTTTTTTTTAAACCCTGCTATACTAACAACTTTTACTACATCCTCCGGTAACAAATTTCAGAGTTTGATTACACCTTGAGTGGAAAAAATATTTTCTCTTATTAGTCTGAAATGGGTTACCTTGTAGCTTCATTGCATGTCCTCTAGTTTTTCTACTTTTTGATGGAGTAACTAACCGATCTACGTTTAGCCATTCTATTCCGTTCATTAATTTATAGGCCTCTATCATTTCTCCCCTCAGCCATTTTTGTCCAAGTTGAAGAACCCTAACTTTTTAAGCCTTTTTCATAGAAGTATCCTTCCATCCCCTTGACCATTTTGCTGGTTCTTCTATTTCTGCTATATCCTTTTTAAGATATGGCGATTATAATTGCACACAATATTCAAGTTGTGGTTGCACTATGGAATGATACAGAGGCATTATAATATCCTCTGTTTTATTCCCCATTCTTTTCCTTATGATTCCTAGCATTCTATTTGCTTTCTTGGCTGCCGCAGCACGCTGGGCAGAAGGTTTCAACGTATTATCCATGATGACACCTAAATTATTTTCCTAAGTGGTGGTTCCTAATGTGGAACCTTGCATTGTATAACCATAATTTGGGTTGTTCTTTCCTGGTGTATAACTTTGCACTTGTCCACATTCAATTCATCTGCTATTTTGAATGTCCAGTCATCCAATTTGTCAAGGTTCTCTTGCAATTTTTCACAATCCTCTTGTGAACAACTTTGAATAATTGTCATCTGCAAATTTGACTACCTCACTCGTTATTCCCTTTTGCAGGTCATTTATGAATATGTTAAAAAGCAACAGGTCCAGCACAGATCCCTGGGTAGTAGAGTATCAAATATCCTGGACCAGGTGGTATACATCCTAGGATGCTGAGAAGTCAAAAATGAAATTACAAGCCTACTATTTACAAATTATTATCATTAAAATCATCTATAGTACATGAAGACTGGAGAGTCGCAAATGTAAGACTGGGTTTTAGAAAGTGTTCCAGGGATGATCTGGGAAAGTACAAATTGGTGAGCCTGATATCAGTGCAGGGCAAAATGGTAGATACTATTATAAAGAACAAAATTACTGAACTTATAGTCATGGTTTAATGGGACAAAGCCAGAATAGTTTTAGTCAAGGAAAGACCTCACTCATCTGCTATTTCTTTTTTTTTTTTTTGAAAGTATGAATAAACAGATAAAAGTGAGCCTTGACCAGGTTTGGAGAGCATTTTAGCGGTGTCAACATGCTTTATGCCAATACCATTTTCAGTGTACAGTATAGGCTGTAACCCCAGGCAATTACAACTCTAAATAGAAGGCATAGGGGAGGGGGGTGTAATCTGGATAGAGCAGCAGTTGCAACCCTAAGCACCTTACTGGGGAGAGTAGATGGGCCATTTAGGTCTTTACCTGCCATTACATAGAATGTTACACTATCATAGTCTCCTTAAAAGGAAGAAATGTGGCATCAACAGAGCCTAGGGATGGCAAAAATCTATCACTGCCATGATAGATGAATTTTAAATGCTTGCAACAGGTGAGGCACAGTTTGCTTGTTTTCAGTAGTGATAGTGAGACTTGCTATGTACAGTTCTGGTATATCAGAATACCTGATGCTTCTTGATCAATGTAAAGACCGTGCATGAGAACTAACAGTTTGCACTGAAGGAAGAGAAGCAAAATGGTATAAAATCAGCAAAGATGTATAGCAAAGCTGCATACTTCCCTGTACTTTAATTTATATGCAGAACAAATCTTCAGAGAAGCAGGACTGTAGGAAGACAACTGAGGTGTGAAGATTGTGGCAGAGTCACCTAAAACATCAGCTTATCAAAATCAAGGAAGGTCAATTTTAAGACTATCATCCTGACAACTGGCAAAATCAATAATTTCGTCCTTGATGGAGAAGAAATAGAAATAGACAATTTTTTTTTTATTGCAAATTTTTCAAACATACTTACAACAAAAGTACACAGGAAATCCAGATAACCAGTGACATATCATAACACACAGGAAAACCATCCTTATATAATAAAGTAAAACACATCGGCATCTAATCATAGCCCACTAAAAGGGGAGAATTTACAAAAGCAAATAAAGCAAAAGAAATTTCAAGAACCAAGTTCTAACTAATAAACAGCTCAATTTAATATCCCCTCTTCTCCTTACCTCTCACTTGGTTTGCAGCTTGTCGTGCTGTGAGGGCTTGCGTGCATCAGTGATGCTGAGAGCTAAACTATCGGTAGTTTAACTACTGGCAGGGTCTCCCAAGATGGACAGGTCTCAGCTGAGGTGCCAGACGAAGACAAACCACCCATCTGGGCAGCAGCAGAATGGGATAGTGTTGACGGCGGATGATCACATTTCTGTGACAACGGCAACAACACCAAACTTAAACTGCGCGGAAGGAAGGCCCGGCAATCTACTTCTGTATCTTGCCATGAAAACCCAATGGATAGTTACAACAAAACAAATTGTGCTATGGTGCTGGAAGATGAGACTCCCAGGTCGGAAGGCACTCAACTAGCTACTGGGGAGTAAAGCCAGCATTTATGATGTGGTTGGATCAAAGCCCTCGGGAAGTCTGACTGCTGATGTAGCTGCGCATGAAATGAGAGTCAGAAGCTGTAAAGATGTCTTACACATTGGAACATGGAACGTACGAAGCATGAACCAAGGGAAGTTGGAGGTGGTCAAGAATGAAATGGAACGTGTACAACTTGATCTGTTGGGTGTCAGCGAACTGAAATGGACTGGCATCGGGCACGTTGCATCAGATGATCACATGGTCTACTATGCTGGAAATGAAAGACAAAGAAGAAATGGTGTTGCATTTATAATAAAGAAGAAACTTGCAAGAACTGTAATGAAATACAATGCAGTCAGCGAACGCTTAATCTCTATTCGTCTACGAGGATTGCCTATCAACACAACTATAATTCAAGTATATGCCCCAACAACAGCTGCAGAAGAGAATGAAATTGAAGAGTTCTATGAACAAGTACAAGCTGAAATTGACAGAACATGCAAACAGGATATCCTGATAGTCATGGGTGACTGGAATGCAAAAGTTGGCAACAAAGAAGGCAAAGTAGTTGGAAAATATGGACTTGGCAACAGAAATGAAGCTGGAGAAAGATTGATAGAATTCTGCAAGACCAATGATCTATTCATCTCAAACACCTTCTTCCAGCAACACAAGCGACGACTGTACACATGGACTTCACCCAATGGATTGTATAAAAATCAAATTGACTACATCTGTGGAAGTCAACGATGGAAAAGCTCTGTAACATCAACAAAGACAAAACCTGGAGCTGACTGTGGTACAGATCATCAACTACTAGTATGCAAACTCAAGCTAAAGTTGAAAAAGAGCAAACCACTCATGAACGCACCAAAATATGACCTTGAGAATATACCACTGGAATTTAAAGACTGCCTGCAAAATCGATTTGCTGCTTTAGATACAAATGACAGAGCTCCGGAAGAGTTATGGAATGACATCAAGAAGGTTGTGCTGGAAGAAAGCGAGAAGTCTCTACAAAAGGTGAAAAAGCAAAAACGGCCAAAATGGATGACGGAAGAAACGCTGAAAATTGCCCAGAAACGCAGAGAAGCTAAAGCCAAAGGAGAAAGAAAGACAATCGCAGAACTCAACAGAGATTTCCAACGTGCAGCAAGACAGGACAAGGAAAAGTACTACAATGACACTTGCAAGGAAATAGAAGCAGAAACTATTAGAGGAAGAACAAGATCGGCTTTCCTAAAGCTGCGAGAGTTAAAGAAAAAGTTCCAGCCTCGAATTGGAATGTTACAAGATGCTCAAGGTTCTATGTTGAATGATGCTGAGAAGATCAAGAAAAGGTGGAAGGAATATACAGAGTTTTTATATGATAAAGATCAAGTGGACCAACAGCCGTTTCAACCTATACCTTATGATCAGGAACCATTGGTGATGAAAGAAGAAGTTGAAGCAGCATTGAAAGCCTTATCAAAGAACAAAGCACCAGGCATTGATAGCATTCCCATAGAAGTATTGCAGCAATCTGATGCAGCTGTTACCGTACTTACAAGGCTCTGCCAAGAAATATGGAAGACAACATCATGGCCAACTGACTGGAAAAGATCTGTGTTTATACCAATACTAAAGAAAGGTGATCCAACTGACTGTGGAAATTATCGCACAATCGCTCTGATCCCACATGCCAGCAAGATTTTACTGAAGATTATTCAAAAGAGACTACAGCCATACCTAGAACAAGAACTACCTGAAGTGCAAGCAGGGTTCAGGAAAGGGCGAGGAACGAGAGACATCATTGCGGATGTGAGATGGATCCTTGAAAAGACTAAAGAATACCAAAAGGATATCTATTTGTGCTTTATCGACTATAGCAAGGCTTTTGACTGTGTAAACCATGAGAAACTCTGGGCCACATTAAGAAGCATGGGTATACCAGAACACCTGATCGTTCTCTTGCGTAATCTGTACATTGATCAAGAAGCAACAGTTCGAACGGAACAAGGAGAAACAGAATGGTTTAAAATAAGCAAAGGTGTAAGACAAGGCTGCATACTTTCCCCCTACCTGTTTAATTTATATGCAGAACAAATCATCAGAGAAGCAGGACTGTATGAAGACAACAGAGGTGTGAAGATGGGTGGAAGACTCATCAACAACCTTCGTTATGCTGATGATACCACATTACTGGCTGAAAGCGAAGATGATCTGAAACATTTGCTTCTCACAATCAAAGAACATAGTCTCAAAATGGGCCTGCACCTTAATGTAAAGAAGACAAAGATCATGACAACTGGCATAATCAACAGGTTCATCGTTGAAGGAGAAGAAATTGAAATTGTGAACAACTTTAACCTACTTGGATCAACTATCAATAAAGAAGCAACAAGCAGTCAAGAAATCAGACGACGCATTGCTCTTGGCAGAATGGCTATGAAAGACCTAGATAAGATTCTCAAGAGCAGAGATGTCTCTCTCCATACAAAGATTCGACTTGTTCAAGCCATGGTATTTTCAATAACATCATATGGATGTGAAAGCTGGACAGTGAAAAAGACAGACAGGAAGAAAATTGATGCCTTTGAATTATGGTGCTGGTGGCGAATACTGTGTATACCATGGACTGCCCGAAGAACAAACCAGTCGGTACTAGAGGAGATCAAACCTAAGCTTTCTTTAGAAGCTCAGATGACAAGACTTCGACTTTCATACTTCGGACACATCATGCGAAGAGAGAGATCATTAGAGAAAGACATCATGCTTGGCAAGATAGAAGGTCAACGCAAAAGAGGAAGGCCAGCAATGAGATGGATCGCTACAATAACAGCAGCTACGGGTACCAGTCTGTCGTCAATGAGCCGCCTGACTGAAGACCGAACACAATTTAGGATAGCTATCCAGAGGGTCGCCATGAGTCGACTCCGACTCGACGGCACTTAACAACAACAACTTCTCCTTACATAAGTGTGCCAGATTGTTTACTATCCAAAAAGACCTGTAATTGGGAAGGATCAGAAATAGACCATTTTAACTTGGATCAATAATAATGAAACACAGGGGCACTCCAGTACTCTTGAGTTGGTGACTTGAGCAAGGAACTCCACATACGGCCATTTGTTAATGCTTAAATTTGGCTGGATCCTGTGCTCCATCAATCTCCTCTGCACTCCTCTGGAGTGGAGGAGTAGCCTAATGGTTTGAGCACTGGCTTGGGAACCAAGAAACCAGTGTTCAGTTCCCACTAGTACTCCTTGTGGCCTTGGGCAAGTTGGCAGGAAGTTAAAAGTTGGGAACATCTGAGAAGGGTGGTAGGAGGTGTCGATCAAGTGATATCTGCAAACTGTTCTTCGAATATGAAGGTTTTTAAGGACTTGTGGAAGGTTGTGATGTTGAGAGATGTGCCAGTTCTGCGGGAACGAGTTCCAGATACTGGGCGTGTACAGAGAAAAGGCGCATGCACATGTTTGGGTTCTTGTGGTTAACTCTTGGAAGGGCAAGCATGTTTTTCGCAGAACTTCTGGGACAATTTTCCAGAAGTCTTTGCAGGAGGCTCTGAAGGTATTGTGGGCCAGAGCTGTGGAGGCATTTGTAGGTGATTACAAGGGACTTGTATGTGATTCTGGATAGAAGAGGGTAGCTAGTGTAGTTCTTTCAGTATTTAGGTAATATGGCTAGATCTAGGTGTGCCTGCAAGTATCCGAGCAGCAACATGTAAAGCAAGTTGTATGGGATGAAGAGAGCTTTTGGATAGTCCTTGCAGGATGGCTTGAAAGACTGTCCTGAAGTCTTGTGGTTGGAGGAGCGGTCAAAGGTGCTGAATGATTTTGATTTTATTGTAGATTGCGTTACTTTCTAATATGCTGTTGGAGTGAGAGACGGTAGTTAAGAATAATAACACCTAGATAGTGTACTTCTGTTTTCACAGATAAGTTAGTGTTGTTGACTAATTGTTGATGGTGAGAAGGCCTGATCTCTGTTATGAAGAGAACTTTTGTTTTTTTTGTAGTTGATGGTTGTGATCCGACAGCGAATAGTCAATGACATTGAAGCAGTTAGAAATAGTGGAGAAGGTTGTTTGAACGGTGCATAAATCATAATGTCATCTGCATTAAGTTGGTAGAAGACATTCTGGTTTCAGATGATGTCACATATTGGTTGTATATATATATTGAACAGTAAAGAGAGAGGACAGGGCCCTGGGGGACTCCTTGTTTTTGAGTATAAGGTAGGGATGTGTTAGGTCCAAAGTGTACAAACTAGATGGTCTGTCAGGGATGAACAGAACCAGTTGAGTGCATCTATGGAGTTGTTGTAGGAGGATATCATAGCAGATTGTGTCCAATAGGCAACAAGGTGGTCTTGTATTGTAAAGGCCTCCATAAGGAGTCTTTGGGTACTTGAAGCACAGTTGGGGATGCACCTTGGACTGCATCAGTAATGGGCCCCTATCTGGCAGAATTCCTCTCCCCAAATTGGGGCAGGCCGATTTATTGGAAGAAATAGTGGGTTAAAGGGGTTAGATTTATTAATGACATGTGGCATAATGGTCATGTTATCCCCTTTGTGGAACTAAAACAGAATTTCTTGATTGAGGATTCCTTTCAATATCAATATATTCAACTCAAGCATGCCCTGATAATCTGGAACAACTGTATGAAGATCTTAAACTGCTGCTCCCAGCTTAATCTCTTGCTGCCAAGAGATTAGGGCCTGATATTCAAAGCGATTAACGTGGTTAGCAGAACTGCTAATCATGGTGAATGGCATATTCAATGGCACTAATACAGTTAATGCCACTGAATATCCGCGGTTGCCGGCTCTACATGCCCTCATGCTATCTGCTTAGCATTGGGGCATGTCAGGGGCATTCCAAAGCGGAGGTGGAGTCTATCAGTAACTGATCAGCAGCCTGGTTAACGATATGCAGTGAAACCAGATGCAAGTAACCCTGGCCTAATTTCCACTGCATATCGCTAACCAGGCAGCAGTTCAATATTGCTGCTGCCCAGTTATCGATTGGAAAGAGCAACTAACCTGGCTATTCGGTGCTGGGGTCAGATATGAAAGCGAGGGAGAAAAGGTGGGTCTTCAGGGTGTGTTTTAAAGGCAGTGTGGTGGGGCTCCAGGCGGAGAGAGGGGGGTAGGGAGTTCCAGAGAGCCGGGCCTATGAAGAAGAAAGCAGAGGAGCGGGTGGATTGGAGATGAGCAAGTGAGGGGGAGGGAAGTGCGAGACGGTTGAGATGGAAAGAGCGGGGGGGGGGGGGGTGTCTGGGGGGTATGGAAGTGGATGAGGTCGGCCAGGTATTGTGGTGTGGAGGTATGGAGAACTTTATGGATGAGCGTGAGAAGTTTGAAGTGGATGCGACAGGAGATGGGAAGCCAGTGGAGATGGAAAAGAAGAGGAGTGACATGGTCTCTAGGAGAGGAGTAAGATATGAGACGGGCGGCAGTATTCTGGATGCGCTGAAATCGTGATAGTTGGAGCTTAGAAATACCAGAGAAGACAGAATTGGCGAAGTCGATACGGGAGATGACGAGGGCGAACAGAAGGGTGGTAAGAGCGGAGGGAGAGAGGAAGGGGCGAATGGCGCAAATTTGTCTGAGGTAGAAAAAAGAGGTTTTGGAAACATAGGAGACATGGGCGGAGAAGGAAAGATCTGAATCAAAGAGCACGCCGAGATACCGAAAAGTGGAGACCAATGAGATAGGAAGACCGGGGAAAGAGGGAGCTACCGAAGGAGGGGGGTGATCGTGTGGAAACCAGATTGCTGTGGTTTTAGAAAGGTTGAGATGCAGGCAATTTTGAGACATCCAAGTAGAGACGGCAGCCAGGCAGGAGTTAAGCGGGGCAAGGTCGGGGCAGGCAGGGGATGTGTGGTGGAGGAGGAGAATGTCATCGGCGTAGTCGAAAGCTGAAATGCCAAGTTGCTGAATGAGTAGTGTAAGGGGTGTCAAGAAGAGGTTAAAAAGGAGAGGGGCTAGCACGGAACCCTGTGGAACACCGCAAGATAGGGGGAAGGAATCAGAGGGAGGGCAAAGTGGGGAAGAGGGGAGAACAGCACCAGAATGGGAGGAAAGAAAGGAGTGGAACCACCGGAAAACAGTGCAACAGAGGCCAGCGTCACGTAGTCGGGATAAGAGGAGGGAGTGATCAACCAAGTCGAATGCAGCAGAAAGGTCAAGAGCAACCGCCACCGAGATTTCACCACAGTCGTGGGCTACATGCAGGGCGTTGGTGAAAGCAAGAAGGATGGTCTCAACGCTGTGCCCAGGACGGAAACCAGATTGACGGGGGTGAAGGAAATTAGTGGAGTCAAGGTGGTGGGAAAGTTGGGCGAAAACAACCTTCTCGAGAAGTTTAGAGAGGAAGGGGAGCTGTGAGACCGGGTGATAGTTATTAGGATTGAGGGGGTCAAGGGAAGATTTCTTAAGTAGAGGGCGGATTAAGGCGTGCTTCCAGGGTGAGGGGAAGGTCCCAGTGGAAAGGCTAGTGTTAATGAGGATTTGAATATAAGGAAGGAAGGACTGTGAGGGAGACAGTAACCAAGTGGAGGGGATAGGGTCGAGAGGGCAGAAAGTTTTGTTGGAGGAGGAGATGAGATGGTGAAGTTCGGCTGTGGTAGTCGAGGAGAAGGAGGACCAGGTATGAGAAAGATGAGAGACTGGGGGTGGAGAGGCAGCTGGAGGAGGAGAAGGAATGGGTGAAGGGTGAGAGGGAAGAGATGCTCTCAAGGAGGAGATTTTGTTGCTGAAAGCAGAGGCAAGAAGAGAAGGGGTGGGGGTAGGATGGGTGGGTGCGGAGGGGGCAGAGGGATGAAGGGAGGTAAGAAATTTGAGGGTGGAGTAGAGGTGACGTGTTTGGTTAGGAGCGTTGGCAATGGCAGTGGAGAAGAAGGAAGACTTGGCAAGGTGAACCTGAGAGCGGTTGTAAGAGTGCTGGGCTTTGAAAAAAGACAGGGTGGCTGGTGATGGGGATTTATGCCATAGCCTTTCGGCTCTGCGGAGTTGGGAACGAAGAAGGAGGAGACCAGGGTGATACCAAGATGGTGAGGGTGGACGGAGGGGGGCGACATGGTCAAGGGCGGTTGAAAGGGAAGAGAACCAGGCGGAGGCCTGGGAGTTAGGCGATAAGGAAGCGAAGTCGGAGGGGAGCAGATCTGTGGCTGGGGGAAAGCGCTGAACTGTAGACTGGGTAAGGGAATGGGAGAGGCGCGGAGTGGAGGGAGGCTCAGGGGAAGGGGGTGTTGCTGCGGAATGGGAGCAGGAGACTGAGAGGCAGAGGTGGTCTGACCAAGGAAGGGAGAGAGAGGACAGATTGGAGAGTAAGAGTGTGGAGGAGGAGGGGGTCAGGAAGATGTCAAGAGTATGGCCAGCGGAGTGAGTGGGGAAGGAGACGTGTTGCAGGAGAGATAGGTCATGTAAAAGGGAGAGGAATGCATGATCTCTGGGGGATGAAGGAGTCGAGGTGAAGGTTAAAATCGCCAGCAATAAGGAGGTGAGGAAAGAGCAGGGAGAGGTCGGAAAGGGAGCGGAGGAGTGAGTCCCAGAGATCAGAATGAAGGGCAGGGGGTGCATAGATGAGGAGAACATGAGTAGGAGGGGTAGTGTGGAGGTGGAGGAGAAGGGCCTCAGGATAGGAGAGGGAAGGAGAGAGAATCTGGGTAAAAGAGAGGGAGGAGGCAAGGAGGGCGGCCCCACCGCCGCCAGAGCGGCCAGTGCGAGGGACAGATACTGCTGAAAAGCCGGCTGGGAGGCAGCGGGCAAGAAGGGCATCCTCCCCTTCCTTTAGCCAGGTCCTCGGTGAGGAGAGTCAAGTCGAAGGAAGCCTGGGAGCTAAGATCCTGAACCAGGAGAGTTTTGGCCCTGAGGGAGCGACAATTAATAAGGCCAACCTTAAAGAAGAACTGAGAGGAGGCAGGGGATACAGAGGGCCGAGAGGGGGATGCTTATGTGATCCCCGACTTACTGGAGGAAGAAACTGGTGAAGAAAAGGGAATGCCAAAGGCAGAAGGGCAATGGTGATGCAGCCAGGAAAAGGTTAAGCATGTTGACAAGCAGTAGTGGTAGCATGAGCAGCACCATCTCAGCTATCACCACCACCCTCCCCCATGTGCCAGTCTCCTTTGAACCCCATTACATGGAAATCTTTGACAGAAAGCTACGGTGGTAAGTGCCAGACTAGTATGCCATAAGTGAGACACCTGTACAAATTTGTGACATGCTTCCTTGGCGAGCTCCTTAAGGCCATGGCACATATGTTGGAAGTCTGACCAGAAATAGTCAGGGCTGTCCAGCATTTCCTCTCATACCTACCAACCAGCATGCTCCGTGCATATATATTCTTCATGCCACATTGATCACAACTAACACAGCAGTTGCTGGAAAAGGTGTGTAAAGAAAAAACTTTGCTTGGTTTCCCTCAGTTTCCATGCAGTTGCGACGAGAAATGAGCATAGAACTCTACAAAAACCCAGTTGCCCACAGTTTATGCTTTGTGTCTTGTGTTTTTTGGAGTTTCTATTGCAATCACTTCTCTCTGCTGTTTAGTTTCTAGTGGGTATATTTAGCCTCACGTGTGTGTGTGTATAACACTGTCAGTGTTATACTTCTTGTATTGTTGTACATATATTGTATATATACGAGGTGTGATGAAAAAGTATCCAGACTTGTACAATAACACATGAAGTATAACCCTGACAGTTATTGCACTCAGTCTCCTTCAAAGTAGTCCCCTTCCGATAAAACACACTTCCTTCAGCGTTCTTGCCACTGCTGGAAACAATTTTGAAATGCGTCTTTCGTTATGCTGTGAAGCTGCTGTCTAATTTTGCTTAATGGTCTCCAGGTCGTCTAATCTCCTTCCTTTCAGTGATAATTTCAGTTTTGGAAATACGGATGTGATGTCAGGAGAATATGGAGACTGATGGACTTGCTTGATTTGGTGTTTGGCCAAGAACTGCTGGATAAGATGTGATGCGTGAGCTGGGGCGTTATCATGATGAAGCAACCGTTCACCATTCCTGTGCAACTCTAGCCTCTTACAACAAACTGCTTCTCTCAAACTAGTCAGAACTTGGATGTAGTACTCCTTATTGATGGTTTGGCCTTTTTGGGATCATACTTAATGATGAACAATACCCTGGTAATCAAAGAAAACTGAGCATGACCTTGACATTGCTCCTCATCTGACGGAGTTTCTTAGGTTTTGGAGAGCCTGGAGTCTTCCATTGTGAGGATTGAGCCTTAGTTTCCAGGTCATAACCATAAACCCATGATTCAGCACCAGTAACAATCTTTTTGATGAAATATGAGTCATTTTCAACGCATTTCAACAACTCCCTGGCGGTAGACAGTCTATTTTCTTTATGGTCAGGGTACAGAAGTTTCGGCATGAATTTTGCAGACACAGTCTCATCCCCAAATCGACAGTAAGAATGGACTGTACCGACCTGAAACGGATATCCATGTTCTCAGCAAGCTCCCTGATAGTCAATCAACAATTTGAGCATATTGTGGCATGCATTACTTCAACTTTGTCATTCCTGCTCGTGGATGGCCCTCCAGAATGTTTCACTGTCAACATTTTGGTGGCCCTCTTGGAAACATTTGTACCAGTCATAAACTCGAGCTGTAACTTGTCATAAGTCTTTTTGCACAAATCTCCAAATTTCTGGCAAAATTTAATTCAAATTCGCTGTTCAATTTTTTTATGCATCGTAAATCTGCGAACTGCTTTTTCACTATACCAAACATGTGATTAAAAGAAAAGTACAGGTGTGCTGCAGCCACACTACACTCTGCACAGGCAGAGCACATAACTAGGTCAGTGCATGCTTAACAGCATCGTGGTGCGACGTACTGTTACTCCATAGCCCATGTTTCCTGTAAGTATTAGCATATGTGTCTCATATCCCCTCATGTTAAATGTATCCCCCAATTGTGTTGTGAATGTGGGCTTCCGTTAGCCCCCCCCCCCCCCTCACCAGCAACCTGCAGGGCTCTTGGAGTCACAGAAAACTACATTCAAAGCAATACGAAAGGAATTCAAAGACAGCAATAAAATACCACACACTTCTATATAGATACACCAAAGCTTTGCGGAGAGAAACAAATAGAACCAAGTTCTCTTTGTTTACTCTAACTATCAGCTATGGTTTACTTTATTTATAAGGCTCTTTTGGAGGATACAGCATAATTTCACTTTATTATTCCACGTCAGATATTACGTATTTATCACATCATAGGTCAATTTCTAAACAGCATAGGTCAGTATGAGGAGACATACATGTATTCCAAGACATAACTGTTTACTGCTGACTGCTTGATATCTAATAACCCTGAGACTGCAAGGCTAGAGGACAGCCTGCCCCTTTTCTTATTTACAGGACTTGTACCTCTTCACCTACTTAGTAAGCAAATATATGAAGTTTATTTCTAAGCAAAGTTCTGAACAGAATTAACTCTTTCTCAGGTTTAGACAGGCTGGTTGTGTACACCACCCTATACAGACAAGCTTACTTTCAGTCCCTCCTCTGATTCTGTAAAGAATCATTCTCAGAGTAAGGAAACTCAGACATTGCCATTGAAGCAGAATTAAAACTAGTTTCTGGGTCAATCTGTAACATCATTGTAGGGGTCAGTGATTCCACCGATTTCTTACAGCAAGCTGATAATACACAGAGAATTAATGCTCCTAAAATGAGAATCCCCAAAATGCCAAGCAATGATGCTAATAAGCCTTGCAAAGGCCTGGATAATGAATTCCAAAATGAAGAAACAGAATCAAATAGAGCTGAAAAAGAACTTACATAACTATCACTTGAAACAAAAGTACGGTTTTCTAACTTTATCCAATAGGCCTTTTACTATTTTTCCATTATTACCAAGCATACTACAACAAAAACCAACTATTACTCCACACACACCATTTTCCTTTGCTAGGAGATAGTCTAAAGCCATTCGGTTCTGGGCTGCATAAGCTGACACTTTGTTTACTGCACCTTGCAAGACACTAATTGCCTCAGTGAGGTCTAAGGCTGTAAGTTCAACAACTGCCTATAGTTGTATAATCTGGGTGCCATATTCTTTAGTGGGTGCTATAGCTCCAAGTGTTGAAAGCCACACAGTACCTGTGAATGCATCTATTTGGGATTTAATTAAAGGTTTTGTAGTGTCTACTAGTTGTTGAGCAGCCTCTATGGCCTTATCCTGTGAAGAAACATCCCTTTTTCTTCTAACAGAATTGTTCAGGGTTGATAATAAAGTAATGTTCTGGTAAGGTACAAATCGCCACGGGGTATCTAATTGGGCTATATAACAAGTACCTGACCAACCTCTGGGAAGCTCTGTATACGCAAACGTACCACACACAAAATAATCTCCTTCTAAAGCCACTAAGCCATCTTCCCAGACTGTCAAATTCTGAGGACAAGATGTATTCTGGATACAATTATTCAAAGCCCACTGAGTCATGACCATTTCATTAAGCCCTCCAGACAAATTACGTTTCCAGGGATGATAATACCCTAGTAAAGGGAAACTCCAGTTAGGTATGCCTAGGTCTGAACAAGAGGCATTCAAAGGGTAGCCAGAACTATTATATTGTAGTAATTCATAATCATGCACCTGGTTCCCTTGAACTGACATTAATTGTACCACTGAAATATAAAAGTTTTCCTACAAGGGATTTCTTATACCAGATAGAAGAATTCTGCAGCATTACTATTCTACAAACATTCCATGGAGTATCCCCTACCTTTCTTCCCTTACCCTGAGCCATAAAACATATTGGAGGATGTTGCAGAGGCATAGGACTAACTATTCTAGGTTCTGGGCCTGTATGAGACCATTGTACAGAAGTTAGATTAAAGGCTATGTCACGAAACTCCTCAAAGGTCTTAGGCCTAACCCTAGGTAGAAATCCATGCTGAGTAGCTGTCACAGATGGAAGAGACACTGCACAGTCTGATAAATTGAAATGTTTTGTCACTGAGTGTACCTGTGACTCAAAAATATTTGAATATTCATCATAACTTTCCCAAGGTTCTAACTGCAGCACCGCTTTACTACTACTAATATGCCTCAGCATAACTAAGATTGGATATAAAAACATTCTTAGCAAAACTTTTAAATATACTATAATTCAAAATATACTAAATCAAAACTGAAAATATACCTACTCTTCTTAATACTCTCCTTTATATAATGAGGATATATACTGTAGCTATGATTAACCTCTAAGGCTCAATAAATTTATGAAGTAGAGGTTAAGTACCTAAAGGTCATTACATATATATCAGGAAAAACACATCTAAAATGGCCTCATCCCTCTAAGCAATACTATAAATGCCAAACAGGAGCATTTTGCATGAACTGTCCATTCAGAATCTACTTAATACAATAATCTTTTTCTGTGATGTCAATATTCTTTTCAATGAAAGTACTTTAAAGCATAAAAAGTCTTTTCTGCAATATCACTGTTGTCCGAGAAGTCTGCGTTGTATTTCTTGAATCATGGATGCAGGGAATCTTCTGAATCTTGTGAGGGAGCCTTCTTACACTGCGTAAGATGTATTCAACGAGAATGTTCTTCCACTTTACAGGCTGAATATCCCACCAGAAGTACACGAAATGGACCTAGGAATTTCGGAGCCAGAAGTGTCTTTGGATGCAAATTCTTAATCAGGACCCAATCCCCTGGGTTCACATCCAGATGTGATGATTCTGGAGGAGCATCTTGTTGAAGATTCACCTTCAAGAAAAGGGGAAACAGGGGGCTGAGTGCAATCGTGCACAATAAATTAAGACTGCTGCGCAACCACTGGGGGTCTGGGATAACTGCCAAGGCATGTGGAGAAGTAGCTGGACGTCCAGTAACTATTTCATATGGTGTCAGGCTGGGGGAAATACACACTGCCATAAGGGCAAAGGGAAGGGCGTTTGTCCAGTTTGAAGCTCAATCCTGTATCAGAGTGCATAAGTGACCTTTGGGAATAGACAAGTGACTGCCAGATGAATACCACCTCCCTCCTCTGGCACAGGGCAAATCTACAAAACTGACTGCAAAAGCAAAATTAAATGAGTTTGGCAGGCAGGAATCTTAATAACTGACCCTATGCTGACCCTACAGTGCCAGTCCTGCAACAGTGCAGACAAGCTGTACCAAAGAAAACAAGTTCAGGGGATACCAGAGAACCAAAAAGACAAAATGCATAGCCACAGCGGTAAAGCTCATGATGCAGGAACAGGGCAAGTAGAAACAAAAGACGGTCAGGACAAATAAGCAGATGATCCTCTTTCCAGCAGCCCTGGACAGCACGAAATCCGACCCTGGGTTTCAAAGGCAGTATCCTTGCTATTGCTGCAAGAAAGATGAAAGGAAAAACAAAGTCATATTTAACGGTGCTAAATACAACAATGTCAGTGACACCGATACCAGAAGAGTGTCTTTTAGGTTCTCAAAATGGTTGTCCTATGACACACATCTCCAGCAGAAGGATGTCCTTTGGAGTTCAAAACTGCAACTTGTGCTGGCAAGAGGCGCTGTAGAACCAGAAAATCAATGAGATTCAATTGCAAAAGCCACCACTACATAGACATAGCGGGAGTCCCAAAGTCACTTCATCAATTCACTCTGAGTAAGAGCCCACTGGCTTACAACCAGTCGGGAAAGCTCACAAAAGCACACAGACAACAGAGAAATCAGAAATAGCCACAAACAATTTGAATAGTAAAGAATAATCATAGACAATAACATGGCGCATTTCCCAGTACATTTCTACATTTAAAACAAACCTCCCACTGTGATAATGTGGGACAAAGAGGAGCAGTAAGATCTGAGTAATTTGCTAGCTCTTATTTACAGAACAATAGTAAACCCAGAAATCTACACATCAACACCAGTGTTGCTAAAAAGACAATGATAAAATAGATTCCAATCTAGCAGAGGTAATTGCACAACCAGAGAGTGTTAGGGCAATACCCAGGAAAATAACAGTTTAAGATACAAACTGCGGCTGAGACAAATTAACCTTTAACCTAATTCAGCAATATAAGCTAAGCAATATAAGCTAATAAAGACAAGAAATCTGACCAACAACATACATAATTTGGTCTACATTAAAAGCAAATCATTCACATAATGAACTAAAGAGGAATGGTTGAGTCTTACATCAAATAATGCAGTCCTTAGGGCCTGTGAAAATATGCAGGACTAGCAGTGTATCCTTCAAAAAGAAATAAAATAAAAACAAAACTGGTTTTTTTCTTTGCCAATTCATACTGAAAATAAGCAGGTCTCGTAGGACTCGCACAAATCTATAAGTCTTACCGTCAGCCTTTAGTACAGGAGGAACTGGAGTCTTACATAAAGAAGTTGTAGGATAAATGACACCTTGTGTCTGGAGATCTTCAAGCACAGAACAACTTCCTTCACCGACAGCTGCTGGCAGTGGACACAGCTTGAGTCTAGGAAACTGAATTCCAGGTTTCACAATGATCCTCACAGGCGGGATAGAAAGACATCCGATATCTGATCCCGGCACTGTCCATAAAGTAGAAGAAAGTTCTCTAGGATGAATGATACTGGCATCTGCAGGAAATGGCACTTCAGAGAGAATACAGCTGGAGATATATCTTCCCATTCAGCCAGGATAGAGTGAAATCAGCAGCTACCGAAGGGGGAGGAGGGAAATCAGCTCTCTGACCATCCTCTCGCTCTGACCCTACCCCTCCCCCTGCTCCTGGGAAGTTACATAGAAGCAATCTGCAAGCTGAGCAATTTAGTCATTTCACATCAAATGTCAGCCCACTGTACCGAACTCCTTCCAGAATTACATCAGCTGTTCTAGCTGACCAATCTATTAAAGTTTCAAAAATTCCTTTTACTCGCGGGATTAAACCATTTACAAAAACAATTGGTGAATTCTGAAAGTGTGTCCTCTGCCGCTTGCATACACCTAGTGTGAAAATCGTTTTCACCCCTATTCTGCCTTAGAGATGTTAATCTCAACCAATCCTTTTACAAGTTTGCATACTCTACTGTAAGGAATTCAATAACCACTGAAACAAAATTATCTCTGAGTCTTCTGTTGGCAATCTATCACAGGGTATGTCACAAACTGGATGAGTGACCCTATGAACATCAGCTGGGTTATAAAACACAGTTCTAAGCAAATTATCTAGATCAGCCCAAGTAGAACATGGACTATTATGTTGACGTAAAACAGTTTGAAGAAAACTAATAGCACCATGTAATTGATCACATTTTTCTCTATAGGTCATAAAATGCTTATCCAGATCTTTTGCAATAACATCAATAAGTTTACTAGAAATTCCTAATTCCTTTGTAGCAGAAATATCATTTCTTACTATTCCCTTTAAGGATTCTATTATATGTACAATACTTTCTATTTCACGGCTAAGAAGGGCATTCACTTCTCTGAGCTGAGAAACATTGCAAATACTGAAATCTTCAATTTGTGCATCCCCCAATATCCTCTGTTTATTTCTTATCTCTTCTCTTAATTCAGCTGCACGAGTGATCCCTCCCCCTTCCAGAAACTACATGACTCTCAGAAGAAACAGGGGGAGACGTTGGGGATGCACTTGGGGCTATTCCAGCTCCAATTACCATTGCAGCCACATCTGCATCATACTCTGGAGAAAAAATGACTGGGAATTTCCCTGCCCGGTCATTATCCACACTCCTGTGGTTCACTCGCTTTACCAGCATTCTTTAACACAAACAAATCATTCTTCATATTATGTGCCATTCGATGCCACCAACTAAACACCAGCCCTTCACGGGCATCACATATTTTATGTTTAGCCTGCAAAGCACATTCCAGATAACGAAGTTTATCTATAGAAAATGTTCCCTCCAAAGGAAACTGTAGAAGCACATTATCATTAGTCACTGCATACCAGTGTACAATATAATTAGTAGCCATATCCCCATACTTCTCACGCATACAAAAAGAAGGGCTACCTTTCTGAACAGCTAAAACCTTAGCCTTGTCATTCCATTCACGCAACAGAGATAACACTCGTTTACCTAACAGATTACCCATTGCTGTCATCATACAATACTCACAAACACCTTCCGCCCTTGCCAGGAATGGAGAAATCTGCAGACCGGCACGGCACCAACTGTGGGATTCCGTTAGCCTCCCCCTCACCAGCAACCTGCAGGGCTCTTTGAGTCACAGAAAACTACATTCAAAGCAATACGAAAGGAATTCAAAGACAGTAATAAAATACCACACACTTCTATATAGATACATCAAAGCTTTGCGGAGAGAAACAAATAGAGTAAACAAAGAGAACTTGGTTCTATCAGCTATGGTTTACTTTATTTATAAGGCTCTTTTGGAGGATACAGCATAATTTCACTTTATTATTCCACGTCAGATATTATGTATTTATCACATCATAGGTCAATTTGTAAACAGCATAGGTCAGTATGAGGAGACATACATGTATTCCAAGACATAACTGTTTACTACTGACTGCTTGATATCTAATAACCCTGAGACTGCAAGGCTAGAGGACAGCCTGCCCCTTTTCTTATTTACAGGACTTGTACCTCTTCACCTACTTAGTAAGCAAATATATGAAGTTTATTTCTAAGCAAAGTTCTGAACAGAATTAACTCTTTCTCAGGTTTAGACAGGCTGGTTGTGTACACCACCCTGTACAGACAAGCTTACTTTCAGTGACCACTTTGATTGTAGGATAAGGTGGTATACAAAACTGTCTAAATAAATAAAATATAGCTACATAACAAGTCTTAATACTTTTTGATCACACCTTGTGTGTGTATATAGATAAATATAGATATAATAAAGAAAAAACTCCTTTCTCCAGGACCAAACAGGAAGTCAGTCCTCACATATGGGTGTCATCGGCGCCGATGGAGCCCCAGCGGAGCATTTTCCCAGCTTTCTATGAAAGCCTTTGGGAATGCAGGCACACATGCACGGTTCCCTTCCCGCCTAAAGGTGCCATCTTACCCCAGTCTCTTTTTTTCCGAGAAGCCCACCGGACGTGTTCTCCCGGTTAAAAGTAGATTTTTTTTCGGCAATTATCGCAATTTTTTTCTCCCAGTTCGACGCCGGTTCCCCTCCCGCCGGGTTCGGTACACCGGTATTGAGCTCGATTCTTCTTTTTCGGTTTTTGCCCTTCGTGGCTGGCGTTCGCGCCCTTTTTTCCGTTTTTCCTTGGAAGGCCAGTCTTTTGACCTCGCGGGGACTCTTTTTTTTCCCTGATGGCTTGCAGTGGCTTTAAGAATTGTGATCGGTGTAAAAAATTTAATATCTCTCACCGACACACGACTGCTGCCTCCGGTGCCTCGGCCCTGACCACGACCCTAAATCGTGCGGGCCATGTGGGAAGATGTCTTCCAAGGCACTCCGTAGTCGACAGCAGCAAAAGGAAAGGCTTTTCTCAGACTCAGCCTCCGGCCGGGCCCGACCTCGTCTGTGGCCTCGACATCTCGGGATTCTGATCCCGAGCGCCGTCAAAGCTCCTCGGACAGGGGGTCCCCCAACTGGGAACGGAAGAGGAAGAAGCGGCTCGCGAGGGCGTCATCGGAGGAAGTCCCTGGCTCCTCGAGGGCCAGGTCTAAGACCCCTGACTGTCGCCCCGGGCCCATGGAACAAGAGAAGCCTGCCAAAGTTCCTCGCGTGGAGACGGAGTCTGCTGGACACGTAAGCCCCGTAGTCCTCGAGGACTCTCCTCCCAGGGAGCCGACGTCGGGCCCGGCGCCGCTGGGGCCCGAGTCCGGTGGCTGCTGCGTCTCCCGAGCTGAGTCTCAGGATGACAGCCTTGGAGAGCAGACTGTCTGCCTTCATGGAGCAGCAGCAGGCACTGATGGCCAGCCTGTCTGGCGTATCTTGCCCGACCACCGGGACATCGACTTCGAAGTTGACCCCGGAGACCGAGCCGATACTCAAGTCCATCATGGCTCGAAGTCGTCCTCGGTCGCAGTCTCCCTCGATCTCCCGTTCGGGACCGAGGGCGTCGACGCCGGTGCCTCCGGCGTCGGGGCGGGTGCTCCAGGGCCCCGCGGGGTCGGACCCCAATTCCTCCTCGGACGAGTCCGCCTGGGAGACGGAGAACGAGGAGTCTCCTGATACTTTCAAGACTCGGTGCGTCCCGTCGGACTTACCGCAGTCTGAGCCCCGGAGTAGATCCCTTCCGGAGGATACTTAGTTCTCAGAGTTTGTCTGGGATATGGCCACTGCTTTGGCTATTCCGGCGGATCCTGAGGAAGGACCTCGAGCTGAAGAGCTCAAGGCACTGCAGTATGACTCTCCTTCGAAGGAGGCCTTTACTGTCCCGGTTCCTCCGATGCTGGAACGGCTCCTCTTCCGGATGTGGGAGGCACCGGCCTCGGCGACGGTTCTTAGCAAGCGAGTCGACTCGATCTATCGACTCCAAAAGAGCCCTGGCTTTCAGAAGGAGCAGCTACCACACCATTCTATGGTTGTGGAATCGGCCATGCATCGTCTGAAGAGCCAGAAGATGCACTCCTCGGTGCCCCCTGGCAGGGAGGCCCGAAACCTCGATGGCGTCGGTAGAAAGTGCTTCCAGGGCTCGATGTTTGCTTGCCGTGTCCAGTCGTACCAGCTGTACATGGGCATGTACTTGCGGGACCTGGCCAAGGAGTTGGCCGGGTTCTCTACTGGTCTCTCCGGGGAACCCTTGCAGAGATTTGTCCTTGTCCTCCGGGATTTGGGACTGCTCGAAGTTCATGTCCCGCGCCGCCTACGATGACTTCGAGGCTTCGGCCCGAGTTATGGCAGCCGGCATCGCGGCTCGACACCAGGCATGGCTGCAGTCATTGGACCTCGAGCCGTGGGTTCAGGACAAGTTGGTCGATGTCCCTTGCCGAGGTGAAAACCTTTATGGCAAACCCATGACCGAGAAGGCCGCTCAGCTCGAAACAGAGCACCTTACACGGACAAGGCTGTCTAGAAAGACCTCTGCCCCTTCTCATAGAAAGAAGGGCTCGGGTAAAAAGCCCTTTTACCCGAGGAAGGGCACTGCCTACAAACAGTACCCTCAATATCAGGCTGCCCCCCAGGGTCAGCAGGCCAAGGGGCAGGGTAATGGGCCTTGTAGGCAGAGGACCCCCAAGCCTCCGGCCCCTGCTACCACTCAGCAGGGTGGGGGTTTTTGACTCCTTGAGCGTAGCCTCTCCTCCCCTGCTCTCCCAACCCTGCACAGGAGGTCGCCTCGCCCTCTTCGCCCACCAGTGGCCCCTCATCACTGGGGACAGTTGGGTGTTGGACATAGTCCACAAGGGCTATGCCTTGCATTTTCACCAACTGCCTCCACCATATTTTCCAGGGGAACCTCCAAGGCCTCCCCTGCACACAGATCTTCTTCAGGAGCTCCAAGGTCTGTTGGTGGACAGGGCGGTGGAGCCTGTGTCTCCCCCCTTACAAGGTCACGGCTTCTACTCCAGATATTTCCTGGTACCCAAAAGAACCGGCGGCCTTCGCCCCATTCTGGACCTCAAGAACCTCAAGTTCTTGGAGAAAGAAAAGTTCAAGATGCTTACTCTTGGAACACTTCTGCCCTACCTCCAGCAGGGAGATTGGCTATGCTCCTTGGATCTAAAGGATGCGTACACTCACATCCTCATTCATCCGGACCACAGAAAGTACCTAAGGTTCATTGTGGGAGGAAACCATTATCAATACAGAGTGCTGCCTTTCGGCCTCACCTCCGCCCCCAGAGTCTTCACAAAGTGTCTAGCAGTGGTGGCGGCCTACCTGAGAAATCAGGGCATCTTTGTCTTCCCCTATCTGGACGACTGGCTCATCAGGGGTCAGACTTGCCAGGAGGCCAGACAGGCCACCCTGAGGACTATTGCTCTTCTTCAAAGATTGGGGTTTGTCATAAACTTCGCAAAGTCCACTTTGCTCCCCTCCCAGAACTTGGAGTTCATAGGAGCAAGGCTGGACTCTCTGCTGGCAAAGGCTTTCTTGCCAGAAGACAGAGCCCACAGGTTGATAGCCTTGGCAACTCAATTTCTCAGCAGGTCACTGGTCTCCGCCAGGCTCTGCCTAAGACTTCTTGGCCACATGGCTTCGACAGTACATGTGACCCCCAATGCCAGGCTCTATATGAGGCCTGCACAGTGGTGCCTTCGGACTCAGTGGTCACAGACAGCCTCAGAGACAAAGTAAGGGTGTCCAGACAATTTCTGACCTCCCTCAGCTGATGGCTACATCCACCCAACTTACTGAAGGGAGTGCCCTTTCGGATTCCTGGGCACACGGTGGTACTGACCACCGACGCCTCCCTGCAGGGCTGGGGAGCTCAATGTCTAGACAAATGCACCCAGGGCCTATGGTCTCCTTGGGAGGCGGCACAGCAGATCAATCTCCTGGAACTCAGGGCTATTCGCCTAGCTCTCGAAGCTTTCACGCCTGCCCTGACTCATCATTGTGTCCTGGTTCAAACAGACAACCAAGTGGCCATGTTTTATGTGAACAAACAGGGCGGGACTGGGTCCAGGCTCCTTTGTCGGGAGGCCCAAGACGTTTGTTCCTTTGCCCTAAAGCACAACATGCTCCTCAGGGCTGTCTACCTTCCAGGCCAAGATAATCACCTGGCCGACAGATTGAGCAGGATTCTGCAGCCCCACGAGTGGCAGCTGCATCCTTCAGTAGTTCAGAAGGTCTTCCTAAAATGGGGTCTCCCTTCGGTAGATCTCTTTGCCAGCTCGACCAACAAGCAACTGTCAAAGTTCTGCTCCAGGCAACCACATCCTCTGAGATTAGCAGCGGATGCTTTTCTCATTCCTTGGTCTCAGGGCCTCCTGTATGCGTTTCCTCCCACGCCTTTGGTGGCCCGAACTCTCCAAGATTCTTCAGGACAAGGCCTCGGTCCTTCTGGTGGCTCCCAGGTGGCCGAGGCAGCCTTGGTTTCCACTTCTGCTTCAACTGGCGGTGGATCCCCCACTACCTCTGGGGTTGCAACCCGACCTTCTCTCACAGGAGCAGGGTTCCCTTCTGCACCCCAATTTCAAAGCTCTCAATTTGATGGCCTGGAGGCTGCAAGGGTAGTTTTGGCTCCCTGAGGCCTACCTCAGGTAGTTGAGGAGGTTGTCCTAGCCTCTAGAAAACAGTCCACTAGGAAATCCTATGCTCTTAAATGGAAAAGGTTTTCTGTGTGGTGTCAACTCCGTACAGAAGATCCTTTCTCCTGTACTGTGCCAGTAGTCCTTCAGTATTTGCTGCACTTATCAAATCAAGGACTTAAGTCCAATTCTGTTCGGGTCCACCTCTCAGCTCTAGCAGCTCACCACTCACTGGTGGAGGGACATTCTCTGTCAGGTCACCCCTTGGTGTCCCGCTTTCTTAGGGGCTTGCTTTTGCTCAAGCCGCCTATCTGCCCTCCTGCCCCTGAGTGGGAGTTGAATGTGGTCTTGCAGCAACTGACTCGCCCACCTTTTGAGCCGATGGCTACTTGTCCACTATGCTTCCTATCCTGGAAGACACTCTTCCTGATAGCCCTTACCTTGGCTAGGCAAGTGAGTGAGCTTCAGGCCCTGGTCTGTGATAGGCCTTACACCAGGATTTATAGGAACAGGGTAGTCCTCAGGACTCATCCCAAGTTGCTCCCAAAGGTTGTCTCCTCTTTCCACCTCAATCAGGAGGTGGTTCTTCCAACATTCTTCCCTAGGCCTCATGCAAGCCAGGCTGAAGCAGTCCTGCATACCCTGGACTGTAGGAGGGCCTTATCCTTCTACCTTGACCGTACGCAGGGGCATAGGAGGGCTACTCAGCTCTTCGTATCCTTTGACCCCAATAAGTTGGGGTTGGCTGTGTCCAAGCATACCTTGTCCATCTGGGTGGCTGACTGTATCACCTGGGCTTACAAGGCAGCTGACCTTTCTTTGCAGGGTCGGGTCACAGCCCATCGTGTCAGGGCAATGGCTGCCTCAGTGGCTCATCTCTGCTCTGTGCCCCTGGTAGACATCTGCAGGGCTGCAACTTGGTCTTCAAGCCAGACTTTTGCGGCCCATTACTGTCTGGAGAGGGAGTCCCATAGGGACAGTGCTTTTGGCCAGGCAGTACTCCGGAATCTCTTTGAGGTTTAGGCAACACCTGCTCTCCTGCCCTCTGTTGGGCTACCAGTGGAGGTTGTGTCCTTGAAAAGCCTTTCTTTACTGCTGGGACTAGAGGGAGTTCTCATGTTCAGCCTGGGTTCCTTGGTAGCCCAGAGCTAGGGAGTCACCCATATGTGAGGACTGACTTCCTGCTTGGTCCTGGAGAAAGAGTAGTTACTCACCTGTAACAGGTGTTCTCAAGGAGCAGCAGGAATCAGTCCTCACAACCCTCCCTCCTCCCCTTGGAGTTGCAGTTGTACACAGTTTATTTTTTCATTTTTTGTGTGCTGTTCTTAGCTATGTCATTTGACTGAGGTAAGATGGCACCTTTAGGCGGGAAGGGAACCGCGCATGCGTGCCTGCATTCCCAAAGGCTTTCATAGAAAGCTGGGGAAATGCTACGCTGGGGCTTCATTGGCGCCGATGACACCCATATGTGAGGAGTGATTCCTGCTGCTCCTGGAGAACACCTGTTACAGGTGAGTAACTACTCTTTGCCTCACTGCTGTTGCACCTGTCACTGCCTGCCCTCTTTTGCTGGCCAGGTGGTTGTCCCCACCATTCATACAGCTTCCTCTACTCCTAAAACAATGGTTTTTTTTTCTCATCTTTTAAGACTGCCTCATGAACACATCTGTGTGGGTTTTTTTAATACACGAGTCCTCCGCGCCTTCAGGTGTTTAGATTCAAATGGTAGGGTCCTTCCAGCATGTCCTGCTGCTATGTTGGCTTTGGGCTGCAGTTCCAAACAACCATACTTAAAGAAGAGCTGAACACAGCATGGCGAGGGAGCAGTACTGGCCTAATGCTGTCGATGAGCCAACGCCGGATTCCACCCACCACTAATCCACTGAAACAGGTTAAAACGCAGAATTTCGACACCGCTGAAGTCGAACTGCCCAACGATCTGGGAACATTGGGCCACGTAAGTCGCACTCAATTGAGTTATTTTTCAGCTAGACACGCTGCCTCCTTCAAACTGAAGTAGACACTATCCACCTAACTGGTCGAACCTGGGTCCCTTAGCAGCACTCTTTAACAATAATTGGATACATACTAGAGTCTACCTTTATAGACCATTTTGTTATTTACCCATGATTGTAAAGATGATACTATTAACACAAGGCTATGTCATGTACTCCAATTCACAACTGACACTGTAATAATTGCTGTCATAAACTAACACCTATGAGATATATAGTTAAATTTGATGCTACATACTAGATACCGTTGATACTTGCTGTTGATACTAGATACTGTCGATACATACTGTTGAGACATACTGTTGAGACATACTGTTGAGACATACCTACGAGATATATAGTTAAGTGATGCTACATACTAGATGCTGTTGATACTTGCAGTTGATACTAGATACTGTTGATACTTACTGATACTAGATACTGATACTAGATACTGTTGATACTTACTGATACTAGATACTGATACTAGATACTGTTGATACATACTGATACTATATACTGATACTAGATACTGTTGATACATACTGATACTATATAACACTTATAAATAATATTATACTATACATACTGATAATATCTAACACTTATAAGTAAGATTATAGATACTTGTTATTACAAACTAGCGTTTATAAGTAACACGGTTACGACCCACGTTTGTTAAGAATACAAATCCGAAATTACAATCCAAACATCAGATACCAAAGCTAAACTGTTCGGAACAAGAGGCATTTACAGATCTATTAGATCATCTAAAAAAATGAAGGCCCAAATCTGGTACATAGTAATATACCTCCTCACACTAATTCCTGCATATGCATTAAACCAAAACATTTACCAACCCCTCTCACATCTCTACACCCCATTCTACAACCTCTACACCTGCCAAACACAACCACTAATACTCGCACCATACTACTTCACAGAAAAACCTGTGTCACACGCATACGTTCATAAACGCTCCACAAGAAATTCGACTAAAAATCGGAGAAAACACAAGACAAATGTAACAAAAACACGCCCACACAAACATGCAAAGTCAGAAACCACCGTCAAACAAACTACCACACCCACATACGAAAACTGCAAAATCATACTCATAAATGCCCGCTCAATCAGGAATAAAACACACATATTCTACGACATCATCACAGATGAAAAACCAGACATCCTATGTATAACCGAAACATGGGTCACGGAAACGGATTCAGCCATACTAAATCAGATCAGCAAACCTGGATATAACATCTACAACTGTCCTCGATCCCATAAAAAGGGTGGAGGTGTACTCATAATAGCAAAAGAAAACCTGAAACTCACCAGCACATATCAGAACTCAACTCCAGACATAGACATACTCAGGATTGAAAACCCCGCTTTATCCATCTGCTTGATATACAGACCCCCCACACCGCAATATGAGATACTAGCATCAGTATTGGAAATAATTTCATCAACTCAACCTAGAAAATACCAAATTATACTAGGAGACCTAAACTTAGCAACAACATCTGCCACAAATACAACCACCTTCCTGGATGCCATGTCCCAACTAGGCTACCAGCAACAAATCACAGAACCCACCCATGATAAAGGCCATACCCTTGACATGGTTTTTACACCCAAGAATGATCAGGCCACGGAAGAGAAACCCAAGATAGAGATCAACCCGCTACCCTGGTCAGACCACCACCAAATCAATATACAGTTAAACTTGCTGAACCTCTCTAAAGATACCAAAGCAAAAGGAATACCACAACATCAACGACGATTCAACAAACCAAACATGGAAGGTCTGATTGAGTCCATCAAATCACATATAGACCTCGGCAAAACAAACCTCGATGACTTAACAAATGAATGGGACACCGGAATCAGGACCATAGCAACTCCCAAACAGACACAAACGCCGAACGTATCAAAACAACAAAATGAACTTTGGTACACCAGAACGTTAACCAAAATGAAGAGAGAACTCAGGAAGCATGAAAGAAAGTGGAGACACACCAAAACCACTGAACTCAGGTCAGTGTACCTTAATCTCCTAGCAAGCTACAAAGAGGAAATAAACAAAGCAAAAAGGTTATACCATACCAACATACTGAACAAAGCAATAAACAAACCACGGGAGCTTTTTGCCCTAGTAAAATCACTTACAAAAACTGCCCTCCCTGAACCTCAGGATAGCTCAATACATCCACAAACACTAGCAGATTACTACGCAAGCAAACTGAATACTACCACCCCCACATTTGCCGTAGACACCCCACACCAACGAACGAAGATGAAGAAAGAAACTACATGGAGCAAATTCCGCAATATCGACAAACAACAAACCATCAACATCTTAACCTCCATCAACACAACCACCTCACCGCTTGACCCCTGCCCAACTGCTTGGATCAAAGCGGCAAAAAATGAGATAAACCAGCAAATAGCCCACATTGTTAATCAATCACTAAGCCAAGGAGAAATGCCGGAGAAATTAAAACAATCTATAATAAGGCCGATCCTAAAAAATAATTCCCTCAACAAAGAAGACCCATCATCATACCGCCCCATATCAAGCATTGCATTTCTGGCAAAAATCATAGAAAAGGCAGTCCTCTTACAACTTCAAGACCACCTCGACGAACAGGATGTACTAGACAAACAACAATACGGATTCAGAAGAAACCATGGAGTAGAAACACTTCTAATAGCATTAATGAACAACCTAATTAAAGGACTAGAAGACACAAAGAAAATGTTCATACTCATTTTCATTGACATCTCTGCTGCCTTCGACACGGTACATCATGAGATACTTCTTAGTAAACTAGAATCCATAGGAGTTGAGGGAACCCCCCTCAAATGGTTATCATCCTATATATCTAACAGAAAGCCTAAAGTACAATTCAATGGGGAAGAAGCTATTCCATTCACTCAAATGCAAGGCATACCCCAGGGATCAGCACTATCAGCACTGCTGTTCAATATCTACATGCGACCCCTCTGTGACATCTTTAAAAAGCATAGCATCAACTACCACATCTATGCAGATGATATTATGCTCTACACGCAACTGGACGTCACAGACCCCAAATATGCACAGCTAGAAAACTGCCTGAACGAGATGATGCTATGGCTACGGAAAAATAACATGACGATAAACCACAAAAAAACGGAGGTAATGTACATATCCAACAAACCCAACTTCAAGTCACCTGACTCAATCACCCTGTGCAACAACACATACAAGGCAAAAGAAGAAATCAAATATCTAGGTGTCACACTAGACTGCAACCTAAGAATGGAGAAACACCTGCGTAAAACAAACAAAGCCATTTTTTATAAACTTAGGGTGATACAACCTCTAAAGAAAATAATAGCACCTTGCGATTTCAGGTCAGTGGCACAAGCACTAGTAATGCCGCACCTTGACTACTGTAACGCGATCCTCCAAGGTCTACCCAAAAAATCAATAAGTATCCTTCAAATGGCCCAGAATGTCGCAGCTAGGATAATAATGGGAACGAGAGTGACTGACCACATCACCCCAATGTTGATCGACCTTCATTGGCTTCCAGTGGCTGCTAGGGTACAGTACAAGATGTTAGTAACAACGTTCAAGCTGATCAACGACATAGCACCCTCGTTTCTATCCTCCCTTATCAACACTCAGCCAGCAAATAGGAATAGAAGATCTAACAACTTGGGCACCCTGCAAGTCCCTAACGCAATACGAACTGTGAAAACAAGTACATGTCGCAGAGCCTTCTCTTTCGCTGCACCCACTATATGGAATCAGCTCCCTGTTGACCTGCGGCTAACTCAGGACATGAAGAGCTTCAGGAAGGAGTTAAAAACCCACCTATTTAAATGCTATTACAACCAGCCATAACTCACAAAACCCAGAAAACAACAAAGTAAACTGATAAATATACACATTATAGATCCGCCTTGTATAACCATGTAAAGCCATGTAAAATGTGATTTTTCCCCAATCTGTAATCTGTAAATATGTATTTAAATGTTAAATGTAAATGTAAATGTAAATAAGTTTACCCCCAAAACAGTAACCATGTGTGCCGTGACCTCCCATCCCTCTATGTATATACTCCCCCACTGTCCTGATCGACTTATCCCAAAAGAAGAATCAAACCGCTACTGATCGCTGGAAGCAGCGGTATATAAATGTGTTCAAATAAATAAAATAAATAAATATACATGTTAACTATCAGCTTTCTACCATCAGTATTTAGTCCTTCATTTTAGGACTTATCTGGCCTATGTTGCTGCTGTGTTGGCTCTCCTCTGGTTTTCTGGCATCTTGTAAGCAGTACTTTTGCCCCTTAAACCCACTCCTGCTTTTGTAGCCTTAATCACAGTGCATCCTCTGCAACTATTTAAATCCCACAACGTCTCATTCCAAGCAGTCTAGGAATACTTCCTCCAAGCCCAAGGGGATGTTTGGTAAACTGTGGAATAATCTTTAAATTGTTGAACAGTCAACATTTTCTGCAGTCTGTGCAAGAGACTTCTAATTCTTTTAAAGCAGTGGCTCTCAACCCAGTCCTCAGAGCACACCCATTTAGTAGGGTTTTCAGGGTATCTATAATGAATATTCATGAAAAATTGCATACAATGGAAGCCGTGCATTTAAATCTCTGTCATATTCATCGTGGGAATCAGAAAACCAAGCTGGCTATGGTGTGCCCTGAGGACTTGGGTGAGAAGCACTGTATTAAAGTAATATTAGATTTCATAATGACAGTCTTCAGTTTCCATAAGCCTTGGCTGTTGACTTAGTAGAGACAAGCTTACTGAGAAAGTGTCTTGGTGGTACCAAACTTTACAATGATGTGTACCTGGCAGTGCACCAACTGATATTTAAACACATTGGAGAGACTATAAAAACATTTCAATATGCATCTTTGAATAACTTTATCAGAGTTATTTTGGCAGCACCATGTTCAGTATGTTTAGATCTCTGCTTCAGATTCACTTCATTCAACAGAACTGCTTGATTCTTCATACAGGAGCATTTGAAGCAGCTCCAACTACTGTGACTGGAGAGAGGTTTACTTTCCATAGTAATTTGTCTTGACAAAGGACTATGATTTTTAAACCGTAACTAATTTGGATTTGCTGTGACAGTGTGTGAAGACTTAGGTATTTAGAACGTTTTGTTTTCTTATTCTTAATTACTTTTTGAATCTTTCTATAATTTTTCTTTCACATTGAAAGTGTAGAGTATGTTTTGTAGATCAGTGAAAAACTCCCACTGAAATACCTTCCTTCTAAATTGTATTATATACTAACTTTTTTTATTCCACTTTAAAATAATTTTAAATGACAGTATTGCCATTTTTGAAAAAGATGTTAAATTTAAATTGGATAAATTTGACAGATGAATTGGATTACATTAAAGATTTTTTATATACCTTGTTATCAACTAATAAGAAATATTTCCCTTGCAAACAGTGGGCCAAATAGGAGGGACTTTAGCATTCAGTATGGGGTGAGACACAAAATCACATAGAAACATAGAAACATGATGACAGAAAAAGACCACAAGGCCCATCTAGTCTGTCCTTCCATAACAACTACAACAGTCCACTTTTACCTTTAGAGATCCTCTGTGTTGGTCCCATGCTTTTTTGAATTCAGTTACTGTCCTCATCTCTACCACCTCCACTGGGAGACTATTCCACGGATCCACTACTCTTTCCGTAAAGAAATATTTCCACATATCACTCCTGAATCTATCTCCCTTCACCCTCATCCCATGTCCCCTCATAGCAGAACTTGCTTTCAATTGAAAGAGGCTCTCTCCCTGAACATTTATGCCACGGAGGTATTTAAACATCTCAATCATATCACCTCTATCCCGCCTTTCCTCTAAGGTGTACATATTAAGATCCTTAAGCCTGTCCTCATATGCTTTATAATGAAGCCCATTAATCATTTTAGTAGCAACCCTCTGCACCGACTCCATCCTGTTCACATCCTTTTGAAGGTGCGGTCTCCAGAATTGCACACCATACTCCAAATGAGGTCGCACCAAAGACTTATACAGAGGCATTATCACCTCCTTTTTTCTGCTAGCCATTCCTCTCCGTATGCACCCAAGCATCCTTCTAGCTTTTGCAGTCGCCTTTTCTACCTGTTTAGCTACTTTAAGATCATCAGACACAACCACGCCTAGGTCCCGCTCTTCTTTAGTGGACAAAAGTACTTCACCTCCTATACTGTATTGTTCCCTTGGATTGCTGCAGCCCAAATGCATGACCTTACATTTTTTAACATTAAATCCCAGCTGCCAAATTCTAGACCATTCTTCAAGCTTAGCTAGATCCCTCCTCATGTTATCTACACCTTCCTGGGTGTCTACTCTATTGCAGATTTTGGTATCATCCGCAAAGAGGCAAACCTTACCCGACAGCCCTTCCGCTATATCACTAACAAAGATGTTAAAAAGAATCGGACCAAGGACAGATCCCTGGGGCACACCATTGGTAACATCCTTCTCCTCAGAGTGAGCTCCATTTACTTGTACTATTTGTCGCCTCCCACCCAACCAATTTCTAACCCAAGCAGTAACTTTAGGGTCCATCCCTAGGGTGCTCAGTTTGTTTATAAGTCGCCTGTGAGGAACAGTGTCAAAGGCTTTACTGAAATCTAAATACACCACATCTAGAGCTCTCCCTCGGTCCAACTCCCTGGTCACCCAGTCAAAGAAATCAATCAGATTTGTCTGACAAGACCTGCCTCTGGTGAATCCATGCTGCCTCGGATCCTGTAATCCGCCGGACTCCAGAAACCTCACTATTTTCTCTTTCAGCAGCGTTTCCAATAATTTACTCACCACCGAAGTTAAACTAACCGGCCTGTAGTTTTCAACCACATCCTTACTTCCACTTTTGTGTAAAGGCACCACATGAGCCTCTCTCCAGTCCTTTGGCACCACTCCCGACTCCAACGAGGCATTGAAAAGGTCAGTCAGTGGAGTTGCTAGAACGTCCCCAAGTTCCCTCAGTATTCTAGGGTGTATCCCATCCGGTCCCATCGCTTTGTCTACTTTAAGTTGAGCTAGTTTCTCACGAACACAGTCTTCTGAAAATTGTTCAAGATGTCCCTCGCTTCTGTTCTTATTTGTGGGTGTTTTCTGAGGTCCTGCTCCTGGTTCTTCATCTGTGAACACAGAACAAAAATATTTGTTAAGCAATTCCGCTTTATCCTTATCAGCTTCTACATATTCCCCCCCTGCACCCATGAGTCTGACAATACCACTTTTGCCCTTCCTCTTCTCACTAATATATCTGAAAAATGTCTTATCCCCCCATTTTATTGCATTGGCTATTTCCTCCTCCTTTTGAATCTTTGCCTTCTTGACTACTTTGCTAGCTTCTCTAAGTTTTTCCAAATACAGATGCCTGTCTTCCTCTCTCTGTGATCTCTTGTATTTCATGAAGGCCTCCCTCTTTTTCTTCACTTTTTCAGCTACTTCCTTTGAAAACCATAGTGGTCTCCTGTTCCTTTTGCCTTTATTTACCATTTTAACAAAAAGGTTGGTTGCCTTTAAAATACCCCCTTTCAGTTTTGCCCACTGTTTTGCCCACATAAACCTGTGTACAGTACCCTTCAGCATGCTTTCTCAAAGGGATAGAGATTTTTCTGTTTTCTGTGTCCTTCTGATCACCATAGAGGAATTTTCTTGTAACAGTTTGAAACTACAAATCTGAGCAGAAATAGCACATAGTGTTTGTTTTAACCCTTACTACTCAACTGTCCCACCCCATGGGACATTTTAAATTTTCCCATTCTCCGGGAACAAGCTGGAAGTCATTCCTCAAATATGGGTGATGTCGGTGCTGATGGAGCTCATGTTGAAGCATCTCCCCAGCTTTCAAAGAAAGCCTTTGGGAGATGCACCACGAATGTGTGGTCCCCTTCCTGCCCAAGGGTGCCATCTCGCCTCAGTCTCCTTTCTGCAGAGCCCTCGGGACATTTGTCCAGTTTCCCTCAGAAAACGTGTGGGTTTTTCTATCCTGTTTTTGTCTGGTAGGCGTACTGGTTCCTTTCCTGCCCCTGAGCCAGCTCGTCTTGGTGTCGCTTCTCGAGCTCATTACTTTGATGTTTTCTTTTGTAGAGAGATCCCTCAACTGGCGCGTCATGCCCTTTTTTGCCACAGACCTCAAACCTTACCAGGTGGCAGGGCCCCCTTTTTCCTGATGGCCTCCAGCGGCTTCAAGAAATGTGATTGGTGCGGTAAGATGTCCTGCACTGACCCACATGACTGCTGCCTCAGGTCGGAGCACAATGACTCGGACTTCGAACTCTACAGGACCATGACAACAAAGGCTATAAAGAGCTGTCAGCTGCAGCAAGAACAGTTCTTTCACAAGTCTGACTTTGCACCGTAGTCTCCGGTGACATCGCACACCAGGGCCCCTTCCGGTACTTCAGTGTTTCTGATCATCTGTCCCACCCTGTGGGTCAAATGAATAAAATGCTGGTTTATGGCCTGCAAGATAGAAACATGATGGCAGAAAAAGACCACATGGCCTATCTAGTCTGCCCTTCCATATCAACTATTACAGTAGTTCTCTTTTTTCCTTTTGAGATCCTCTGTGTTTGTCCCATGCTTCTTTGAATTCAGATACTGTCCTCATCTCTATCACTTCCACTGGGAGACTATTCCACGCATCTACCTATTTCCTTAAAGAAATATTTCCACATATTACTCCTGAGTCTATACCCTTTCTCCTGGAACAAGCAGGAAGTCAGTCCTCACTTATGGGTGACGTCGGCACTGACGGACCCGCATGGAGCAATTCCCCAGCTTGCACGCATGCGTGGTCCTCTTCCTGCCCAAGGGTGCCATCTTGCTCAGTCTCCTTTTTCCGTGGAGCCCTTTGAATGCATGTCCTCGTCCTCAGAAAAAGTGTTTCGTTTTCCGGCCTCTGGCCTACTATTTCCGGATGCAACGGTCCTCCTCCTTGCTCCTATCTCTTTTGAGCAAAGGGGACATTCCTTATCGTTCCTCCAGTTTAGTCCTCCACCTCTGGGTTGTGCACCTACTCCTGCAGCTTGGAGACTGGGCATGTCAAAGTCGTGACATCACTGGATATAGCCTGCTGGTATCTCCCATCAGCCCCCAGTGTGTCCAGTCTCCATGCAGCGGGAGGACGTAGTGAGCCTAGCTTCTGGGCTCACTTGGGGGGAACAGATAAGGAGCATTTAGTGTGACAAATTCTATTCTGATTTTCCTTTGATTTTTACTTCAGTTACCTTTGGTTAATTGGCAATCAGGGATTAGTTCCCTTTAGTTTTTAGGAACAAATTTCCTTATATTGACAGTAATTTTAAATTTGAGCCTGGCTCCTTAAATTAGTAGTAGCTCTCGCCTTCCCTCCTTGTCAGTTATTTTCACTTGCTGCAGGCATTCGCCGGTGAGGATCTCTCTCCCTGGACAGTACGGGAGAGAGCTCCGGGACCCGTACAGCCACACTGAAGCTGTGTGAGACGGAGCCTCTCCGTTGCTGCGGGATTTATTTTTATTCTGTGGAACCGGCTGAGAGGTCCTCGCCACGGCTGACAGGCGCATGAGCGCGGCTTGAGGATCGGATGAATTCAAGGCGGTAGGAGCAGGCTGTGTGGCTTTCGGCCCTGCAGGTAAGGCCTTCGGGCTCTGTCAGTCTGCTGAGACCTCTTTTTTTGCAGCGGCTGCTGTTCTTGGTGCCAAAATTCATTGGTAAAGGGGCGGCCATTTTCTCTCTAGGTATTTGGACCGCATGACAAGAGTTGCAGGGAGCTGCCTGTGTGAGGAAGACGACAGGCAGAATAGCTAGATTTTTGGGCCTAGTGTTTCTTTTGTTTGTAGGTTTTTTGAGGCTCGGAGGGTTCCTCAGCCTTAAGGGGGCTGTTGTCAGCCCTCTTTATTTTTAAGTTTATTCTTAGTTTTATAGGAAAGCAGTTTTGGCATTGATCTCTGATACCACATGTTGTTTCCCTCCTAATCATGTCTCTGAGGAGCATCTGCTAAGTCCTGGGATATTAGGCAACTTGCCAGCTTTTAGATTCTTCAAGCGCAGAGCCCTAACTTATAGTTGGAAGGAGGGACAGGCTGGAAATGTAAAATTAAACCACATATAGCCAAAATTAAGACATTACAAATCTACCATAAAATCTTATAATTTGGGCAAAGCCAAATTAAATGGGAATATTTTGCATTAAGAAACCACACAACTATAAAACCCCTCTCATGACATAATGCTTATGGCAGAGCATTCCACATCTGTGGACTGGCCATGACGCTCACCCAAGCACCTGTTCCAACTGTCCAAGAGAGTTATCACCATAATTCCTTTTGACTTGAATATGTTTACAGCAGATCATAGCACTATATCACAGCAGCTAAGCCAAAATATTACCCTGCCATATAAACCGACTAACGCTTTATAGGAGCTTCTATGGATAGCAGAAGGAGATTCTTGTAAATCAACATAGCTATGCCCTTTTAAGTATAGGACTCCAAAAACCAAGTTTCTGCCAACTCCAATGAAATCAAAGCAGATCAGCTAAAATTACCCGAACTGCTGCTATAGCTTTTCAAGACGCTATCAGCCCCCGCTGCACCCAGCTTTCTTTCCCCCCTTATCCTGAGGGACTCAGCATTGCAGGGCACGTTGCGCACCCCCTGACAGCCTGCTGCATCTGCCAGGGAGCTGAAGAGCGAAATAGAGAGTAGAACCCCTGGAAGCAAACAGTGTCCCGACCTTGGGGTTCAGGATGCAAAAGGCCACCGAATAAATCAACAGTGTTAGCTAAAAATAAACAAGGCTATCTCTCACTAAAGAGTTTCTTTCTTTCTTTTTGTATCTTGACTACTTTCCTAGTTTTTCTAAGTTTTTCCAAATATAGATGCCTGTCTTCCTCTCTCTGTGATCTATTGTATCTCATGAAGGCCTCCCCCTTTTTCTTTACCTTTTCAGCTACCTTTGAGAAGCATAGTGGCCTCCTTTTCCTTTTACCTTTACCTTCCTGACAAAAAGGTGGTTGCCCTTAAAATATACCTTTTCAGTCTGGCCCATTGTTTTTCTACATCCTTCAGTTGTTCTCATCCTGCTAACAGCTCCTTGAGGTATTGGCCCATTTTGGCAAAGTTAGTTTTCCTAAAGTCTAAGACACTCATTTGAATGGATTTTATCAACCCTAGTTGTAATACTGAACTACACCATCTGGTGATCACTGGTTGCGAGATGATCTCCCACTATAACATCAGAAACATTTTCACCATTGCTAAGCACCAAGTCCAGTATGGCCCCTTCACGTGTGGATTCTGTTACCAGTTGCCTGAATAGTTCGCCCTGTAGAGCATAGATTTTCAACCCAGTCCTTGGGGGAACCCTAGGCCAGTCAGGGTTTCAGGATTCCCACAATGCATATGCATAAGATAGATTTGCATACAATGAAGGCAGAACATGCAAATCTTTCTCATGCATATTCATTTCTGGAATCCTGAAAACCTGACTGGCCTAGGGTTCCCCGAGGACTGGGTTGAAAACCCCTGCTGTAGAGAATCCAGGATCTCCTTACTTCTAGATGATACTGCAGCAGGAATGTGCCAGTCAACATCTGGCATATTGAAATCCTCTATCGGTAGCACCTCCACTTTCCTAGCAATGCTGCTTATGTCTTCAATTAAATCTCTGTCCACTTTTTCTCCCTGTGAGGGTGGGGGGGGGAGGGGTTGTATATCATGCCAATGCAAATAGATTTCTCTTTCCCTCTTCCTAGTTTAACCAACAGTGCCTCCTCTCTCCCTTTTAAGCCCTGTAATTCTATAGCTTGAATATTATTTTTTACATATAGTGCCACTTCTCCCCCCTTCTTCCTACCTTGTCTTTCCTGATTAAAGTATAGCCTGGTATAATTACATCACAGTCATGGTTGTCTGTGAACCATGTCTCCATAACTGCCACTAAATCCAAGTCATCCTCTTCCATTAGCCTCAACATCTGGGATCTTATTTACCATGCTATGGGCATTTATACACAAAGCTTTCTAGATGTTGCCCCTTTTACCCATGGCTATAGAGGTATTTAATCTTTCACTTACCTGGGGGCTTTCATTACCCATCTCCAACAAATCTAGTTCAAAGCCCTCTTCAATAGGTGAGTCAGCCTGCTACTGAAGACTTGTTGGCCCTTCTTGGACAGATGGACGCCATCTCTCCTCTGCAAACCTGGGAACATCATCCCATGATCCATGAAACCAAAACACTCTTGATGTCCCATCCATGCAGCCATGCATTTATCTCCAGGATGCAAGCTTCTCTGCCCTGGCCTGCTTTGGCCTTCATCCTCAACAGGGAGGATTGAAGAGAATACTGCCTGCACTCCTGTCTGCTTCACCCTCTGTCTCGGAGCCATGAAGTCACTTTTGATATGCTCAGAAGGATACCTGGCAGTATCATTTGTGCCAACATGGATGAGCAACTTCGGGTAATAGTCAGTAGGCTTGATGAGTCTCGGCAAACTCTCCATAATATCTCAGATTTTGGCACCTGGCAGACAACAGATCTCTCTGGACATAAAGTCTGGTCTGCAGATGGATGCCTCGGTACTCCTCAGAAGAGTCATCAATCACCACTACCCTTTGCTTCCTCGTGGTGACTGATTCTTCAACTTTGGGTGCTCGAGCTGTGGTTTCCTCCCTTTCCTGGGATGCTTTCACTTCTTCCACTTCCAGGGCTGCATTATAGTTGTTCGATTCAAGGGTTGGAGGAGTTGGATTGGTGATTCTGCCGGCCTTGGTGATTCATGTCCAACTTTTGTCATTTTGTAGGCTCCCATCTTCACTTCTGCTGGAGAGGCATTTCATCAATGTACTTCTGACTGTCTTGAATGCTCCTCAGTCTCGCCACATCTTCTCTGATCTCTTCCACTTGTTTTTGAGAGCTTCAGCATGCAGGCATCCTGCACATGGAACTGGAGCTTCAACTGGCATTGGGATCTCTGTCTGGACAGAGGAAAAAGCTATAATAGGGACAATAGCTTTGGCATAACTATTTTTCCTAACCATTGTTCAGTTGGAGGAGCTTTGGTACCTGTTGAAATGAGACCTACTACGCCTGTTCCTCAGCTGTCCTTCGAGAGAAAGCAGTTAACCTCTTTTAAGTGTGCTCTAACAGGGCTGTTCTAAGTCCCTGTGTGTAAATTGGGAAGTTACCCTATAAAGCAAGAATGGTGGTTGGGTGCTGGGGTGGTAGGAAGTGAGGGACCTAACACCTGATGAGGTCAGTGGCTTCAAAGAGCAAGCTCGAACAAAAAACAATGAACTCTGACAGAGCTTTGCCCAATACCACAAACCTAGATAAGGTCTTAGATAGTGCTGGGGAGGAGTCTGCTGTCTTGGTACATGTCGGTACCAATGACATAGGAAAATGTGGTAGGGAGGTTCTGGAGGCAAAATTTAGGCTTTTAGGTAGGAAGTTGAAATCCAGAACTTCCATGGTAGCATTCTCCGAAATGCTTCCTGTTCCATGCGCAGGACCCAAAAGGCATGCAGAGCTCCGGAGTCTCAATGCGTGGATGAGACAGTGGTGCAGAGATGAGGGTTTTGGATTTGTTAGGAACTGGGGAACATTCTGGGGAAAGGAGGGGCTCTTCCGAAGGGATGGGCTTCACCTTAACCGGGATGGAGCCAGGTTGCTGGCATTAACCTTTAAAAAGGAGATAGAACAGCTTTTAAACTAGATATTAGGGGAAAGCCGACAGTCGCCCCAGAGCAGATGGTTCAGAAGAATGTATCCTTGAAGGATACTACCAAAAGCAGAGAGGTTCCACAAAAGAGTAAAGTAGCCCAAATGCCCTCAAGTATGGAGCAGACAGAGCTTAAAGATCCCAATTTACCCATGTCTAACAATAGCCAAATTAACATGAATAAAATACATTCTCTAAAATGCTTGTATGCAAATGCTAGAAGTCTAAAGAATAAGATGGGAGAGTTAGAATATATAGCACTAAATGAAAGGTTAGATATGATTGGAATATCAGAGACATGGTGGAAGGAGGACAACCAGTGGGACACTGTGATACCTGGGTACAAACTATATCGTAATGATAGAGCTGATCAAATTGGTGGAGGGGTTGCGCTCTGTTAGAGAGGGCATTGACTCAGAAAGGATTAAAGTTTTGCAGGAAACAAAATCTGCTGTAGAATCTATATGGATTGAAATTCCATATAAAAGGGGGAAGGCAATGGCAGTGGGGTTGTACTATCGAGCACCTGGCCAGAATGACCAAATGGATGATGAAATGCTCAAAGAAATCAAGGAAGCTAACAAAAGTTACAGCGCAGTAATAATAATGGGTGATTTCAATTACCCTGGTATCGACTGGGTCAGTGTCACGTCAGGACATGCTAGGGAGATAAAGTTCCTAGATGAAATAAATGACTGCTTCTTGGAGCAGCTGGTTCATGAACCAACCAGAGGGGAAGCCATATTAGAATGTGATAGGCGATGGCCTAGTATGTAGCTGAGGTCTGTCAGCTAGGCCTGAAGCCCTTTCCCCTGCTTTAGAATATTATTGCTGACTTTGGAATATTACAGAAATACCAGTAGCTGTTAGCAAAACCGCTCTGCTCTGCTTCTGATAAGCAAAGTAAAACTGCAAAAGTAAAACTTTTCCACTGTTTATTGTTTTGATAAGCACAGATGTCTTTTCAGTGTTATGCTGCTCCACTGTATCTCTGCTAGATGTGCTGCGACCTTGCAAGCAGAATGAAAAAACAGAAAAGTGTTAGAATGTTATGTCTGAAGTTTTGAGCCATGGCGAGAGAGATGTGCGCGGGGGGGGGGGGGGGGAACAGGGGGTAAGCCCAGTCACAGATGGCTATTGGATGACAGTAGCTGGGCCACCAAGACCAATGAGGAGGTTGACCTGTATTAGATTGGGGAAGAAAGGTATATAAACTGTCATTTTTCTGAGCTCTGAGCTCAGCCATTTTGTATGTAATCATTGTCTGAGACTGTGCACATTAAACTGGCTTGAATTCTAGTCAATAGACTCCGGGTTTTATTGGTTGCGGACACTTCGCTATTACAAGACCTAGTCCTTAGTGGAACACCAGATCTAGTGCAAGAGATAAGGGTGTTGGGGCCACTTGGCAATAGTGATCATAGCATGATCGCCTTTGATTTAATTAGTGGAAGAGGGTTAGTAAGGAAATCCACAGTACTACCTTTTAACTTTCGAAAGGGAGACTATGATAAAATGAGGAAAACAGTTAAGAAAAAATTAAAAGGAGCAGTTGCAAATGTTAGACGTACATCAAGCTTGGGTGTTGAAAAATACTATCTTGGAAGCCCAGACCAGCTGTATTCCACGCTTTAAGAAAAGTGGAAGGAAGTCCAAAAAACTGCCAGCATGGTTTAAAGGTGAGGTCAGAGAGGCTATTGCCAAAAAAGCATCTTTCAGGAAATGGATAAAAGAGCCAAATGACGAAACCTGGAAACAGCAGAAGCACTGGCAAGTCAAATGCAAGGCATTGATAAGGCAGGCAAAGAGAGAATTTGAGAAGAAGCTTGCTGCGGAAGCAAAAACGCGAAATAAAGACCTTTTCAAGTACATTTGTAGCAAAAAACCTGTGAGAGAGTCAGTTGGTCCATTAGATAAAGGGGTTAAAGGAGCACTAAGAGGCGACAAGGCGCATAGCGGAGAGACTGAATGAATTCTTTGCTTCAGTCTTTACTGAGGAAGATGTAGGGATGTTACCCATGACTGAAGTGGTATTTAAAGGTGCAGAAGAATTGAAGGAAATATCGATACATCGGGAAGATGTCTTACAACTATTAGATAAACTGAAGAGTAGCAAATCACCTGGGCCGGATGGTATACATCCAAGGGTGTTGAAAGAACTGAAATATGAGATTGCAGACCTGCTATCAGTAATCTGTGAACTATCATTAAAATCATCTCTAATACCTGAAGATTGGAGGATCGCCAATGTAACACCAATTTTTAAAAAGGGTTCCAGGGGTGATCCGGGAAACTACAGACCGGTGAGCCTGACGTCAGTACCAGGAAAAATGGTAGAAACCATCATAAAGAATAAAATTACTCAGCATGTAGATAGTCACAACCTAATGGGAGACAGCCAACATGGCTTTAGACAAGGAAGATATTGTCTTACTAATCTGTTATGTTTTTTTGAAGGAGTGAGTAAACAGGTGGACAAAGGTGAGTCGGTTGATATTGTGTATCTGGACTTTCAGAAAGCCTTTGACAAGGTCCCTCATCAGAGACTTTTGGCAAAACTAAAGAGTCATGGGATAGGAGGCAGTGTACTATTGTGGATCAGGAACTGGTTAAAAGATAGAAAGCAGAGGGTAGGGCTAAATGGCCAATTTTCCCAATGGAGAAAGGTGAATAGTGGTGTACCCCAGGGATCTGTTCTGGGTCTGCTGCTTTTTGACATATTCATAAATGACCTGGAAAGTGGAATAACGAGTGAGGTTATCTAATTTGCAGATGACACAAAGCTATTTAAAGTTGTTAAAACCCAAGAGGATTGTGAAAAATTGCAAGAGGATCTTGATAAATTGGAAGACTGGGCATCAAAATGGCAGATGGAATTTAATGTGGACAAGTGCAAGGTTATGCACCTAGGGAAGAACAACCCAAACTATGGTTACACGATGCAAGGTTCCACATTAGGAACCACCACCCAGGAAAAAGATTTAGGCGTCATTGTGGATACCATGTTAAAACCCTCGGCCCAGTGTGCAGCGGCGGCCAAGAGAGCAAATAGAATGCTAGGTATGATAAGGAAAGGAATGGAAAATAAAACAAAAGATATTATAATGCCTCTATATCGTTCCATGGTGAGACCTCATCTTTAATATTGTGTGCAATTCTGGTCGCCGTATCTTAAAAAGGATATAGCGATTTTAGAAAAGGTACAGAGAAGAGCCACCAAAATGGTAAAGGGGATGGAAGGATACTCCTATGAAGAAAGGCTAAAAAGGTTAGGGCTCTTTAACCTGGAAAGGAGACGGCTGAAGGGAGATATGATAGAAGTCTATAAATTAATGAACGGAGTGGAACGGGTAAACGTAGATCGATTGTTTACGTTATCAGAATATAGAAAGACTAGGGGACATGCAATGAAGCTACAGGGTAAACTATTTAAGACTAATAAAAGAAAATATTTTTTCACTCATCGTGTAATCAAACTCTGGAATTTGTTACCGGAGGATGTAGTAAAGGCTGTTAGTGTAGCTGGGTTTAAAAAAGGTTTGGACAAGTTCCTGGAGGAAAGATCCATAAACCATTATTAAGAAGTGACCGAAGATATCAATGCTTGACCCAGTACAAGCATTGTGGAACTTGTGTCTCTTGGGGAAACTGCTAGGTACATATGACCTAGATTGGCCACTGTTGGAAACAGAATACTGGGCTTGATGGACCTTGGTCTGACCCAGTATGGCATATCTTATGTTCTTATGTTCTTAAACCATTTCCTCTTTGCAGTATAGAAAAAAAAAGAATTAGCTTTTACGAATGAAAACCAAAACCCCTTCAAGAGCTTTTAGGCAGAAATTGTAGTTAAAAGCCACACAGTATTACCTTGCTTGCAACTGAGTCCCTGTTAGGAATGTCAGTACTTGCAAGGCCCTGTAGACCTCTATACAGCACTCAGCTCCCTTTGCAAGCTAATTAAGGACCACTAACACCTGATGAGGTTGGTGACTTCAAAGAGCTAGCAAGCTGAAACAAAAGACAATGAACTCTGACATAGCTTTGCCCGATACCACAAAGTCCAGGTCGAACCGATCCTCGAGTCCATGCGATCTCGAGTCGATCGTCGGCCAAGGTCTCCCTCGGCCTCCCGTGCGGGGCCGAGGTCATCGATGCCGGTACCCTCGGCGTCGGGGCGGATGGCATCGGTGCCTGCCTGGCCGGAGCGGGTTGGGGTGGGAGACTGAGGACGAGGGGTCCCCAGACACTTTTCAGACTCCGGTGAGTCCCACGAGCCTTGGAGAAGGTCCCCCATGGAGGATACCCGGTTCTTGGACTTCGTGAGGGATATGGCCAAGTTCTTGGCCTTCCCTGCGGATCCCTAGGAGGAGCCGAAGAGCTCGAGGCCCTTCCAGTATGACTCTCCCCCGAGGGAGGCCTTTACTGTACCGGTTCCTCTGATGCTGGAACGGCTGCTCTTCCGCATGTGGGAGGCACCGGCCTCAGCGCCGGTTCTCAGCAAGCGGGTCAATTCCATTTATCGAGTCCGTAAGACCCCTGGGTTCCAGAAGGCACAACTCGTGCACCACTCCATGGTGAAGAGTCAGAAGATGCACTCCTCGGTGCCCCCCAGCCGGGAGGCCCGGAACCTGGATGCCCTCGGTAGAAAGGGCTTCCAGAGCTCTATGCTGGCTTGCTGTGTCCAGACTTACCAGCTGTACATGGGCATGTACCTTCGAGACCTGGCGAAGGAGATTGCCGGGTTCTCTGCTGGCCTCTTCGAGGAACCTTTGCAGAGGTTCAAGGCTTTGTCATTGGGTATTCGAGCATGCTTGAAGTTTATATCTCGATCAGCCTATGATGGCTTTGAGGCTTCGGCCTGAGTAGCAGCGGCCGGCTTCAGTGCATGCCGTCAGGCCTGGCTACAGTCATCTGACCTTGAGCCATGGGTCCAGGACAAGTTGGTCGTTGTCTCTTGCCGGGGTGAGAACCTCTTTGGCAAACCCATGGCTGAAAAGGCTGCAGAAATCGAGACTGAGTCTCACCAGGACAAGGCTATCCAGGAATACTTCTGCCCCTTCTCAGAAGAAGGGCTCGGGGAAAAAGCCCTTTTACCCGAGGAAGGCCTCTGCCTACAAATCCTACCCTCACTTCCAGGCCTCTACAGCTCCCCAACAGGGTCAGAAGGCCAAGGGGCAGGGACATGGGCCCCGTAGGCAGAAAATCCCCAAGCCGCCAGCTCCGGCTCCTGCACAGCAGGGAGCGGGGTTTTGACTCCCACTGCATAGCCTCTCCTATACAGCTGGCTCCACTCAGCACAGGAGGCCGGCTGACATTGTACGCCCACAGATGGTCAGCTATAACAGGGGATACCTGGGTACTGAGCATATTCCAAGAGGGCTACTTGCTCCACTTCAACCAGGTACCCCCCTCCTATTTTCCAGGGGAGCCTCCGAGACTTCCTCTGAACAGGAGCCTTCTCCTTCTGGAGTTGGCAAGTCTTCTACAGGAGCAGGCGGTGGAACCGGTGCCTCACCGCCTGATAGGGCGAGGCTTCTATTCCAGGTACTTTCTGGTACCAAAAAGGACAGGAGGCCTCAGGCCCATCCTAGACTTGCGAAATCTAAACAAGTTCCTGGAGAGGAAAAAGTTCAAGATGCTTACCCTTGGAATACTGCTGCCCTACCTCCAGCAGGGAGATTGGCTATGCTCGTTAGACCTGAAGGATGCTTATACGCACATCCTCATTCATCCAGACCACAGACAATATCTCAGATTTGTAGTGGGAGGCAATCATTTTCAGTACAGTGTACTTCCATTTGACCTATCCTCTGCACCCAGGGTTTTCACCAAATGCCTGGCGGTGGTGGCGGCCTACCTCAGAAACCAGGGCATCTTTGTCTTTCCATACCTGGATGACTGGCTCATCAAGGGTCAGTCTCCGCAGGAGGCCAGACAAGCCGCTCTTCACACTCTCTACTTCAGCACCTGGGCTTCGTCATAAACTTTGCAAAGTTCACTTTGCTCCCCTCACAGGACATATAGGGGCAAGGTTGGATACCTTACAAGCAATGGCTTATTTGCCCGGGAACAGGGTTCACACACTGGCTCTGGCCCAGCAGTTTCTCAGTGGATCTCTGGTCTCTGCCAGACATTTCCTGAGGCTTTTGGGCCACATGGCATCCACGGTCCATGTAACCCCAAATGCTCGTCTGCATATACGGCCTGCTCAATGGTGCCTCAGAGCTCAGTGGATACAGGCCACAGGAGACTTCAGAGACAGAATAAGAGTGTCCAAGCTACTAGCGGCCTCCCTGCAATGGTGGCTTCATCTCCAAAACCTGATCAAAGGGGGGGGGGGGGTATCTTTCCAGGCACCACCACCACCACGCACAGGTGCTGACGACCGATGCTTCTCTTCAAGGGTAGGGTGCACATTGCCAGGGGGTATGCACTCAGGGCCTCTGGTCCCCTTGGGAGGCCACACAGCAGATCAATCTGTTGGAGTTGCGAGCTATTCGTTTTGCTCTACAAACTTTCTCTCATGTTCTCTCTCACCAGTCTGTCTTGATTCAGACAGACAACCAAGTAGCAATGTTCTATGTGAACAAACAAGGAGGCACAGGTTCCAGGCTTCTGTGTCAAGGCATGTTTCTCAAGGCAGTTTATCTACCTGGCCAAGAGAATTACCTGGCAGACAGGTTGAGCAGGATTCTACAGCCTCACGAATGGCATTTGAATCCCCTAGTGGTCCTGCAGATCTTCCTAAAATGGGGTCTTCCAACCATCGATCTCTTTGCCAGTCCACTGAACCGTCAGTTGCCCAGGTTCTGTTCCAGACAACTGCATCCTCTGCGAATAGCAGCAGATGCCTTCCTAATCTCTTGGTCTACGGGCCTCCTGTTTGCGTTTCCTCCAACGCCTCTAGTGGCCCGAACCCTCTTCAAGGTTCTTCGGGACAGGGCCTCGCTGATCCTGGTAGCCCCAGATGGCCGAGGCAACCGTGGTTTCCACTCCTTCTGCAGTTGGCGGTGGACACTCCACTCCCTCTGAGGGTGCAACCCGTTCTCCTGTCTCAGGATCAGGGATCTCTCCTGCACCCCAACCTCCAGTCCCTCAACCTCCAGTCCCTCAATTTGATGGCCTGGCTGCTGAAAGGGTAGTTCTAGCCCCCTTACTTCTACCTAGGGAAGTGGAGGAGGTGGTTTTGACCTCTAGGAGACAATCCACCCGGAAATCTTATTCCCTCAAGTGGCGTAGGTTCTCCACCTGGTGTGCTCAGCGCCAAGAGGATCCGTTTTCGTGCCTGGTACCAGTGGTGGTACAGTATCTGCTTCACCTGTCAGACCTAGGCCTTAAATCCAACTCTGTTTGGGTCCACCTCAGTGCTCTGTCAGCGAACCACTCGCCGGTGGAGGGCCAGCCTCTGTCAGTCCACCCCTTAGTGGCCCGCTTCCTCCGAGGCCTGCTTATGCTCAAGCCTCCGATTCGCCCACCAGCCCGAGGGGATTTTAAATGTGGTCTTGCAACAACTTACTCGCCCACCGTTTGAGCCGATGGCTACCTGTCATTTACGCTTCCTTTCCTGGAAGGCGTTGTTATTAGTGGCTCTTACCTCGGCCAGGTGTGTGAGTGAACTACAGGCTTTGGTTTCTGATAGACCGTACACACGGTTCTATAAGAACAGGGTGGTCTTACGGACTCATCCTAAGTTCCTTCCAAAGGTTGTCTCCTCTTTCCACCTCAATCAGGAGGTGGTTCTTCCGACCACCTTTCCCAGGCCGCATGCCAGCCGGGCTGAAATGGTCTTGCATACCCTGGACTGTACGAGGGTGTTGTCTTTCTACATTGTTCAGCTCTTCGTATCTTTTGACCCTAATAAGCTTGGGGTCACCTGTCTCCAAGCGTACCCTATCCATTTGGGTAGCAGACTGTATTGCCTGGGCGTACAGGGCAGCCGGCCTCTCCTTGCAGGGTTGAGTCACGGCCCACCGTGTCAGGGCAAAGGCTGCGTCAGTAGCTCATCTCCGCTCTGTTCCGTTGGCAGACATTTGCTGGGCCACTACTGGGTCTTGAAGCCAGATGTTTGCGGCCCATTACTGCCTCAAGAGGGAGTCCCGCAGGGACAGTGCTTTCGGACAGGCGGTACTCCGTAATCTCTTTGAGGTTTAGGCAATTCCTACCCTCCGGCCCTTGTGTTTGGCTACCGTTCAGGGGTGTTCTCAGAGAAGATTCTTGTCTCTCATGTTGAGGCTCTAGAGGGAGCTCATTTTTCAGCTTTGGGTTCTCAGTAGCCTAGAGCTGGGGAGTCCCATATGTGAGGACGGACTTCCTGCTTTGTCCTGGAGAAAGCGTAGTTACTCACCTGTAACAGGTGTTCACCAGGAGCAGCAGGAATCAGTCCTCATGACCCTCCCTCCTCCCCTTGGAATTGCAGTCCTATATATATATTTCATTTTGTTTTTGACGTCTTTTAGCTATGTCATCAGACTGAGCAAGATGGCACTCTTGGGCGGGAAGGGGACCGTGCATGCACGCTGCATTCCCAAAGGCTTTCTTTGAAAGCTGGGGAATTGCTCCGCACGAGGGCTCAGTAGATGCTGACGTCACCCATATGAGAGGACTGATTCTTGCTGCTCCTGGAAAACACCTGTTACAGGTGAGTAACTATGCTTTATCTACACTGTGACCTATATACATTAGCCTATCTATAGATGAATGGAGGAAGGGGAATGATCCTGCAGAACTACTATTTTGATTTCATCATCTGTGTCACGTACGTTTTCAGTTGTTTAAAATGAGATCATATGGGGTAAAAATTTGTCAAGCACTGTCCTAGACATATCTTAGTCCCCCATCTATTGTGTTGGCTATCTTGACTAGGTTGTAAGCTCTGAGCAGAGGAGGTCCCTTACATGTCTCCATACAACTCCTCCGTATACCTTGTAGTGTTGTACAGTTTATTAGTAATAGTAGTATTTCTGTGGTAAGATTACCTTGTTGTATTTGAGCAATGGTTGGCTTGCAGCAAAGTTTTAAATTCAACATAGCAATTCTCTTACAAAGCTAACCAATTTCTATTGGCTAACAGCTGTTACGCATTTTGTAAATTGGTATCTCCAGGAACAAGCAGGAATGTAGTCTTCACATATGGGTATCGTCGGTACCGACGGAGCCTGCACGGGAACGCTCCCCAGCATCAAATAGGAAAGATTTTGGGAGCATCCCACAGAGCCTGCGTGCTGCCTTCCCACCTTTACCAACTGTCCCCATCCAGTTTTTCGTTTTCCGCGGAGCCGACAGGTCGCACATTCTGTCACCGCAGAAAAAAAATCCCTTCTATTCTTTTTTGTGGTCACGTATGCCTTTCCTCGACACTACACCGGTACCGCCGGTGGTCCTTTCTTTTCTTAGAAAAACAAAACAAAACAAAAAATTACTTCTGGAGTCTTTCCAGTAATTTTCTCCTCAGGTGCCATGCGCCATTTTGGACACTAGGCCCAACTTTTTCCTTCAAAATGGAAATACCCGCTTAGGGTTTTAAAAGGTGTTCTAAATGTGGCGGTACCATCTCCATCACAGACACCCATGAGTGGTGCCTCAAATGTTTAGGTCCTGACCACTCCATTTCTGAGTGTGTTGCCTGTGGGATGAAGTTGAAAAGGGGCTGACAAAACCGAGCTGCTAAACTTAGCACCCTTTTTCCCTCCAATGCAGCCTCTGTGACATCGACATCTTCCAGGGCTTCATCTTCCTCCCATGGATCTCAGGTAACTAAACATAAATCTAGCCGGTCCTCAAAGGGTAGATCTCCTTCTAGACATCGAGATGCCTCTGGCGTTACCCTTGAGGGACTTTCACCAGCAAAATTGCCCCGGCAGGAGGGTTTGGCTTCCAAAGCACTAACGGGGCTCCAGGATGTTCTCGAGGCTTCAACCTCTGCAGAACTACTGGTGCCATGCTCTGGGGTACCGGCCGCTTCATTGGGTACCGATACCCAAGCATCGGCAGCGTTGATAGACCAGAGATTCTTGGCTATTGAACACAGTCTGGCGGCTCTTCTCACGGCCTCGATGCCTCTGAAACTGCTTCAGACAATTCAACCAGTACCGGCACCGACTGCATCGACATCAGCAGATATTCTACCGGGACCGAGTCATGCGTGTCTATCCAGCATCGACAAGTCAGTACTGGACCACTCCTATGTCGACTTTGATCGGTACCGGTACTGTGCCTTGCACGATCACCCGGATCGGAGATACTTCGAATCCTCGGATGAGTCTGAAGACTCTGAAAGCTCTGCCGATATCAGAGTACTTCTTTCTGAGGATTCCTCTTTTCCTCCGCATAGGATGTCTTCACCAGAGGATATGTCCTTTCAGGATTTTATCTGATATGTGGCCAGATGTCTTTCCATCATAGTGGCTCCTGAAAAAGAGCCTAGGGCAAAGGAATTGTAAATCCTGCAATATCCTAAAGCTCCCAAGGAGGCAGCTACCTTACCTATTCATGAGATCTTGCATAATCTCATGTTAAGGATGTGGGAAACACCTCTAACCACATCTCCTCACTCTCGAAGACTCGACACCATGTATCGAGTTCTTCCTTGTCCTGGGTTTCAGAAGACTCAATTACCACACCATTACATGGTGGTGGAATCAGCTATGTGAAGGATAAAGAGTCCAAAAAGGCATGCATCTAATCCTCTAGGACGTGAGTGTAGGACTCTTGACACTTTTGGACGTCGAACCTTCCAGGCTTCCATGCTTTCTGCTAGGATCAGTTCCTATATCTTATATATGAGAACGTTCCTTAAGGAGGTCACAGGAGATTTAGAGCTCATAAGCCCTCTCCTTCCTGATAAGAGGCAAGATTACATCGCCCTTGTCAAACATGCCCAGGATGTTTCCAAGTTTGCGAATCGTGCAGCCTTTGACTGCTTTGAGTGCATAAGCAGAACCTCTGCCATTGCCATAGGTGCACGTAGGATTGCCTGGCTCCAGGCATCTGACTTGGAAATTTGGGTACAGGATAAACTGGGGAATATTCCTTGCACAGGAGAGAATCTCTTTGGCAAGAATTGGCAGGAAAAGCTAATGAGAGAGATGCTGACAATATCACTTTGGATAGATTGTCTAAATCTACAGCTGATCTTGCGAGGAAAAAATCCTAAAAGAAACCATTCTTCAGTAAGAAGTAGTTTTATCCCTCCTATACCCTGCAGGTGGCATTGTTTAGGTCAGTCTGCCCAAAAGGGACAGCAGCAACAACCTAGACAAAGAAAGACAAAAGCAGCTAAGCCTCAACCAGCTCGGCAAACTCAGCCTCCACAGGGTCTTTGACTCCTATCTAGAGAACTTTGCCTTCCTGGCCCTGAACGGCCCAGAACCCTCCACCATCCTAGGAAGGTTAAGTCATTTTGCCCCCCGATGGGGTCAGATAACAGCAGAAAATTGGACTCTGTCTGTTGTAAGAGAGGGGTACAAGCTTCATTTCCTCAGCATGCCCCCTCCTACAATGGTAAGACAGTTCAATTCTCAGACCTCTCTTATCGATCAGTTAGGTCAAGAGGTCACTGTGCTCCTTGTTCAAGGGGCAATAGAAGAGGTGCCCATTCCTCATCGGGGTACAGGGTTTTACTCCCCCTATTTCCTTAGTCCAAAGAAAACAGGAGGACACAGACCCATTTTAGACCTCAGTTAATTGAACAAATTCCTGTTCAAAGAGACGTTCAAAATGATTTCTCTAGGAACTCCGCTGCCATACCTTCAGAGTCAGGGGGATTGGCTTTGTTCTCTAGATCTCAAGGATGCGTACACTCATGTTCTCATCCATCCAACTCACCGAAAGTTCCTTCACTTTCTGTTTCAAAGGAAGCACTACCAATACAGGGTTCTTCCCTTTGGCCTGGCCTCTGCACCAAGGGTGTTCACAAAATGCATGGCTGTGGTGGCAGCATTTCGCTGCATCCTGGGAATATTCGTCTTCCCTTACTTAGATGACTGGCTCATTCGAGCCCCTTCAGAGCCAGAGGCCAGGGTTGCCCTCTCTCGCACAATGCGCATCCTTCAGTATTTGGGACTTGTCATAAACTTCCCAAAATCCAACCTTGCTCCCACTCAGTCCCTAGAGTTTATAGGAGCTCTGCTGGATACCAGACGGACAAGGGCCTACCTTCCACAGCCCCGCTGCCTTTGCATTGTGCAGTTAGCTTCCCAAGCAGTGCTAAAACCTCACCTCACTGCTCGAGAAATGTTACAGTTGCTAGGCCACATGGCATCCACCGTGCATGTGGTTCCTTATGCTCGCCTCCATATGAGGGCAGCCCAGTGGACGTTACCTACTCAGTGGACCCAGGCGTCAGGTTGCCTGTCAGACAAAATAGCAAACTCAGATCACCTTATTTTGTCCCTCCAATGGTGGCAATCACCCCAAAACCTTTTGGTTGGGTCTTCTTTTCAGCAACCACCACCCCAGGCCACTCTAACAGATGCTTCACAGGTGGGTTGGGGAGCCAACCTGTAAGGCCTTTCTACCCAGGGTACCTGGACTCCACAAGAGGCCTATTTACACATAATCTCCTGGAACTCAGAGCAATTTTCCTTGCTCTTCAAGTATTCCACACCCAGCTCAGCTTCAAGACAGTCCTAGTTCAAACGGACAATCAAGTAGCCATGTTCTATGTGAACAAGCAGGGCGGAACAGGCTCTCTGTCGCTTTGCAGCGAAGCTTTGCGATTATGGGCCCTCACCAGAGAGCATCAGATTCATCTCCTTGCGGTGTATCTTCCAGGCATTCAAAACTCTTGGGGAGACGGACTCAGTCGAGTTTTGCTTCTACCCGAATGGTCTCTCCATGCAGACCAGGTGGCCAAAAGTTTTCAAATTTGGTGACCCCCGAACATAGACCTCTTTGCAAGTCTGCTGAATGCCAAACTTCCACGGTTCTGTTCCAGAATTCCAGCTTGGGGTTGTCAGGCCAGGGATGCTTTCCTCCTCCATTGGGGTCAGAATTTCCTGTATGCCTTTCCACCCATTCCCCTAATTCCCAAAACCCTGTTCAAGCTTCAGAGAGACAGAGGTGATATGATCCTCAGCTCCACGTTGGCCACGGCAGATGTGGTACCCTCTGCTCCTACATCTCTCTCAAGCTCTGCCTCTGGAGTTAGGATCTGCTCCAAATCTCCTTTCTCAAGAGGACAGGATGCTGTAGCATCCCATTCCCCAGTCTATGCATCTCAGGGTCTGGTTGCTGAAAGCCTAGAACTTCATGGTCTTAACCTTTCCCAGCAGGTAAAGGATATCTTTTATGCTTTCAGGAAGTCTTCCACAAGATGCTCTTATGCTTTTAAGTGGAAAAGGTTTACCATATGGTGCTCGCAGAAGGGTCTTAACCCTCTTGCGATACCTCTGGGATCATTGCTGGAGTATCTCCTTCATTTCTCCAGGACCAAGCAGGAAGTCAGTCCTCACTTATGGGTGACGTCGGCGCCGACGGAGCCCTCGCGGAGCATTTTTCCCCAGCTTTCAAAGAAAGCCTTTGGGAATTGCAGCGCGCATGCGCGGTCGTCTTCCCGCCCGAGGGTGCCATCTTAGCCAGTCTTCTTTTTTCCGCGGAGCCCTACAGACGTCCCCGTCTTGTCCCCGCGAAAAAGTCGATTTTCTTCATTATTTTATTCTTTTTCCTTTCGGTTCGACGCCGATCGCTTTCCCGCCCGGACTCGCGACGCCGGTCTCGAGTCCGCTTACTTTTTTCGGTTTTTCTGACTTAGTCAGCTTTCGTTTTCGGTTTCCCTGGCAGCCCGGTCCTTTGACCTCGCAGGGGCCCTTTTTCCCCCGATGGCTGCCAGTGGGTTTAAGCGGTGTGGTCGGTGTGACCGAAATATGTCACTAACCGACACACACGACTTTTGCCTCCGCTGCCTGGGCCCGGATCATGAGGAACTGATCTGTGGGCCCTGCAGCAAACTGTCCTCAAAGGCGTTGAGGAGTCGGCGGCATCAGCGTGAGAGAATCTTCGCTGACCCCAGCCGTACCCGGACCTCGTCGGAGGCCTCCGCGTCGAAAGGCTCCAGCTCGGACCGTCGACGGAGCTCCTCCGACCGGGGTTCTCCCTCCGGGGACCATCGTCGGAAGGAAAAACCCGCGAGGGCGGCGTCGGTGGACGCTCCTGGCTCCGCGAGGGCCAGGTCGCATAGCCCCGACAGCCGCCCCGGGTCCTTGGAGAAGGAACACATCCCGAAGCGACCTCGCCTGGAGTCGGAGATGCCTGCCCGGGTAAGTCCTGTGGTCCTTCTGGACTCGCCTCCGCGACAGCCGACGTCGGGCCCGACGCCGTCGGGGCCCGAGTCGGGGGCTGCTGGGTCACCTGAGCTCGGACTCAGGTTGACGGCCTTGGAGAGCAGACTGTCTGCCTTCATGGACCAGCAGCGGGCACTGCTCGCTGGCCTCGCTGGCGCCGCTGCCCCGACCGCCGGGACGTCGACGTCCAAGTCGACCCCGGAGACCGAGCCGATCCTCGAGTCAATGAGAACTCGAGTCGATCCTCGGTCGAGGTCACCCTCGGCCTCCCGTTCGGGACCGAGGTCGCCGACGCCGACTCCCTCGACGTCGGGACGGCTGGCGCCGCACCCTGCCCGGGCCGACCCCACCGAGTCCTCGTCGGAGTCGGTCTGGGAGTCTGAGGAGGAAGAGTCACCTGATTCTTTCCGGACTCGGTGTGTCCCATCGGACTCACCGGGGTCCGAGCCTCGGAAGCAGTCCCCCCCGGAGGATGCCCGGTTCTCGGACTTCGTTAGGGATATGGCCAAGGCTTTGGCCTTCCCTGCGGATCCCGAGGAGGAGCCTCGAGCCGAAGAGCTCGACGCCCTCCAGTATGACTCTCCCGCGAGGGAGCACTTTACTGTGCCGGTTCCTCCTATGCTGGAACGACTACTCTTCCGCATGTGGGAGAGTCCGGCCTCCTCGCCGGTCCTGAGCAAGCGGGTCGATTCTATCTATCGGGTCCGCAAGAGCCCTGGCTTTCAGAAGGCACAGCTGCCACACCATTCCATGGTAGTGGAATCGGCCATGCATCGTCTTAAGAGCCAGAAGATGCACTCCTCGGTGCCTCCTGGAAGGGAGGCCCGTAACCTGGATGGCCTTGGCAAGAAGTGCTTCCAGGGCTCTATGCTCGCATGTCGTGTCCAGACTTACCAGCTCTACATGGGCATGTATCTCCGGGATCTGGCTAAAGAGCTAGCCGGATTCTCCGCTGGTCTCTCCGAGGAGCCCTTGGGGAGGTTCCTAGCCTTGTCCACGGGCATTCGGGAATACTCAAAGTTCATGTCCCGAGCAGCCTATGATGGCTTTGAGGCCTCGGCTAGAGTGGCCGCAGCCGGCATCGGTGCCCGCCGACAGGCTTGGCTTCAGTCGTCGGACCTTGAGCCCTGGGTACAGGACAAGTTGGTCGATGTCCCCTGCCGAGGCGAAAACCTCTTTGGCAAGCCCATGGCGGAAAAGGCTGCACAAATTGAGACTGAGACTCTCACCAGGACCAGGCTTTCTAGGAAGACCTCCGCCCCTTCCCAGAAAAAGAAGGGCTCGGGAAAAAAGTCCTTTTACCCGAGGAAGGCGGCTGCCTACAAACAGTACCCCCATTATCAGGCCCCTGCAGCTCCCCAACAGGGCCAGCAGGCCAAGGGACGGGGTAACGGGTCCCGTAGGCAGCAAGCCCCCAAGCCTGCACCACCAGCCCCTGCTCAGCAGGGTGGGGGTTTTTGACTCGCTCAGCATAGCCTCTCCCCCCCCGCTGGTTCCTCCCAGCACCGGAGGCCGGCTGGTTCACTTCGCCCACAGGTGGTCCAGCATCACCGCAGATGCCTGGGTACTTCAGGTCGTGCGAGAAGGCTACCTTCTCCACTTCCATCAGGTCCCTCCCTCCTATTTTCCGGGAGAACCTTCGCGCCCCCCTCTGCACAGGGAGTTGCTCCTTCAGGAGTTAGCAGGTCTTCTGCAGGAACAGGCGGTGGAACCGGTGCCCCACCACCTGAGAGGTCAAGGCTTTTATTCAAGGTATTTTCTGATACTAAAGAGAACAGGGGGCCTCAGACCCATCCTGGACTTGCGCAACCTCAACAAGTTCCTTGTGCGGGAGAAGTTCAAAATGCTTACCCTTGGAATCCTTCTGCCCTACCTCCAGCAGGGAGATTGGCTATGCTCCTTGGATCTAAAGGATGCCTACACACACATCCTCATCCACCCAAGCCACCGCCAATACCTAAGGTTTGTGGTGGCAGGAAATCATTACCAGTACAGAGTACTGCCCTTTGGCCTATCCTCCGCACCGCGAGTCTTCACAAAATGTCTCGCGGTCGTGGCGGCCCATCTCCGGCTTCACGGCCTCTATGTCTTTCCGTACCTCGACGACTGGCTCATCAGAGCAGCGTCCGCTCAGGAGGTCGCCAACGCCACGCGCCGCACGGTGACTCTGCTGCAGCACTTGGGCTTTGTCATAAACTTCGCAAAGTCCACTTTGCTCCCCTCACAGGATCTCGAGTTCATCGGCGCAAGGCTGCACACTCCTCGGGCACGAGCGTACCTACCGCTCGACAGGGCTCAACGGCTCATGGACCTAGCCGACCGCTTTCGCAGCCAGCCCCTGGTCTCCGCCAGGCGCTTCCTGAGACTGCTCGGCCATATGGCTTCCACCGTCCATGTGACCCCCAATGCCCGCCTGAACATGCGGTCTGCTCAATGGTGTCTCCGCCAGCAGTGGCGACAAGCCACAGGCGGCCTGGCAGACCTAGTGCGCGTCTCCGAGCCGCTGCTCTCGTCTCTCCGGTGGTGGCTCCGGCAGCCGAACCTGATATTCGGAATGCCTTTCCAGTCACCTCAGCCGACCCGGGTGCTGACCACCGATGCATCCCTCCTGGGCTGGGGAGCACATTGCCAAGAGGCACGTACTCAGGGCCTCTGGACCACGTGGGAGTCTGCTCAGCAGATCAACTTCCTGGAGCTCAGGGCGATCCGCCTAGCTCTCAAGGCCTTCTCCCACCTGACTTCCCAACAGTCCGTCCTTGTCCAGACGGACAATCAAGTTGCCATGTTCTACGTGAACAAGCAGGGGGGCACGGGCTCCTTCCTCCTCTGCCGGGAGGCACAGAAGCTCTGCTCTTGGGCCGTCAGTCACGGCATTCTCCTCAAGGCAGTTTATCTCCCGGGCCAAGAAAATTGCCTTGCAGACAAACTCAGCAGGGTCCTCCAGCCGCACGAGTGGCGTCTGGATCCCTTGGTAGTTCAGAAGCTCTTCCTCAAGTGGGGTCTCCCCACGGTGGATCTCTTTGCCAGTCCTCACAACCGGCAGCTTCCTCGCTTCTGCTCTCGTCAGCCACACCCCCTTCGGGTTGCGGCGGACGCCTTTCTGATCTCGTGGTCGGGGAGCCTTCTGTACGCTTTCCCTCCCATCCCGCTGGTCTCTCGGACTCTTTTCAAGGTTCTCCGAGACAAAGCCTTCATGATCCTGGTGGCCCCTCGCTGGCCCAGGCAGCCGTGGTTTCCGCTCCTGCTGCAACTGGCGGTGGAGGATCCACTCCCTCTGGGGGTACAACCGGATCTCCTCACTCAGGATCAGGGGTCCCTCCTGCACCCCAACCTCAGGTCTCTCAACCTCATGGCCTGGCTGCTGAGAGGGTAGTCCTTGCTCCCCTTCTCCTGCCGGCGGAGGTGGAGGAGGTCGTCTTAGCTTCGCGACGGCCTTCTACCCGCAAATGCTACGCCCTTAAATGGCGTCGCTTTGCAGTCTGGTGTACCCAACAGTCTCAGGATCCCTTCTCCTGCCCGGTGTCGGTGATCTTGCAGTACTTGCTGCACCTCTCTAATCTGGGACTTAAGTCCAACTCCGTCAAAGTTCACCTCAGTGCTCTTTCAGCACATCATGTGCCAGTGGACGGCAGACCTCTCTCCAATGACCCTCTCGTAGCGAGGTTTCTCCGAGGTCTCCTTCTACTTAAACCACCTCTGCGCCCGCCAGCGCCTGACTGGGACCTGAATGTGGTTTTGCAGCGGATCACCTGTCCGCCTTTTGAACCTATGGCTACCTGTTCTCTCCGTTTTCTGTCTTGGAAAACACTGTTCTTGATAGCCCTCACTTCCGCTAGGCGCGTAAGTGAATTGCAGGCCCTCGTGTCTGATCCCCCTTACACTAGGTTCTACAAGAATAGGGTAGTCCTACGGACTCACCCAAAATTTCTGCCTAAAGTGGTCTCCCCTTTTCACATCAATCAGGAGGTGGTACTTCCAACCTTCTTTCCCAGACCACACTCCAGCCGAGCTGAAACGGTCCTCCATACCCTGGACTGTAGAAGGGCATTGAACTTCTACCTTGACCGTACGCGGGAGCACCGTAAAGCTGCTCAGCTTTTTGTGTCTTTTGACCCCAATAAATTGGGGCTCCCGGTCTCCAAGCGTACTCTGTCCATCTGGGTTGCGGACTGTATCTCTTGGGCTTATGGGGCAGCCGGACTCTCCTTAGAAAGTCGAGTCACGGCTCATTGCGTTCGGGCAAAGGCCACGTCAGTGGCTTACCTCCGCTCTGTTCCGCTGGCAGACATCTGCCGGGCCGCTACTTGGTCTTCGAGCCAGACTTTTGCGGTCCATTACTGTCTCGAGAGGGAGTCCCGTAGGGACAGTGCTTTCGGACAGGCAGTCCTCCGTAATCTCTTTGAGGTCTGAGCAACTCCTGCCCTCCATCCCGGATGTGGGCTACCGGTGGGTGATAATTCAGCGAAGATTCTATCCTTCTGTGCTGCTGAGCTAGAGGGAGCTCATTTTTGTGCTTAGGGTCTCCGGTAGCCTTGAGCTTGGGAGTCCCATAAGTGAGGACTGACTTCCTGCTTGGTCCTGGAGAAAGCGTAGTTACTCACCTGTAACAGGTGTTCTCCAGGAGCAGCAGGAATCAGTCCTCACTACCCTCCCTCCTCCCCTTGGAGTTGCAATCGTCTGCTTATGTTCTTTTTTTGCAAATTTTTATGCTGTCTTTTTTAGCTATGTCACCTGACTGGCTAAGATGGCACCCTCGGGCGGGAAGACGACCGCGCATGCGCGCTGCAATTCCCAAAGGCTTTCTTTGAAAGCTGGGGAAAATTGCTCCGCGAGGGCTCCGTCGGCGCCGACGTCACCCATAAGTGAGGACTGATTCCTGCTGCTCCTGGAGAACACCTGTTACAGGTGAGTAACTACGCTTTATCAAATGCAGGGATTAAGACCAATTCAGTGAGAGTTCATTTGAGTGCTATTGCAGCTTCCTTCAAGCCTCTAAATGGACAACCTATTTCCTCTCATCCTCTCATAGTGATATTTATGAGAGGCTTTCTTTTAACTAAGCCTCCCATTAAGCCACCACCGTTGGTATTGGACTTAAATCTGGTTCTTGGGCAGGTCATGAAACCGCCTTTTGAACCATTAGCCACTATCTCTTTGAAATTCCTTTCCTGGAAGGTCATCTTTCTTAATGCAATCACATCAGCATGTCGCATCAGTGAATTGCAAGCATTGGTGGCTGATCCTTCTTATACAAGGTTCCATCATAAGGTAGTCCTTAGGACTCATCCACACTTTATGCCAAAGGTGGTGTCTCCTTTTCATTTAAACCAAGCGGTTTACTTTCCTGTATTCTTCCCAAGGCCTCACGCCTCAAATGCAGAAAGGAATCTTCATATTTTGGACTGCAAAAGGGCTTTGGCCTTTTACTTGCAAAGGACACAGCAACATAGAAAGTCCTCTCAACTCTTTTGTTGCTTTTGATCCTAGTCATTTGGGACTTCCAGTCTCCAAAAGGACACTGTCCAGCTGGATTGCACAGTGTATATCTTTTGCCTATTAGAGTAAAAACCTTCCTCTTGAAGGCCAATGTCACAGCTCACAGTTTGAGGGCCATGGCAGCCTCTATGGCTCATCTTCACTCTGTGTCTATCGACGACATCTGTCGAGCAGCTACTTGGGCTTCTGTTCATACCTTCACAACCCATTACTGCTTAGACAAGGACTCCCGCAGGGATGCCTTGTCTGGGCAGGCTGTTCTTCAACACCTGTTCCATACTTAATCAACTCCTACCCACCATCCCTGGTAAGATGCCAGAAATCCATGGAGGGAAGTGGAGCCCTTTCACAAGGGCACACAACTTCTGGGGCCTTCTCCCTGGCATCTGCAGCTAGGGAGTCCCCATATGTGAAGACTACATTCCTGCTTGTTCCTATAGATAGCATAGTTACTCACCTGTAACAGGTGATCTCCGGGAACAGCAGGAATTTAGTCTTCACAACCCACCCACCTCCCCTATGAGTTGTATCTCTCTATCTCTCTTTTTCTCTTTCCCTTTCTCTTTGTCTCAGCTTTAAACTCAAGTGGAGAGGGACAGTTGGGAAAGGCAGGAAGGCAGCACGCAGGCACTGTGGGATGCTCCCAAAAGCTTTTCTTTTGGATGCTGGGGAGCGTTCCCGTGCAGGCTCCTTCGTTACCTATGATACCCATATGTGAAGACTAAATTCCTGCTGTTCCCGGAGATCACCTGTTATAGGTGAGTAACTATGCTTTAGAAGGATAGTTTAACAGATGTGTGGTGGTGAACTGTATGAAAAGTTTAATGTTTTAGTTCAAACTAGGTCTTCAGATTCTTGATTTATGCAGAGTTAAAGATCTTCAGGGTATGAACATCCATCTTTTTATTAGATTGAATATTTGAAAAGTTAGTGCTTGACAATATTGCAGATGCAAAATAGCCAATAAGTCTCTACACAGCCGTATTGGGTTACCACTTTGCATCTATAACTGCTTTAAATAATACATCTGATCATTTGATTACTCATAAGTAAGAATATATCAGTCTTTATCTTTCATTTGTAGTAGCTGCTTATTTTTCTTTTTCAAGTCTTTTGACCTGGCATTCGAAGTATCTTTGGATTCTGAAGATGTGGTGGGGGATATTGATGGTCTTCTAGCAAACGTTAAGTCCTTTCTTGACAAAGAACTGGCCATTTCTCTGGTTGTAAGTATGTGTTTTGGTAGTTATAGATAGATATTGGTATGACTCTGAAACTCATATTATTTTGCTGAAACAGTTATGTAGTTAAAGTATTTTATTTAGATGTAAATGAGAAAGTTGAAAGGGTTGTAAAATACTGAAATAGCCTATATTTTTGTTTTTGTATATTAAGATTTTATTACAGATCTTTGCCTTTAGAGAGAAACAATTTTACACCTTTTTTTGTACAGGTATAATTGATGATAAATTTTGAAAGCTATATTGTGAAATTACTGCTATAGCTGTTATAATGCTGTCAATTTAAAGGTCATATCCTCCTGTTGTGCAATACCTTACCCTTCCCTCTGCCCCCTTGATTGAAAAGAAAGGTTCCATAGGCAATTGCATGTATGTGACTATAATACTATAAGAACATAAGAACTGCCATACTTGGGCACCAAAGGTCCATCAAGTTCAATGTCCTGTTTCCAATAGTGGCCAGTGTAGGTCACAAGTACCTGGCATATCTTAAAAGCAGATTACTTTTTTGCCTGTATGATAGGTGTTTGTCAGATATTATAAGAGGAGTAGACTAGTGCATATAGTCCTTGCACAAATCTTTTGGCTAGCCTTGTTGGCAAAGGATGATGGCTTGTTCTGTGTTGTGAAGAATTCTTTATTTTCAAACTATTTCACAGCCCACCCACTTCCCCCCAAAAAATGTGTTTTGGAGCTCAGCAATAGTGTTGGTTTCCCATTTGCTCAGTGTTGCTATCCTACAAGAAGAGAGAGCAGGGCTGAACAAACCACTAGGCAAACTAGGACAGGAGTTTCTCGGGGGGGGGGGGGGGGAGCAAAGAGCTGCTATAGTCAAAGTAAAACAATAGAACTCAACAGTCAAACAAACATAGGTATGTTTACTAATATGTGGTAAGCTATTTTGCAGCTGCTACTATGCAGAATATGAAAAAATGCCTTGTGATAGCAACAAAACCTGTGCAGTATCTGCAGAGTGAATGGTCAGCATCAGCCCTGCAGATACCATGCAGGGTGAACGCATACCACACTGTCCCACAATCCCTGATTGACAAATAACGCTGTCCCTATGCTGTTTGCTGATGCAGAAGAAAGGTCTGGCAATCTACTTCGTATCTTGCCACGAAAACCCAGTGGATAGTCACAACAAAACAAATTTCACTGTAGTGCTAGAAGATGAAACCCCTAGGTAGGAAGGCACTCAACTGGCTACTGGGGATGAGCTGAAGACTTTTCAGAGAAAAGCCAGCGTTTGATGTGGTTGGATCAAAGCCCTTGGGACATATTACTGATGTAGCTGCGCATGAAATGAGTCCGAAGCAGCAAAGATGTCTTAAATATTGGGACATGGGACATACGAAGCATGAACCAAGGGAAGTTGAAAGTCAAGAATGAAATGGAAGGCGTACAACCGGATCTGTTGGGTGTCATTGAACTGAAATGGACTGGCATTGGGCACTTTGCATCTGATGATCATGGTAAACTAGGCTGGAAGTGAAAGACAAATGACGGTGTATTTATAATTAAGAAAATACTTGCAAGAGCTCTACTGAAATACAGTGCATTCAGTGAATTCTTAATTTCTATTAGTCTATGATGAATGTCCATTAATACAACTATTATTCGTATATATGCCCCAACAGCAGCTGCAGAAGAGGAAGAAGTGGATGAGTTCTATGAACTACAAGCTGACATTGACAGAATGTGCAAACTGGATATCCTGATAGTCATGGGTGACTGGAATGCAAAATGTGGTAGCAAAGAAGGCAAAGTGATTGGAAAATAATGGACTTGACAATAGGATTGAAACTGGAGAAAGACTGATAGAATTCTGCAAGACTAACGATCTATTCATCTCAAATACCTTCCAGCAACGCAAGCTTTGACTGTACACATGGACTTCACCCCATGGATTGTACAAAAATCAAATTGGCTCCATTTAAGGAGAGCACCGTCGGGCGCTTCGGCAGCATACCATCCGGGCAGCGGCCCCATTTAAGGAGAGTGCTGTCGGGCACTTCAGCAGCACGCCATCTGGGCAGCGGCCCCATTTAAGGAGAGCGCCGTCAGGCCCGCGCCTGAGGGCCTCGCCAGAGGGCTCTTTGGCGTGACCCTTAGGCGAGGTCCAGGGCGCTCTGGGGAGAGACGTCTATCCCAGCACCAGCAGTTCACCTGGGAAGCGGCAAAGAGCCAGCACCACAACCACACGAAGTAAGCACACACCATTGCTATTGCTACCCACAGCCTAATGACTCCGTTGTTACCCTTTGCTCCCTCACTACCACAATCCCATCACCTGCAATTTATTCTGCATTAAACTTGTTTCCCATTGCTTGTATAGAACTGGCTACCCATTGCTTACATTGAACCTTGTCTCACAAGCCATAGTCTCCCCACTTACCTGCACTGAACTGGCTACCCACCGCTTGCACTGAACTGGCTACCCACCGCTTGCACTGAACCTTGTCTCACAAGCCACAGTCTGAACTGACTACCCATTGCTGGTACCTTAACCTATATTGCATAGGCTGCATAGCCCCCACTACTCCTCTCCTATGGCCTCTCATCACATTGTCCTTCTCTTCCTCATACTCCCCAACTGCCTCCCCTCTTACTAGCACCCTCATTCCTTCCCCCCCTACTCTCCCTCTACCTTCCTCACTTCTCCCTCCATTCTGTCTTCTAACCTAGCATCTACCCTGGAGCTTCATCACACCCCCTCCCCCTCATTCAACCAGCCCCTCTCTCTCTAAGGCAACCCCACCCTCGCATCCGCCGTACTGCCTCCGCTTTTCCCTGCTCTCTACTACTTCTTCTCTCATCAGGTAATATCAACCCCAACCCTGGCCCCTCTCGACTTTCTCACTCCGAGAAGAGCTCCCCACGTACCTTATCTAATCTCATCTCATCCATATCCCTCTCCTTTCCTCTTCCTCCCCCCCTCATTCATGCCCCAATTTCTCTACCAGAAATACCAACCCCAGCCCCAACCCTATCCCCTCTAGAGTTCTGTCTCACTCTAAAAAGAAATCCTCACGTAGCACATCTGATGTCATCAATATTCCCCTTCACTTCCCTTTCACCTCCCGTCCCTCTTGGACAGCACACTCATTCAGAGACACCCTCTCATACCCTGGTCCCTCTAGATCTCTGTATTGCTCTGGAAATAAATCCTCAAGTAACGGCCCCCCTAGATCTCAGTCTTACTCCAAGAAGAAATCCTCACGTAACTTATCCAACCTTATCCATATTCCTCTCCTTCCCCCCCCTCCACTCTCCCATTCTCATATGCCCTTTGGAACGCATGCTCAGTCTCTAACAAACTTCCTTTCACTTATGATCTCTTTATTGCTAATGCACTACACCTTCTTGCCCTAACTAAGACCTGGCTCCTCCCAGACGAGACTGCTTCCGCTGCTGCTCTCTGCCACCGGGGCTACCAGTTCTCCCATACACCTCGTTCCACTGGCCGCGGTGGCAGTGTTGGGCGTTTACTTTCTCCCTTTTGCCAATTCCAACCCCTCTTGCTGCCTCAATCACACTCCCCCCTCTCCTTTGAAGTCCACTCAATTTGCTTTTTCACACCGCTTCCCCTCCGAGTAGCTGTCATCTATTGCCCACCTGACAAATCCATATCGACCTTCCTTACTGACTTTGACTCCTGGCTTTCTGCCTTTCTGGATCCCTCTTCCCCCAGTCTTATTCTTGACGACTTTAACATTCACGTGGATAACCCCTCCGATCCCCATGCTTTAAAGTTCCTTGCCCTCACCTCCTTATTTAACCTCCAACTTTGCTCCACTGCCCCCACCCACCTGCATGGCCACTGCCTTGACATGATACTCTTCTCTAATGCCTCTCCTTCAAATTTCCGCACCTCAGTCCTCCCTTCGTCTGACCATCACCTTTTAACCTTTAATTTCCAGCTTCCGCTGTCTCAACCTCATCCTGTCTCCTCCGACCTATTTAGAAACCTTCATAATATTGATCCCTTAACTCTCTCCTCCACCATTTCTCCATCTTTCCTCCATTATCTCCTCCAGGTCCGTTGACGAGGTAGTATCCTCTTATAATGCTGCACTATCCTCGGCCCTTGACACCCTGGCCCCATCCACCCCACGTCCTGTTAGACGTGCTACTCCCCAGCCGTGGCTTTCATCCACAACCTGCTATCTATGCATCTGTGCCCATTCTGCTGAACGTGCTTGGACCAAATCCCGCTCCCCGGAAGACCCTCTACATTTTAAATTCATGCTTGGCTCCTTCCAATCAGCCTTAGCACTTGCCGAACAAAATTACTACATTCATCTGACTAACTCCCTTGCCTCTGATCCTCGCCGCCTCTTTAATACCCTCAATTCTCTCCTCAAGGTGCCCCGCCCCCAATCCCATCCTCCCTTACTGCCCAAACCCAAGCCGACTACTTCCATGACAAAGTCCACAAGATTACCCTCCAATTCCCCACTCCCTCATCCACCTTCCCCCCCCCAATTCTCCCCCTCACCCTTACTTCCTCTGCTACGCTCTCCTCCTTCCCTTCGATCTCCGAAGAGGAAACCACGCTCCTTCTCTCCTCCTCCAAATCCACCACCTTTTCCTCTGACCCTGTTCCCACCCATCTCCTACACCCCATCTCCCCCACCGTTGTCCCCTCCATCTGTCATATCCTCAACCTTTCTTTCTCCACTGTAACTGTCCCTGTAGATTTCAAACATGCTGTTGTCACACCTCTCCTCAAGAAACCCTCACTCGATCCCACCTGTCCTTCTATCGACCCATCTCCCTCCTTCCTTTCATATCTAAACTACTAGAACGAGCAATCCACCGCTGATGCCTTGACTTCCTCACCTCCCAGGCCCTCCTGGACCCGATACAATCTGGCTTCCATCCCCAATACTCCACTGAAACGGCCCTTACAAAAGTCTCCAATGACTTGTTCCTCGCTAAATCTAAGGGCCTCTACTCTGTCCTCCTCCTCAACCTCTCTGCTGCCTTTGACACCGTTGACCACAATCTTCTCCTCACCACCCTCTCCTTGCTTGGTTTCAAAGGCTCCGTATTATCCTCGTTTTCCTCCTACCTCTCCTATCGCTCCTTTAGTGTACGCTCTGGCGATTCCTCCTCCTCTCTCACCCTGCTCCATGTTGGTGTACCCCAGGGATCCGTCTTGGGCCCCCTCCTTTTCTATCTCTATACCGAATCCCTCGGCGCGCTCATCTCCTCCCATGGCTTTAAGTACCATCTCTACGTTGATGACTCCCAAATCTATCTCTCTACACCTGATATCTCTCCAGCGATCAAGACCAAGATCTCTGCCTGCCTTTCTGACATCGCTGCCTGGATGTCCCATCGTCGCTTGAAATTGAACATGGCCAAGACTGAACTCCTCATCTTCCCCCCAGCTCCTCCCCTCCTCTTCCCCCCTTCTCAGTCTCCGTGGATGGATCTACGATCCTTCGTTTCCTCAGCCTGCAATTTGGGGGTTGTCGTTGACACCTCTCTCTCCTTCACACACATCCAGCTCTTAGCTAAAACCTGCCGCTTCTTTCTCTACAACATCAATAAAATCCACCCCTTCCTGTCTGAACACACTACCAAAACGCTTATCCACTCCTTAATATCCTCTCGCCTCGACTACTGCAACCTTCTCCTTGCTGGTCTCCCCGCGAGCCATCTCTTCCCCCTTCAATCTTTACAAAATTATGCTGCTCGACTAATTTTCCGCCAGTCTCGTCATGCCCACATTACTCCTCTTCTCAAGTCGCTTCACTGGCTCCCAATCCAATTCCGCATCCAATTCAAACTTCTCTTAATGACCTATAAATGCATTCATTCTATGGCCCCCTCCATACCTCTCATCTCTCCCTACATACCCTCTTGGCAACTTCGCTCCACTGACAAACTACTTCTGTCTAGGCCTTTCACTTGCACTGCTAACACTTGACTTCGCTTCTTTCACCTTGCTGCACCCTACGCCTGGAACAGCCTACCTCTGTCCATACGCCAGGCACCCTCCCTGGATCTCTTCAAATCCAGGTTAAAGACCCACCTCTTCACTGTTGCGTTCAGATCCTGACTCCTATCCTTCATCTTAACCTAACCCCATTATTTTCTTAACCGAACTGTAAATGACCACTGGTGCTTTGCACTGAATTGACTAATGCTTTGTATTGTTACGTTTAGATTGCAAGCTCGGACGAGCAAGACTTGGATGAGCAGGGACTGTTTCTTGTATTTGTCTGTACAGCACTGCGTCTGTGGCGCTTGTCAGACGGCTGCCTGGGTGAGAATCTTCACAGTCTTGTAAAGTGCATATATCTATATGATTTGCAAGGGATTGTGGGCAATGTAGTTCATTCACACCAGACACAGCTGCTGACAATAATTTAGTTGTGCTCTTGGGTAAAGCCAATAAGATATTTATTTATGGGGTTATTTCTCCCAACACAGATATGCTTGGTAGCACATAAATTAGGTTACTTGCTTTCAGTGTTAACTTGGAAAAACAAAGTCAAAATCAGGAAAACAACAAATGAAAAGCCACAAAGCAAGAAACAAACTGTTCTTTTCAGGTTAACTTCTGATTACTTCCCACATAGATACAGAAGTGATTCTCTCCTAGCTCACAAGCAATTAGGTAAGGCTTAATTACTAGCAGTTATCCAGCTGAAACCCCTTAGCTGGCTTGCTTTCTACTGTGTGGGTCAAATCCTGCTTCAGGAGCTTTTCTGGGTAGATTAAAGAACAAATTTGTATTTCTTTGTGATGGTTGCTGTACTTTATAACAGAAAGTTACCAACGGAGTTTAGATAGAGCAGTCCATATAAACAGGATCCTCATCTGCTATTATTCCCCCTTGTTCAACAAGCATGGGTTCAATATCATGGATTGGCACAGATGAATCTCTCAATGGAGCATTTTCAGGAGAATACTTGTTTCCCTGCTGTCTTTCAAGGTTATAGCTAGGGCATAGATCAGTGTTCATACCTGAGCTTCCATTGCTGCTAGAGTTCCTCTCTATATAGCCTGGCCAGTATGTAGTCCAGTTCTTATGTCCAGCCTTCCAATCCAGATCCCTGGACACTGGATCTCTCTTCACATACCTTCTGGCACAGGTCTTAGGGTCCCTTCCACGTGCAGCCATCTCCCTCACAGGTAGCGTCTGGAGATTCCTAGCTCTGCAGCACCATTCCTCTGGCTTTCCCCAGTCCAATGGTGTATGCTGGCCCTTGGAATACCTCCCAGTATACGTACTGCTTTGGACTCTTCTAGACCTCTCAAAGGCTTTTCTCCTCTTTCTTCCAGAGGGTTTCCTTGCCTCTCTGTCCGTCCGGTTTGGCTTCTGCTTCTGATGATCCTTCAGATGAAACTGAGGATAATTCTCTGGATATCCAAGGTGATCATGAAGATGATGATTCTGAGGATTATACTGAGGATAATTCTCTGTAGAATAAACTCTACCTTTATTCTGCTTAGATGAGTGCTCCACCCTAACACAGCGCAGCTGTGCTGAATCAGGCCCTACCCTTTGAGATGAGTGCTTAGGGATTACCTCATAGCCCTCCTGATTGAACACACGTTTCCCCACTTCAGCTCCTCTAATGGCTGTTGGAAACCTGATGCATTCTGGGACTGGTAGTCTTTTATGGGAAAATTCTGTTTTCTTATTTCTACCAGAACTGACAGGTTGCTTGTTCAGAGACACTTAACCTTTTCTATAGCTCCTTCCTGAGCTATGATAAGCTTCCTTATCACACGCTATATAAATGTTTAATAGTAGTAGTAGTAATCTATGAAAGTCAGCTATGGAAAAGCTCATTAACATCAAAGACAAAACCTGGAGCTCACTGGTACAGATCACCAACTATTAGTGTGCAAACTCAAGTAAAAGGTGAAAAAACAAGCCACTCATGAATGAGCAAAATATGACCTTGAGAATATACTACTGGAACTTAGACTACCTAAGAAATCAGTTTACTTCTTTGGATGCAAATGACAGAGCACCAGAAGAGTTATAGAATGACATCAAGAAAGTTGTGTTTGAAGAAAGTGAGAAGTCCCTAAAAAAAAAAAAAAAAAAAAAAAAAAAAAAAAAAGGTGTCAAAGCAAAAACAGCCAAAATGGATGACTGAAGAAACTCTGAAAATTGCCCAGAAATGCATAGAAGCGGAAGCCAGAGGAGAAAGAGAGGCAATTACAGAACTCTACAGAGATTTCAAACATGCAGCAAGACGAGACCAGAAGTAGTATTACATTGACACATGCTAGGAAATAGAATCGGTAAATATTAGAGGAAGAACAAGATCAGCTTTCCTAAAACTAAGAGTTAAAGAGAAAATTCCAGTTTTGAATTGGAATGCTACAAGATGCTCAAGGCTCCATGTTGAATGATGCTGAGAAGATCCAGGTAAGGTAGAAAGAATATACAGAGTCGTCATTCCATAAAGATCAAGTGGACCAAGAGCTGTTTCAACCTCTACCTTATGATCAGGAACCATTGGTGATGAAAGATGTTGAAACAGCATTGAAAAGATTATCAAAAAACAAAGCAACGGGCATTGATGGCATTCCTATTGAAGTATTACAGCAATCGGATGCAGCTGCTACCATTCTTAGAGGGCTCTGCTAGGAAATGTGGAAGGCAACATAGATCTTTTCCAGTCAGTTGGCTATGTTTATACTAATAGTGAAGAAAGGTGATCTGACTGACTGGAAATTATCCCACATGCCACCAAGATTCTACTCAAGATCATTCAGCAGGGACGAGAACAGTACCTGGAACAAGAAATGCCTGAAGTGCAAGCAGGGTTCATGAAAGAGCTAGGAACCAGAGACACATAGTAACATAGTAAATGATGGCAGATAAAGACCAGTATGGTCCATCTAGTTTGCTCAGCAAGGTGGCAAGAGTAGGTGCACCTGCCGCTCCGTGCAGGCCACCCCTCCCCATGTCTTTGTTTAGGGGTGAACCCACCGCTCCGTGTAGGACATCCCTGTTTGTTGAGAAATTAGATAGCTAAGTTTATTTTGATTTTATCCTGTTGCTGTAAAGGGATCCACTGTGTCTGTCCCATGCCATTTTGAATTCTGTCACTGTATTTGCCCCCACCACTTCCATCGGGAGGGCATTCCAAGCATCCACCAACCTTTCAGTGAAAAATTATTTCCTGACATTGCCTTTCAATTTACCCCCTTGCAGCTTCATGTTATGCCCTCTAGTTTTACAGCTTCCCCGTCTTTGGAAGAGGTTTGTTTGTTCATTATTTCTCTAAGTTTTTAAAGGTCTGAATCATATCTCCCCTGTCCCTCCTCTCCTCCAGATTGTACGTATTTAGGTCTTCAAATCTCTTCTCATAAGGCTTCTGACGCAGGCTCCAAATCATTTTGGTCACCTTCCTCTGAACAGTTTCCATTCTTTTTACATCCTTTGCAAGATATGGTCTCCAAAACTGAACACAGTATTCCAAGTGAGGCCTCACCAGTGACTTGTATAGTGGCATTAGTACCTCTTCCTTTCTGCTGGTAATTCCTCTTTGTATGCAACCCAACATCCTCCTGGCTTTTGCCACTGCCTTGTTGCACTGTTTTGCCACCTTGAGATCCTCAGAAATAATCACACCAAGGTCCTTCTCCTGGTCCGTGCACACCAACCTCTCGCCCCTATCACGTACATTTCCCTTGGATTTCTGCTTCCCAAGTGCATGACACTGTACGTCTTAGCATTAAATCTTAACTGCCAAGCATTAGACCATTCTTCCAGCTTTTGTTGATCTTTCCTCATGTTATCCACTCCCTCAGGAGAGTTCACTCTGTTGCAAATTTTTGTGTCACCTGCAAAAAGACAGCTGTTTCCATTCAGTTCTTCAGCAATATCACTCACAAATACATTTAACTGTGCCGGACCCAGGACCGAACCCTGGGGCGCTCCGCTAATCACCCTCCTTTCATCTGAGTGAGCTTCATTTACCATCACCTTATGTCTGTCAGTCAACCAATTTCTGATCCAGTTCACCACCCTGGGATCCATCCCCAAACTACTGAGTTTATTGATAAGCCTCCTATGCGGAACAGTAGCAAAGGCTTTGCTGAAATCTCGTAAAACTGGATTACACAAAAATAACAAATTGTCTTGAGGAAATGATGCACTGGCTAACTCAAAACAATCTAATGATAAACTACAACAAGACCGAAGCTCTCATTGTCACAAGAAACCACGGATTTACTCCCCCCCCCCCCCCTCCCCCAGCAAGCAGCCTGAACAGCACTACTATACAAATGAAATCTGAAGTGAAATACCTTGGTGTAACACTTGACAATAGCTTAAACCTTCAATTTCATAGTAGCAAAATCACCATGAATGCATATCTCAAGATGAGAATCATCAGACGGCTCAAACCACTTCTCTGCCTTGAACACTTTTGAATGGTATGCCAAGCCATTATCACCCCTATCTTGGATTATTGCAACCCCATATACCTTGGTCTGCCAAAGCAATCGCCCTGCCTACCCTACAGATGGCACAAAACACAGCTGCTCATATTATAACTGGATCTGTGAAGCACGACCACATCACTCATCTTGAACTATCTTTAATGACTCCCCAGTCAAGTACAGAACGTTACTAAACATATTCAAAATCAGACAAAGCATCTCTGCAAACAGTCTAGAGGCGACTCATCACAGATTTGAGCACCAGACCAGGAGGCACCGCACAACGGATATGATCACAACCCCCAGCATCTTCACCAGAGTCATCAAAACCACATCTGGTAAAGCATTTTCCCTCGCAGCTCCTGCCCTATGGAACTCTCTTCCTGACCATCTAAGACTCACCTCAGATATTAGACTTTCGGAAGATGCTTAAAACCACCCTCTATTGAACACTTTGGAGAGACTGCCTAACACCCCCCTAAAAAACCATCTCAGATGCATAATATAGATGTTCTCCCCTCGCCCCCTCGCCCCCTGATCCCCTTTCTTTTTAACCCCCCTTATTTTGAACCTATCTTGCCCATGTGATCCTCTACTATCTATTCTCACTTTGTATAAAACCACAACTTTGGTTTGTACGGTTCGGCAGGATAAGAAATCTCCTTGTTTTATTGATGATCTTAGACTTGTTAAGTGCCAGTTATGACAGCTTGAGAGAAGATGGTGGAAGTATAAAGCAAGAGATGGGTGACGAAAGCCCCCAGGAAAGTAAAAAGCCCTCAGGTAAATAAACCCAATACCTCTGTAGAAATGGGAAAGTGGCAACATCTGGAAAGCGATGTGCATTAATAATGCCTGTTGTATGGGAAATAAAATTCTGGATCTGACACTTTAATGGAAAAGGCCAAGTTGGATTTAATGGTGGTCGTGGACACACATGGTTCACTGAGAATCAGGACTGGGATGTAATTATACCAGGTTATAATTTATTCAGGAATGACAGAGTAGGTAAAAAGGGAGGAGTGGCACTATATGTAAACAAAAATATTAAAACTACAGAATTGCAGGGCTTGCAGACTGGGATGGAAACTGGTTGAGTGGGAGGCAACAAAGGGTACAGGTAAATGGCGCTCACTCTGAGAAGGACATAACCAGGTGTATTCTGCAGGGGTCTGTCCTTAGTCCAATTAACATGTTTAAAAGTGATATTGTGGAAGGGCTGTCAGATAAAGCGTAGTTACTCACCTGTAACAGGTGTTTTCCAGGGACAGCAGGAATCAGTTCTTACTTATGGGTGACACCATCATGGATGTGAGATGGATAGATATATAGAAACATGACGACAGAAAAAGACCATATGGCCTATTCTAGTCTGTCCTTCCATATCAACCACTACAACAGTCCCCTCTTGTCCTTTTAGAGATCCTCTGTGTTTGTCTCATGCTTTTTTGAATTCAGATACTATCCTCATCTCTACCACCTCCACTGGGAGACTATTCCACAGATCCACCACTCTTTCCGTAAAGAAATATTTCCACATATCGCTCCTGAATCTATCCACTTTCACCCTCATCCCATGTCCCCTCGTAGCAGAGCTTGCTTTCAGTTGAAAGAAGCTTGCCTCCTGTGCATTTATGCCACAGTGGTATAAACGTCTCAATCATATCGCCTCTATCCCACCTTTCCTCTAAGGTGTACATATTAAGGTCCTTAAGTCTGTCCTCGTATGCTTTATAGTGAAGACCACTAGCCATTTTAGTAGCCACCCTCTGTACTGACTCCAGCCTGTTTTTATCCTTTTAAAGGTGCGGTCTCCAAAATTGCACACAATACTCCAAATGAGGTCCCACCAAAGACTTACACAGAGGCACTATCGCCTTCTTTCTTCTGCTGGCCATTCCTCTCCGTATGCACCCAAGCATCCTTCTAGCTTTTGCTGTCGCTTTTTCTAACTGTTTAGCTGCTTTAAGAACATCAAACACAATCACGCCTAGGTCCCACTCTTCTTTGGTGGACAAAAGTATTTCACCCCCTATACTATACTGCTCCCTTGGATTGCTGCAGCCCAAATGTATGACCTTGCATTTTTTTAATATTAAATCTCAGCTGCCAAATTGTAGACCATTATTCAAGCTTAGCTAGATCCCTCCTCATGTTATCTACACCTTCCTGGGTGTTTATTGCAGACAAACCTTACTCGACAGCCCTTCTGCTATATCCCTAACAAAGATGTTAAAAAGAATCGGACCAAGGACAGATCCCTGGGGCACACTACTGGTAACCTCCTCCTCAGAGTAAGCTCCATTTACCTGTACCCTTTGTCGCCTCTCACTCAACCAATTTCTAACCCAAGCAGTTACTTTAGGGTCCATCCCTAGGGTGCTCAGTTTGTTTATAAGTCGCCTGTGAGAAACAGTGTTCAAGGCTTTACTGAAATACAAATACACCACATCTAGGGCTCTCCCTCGGTCCAGCTCCCTGGTCACCCAGTCAAAGAAATCGATCAGATTTGTCTGACAAGACCTGCCTCTGGTGAATCTATGCTGCCTCGGATCCTTTAATTCACTGGACTCCATAAACCTCATTATTTTCTCTTTCAGGAGTGCTTCCAATACTTTACTCACCACCGAAGTTAAACTAACCAGCCTGCAGTTTCCAACCTCATCCTTCCACTTTTGTGTAAAGGGATCACATGTGCCTCGCTCCAATTCTTTGGCACCACTCCCGACTCCCAGCGAGGCATTGAAAAGGTCAATAAGTGGAGCTGCTAGAACATCCCCCTCAGTATTCTCTGATGTATCCCATCCGGTCTCATCGCTGTCTACTTTAAGTTTAGCTAGTTTCTCACGAACAGAGTCTTCTGAAATTTGTTCAAGATGCTCCTTGCTTCAGTTTGTTTGTGGGTGTTTTCTGAGGTCCTGCTTCTGGTTCTTCATCTGTGAACACAAAACAGAAATATTTGTTAAGCAATTCCACTTTATCCTCGTCAGCTTCTAAATATTCCTCCCCTTCACCCTTAAGTCTGACAATACCACTTTTGCCCTTCCTCTTCTCACTAACATATCTGAAACATGTCATCTCCAGGAACAAGCAGGAATGTAGTCTTCACATATGGGTATCGTCAGTACTGACGGAGCCTGCGCGGGAACGCTCCCCAGCGTCCAATAGGAAAGCTTTTGGGAGTATCCCACAGTGCCTGCGTGTGCTGCCTTCCCGCCTTTCCCTCTCCAGTTCTTCGTTTTCCGCGGAGCCGACAGGTCACACATCCTGTCTCGCCGCAGAAAATAATTCCCTTTTATTCTTTTTTGTGGTCGCGTCTGCCTTCCTTCGACGCTACACTGGTACCACCGGTGGTTCTTTCTTTTTTTCTAAAAAAACCCCCCAAAAAACCCCCCTTTCTTCTGAGGTATTTTCTCCTCAGGTGCCACGTGCCATTTTGGGCACTAGACCCAACTTTTTCCTTTAAAATGGAAAACCCGCTTCGGGTTTTAAAAAGTGTTCCAAGTGTGGCGGTACCATCTCTATCACCGACACCCATGAGTGATGCCTCAAATGTTTAGGTCCTGACCACTCTATTTCGGAGTGTGTTGCCTGTGGGATGATGTCGAAGAGGGGCCGGCAGAAACGAGCTGCTAAACTTAGCACCCTTTTTCCCTCCGATGCAGCATCCGTGGCATCGACGTCTTCCAGGGCTTCGTCTTCCTCCCATGGATCTCAGGTAACTAAACATAAATCTAGCTGGTCCTCAAAGAGTAGATCTCCCTCTAAGCATTGAGATGCCTCTGGCGTTGCCCTTGAGGGACTTTCACCGGCAAAATTGCCCCGGTGGGAGGCTTCGGCTTCCAAAGCACTAACTGGGCTCCAGGATGTTCTTGAGGCCTCAACCTCGGCAGAACTACTGTTGCCATGCTCTGGGGTACCGGCTGCTTCATCCAGTACCGATACCCAGGCATCGGCAGCGTCGATAGACCAGAGATTCTTGGCTATTGAACACAGTCTGGCAGCTCTTCTTACGGCCTCGATGCCCTTGAAACCGCTTCAGACAATTTAACTGGTACCGGCACCGACTCCGGTACCGGTATCGGCACCGACTCCGGTACCGGTATCGGCACCGACTCCGGTACCGGTATCGACTGCATCGACATCGGCAGGTATTCTGCTAGGACCGAGTCATGCTTATCCATCCGGTATCAACAAGTCTGTACCGGACCCCTCTGATACCGACTTCGATCAGTACTGGTACCGTGCCTTGCACGATCACCCGGATTGGAGATACTTTGAATCCTCTGAGTCTGAGGACTCTGAAAGCTCTGCCGATACCAGAGTACTTCTTTCTGAGGATTCTTCTTCTCCTCAGCTTAGGATGTCTCCACCAGAGGATATGTCCTTTCAGGATTTTATCCGAGATGTGGCTCAAGGTCTTTCCATCACAGTGGCTCCTGAAAAAAGAACCTAGGGCAAAGGAATTAGAAATCCTACAATACCCTAAAGCTCCCAAGGAGGGAGCTACCTTGCCTATTCATGAGATCTTGCATGATCGCATGTTAAGGATGTGAGAAACACCTCTAGCCACATCTCCTCACTCTCGAAGACTCAACACCAAGTATCGAGTTCCTCCTTGTCCTGGGTTTCAGAAGGCTCAGCTACCACACCATTCCATGGTGGTGGAATCAGCTATGAGAAGGATCAAGAGTGCAAAAAAGTATGCATCTAATCCTCCAGGACGTGAGTGTAGGACTCTTGATGCCTTTGGACGTCGAACCTTCCAGGCTTCCATGCTTTATGCTAGGATCAGTTCCTATATATTATATATGGGAATGTTCCTTAAGGAGATCACAGGAGATTTAGAGCTTATGAGCCCTCTCCTTCCTGATAAGAGGCAGGATTACCTCGCGCTTGTCAAACATGCTCAGGGATGTTTCCAAGTTTGTCAATCGTGCAGCCTTTGACTGCTTTGAGTGCATAAGCAGAACCTCTGCTATTGCCATAGGTGCACGTAGGATTGCCTGGCTCCAGGCATCTGACTTGGAAAATTGGTTGCAGGATAAACTAGGGAATATTCCTTGCACAGGAGAGAATCTCTTTGGCAAGAATTGGCAGGAAAAAGCTAATGAGAGAGATGCTGACAATATCACCTTGGATAGATTGTCTAAATCTACAGCTGATCCTGCAAGGAGAAAATCCTACAAGATACCATTCTTCAGTAAGAAGTTTTATCCCTCCTATACCCAGCAGGGGCGTCGTTTGGGTCAGTCTGCCCAAAAGGGACAGCAGCAGCAACCTAGGCAAAGAAAAACAAAAGCTGCTAAGCCTCAACCGGCTCAGCAGACTCAGCCTCCACAGGGTCTTTGACTCCTATCTAGAGAACTTTGTCTTCCTGGCCCTGAAGGGTCTAGAACTTTCCACCATTCCAGGAAGGTTATGTCATTTTGCCCCCAGATGGGGTCAGATAACAGCAGAAAATTGGACTCTGTCTATTGTAAGAGAGGGGTACAAGCTTCATTTCCTCAGCATGCCCCCTCCTACAATGGTAAGACAGTTCAATTCTCAGACCTCTCTCAACAACCAGTTAGGTCAAGAGGTCACTGTGCCTCTTGCCCAAGGGGCAATAGAAGAGGTACCCATTCTACAACAGGGTACAGGGTTCTACTCCCCCTATTTCCTTATTCCAAAGAAAACAGGCGGGCACAGTCCCATTTTAGACCTCGGAGAATTGAACAAGTTCCTGTTCAAAGAGAAATTCAAGATGATTTCTCTGGGTACTCTGCTGACATACCTTAAGAGTCAGGATTGGCTTTGTTCTCTAGATCTCAAGGATGCGTACACTCATGTTCTCATCCATCCAAGTCATAGAAAGTTCCTTCGCTTCCTATTTCAAGGGAAGCACTACCAATACAGGGTTCTTCCTTTTTGCCTGGCCTCTGCACCAAGGATGTTCACAAAATACATGGCTGTGGTGGCAGCATTACTTTGCACCCTAGGAATATTCATCTTCCCTTACTTAGACTGGCTCATTCGAGTCCCTTCAGAACCAGAGGTCCGGGTTGCTCTCTCCCACACAATGCACATCCTTCAGTATTTGGGACTTGTCATAAACTTCCCAAAATCCAACCTTGCTCCCACTCAATCTCTAGAGTTTATAGGAGCTCTGCTGGATACCAGACAGACAAGGGCCTACCTTCCACAGCCGCGCTGCCTTCGCATTATGCAGTTAGCTTCCCAAGCAGTGTTAAAACCTCACCTCATTGCTCGAGAAATGTTAGTTGCTAGGTTACATGGCATCCACTGTGCATTTGGTTCCTTATGCTCGCCTCCATATGAGGGCAGCCCAGTGGACTTTATCCACTCAGTGGGCTCAGGCGTCAGGTTGCCTGTCAGACAAAATAGCAAACTCAGTTCACCTTATTTTGTCCCTCCAATGGTGGAAATCACCCCAAAACCTTTTGATGGGGTCCCCTATTCAGCAACCTCCACCCCAAGACATTCTAACAGATGCTTCACAGGTGGGTTGGGGAGCCCACCTGCACGGCCTCTCTACCCAGGGTACCTGGACTCCACAGGAGACCTATCTACATATCATTCTCCTGGAACTCGGAGCAATCTTCCTTGCTCTTCGAGTATTCCACACCCAGCTCAGCTACAAGACAGTCCTAGTTCAAACAGACAATCAAGTAGCCATGTTCTATGTGAACAAGCAGGGTGGAACAGCCTCTGTCGCTATGCAACGAAGCTTTGCGACTATGGGCCCTCGCCAGAGAGCATCAGATTCATCTCTTTGCGGTGTATATTCCAGGCATTCAAAACTCTTGGGCAGACAGACTCGGTCGAGTTCTGCTTCCACATGAATGGTCTCTCCATGCAGACCACGTGGCCAAAAGTTTCCAAATTTGGGGAATCCCAGACATAGACCTCTTCGCAAGTCCGCTGAATGCCAAACTTCCCTGGTTCTGTTCCAGACTTCCGGTTTAGGGTTGTAAGGCCAGGGATGCTTTCCTCCTCCATTGGGGCCAGGACTTTCTGTATGCCTTTCCACCCAGTCCCCTAATTCCCAAAACCCTGTTCAAGCTTCAGAGAGATAGAGGTCATATGATTCTCATAGCTCCACATTGGCCACGGCAAATGTGGTACCCTCACCTCCTACATCTTTCTCAAGCTCTGCCTCTGGAGTTAAGATCTGCTCCAGATCTCCTTTCTCAGGAGGACAGGATGCTGTGGCATCCCAATCCCCAGTCTCTGCATCTCAGGGCCTGGTTGCTGAAAGCCTAGAACTTCACGGTCTTAACCTTTCTCAGCAGGTAAAGGATATCCTTTATGCTTCCAGGAAGCCTTCCACAAGACGCTCTTATGCTTTCAAGTGGAAAAGGTTTACAATATGGTGCTCGCAGAAGGGTCTTAACCCTCTTGCAATACCTCTGGAATCATTACTGGAGTATCTCCTTCATTTATCTAATGCAGGGCTTAAGACCAACTCAGTGAGTTCATTTGAGTGCTATTGCAGCTTCTTTCAAGCCTCTAAATGGGCAACCTGTTTCTTCTCATCCTCTGATAGCGAGATTTGAGAGGCCGCCTTTTAACTAAGCCTCTCATTAAGCCACCACCAGTGGCATGGGTCTTAAATTTGGTTCTTGGGCAGCTTATGAAACCGCCTTTTCAACCATTAGCCACCACCTCCTTGAAATTCCTTTCCTGGAAGGTCATCTTTCTTATTGCAATCACATCAGCACGTCGCATCAGTGAATTGCAAGCATTGGTGGCTGATCCTCCTTATACAAAGTTCCATCATAATAAGGTAGTCTTTAGGACTCATCCACACTTATGCCAATGGTGGTGTCACCTTTTCATTTAAACCAAGCGGTTTACTTTCCTGTATTCTTCCCAAGGCCTCATGCCTCAAATGCAGAAAGGGATCTTCATACTTTGGATTGTAAAAGTGCTTTGGCCTTTTACTTACAAAGGACACAGCAACATAGGAAGTCCTCAACTTTTTGTTGCTTTTGATCCTACTCATTTGGGACTTCCAGTCTCCAAAAGAACACTGTCAAACTGGATTGCACAGTGTATATCTTTGCTTATGAGAGTTAAAACCTTCCTCTGGAAGGCCATGTCACAGCTCACAATGTGAGAGCCATGGCAACCTCTATGGCTCATCTGAACTCTTTGTCTATTGATGACATCTGCCAAGCAGCTACTTGGGCTTCGGTTCATACCTTCACAGCCCATTACTGCTTAGACAAGGACTCCTGCCGGGATGCCTTGTTTGTAATACAAAAAACTGGTCTATTAATCGAGCTATTACTATCAAAATGTAAAGATGTGCTATTTGCTCGAATTCGAGCAAATAGGGATGCCTTGTTTGGTCAGGCTGTTCAACACCTGTTCCATACTTAATCAACTCCTTCCCACCATCCCTGATAGGATGCCAGAGATCCATGAGGGGAAGTGGAGCCCTTTCACAAGGGCACACAACCTCTGGGGTTTCTCCCTGGCATCTGCAGCTAGGGAGTCCCCATATGTGAAGACTACATTCCTGCTTGTTCCTGGAGATAGCATAGTTGCTCACCTGTAACAGGTGATCTCCAGGAGCAGCAGGAATTTAGTCTTCACAACCCACCCACCTCCCCTAGGAGTTTTATCTCTCTTTTGTCGCAGCTTTAAACTCAACTGGAGAGGGACAGTTGGGAAAGGCAGGAAGGCAGCACGCAGGCACTGTGGGATGCTCCCAAAAGCTTTCCTATGGGACGCTGGGGTGCATTCCCGCACAGGCTCCGTCTGTACCGACTATACCCATATGTGAAGAATAAATTCCTGCTGTTCCCGGAGGTCACCTGTTACAGGTGAGTAACTATGCTTTATCCCCTTATTTTATTGCATTGGCTATTTCCTCCTCTTTGAATCTTTCCTGACTACTTTGCTAGCTTCTCTTAAGTTTTTCTAAATATAGATTACTTTCTCTCTCTGTGATCTCTTGTATTACATGAAGGCCTCCCTCTTATTCTTCACCTTTTCAGCTACTTTCGAAAACTATAGCGGTCTCCTTTTCCTTTTACTTCTATTTACCATTGTAACAAAAAGGTTAGTTGCCCTTAAAATATCCCCTTTCAGTTTTTCCCACTGTTTTTCTACATCCCCCAGCTGTTCCCATCCCTCTAATGACTACTTGAGGTATTAGCCCATCTTGGCAAAGTTAGTTCTCCAGGACCAAGCAGGAAGTCAGTCCTCACTTATGGGTGACGTCGGCGCCGACGGAGCCCTCGCGGAGCAATTTTCCCCAGCTTTCAAAGAAAGCCTTTGGGAATTGCAGCGCGCATGCGCGGTCGTCTTCCCGCCCGAGGGTGCCATCTTAGCCAGTCTTCTTTTTTCCGCGGAGCCCTACAGACGTCCCCGTCTTGTCCCCGCGAAAAAGTTGATTTTCTTCTTTGTTTTATCCTTTTTTCTTTCGGTTCGACGCCGATCGTTTTCCCGCCCGGACTCGCGACGCCGGTCTCGAGTCCGCTTACTTTTTTCGGTTTTTCTGACTTAGTCAGCTTTCGTTTTTGGTTTCCCTGGCAGCCCGGTCCTTTGACCTCGCAGGGGCCCTTTTTCCCCCGATGGCTGCCAGTGGGTTTAAGCGGTGTGGTCGGTGTGACCGAAATATGTCACTAACCGACACACACGACTTTTGCCTCCGCTGCCTGGGCCCGGATCATGAGGAACTGATCTGTGGGCCCTGCAGCAAACTGTCCTCAAAGGCGTTGAGGAGTCGGCGGCATCAGCGTGAGAGAATCTTCGCTGACCCCAGCCGTACCCGGACCTCGTCGGAGGCCTCCGCGTCGAAAGGCTCCAGCTCGGACCGTCGCCGGAGCTCCTCCGACCGGGGTTCTCCCTCCGGGGACCATCGTCGGAAGGAAAAACCCGCGAGGGCGGCGTCGGTGGACGCTCCTGGTTCCGCGAGGGCCAGGTCGCATAGCCCCGACAGCCGCCCCGGGTCCTTGGAGAAGGAACACATCCCGAAGCGACCTCGCCTGGAGTCGGAGATGCCTGCCCGGGTAAGTCCTGTGGTCCTTCTGGACTCGCCTCCGCGACAGCCCGTCGGGGCCCGAGTCGGGGGCTGCTGGGTCACCTGAGCTCGGACTCAGGTTGACGGCCTTGGAGAGCAGACTGTCTGCCTTCATGGACCAGCAGCGGGCACTGCTCGCTGGCCTCGCTGGCGCCGCTGCCCCGACCGCCGGGACGTCGACGTCCAAGTCGACCCCGGAGACCGAGCCGATCCTCGAGTCAATGAGAACTCGAGTCGATCCTCGGTCGAGGTCACCCTCGGCCTCCCGTTCGGGACCGAGGTCGCCAACGCCGACTCCCTCGACGTCGGGACGGCTGGCGCCGCACCCTGCCTGGGCCGACCCCACCGAGTCCTCGTCGGAGTCGGTCTGGGAGTCTGAGGAGGAAGAGTCACCTGATTCTTTCCGGACTCGGTGTGTCCCATCGGACTCACCGGGGTCCGAGCCTCGGAAGCAGTCCCCCCCGGAGGATGCCCGGTTCTCGGACTTCGTTAGGGATATGGCCAAGGCTTTGGCCTTCCCTGCGGATCCCGAGGAGGAGCCTCGAGCCGAAGAGCTCGACGCCCTCCAGTATGACTCTCCCGCGAGGGAGCACTTTACTGTGCCGGTTCCTCCTATGCTGGAACGACTACTCTTCCGCATGTGGGAGAGTCCGGCCTCCTCGCCGGTCCTGAGCAAGCGGGTCGATTCTATCTATCGGGTCCGCAAGAGCCCTGGCTTTCAGAAGGCACAGCTGCCACACCATTCCATGGTAGTGGAATCGGCCATGCATCGTCTTAAGAGCCAGAAGATGCACTCCTCGGTGCCTCCTGGAAGGGAGGCCCGTAACCTGGATGGCCTTGGCAAGAAGTGCTTCCAGGGCTCTATGCTCGCATGTCGTGTCCAGACTTACCAGCTCTACATGGGCATGTATCTCCGGGATCTGGCTAAAGAGCTAGCCGGATTCTCCGCTGGTCTCTCCGAGGAGCCCTTGCGGAGGTTCCTAGCCTTGTCCACGGGCATTCGGGAATGCTCAAAGTTCATGTCCCGAGCAGCCTATGATGGCTTTGAGGCCTCGGCTAGAGTGGCCGCAGCCGGCATCGGTGCCCGCCGACAGGCTTGGCTTCAGTCGTCGGACCTTGAGCCCTGGGTACAGGACAAGTTGGTCGATGTCCCCTGCCGAGGCGAAAACCTCTTTGGCAAGCCCATGGCGGAAAAGGCTGCACAAATTGAGACTGAGACTCTCACCAGGACCAGGCTTTCTAGGAAGACCTCCGCCCCTTCCCAGAAAAAGAAGGGCTCGGGAAAAAAGTCCTTTTACCCGAGGAAGGCGGCTGCCTACAAACAGTACCCCCATTATCAGGCCCCTGCAGCTCCCCAACAGGGCCAGCAGGCCAAGGGACGGGGTAACGGGTCCCGTAGGCAGCAAGCCCCCAAGCCTGCACCACCAGCCCCTGCTCAGCAGGGTGGGGGTTTTTGACTCGCTCAGCATAGCCTCTCCCCCCCCGCTGGTTCCTCCCAGCACCGGAGGCCGGCTGGTTCACTTCGCCCACAGGTGGTCCAGCATCACCGCAGATGCCTGGGTACTTCAGGTCGTGCGAGAAGGCTACCTTCTCCACTTCCATCAGGTCCCTCCCTCCTATTTTCCGGGAGAACCTTCGCGCCCCCCTCTGCACAGGGAGTTGCTCCTTCAGGAGTTAGCAGGTCTTCTGCAGGAACAGGCGGTGGAACCGGTGCCCCACCACCTGAGAGGTCAAGGCTTTTATTCAAGGTATTTTCTGATACCAAAGAGAACAGGGGGCCTCAGACCCATCCTGGACTTGCGCAACCTCAACAAGTTCCTTGTGCGGGAGAAGTTCAAAATGCTTACCCTTGGAATCCTTCTGCCCTACCTCCAGCAGGGAGATTGGCTATGCTCCTTGGATCTAAAGGATGCCTACACGCACATCCTCATCCACCCAAGCCACCGCCAATACCTAAGGTTTGTGGTGGCAGGAAATCATTACCAGTACAGAGTACTGCCCTTTGGCCTATCCTCCGCATCGCGAGTCTTCACAAAATGTCTCACGGTCGTGGCGGCCCATCTCCGGCTTCACGGCCTCTATGTCTTTCCGTACCTCGACGACTGGCTCATCAGAGCAGCGTCCGCTCAGGAGGTCACCAACGCCACGTGCCGCACGGTGACTCTGCTGCAGCACTTGGGCTTTGTTATAAACTTCGCAAAGTCCACTTTGCTCCCCTCACAGGATCTCGAGTTCATCGGCGCAAGGCTGCACACTCCTCGGGCACGAGCGTACCTACCGCTCGACAGGGCTCAACGGCTCATGGACCTAGCCGACCGCTTTCGCAGCCAGCCCCTGGTCTCCGCCAGGCGCTTCCTGAGACTGCTCGGCCATATGGCTTCCACCGTCCATGTGACCCCCAATGCCCGCCTGAATATGCGGTCTGCTCAATGGTGTCTCCGCCAGCAGTGGCGACAAGCCACAGGCGGCCTGGCAGACCTAGTGCGCGTCTCCGAGCCGCTGCTCTCGTCTCTCCGGTGGTGGCTCCGGCAGCCGAACCTGATATTCGGAATGCCTTTCCAGTCACCTCAGCCGACCCGGGTGCTGACCACCGATGCATCCCTCCTGGGCTGGGGAGCACATTGCCAAGAGGCACGTACTCAGGGCCTCTGGACCACGTGGGAGTCTGCTCAGCAGATCAACTTCCTGGAGCTCAGGGCGATCCGCCTAGCTCTCAAGGCCTTCTCCCACCTGACTTCCCAACAGTCCGTCCTTGTCCAGACGGACAATCAAGTTGCCATGTTCTACGTGAACAAGCAGGGGGGCACGGGCTCCTTCCTCCTCTGCCGGGAGGCACAGAAGCTCTGCTCTTGGGCCGTCAGTCACGGCATTCTCCTCAAGGCAGTTTATCTCCCGGGCCAAGAAAATTGCCTTGCAGACAAACTCAGCAGGGTCCTCCAGCCGCACGAGTGGCGTCTGGATCCCTTGGTAGTTCAGAAGCTCTTCCTCAAGTGGGGTCTCCCCACGGTGGATCTCTTTGCCAGTCCTCACAACCGGCAGCTTCCTCGCTTCTGCTCTCGTCAGCCACACCCCCTTCGGGTTGCGGCGGACGCCTTTCTGATCTCGTGGTCGGGGAGCCTTCTGTACGCTTTCCCTCCCATCCCGCTGGTCTCTCGGACTCTTTTCAAGGTTCTCCGAGACAAAGCCTTCATGATCCTGGTGGCCCCTCGCTGGCCCAGGCAGCCGTGGTTTCCGCTCCTGCTGCAACTGGCGGTGGAGGATCCAATCCCTCTGGGGGTACAACCGGATCTCCTCACTCAGGATCAGGGGTCCCTTCTGCACCCCAACCTCAGGTCTCTCAACCTCATGGCCTGGCTGCTGAGAGGGTAGTCCTTGCTCCCCTTCTCCTGCCGGCGGAGGTGGAGGAGGTCGTCTTGGCTTCGCGACGGCCTTCTACCCGCAAATGCTACGCCCTTAAATGGCGTCGCTTTGCAGTCTGGTGTACCCAACAGTCTCAGGATCTCTTCTCCTGCCCGGTGTCGGTGATCTTGCAGTACTTGCTGCACCTCTCTAATCTGGGACTTAAGTCCAACTCCGTCAAAGTTCACCTCAGTGCTCTTTCAGCACATCATGTGCCAGTGGACGGCAGACCTCTCTCCAATGACCCTCTCGTAGCGAGGTTTCTCCGAGGTCTCCTTCTACTTAAACCACCTCTGCGCCCGCCAGCGCCTGACTGGGTCCTGAATGTGGTTTTGCAGCGGATCACCTGTCCGCCTTTTGAACCTATGGCTACCTGTTCTCTCCGTTTTCTGTCTTGGAAAACACTGTTCTTGATAGCCCTCACTTCCGCTAGACGCGTAAGTGAATTGCAGGCCCTCGTGTCTGATCCCCCTTACACTAGGTTCTACAAGAATAGGGTAGTCCTACGGACTCACCCAAAATTTCTGCCTAAAGTGGTCTCCCCTTTTCACATCAATCAGGAGGTGGTACTTCCAACCTTCTTTCCCAGACCACACTCCAGCCGAGCTGAAACGGTCCTCCATACCCTGGACTGTAGAAGGGCATTGAACTTCTACCTTGACCGTACGCGGGAGCACCGTAAAGCTGCTCAGCTTTTTGTGTCTTTTGACCCCAATAGATTGGGGCTCCCGGTCTCCAAGCGTACTCTGTCCATCTGGGTTGCGGACTGTATCTCTTGGGCTTATGGGGCAGCCGGACTCTCCTTAGAAAGTCGAGTCACGGCTCATTGCGTTCGGGCAAAGGCCACGTCAGTGGCTTACCTCCGCTCTGTTCCGCTGGCAGACATCTGCCGGGCCGCTACTTGGTCTTCAAGCCAGACTTTTGCGGTCCATTACTGTCTCGAGAGGGAGTCCCGTAGGGACAGTGCTTTCGGACAGGCAGTCCTCCGTAATCTCTTTGAGGTCTGAGCAACTCCTACCCTCCATCCCGGATGTGGGCTACCAGTGGGTGATAATTCAGCGAAGATTCTATCCTTCTGTGCTGCTGAGCTAGAGGGAGCTCATTTTTGTGCTTAGGGTCTCCGGTAGCCTTGAGCTTGGGAGTCCCATAAGTGAGGACTGACTTCCTGCTTGGTCCTGGAGAAAGCGTAGTTACTCACCTGTAACAGGTGTTCTCCAGGAGCAGCAGGAATCAGTCCTCACTACCCTCCCTCCTCCCCTTGGAGTTGCAATCGTCTGCTTATGTTCTTTTTTGCAAATTTTTATGCTGTCTTTTTTAGCTATGTCATCTGACTGGCTAAGATGGCACCCTCGGGCGGGAAGACGACCGCGCATGCGCGCTGCAATTCCCAAAGGCTTTCTTTGAAAGCTGGGGAAAATTGCTCCGCGAGGGCTCCGTCGGCGCCGACGTCACCCATAAGTGAGGACTGATTCCTGCTGCTCCTGGAGAACACCTGTTACAGGTGAGTAACTACGCTTTTTCCAAAGTCTAAAACCCTCACTTTTGAATGGATTTTAACAGTCCTAGTCCTAATACTGAACCACACCATCTGTTGATCACTGGATGCAAAATAATCTCCCACCATAACATCAGAAACACTTTCACCATTGGTAAGTACCAAGTCCAGTATGGCCCCTTCACATGTGGGTTCTGTTACCAGTTGCCTGAATAGTTCTCCCTGTAGAGAATCCAGGATCTACTTACTTCTAGATGATACTGCAGCAGGAATGTGCCAATCAACATCTGGCATATTGAAATCCCCTATCAGCACTTCCCGTTTCCTAGCAATACTGCGTATGTCTTCAATTAACTTTGTCCACCTCTTCCTCTTGTGGGGGAGGCCTGTATATCATGCCAATGCAAATAGATTTCTCTTTCCCTCTTTCTAGTTTAACCCACAGTGCCTCCTCTCTCCCTTTTAAGCTTTGTAGTTCCAAAGCTTTAATATTTTCTACATATGGTGACACTCCTCCCCTTTCTACCCTGTCCTTTCTAAATAAAGTATAGTCACTTCCCAGTCATGGTTTTCTGTGAGCCATGCTTCTGTAACTGCCACTAAATCCAAGTCAGCCTCTCCCATTAAACTTCAACATCTGGGATCTTATTTCCCATGCTACGGGCATTTATACACACCCCTGTTACCCATTTCCATAAAAGTATTTAATGTTTCACTTATCTGGGAGATTTCACTTACCTGGGGGTTTTCTTCACCCATCCTCAACGAATCTAGTTTAAAGCCCTCTTCAGTAGATTAGTCAGTCTGCTACTGAAGACACGTCAATCTTTCTTGGACAGATGGATGCCATCTCTGCTCTGCAACCCTTGGAACAGCATCCCATGGTCCAGGAAACCAAAACGCTCTGTCACCATCCACGCAGCCATGCGTTCATTTCCAGGATGTAAGCTTCTCTGCCTTGGCCTTTACCCTAAACAGGGAGGATTGAAGAGAACACCTGCACCCCTAACTGCTTCACTCTCTATCCCAGAGCCATGAAGTCACTTGTGATACGCTCAGAGGGATATTTGGCAGTATCATTTGTGCCGACATGGATTCGCAACATTGGGTAATAGTGGGTTTAAGTCTCTGCAAATTTTCCTTAAAATCTCAGATTTTGGTACCTGGCAGACAGCATAACCTCTCTGGGGCATCAAGTCCGGTCGGCAGATGGATGCCTCAGTACCCCCTCAGAAGAGAGTCACGAACCGCCACTACCCTTCGCTTCCTTGTGGTCACTGATTCTACAACTTTGGGGTGCTCGAGCTCTGGTTCTTCCCTTTTCAGGGATACTTTCACCTCCTTCACTTCCAGGGCTGCATAATGATTCTTCAATTCAAGGGCTGGAGAAATTGGATTGGTGATTCTCCAGGCCCTGTTGATTTGTCTCCAACTTTTGTTTGTTTTTTTGTAGGCTCCTATCTTCTCCTCTACTGGGGAGCTTGGATGTTGCAAGAAGCATCTCATCAATGTACTTCTCACTGTATTGAATGCTGCTCAACCTTGCCGCCTCCTTTTTGAGTTCCTCCACTTGTTTCCTGAGAGCTTCAGCATGCAGGCATCCTCCACATGGAACTGGTCCTTCAGCTGGTATTGGGACCTCTGTCTGGACAGAGGCAGAAGCTGTAACGGGGGCATCAGCTTTGGCGATACGATTTTTTCCCAGCCATTGTGCAGTTGATGGAGTTTAGGTATCTGTTAAAGCAAAAGAGAGAGAGACCTACCAAAATACCACCCGGTTTCCCAGCTGTCCTTTCAGATAAAAAGCAGTTAAATTTCTTTAAGTGTGTTCAAAATGTGGTGTTCCAAGTTCCTGTGTGTAGTTTATTGGGGAGGTGCCCTATAAAGCAAAACTGCTCACTATGGGTGGGTGGTAGTTGGGGGAAGGTAGGGAGGGAACGAACACCTGATGAGGTCAGTAGCTTCAAAGAGCTGAGAAAGATACTAAAGCAGAGTTTTAAACCCACCTCACTAAAGAAAATATTTATCCTTTTATACTAAAGCACCAAAAAGAATGTATCTTTGTTTTAAAAATGTGCCAAAACCCTTTTAAGTGCTCCCAGGCAGAGAGCTAGTAATTAAAAAAGCCACAAACTCTTAACTTTGCTTGACATGTATAGCCCCTGTTAGGAAAGGCAAAAGAATACCTATATGTGTGTTATTGACTACAGCAAGGCTTTTGACTGTGTAAACCATGAGAAACTCTGGGCCACATTAAGAAGCATGGGTATATCTGATGCTTCTTGATTAATGTAAAGTTTGTGGAAAAGAACTAACAGTTCAAACCGAATAAGGAGAAACAGAATGGTTTAAAATCAGCAAAGGTGTACGACAAGGCTGCATACTTCCCGTTACTTGTTTAATTTATATGCATAACAAATCATCAGAGAAGCAGAATTGTTTGAAGATAACAGAAGGGTGAAGATTGATGGAAGGATCAACAAAAACCTTTGCTATGCTGATGAAACAATAATGGTTGAAAGTGAAGAAGATCTGAAACATTGGCTTCTTAAGATCAAAGTACACAGTCTTAAAATGGGCCTGCATCTGCTTTTTTTTGACAATTTCTTTTTTTAATAATCTTTATTTATAGACTTTCACATTTATACATAGTAACATAGTAACTTCTCCTCTATTGCCTACTCCAGATTCTGCTCTTTTCACCTTGCTGCTCCTTACGCTTGGAATAAACTTCCTTTGTCTATATGTCAGGCATCTTCTTTGCCCCTCTTCAAATTCAAATTAAAAGCTTATGTTTTCACCTCTGCCTTTGGCTCTTGATTTTGCTGTTCTCCTTCCTTCTCTTTTATTTCACCTTTCTTTCTTCCTCTTACACTTGTTCTTACCTCTTTCGTTTGTCCTGTCTCTTCTGCTCTTGTCTCTTTGCCCTTGTTCTTATCTTTTTCTACGCTTCCTTTTCTTGCTTTGTCTTTTTAGATTGTAAGCTCTTTTGAGCAGGGACTGTCTTTTTGTGTTTTCATTGTACAGCGCTGCGTGAGCCTGGTAGCGCTTTATAAATGCTTAGTAGTAGTAAATGACGGCAGATAAAGACCAGTATAGTCCATCTAGTCTGCCCAGGAGTAGTTGCAACTCTTCCCGTGTCTTTTAGGGAGTAGGTGCACCCCTACCCATGTCTTTGCTTAGTGGTGCACCCACCAGGAACAGGTGCACCCCTCCCCATGTCTTCACCCCTCCCCATATCTTTGTTTCTTTGTTTAGGGGTGAACACACCGCTCCTTCCCCATCGCTCCATGTAGGACACCCCTATTTGTTGAGAAATTAGATGGTTCAGTTTATTTTGATTTAATCTTGTTGTTGTAAAGTGATCTACAGTGTCTGTCCCAGGCCACTTTGAATTCCGTCACTGTTTGTCCCCATCACCTCCATCGGGAGGGCATTCCAAGCATCCACCACACTTTCAGTAAAAAAGTATTTCCTGACATTGCCTTTCAATTTACCACCTTGCAGCTTCATGTTATGCCCTCTAGTTTTACAGCTTCCTTGTCTCTGGAAGAGATTTGTTTATTATTTCTCTAAGTATTTAAAGGTCTGAATCATATCTCCCCTATCCCTCCTCTCCTCCAAAGTGTACATATTTAGGGCTTCAAGTCTCTCATCATAAGGCTTCTGACGCAGGCTCCAAATAATTTTGGTAGCCTTCCTCTGAACAGCTTCCATTCTTTTTTACATCCTTTGCAAGATACGGTCGCCAAAACTGAACACACTATTCCAAGTGAGGCCTCACCAGAGACTTACTGTATACAGTGGTACTAGTACCCCTTCCTTTCTGCAGGTAATTCCTCTTTGAATGCAGCCCAACATCCTCCTGGCGTTTGCCACTGCCTTGTCGCACTGTTTTGCCACCTTGAGATCTACAGAAATAATCACACTGAGGTCTTTCTCCTGCTCCATGCACACCAACCTCTCGCCCCCTATCGTGTACATTTCCCTTGGATTTCTGCTACCCAAGTGCATGACACTGCACTTCTTCACATTAAATCTTAATTGCCAAGCATCGGACCATTCCTCCAGCTTTTGCAGATCCCTCCTCATGTTAAGCACTCCCTCGGGGGGAGTCCACTCTTGCAAATTTTCGTGTTATCTGCAAAAAGACAGACTTTTCCATTCAGTCCTTCAGCAATATCACTCACAAATACATTGAACAGTGCCGGGCCTAGGACTGAACCCTGAGGCACCCCGCTAATCACTTTCTTTTCATCCGAGTGAGCTCCATTTATCATCGCTTTCTGTCTCAGTCAACCAGTTTCTGATCCAGTTTACCACCTTGGGACCCATCCCCAAACTACTGAGTTTATTGATAAGCCTCCTATGAGGGACAGTATCAAAGGCTTTGCTGAAATCTAGGTAGATGACATCCATTGCGTGTCCTTGATCCAGTTCTCTGGTCACCCAGTCAAAGAACTCAATGAGATTTGTCTGGCAAGATCGTCCCTCGGTAAAACCATGTTGCCTCGGATCCTGTAACCTGCTGGTTTTGAGAAAGTGCACTATTCGCTCTTTCAGGAGCGTCTCCATTACTTTTCCCGCCACCGAGGTAAGGCGCTCAGGCCTGTAGTTTGACACTACTTCCCTGTCACCACTTTTGTGTAGAGGTACGATGTCAGCCATTTTCCAGTCCTGAGGAACCTCTCCTGTTTCCAAGGATCTGTTGAAAACATCCTTTAACGGCCTTGCAAGAACCTCTCTGAGCTCTTTCAGTATCCTGGGATGTATCCCATCTGGTCCCATGGCCTTATCCACTTTCAGTTTTGCAAGTTGTTCTAAAACCTCATCCTCTCTGAATAGTGTGGTATCTACCTCATTCCCATTTTTATATTTGGGAGTCACAGGTGGTCCTTCTCCAGGATTTTCTTTAGTAAAAAACAGAGCAGAAGTATTTGTTTAGTAATTTCGCTTTATCAATGTCATTTTTCCACGAGTCAGTTTCCTTCACTTCTGAGTCCTGCAATTCCATCTCTGATCTTCTTCCTTTCCTGAATATACCTGAAGAAAGTTTTGTCGCCGCACTTATCATCTTTAGCCATCTTCTCCTTTGCCTTTGATTTTGTTATCCTTATTTCTCTTTTTGTCTCCTTGCGTTTGATCCTGTATTCATTTCTGTGTTCTTCTGTTTGCATGCTTTTTGAATTTTGCGAAAGCTGTGTGTTTTGCTCTTATTTGAGCAGCCACTTCTTTGGAAAACCAAATAGGTTTCCTTCTCCTCTTGTTTTTATTTACTTTTCTTATATATTTATCTGTTGCCCATTTTAGTTTAGCCCATTGCAATTCCACTTCCCTTATACCCTTCCACCCTGTCAGCTCCTCCTTTAGGTACTTGGCCATTTTATTGAAGTCGGTGTTTTTGAAGTTTAGGACTTTGAGTTTGCTATGATTGGATTGCACCTTGGCTTTTATCTCAAACCACACCATGTGATGATCACTGTTGCTCACAGAGGCACTCACCCAGACATTAGACACACTATCACTGTTGGTGAGCACCAAATCCAGCATTGAGCTTTCCCTGGTTGGTTCCATCACCATTTGTCTAAGTATTGCATCTTGGATAGTGTCCACAAATTTTTTGCTTCTTTCCAGATTTGCAGAAGGAGTAATCCAATCCACATCGGGTAGATTAAAGTCACCCAATATGATCGTTTCCCCCTTTGTTGCTATCTTGGCAATATCTATAATCAATTCGTTATCTATCTCTTCAATTTGAGTCGGAGGTCTGTAGATTACAGCAGTATGGATGACAGTGCCATCTCCTCTTTCCAACCTGATCCAGAGCGCTTCTTCTTTTCCCCATGCACCCTGCATTTCAGTAGCTTTGATATTGCTTTTGACATACAAGGCGGCTACTCCCCCTTTTCCATTTTCTCTGTCTCTTCTGAATAGATTATAGCCGGGTATGGCTATATCCCAATCATGCGATTCATTAAACCATGTTTCTGTAATGGCCACAATGTCCAAGTCCTTTTCCACCATTAGGGCTTCCGGGTCCGGAAGTTTGTTGGCTAAGCTTCGAGCATTTGTGCTCATTGTTTTCCAGCATTTAACTGGCTTGTGTGTATTTTGCCTTGATTTTTTTCTACCCACTTCTTCCCAGTTGCTTTTGATGTGGTGTTTAAAAGTGTGGTTGTTTCTGTTCTGCTTTTGCAGGGGGTGACGTCCAGAACTTGACCTTCCCCGTCTGTCACCCCCTTCTTCTAGTTTAAATGCAAATCAACATACTGCCTGAATTTTTCACGTAGGATTCTTTTCCCTGCAACAGAGGTGTAGTCCATAAGCACAGTATAGTTTCTTGTTGGTCCATATGTTTTCACAGTCGCCAATAAATCTGAATCCTTCTCGTTTGCACCAGGTCTGGAGCCATGTATTAAAGCTGTTAATGCGATTTAGCCTTTTGACCCCTTACCTAGAACAGGTAGAACTTCTGAGAATGCTACAGTGTTAACAATGGGCTTGAGTTTTTCTCCCAGAGATTGGAAGTCCTTTTGGACTGTAGAGGCACTATTTCTAGCCAGGTCATTTGTACCCAAGTGGATGACAACATCAAGTTTGGAGTGTGTGCTTTCTGCGCTAAGTACATCAATAATTTGGTTTGTATTCCTGCCGACTTAGGATCCTGGGAGGCATTTGACTTTCCTCTCTCCTTTGAACTGTGTTCACAAGTTGGTATCTCTGATGATGGAATCTCCAAGTAGTAGTAGTTTTCTGTTTGAGTTTTTCATACTTGGTGCTTTAGCAGGAGATTGGGCATTGACTGACTCCTCTAAGGGCCGTTCATTTTCTTTGGATAGGGCATCCTCATTAACCAAGGCAGAGAATGCGTTATGCAGGGATGTCTCTTGGTGTATAGGATGTCTCTGTGTCACAGATCGCAATCTACCCGAACCCACTGTGATCCATTTGTTCCTGGTGTGTTTGACTCTTTGTGGGAGCGGTGGTAGACTTTGTTCAGTCTGTATCCTAGAAGAGGTGCGCTTCATTGCAGTCAGTTCTTCCCTCAGTAGAGACAATTCTTTATTCATGGCAGCCAGGTCTTCTCTTAGTAGAGTCAATTCGTTATACATTGCAGATGACCTTCGGCACACAGGACATGCTCTTAGGCTCCAAATGATTCTTCTTGGAATGAAAGTACCGCAGGTATTGCACTGAATACAAGGCATGCTGGTTAAGAGAATGTGGGCATATCCCAAGCGATTGGCCACTATATAGGCAATGCAGCCCCAGTGGTGGGTGGGGTGAGGGGTAGGGTCGATGGGAACCCAAGTGTCCCTGCCCCAGTAGGCTTATACCTGAACTGTGGGTACACTCAGAAGCTGTCAAGGCTACACAAGGAAATCAAGCAGTTTGACTATCCCCAAACGTAATGTAGGACCAGCAATTAGCAATTTTCCCAATACCTAAAGTTTAACCAACCCTTAGTATTCTATATTTGCAATAAAAAACCAGCAGATATAGAAAGGAATAAGCTTATCTGTGTCTTGTGCAGCTCTGGCTTTTCAGACAACCAAGATAATACAAAAACAGAGAAACAGAATAACCCCCTCCCCCAGACACACAGGAATAGGATTAGGACCCCCCAGTGGGAGGTAACTGGCCTCCGACAACTAGAAAGCGCAATCCCAAAGAAAAATCTATTTTTTCGAGATATTTCCCTGAATTTTTGCACTGGCTCTCATACCTCTTTACACTATCAAAACCCCCAGTGTACACCTAGCAGTTGCCACATCACATTTTGCATAAAAACTATAACTTCCAGTTCCGCATAATGTTTTTAAAGCTATTGCTATTTAAATATCAAACAATTTACTCTGTTAGGGGTATAAATGCAAATTTATACCCATGCTTATAAAAATGGCAACTGCCAGTATCACTTCATCCCCAAAATTGCACAAATCTTTTCCCATACTGTCCAAAATTCCCGTGGTGATTGTCAGTTTTACAACATACATTATGTAGCCACTTTCCAAGACCCACATGACAGAAAGTACAACTATTTGATATCTCTAGCTATTTAATTAGCTCATCAATTTTATATGCTTTGACTAGGATCCAAACATTCCTTTGCATTATGAAAAATGAACTGTAGTGGAAGAAAAAGGTCAATTCACCTTGGCCTAAAAACCTTCCCACTGTTGACACAGTGAAAACTCCTGCTGTCACATCTTGTAATCCTATCATGATTCTTAAAACAAACCTGCAACAGTTTATATAAGTTTGATAACAACATAACCCTGTCACTGAATGTCTTGACAGCAGACAATATTAGATGGGCCTTCATTTGTAGGCTGAGCCTGCTGTTTCCAAGTCTTAAACATTAGAAAAATGACAGACCATACAGCCTATCCAGTTTGCCCATCCATGCCAACTTCTAAGTTCTTCAATTCCTTTTTCTCTTAGAAATCCTGTTTCTCAGAGAAGAAGCAGGAAGTCAGCCCTCACATATGGGTGACATCGGCACGGACTAAGTTTGCAAGTATTCACTCCCTAGCTTTCAAAGAAAGCCTTTGGGAGTTAGTGCATGCATGGTTACCTTCCCTCCCAAGGGTTCCATCTCACCTCAGTCTTCTTTTTTCTGCGGAGCCTTGCAGATGTCCTGTCTGTTTCCCCAGTAGAAGTTGATTTTTTTCGAAGCTCCATGCATTTTTTCATGTCTTTGCAGGTTCAGTTCCTCAATCACCTTCCTATTGTCCGAATGCATCCTTGTCTCAGCATCGCGTTTTTTCAGATTCTTTTTTCTTTTTACGGGCACCCGGACTTCCTTGTGCCCTCCCTGTCAGAGATGTGAGTTTGACCTCGTGGGTGCTGTGTTCCCCACTATGTCTTATGGTCAGTGGGTTCAAGCACTGTGGCAAGTGCTCTCGCAATATGCCAATCACAGACTGCCACAGTTGCTGCCTTTGCTGCTTGGGGCTTGACCACGATGACGACTCCTGCCCGCTCTGCCTGCAGATGTCTGCCAAGAGCTGGAAGAAGCAGGATCAGCATCGTAAGGACATGTTTGCCTCGAAGACCTCGCCCGCAAGACCGTCCTAGAGTATGGAGTCACTTCCCTTGGGGTCCGTGCCTGATGCCTTGGCGTCCGTGCCTGATGCCTTGGAGTCACACGGGCGAGCTCGTTCTGAGCCCGAGGTCATGGAGCCTTGGATCAGGGAACATCCTCCGAGAACCTCCCCCTGCGGGCTCAAGTTGTCCCAGCCATGGTCGAGGACACTGTTCAACCCCGGTGCCAAAGGTATGTCTGCGGGTACCCGGGCTCGGAGCCCTCATCCTGACAGAGAGGGTGATGGCCAGGAGTGGCCCTTGAAGCTGCCCCAGTGGGAGGAGACTTCTACCGCATTGGGGGATCAGGCTTGGTCCCCTGGTGCAATCACTATATGTGATTCCCCTCTGAGTGACCCGGCTCTGGGCTCAATGACCTCGAGTCCCGAGCCGGTGGCTGCGGAGCAGACTGGCAAGGTCAGGATGGTGGCCCTTGAGTATAGCTTGGCTGCCCTCCTAGAAATGCAGCATTGTCCGGCACCCGGTACCTCCAGGTCGCCTGTGCTGACCTCAAGACCCTCCATGGCTCGAACCTCTAAAGGGGAAGTACAGCCTGTTTTGAAGCAGTTTTCCGGCTCAGTCAAGGCCATCGGCCTAGAAACCAAGGCGCGATTCGCCCCTTTGTGCATCGGGCACCATGCTCCTTGATGCCGCTGGCCTACCAGCTCGAAAACCATTTGGGGCTTGAGGTCTCCTCTGACTCAGTCAGGATGGTAGACCGATGAGGAGTCCCCTGATACTGTGCTTCAGAGACGTGCCCTTGGAACAGTTTCCCCCACAGGAGTGCCGGTGGTCCCCACCTGAGGACTTAGTGTTCTTCATTTTGGTTCGAGGAGTGGCGCAGGCCCTGGTATTCATAGCAGAGCCAGAGGACAAGCCTCGTGCTGAGGACCTGGAGATCCTCCAGTACGAGGCCCTTCCGAAGGAGGCACTGACAGTGCCGATTGCTCCCATCCTTGAACACTTGTTTCAGATATGGGAGAGCCCGCTGACGGTGCCTGTGGTGAGCTGCCGACTCGATCCCAAGTATCGAGTCGGCAAGAATCCTGGGTTCCAAAAAAGCACCACTGCCTCACAACTCCATGGTGGTGAACTCGGCCATGCAGTGAATCAAGATCCAAAAGACGCAGGGAAGCCTGCACCATGGATGGCTTTGGCAGGCAGTGCCAGCAAGGCTCGATGTTCTCTGCCTGGATCCAGGTATACCAGCTGTACATGGGCACTGTCCTATCTCCAAAGGACACAGCTCCATCGCTGCTAGTCTTAGCTGTTAGTCTCTTATGATGTTTACAGGCTCGGCATCGCGGTTTCCAAATGGACTTTGTCTGCCTGGGTGGCTGACTGCATCGCCTTCACCTGTGAGCAGGCTGGGCCTGGAGCATCACGGTATTCATAATGTAAGTGCCATAGCGGCCTCAGTGGCAAACCTGCACTCTGTATCTCTGCTGAACATCTGCAGGGCCATCACCTGGTCTTCCGTCCATACTTTTGCGGTGCATTACTGCTTGGAAGAAAGATCATGGCATGACAGCGCCTTCGACCAGGCAGCAGTTCATCACCTCTTTGGGGAATAGTGCAACTCCTTCCCACCAACCTGTGTTCCCAGCTACTGATGAGGTGATCTCTGGCTCAGTGCTGCAGCTGTGTCCTTGGCTTTTGATTTTTTTGGAGGAGTCAAGGCCGCCTACAGGTTTTTCAGTAGCCTGTAGCTGGGGAGTCCCATATGTGAGGACTGACTGCCTGCTTGTACCCGGAGAAAGTGTAGTTACTCAGCTGTAACAGGTGTTCTCCGTGGACAGCAGGAATCTGTTCTCCCAACCCTCCTTTCCTCCCCATGAAGTGTTTTTTTTTTAATGCTTGATTAAGCTATGTTGTCATACTGAGGTAAATTGGTACTCTTGGGCGAGAAGGTGTCTGCACATGCGTGGTCTAACTCCCAAAGGCTTTCTTTGAAAGCTGGGGAGTGAATTCACATGGGCTCCATTGGTGCTGACGTCACCCGTATGTGAGGACTGATTCTTGCTGTCCCCGGAGAACATCTGTTATAGGTGAGTAACTACGCTTTTTGTCCCATGCACATACTCGAGCCTTTCTGCATCTGCCTCTTCTGATGTGTGGCAAGATGCAGCAGGCTTCGAATGCACACATGCATGCAGATGCTCAAAGGTCTGTTGCTAACAGCGGCTTTAACAGGTTTCCCTGCAGCTGTTTGTTCTGGTGCTGCGCTGCCCTGCCCTGCTTTCCTCCCTTCTCCTTCCAAGACTGTACTTCGGTCCCCTGTGGAGGTAGGGCAGTTGTGGCATAGAGAAGGGAAAGGAGCAAATGATGCTGGGCAGTTGGAAGGAGAAAGGAAGAGGGTGAAAGATGCTGGGCAGCTGAGGGGGTGGGGGTCTGAGGGAATGTGGAGAAAGATGTTTGAACCTGGCAGGAATGTTTGATAAAGTCTCTGTAGTCAGAGAACCAATGGTACTGAAAAACCCTTTACTGAAATCATCCCCACCTGGAGCCTTACCCTTTCACAACCGCTGGCTAGCCACCATAACTTCTGTGAATTCAATAGGATTTTGAAACTTCTTAACCAGAGGATGTGATAGCTTATTCAGGAAATCCCTAATGGCCACCTCCAAGACATCACATTCAGATTGATATAAGAGAATAATACTTAACAAAAGCAGCCTGGTTTTATTGACCATTGATGGTCCTTAAGTTGTATATATCTTATTGTCCCTCTGCTTAGCTTTCAGGAAGTTGGCTAACAATTTCCCTGGTTTATTAGCACCCAAGTAATATTTTGTATTGGTCATAAAAATCTCTTACCTGACTTGTTGGCTTAGTCTTAATGTCCAAGCAGATAATCCTCTGACCATTCGATGGACTCCTCAGACTCTTGGATGATCATTCCTTATATGAACACATTCACGCCTCCACTTATGAAGCGGGGCACACGCTCAACCTTGTTCTTTTCTCTAGAACTAGTCTTTGTCTCTTAAACTTCTGTATCTCAACCTACCCACTTCTAAGCACGGCCCTTCTCCTCCCCCACATCACCTAATACCCATGGCCACTGGTCCTGAAATTTGAACACCATTAATTTGGAATCACTTTATACCCACTGCAGAACTTTTCCTGCCTCCTTCCCAACCACCCATCCCACTTCCATTGCTGAGCAGGTCTCCACTTGGACTCGCCTCTTCCCTCAAGCCTTAGGTACCCTTGCCTTATGCCACTATCTCCAGGAACAAGCAGGAATGAGTCTTCACATATGGGTACGTCGGTACCGACGGAGCCTGCGCGGGAACGCTCCCCAGCATCCAAAAAGAAAGCTTTTGGGAGCATCCCACGCGCATGCACGCTGCCTTCCCGCCCATTCACTTTCCTCTCATCAGTTTTCCGCGGAGCCAGCAGGACGTATTCCTGTCACCGCAGAAAATTCTTCTTTTTATTCTTAGTTTTTTGTGGTCACGTTTGCCTTCCCTCGACGCCACCGGTACCGCCGGTGCTTTTCTTTCTTTTTTTCTAAAGAATTTCTTCTTTAATTCAGAAATATTTTCCTGTTTAGTGTCTGACGGTTCCTAGGCCACTAGGCCTCTATTTTTCCATTATGGAAAAGCCAGCCACTACCCTTAAGAAATGCTCAGAGTGGCGTTACAGATATATTTTCAGACACCCATACTTACTGTCTGAAATGTTTGGGTCCTGACCATTGCCCATTGGAGTGTCTTTCCTGCTGGAGCTCAAACAGAAGAAATCATCAGAATTGAACACAACTCAATACCCGGTTCACATCGCACTCGATGCCACCAGCTAGAATATCTCCACTGGATCAGGTAACCAAAGAAAAGTCTGTAAAGACTAGCCAGTCCTCGAGTGGTAGATCTCCTTCCCAGTATCGAGATGGCTCTGGCCTTGCCCTCGAGGACATTTTGGCAATAAAGCCCCAGCGGGAGTCTTCGGGCTCCAAAGCATTAACGGGGCTTCAGGTTGTTCCCGGGGTTCTTACCTCGATGAACATACCTGGGCCATGCTCGGTGGTTGTGGCCACTTCGAGCGGTACCCACACCCCGGTATCGACTATGGTGATGGATGAAACACTCCTCACTGATGATCGCAGTCTAGCGCTCTCGGCTACTTCGGTACCGCTAGAGTTGTTGCAGACCGTTCCTCCGGTATCGGTATCGGCTTCGGTACTGGTACCGGTATCGACATGGGCATCGGTGTCGGTACCGTCCATGCTTACTTCAACAGACTCGCTTCCTTTGATGCCGAGCCTGGAATCAGTCTCTAGCATAGATGATTCGGTACCGACTCGTCTCGGTACCGACCTCGGGGGGTACCGAAGACATCGCTTTAAGGAAAATCCGATGCTTCATCCTTTCAGGTCTTCCGATCCCGATGACTGGGATGAACCCATTGGTACCAAGGCTGAATCTTCAACAAGTCTAGCCTTTACCCCTCATTTTAGAGGGTCCTCCTCAGGGGAGATTTCTTTTCAAGCTTTTCTGCTTGATATGGCAAAGTTACTTGCCATTTCTATACCTGGTAAAGAATCCTTGCCAGGGGATTCAGAGACCCTGCAATCCCCCTGGATTCCAAGGGAGGTGATCATGCTTCCTTTGCATCAAATCTTACAAGATCTACTTTTAAGGATGTGGGAAACTCCTTTAACGGTAGCACCACATTCTAAGACACTTGACTCCATGTACCAGGTGCCACCTTCTCCAGGTTTTCAAAAGACTCAACTTCCTCATCCTATTGTTGTAGAATCAGCAATGAGGCGTATTAAGAGTGCAAAGAAGCACTGTTCTTATCCGCCAGGTCGTGAGTCTAGGACTTTAGATGCCTTTGGACGTCGATGCTTCCAGGCATCCATGCTTTTTAGCAAGAATTATCTCATATATTTTCTATATGGGATTATCTCTTGAAGAGGTCACAAAGAACTTAAAGCTTTTGAACCCTTTTCTTCAAGAACATAAAAGAGCAGACTTTTTCATATTAGTCAGTCATGCTCAAAATGTCTCTAAATTCCTTAATTGTGCTTCCCTGGACTGTTTTGAGTATATTAGCAGAACTTCTGCTATAGCCATAGGAGCACGACGCATGGCCTGGCTCCAAGCTTCAGATTTGGACAAATGGGTGCAAGAAAAGCTGGGAAATACTCCTTGTACTGGTGAAAGTCTCTTTAACAAGAATGCTTTATTTCAAGCTAATCAGTTAAACACTGATATTGTTGCTTTCAGAGGATTGTCAAAACTTTCCTCTATCCCAGTTAGTAAAAAATTTCCTAACAAACTTTATTCCCCTAAGGGGAAAAAGTTTTATTCATCTTCTACCCATCATGCAGATGTTTCCAAAGAAGGGCAACATCATACCAGGCTAAGAAAACCAAAGTCTCAACAGGCTCAGCAAACTCAGCAGTCGCAGGGTTTCTGATTCTTTATTTCATTAAATCTTTTTTCCTGTTGAGTTTCAGAACCACTACTTAACTACAGAAGCATTTACAGTTCTTCTCATCCTTATTGAGAGGTCAGTGATACACTGCCTTAATCCTCCACTTTAGGCATGACTCTCGTGCTAAGAGCAGTCCATCCTTTCAGCTCTTAGAGCTATTGAGGTTAATCATGCCCTACAGGTAACAAGTTTCTCCTCTCCTTTTAAAAGTAAACTGAGGAGTTACAACTACTTACAAGGTATGCTATGCCCTTCACCTTGGCAGTTGTCCTGTACGAGGATATCTCATACTTTTCACAGGGGAGCTTTACCCTTTTCAGAGACTTACCAAATTGTAAGTCTTCCCAACTCTGTTTTTACTTCTGTCCCTCTTAGTTGAGATTTTCAATCTAAGAGTGATACTATTTGACTGGAGGGCTTACCTTTAAGCCATAGGATTGTCCCCAATACCTACTCCAGTAAGTAATTTCCATAAAGAGTTTCTCCCCTCTGCAATCTTTCAAATATTTCTTTTAAGACAGCTTATCAGACCATAAGTGAGAGTTTATCACTTCTAATTCGGTCTGTTGATCCTTTTCCAATCTATAGGACGTAACCTCTTCTGCTGCCTTAATAACACATAATTCCAAGAGAGGTTCCAAAACCTACTTGGACAGTTTATCATTGCAGGCAACCAGCCTGTCTGCTATTCTTAGCCATCTTCAATTCTTTGGCTCCCACAGAATAGATTAGGTTGCACCCTGGTAATTAAACAACCAGATCTCACCTGGGCAACCTACAACATGCTCTCTGCAATTCTACAAAAAGCTCTGCAACTATGGGCCTTTGCCAGAGAGCGTCAGAGCCATTCCCTGTAAGTATTAGTGTATGTGTCTCATATCCCCGCGTGTTAAATGTATCCCCCAATTGTGTTGTGACCGCTTTGATTGAAGGATAAGGCGGTATACAAAACTGAATAAATAAAAATAAAATAAAAAATTCCTGGTGGGTAACTTCCAGATGGTTGAAAGGCTTGACCAGTCATGCTCCCACATGACCGTTTTTTCCTACTTTTACCATCTTCCTTACAATTTCCTTTTAGGGAAAATGAACCAGGGTTTAGATCACGTGAAAGCATAAAGAATTGCTTAATTCCCTGAGTTGTTCCACATCTCCAGTGGAACTCTCAACAGGGATTCATTTCTTTTCACTGCAGTCTGTCCTTGTCTAGTGCATTCCTTCTAATTCCCAATACTTCATTGGAGCTTATGCTGAACAAAGAACGCATTATACTCATATTGCCCTCATAGATGGGCAAATATGATATTCCCTTTTATTGCGTCTTTTTCTCCACACTGAAGTTATAGAAGGATCCAGACTTGTTGTCTTAAGACTAAGGTTTTCTCTGCACCCCTTCACGTAGATCTCCATTTCTGGTTATTCGAAGTCTAGAATTTTAAAGAGATCTAGACCTATCCTTCTGACTAGGAACATTCCACTGGTTTCCATGTAACCTTCTTCATGGTTCTTCCATGTATAACCAGTAAGGGGTTCTTTATCCATATTTTCAAGCAGGTCTTACCCCTTCTTGTTTTTAAGTGCGTCTCTCTTATTTATATCTATATCTATATATATATCTATATGTATGTGTGTGTGTGTATGTATAAATACACATCTCACTCTGAAAGATTTGTTACTGTCCATATTAATGCTGTTCCAGCATGCCATAGGCTTTTAAATGGACAACCAATTTCTATGGTAATCACAAACTACCTTCTTTTACTGTAACCTCTCCGGTTACGTTACATCTGAAGCTCTTCATGTAAAGTCATCCTAAGTGACATCACTTAGGGAAGACATTGCTGATCTTCAAGAAATTGGAGGCTACTCCGCCTACTACAAATGTTTCTTTCTTTCTTTCTTTCATTTGGATAGAGGGGTCTCAAAGACCCATCCTTTTTCTACAAACCAGTCCGATTTATCTCCTCTCTTTCCTAGAGCCTTTTTCTGCTCCAAGGACAAAGAGCTTCAAACGTTGGCCTACAGAAGCTTTAGCTTCTCATCCAAAGTCCAACCTCATTAAACTCTTCCAGTTTCTTCTTCTGGGATTAGTTCTAGCTCTTTAGGCTTCTGACCTCTGCCTGTATTGCGAAATTTATTTTCCTCTACTTCTCAGTAAGGTATTTTCTTTGAGGATAATGTACTGGTTTCTAGCACCAGACCATTAGTCTTAACAAATACTTTCGCAATATTTTTGACTAAGGTCCACATTAGAAAATTGGAATCCAATTTTCACTAACATTTCTGATCTACACAAGGACTCTTCTCTAGACGCCTTGTTTATTCAAGCTGTTACACAGCACACCCTTTTTAATTCAACTCCTACCCTCCATCCCTTGGATGCCTGAGGTTCTGGGAAATAGCATGGCCCATCCATTAGATTTGCAACATGCTGGGACCTCCTCTAGGCATCTCTAGCTTGGGAGTCCCCATATGTGAAGACTCATTCCTGCTTGTTCCTGGAGATAGCACAGTTACTTACCTGTAACAGGTGATCTCTGGGAACAGCAGGAATAAGTCTTCACAACCCACCCACCTCCCCAGGAGTTGTGTGTCTCTCTCTCTCTCTTTCTCTCTCTAATTTGTCTACTTCCCTCCTTCGGTCTCAGCTACAAACCCAACTAATGAGAGGGAAGTGAATGGGCGGGAAGGCAACATGCATGCGCGTGGGTGTGATAAGGAAGCTTATCATAGTTCAGGAGGGAGCTATAAAAGAGGTGAATTGGCTTTGAACAAGCAACCTGTCTTTGCTGGTAGAAATACTAAAACAGAATGTTTTTATAAGACTACCAGTCCCAGAATGCACCAGGTTTCAAACAGCCTCTAGGAGGGCTGAAGTGGGGAAACGTGTGTTCAATCAGGAGAGCTGTGAGGTAATCCCCAATCACTCATCTCCAAGGGCAGGGCTTGATTCAGCACACCTGGGCTGTGCTAGGGTGGAGTGTCCCTCTAAGCACTTTAAAAGTAAAAGATATTCTACACAGAGACGGAACAGGGAGAAAGAAGAGAGAGGACTACAACAGCAGAAGCAACGCAGAAGGAAGAGAAAGACATCTTGGAGGTCTAAAGAAGGAGCCCACAGCAGCACGTGTGTTGGGAGTCATTCCAGAGGCAAGCATACTCCATTGGACTGGAGGAAGCCAGAGGAGTGGGATTATAGAGCCAGGAATTCCCAGACGGCACCTTTGAAGGAGACGGCTGCATTTGGACGGGGCCCTAAGACCGGTGCAAGAAGGTATGTGAAGAGAGACCCAGTGTCCAGGGATCTTGATTGGAAGGCTGGACATAAAAGCTGGACTACTTACTGGCCAGGATACCAGGAGAGGAAACCTAACAGCAAGGGAAGCTCAGGTATGAACTTTGATCTATGCCCTAGCTCTTCATCAGGAAGACAGCAGGGAAACAAATATTATCCTGAGAGTGATCAATTAAGGAATTCCTCTGAGCCAGACCATGATATTGATTCCATGATATTCGAGGAAGAAGGAGATATAGCAAATGATCAATTGTAATACATGGATTGCTCTCTGTCAAGGCTGCTATTTTAAAGTAGTTTCTCACTAATGCAAACAACCACCAAAAGGAACTGTAACTTGTTCTTTTATCTACCCAGAAAAGTCTTTGCAAGAAAGCTTTAGGGTAGGATTGAGCCACATAGAGAGAGTGAACCAGCAAAGGGGTTTGCAGCTGGCTAATTATTGGTAATTGAGCCAGGCACAAGTGCACGTGAGCTCTAGAAGGAAACTTCTTTCTTGTGTGTGTGAATAGAAGAAAGTTATCCTTGGTAAAGAACAGTTTTTTTTCTACTTTTGGGTTTGTTTTTGCCTTTTGAAGCACTGCTAAGAAGGTCATTAGCAGGAGCCATCAAAAAGACCTTTTCTGTTTCCCATCAAGGTCTTTATTGATTTATTGCTTAAGAAGTTCAGTTACCTTATAACATGTTTTGTTTTTACTGAGTACAATACTGAAGCAAGTGTCCTTTTGTGTTACCAAGTAAATCTGTGTGGGAGAATTAACCCTATGAATAAAATCTGTTTTTCTTTGCTTACAGTCGAGCATCACAACTCATTATTTTGTGAACGGCTGATTCTGGTTTGAATGAACTGAAACCTCCACAATCCTTTGCAAGTCATAATAATATTTTTGCCTTTGCCAAGACTGTGGACTTTCACGACCAGCGCCCCCGTTTACAGTGGGATGCTCCCAAAAGCTTTCTTTCTGGAAGCTGGGGAGTGTTCCCACGTAGGCTCCGTCGGTACCGACGTACCCATATGTGAAGACTTATTCCTGCTGTTCCCAGAGATCACCTGTTACAGGTAAGTAACTGTGCTTTACCCCCTCTAGGCCTAAGACCAAGCACCCCTGGTATCGTCCAGCCCTATATTTAAGATCTGAAATGAAAAATGCTGAGGGCAAGTGGAAGAAACACCGTTCTCAATATTCCTTTCTCCAGGAACAAGCAGGAAGTCGGTCCTCACATGTTGGTGATGCCGGCGCCGACGGAACCCTCGTGCAGAGCAAATCCCCAGCTTTCTAAGAAAGCCTTTGGGAATTGCATCGTGCATGCGCGGTCCCCTTCCCGCCCATGGGTGCCATCTTGCTCAGTCTCCTTTTATCCACGGAGCCCAATGGACGTTGTCCCATAGTCACCATGAAAAAGTTGATTAAAGTTAGAAATTCATTTTTCTTTCTTACCGGTTCAACATTGGTTCCCCTTCCTGCCTTCGGCTCGGTACACCGGTATCGAGTCCGGTCTGATTTTTCGTTTTTTGTCCTTTGTGACAAGCGTTCGTGCTCTTTTTCCTTTTCACTGGCAGCCCGGGTCTTCAACCTTGCAGGGGCCCTTTTTCCCCCCCGATGGCTGCCAGTGGGTTTAAAAAATATGATCGGTGTACAAAGTTAATGTTCTTCACCGATACACATGACTGCTGTCTCCGGTGCCTCGGCCTGACCGCGACCCGAAGGTCTGTGGCCTGTGTAGGAAAATGTCCTCGAAGGCCCTGAGAAGCCGCCAGCAGCAGCATGATAGGATTTTTGCTGAGTCCGTACCCTCCCGTGCCTGGACCTCATCTGAGGCCTCGACATCTCGGGAACTGTCTGAGCCTGAGCAGTGTTGGGTGTCCTCGGAGAGGGAGTCTCCCTCACGGGAACATCGGAGGAAGAAAAAAATCCTCGGAGACGGTGTCATTGGATGATTCCGAACGGCCTGGTTCCTCGCGGGACCGGTCGCAGAGCCCTGACCGCCAGCCCGGATCCTCAAGAGTTGGAGCGCACAGCAAAACTTCCTTGAAGGGACCCGGAGCAGCCGAGCCAGGTAACCACTGTCCTCGTTGAGGACTCTCTGGGAGAACTGGTGTCAGGCCCGACAGTGTCGGGACCCGACCCAAGAGCTGCGGAGCCTTCTGAACTCGGTCTCAGAATGTGGTGGTCCTGGAGCGCAGCATGTCTGCCTTTATGGAGCAGCAGCAGGTGCTGATAGCCGGTCCTCCCGCCCTGACCACCAGGCCCTCAATGTCCAAGTCGACCCTGGAGGCCGAGCCGATCCTCGAGACCTACTCGCGTCGATCCTCGACTGAGGTCTTCCTCGACCTCCCGTTCGGGACTGAGGTCGTCAGGGCAGTTGAAGCCGAAGCCCTCGAGGCCGGAGCCACTCGATTCCTCTTCGGAGGCATCGGGCTGGGAGACTGAGGAAGAAGAGTCCCTGGACACCTGCAGAACCAGGGATGTCCCATCCGATTCCCCGGTGTCTGTGCTTCGGAGAAGTTTCCCCCCCCCCTCGGAGGACACTCAGTTCTTTGATTTCGTAAGGGACATATCAAAGGCTTTGGCATTCCCTACGGAGTCCGAGGAGGAGCCTCGAGCTGAGGAGCTCGAGATCCTCCAGTTCGACTTTCCCCCTCGGGAAGCCCTTACTGTACCGGTGCCTCCAGTCCTGGAACGACTGATGTTCTGTATGTGGGAGACGCTGGTGTCTGTGCCGGTGATCAGCAGGTGGCTAGATTCGATGTACCGAGTCCGCAAGAGTCCTGGGTTCCTAAAAGCACAACTGCCGCACAACTCCATGGTTGTGGAATGGGCCATGCGCCGGCTCAAGAGCCAGAAGACGCACTCCTTGGTGCCTCCTGGCAGGGAGGCCCGCAACTTGGACGCCCTTAGCAGGAAGTGCTTCCAGGGTTCTTTGCTGACAGGTTGGATCCAGGCATGCCAGCTGTACATGGGCATGTACCTACGGGTTCTGGCGAAAAAGATCACTGGGTTCTCAGCTGGTCTCTCTGAGGGACCTTTGCAGTGCTTCAAGACCCTGTCCACTGGAGTCAGAGTGCTCGAAGTTCATGACTCGAGTGGCCTATGACGGGTTCGAGGCGTCGGCCCAAGTAGCTGCGGCTGGCATCGGTGCACACCGCCATGCATGGCTACAGTCGTCAGACCTGGAACAGTGCGTTCAGGACAAGTTGGTCGATGTCCCATGACGTGGTGAGAACCTCTTCTGCAAACCCATGACCGAAAAGGCTGGACAAGGCTCTCGAAGAAGACTCCTGCCCTTTCTAAAAAGAAGGGCTCGGGTAAGATGCCATTTTTCCCAAGGAAGGGTGCTGCTTACCGAAGCTACCCCCCATTTCAGGCCTCCCCGGCTCCCCAACAGGGGCAGCAGGCCAAGGGACAGGGACAGGGCCTGTGTAAGCAGAAAGTCCCCAAACCCCAGACATGGGCTCCGGCCCAGCCTAGTAGTGGCTTTTGACTCTCAAGGCATAGCCCCTCTTGCCACAGGAGAAAGGCAATGCACAGGGGGAAGGCTTACCCTGTATGCCCACAGGGTGGCTGGCCATCACCCAGATACCTGGGTTCTTAAAATAATCCATCAGGGCTATCTGCTTCACTTGGCCCAGGTGCCGCCGCCTCATTTCCAGGAGAGCCTTTCAGGTCTCCCCTCCACCAGGACCTTCTTCTGAAGGAGTTAACAAGTCTTCTCGAGGATCAGGCGGTAGAACTGGTGCCCCACCACCTGCAGGCAAGGGCTTCTATTCCAGGTACTTCCTGATACCAAAAAGGACAGGACGCCTAAGACCCATCCTCGACCTGTGCAACTTAAACAAATTCCTGTTGAGGGAGAATTTCAAAATGCTTTCCCTTGGAATATTGCTGCCTTACCTCTGCCAGGGAGACTGGCTATGCTCCTTAGACCTAAAGGATGCATATACACGCATCCTAATTCATCCAGACCACAGGCAATATCTACGCTTTGTGGTAGGGGGAAACCACTATCAATTCAGTGTGTTTCCCTTTGGCCTGGCCTCCGCCCCCAGGGTATTCACAAAGTGCCTGGCAGTGGTGGTCACCTTCCTCAGAATACAAGGAGTTTGTCTTCCCCTACCTAGACCATGGCTCATCAGAGCCTCTTCAGCCAGGGAGGTCCAACAGGCCATATCTCGCACCATTCAGGTGCTTCAGCATCTAGGGTTTGTAATCAGTTACCCCAAGTCTATCCTAGTCCCCCACTCAACAGCTAGAATTCATTGAGGGCCAGACTAGATACCATTCAGGTAAGGGCCTACTTGCCAGTGGACAGGACACAGAGACTCCTGGCCCTGGCACATCAAGTAAGTCGCAGGTCCCAAATATCAGCAAGACATTTCCTGCGCCTCCTAGGCCACATGGCCTCCACGGTACATGTGACACCGAATGCCCGCCTCCATATGCGAACAGCTAAGTGGTGCCTCAGGGACCAGTGGACACAAGCCACAGGTAGACTCCGAGACAGAGGCAAGGTATCCAAAAGACTGGTGCAGTCCTTGGTCTGGTGGCTTTAACCAAAACACTTAGAGACGGGGGTGGCCTTCCAAGCTCCTCAGCACATGAGGATCCTGACTACAGATGCATCCTTGCTGGGCTAGGGAGCCCATTGCCAGGGACTTTGCACTCAAGGTGTGTGGTCTTTGCACGAGGGCACACAGCAGATCAATTTCCTGAAACTTCATGCCATTCGCCTAGCTCTACGAGCTTTTTGCCAAACTTTGGCTCATCAACCTGTCTTAATACAGACAGACAACCAAGTAGCAGTGTTTTATGTGAACAAGCAGGGAGGCATGGGGACCTGCATTCTGTGTCTGGAAACTCTGGACCTATGCTCCTTTGCAGTCTGGCACAACATGCATCTGAAAGCAGTTTATCTTCCAGGCAAGGAAAGCTACTTAGCCGATAGGCTAAGCAGGATTCTCCAGCCACACGAGTGGCAGCTGGATATGAATATGGCCCAATGGCTCTTTCAGACCTGGGGACAGCCGACACTGGATTTGTTTGCGAGCCCACACCACTACAGGTTGTCCAGGTTTTGTTTCAGGCAACCACATCCAAACAGAGTGGCTGCCGATGCCTTTCTCATCTCATGGTCGGTGAGCCTTCATTATGCGTTTCCCTCGATGCCTCTGGTGGCAAAACCCCTTTCTCCAGGACCAAGCAGGAAGTCAGTCCTCGCATATGGGTGACGTCGATGGAGCACCCATGCGGAGCATTTCCCCAGCTTTCTAAGAAAGCCTTTGGGAATACACCCACACATGCGCAGTCCCCTTCCCGCCCAAAGGTGTCATCTTGCTCAGTCTCTTTTTCTGTGGAGCCCAACGGACGTGAGTCCGTGTCACCTGGAAAAGTTTGATTTTTTTTCTGCGATTTTTGCTCTCTTTTGTCCGGTTCGATGCCGGTTCCCCTTCCCGCCTGGGTTCGGTACGCCACGCCGGTATCGACCTGATCTCTATTTTTCGTTTTTTTTTGCCCTTCGTGGCACGCGTTTGCGCTCTTTTCCTTTTTCCCTGGCTGGCTGGTCTCTTGACCTCGCGGGGGCCCTTTTTCCCCGATGGCCTCCAGTGGTTTCAAAAAGTGTGATCGTTGTAAGAAGCTCATGTCTCTTACCGACACACACGACTGCTGCCTGCGTTGCCTCGGGCCAGACCATGATCCCAAAGTCTGTGTCCCATGTGGAAAGATGTCCACCAAGGCACTCAGAAGCCAGCAGCATCAGAAGGAGAGAATTTTTTTTGACTCTGCCTCCGGCCGAGCCCAGACCTCGTCAGAAGCCTCGACGTCTCGGGAGTCTGACCCCGAGCTTCGTCGGGGTTCCTCTGAAAGGGGGTCCCCCAGTCGGGAGCATAAGAGGAAGAGGAAGCTCATGAGGGCGGCGTCAGAGGATACTCCTGGTTCCTCGAGGGCCAGGTCCTGGACCCCTGACCGCCACCCCGGGCCTTTGGAGCTGGAGAAGCCGCCTAAGGTACCTCGTATAGAGCCGGAGTCCGTCGAGCACGTAAGTCCTGTTGTCCTCGAGGACTCTCCTCCCAGGGAGCTGATGTCGGGCCCGGCGCCTCCAGGGCCCGAGTCGATGGCTGCTGAGTCTCCTGAGCTTGGACTCAGGCTGACAGTCTTGGAGTGCAGACTGTCTGCCTTCATGGATCAGCAGCGGGTGCTGATGGCCAGTTTGACTGGTGCATCTGCCCCGACCACCGGGACGTCAACGTCCAAGTCGACCCCGGAGACTGAGTCGGTTCTCGAAGCCATAAAGGCCCGAGTCCGGACTCGGTCACAGTCCCCGTCGACCTCCCGTTCAGGACTGAGGGCGTCAATGCTGATACCCCCGGCGTCGGGGCGGGTGCTACCGGAGCCCGCACGGTCAGAGCCCCTCGACTCTTCCTCGGATGAGTCTGCGTGGGAGATGGAGGACGAGGAGTCCCCCGATACCTTTTGGACTCGGTGTGTCCCTTTGGACTCGCCGCAGTCTGAGCCCCAGAGTGGGTCCCCACCGGAGGACACCCGGTTCTCGGAGTTTGTAAGGGACATGGCCAAGGCTTTGGCTGTTCCTGCGGATCCCGAGGAGGAGCCTCGAGCCGAAGAGCTCGATGCCCTGCACTATGACTCTCCCCCGAGGGAGGCCTTTACTGTGCCGGTTCCTCCGATGCTGGAACGGCTCCTCTTCTGAATGTGGGAGGCACCGGCCATGGCGCTGGTTTTGAGCAAGCGGATCGATTCCATGTATCGAGTTCCGAAGAGCGCTGGGTTCCAGAAGGCGCAGCTGCTGCACCATTCTATGATTGTGGAATCGGCCATGCATCGTCTGAAGAGCCAGAAGATGCACTCCGCGGTGCCCCCCGGTAGGGAGGCCCGGAACCTGGATGCCATCGGCAGAAAGTGCTTCCAGGGTTCGATGCTTGCTTGCCGTGTCCAGTCCTACCAGCTGTACATGGGCATGTACTTGCGGGACCTGGCTAAGGAAATAGCCGGGTTTTCTGCTGGCCTTTCCGGGGAACCTTTGCAGAGGTTCAAGATCTTGTCCTCGGGGATCCGGGAGTGCTCCAAATTCATCTCCCGGGCGGCCTACGATGGCTTTGAGGCTTTGGCCCGAGTAGCGGCAGCCGGCATCGGTGCTCGACGCCAGGTATGGCTACAGTCATCGGACCTCGAGCCATGGGTGCAGGACAAGTTGGTTGATGTCCCATGCCGGGGTGAAAACCTCTTTGGCAAGCCCATGGCCGAAAAGGCCGCTGAGCTCGAGACCGAGACTCTAACAAGGACAAGGTTGTCCAGGAAAACCTCTGCCCCTTCTCATAAGAAGAAGGGCTCGGGGAAAAAGGCCTTTTACCCGAGGAAGTCACCTGTCTACAAACCTTTCCCTCACTATCAGGCCTCCCCAGCTCCCCAGCAGGGTCAGCAGGCCAAGGGGCAGGGACATGGGCCTCGTAGGCAGAAAGCTCCCAAGCAATGTTCCCTCTAATTTTCTGTAGGCTGTGTGCACATAAAATATAAGCTGTGCAGCTTTTGAAGAAAGGTTAAATTTTTGTGCGCCACATAACGACACTCGGAGTTATACACTTTAAAATTTGACTACATTTCAGAATACAGTATGTACACCACATTGATTGCACTAGAAAATATTGTAGAACTTGTGAAAACCGTAAATACACAACAACTTTTAAATTTTAAGACGTCTGTTTTCTATCAGAATCAAAACCGTAATTTTTGTGCGCTCTGTTGTAGAGTATGTGCGCTCGCTCGGCGAGGTGTGTGCGCGCGCACACGCGCACGCGCACAGCTTAGAGGGAACAGTGCTCCCAAGCCTCCAGCTCCTGCTCCTACTCAGCAGGGAGGGGGGTTTTGACTCCCTCTGCATAGCCTCTCCACCTCTGCTGGCCCATCTCAGCACGGGAGGTCGGCTGGTCCTGTTTGCCCACCAGTGGCCGCTCATCACAAGAGATGCTTGGGTACTGAGCGTAGTCCAGAAGGGCTAATTTGCTCCATTTCCATCAAGTACCCCCCTCCTACTTTCCAGGGGAGCCTCCAAGGCCTACTCTGCATCAGGAACGCCTTCTCCAGGAACTGCAAGGTTGTCTTCAAGACAGGGCGGTGGAGCCTGTACCTCCCCACCTGCTGGGGCAGGGCTTCTACTCCAGGTACTTTCCCTTTTTTTTTTTTTTTTTTTTTTTTTTAAATTCTTTATTTTCGTTTTATAACAACAAAGGAAAAGGAAGACATACAGCTAAAAGACAGATACATAAAGTGTAATACATATACCAAAGTAAACCCCTGCCACCCCCCTCCCCCCTGCTGCTTCTCTAGAAAACTAATCATTCCCGAAGCGGGCGTGTACTTACATTATTGTGTTACAAAACCTAGCGGTGATCTGAAACATGATGAGTGCACATTAGACAGGCATGTTGGAGCAATGAGCAGATTGTACATAATCATTAAGCATCTGCCATTTAGACAAGCGAGAGTGAGGTTGAGCATGGGGAATAGCTCTCCGAGGTATCTGCTCATATTTACTATATAAGCAGACGAGGTTCCACCATTCATTGACAGTAAGTCGAGGGCTATCCTTCCAATTCCTCGTGATTAAACATATGGCTATACCCAGCATGAAATCAAGGAGAAAGCGACCCTTCTTAGGAAGAGGGGGGATCTCCGCCACAGAGCGGAGTCCCACGATCTTCCAAGAGAGAGGCTCGTGAAGGTGTAAGATAAATTGAATACAACCCCAGACCCGCCCCCAATAAACCTGTAGTTGAGGACATTCATAAATAACATGAGCGAAGGTTCCCACAGCAGTATGGCAAGACCAACACTGGTCCCTAGCATTTGTGTTCCATTTGGCTATTTTTTCTGGGGTATAAAAGCATCTGTGTGCAAAAAAGAAGAGAGTTTGGGTAACAGAGGCAGACCGGGAAACCCGCACTACTTTGCTCCAGAAAACGCTCCATTGCACAGGGGTTAAAGTGGTTTGCAGTTCGCGCTCCCAGGCTTGTTGGGCTCTAAAAGTGGCCGTGTCTGTACCCTGACATAATATTTTATAAAAGTTAGAGGCTACCCCATGTGTACTACTAATAGAGTGAACTATCTCTAATAGCCCGTCCTCAGTAGGGGCAGAGGGCGGCATGATTCGAGCACTTTTGAGGCAGTGTTGAAGCTGCATCAATTGAAAGTAGTATTTCGCTGGTAACGCAAATTCCTTTTGTAAATCAGAAAAGGTTTTCCAACGAGCTGCAGAGAAAAGCTGTTGGGGTGTCCAGATCCCCCTTGAGTACCAGGGTTTCCATGCTATCGTTCTATTTAGGACTTGAATTCTGGGGTTATTCCATAGCGGGAGTCCGTCCAGAGGACATACGTTCGGGCCCAGTGATAGAATGAGTGTGTTAAAGGCCGCAAGAGTATCGACAATCATTGGTGGATGGCGGGTGTCTACTTGATAGGACATACCGGGGAGATGGGTCAACGGAATTGGGCTACTAAGCTCCTCTTCTATGTCAAGCCAAACTGGTCTGCTGTCTGTTGAGGCATCTAGCCATCGGGCACCTTGCTTAAGTAGGAAGGCTTGATGATATCTAAGAAAATCAGGAAATCTGGTACCCCCTCTTTCCTTTGCAGACTGTAGTTTTTGTTTAGCGATCCTTGGTGGCTTGCCCTGCCAGAGATATCGGACGAGAAGGCCCTCAATATCTTTATAAGTATGTAGCGGGAGTAAGCATGGCAGCATTTCTAAAATGTAGTTCACTTTGGGGACTATCATCATTTTCACAGTTTCTAAGCGGCCCCACCATGTAAGAGATAAGGGAGACCAACGATTCGTGAGCTCACGGACTTTGGAGACTACCTCTTTGGCATTAAAACTGATAGCGTCTTCTAAAGGAGAACAGTAATGGACCCCGAGATACTTCACCATGCGGGATTGCCAAAGGAAGGGAAAGGCCTGCATGTCAGCCTCATGTACCCAGCGGTTCAGTGGGAATGCTACAGATTTGGTCCAGTTAATTTTATAGCCCGATAATTGTGAGTATCCGTCAATCAGATCCAAGACAGCTGGAACCGAATTGAGGGATACGAAAAGCATAAGGTCATCTGCATATGCAGAGAGTTTAATCTCCCTATGACTGAAGGGGACACCTCGAATACGTGCGGACTGTCTAATAAGGAGGGCTAGGGGTTCAAGAGCTAGATCAAAGAGCATTGGTGATAGGGGGCAACCTTGACGCGTGCCTCTTTGGAGATTAAATGGCTGAGACTTGATGGCATTTACACAAATACTGGCGACGGGTTGAGTATACATAACTTGGAGATATCGGAGGAAGCCCTCCCCAAAGCCATACCATCGGAGAACTGCAAATAAGAAGGGCCATTCTAGGCGGTCAAAGGCTTTTTCGGCATCCAGGGAAAGACCCACCCATGGATGATCTAAATTGGCAGCACTGGATAGCACATGGCACAAGGTCCGAGCATTGTCAGCAGTTGATCTGCCGGGTATAAAACCGCATTGGTCGGGGTGAATTAGGGTGGCCATCCTGTCAGATAGCCGGGTGGCCAAGATCGTTGCGAAGATCTTATAATCGGCATTAAGTAGGGAGATTGGACGGTAGTTGGCGGTTAGTAGCGGGTCTCTGCCTTCTTTCTCAAATACTACCACATTAGCTGCAGAAAAGGATCCCAAAGAGGATGTATCTACCGCAAGGGCAGTAAAATAGAGTTTTAAATACGGAACTAAATCTGCACTAAACGTTCTGTAGAATTCGGTCGGGAGACCATCGGGCCCTGCGGCACGGCCTGAGGCTGTTCGTTTTAGGGCAGATTGGATCTCTGAAGTAGAGAAGGGTTCATCCATCGCATCCCTATCATCTTCAGAGAGGATCGGCCGCTGAATGCCAGAAAGCAATCGCTCGAATGTCTCTGACGAGAACTCACATTCAGATTGATATAGGCGGGTATAGAAATCCCGAAAGAGCTCTACAATGTCGGAGTCTGTGGTCACTATGCCCCCTCCCTGTGGGGCTCGAAGGGCCGCTACGCGTTTGGCTTCTTTTTGACCTTTCAAGGCGTTGGCTAAGAGTCGACCGGCTCGGTTATTTTCACGATAATATGTCCCTCGCTGAAGCTCAATACTCTTAGAAGCTGCAGTTGAGAGGATTGAATTATATTGAAAACGGAGACGCTGTAATCGAATTAATACACATGGATCAGTACGTGAGGTTAGAACTCGTTCGCCTGCTTTTATTTGTTGGTCTAGTATGAGTAGCTGCTGTTTGCGTTGTTTTCGCAGGCGGATTTGATAGCTAGTGATCGTTGCTCGAATGGCCGCTTTAAAGCCCTCCCACCAAGCCCAATTCGCAGTATCCTGGGGTAGATTAAAATGGAAGTAATCCTGTATGGCTGCTCGAATTTCTAACTGGAACTCTGGCTGAGTTAACAGGGCTCTATCAAAGAACCAGGCCCCCGAATTCCCTTGGGGTGCAGTAGTGTGCAATTGAAAGGAAATGGCAGCATGATCTGAAATATGTTGGGAGTGAATCTTTGCAGTGTCCACCTGAGGAACTAACAGTTTTGATATTAGAAAGAAGTCTATGCGAGACTGGGATTTATGAGGGGAAGAGAAGAAGGTGAAGTCAAGCTCATTGGGGTGTAGTAACCTCCATAGATCAACTAAAGCAAGATCTTTGATCAGGGAGGTAAGCGTGGTGTGACTCTTGGGGGGACCACTTGTCCTAGGCGGCTGTTTGTCAATCAGGGGATCAAGGACTAGATTGAAATCCCCCCAATTATCAATGAGGTATTAGCAGAGGCCTGCGCAACCTGAGCAATGGTAGCAAAAAAGGTAGGGTCATCCACATTAGGAGCATAAAGGCATATACATGTAACTTCAAGGCTACCTATCTTGAGATGAACTCTGGACCATCTACCTTCTGTATCTGAGCTAGTCGCAATAATAGTAGCATGCAAAGATTTCCTAACCAGTATGGCAACCCCACATTTCTTAGAAACGGCTGGGGAATAGGCGGCCACCATGTAAGGTTTAATATTGAGTTTAAGAGATTCCTTCGAATTTAAATGCGTTTCTTGGAGAAAAATCAGATCCGCAGCTTCCTGACTTAGGTAGCTTAGGATTTTCTTCCGTTTGATCGGATTATTGATTCCTTTTACGTTCAATGAGAAAATCTTACATGGTGCCATCAATCAGTAATAGACATTTTAGGTAAGGGCGCTTGAAAACATACAACATAATCAGAATCTGTGCAACAATGACATAATCACCAAGTATTCTGGCTAATACACCCCATATTGAAAAGTATGTACCAAAGTATCTTAGAGAAGAAGCAAAACCCCCAAAGAATATGGCGACCATATGTCTGCGGGAGGAGGCCCTAGAGAGGAAATAGAAAGACATGAAAAAAAAAAAGAAAAGAAACACCAGAGTCCATAATTAACACTGTCTCTGATACTCATCGAGACTACTGTGGGTAGATGGAGTCGGGTCACAGATATCATCAAAAGTAAGGCAACAAACTGCCCTCGCCAGACTCTTTGCTGGGCTGCGGCAGATCCAATATGGCAGGTACAGCGGATATGAGAATACTTGCAGGAATATTCTGGAAATCAGCGCATCAAGTCGGCTTCTTTGGAATCCAAAAACTCCGCTAGTAGATCAGGGTCCTCAAATGTTCTTGTCTGATTGTGAAGCGTGACTCGGAGCTTGGCCGGGTACATCAGGCCATAGCGTGCTTGTAGTTGTTGAAGCCGCGGCCGGAATTCCAGAAAGCGCTTTCGGCGGTCGACCGTGGGTTTAGCCAAGTCGGGATAGAAGGAGATCTTGTGGCTCTCAAACTCCATATGGCCCTTTGCCCGGGAGGCATTTAGAATTTGCTCAACGTGTTGATATCTCAAAAGTCGAAAAATGATAGGCCGCGGGGTCTTCCTGTTGAGCGTTATGCTTGTGGGTACACGATGAGCGCGATCGATCTCTAACTCTTTGGTAAAGGTGATTTGGAGCAGGGAAGGGAGGATTTTGCATAAAAACTCTTTCATGTCTCCCGATTCCGCTCCCTCCGGTATGCCCACGAGTCGTATGTTGTTGCGGCGCGCTCTATTATTGCCATCTTCCACTTCTTTCTGCAAGGCCCGCACCTGACGTTCAACTTTGTCGAGTTTGGACAACCGGGCCGTATGGGAGTCCAATATGCTCTCCATTTTGTCCTGACGCGAAGAAAGCCCTTCTAGCTTGCTTTGCAGCACACCAAAATCTTCCCGCAGCGCTCGGAGTGCTTCACCGTTTGACTGCACGAGGTCTTTGACCCTCTAATCTCTGCGAGGATTTCTTGCTGCATTTCGGGGCCCTCACGCAAGGCCAGCCCCTTCTGCGGAGATGGAGGTTCAGTTTTGGAACGTTTGCCGTGAGAAGCCGCTGGAGATCCAAATTCCAGGCGCATGGGTTTGGTCCCCGCCATCTCACCAATGTGCCCCGGCAAGATCAGAGTAGAAGTTCCAAGTATGTACGGTGTTAGTTCAGGATTCTGAGTAGGCCTCTCGGGAGCCTCAGCGTTATGCGACCATCCCGCTGGACATCAGGCTCCGCCCCCCTACTCCAGGTACTTTCTTGTGCCAAAGAGAACTGGAGGTCTCCGGCCCATTCTGGACTTGAGGAATCTCAACAAGTTCTTGGAAAAGGAAAAGTTCAAGATGCTTACTCTTGGAACACTGCTGCCCTACCTCCAGCAGTGAGATTGGCTATGCTCCTTAGATCTGAAGGATGCGTACACTCACATCCTCATTCATCCAGACCACAGAAAATACCTGAGGTTTGTGGTAGGAGGAAACCATTTTCAGTACAGAGTACTGCCCTTTGGCCTAACCTCTGCCCCACGGGTCTTCACAAAGTGCCTGGCCATGGTGGCGGCCTACTTGAGAAATCAGGGTATTTTTGTCTTCCCCTACCTGGACAACTGGCTCATCAGGGGTCAGACTCTCCAGGAGGCCAGGCAAGCCACCCTCCGTACTGTCTCTCTCCTTCAGCAACTAGGCTTTGTCATAAACTTCGCAAAGTCCACTTTGCTCCCCTCCCAGAACCTAGAGTTCATAGGAGCACGGTTAGACTCCCTGCAAGCAAAAGCTTACTTGTCAGAAGACAGAGCTGGAAGGCTGATGGACTTGGCTAGCCGATTTCTAGACAACCCACTGGTTTCCGCCAGACACTCTTTAAGGCTCCTGGGCCACATGGCTTCAACAGTGCATGTGACCCCCCAATGCCCGCCTGAATATGAGGCCTGCACAGTGGTGTCTCACAACTCAGTGGAGGCAGGCTACAGGAAGCCTCAGACAAAGTAAGGGTGTCCAAACCCTTCCTGAACTCCCTGCAGTGGTGGCTACACCCCCCCCCCCCCAACCTTCTACCGGGAATTCCTTTTCAGGTACCTGTTTCCACTGTGGTACTCACAACTGATGCCTCCTTGCAGGGCTGGGATGCACATTGTCTGGACAAGTGCACACAGGGCCTGTGGTCTCCATGGGAGGCCATGCAACAAATCAATCTGCTGGAACTCCGGGCAATACGCTTAGCCCTCAAAGCCTTCTCTCACACCCTGGCCCACCAGTCTGTCTTGGTGCAGACAGACAACTAGGTGGCGATGTTCTATGTGAACAAACAAGGGGGCACGGGGTCCAGGCTCCTGTGTCAGGAGGCACAGGCCCTCTGCTCTTTTGCACTTCGACACAATATGCTGCTCAGGGCAGTCTATCTTCCTGGCCACAAAAATTTCCTGGCAGACAGATTGAGCAGGGTTCTACAACCTCATGAATGGCAATTGCACCCTTGGGTGGTTCAGAACATTTTCCTGAAATGGGGACTTCATCCATAGACCTCTTTGCCAGTCCCCTGAACCAGCAGCTGCCTCAGTTCTGCTCCAGGCAACCGCATCCCACGAGATTCGCAGTGGATGCCTTCCTGATCTCATGGTCCAAGGGCCTCCTGTATGTGTTTCCTCCCACGCCCCTAGTGGCCCGAACCTTGTTCAAGATTCTAAGGGGCAGGGCCTTGGTCATATTGGTAGCCCCCAGATGGCCGAGGCAGCCCTGGTTCCCGCTGCTGTTACAGCTGGCAGTGGACACCCCACTCCCTCTGGGGGTGCAACCCAATCTTCTTTCTCAGGATCAGGGTTCCCTTCTGCACCCCAATCTCAAAACTCTTAATTTGATGGCCTGGAGGCTGCAAAGGGTAGTGCTGGCTCTCTGGGGCCTGCCTCAGGAAGTTGAAGAGGTGGTCTTGGCCTCTAGGAAGCTTTCCACCAGAAAGACCTATGCCCTGAAGTGGAAACGGTACTCCTTGTGGTGTGACCAACACCAGGAGAACCCTTTCTCCTGCCCTGTGCTAGTGGTGCTTCAGTACCTGCTGCACTTGTCTAATCAGGGTCTTATGTCCAATTCTGTTTGGGTACACCTTTCTGCTGTGGCAGCCCACCACTCACTGGTGGAAGGGCAGTCTTTATCGGTTCACCCCTTGGTGTCCTGCTTCCTCAGAGGCTTGCTCTTGCTAAAGCCTCCTCTCCGTCCACGAGCTCCTGTGTGGGAGTTGAATGTGGTCTTGCAGCAGCTTACTCGCCTTCCCTTTGAGCCGATGGCTACGTGTCCTCTCCGCTTCCTTTCTTGGAAGACTCTTTTCCTAGTGGCACTGACCTCGGCCAGGCGAGTGAGTGAACTTCAAGCCCTGGTCTGTGACAGGCCATACACTCGTTTCTATAGGAACAGGGTAGTCCTTAGGACTCATCCTAAGTTCCTCCCGAAGGTAGTCTCCTCTTTCCAGCTCAATCAGGAGGTGGTTCTTCCAACATTCTTCCCTAGGCCCCATGCCCGCTGGGCTGAGGAAGTCCTGTATACCCTGGACTGTAGAAGGGCCTTGTCTTTGTACATTGATCGTACTAAAGGTCATAGGATCGCTACTCAGCTCTTCGTCTCCTTTGACCCAAACAACTTGGGGTTGCCTATCTACATGCGTACCTTGTCCATATGGGTGGCGGACTGTATCACCTGGGCTTACAGGGCAGCAGACCTTCCCTTGCAGGGTCGCGTCACAGCTCATCATGTCCGCGCAATGGCTGCATCAGTAGCTCATCTCCGTTCTGTACCGTTGGCAGACATCTGTAGGGCTGCAACTTGGTCCTCAAGCCAGACTTTTGCAGCCCATTACTGCCTGGAGAGGGAGTCCCGTAGGGACAATGCTTTTGGTCAGGCAGTACTCCGGAATCTCTTTGAGGTTTAGGCAACTCCTGCCCTCCAGCCCTCTTGTTGGGCTACCGGTGGGATCTGTTCTCAGTGAAATTTTTTCCCTGATGTTGGGGCTTCACAGAGGGAGCTCTATTTTTCAGCCTGGGTTCCTGGTAGCCCAGAGCTAGGGAGTCACCCATATGCGAGGACTGACTTCCTGCTTGGTCCTGGAGAAAGAGTAGTTACTCACCTGTAACAGGTGTTCTCCAGGAGCAGCAGGAATCAGTCCTCACAACCCTCCCTCCTCCCCTGGGAGTTGCAGTTGTACATAGTTCATTTTGTTTTTTGTGCTGTCTTTTAGGTATGTCATCTGACTGAGCAAGATGGCCCCTTTGGGTGGGAAGGGGACCGCGCATGCGTGGGTGTATTCCCAAAGGCTTTCTTAGAAAGCTGGGGAAATGCTCCACGATGGGGACTCCATCGACGTCGATGTCACCCTTATGTGAGGACTGATTCCTGCTGCTCCTGGAGAACACCTGTTACAGGTGAGTAACTGCTCTTTTCAAAGTTCTCCAGGACAAGGTCTCAGTCATTCTTAAAGCCCCCAGATGGCCGGAGCAACCCTGGTTTCCGCTGCTACTTCAACTAGTGGTGTAGGCCCCAATCCCTCTCGGATCCTATCCCAACCTCCTGTCTCAGGAGGGGGGCACTCTTCTGTACCCCAACCTCAGCTCCCTCAACCTGATGACATGGCTGCTGAAAGGGTAGTTATCGCACCATTACTCCTGCCCAAAAATGTGAAAGAAGTTCTGCTGGCCTCAAGGAGGCAATCAACTAGACGGACCTATGCTTTTAAGTGGCATAGGTTTGGGGTGTGGTGCAAAAAGCAGAAAGAAAATCCTTTCTCCTTCCAGGTTGAGGTGGTCCTGCAGTATCTTCTCCATCTTTCAGATTTGGGCCTTAAGTCCAACTCCGTCAGAGTTCACCTCAGTGCCTTGGCGGCACACCACTTCCCAGTGGAGGGAAAGCCTCTTTCTGCATATCCTTTGGTGTCCAGATTCCTCAGAGGCCTACTTCTGCTGAAGCCCCCGGCAACCGAGTGGGATTTGAATGTGGTCTTAGGACAGCTTACTCGTCCACCTTTTGAGCAGATGGCAACCTGCCATCTACACTACCTTTCTTGGAAGGTAGTTTTCTTGGTGGCACTCACATCGGCTTGGTGAGTGAGTGAGCTTCAGGCCCTGGTGTTCGATAGGCCTTATACAAGGTTCTATAGGAACCGGGTAGTGCTCCGCACTCACCCCATGTTCCTTCCGAAAGCGGTCTCTTCGTTCCACGTCAACCAGGAGGTAGTACTACCTACTTTCTTTGCCAGGCTGCATGCCAGTTTGGCAGAGAGAGATCTGCATACCCTGGGCTGTAAGAGGGCATTAGCCTTCTACATTCAGCGTACACAAGGCCATAGAAGGGCTTCTCAGCTCTTCGTATCCTATGACCCCAGTAAGCTGGGGATGGCCGTTTACAAACATACGCTGTACATCTGGGTAGCGGACTGTATTGCCTGGGCATACAGGGCGGCCGATCTTCCATTGCAGGGTCATGTTACGGCCCACCGTGTCAGCACTATGGCGGCATCAGTAGCTCATTTCCGCTTTGTTCCACTGGCATACATATGCCAGACCGCCACCTGGTCGTCGGGTTAGACTTTTGCAACCCATTACTGCTTGGATAGGGAGTCCCAACGGGACAGTGCTTTCGGCCAGGCTGTATGTAACGTTTTCGAGGTCTAGGCAACTCCTTCCTTCCGACCCTTTGGTGTCAGGCTACCGGAGTGTTACTCTCTGTTAGATTCCTATTGTGGCTGCTTGCGTCTCTCATAGAGGGAGCCTATTTTTCAGCTGTGTTTTCTCGGTAGCCTATAGCTGGGGAGTCCCATATGTAGGGACTGACTTCCTGCTTGTTCCTTGAGAAAGCGTAGTTACTCACCTGTAACAGGTGTTCCCCAGGGACAGCATGAATCAGTTCTCACGACCCTCCCTCCTCCCCTTGGAGTTGCAGTCCTATTATTTTGTTCTTTGCTGTCTTTTTAGCTATTCAAAAAGCTATTTTCCACACACCCCAATGAAACAAAAATTCAGCAGTCCATATATATTCATTTATGGACAATCACCAAACTGCAACATCCAACATTAATTGTCAATTTAGTGAAGGAAGGTCTCAGCTTTTTTTCGGGCTAGTGTATAGCGCATCATATATCTCACACACCAAAATTCCAAGCCCATCATAACATCAATGACCTCCACCACCAAACCCTAAATGAAATAGAAAAGCCACAAGGCACTTAGCTTTCAAATGTTGTTGCTTTTTCAAAACTTTTTCCACCCCATGAACTTTTCAGCCGCAAGCTTTTCAGTCTTTTTAGCTATGTCATTTGATTGAGCAAGATGGCACCCTTGGGCGGGAAGGGGGCCGCGCATGCGTGATGCAATTCCCAAAGGCTTTCTTAGAAAGCTGGGGATTTGCTCCGCACGAGGGTTCCGTCGGCACTGATGTCACCCACATGTGAGGACTGATTCCTGCTGTCCCTGGAGAACACCTGTTACAGGTCAGTAACTACGCTTTCTGTACAGGAAATGTTCTGCCAATTACCAGAAAGCATGAATATGCGAATGCATACTATGTGGTGGAGATTAAAAGGCATAATCTTGATCTGTAGGATGTCTTATGGCTGGGGATCTGCAACGTTTAAGTCCTGGATCACACTTTGCAGGACTTTTATGAGCTCTCATTAAGTGAACTGTCCACCAGTTGCCTGTCTAATATGGGGGTCCAAACATAAATTCAAAACTCCCATCCATAATCACAGGATACCATCCCGATTTCAAAATTTGATTCTCCAGAGTCTTAAATGTTTGATTATCTTGTAGTTGATACCACAATAAATCTATCTCCAGGAACAAGCAGGAATGAGTCTTCACATATGGGTATCGTCGGTACCGACTGAGCCTGCGCGGGAACGCTCCCCAGCGTCCAATAAGAAAGCTTTTGGGAGCATCCCACAGCGCCTGCGTGCCTTTCCCAACCACCTCTCTCCAGTTCTTCTTTTCCGTGGAGCCAGCAGGTCATGTTCCTGTCACCGCAGAAGAAGTTCTTTATTTTTTCTTAATCTTTTGTGTCGCGTCTGCCTTCTTCGACGTCGGACCGGTACCGCCGTTCTTTTCTTTTCTTTCTTTCAAAAAAAACAAAACAACAATTTATCTTTTCTTCACTGTGCATTTTCAGTTTTTGGGCCTTAGGCCTAAAAATTTTTTTCCTCATGGAGAAGCCTGCCTCCGGGTTCAAAAAGTGCACAAAATGTGGCGGTACTATTTCTGTCACCGACACCCATGACCGGTGTCTAAAATGTTTGGGGCCTGACCATTCCATCACGGATTGGTATGTCCTGTACCATGATGTCTAAAAGAGGTCGGCAGAACCGAGCAGCCAAGCTCAGTACCCTGTTTCCCTCTGATGCAGCTTCGGTGGCATCGACGTCTTCCAGGGCTGCTTCTTCCTCCCATGGATCTCAGGTAACCAAGCATAAATCTAGCCGGTCCTCGAAGGGTAGATCTCCTTCCAAGCATTGAGATGCCTCTGGGCTTGCCCTCGAGGATTCCGCACCGGCAAAATTACCCCGGCGGGAAGCTCCGGCTTCCAAAGTGTTATCTATGGGGTCACAGGTTGACATCGATGGCTCGGCCTCGACAGATCACCTGTTGCCATGTTCTGGGGTACCGGTGGCTCCCACTGGTACCGACATCCAGACATTGGTGGCATCGATGGATCAGAAGATTCTGGCCATGCAGCGCACCCTGTCCGCATTCATACAGGCTGCAACGCCTCTGGTACCGCAACAATCCCTGTTGTCGGTACCGGCTCCGACACCGGCATCACTCCCAGTACCGGTACCAGTTGCATCGGCTTCGGTGTCGACTGCAACGGTACCCTGTCCTATGATGCCCATCGGTACCGGTTACTCCCGATACCGATCCTACTCGGTACGGCTATCGGGCTGTACAGGAGCATCCAGACAGGCGATACTTCGATTTCTCTGAAGACTCAGATGACTCTGAGGGTTCTGTCGAGGCATCGATACTTCTTCCTCAACCTAAACGAAGAATGTCTCCTCCAGAAGACTTGTCTTTTCAAGACTTCATTAGGGAAGTGGCTAGGGGCCTCTCCATCACAGTGGCCCCTGAGTCAGAACCCAGAGCCAAGGAGTTAGATATTTTACAATATCCTAAAACTCCTAAAGAGGCAGCTACTTTACCTATCCATGAGATTCTGTATGATCTCATGTTGAGGATGTGGGAGACGCCTCTTACCACCTCTCCTCATTCTCGCAGGCTAGACACCATGTATCGTGTCCCTCCTTGTCCTGGCTTCCACAAAACTCGGCTTCCTCACCACTCTATTGTGGTAGTCTGCCATGAGAAAAATAAAGTGCAAAGAGACACTCATCTAATCCTCCGGGGCGTGAATGCAGGATCCTAGATGCTTTTGGCCGAAGGGTTTTCCAAGCTTCTATGCTAGTTGCCAGGATCAACTCCTATAGTCTCTATATAGGGATGTTTCTAAAAGAAGTCACAGATCATCTGCAGACTTTAACCCCTTTTATTTCAGAGGATAAAAGGCAGGAGTTTCTCACTTGGCTCAAACATGCCCAAGATGCCTCCAAATTTTCCAACCGTGCAGCCTTTGACTCTTTTGAGTGTGTAAGCAGAGCTTCGGCTATTGCCATAGGGGTACGCAGAATTGCTTGGTTACAAGCTTCTGATTTGGAGCTCTGGGTACAAGATGAATTGGGGAATATCCCTTGTACAGGTGAAAACCTTTTTGGTAAGGATTGGCAAGCAAAGGCCAATCAGATGGATGCTGAAAACTCTGCTTTGGATCGACTTTCAAAGTCTACCTCTGCTCCTGTTAAGAAAAGATTGTTCAAAAAGGCATCTTTTTCTAAAAAGGGAAGATACTATCCTGCTTATAGTCAGCAGGCATCTTCTGCAGGTCGTTTTGCTGCAAAGCGTCAGCAACCACCTAAACAGGCCAAATCAAAGGCTGCTAGGCCTACCATGACCCAGCAGCCTCAGCCTCCTCAGGGTCTTTGACTTGCAGCTAGAGAACTTAGCCTTTCTGGCTCTGGAAGAACCAGAGCCCCTTACCATTCCAGGAAGGTTGACTTACTTTGCTCCCAGATGGGAACAAATCACAGCAGAGCAATGGACACTCTCTATCATAAGGGAAGGGTTCAAGCTTCATTTCTTAAGCCTTCCCCCTCACACCATAGTGAAACAGTTCAATTCTCCGACATCTCTCCTTGACCTTCTGGGTCAGGAGATTGCCACCCTTTTTGCCCCAGGGGCAATAGAAGAAGTACGCCGCCTTCAGCAGGGCACAGGGTTCTACTCCCCTTATTTTCTTCTTCCAAAGAAAACGGGGCTACAGACCCATCTTAGATCTCAGAGAATTGAACAAATTTCTATTCAAGGAGAAATTCAAGATGATTTCTCTCGGTGCTCTGCTTCCATACCTTCAGAGTCAGGACTGGCTTTGTTCTCTAGATCTCAAGGATGCGTACACCCATGTCCTCATCCATCCAACACACAGAAGGTTTCTTCGGTTCCTTTTTGGAGAAAAGCACTACCAATACAGGGTGCTTCCTTTCGGTCTAGTCTCCGCACCAAGGGTGTTCACGAAATGCATGGCAGTAGTAGCTGCATTTCTACGCACCCTGGGAATATTCGTTTTCCCATATTTGGACGACTGGCTCATTCGAGCTCTCTCTCAGTCAGAGGCCAAGACTTTCCTAACCTGCACAAGGCGTGTCCTTCAGTATTTGGGACTGGTAATAAACATCCCAAAATCCAATCTCATCCCTGCTCAATCTCTGGAGTTTATAGGGGCTGTCCTGGATACCACAACTGCAAGGGCCTATCTTCCTCAGGCTCGTTGCCTAAGCTTGGTGCAGTTAGCCTCCCAAATACAGTTAAAGTCCCATTTAACTGCTCGGGAAATGTTACAACTCTTAGGCCACATGGCATCCACCGTGCATGTGGTTCCATATGCTCGCCTTCACATGAGGGCAGCTCAATGGACTTTGTCCACCCAATGGACTCAGGCATCAGGTTGCCTGTCAGACAAAATAGCAAACTCCAGTCGCCTTTTTTGGTCTCTACAGTGGTGGAAGTCCTCTCAAAACCTGTTGCTGGGGTCCCCTTTTCAGCAGTCACTTCCCCAAGCAACCCTTACAACAGATGCCTCTCCAATGGGTTGGGGAGCTCATCTGCAAGATCTCTCCACCCAGGGCATCTGGTCTCCAGGAGACTTCTTTACACATCAATCTCTTGGAATTCAGAGCCATTTTCTTAGCTCTCAGAGTGTTCCACTCCCTGCTCAGCTACAGGACAGTCCTCATCCACACAGACAACCAAGTAGCCATGTTCTATGTGAACAAGCAGGGAGGGACTGGCTCTCTGTCGCTTTGCAACGAAGCTTTGCGACTGTGGGCCTTCGCCAGAGAGCATCAGATTCATCTTATGGCAGTATATCTTCCAGGCGTTCAAAACTCTTGGGCAGACAGACTCAGTCGAGTTCTGCTTCCATACGAGTGGTCCCTCCACATGGACCAGGTAGCCAGGATTTTTCGAATTTGGGGATCCCCGGACATAGACCTCTTTGCAAGTCCGTGGAATGCCAAACTTCCCTGGTTCTGTTCCAGAATTCCGTGTCAGGGAGTTCAGGCCAAGGATGCCTTCCTTCTTCACTGGGGTCAAGACTTCCTTTATGCCTTTCCACCCATTCCCCTAATTCCCAAAACACTTTTCAAGCTTCAGAGAGACTGAGGTTCCATGATCCTCATAGAACCACATTGGCCACGCCAAGTGTGGTACCCTCTACTTCTGCATCTCTCTCAAGCTCCCTCCCTGGAATTGGGCTCTGCACCAGATCTTCTATCCCAGGAAGACGGAACGTTGTGGCACCCAAACCCCCAGTCTCTCTATCTCTGGGCCTGGTTGCTGAAGGCCTAGACCGTCAATTTTTTCATCTCTCTCAGCAAGTCAGATATTCTTCATGCTTCTAGAAAGCCTTCCACTAGGCGTTCTTATGCTTTCAAATGGAAAAGATTTACCATTTGGTGTTCAGAGCAGGGTCTTAACCCTCTTGCAATACCTCTGAATTCGTTTCTAGAGTATCTTCTGCATCTATCCCATGGAGGCCTTAAAATGAATTCAGTAAGAGTCCATTTGAGTGCTATTGCAGCATCCCTCAAGCCTCTCAATGGACAGCCTATTTCCTCTCATCCTCTTATAGCAAGATTCATGAGAGGCCTTCTTTTAACTAAACCTCTCATTAGACCACCTTCAGTGGCATGGGACTTAAATCTGGTTCTTGGCCAGCTTATGAAGCCACCCTTTGAACCTTTAGCCACCACCTCCTTGAAATTTCTTTCTTGGAAGGTTATCTTTCTCATTGCAGTCACCTCAGCACGTCGCATCAGTGAGTTGCAAGCCTTGGTGGCTAATCCTCCTTATACAAGGTTCCATCATGATAAGGTAGTCCTCAGGACCAATCCCACACTTTATGCCCAAAGTGGTCTCGCCTTTTCATCTGAATCAAGAGGTATACTTACCTGTCTTTTTTCCAGGACCTCATGCATCAAGTGCAGAGAGGAATCTTCATACTTTGGATTGTAAAAGAGCTCTCGCCTTTTTACTTACAAAGAACACAGCAACATAGAAAGTCTTCTCAACTCTTTGTTGCTTTTGATCCTTCCCATTTAGGACTTCCAGTTTGTAAGAGAACACTGTCCAACTGGATTGCTCAGTGTATTTCTTTCGCCTACCAAAGTAGGAACCTTTCTTTGGAAGGCCATGTCACAGCTCACAATGTGAGGGCCATGGCAGCCTCAATGGCTCATCTAAACTCTGTGTCCATCGACCAAATCTGTCGAGCGGCCACCTGGGCCTCGGTTCATACCTTCACAGCCCATTACTGTTTGGACAAGGACTCCCGCCGGGATGCCTCGTTTGGTCAGGCTGTTCTCAAACACCTGTTCCATTCCTAATCAACTCCTACCCACCTACCCTGGTTGGATGCCGGAGATCCATGGGGGGAGGTGGAGCCCTTTTCAAGGACACACAACTCTGGGGTCTCTCCCTGGCATCTGTAGCTAGGGAGTCCCCATATGTGAAGACTCATTCCAGCTTGTTCCTGGAGATAGCACAGTTACTTACCTGTAACAGGTGATCTCTGGGAACAGCAGGAATAAGTCTTCACAACCCACCCACCTCCCCTAGGAGTTGTATCTCTCTATCTATCTTTCCTTCCCTCTCTCTCTCTCTCTTTGTCTCAGCTTTAAAACTTGAACTGGAGAGAGGTGGTTGGGAAAGGCAGGAAGGCAGCGCGCAGGCGCTGTGGGATGCTCCCAAAAGCTTTCCTATTGGATGCTGGGGAGCGTTCCCGCGCAGGCTCCATCGGTACCGACGATACCCATGTGAAGACTTGTTCCCAGAGATCACCTGTTACAGGTAAGTAACTGTGCTTTCCTCTGGGTCCTCACTATGTGTCAACATTTTAATTTCCGAATTCTTGGCAATTAGAGCAGCTACTCCGCTATTTGCATTTAGCTGGAGCTAAAAAGATCTCCTCTATCCAAACAGTTTTAAATTTCAAGGATTCCAACCTGAAAAAGTATGTTCCTTGTAGGAAGACCACTGATGCTTCTGCTGCCTCAAATATATTAAAATCTTTTTGCACTTCATGACATGGTTTATCCTAGTGGTTCCCAGACTGTGTGTCGTGACACCAAATGGGGTCGCAAAATTCTCATTTGGGGTTGTGGCCACATACAGAGTTCTGGGGGAAGATAAAGAAGACTCACCAATACTCTGCTACTGCTGTCTTGAACCAACCTCTCCCACCCCCGATGCAGCATCAGCCTTCCCTTTCTTTCTGCAGCCAGTTGAATTGTGACTCTCCTTCATTCCCTGCAGCCTGCATCAGCAAGTGCTCACATAACAGATAAGTGCAGGGAATTCTTGGCCTCTGTTGTGTCCTGTCCTCTCTGACTTCCTCTTTCTATGGACACAGCTAAGGCTGAACCTTCTGCGCATGCACAGACTCCAGCTTGAAGCCCCCGCATATTGCATCTGTACACTGAGTGCTGATGCATGTTCCAGGGGAGGGAGGAGTGGCTTGATACAGTTGGCCTGCAGAAGGAAGGGGAAGGCTGATGCTGGATCGGAGGTTGGTTGAATGCAGCAGTGGCACTTCATATCTGTAATGTGAGTGCTTGCTGCTGCAGGTTTGGAGGGGTACGGGGCACGATGCAGTCTACCGCGGCCTATCTGAGAGTGCAGGATTTGGGGAAGGTGCTGGATTGTGGGGGAGGGGGAAAGGAATGTTGGAAGCTGGGCCACCAGGGGAAGGGGAAATAAGGAGGAAGTTGGACATGAGGGTTGGAATAGTTTTGAAGGGCAGGTAACTGTTTAATATGGGGGTGGTACAGGGGCAGGTAAACAAAGGAGATGCTTGATATAGGGGAGGGGGAACTAGGGAGACAGATGCTGGACATGGGAAGGATGGAGACAGGAGATACTTGACATGGGGAGGGGGTACTGAGAAAGGAAGAGAGGAGCTTCTGGACATGAGGGACATAAGTACCGGTAAGACTGACCGGAAATACTGAACGTTAGGGGTGGGGCTAAGGAGACAGGAGATACTGCACATGAGAAGGAGGGAGACAGAAGAAATGCTGGGCATGGGGGGACTAGGAAGACAGAAGATATGCTGAACACGTGTGGGGGGATGATGGAGGCAGATGGGATACTGAGCATGGGATAGTTAGAAATCGTGGATGAGGAGGGTGAAAAGTGAGATGCAGGGCATGGGAGAATTAGTGAAAGACTTGGCAATAGGTGGCTTTGGAAGGAAAGAGATGGGGGTTAGAGAGCTGAATGAGGGAAAGTGATGGAAAACTGGTTAAATGCAGCAAACAGCAGGAGATTGAAAACTAATTGGTAAAAGGAGAAGGAAGAAAACTGAAAAGATTAGTATTATAGATTGATATAGATGAAAACAGGAGCGAGAAGAAATAGCAAATAGACAGGTGACCCTGGAAATAAAAGTTCAGGGAAGGCAGAGAAAAGTAGAAACCAGACCCTGGAACCAACACGATTAGAAAAATAAAATGGCCAGAAAACAAGGGGAAAATTTTTTTAATTCGGTCACTTAGCCCCCACAACCATGCACATACAGTGCTCCCAGACACTGACCCCTGTATGCGCAGATACACTGCCCCAAGACATTCAGCCCACCATCATGTGCGCACACACACTGCCCCCCCCCCCCCCCACATGCTTAACCCTTGGCACACACTACCCCAGACGCTCAGCCTCACATTGCAAGAAGCTGTGTCATAACTTCCAAGCCTGTATGTGTTAGGCATGTTGAGTACATCAGATAATTACTTTTAAAAGCATAGATTTACATATTTGTTTGTTTGCTATTTAAGTGATAATTGTATTTGATTACTATTTGGGGTCAAGGGAGTATTTTTTTTTTATTTATAATTTCAATCACAAGACAAATCCAATACATATCTCTGATCCCGTACATACTGTCAAACAGTTACATAATTTCACTCCATCTGAGATACAGAACACCAACAATATGCAGTTGTCATGTAATTATTTCAATTATTATATTCCCCCCCAAACTATCTAACCCCCCCTCGCCCCCCGAAGGTCCAGCCAGAAGCACCTTGGATAGCAAAACCAAACATCTCAATAAACAATCAGGCCCTTACTGTAGCGCAATCCACTGAAGATATTTCCCCCATACCTGCATACATTTATGTGAGGTACCTCTCTTCAGTGCTGTTAATTTACTCATCAAATAGATCTGTGCCAGTGATCCCTTAAATTCTGCCAACTGTGGGGCAGTGATCTGCTTCCATTTTCGCGCAATTAACACCTTAAGAGCCACACACCCCAAGTCCACAAATAGGCTCTCCGTCTTAGTCAAACTAGGCGGGGGAACCCCCAGCATAGCCATCTCGGGGAGCATCCCCACCACCTTACCCAGAATTTCCCCCAAGAGCCCAAACACTTCTATCCATATTTGTTGCACTACCTGACAACTCCACCAGATATGCAGATAGGTACCAAGTTCACCACACCCCCGCCAACAGGTAGCATCCACACTCCCATAGATCTTGTGTAACCGTACCGGGGTCATATACCATCTATACATGATTTTATAATTATTCTCAAGCAAATTGGTAGCTAAAATCCCCTTATACCTCCCCCGATGAATGAGTTCCCAGGTGGAGGCCTCCCAACTGATACCCAGATCGGTTTCCCACAGCATTTGATATCGTTCCCGTCCCATATCTACCGCCATCTTTTTATACAGCCCTGTCAGCACCTTCTTCCGTGGATCGGACAGAAAAAACCTTTCCACCCGGGAGACCTCCACAGCCAATTCTGGTAAAATCCGCTGTTGTATATAATGGCGGAGTTGCAAATAGCCATACCGATCTGAATCATCTAACCGGTAAAGCACCTTAAGAGCCTCAAATTCCTTAACTTTATTACCCTCTACCAACTGTCCCACCCTCCCCAGCCCATGATGCTCCCATTTATCAAATACCGTCCTCCCCATGGCCGGAGGAAACTCGGAATTCCTCCGAATTGGCACTAACCGAGATATTCCATTCACCCCTAACCAAATCCGTTGCCACCTACGCCACACTTGCAAGGTACCTTGCATATAGGGATTCCCACCTTGGTACCCTTTGGACAGAGATGTAGGCAACCACACATAATCACCTAGCTCACCCTCCCCCATCTTCTCTGATTCCATCTGCACCCACTCCTTTTTCTCCTCTGCCCCCCAGTCCAGAACCGCAGACATTTGCGCCGCCTCCCAGTACTGCACTAAGTTCGGGACGGCCATACCCCCGTGCTCTCTCGCCTTCATCAATATCCTCCCCGGCGTCCCCGCCACCCTATTATTCTTTCCCCCTGCAATAAACCACATCATACATCGCTGTATTTTCCCTAAATACGTCCGGGGTACCCTTATAGGGAGATTGGAGAAGAGGTACAGCCATTTAGGCAGAATCATCATTTTTGTAGCCGAGTTCCTCCCCATCCAGGATAACGCCTTCCCCTGCCACTCTTCCATCTCTTTCCTGACAGCCTTTTCCATCCGCATATAATTTTCCCGAAATAGATCCCCTTCCTAGCGGTTAAGTAAATACCCAGATAGCGGATACTGTGTTTAGCCCACCTAAACGGGAAAGCCTCTTTGATCTGCGTTTGCGTGTCCACTCCTGCAGAAATATTTAAGATCTCAGATTTAGTTGCATTAATTTTGAAGCCTGAATAGGAACCAAACTCCTCCAGTAAGTTATAAAGCACTGCCAGGGACTCCCTGGGATTAGTTTAACATAAATAATAAATCATCGGCAAAAAGCGATATCTTACTTTCCAGCTTCTTCCACTTTATCCCCTGGACTTCCACTCTCTCCCGCACCCGCTGGGCTAGAGGCTCCATAGAGAGCACAAAGAGCAACGGGGAGAGTGGACATCCTTGTCTGGTCCCTCTATTCAGGGCAAAGGGCCGAGTATACTCCCTATTAACCTTGACTTGCGCCATCGGTTGCGCATAAATAGCTTTAATCCATTGCAGGTAATTCCCCCCCAACCCCATTCGTTCTAACACTTTAAACAAAAAAGGCCAGGACACCCGGTCGACACTCCTTAGACGCCCTCTTCCTCACGGAGACCTGGCTCCGGGAGGGAGAGGATGCTCTCCTTCATCAGTGTCTCCCTCCCGGCTATTCGGCATTTCATACCCCTCGCCTCCGGCGCACCGGGGGCGGGGTGGCATTAATTTTCAAATCCACTCTTGTTTTCTCACAGGTGTCTCCCCCTCCAGCCTATCCAGAAGCCCTCCTAGTTCGTTCCGATTCCCCCACCACAATCTACTTTCTCCTCCTATATGTTCCCCCTTCCCTACGCCCTGATCTCTGGGACTCGCTTCAGCTTACCCTATCGGATTCTGTTCTTTTGTCCCCCCATTTAGTTATCCTAGGCGATCTCAATGTCCACTTGGTCTCCCCTCTGCACTCTCGTGACAAGACCCTTGTCTCTCTTTTTTCTGACTTGGCCCTATCCCAACATGTCCTCTGTCCCACCCATGCTTCTGGTCAGACGTTGGACCTCATCCTTACTCTCGAGCCCTCTCCTTACCTACCGTCTAACATTCTCACCTTTCCTGTCCCCTGGTCTGACCACCTCTGTCTGTTCTCCTTCCCTTTCCCCTCCCCTGCACCGCTGGGCCCTTTCCTTCCCGATCTTTCCACCTCATCCCTTCGTCGACGCATTACTCCTCATACCCTATGGTCTTTCCCCCCAGCCAGTTCTCTCCTCCCGCCAGATTTTTCTTCTCTCCCTGTTGACCAACAGGTCAATACATAGTCCTCCACTCTTTCTGCCACCCTCGATGCTCTTGCCCCTCTCCGCCCTGTATCTCCCTGTCCTGCATCACACCACCCCTGGTTCCATTCCGGACTGTTCCTCCATCGCTCATACCTCCGCCGTGCGGAGCGTCTATAGAGAAAGCACCGCTCTGCTGCCTCCTATTCAGCCTTCCGCCAAACTCATCTTTCCTACCGCTCACTGATATCCATGGCCAAACAGTCTTACTATTCTCAACTTATATCCTCCTCCTCTAATTCTTCTAGACGCCTGTTTCTCATTCTCCGATCCATCTCTTCCTCGTCTACTCTTCCCCCACAGCCCCCTCCATCGGCCCCCAGCCCATCTACCCTTGCTTCCTTTTTCACCGACAAGGTTCTTTCCCTCCGTTCTTCCTTTCCCTCCTGCCCTCTCCCTCTCTCCCCTCCCCCTGCTTCCCCTTCCCCTTTGCCCTCCTCCCCCCTGCCAGCCCTCCATCCCCCTCTCACGCTTTCCCCCATACTTGGCGTACCTTCTCACCTGTCTCCGCCCCTGAAGTCCTCAAGGCTATTTCGTCAGCCCACCAGACCACCTGTCCTCTCGATCCCCTGCCGCCTTCCTGGCTGCTTAACCCAGACCTTGCTCTTGTGCCTTATATCGTCTCTATCTTCAACACTAGCCTTTTGTCAGGTCTCTTTCCTTCCAGCTGGAAACACGCCATTGTCCACCCCCTCCAGAAGAAGCCCACCCTCGATCCTGCACTCCCCGCAAATTGGCAACCAGTCACCAATCTCCCTTTCCTTTCAAAAATCCTCGAAAAACTGGTATTCTCCCAACTTGCAACACACCTTGATTCCACTTTTGCCCTTCACCCTCGCCAATCTGGATTTCGCGTAGGCCATAGTACTGAAACTATCCTCACAGCCTTACTTTCAGAGTTCCACCGTGCTCACGACCGTGGTGATTTCTCTCTCGTGGTGTCCCTGGATCTTTCCTCTGCTTTCGATGTTGTCGATCACCGCACTCTCCTGTCTCGTCTATCTGATTTCGGGGTTCGTGGGACTGTCTTGCAGTGGTTTCGTTCCTTCTTGGTTGCACGCACCTTCTCAGTTCACGTTGGCCGCTCCACCTCCATCCCCTCCCCTTCCCCCTGTGGTGTTCCTCAGGGGTCTATTCTTGCCCCCCTACTCTTCAATGTTTTCCTCGCGCCCCTGGCCCTGCTCATCCAACAGTCTGGCATCTCCACATACATCTACGCCGACGACATCCTGCTGGTCCATCATACCTCCTCTTCTGCCCCTGACCTCGCTCCGCTCAACCACTGTCTTTCCTCTGTTGCTTCATGGTTCGACTCTAATTTCATGCATGCTAACCCCGCCAAATCCTCTGCAATCTGGTTTTCCTTTGGCCTCCCTTCCCCTAGCTTATCGCCTGTTATGTCCTCTCGCCCCATTCCACTTGTTCCAACTCTCCGTTATTTAGGTGTTACTCTGGACTCCGCCCTTTCATTCCATCAACACATCTCCTCCGTTATACGCACCTCTTTTTTCCACCTGCGTCGGATCCGGGCCGTCAAATCCTCTCTCCCCCCTTCCTCCGTTGTTACCCTCGTCCTGTCCCTGGTAATAACCAGACTTGATTATTGTAATGCCATTTATGCAGGCCTCCCCTCCATTCAGCTTCGCCGCCTCCAATTAGTACAAAATGCCGCTGCCCGTCTTGTCACTGGTTCCTCAGCTCGCTCCCATGTATCCCCCTGCCTTCTCACCTTACACTGGCTTCCGGTCAAGTTCCGTTTTGTCTTCAAAGTATTCATCCCCACTCACAAAGCTCTTCACTCCAGCACCCCCCAATACCTGTCAGACATTATCCACCTTCAGCCTTCCCCACGCCTCCTCCGCTCAGCCCACGGTAACCGCCTCTTTCTCCCTTCCCCTGCCCAGGCCCGCCTTGAACTAACACGTCATTCCGCCTTTTTCTTTTTGGGTCCTGCCCTCTGGAACTCACTCCCTCTGCCCCTTCGTCTAGAACCCTCTTATCCCCGCTTTAAGACTCTGCTCAAGACTCACCTCTTCTGCCAGGCTTTTGACCTCCCCCCCCCCCGCCGATGGTGCCCCATCACAGAGCCTCGCCCTCCACCCTCCATAATCCTCCCCACACTGGTCCCCTTCCCTTCCGCCTTCTTTTCCCCCGCCCTCTTGTCCTGCCCCTCTTGGCCTTTCCTCCTTTCTGCCTTAATCTGTCTCTCCTGTCCTGTCAATTGCTGGCGTTCCCTTTCTGACTTTGTTTCCTGCAGCCTTATTTTCTGTATTGTACACCGCCCTAATGCTTCGGCCTGGACGGTTAATCAAATATTGTCAATAAAGATAAAGATAAAGAATGCTTTTTCAGCATCGATGGCTAAGAGGATCAATTGTTCCTCTCCCCTTCTCCCCTTCCACATAGCATTTAACACTTTACGGAGGTTGTCCTTCGTTTGGCGCCCTGGAACAAACCTCGACTGGTTTTCATGCACCAGCCTGGGCATGTACAGAAGTAACCGGTTAGCCAAAATTTTTGTAAATATTTTAAAATCCATACCTAATAAAGAGATGGGTCTATAAGAACCACATACAGTAGGGTCTTTCCCCTCCTTCAACAGGATGGTAATCCCCGCTGTCCTCATTGTACCTGGAAGCTCCCCTCCCTCCTTAAAAGAATTAAATAACCTAGTCAGGGGTCCCTTCACTTCATCTCAAAATATCTTATAGAATTTATTGGTATAACCATCTATCCCTGGCGCTTTATGCAAGGGGAGCTCTTTAATCACCTCCACAACTTCCTGTTCCTCTATAGGCCGTGACAGTTGTTCAGTCTCCCCCCCCCTGCCAGCCTTTGAAGATTCATCTGCAAATACTGGTCCATCCTATCTCCACCCACGGTGACCTCAGCCGCATACAATTGTTTATAAAACTCCACAAAGCGCTGCTGAATGTCCCCCCTTTGTCACAAGACATTCCCCTGAGCATCCCTTATTTTAGTGATATAATTCCTAGCCCGATGCTGTCTTATGCGATGTGCTAGCAACCGACTGGGTTTATTACCAAACTCAAAATATTGCTGTTTGAGCATGTCTTGCGCATGTTTGATCTCAGCAAGTTCTAATTCGTTTAATTCCCCCTTCACTTTCATCAACTTCTGCATACAGGTGGCCTCTCGCCCGTCATGCATGAGAAGCCCTTCAAGCTCCCTAATCCTATCTCGTAAACCTGCTTTCTTACTCTCTTTAGATTTCTTCATAAACGTACCGATGGAAATCAAATTGCCGCGAATCACTACTTTCAAACACTCCCACAGGGTCGCAATCCGACAGTCTGCCCTATCATTCATCTCCAGGTATTGAGTAATTTTTGTTTTGAGTACCTGTACAGTCTCCGGATTATCCAGGAGAGCTTCATTAAGGGTCCATCCCCCATTTCCCTTCCCCCCCCTTACCCAAGGTTAGGACTGCCCAGACAGGAGCATGATCCGTCCAAATTCTCTCACCCAGCTCACATTCTTTCACTCCCCCTATTAAGGACTTAGACACCCATAGCATATCAATCCTCGAGAAAGACTGATGCACAGGCGAATAAAATGTAAAGCCTTTCTCCCTCCCTCTTAGTTCTCTCCACACATCCACCAAGCCCAGATTTTGATCCATGAACTTCATCATCCGTCTACTTTTTGCCCCCCCCCCCCACCCACCTCCCGGATGAGTTATCCAAACTGGGGTTGCTGGTGAGATTAAAATCCCCCCCCATAATAATAGGGCCCTCCGCAAATTGTGTCACCACCCCATTCAAGTGTTCATAAAATGCCCCTTGCTTCACATTCGGACCATAAATATTAACCAAAGTATACATTTGTTCTTGGATCTTCAATTTAACCATAATATACCTCCCCTCTTTATCCTGATGCACCACACCTTCCGAACAAGGTACTTTCCCACTTAACAATATACCCACCCCACCCTTTTTCTTTTCCACCCTATTCGAGGCGAACCACCTCCAGGGATACCTTCTGTGGGACACCCTCCATTCATCACATTTTTTCAGGTGTGTTTCCTGTATAAATATAATATCACCATTAAGCCGAGTAAGCTCTTTAAATAAGCGCTGCCGCTTTATCGGGGAATTCAAACCCCTCACATTCATTGTCATTATCCTAAGTCTTTCCATTGAATAACGTTCTGCACTCCCCTTCCCAATATGCAAAATAGCTGGCACCTCCACCATCCCCCCTCCCTCCTTCCCCTTTCCCCCCAACCCCCCTCCCCTACCTCCCCCTCCACACCACTCCTCTGAGGCATGAAACCACCAGATCCGGAAGCACTATACCTTTCCCCTTACTCTTTCCCTTTACCAAAACAACATACTTATATACATAGAGATATTGAGCATACTCTCAGTAATGTATTTTGTTTTCCGTTTTTCTTTTTCTTTTGTGTATTTCCTCCTTTTTTTTTTTTTGTTTTTTGTTTTTTGTGTTACTTTCGATTATTGGGTTGCTCCATCTCCCCACTAGCCACCCATTCTTAAAGCAAGTACCACCGTGCAGGGCCGGATTTACGTATACGCCATGTACGCCATGGCGTAGGGCCCACAACCGGCAGGGGCCCACAAAAAATAGAACCAGGTTTTTTTTTTTTCAATTCGATTAAAAAAAAAACCTGGTGGCTGCCGCCGCGGGGCCCCCTCTGCTGCCGCGGGGGCCCCGTCTACAAGATGGTATGGTCTGGTCCGGTCGGGTCGGGTCGGGTCTCGTCTCCCTCCCTCCTGCGAGAGACGCGAAGATAGAGCGTCTCCTCGCGTCTGTGTTAAGCCCGCAGGGGCTGATGGGATTTCCCATCAGCCCCTGCGGGCTTAACACAGACGCGAGGAGACGCTCTCCCTTCGCGTCTCTCGCAGCCTGCAGCGAGGGAGGGAGAGAGACCCGACCCGACCGGACCGGACCGGACCCGACCCGACCAGCTTGTAGACGGGGCCCCCGCGGCAGCAGAGGGGGCCCCGCGGCGGCAGCCACCAGGTTTTTTTTTAAATTAAATTTTACGTTAGGCCGGGGGGGGGGGGGGTAGGAGTCCTATCCCCCCGGCCTAAAGTAAAATTTAATTTAAAAAAAAACCTGGTGGCTGCCGCCGCGGGGCCCCCTCTGCTGCCGCGGGGGCCCCGTCTACAAGCTGGTCGGGTCGGGTCCGGTCGGGTCTCTCTCCCTCCCTCCCTCGCTGCAGGCTGCGAGAGACGCGAAGATGCGTCTCTCGCAGCCTGCAGCCTGCAGCGAGGGAGGGAGAGAGACCCGACCGGACCCGACCAGCTTGTAGACGGGGCCCCCGCGGCAGCAGAGGGGGCCCCGCGGCGGCAGCCACCAGGTTTTTTTTTAAATTAAATTTTACTTTAGGCCGGGGGGGGTAGGACTGGTAATGGGCTATGTGGGGGGGGGGTAGGACTGGTAATGGGCTATGTGGGGGGGGGGGTAGGACTGGTAATGGGCTATGGGGGGGGTAGGACTGGTAATGGGCTATGGGGGGGTAGGACTGGTAATGGGCAATTGGGGGGGCTGGGGCTGGAAATGGAATGGGGGGGTAGGGCTGGTAATGGGCTATTGGGGGGCTGGGGCTGGAAATGGGCTGGGCATGGGGGGGTTAAGGGTAGATGTGGGCTGAAGGGGTTAGGAATGGTAATGGACTGTGGGCTGTTGGGGGGGGCTTAGAACTGGCAATGGGCTTTGGGGGGGTTAAGACTGGTAATGGGCTGTGGGCTGATGGGGGCTGTCTGGTAATGGGCTATGGGGGGGGGCTAGGACTGGAAATGGGCTGGGGGGTTAAGACTGGAGGTGGGCTGATGGGGTTAGGACTGGTAATGGGCTGTTGGGGGGGATTAGAACTGGTAATGGGCTGTGGGGGGGTTAAGACTGGTAATGGGCTGTGGGCTGATGGGGGTTGTCTGGTAATGGGCTATAGGGGCTAGGACTGGAAATGGGCTGGGGGGTTAAAACTGGAGGTGGGATGATGGGGTTAGGACTGGTAATGGGCTGTGGGCTGCTGGGGGGGTAGGACTGGCAATGGGCTATGGGGGGCTGACTGGAAATGGGTTGATGGGGTTAGGACTGGAAGTGGGCTGATGGGGGGTTAGGACTGGTAATGGGTTATAGGGGGGGCTTAAACTGAAAATGGGGTGATGGGTTAAGGACTGAAAATGGGGTGATGGGTTAAGGACTGTAAGTGGGGTGATGGGGGGGCTAGGACTGGAAATGGGCTGATGGATGGCTAGGGCTGGAAATGGGCTGATGCAGGGACTAGAAGGGAATGGATGCTGGGTGAGGCTGGAACTAGAAGGGAGCTGATGTTGGGGGAGGATTAGAATGGGATGGGGCTGGAAGAGTAAAATGGAGAAGGGAAAAATATTTTGTGTGGGAGGGATAAAAAATCTACAATTGGCCGGGTATTGGGAGAGTAAGTGGGGATTGAGGATGGAGGGGTAATATTTGAGTGGATGAAATAGGAATGAGGAAAGAGCAAAAGGAGAAAGATTAGTATGTTAAAGCAGATGTAGAGAGAGAATGGAAAAAAATCTAGAAGAGAGAGAAGAAAGGACAAATGGACAGCAGACGATGGAGAGTTAGCAGAAGACACGAAGAAACCAGAAGAAAGTGGCTGGAGCAATTGCAGCTGAAAAAAATGCACAAAAGGTAGAAAAATATCTCTTTATTTTGAATTTATTAATTGGAATATGTCAGCTCTGGTAAATGTGCATCATTAACATCTGTGCTTTGTTTAGTACAAGAGCAAATTAATGTATTGTTTTATTTCTACAGTGTTGTACATTCCAAGTTTGGCTTTTGGGATTCCCAGTTTAATTATTGTCTTCCTATTTCTAAATTGTGATTACTTGTTTGGTGATGGTCTATGTTCTGCATGTGTAACTGAGCTGAGGTGTTCTGTTTATATAATTCCTATTTGACATTGCCACTTGTTCTCTTTCCCCAGTAGGTCATGTATTGTTGTTCTCTGAAATGTATTGGTTTAATATTTGCAGTGTTGCCTTTTGATTGGTAGAGTATGGTGCTTTGTGAGTCCTGGTAGTGCTGTTAGGATACGGCGGGTTTACTATGGGCAGTGTTTGTAGTAGTTCCTAATGTGTCTGGCAGTTGGCACTGGATTATAGTAATGTAGAAATCTTTTAGTCTTTCTTTATCCATACACTCATTAAGAGGCACGTTTACTAAAAGTTAGTATATGGTAACATTATGCAAATATTTATGCAAATGAGGCCCCTTATGCAAATGAGGTCCGCACCCCCCTTGGGCCGCCCCTGCTGGGGGCCCACAATTTTTGTTGGTGTAGGGCCTCACTCAAGGTAAATCCGGCCCTGCCACCGTGTGCAACAAATAACTGCAACTTGAGAATTAGACCACAATGTCACATCATCCAGTCCCTCATCCGTCTCCATCTGCTCCCCTGCCCTCCGCAGGTTTCTGCCGGCGCAGACGGCGATCTCCCCGCTGTGCTCTTCTCCATTCGCTTTCTCCCACCGGTCGTCGGGCCCCCTTCGGAACTTTGGGAGGTTGAGCTTCCGGTATGTCTGTCCATCCAGCTGCCGCCATCACCTTTATCGCCTCCGCCGCCGTTTTAACATACGAGTTGTGCCCCTCAATACTGAATTGTAATCCAAACGGGAACAGCCACTTATACCTGACCGCTTTCTCCCGCAGCTTCTTAGTGATCATTGCCATCTCCCTCCTCTTTCTCATGGTAATGGAGGATAAATCCGCATACAATTCCACTTGATGATTATTCCATTTGAAATGCTGAATCTGCTTAGCAGCCTCCACCACAGCACCTTTTGTATGATATTCATGAAAACAAACAATTATGTCCCGAGCATATTGCTCTCTGCGGGGCCCAAGGGCTCTATGTGCCCGATCGATGTCCCAGCACAGCTGCAAGTCGCCTCGGCCTGCTTCCCGCATAATTTGTTTGCACACCTTTTTCCACCAACTCCCCACAATCAGTGGTGCTCTCATCTTCTGGGATCCCCCGTATCCGAATATTCGCCCTCCGAGATCTATTTTCGAGGTCTTCTACCTTAGACCATAGATCCTCCGTCTCCAATTCCATCGAATCCATGCGCTCCTGCACCTTCGCCAGGGCAGAGTCCTGCACCTCCATTTTAGTTTCAATGTCCTCCACACGCTGCCCAATATCCCTCACCTCCACCTTTAATTCCTCCATCCACGTCTGCACTTTGGTTTTAAAACAGGCCAAATCTTGCCGGAGCATACCGAACCAGCCTCTCAGCTCACCACGCAATGTCTCCATATCTCCATTCAGGCTGTTCTCTCCGTGCTGCCCCTTTTCAGCCACCTCCACGCTAGCAATAGGCCCCGCGGCCATCTTGCCTTTCCCTCCGGTGGACCCCGCGGCTTTTCTGTATGCAAACGCCTTCAGATCAGCGGCGCCTTTCTTCATCTCCCACGAGCCGTGACCTCCTCAGCACCCACCAAGTGCTTTACCACCACTTTCGCCTCCACAGTATATTGTATTTTGGTAATTTGCTACCCGCTTCCACGGAGCTCCGCTTTCGCACGTCTGCTCCGGGTGGTGACATCATTTCCTCCCCCCGGGGTCAAGGGAGTTTTCAGCTGCTAAAATGGGGTCACACTAGAAAACGTTTGGGAAACACTGGTTAACCATGTACATTCAGAGAGACTATCTTAATTGACCCTGGCATGTATTCTTCAGTCATTTAACCAAACCACCATTGAACCTGTGATATCTTCCCCACAGGTGCAAATATCCAGAACTCTTCTCAGGAGAAACAGTCTTCATGAGGCCCATCCCCTCAGTTACCCATCTCCATGCATACTATGTACCCATTGGCAGTTCATGAAACCTAACCAACCCCTAGTACCTACCCAATTTAAAAATCACATGGATCTTGGGACTCGGTAGACCTCAGCATGGTAGTAATGTAGCTGATGAAAACACCATTTAAACTCCAGGGCTCCTGTGAAATGACGTATCTGACTCAAACTATCTTACTTTTGGTGACAGTCACTTTGGCACATAGTAAGTTGTAGGCCGTAGTGACTTATCCTTCCCATACCAAATTTTATTTTCAAAATAAGGTAGTTCTACTCGTACTGCCTCGCTGGGCAGACTAGATGGACCATACTGGTCTTTCTCCTGGAACAAGCAGGAAGTCAGTCCTCACATATAGGTGACATCGGCACCGACGGAGACCTCGCAGAAGCATCCCCCAGCTTTCAAAGAAAGCCTTTGGGAGATGCTACCACACATGCCTGGTCCCCTTCCCGCCCGAGGATGCCATCTTGCTCAGTCTCCTTTTTCCCTCGGAGCCCTTCAGACATCTGTCTGGCTTGTCCCCTGAAAAAGTTGATTTTTCTGCCTGAGTTTCATACTCTTCTCCGGTATTACACTGGTACTCTTCCTGCCACCTGACCTCGCTGTCTCTGCATTGAGTTCGGGTCCCTTTTGTAGTTTTTCATTTTTTGGCATCTTCACGCCCTTTTTTCCAACTGGCAGCCCGGCTTGTCTTTGACCTTGCTGGGGTACTTTTTCCCCCCATGGTTGCCAGTGGTTTCAAGAAGTGTGATTGGTGTACCAAAATTATGTCCTCCTGACTTCGCTGCCTTGGACCGGACCACGACCCCACAGCATGTGGACTCTGCAAAAAGATGTCCAGCAAGGCCCTCGAGCTGCCAGCAGCAGCATAAGTTTTTCCCCGAGTTGCCAGTACTTCCGAAGGCCAGGGCCTTTTCTGAAGCCATGGGGGAAGGGGGGGTGCCTTACCGAACCCAAGCGGCACCATGGTTCTTCAGAGAGGGGGTCTTCCTCAAGGGAACCCAAGAAGAAGAACCTCGAAGGCAGCATCTCTGGACGAATCCGACAGGCTGGGTACATTGTGAGCCAGGTTCTGCAGTCAGACACTCGTCCAAGGGATTGGAGAAGGAGTGGCCTGCAAAGGTTCCCCCGGAAGGACTCTACCTCGGACTGGCTTCGGTCGCCAGACACTATCCTCTTCGAGGATTCCCCCTTGTGGGAACCGGCATCTGGCCCAATTCCCTCTGTGTCCGTGCCGATGGCTGCAGAGCCTTCTGGCCTGGAGTCCAGAATGGCGACTCTGGAGCACAGTATGTCTGCCTTCATGGACCAATAGCAGGTGCTGTTGTCAGGCACGATCAGTTCATTCGTTCTGACAACCGGGCCCTGAATGTCAAAGATGTCCCTGGAGGTTGAGTCGATTCTTGAGACTTTTCGGCCTCAAGTTGATCCTCTGCTGAGGTTTTGATCTGGTTCCTGTTCGACAGGGCCACAGTCATTCCCAGCCCGTGCGCTCGGTGCCAGCTGCGGAGTCTCGGATGGCCGCAGGCTAGGATCGGCCCCGGGACCCACAGACCATCCTTCCTTCGAGTTCTTGACAGACTACGCAGAGTGGGAGATGGACGTCGCCACCGTGACTTCCCCTCGGACTCTCCTGCTTCAGAGCCCTGGCGGCAGTCTCCACCGGAACACATGGGGTTCTTGGACTTTATCAAGGACATGTCCAAGGCCCTAGCATTCCCGATGGAATCTGAGGAGGACCTTTGGGTGGATGAGTTAGAAATCATCCGGTACGAGGCCCCTCCAAGGGAATTGCTTATGGTGCCCATACCCCGTATGTGGGAGACACCAGCATCTGCCGGTGGTGAGCAAGCGGCTTGACTCGATGTATTGATGCCACTGGAGCCCGGGCTTCCAGAAGTCACAGCTGCTGCACACCTCCATGGTGGTGGAGTCGGCCATGCGTCGACTGAAGAGTTTGAAGATGCTCTCCTTGGTGCTCCCCCCGGCAGGGAGGCACGCACCTTGGACACCCTCGGCACAAAGTGTTACCAGGGCTCGATGCTCATCGACCACATCCAGGCCTACCAGCTATACATGTTATGTACCTGAGAGACCTGGCGAAGGGAGGAGTGGCCTAGTGGTTGGGGCAAGTTACCTCAGGCCGGAAGGTCGGGGGTTCAAATTCCACTATAGGACAGCAACCTTGGGCCGGAAGGACTGGGGTTTCTAGTCCCACAGGTGCTCCTTGTGGTCTTGGGCAAGCCACTTAACCCTCCATTGCCCATGTTCCCTGTAAGTATTAGTGTATGTGTCTCATATCCCCTCGTGTTAAATGTATCCCCCAATTATGTTGTGACCACTGTTCCCTCTAAGCTGTGCGCGTGTGCGCGCACACACCTCGCAGAGCGAGCGCACATACTTTACAACAGAGCGCACAAAAATTACGGCTCTGATTCTGATAGAAAACACAAGACGTCTTAACATTTAAGTCATGATTGTAATTACTAGAAATTTCTCGCTTCATTTAGTAATCGTCTATTTTCATTTAATTTGATTAAAATCAATGTGGTGTACATACTGTATTCTGACGTGTAGTCAAATTTTAAAGTATATAACTCCGAGTGTCGTTATGTGGCGCACAAAAATGTAACCTTCCTTCAAAAGCTGCAGACAGCTGATATTTTATGCGCACACAGCCTACAGAAAATTAGAGGGAACATTGGTTGTGACCACTTTGATACAAAACTGTCTAAACTCGCCGGGTTCTCAACTGGTGTCTCCAAGTAACTCTTGCAGCAGTTCAAGAACCTGGCCAAGGCAGTCCTTGAGTGCTCCAAATTCATGTCTCGAGTGGCCTAGGTTCGAGTCGGTGGCTCGAGTAGCGGCGGCGGGTATTGGTGCACGCCACCAAGCTTGGCTACAGTCGTCTGACCTCGAGCAGTGGGTTCAGGACAAATTGGTCGATGTCCCATCCCAAGGAGAGACCCTCTTTGACAAGCCCATGACTGACAAAGCTGCGGAGCTGGAGACTTGAGTTTATGACGAGGAACAGGCTCTCTAAAAAGATCGCTGCCCCTCCCCAACAGAAGGTCTCGGGTAAAAAGTCCTTCTACCTGTGAAAATGGGCTGCTTACAGAAACTACCCACCTTTTTAGGCCTCCCCGGCTCCCAAACAGGGTCAGCAGGCCAAGAGACATGGGCTTGGCCCTCGTAAGCAGAAGGCTCTTAAACCCCAGGCATTGTCCCCGCCCCAGCCAAGGGGGGGCTTTTGACTCCTTGGGCATAGTCTCTCTACCCCAAGGAGGTCAGCAGCCCACAGGGGGACATCTGATCCACTATGCCCAAATGTGGCTAACCATCACTACCGATTCCTGGGCACTTCGGATGGTCAGGGAGGGCTACCACCTCCATCTGACTCAGACCTCCCGCTTATTTTTCAGGAGAGCCCCCCCAGGTCTCTCCTTCACCGGTACCTTCTATTGAAGGAGCTTGCAGGTCTTCTCGAAGACAAAGCGGTGGAACCAGTGCCCCATCTCAAAGGCAAGTGGTTCTACTCCAGGTACTTCCTCATGCCATTAAGGACAGGAGGCCTAAAGCCCATCCTCAACCTGCGCAACCTCAACGAGTTCCTGGTGATGGAGAAGATGTTGATTGGCACATTCCTGCTGAAGTATCAAGAAGTAAGGAGATCCTGGATTCTCTACAGGGAGAACTATTCAGGCAATTGGTAATAGACCCCACACGTGAAGGGGCCATAATGGACTTGGTGCTTACCAATAGTGAAAGTGTTTCTGATGTGGTAGTGGGAGATCATTTTGCATCCAGTGATCACCAGATGGTGTGGTTCAGTATTAGGACTAGGGCTGTTATAATCCATTCAAAGGTGAGGATCTTAGACTTTAGGAAGACTAACTTTGCGAAGATGGGCCAATACCTTAGGGAGTCGTTAGTGGGATGGGAACAGCTGGGGGATGTAGAAAAACAGTGGGCAAAATTGAAAGGGGATATTTTAAGGGCAACCAACCTTTTTGTTAAAATGGTAAATAAAGGTAAAAGGAAAAGGAGACCGCTATGGCTTTCGAAAGAAGTAGATGAAAAAGTAAAGAAAAAGAGGGAGGCCTTCTTGAAATACAAGAGATGACGGAGAGAGGAAGACAGGCATCTATATTTGGAAAAACTTAGAGAAACTAGCAAAGTAGCCAGGAAGGCAAAGATTCAAAAGGAGGAGGAAATAGCCATTGCAATAAAATGGGGAAGGGGGGGGGGGATAAGACATTTTTCAGATATGTTAGTGAAAAGAGGAAGGGCAAAAGTGGTATTGTCAGACTCAAGGGTGCAGGGGAGAAATATGTAGAAGCTGATAAGGATAAAGCGGAATTGCTTAACAAATATTTCTGTTCTGTGTTCACAGATGAAGAACCAGGAGCAGGACCTCAGAAAACACCCACAAACGGGTACAAAAGCGAGGGACATCTTGAACAATTTTCAGAAGACTGTGTTTGTGAGAAACTTGCTCAACTTAAAGTAGACAGAGCGATGGGACCGGATGGGATACACCCTAGAATACGGAGGAAACTTGGGGACGTTCTAGCAGCTCCACTGACTGACTTTCTCAATGCCTCCGTTGGAGTCAGGAGTGGTGCCAAAGGACTGGAGAGAGGCTCATGTGGTGCTTTTACACAAAAGCGGAAGTAAAGATGTGGTTGAAAACTACAGGCCGGTTAGTTTAACTTCGGTGGTGAGTAAATTATTGGAAACGCTGCTGAAAGAGAAAATAGTGAGGTTTCTGGAGTCCAGCGGATTACAGGATCCGAGGCAGCATGGATTCACCAGAGGCAGGTCTTGTCAGACAAATCTGATTGATTTCTTTGACTGGGTGACCAGGGAGTTGGACCGAGGGAGAGCCCTAGATGTGGTGAATTTAGATTTCAGTAAAGCCTTTGACACACTGTTCCTCACAGGCAACTTATAAACAAACTGAGCACCATAGGGATGGACCCTAAAGTTATGGCTTGGGTTAGAAATTGGTTGGGTGGGAGGCGACAAAGAGTACAGGTAAATGGAGCTCACTCTGAGGAGAAGGATGTTACCAGTGGTGTGCCCCAGGGATCTGTCCTTGGTCCGATTCTTTTTAACATCTTTGTTAGTGATATAGCGGAAGGGCTGTCTGGTAAGGTTTGCCTCTTTGCAGATGATACCAAAATCTGCAATAGAGTAGACACCCAGGAAGGTGTATAACATGAGGAGGGATCTAGCTAAGCTTGAAGAATGGTCTAGAATTTGGCAGCTGGGATTTAATGTTAAAAAATGTAAAGTCATGCATTTGGGCTGCAGCAATCCAAGGGAGCAATATAGTATAGGGGGTGAAGTACTTTTGTTCACTAAAGAAGAGCGGGACCTAGGTGTGGTTGTGTCTGATGATCTTAACATAGCTAAACAGGTAGAAAGGCGACAGCAAAAGCTAGAAGGATGCTTGGGTGCATACGGAGAGGAATGGCTAGCAGAGAAAAGGAGGTGATAATACCTCTATAAGTCTTTGGTGTGACCTCATTTGGAGTATAGTGTGCAATTCTGGAGACCGCACCTTCAAAAGGATGTGAACAAGATGGAGTCGGTGCAGACGGTGGTTACTAAAATGATTAGTGGTCTTCATTATAAAGCATATGAGGACAGACTTAAGGATCTTAATATGTACACCTTAGAGGAAAGGCGGGATAGAGGTGATATGATTGAGATGTTTAAATACCTCCGTGGCATAAATGTTCAGGGAGAGAGCCTCTTTCAATTGAAAGCAAGTTCTGCTACGAGGGGGCATGGGATGAGGGTGAAGGGAGATAGATTCAGGAGTGATATGCGGAAATATTTCTTTATGGAAAGAGTAGTGGATCCGTGGAATAGTCTCCCAGTGGAGGTGGTAGGGATGAGGACAGTAACTGAATTAAAAAAAGAATGCGACAAATAGAGGATCTCTAAAGGTAAAAAGGGGATTGTTGTAGTTATGGAAGGACAGATTAGATACTCCATGTGGTCTCTTTCTGTCGTCATATTTCTGTTTCTAAGTTGCTCTCCCTTGGAACATTGCTGCCTTTCCTCCCAGTAGGGAGATTGGCTATGCTTCTTGGAACTGATGGATGCCTATATCCACATCCTCATTCACCCCAACCACCAGCAGTACCTGCAGTTCACGGTGTGGGGCAGACACTTCCAGTACAGAGTGCTGCCTTTCGGCTTGGCCTTTGCCCCAAGGGTCTTCACAAAATGCCTGGCAGTTGTAACTGTCTTCCCCCGCCTCCAGGGGTTTTTTTCTTCCCCTATCTGAATGACGGGCTCATAAATGGAGGCACGGCCTCAGAGGTGCAGCAGGCCACCGCGTGCACCATCCAGGTCTTTCAACACTTGGGGTTTGTGATAAACTACCCAAAGTCCCACCTCCTTCCAACACCAAGTCTAGAGTTCATAGTGGCAAGACTGGACACCCTCCAGGCAAAGGCCTTCCTGCCCAGAGTCCGAGCCAACCATCTCAGTGCCCTGGCCCTTGGATGGTCAACACCACTCCTCTGTACCCGCCTGTCTCTGCCTGCGCTTACTCGGGCACATGACCTCCACGTCACCCCAGACGCCTCCACATGAGGGTTGCACAGTGGTGCCTTCGGGAGCAGTGGACACAGGCCACTGGGCGCCTCCAGGACATGATCTCAGTGACCCGTCAGTTGGTGGACTCTGTGACCTGGTGGCAGACTCCCCAATGTCTCGAGGTGCGGATGCCTTTTCAAACCCTGAGCCCCTTGAGGGTTCTCACCACAGACGTCTTCCTGCTCGGCTGGGAAGCCCACTGCAAGGGCGCACCCATGACAACTGGTCGTGGGACGAGAGCAACCAGAAGATCAACCTCCTGGAACTACGGGCGATATACTTAGCCCTCTGTGCTTTTTGCCACCTCCTACGTCACCAGCCAGTGTTGGTCCAAAAGGACAACCAGGTGGCGATGTTCTGTGTGAACAAACGGGGGCACAGGGTCTCCTGCCCTCTGCCAGGAGACAGTGGTCCTCTGCTGCTACGCAGTCCGTTAGGGTATATTCTTACAGGCAGTATACCTATCAGGCCAGAAGAACTTATTGGCCGACAGATTGAGTAGGGTCCTCCAACTGCACGAGTGGTAGCTGGACCCGTGTGGCCGACTGGCTCTTTCAACTCTGGGGGGAATCTGTGATGGACCTGTTCACCAGCCTGGAGAACTTGCAGTTGCTCCGCTTTTGTTACCGTAACAATTTCTACTCAAATCACTCAACTTTCTAACCTGTGTTCAATGTTTTCAATATACTATCATATATCGAAATCAGGTCCCAGACAAACAATGGCATCAATTATCTGGGTTGTATTTATCTCCCAGTGGTGTGCCTGTTGACATAAACGACCTAAAAAATTTGTTAATTTTAACAATGGAAATGCTTGTCGCCCCTTATGTGGCTCCTTATAAAGCTATGGGCACTCTTCACTAACTTTCTATTATTCAGTTCATTAGTTTCCCCGAGTATTTAACTTGTGGAACATATTCTTCACCTATCCCACTTAGCTTCCTACACAATACTCTTTTAGCTGAGACGCCTGGTTTTATTTCTGCGCCTCCATTGTTCTTCCTTCCAATGCCGTTATGTAGGCACCCTCTCGCGTTTCACCAATCGGGTTCTTCAGGGGATTTTTCTTACATATGTCTACAAAGATATTAGATATGTCCCCTGTCACTGAACATTCTTACTCAATACTAATCCCTAATCTCAAATAAATTAACATAACTTATTATATACCTAACCAAATACTGCTGCCCGCGTTATCATCCAAACCTCCGGGTTGAATGTTTCACAACCATCCGACGAACGCCGCGCATGCGGACTGTCGTGAAAGTGTACTCTGCACCTCCCCTCACCGGCAACATACCAGGGCTCTTGGGTAACGGAAATCCACACACAAAGCAATGAGAAGGGAAACTGTAAAAATTAGTAAATAATACACAATACACTTGTATTATTAAAAACAGCCAAAGCTTTGGGAGAGCAAACTAGGCTACTGCCTTTGTTTACTCTGCCATCATAGCTTTAGGCCACTTTATTTATAGGTAAATATTTGATTATACAGCATAATTCTCATTTTATTGTTCTACGTCTAACATTACATATCCATACCATCATAGTTCAGTTCTCATTAACATGGGTCATCATGAGGAGACGCACACATTCTCAGACATAACTATGTAGGCATTAATTCTAATACTGACAGTTTGATATCTCTAACCCGAGACTGGGAGACAACTTGCCCTTTATTTATCTTATATAAACATAGACTAGTGTTTATATTGCTAGGAACCTTTCACCTAATTATCCTAGCAGAGTCTTTCAAGCATGTTACTGAGTAAAAAGCTCTGAATGGTATTAACTCTTTCTTAGGGCTAGTACTATATTGTTGAGTACCCTGGCCGTATACACAGCCCTGTACAGACTAGCTTACTTTCAGTCCCTCCTCTGATTCTGTAAAGAATCATTTCAAAGGTAAGGCAACTCAGACATTGATATTAAAGAAAGATTGTAACTAGATTCTGGATCTATCTGTAACATCATTTTAGGGGTCAGTGCCTCCACTGATTTCTTACAACAAGCAGATATTACACAGAGAATTAATGCTCCTAAAATGATAATTACTAAAAAGCCAAATAGTGATGCTAGCATGCCTTACAACGGCCTAGATAATGAACTCCAAAAAGAAGAAACAGAATAAAAAAAATCAGAAAAAGAACTTAAATAACTTCTACTTGATACAAAAGTACGATTTCTAACTTTATCTAGTAGGCCTTTCACTATTTTTCCTTCATCATCAAGCATACTGCAGCAATGATCAAAAATTAGACCACACACGCCATTTTCATTCGCTAGGAGATAATCTAAAGCCATGCAATTCTGGGCTGCATAAGCAGACACCTTGTCCACTGCTCCTTGTAACACACTAATAGCCTCTGAGAGATCCAGGGTTGTAAGTTCAACAACTGCCTGTAATCGCATAATCTGGGTGTCATATTCTCTGGTGGATGCTATGGCTCCAAAAGTTGAGAGCCAAACAGTACCTGTAAATACATCTATCTGAGATTTAGTTAAAGGATTTGTAGAGTCTACCAACTGTTGTGCTGCTGTTATGGCTTCATCCTGAGGGGAAACATCCCTTTTTATTCTTAAAGAATTATTCCGGGTTGATGATAAAGTAATATTTTGGTAAGGTAAAAAGCGCCACGGGGTATCTAACTGGGCAACATAGCAAGTACCTGACCAACCTCTAGGAAGTTCTGTATACGCAAGATTACCACACACAAAATAATCTAACTTCTAAAGCCACTAATCCATTTTCCCAAATTGTCAAGGTGTGGTGTACAATTATTCAAAGCCCACTGAGTAATGTTCATTTCTTTAATTCCAACAGATAAATTACGTTCCCAGGAATGGTAATACCCTAACAAAGGGAAACTCCAGTTAGGTATGTTTAGGTCTGAACTAGTCATTCAAAGGGTAGTCAGAACTATTATACTGTAACAAGTCATAATCATGCACTTGGTTCCCTTGAACTTGCACTAATTGTACTACTGAAATACAGGATTTTCGTATGTGGGATTTCTTATACCAGATAGAAGAATTATATAACATTACTATGCTACAGATGTTCCATGGAGTGTCCCCTACCTTTTTCCCTGTACCTTGAGCCATAAAACATATTGGAGGGGACTTTAAAGGCATAGAGCTAACTACTCTAGGTTCTGTGTTTGTATGTGACCATTGTACAGTAGTTAGATTAAAAGCTATATCATGAAACTCTTTAAAGGCTTTAGGCCTAGCTCGTGGTAGAAACCCATGTTGAGTAGCTGTCACAGTTTTGGAAGGCAAACAGCACAATTTGACAGATTAAAGTGTTTTGTAACAGAGTGTAAATGCGACTCAAAAATATTTGTGTATTCCCCATAACATTCCCAAGATTCTAAATGCAGTACTGCTTCATTAACAATAATATGCCACAACATAACTACGACCAGATAAGGAAACATTCTTAACAAACCTCTAAATATCTAAAACTATTAATTACTTCAAAAACAAATGTTCTAAGAGAAAATGAAAATACACCTACTCTTCGTAATATGATGAAGATATATACTATTGCTATAACTACCCTCTAATTCTCAATCTCTTCATGAAGTAGAGGTTAAGTGCCAAAAGGTCATTGCTTATATATCAGTAAAACACTAATTCAAACTAACTTTATCCACCTAAGCAGCAGTATAGATGCTGGAAGAAGGTGTTTTGCATAATTAGTCCATTCAAAAAGCACTTAATCACGATGGTCTTTTTCTGTAATATCACTGTTATCCAATGAGTCTCTGCGTAGTATTCTCTTGATTCACTGATGCAGGGAACCACCTTCTGGATCCTGTGAAGGAACCTTTTTACACTGTGTAAGATGTATCCAATGAGAATGTCCTCCCATTTTACAAACTGAGTATCCCACCAGGAGCACACGGAATGGACCTAGGAACTTGGGAGCCAAAAGTGTCTTTGGATGCAAATTCTTAATCAGGACCCAATCCCCTGGCTTCAATTCTGGATGTGATAACTCTGAGTATCTTGTTGATGAGTCACCTGCAATAAAGGGGAACAGACAGGACTGAGTGCAATCATGAGCAGTAAGTTAAAATATCGCTGTGCAACAGTTGAGGATCCAGGATTACTGCCAATTCATGTGGAGAAGTGGCTGGATGTCCAGTAACTATTTCATATGGTGTCAGGCCTCCCCAAGTACGCTGGGGGAAATTACACATTGCCATAAGGGCAAAAGGAAGGGCTTTTGTCCAATCTGTAGCCCAATCCTGTGTCATAGTGCGCAAGTGACCTTTGAGTGTCCTATTCATCCGTTCCACTTGGCCAGATCTTTGCGGATGATAGGGAGTGTGCAGCTGTCTCTTAATACCAAACCAAATCCTCAATACCCTCCCAGACACACCCGCAACGAAGGCTGGACCCAGATACGAAGAAAGAACAAAAGGTACGCCCCAAACAGGAATAAAACTGAGTGAGCAGTAATTTGATGGCAACCCCAGCAGTCATACTGGTAGTGGGATAAGCTTCTACCCATCCGGCGAAAAGACAAGTGACCACCAAGCAAATACCACCCCCCTCCTCTGGCACAGGGCAGATCTGCAAAACAAGCTGCAAAATCAAAGAGTCCGGAAGGCAGAAATCCATATAACTGACCCTAAGCTGGCCCATTCTGCCAGTCTTGAAACAGTGCAGACAAGCTGTGCCACAGAAAAAAACAATAAAAACTTCAGGCGATACCAGAGAACCGCAAAGGCATAATTCATAGTCACAGCGGTGATGCTTATGATGCAGGAACAGGGCAAGTGGAAACAATAGACTGTCAGGATAAATAAGCAGATGATCCTTTTTCCAGCAGCCCTAAGCATCACAGGTTGCACCCCACAAACTCCACAGGGTTTGGGTTTCAAAGGAAGTATCTTGATATTGCTGCAAGAGATGAAAGGGAAAACAGTCATATTAGACGGTGTTAAATACAGCAATGTCGGTGATGCTGATGCCCGAAGAACAGCTTGCCGTGCTTCTTGGTCTGCAAAATGGTTGCCCTTTGCAAACACTTCTGCTAGCTGTGCACTGGTAAATGGCAAAGAAGCTGATTCCACTACATCATTAACTGTTGTGACTGCATAGCCCATCTCATCTCTGAAAGCAGAACCATCCACAAACAGTTATAGCCGGGGCTGGTAAAGGTATAGGGGAAAGTTCAGGTCTAGCTCGAGAAAATGTCAAAATAGTTTGGAAACAATCATGAGACCCATCCTCCTCCACAAGTGTTGAAGGGTTGCATATTGATGTAGTACATACTGAAACATGAAGCCGAGAAATTATTAATTCCAGAGTCAATAAATGTGTGGAGGACAAAGGCTGAGTCTTGGTTAAATGGAGCAACCTAGAAAATGAATGTGCCACATACACTTCAAGAGGGTGCTGTAAAACCAGAAAATCAGTAATTTCAATTGCAAAAGCTACTGCTACCAAACTACGTAGACATAGTGGGAGTCCCAAAGTCATTGCATCAAATCGCTTTGAGAAATAGCCTACTGGCTTGCAACCAGTTGGGAAAGCTTGTTGTAAAAGCACACAGGTAGCAGAGGAATCAGAAATAGCCACATACAATTGAATGGTAAAGAATAAGCTGGCAAAAGATAAACATGGCGCATTTTCCAGTGCAGTTTTTTTATATTTAAAAAGGCTTCCCACTGTGATAAGTTGGGTACAATGAGACCTTCAGGTCCTTCTTTCCCAATGAGAGCATAAAGCAGAGCAGTAAGATCTGCGAAATTTGCTAGCCATTGTTTATCAAAAGGTTAACAGGAATCTATGCAGTAACACTGGTGTTGCTGGTAAAAGCAATGAAAGAATAGGTTTCAATCTAGCAGAGGTAATTGCACGACCAGATGGTGGTAGAACAATACCAAGGAAGGTAACACCTTGAGATACAAATTGCAGTTTAGACAAATTTACCTTCAAACCTAAATTAGCAATATGAGCTACACTGAGACAAGGAATCTGACAAACAAATCTCATAACTTGGTGAACATAAAATCAAAATCATCCACACACTGAACTAAAGAGGAATGGTCGAGTCTTACATCAAATAATGCAGTTCTTAGGGCCTGTGAAAAATATGCAGGACTATCAGTGTACCCTTGACACAAAGTGGTCCAAGTATACTGCTTATTGTCAAAATGGAAAGCAAATAACAATTTGTTTTCTTTGCTAATTCTTACTGAAAAATAAGCAGAACTCAAATCTGCAACAGAAAACCAGGTAGTCCCTGAAGGTATCTGTGTCCAGATATCATTTGGATTAGGCACCAAGGGAGAAATTGGCAAAATCACATTATTTACTGCTCGCAGGTCTTGCACAAATCTATAAGTCTTACCGTCAGCCTTTAGCACAGGAAGAATTGGAGTCTTACATGATGACGTTGTAGATTAAATGACACCTTGTTTCTGAAGATCTTCAATCACAGGACAAATTCCTTCAATGGCAGCTGCTGGCAGCGGATACTGCTTGAGCCTGGGAAGCTGAGCTACAGGTTTCACAACGATTTTCACAGACGGGATAGCTGACATTGGATCCCGGCACTGCCCACAGGGTAGAAGGAAGTTCTCCAAGAGCAGGATGAATGGTACTGGCATCTGCAGGGGACGGCACTTCAGAGAGAGAATACAGCTGGAAATATAACTTTCCACTCATCCAAGATAGAGTAGCACAGTGTGAAGCTAAAAAAAAAGTCCCGACCTAAAAGATTCACTGGTAAAGTGTCTCCTACAAGAAAGTTAGTAGGATACACAGTCTCTCCAATCTGCAAAGGTAAAAATTCAAGTATACGATGAGGAATTATCTTACCCTCAATACCTTCACAATGTACTATTGGAGCTTGTGCTAGTTGAATGTGATAAATGGCAGGCAAATCCTGTAAATGCAGTGCTGATGTTGTAGCTCCAGTATCAATAGCAAACTTCAAATTAGATCCTCTCGGCTTAGCTTCTAACTCACCCTGAGGAGTTATATTCAGATTCAACAATAGTCATGCATCCCATGTATCATCTCCACAATCTTCTGGGTTAGAGAAACATTGATATACGGGAGTGAATTCAGCTTTTACCGGAGGGGGAGGAGGGAAATCAGCTCTCTGGCCATCAAGATTCCGATTCCGGGAACAGTCTCGCTGCAAATGCCCAATCTCACAAGTACGCATTTCTCTGGACTGTCCACGCCCTCGCTGAGGATCCCCACGACCTCCTCTGGCTCTGTTTCTACCTCTCCCCCTGCCCATGGGTGGCTGCATAGAAGCAATCTGCAAGTTGAGCAATTTAGTCTTTTTCACATCTATTTTAGTTCGCTCTTCTTACTGTTCCTTGATAAATTTCAGTTCACTGTATCGAGCTCCTTCCAGAATTGCATCAGCTGTTCTAGCTGGCCAATCTATTATTGAAGTTTCTAAAATTTCTTTTATTCTCGGGATTTAAACCATTTACAAAAATATTAGTGAATCCTGAAGGTGTGTCTTCTCTCTCACCAGAATAGTTTTTAAAAGCTAGCATATACCTAGTGTGAAAATCTGTAACCTTTTCACCCCTATCCTGCCTTAGAGATGTTAATCTCAACCAATCCTTTACAGGTTTGCATACTACTTTAAGAGATTCTAACAGTTTTTCTCTACACAAAAACAAAATTATCTCTTTGAGTCTTTTCTTGGAAATCTATAACCGTGCCAGAACATAAATTATGTTGCTGGTGTAGAACGTCCTGAATAGAGCCTAAATCATAATATAATTGATCACACTCTTCTTTGTAAATTTCATAATGTCTGTCTAAATCTCTCTCAATCTTATCAATAATGTCACTAGGAACTCTTAATTCCTTTGCAACAAACACTATCACCTATTGCCACTTTTAAGATTCTTATTATAAGTACAATACTTTCTGTTTCATGGTTCAAACGTACTCTCAATTCTTTGAGCTGGGAGACATTCCAAATATCCAAAATACACAATTCTACTCCCCCTAACTTCTGTTGCTCTTTAAGTATTTTCTTTTTCTCTTAGTTCTGCTACACGAGTGATCCTCACTCACTCAGCTGGTCATTAGTTACATTTCTTAACACAAAGAACTTTTGTTTCAAAACAAACATTCCTATGTTTCTCATCATGTACCATCCGTTCCCACCATGTAAGCACAATTGCACGGTTTACCTTTAACCGCTAACTCATATCTCAGGCAATGGACCTTATCTACAGAGAAAGATCCCTCCAAAGGAAACTGCAAATTCACATTACTTGTTGTCACTGAATCTCTATGTGCTACGGAATCGATGGCTACATCACCATGCTTCTCATACATACAATAGAAGCATACAATAAGAAGGGCTAACTTTCTTAAACACTAAAGACCTAGCTCCGTCATGCCACTCATGCATCTGAGACTGAGCCTGTCTACGTAATAGATTACCCATCACTGGTAATACTCACAAATATTCTGGCACCTTCTACCCTTGCCTGGAATGCAGAAATCCGTATCCGGCGCAGCACCAACTGAAAGTGTACTCTGCACCTCCCCTCACCGGCAACATACCAAGGCTCTTGGGTAACGGAAATCCACACACAAAGCAATGAGAAGGGAAACTGTAAAAATTAGTAAATACACAACACACTTGTATTATTAAAAACAACCAAAGCTTTGGGAGAGCAAACTAGGCTACTGCCTTTGTTTACTCTGCCATCATAGCTTTAGGCCACTTTATTTATAGGTAAATATTTGATTATACAGCATAATTCTCATTTTATTGTTCTACGTCTAACATTACGTATCCATACCATCATAGTTCAGTTCTCATTAACATGGGTCATCATGAGAAGACATTCACATACTCTCAGACATAACTATGTAGGCATTAATTCTAATACTGACAGCTTGATATCTCTAACCCGAGACTGGGAGACAACTTGCCCTTTACTTATCTTATATAAACATAGACTAGTGTTTATTACTAGGAACCTTTCACCTAATTATCCTAGCAGAGTCTTTCAAGGATGTTACTGAGTAAAATGCTCTGAATGGTATTAACTCTTTCTTAGGGTTAGTACTATATTGTTGAGTACCCTGGCCGTATACACAGCCCTGTACAGACTAGCTTACTTTCATGTCGTACCCGATGTCTAATTTAAAGAACTATGCTATCAATCTCTCCTCTCCAAATCCCTCCCACACCTATTCTCATCTTAGATTTCCCATTCCTCCGCATGGAACCAAGTGGGTCTAGTGTCCTAATGGCACCGTCACCTAACTCTCTTCATTCAACCTACATGCATACCTGCACTCGATACCGCTTCTGTTACCGGCAGGCCCATCCCTCCAGAGTTGTGGCAGATGCGTTCCTCATCTCATGATCGGAGGGCCTCATGTACGCCTTCCCTCCCACACCACTAATTGCGAAGACACTGTTCAGGAACCTCTGACAAGGCCTCGCTCATCCTGATAGCCCCTTGATGGCCCAGGCAACCATGGTTCCCGCTACTCCTCCGGCTGTCGGTGGAGATTCCCATCCCATTGGGGAACTCTCCAGGGCACCTGTCTCAGGAGGGGGATTCTCTTCTGCACCCCAACTTGGGGTCCATGTCACTGACAGCATGGCTGCTGAAAGGGTGACCCTAGCCCCTTTCAACCTCAGGTGAGGTAGAGAAGATCCTGCTGGCCTCTCGTAAGGCTTCCACTAGGAAAATTTCCCCCCTCAAATGGTGCAGGTTTTCAACTTGGTGTTCAGAGCATGGGACCAACCTGTTCTGCCCAATTGGACTAGTGCTAGAGTACCTTCTCCACCTCTCGCAATCTGGGCTTAAATCGAACTCCGTCAGGGTGTACCTCAGTGCTCTGGCGGTGCACCACCACCCAGTGGATGGCAAATCCCTCTCGGTCCAGCTGGTGGTGGCCCACTTCCTAAGCGGTCTGCTCTTATCGAAGCCCCCGGTTTGCTCTCTGACGACTAAGTGGGATCTCATTGTGGTGTTGGGGCAGCTCATTCGCCCACCCTTTGAGCCTCTGGATATCTGCCACCTGCAATACCTCTCGTGGAAGGTGGCGTTCCTGATCATGCTCACCTCCGCTCGCAGTGTCGGCGAGCTCCAGGCCTTAGCAGCGGAGGCACCATATACCAGGTTCTACAAGAACAGGAAGGTGCTCCGCACACACCATAAATTCCTTCCAAAGGTGGTATCGGCCTTCCACCTTAACCAGGAGGTGGTACTTCCCACCTTCCCAAGACCTCACACCAGTAGGGGTGAGATGGTTCTTCACACTCTGGACTTTTAAGAGGGTGTTTTCCTTCTACATCCAACATACTCAGGGTCACTGCAAAGCTGCTCAGCTTTTCATCTTATATGAACCCAGTCGTCTGGGGGAGGCGGTGACCAAGCATACATTGTCTACCTGTGTGGTGGACTGTATCGCCCTCGCCTATAAGCAGGCAGGACTCCTGCTGGAAGGCCGTGTTGGGACACACCGTGTCGGGGCCATGGCAGCCTCGTTGGGAAACCTGCGCTCCGTCCCCATGGTAGACATCTGCCGGGCCGCCACCTGGTTTTCAGTCCATACCTTCGCAGCCCATTATTGCCTGGAAAGGAAATCCTGATGGGACAGTGCCTTAGGTCAGACTGTGCTCCGTAATCTTTTCGGTGTTTAGGCAACTGCTATCCTCCAACCCTTCTGTGTTCAGGCTACCTGAGTGCTGGTTTCCATTGGACATAGGGGTCCTACTGTAGTCTGTAGCCACGGACTCAATTGCTGCTGCTCACGGCTCCCCTTGAGGGTGACCGTGTTTTTTTGCTATGGGCTTTCGGTAGCCTGTAGCTGGGGAGTCTCATATGTGAGGACTGATTTCCTGTTTGTTCCTGGAGAAAGCTTAGTTACTTTCCTGTAACAAGTGTTCTTCGGGGACAGCAGGAAGCAGTCCTCACAGTCCCTCCTCCTCCCCTTGGAGTTGCTTCTTTACCATCTTTTCTTTTCTGGCCGTCTTTTAGCTATGCCATCTGACTGAGCAAGATGGCTCCCTTGGGCGGGAAGGGGACCACACATGCGTGGTAGCATCTTGCAAAGGCTTTCCTTGAAAGCTGATGGGATCCTTCCGCGAGGGCTCCGTCAGTGCTGACGACACCCATATGTGAGGACTGATTCCTGCTGTCCCGGAGAACACCTGTTACAGGTGAGTAACTACGCTTTATCTGCCGTCATTTACTATGTTACTCTGTTACATATTAAGTTCTTCCTAAGGTGATATTGGATTTACACCTTAAGTAGCCAGTTATCCTTCTGATATTTTTTTCCATACTGTTCTTGCACAGTCTGGATTACAAAAGAAACTTAGCTCTCCACTTGGCGCAAACTAAAGCCCTAGGAAGTCAACCCATCTTTTCATTTGATTCATAGTAAACCAGCATTGCTATTACTAAGTGCACCCTTTTCATTGGATAACAGATTGTTTCTCCAGGACCAAGCAGGAAGTCAGTCTTCACATATGGGTGACGTCGGCGCCGACGGAGCTCCCGTGCGGAGCATTTCCCCAGCATTCATAGAAAGCCTTTGGGAATGCAGCGCGCATGCGCGGTCCCCTTCCCGCCCAAGGGTGCCATCTTGCTCAGTCGTCTTTTTTCCGCGGAGCCCGACGGATGTATATTCGTTTCACCCGAGGAAGAAGTTGATTTATCTCCAGGAACAAGCAGGAATAAGTCCTCACATATGGATGGGTACGTCGGAACCGACGGAGCCTGCGCGGGAAAGCTCCCCTGCTTCCCTGAAAGGAACCTTTTGGGGCCTCCCACTGCACACGCGCGCTGCCTTCCCGCCTTCCTGACCAGCTCTCCTCAGTTTCTCTTTTTCCGCGGAGCCAGCAGGTCGTGTTCCTGTCACTGCTGAAGAAATTATTGTTTTAGTTTGTTTCTTTAGACCGCGTACCTGCCTTCCCCATACCGAAACCGGTACCGCCGGTCTCTTTTCTTTTCTTTAAAAAAAAAAAAAAATCTTCTTTTGCACAACTTGGTGACTTCGGTTAGGCCTCAGGCCTACACAAATTCTCCTCATGGAGAAACCAGCCCCTGGTTTTAAGATGTGTACCAAGTGTAGTGCTGTTATTTCAGTCACAGACACCCATGAATGGTGTCTTAAGTGTTTGGGACCTGACCACTCCATTCCGGACTGCCCATCCTGCTCCCAGATGTCTAAACGTGGGTTGCAGAACCGGGCCAACAAATTCCATGTGCTGTTTGCTTCTGATAATCCAGCATCACAGTCATCCAGGTCTTCCTCTCCGGATGGATCTCAGGTAACCAAACCCTCTGTGGGCAGGTCCTCAAAGAGCAAATCTCCTTCAAAGCATCGAGAGGCTCTCTCTTTTGAGTCTGAGGATCCTGCCCCAGCCAAACAACCCCGGCGGGAAGCTCTGGCTTCCAAAGCACCATCTATGGGGTTATAGGTTGACATCGATGGCATGGCCTCGACTGATCACCTGTTGGACTGCTCTGGGGTACCGGCCCATACCGGTACCGACATCCAGGCAGCAGTGGCGTCTATGAGCAATACTGTTCAGACCATGCAGCAGGCCATGCTGGCTTTTATCAATGCTGCGACGCCCTCGGTATCGCGTTCAGCGATACCGGGTCCGGTTCCGGTATCGTCTCCCATACCGGAACCGAGACCATCGACTTCCAAACGCAGATCGGTTCCGCATGCCGGATCCGGGTTTTTACCCGATACCGATCCCATACCCGGTACGCCCGATGTCGATACCGATCGGTATGCGTATCGTGCGTTGGAAGCAAATAGAGAATACTCTGATTCCTCAGAGGATTTCAACTCCTCTGAGGACTCTGATGAGCTGTCTCTAGTTCTTCATGAAGACCCATCTTCCCCAAAGAGGAGAATGTCTCCACCAGAGGATTTGTCCTTTCAAGAATTCATTATTGAATTAGCTAAAGGACTTTCTATTACCACATCCTCAGAAAAAGAACCTAGGTCAAAGAAATTGGATATTTTAGGATACCCCAAGGTTCCTAAAGAGGCAGTCACCCTGCCTATCCATGAAATCCTTCAAGAACACTTGATGGACTTATGGGAGGCTCCTCTAACGTTGTCTCCTTATTCTCGTAGGCTGGACACCATGTACCGGGTCCCTCCTCCTCCTGGTTTTCAAAAGACTCAGTTGCCTCACCATTCCATTGTGGTGAAGTCTGCACTGAAAAAGATTAAGAGTACCAAAAGGCACTCTTCTACCCCTCCAGGACGAGAATGTAAGACCCTAGACTCTTTTGGCAAGAAAATTTTCCAGGCTACTATGCTTATAGCCAGGATTAATTCTTACAGTCTGTATATGGGCATGTTTCTTAGAGAACTTGCCCTAAAGATACGACCTTTTGCCTCCTTTATCCCTGAGGATAGAAAAGAGGAGTTCATTTCTCTGGTGAAACAGCTTTTAGATGTTTCTAAGTTCTCCAACAGAGCAGCTTTTGATTCCTTTGAGGGTGCCGGTAGAGCTTCGGGCATTGCGATAGCAGCCCGACGACTTGCTTGGCTCCAGGCCTCTGACCTAGAACCCTGGGTCCTGGATGGCTTACGGAATCTGCCCTGTACAGGTGAGAACTTACTTGGTAAGGACTGGCAAATTAAAGCCACCCAAATGGATGCAGAAAATGCTACCTTGGATAGACTTTCTAAGTCTACCTCTGCTCCTGCCAAGAAAAAGTCTTTCAAGAGGCCTTACTACAAGAAGGCCAGATTTTCCACAAATACTGGCCAACAATCTTCTCAGCCTCGCTTTGCTACTAAACGTCAGCAACCTAAACAGGCAAAGTCAAAGCCTGCAGTGTCTACCACTCCTCAGCAGGCTCAACCCCCTCAGGGGTTTTGACTTGCCCCTAGAGAACTTAACATTTCTGGCTCTAGAACAACCAGAGCCCCTCACCATTCCCGGAAGGTTAGCTCACTTTGCTCCCAGATGGGAGCAAATCACATCAGAGCAATGGACCCTCTCTATCATCAGAGAGGGCTACAAACTTCATTTTTCCAACCTTCCTCCATATACCATGGTGAGGCACTTCAATTCTCCCCCATTTCTCCTGGACCTGTTGGATCAGGAGATCTCTTCTCTCCTTGCCCAAGGGGCAATAGAAGAGGTTCCTCTTCTTCAACAAGGGACAGGATTCTACTCCCCTTATTTTCTCATAACAAAGAAGACAGGGGGATTCAGGCCTATCCTAGATCTGAGAGAATTGAACAGATTTCTGTACAAGGAGAAATTCAAAATGCTTTCCCTAGGCATTCTCCTTCCATACCTTCAGAGTCAGGATTGGCTTTGTTCTCTAGATCTCAAGGATGCGTACACACATATACTCATCCACCCATCCCACAGAAAATATCTAAGATTTCTGTTTCAGGGAAAACATTTCCAGTACAGAGTACTTCCCTTCGGTCTAGCCTCTGCTCCAAGAGTGTTCACCAAATGCATGGCAGTTGTTGCCGCATTTCTAAGAGGTCTGGGAATTTTTGTATTCCCATATCTGGACGACTGGCTCATCCGAGCTCCATCTCAGTCAGAGGCCCAGATTTCCCTGGACCGCACAAGGCACCTTCTGCAGTATCTGGGACTTGTGGTAAACCTTCCCAAGTCTCAACTTACCCCTACTCAGTCTCTAGAATTCATAGGGGCCCAGTTGGACACCACCACTGCAAGGGCCTACCTGCCTCAAGTCCGGGGCCAACGTCTGCTGTGCTTGGCCTCCCAAGCTCAGTTCAGCAGTCACTTGACAGCCAGAGAAATGCTGCGACTTCTGGGCCACATGGCCTCCACTGTACACGTGGTGCCCTACGCTCGTCTTCATATGAGAGCGGCTCAATGGACCTTGGCCACCCAGTGGACTCAAGCATCAGGAGCGCTCTCCGACCAAATACTCACCTCAAAACGTCTGTTTTGGTCCCTCCAATGGTGGATGTCCACCAAGAATCTGTTGTTGGGGGCCCCCTTCCAACCTTTGTTGCCCCAAGCAACCCTCACAACAGATGCCTCCCAAACAGGGTGGGGAGCCCATCTACAATTCCTCTCCACTCAGGGTACTTGGTCTCCGCAGGAGACCACCCTTCACATCAACCTCCTGGAACTGCGAGCAATCTTTCTTGCCCTCAAAGTCTTCCATACCCTCCTTGTCAACCTGACCGTCCTAGTTCAGACAGACAATCAGGTGGCCATGTTCTACGTAAACAAACAAGGAGGGACAGGCTCTCTGTCGCTTTGCAACGAAGCTCTCAGATTGTGGGCCTTCGCCAGAGAGCATCAAATTCATCTTCTGGCAGTATATCTTCCAGGGGTTCAAAACTCTCGGGCAGACAGACTCAGTCGAGTTCTGCTCCCACACGAATGGTCCCTACATATGGACCAGATAGGCAAAATCTTTCAGGAATGGGGAACCCCGGACATAGACCTCTTTGCAAGTCCGTGGAATGCCAAACTTCCCTGGTTCTGTTCCAGGACTCCGTGTCAGGGAGCTCAGGCCACCGACGCCTTTCTCCTGCATTGGGGTCAGGAATTCCTGTATGCTTTTCCACCCATTCCTTTGATTCCCAAGACTCTGTTCAAACTTCAGAGGGATCACGGGTCGATGATCCTCATAGCTCCACGCTGGCCACGCCAAGTGTGGTTCCCTCTACTTCTGCATCTCTCCCAGGGACCCCCTCTGGACCTGGGAGCTGCGCCAGACCTTCTGTCTCAGGAGAAGGGGACTTTGTGGCATCCAAACCCCAAGTCCCTACACCTCAGAGCTTGGTTATTGAAGGCCTAAGCCTTCATGACTTCAATCTTTCTCAACCAGTGAAAGATATCCTGCATGCCTCTAGGAAACCCTCCACGAGGCGTTCCTATGCTTTCAAATGGAAACGCTTTTCCATTTGGTGTGCTCAACAGGGTCTTGACCCTCTAGCACTTCCTTTGAATTCTCTACTAGACTATCTCCTGCATCTTTCTAATGCAGGCCTTAAGACAAATTCAGTAAGAGTCCATTTGAGTGCTATTGCAGCATCCTTAAAACCTATAAATGGACAACCTGTCTCCTCTCATCCGCTTGTTGCAAGATTCATGAGAGGCCTGACTCTAACTAAGCCTCCCATTCGACCTCCTCCGGTAGCATGGGACTTGAACCTAGTTCTAGGTCAGCTTATGAAGCCACCTTTTGAGCCTTTACACTCCACCTCCTTGAAATTTCTTTCATGGAAGGTAGTTTTCCTCATTGCAGTCACTTCAGCTCGCCGCATCAGTGAACTGCAGGCTTTAGTGGCTAATCCACATTATACTAGATTTCATCATGATAAGGTGGTCCTTAGGACGAACCCCCACTTTATGCCCAAAGTGGTTTCGCCTTTTCATCTTAATCAAGAGGTATATCTACCTGTCTTTTTTCCGGCTCCTCATGCATCCAGTGCAGAGAGGAACCTTCATACTTTAGATTGCAAAAGAGCTCTTGCCTTTTACCTCAACAGGACTCAGCCACATCGAAAGTCTTCCCAGCTTTTCGTGGCTTTTGATCCTTCTCATTTGGGACGTCCAGTCTCCAAACGTACACTTTCCAATTAGATTGCTCAGTGTATTTCCTTTGCTTACCAGAGTAAAAACGTTTCTCTGGAAGGCCATGTCACAGCTCACAATGTGAGAGCCATGGCCACTTCTATGGCTCATCTTCACTCTGTCTCCATAGATCAGATCTCTCGAGCCGCCACATGGGCCTCGGTTCATACCTTCACAGCCCATTACTGCTTGGACAAGGACTCCCGCCGGGATGCCTTGTTTGGTCAGGCTGTCCTCAAACACCTGTTCCATACTTGAACAACTCCTGCCCACCTTCCCAGGATGGATGCCTGAGATCCATACGAAGATGGCGAACCCTTGGAATGGGATCTCCCAGGCATCTTAGCTAGGGAGTCCCCATATGTAAGGACTTATTCCTGCTTGTTCCTGGAGATAGCACAGTTACTTACCTGTAACAGGTGATCTCTGGGAACAGCAGGAATTAGTCCTCACAACCCACCCACCTCCCCTAGGAGTTGTATCTTCTATCTATCTTCCTTTCCTCTCTCTATTGTCTCAGCTATAAACACGAACTGAGGAGAGCTGGTCAGGAAGGCGGGAAGGCAGCGCGCATGTGCAGTGGGAGGCCTCAAAAGCTTCCTTTCAGGGAAGCTGGGGAGCTTTCCCGCGCAGGCTCCGTCGGTTCCGACGTACCCATATGTGAGGACTAATTCCTGCTGTTCCCAGAGATCACCTGTTACAGGTAAGTAACTGTGCTTTCTCTGCGTTACCCTGATTTCTTTGGTTCGCCGGTTTCCCTTTCCCTCCTGGGCCCGATACGTCTGTATCAAGCCTGGATCTCTTTTTCGGTTTTTGTCCTTAGTGACAAGCGTTTGCGCCATTTTTTCTTTTTTCATGGGCAGCCCTGTCTTTTGACCTTGCAGGGGCCCTTTTTCCCCCGATGGCTGCCAGCGGGTTTAAAAAGTGTGATCGGTGCAAGAAACTTGTCTCACCGACACACATGACTGCTGCCTCCGGTGCCTTGGACCCGATCATGACCCGATCTGTGGTCCGTGTGGGAAAATGTCCTCTAAGGCGTTACGGAGTCGGTAGCACCAAAAAGAAAGAATCTTCTCTGACTCCGCGTCCGGTCAGGCCCAGACCTCGTCAGAGGCCTCGACATCTTGGGATTCCAGCCCCGAGCAGCGTCGAGGCTCCTCTGAAAGGGGGTCTCCCTCGCGGGAGCATCATAAGAAGAAAAAACCCGCGAGGGCGTCGGTGGACGCACTCTGCTCCTCGAGGGCCAAGTCGCATAGCCCCTAGCGCCGTCCCGGGTCTTCAGAGTCGGAGAGGCCTGCAAAACAACCTTGTGTGGAGATGGAGTCCCCGGGTCACGTGAGCACTGTAGTCCTCGTGGACTCACCTCCAGGGGAGCCGACGTCGGTCCCAGTGCTGCCGGGGCTCGAGTTGGGGGCTGCTGAGTCTCCTGAGCTTGGACTCAGGATGATGGCCTTGGAGAGCAGCTTGGCTGCCTTCATGGAACAGCAGCGGGCACTGATCGCTGGTCTCACCCGGTGCATCTGTCCCGACCACAGGGACATCTACGTCCAAGTTGACCCCGGAGGCCGAGCCGATCCTCGAGTCCATGCGCGCTTGAGGCGATCCTCGGCCAAGGTCCCCCTTGGCCTCCCGTTTGGGACTGAGGTCGTCGACGCCGGTACCCTCGGCGTCGGGGCAGATGGCATCGATGCCTGCCCGACCGGAGCCACTCGATTCTTCCTCCGAGGAGTCTGGCTGGGAGACGGAGGATGAGGAGTCGCCCGACACCTTTCGGACTCGGTGCGTTCCTTCGGATTCGCTCGAGTCCGAGCCTCGGAGAAGGTCCCCCCCGGAGGATACCCGGTTCTCAGATTTCATGCGGGACATGGCCAAGGCTTTGGCATTCCCTTTGGATCCCGAGGAGGAGCCTTGAGCCGAGGAGCTCGAGGCCCTCCAATATGACTCTCCTCCGAAGGAGGCCTTTACTGTTCCGGTTCCTCCGATGCTGGAACAGTTGCTCTTCCGCATGTGGGAGGCGCCGGCCTCGACGCCGGTTTTGAGCAAGCGAGTCGATTCCATCTCTCGAGTCCGCAAGAGCCCCGGGTTCCAAAAGGCACAATTACCGCACCACTCCATGGTTGTAGAATTGGCCATGTATCGTCTGAAGAGTCAGAAGATGCACTCCTTGGTGCCTCCGGCCGGGAGGCCCGGAACCTGGATGCCCTCAGTAAGAAGTGCTTCCAGGTTTCTATGCTTGCTTGCCGTGTCCAGACCTACCAGCTCTACATGGGCATGTACCTTCGAGACCTGGTAAAGGAGATTGCCGGGTTCTCTGCTGGTCTCTCTGAGGAACCTTTGCAGAGGTTCAATGCTCTGTCCTCAGGTATTCGTGAGTGCTCGAAGTTTATATCTCGAGCAGCCTGTGATGGCTTCGAGGCTTCGGCCCGAGTAGCTGCAGCTGGCATCGGTGCACTACAGTCATCGGACCTCGAGTCATGGGTGCAGGACAAGTTGGTTGATGTCCCCTGCCGAGGTGAAAACCTCTTTGGCAAGCCCATGGCTCACAAGGCTGCCGAACTCGAGACCGAGACTCTTACCCGGACAAGGCTGTCCAGAAAAACCTCTGCCCCTTCTCAGAAGAAGGGCTTGGGGAAAAAGACCTTTTACCCAAGGAAGTCATCTGCCTATAAACAGTACCCTCATTATCAGGCCTCTGTAGCTCCCCAACAGGGTCAGCAGGCCAAGGAGCAGGGTCATGGGCCCCGTAGGCAGAAGGCCCCCAAGCCTCCTACTCCAGCTCCTGCTCAGCAGGGAGGGGGATTTTGACTGCATTGGCATAGTCTCTCCTCCTCAGCTGGCTCCCATCATCACTGGAGGCAGGCTGGCCCTGTTCGCCCACAGGTGGTCAGCTGTCACAAGTGATACCTGGGTTCTTAGTATAGTCCAGAAGGGCTATCTCCTCCACTTCCACCAGGTACCCCCTCCTATTTTCCAGGAGAGCCTCCCAGACTCCCTCTACCCAGGGACTTACTCCTGCAGGAGTTGGCAGGTCTTCTAAGGGATCAGGCAGTGGAACCGGTGCCCCACAACCTGAGAGGTCACGGCTTCTATTCGAGGTACCTCCTAGTACAAAAGAGAACTGGAGGCCTCAGACCCATCCTAGACTTGCAAAACCCTGAACAAGTTCTTGGAGAGGGAAAAGTTCAAGATGCTTACCCTTGGAATCCTCCAGCAGGGAGATTGGCTATGCTCCTTAGATCTAAAGGATGCTTATACTCACATCCTTATTCATCCAGACCACAGACAATATCTCAGATTTGTAGTGGGAGGAAACCATTGTCAGTACAGAATACTGCCTTTTGGCCTTACATCCGCCCCCAGGGTATTCACCAAGTGCCTGGCGGTGGTAGCGGCCTACCTCAGGGTTCAGGGCCTCTTTGTCTTTCCATATCTGGACGATTGGCTCATCAAGGGTCAGTCCCCACAAGAGGCCAATCAAGCCACCCTTCGCACTGTCGCTCTGCTTCAGCACCTGGGGTTTGTCATAAACTTCGCAAAGTCCAGTTTGCATCCCTCCCAGAACATGGCGTTCATAGGAGCTCGACTAGACACATTTCAGGCAAAGGCCTTTCTACCAGTGGACAGGGCCCACAGATTGATGGCTCTAGCCAGGCTGTTCCACAGCAATTCTCTAGTCTCCGCCAGACAATTTCTGAGGCTTTTAGGCCACATGGCATCCACGGTCCATGTGACTCCAAATGCTCGTCTACACATGAGACCAGCTCAGTGGGGCATCAGGACTCAGTGGCACCAGGCCACAGTAAGCCTCGCGGACAAAGTGAGGGTGTCCAGCCTACTACAGTCTTCTCTGCAATGGTGGCTTCATCTTCCGAATTTAGTGCAAGGGGTGCCTTTTCAGGCACCTCCACACTCTCAGGTGTTGACAACCGATGCTTCTCTTCAAGTTGGGGTGCACATTGCCAAGGTGATGTACTCAAGGCCTGTGGACTCCTTGGGAGGCCAAACAGCAGATCAATCTCTTAGAGCTGAGAGCTATCCGCTTAGCCCTGAGAACTTTCTCTCATCTCCTCTCACCAGTCCATCTTAGTTCAGACAGACAATTAGGTGGCTATGTTCTATGTGAACAAACAAGGGGGCATCGGGTCCCGCCTTCTCTTTCAGGAAGCGCAGAGGCTGTGCTCCTGGGCAGTCAATCATGGCATTCTTCTTAAAGCAGTCTACCTCCCAGGTCAGGAAAATTACCTGGCGGACAGATTGAGCAGGATTCTGCAGCCGCACGAATGGCAGTTGAACCCTTTAGTGGTTCAACAGATCTTCCTGAGATGGGGTCTTCCAACCATAGATCTCTTTGCCAGTCCTCTGAATCGTCAACTTACCAGGTTCTGCTCCAGACAACCGCATCCTCTGAGTAGCAGTGGATGCGTTTCTCATTCCATGGTCTGCAGTCCTCCTATATGTGTTTCCTCCCACGCCTCTAGTGTCCAAGACACTGTTCAAAGTGATCCGGGACAAGGCCTCAGTGATTCTGGTGGCCCCCAGGTAGCCAAGGCAACCCTGGTTCCCACTACTGTTGCAACTAGCGGTGGACACTGCTCTTCCTCTGGGGATGCAACCCGATCTCCTGTCTCAGGCCTGGGATCTCTCTTGAACCCCAATCTCCAGTCCCTCAATTAATTTGATGGCCTGGCTGCTGAAAGGGTAGTTCTAGCGCCTTTACTACTGCCTAGGGAAGTGGAGGACGTAGTCTTGGCCTCTAGGAGGCAGTCCACCAGAAAGTCTTATGCCTTTAAGTGGCGTAGATTTTCTGCCTGGTGTAGTCAACACAATGAGAATCCCTTCTCATGCCTGGTACCAGTGGTGCTGCAGTATTTGCTTCACCTGTCCAATTCTGTTAGAGTTCATCTTAGTGCTCTTTCAGCACACCACTCACAGGTGGAGGGTCAGTCTCTCTCCAGTCATCCTTTGGTGGCCCGATTCCTCAGAGGCCTGCTTTTGCTTAAGCCTCCAGTGCGTCCACCTGCCCCTGAATGGGGATTTAAATGTGGTCTTGCAACGGCTTACTTGCCCACCATTTGAACCATGGCTATTTGCCCTGTGCGTTTTCTGTCTTGGAAAACGCTATTTCTGGTAGCCCTTACCTCAGCTAGGCGGGTGAGTGAGCTTCAGGCCCTAGTTTCAGAAGCACCTTATACTAGGTTCTATAAGAACAGTACTCACCCTAAGAACTTAGGACTCACCCTAAGTTCCTTCCAAAGGTTGTCTTCTCCTTCCACCTCAATCAGGAGGTGGTTCTTCTGACTTTCTTTCCCAGGCCTCATGCTAGCCGGGCTGAGATGGTCCTGCATACCCTTGACTGTAGGAGGGTGTTGTCCTTCTACCTTGACTGTATGCGGGAGCGCCGGAGGGCGGTTCAGCTCTTCGTCTCTTATGACCCCAATAAGTTGGGGTTGGCTGTCTCCAAGCGTACTTTGTCCATATGGGTAGCTGACTGCATTGCTTGGGTTTATAGGGCAGCCGGCCTCTCGTTGCAGGGTCGAGTTACGGCTCACCGTGTCAGGGCGAAGGCTGCGTCAGTGGCTCATCTCCGCTCTGTTCCGTTGGCAGTCATCTGCCGGGCCGCTACTTGGTCTTCAAGCCAGACATTTGCAGCCCACTACTGCCTTGAGAGGGAGTCCCGCAGGGACAGTGCTTTCGGGCAAGCGGTACTCCATAATCTCTTTGAGGTCTAGGCAACTCCTACCCTCCGGCCCTGGTGTTGGGCTACCTGTCGGGGGCGTTATCAGAGAAGATTGTTCTTGCATGCTGAGGCTCTAGAGGGAGCTCATTTTTCAGTTTGGGGCCTCTGGTAGCCCTAAGCTAGGGAGTCCCATATGTGAGGACTGACTTCCTGCTTGCTCCTGGCGAAAGAGTAGTTACTCACCTGTAACAGGTGTTCTCCAGGAGCAGCAGGAATCAGTCCTCACAACCCTCCCTCCTCCCCTTGGAGTTGCAGTCATATGATTTATTTTTGCTATTTTTGCTGTCTTTTAGCTATGTCGTCAGACTGAGCAAGATGGCACCCTTGGGCGGGAAGGGGACCGCGCATGCGCGCTGCATTCCCAAAGGCTTTCTATGAAAGCTGGGGAAATGCTCCGCATGGGGGCTCCGTCGGCGCTGACGTCACCCATATGTGAGGACTGATTCCTGCTGCTCCTGGAGAACACCTGTTACAGGTGAGTAACTACTCTTTCTGCTATGTCCAAGCAGGCTTGATGCTTGATAGACATGTAAATCTCATAAAGTAAAATCTCCAGGAACAAGCAGGAATGAGTCTTCACATGTGGGGTACGTCGGTACCGACGGAGCCTGCGCGGGAACGCTCCCCTGCGTCCCAAAAAGGAAAGCTTTTGGGAGCATCCCACAGCGCCTGCGCGCTGCCTTTCCTCCTTTCCTAACCGCCTCTCTCCAGTTCTTCTTTTCCGCGGAGCCTGCAGGTCGTGTTCCTGTCACCGCTGAAGAAGTTCTTAATTTTATTTCTTTGGTCGCGCGTCTGCCTTCTTCAACGTCGGACCGGTACCGCTGGTCTTTTCTTTCTTTTTTTTAAAAAATATAATTCTTCCATTCCACTTTACTGTATATTTTTGTCTCTTTGGGCCTTAGGGGGGAGGAGTGGCCTAGTGGTTAGGACAAGGTACTTCAGGCTGGAGGGCCGGGGGTTCAAGTCCCACCTGGGGACAGCAATCTCAGGCCGGAGGGACTTGGATTTCTAGTCCTATAGGCACTCCTTGTGGTCTTGGGCAAGCCACTTAACCCTCCATTGCCCATGTTCCCTGTAAGTATTAGCGTATGTGTGTCATATCCCCTCGTGTTAAATGTATCTCCCAATTGACCGCTTTGACCTGGTGAAAAGCGGGATATAAATACAGCTAAATAAATAAATAAATAAATTAGGCCTAAGGGAAATTTCCTCATGGAAAAGCCCGCCTCCGGGTTTAAAAAATGCACTAAGTGCAGCAGTACCATTTCTGTTACCGACATCCATGACTGGTGTCTTAAATGTTTGGGTCCTGACCATTCCATCACGGATTGTGCGTCCTGCTCCATGATGTCTAAGAGAGGTTTACAGAACCGAGCAGCTAAGCTCAGTACCCTGTTTTCCTCTGATGCAGCTTCGGTGGCATCGACGTCGTCCAGGGCTGCTTCTTCCTCCTATGGATCTCAGGTAACCAAACATAAATCCAGCCTGTCCTCGAAGGGTAGATCTCCCTCTAAGCATCAAGATGCCTCCGGGCTTGCCCTCGAGGATCTTGCACCGGCAAAAGTACCCCGTGGGAAGCTCTGGCTTCCAAAGCTCCTCCTATGGGGTCACAGGTTGACATCGATGGCACGGCCTCAACCGATCACCTGTTACAATGTCCTGGGGTACTGGTAGAATCTGCTGGTACCGATGTCCCAGACATTGATGGCATCGATGGATCAGAATATTCTGACCATGCAGCAGGCCATCACAGCATTCATTCGAGCTGCGATGCCGCTGGTACCGCAACAGGCTCCGTTGCCGGTACCGGCTCCGGCACCGATCTTTGTTCCGGTGCCGGTACTGATTGCATCGGCTTCGGTGTCGACTGCAACGGTACCCTGTCCGATGATGCCCATCAGTACCGAACCGGTACCGATCACTCCCGATGTCGATACCACTCGGTACGCGTATCGGACTCTACAGGAGCATCCAGACAGGCGATACTTCGATTCTTCCGAAGACTCTGATGCATTGGAGGTTTCTGTCGAAGCATCGGTACTCCTTCCTCAAGAGCCGCCTTCTCCAAAAAGAAGAGTGTCTCCTCCAGAGGACTTGTCTTTTTAGGACTTTATAAGAGAGGTGGCCAAGGGGCTCTCTATCTCAGTAGCCCCTGAGTCAGAGCCTAGAGCCAAAAAGTTGGATATTTGCAATATCCTAAGGCTCCTAAAGAGGCAGCCACTTTGCCAGTTCATGAGATCCTTTATGATCACATGTTGGGCATATGGGAGACCCCTCTTACTATCTCTTCCCACTCTCGTAGGCTAGACACCATGTACCATGTCCCGCCTTGTCCTGGGTTTCATAAGACTCAGCTTCCTCACCACTCTATTGTGGTGGAGTCTGCCATGAAAAAGTTAGAGTGCAAAAAGGCACTCTTCTACCCCTCCAGGGAGAGAATGTAGAACCTTAGATGCTTTTGGCAGAAAAATCTTTCAAGCCAGCATGCTTGTTGCTAGAATCAACTCCTATAGTCTCTATATGGGGATGTTTCTAAAAGAAATTACAGATCTGCAAACTTTCCTCCCTTTTCTTCCAGAAGATAAGAGGGAAGAGTTTCTCACTTGGCTTAAGCATGCCCAAGATGTTTCCAAATTTTCCAACCGTGCAGCCTTTGACTCTTTTGAGGGTGCCAGCAGAGCTTCGGCTATTGCCATAGGTGCACGCAGAATTGCTTGGTTACAAGCTTCTGATCTGGAACCATGGGTCCAAGATGGATTGGGAAATCTTCCTTGTACAGGTGAAAACCTTTTTGGCAAGGATTGGCAAGCAAAGGCCACACAGATGGATGCAGAAAATTCCGCTTTGGATAGGCTTTCAAAGTCTACCTCTAATCCTGTCAAGAAGAGGTTGTTCAAAAAGCCATATTTTCCCAAGAAGGGAAGATATTATCCTGTGTATGGTCAACAGACATCTTCTGCAGGTCGTTTTGCTGCAAAGCGTCAACAACGTAAACAGGCCAAGCCTAAGGCTGCAAGGACCCCTGTAGCCCAACAGCCTCAGCCTCCTCAGGGCCTTTGACTTGCATCTAGAAAACTTAGCCTTTCTGGCTCTAGCAAAACCAGTGCCTCTCACCATTCCAGGAAGGTTAACTTATTTTGCTCCCAGATGGGAACAAATCACTGCAGAGCAATGGACCCTCTCCATCATAAGGGAAGGGTACAAACTTAATTTCTCAAACCTTCCTCCTCACACCATGGTGAGACAGTTCAATTCTCAAACATCTCTCCTCAACCTTCTCGGTCAAGAGATTACTACCCTTCTTGCCTAAAGGGCAATAGAAGAAGCACCCCTTCAACAGGGCTCAGGGTTCTACTCCCCCTACTTTCTTATCCCAAAGAAAACAGGGGGTTACAGACCCATATTAGATCTCAGAGAATTGAACAAGTTTCTATGCAAGGAGAAATTCAAAATGATTTCTCTAGGTACTCTCCTTCCATACCTTCGGAATCAGGATTGGCTTTGTTCTCTAAATCTTAAGGATGCGTATACCCATATACTCATCCATCCAGCACACAGAAGGTTCCTTCGGTTCCTTTATCAAGGGAAGCACTACCAATACAGGGTACTTCCTTTTGGTCTGGCCTCTGCTCCAAGAGTGTTCACAAAATGCATGGCAGTAGTAGCTGCATTCCTATGCACTCTAGGAATATTCGTATTCCCATATCTAGACGACTGGCTCATCCGAGCTCCATCCCAGTCAGAGACCCAGACTTCCCTAACCTGCACAATGCGTGTTCTGCAGTGTCTGGGACTGGTGATAAACATTCCAAAGTCCCAACTCACCCCTACTCAGTCTCTAGAGTTCATAGGGGCCTTGCTGGATAACACAACTGCAAGGGCCTATCTTCCCCAGGCCCGTTGCCTACGCTTAGTGCAGTTAGCCTCCCAGATTCAGTTAAAAACCCATTTAACTGCTCGAGAGATGTTACAACTGCTAGGCCACATGGCATCCACTGTGCATGTGGTTCCTTATGCTCGCCTTCACATGAGAGCAGCTCAGTGGACTTTGTCCACCCAATGGACCCAGGCATCAGGGGGTCTGTCAGACAAAATAGCAACCTCCAGGTGCCTCTTTTGGTCTCTCCAGTGGTGGAAGTCCCCTCAAAATCTGTTGCAGGGGTCCCCCTTCCAACAGTTGCTACCCCAAGCAACCCTTACAACAGATGCCTCTCCAAAGGGTTGGGGAGCTCATCTTCACGACCTCTCCACCCAGGGCATTTGGTCCCCACAGGAGACCTCTCTACATATCAACATCTTAGAGCTCAGAGCAATCTTCCTGGCTCTCAGAGTCTTCCATACCCTGCTCAGCTACAAGACAGTCCTCATTCACACGGACAACCAAGTAGCCATGTTCTATGTGAACAAGCAGGGAGGGACTGGCTCTGTCTCTTTGCAACGAAGCTCTGAGATTGTGGGCCTTCGCCAGAGAGCTTCAAATTCATCTTCTGGCAGTATACCTTCCAGGAGTTCAAAGCTCTTGGGCAGACAGACTCAGTCGAGTTCTGCTTCCACACGAGTGGTCCCTTCATATGGACCAGATAGCCAGAATCTTTCGAATTTGGGGAATCCCGGACATAGACCTCTTTGCAAGTCCGTGGAATGCCAAACTTCCCCGATTCTGTTCCAGAATTCCGTGTCAGGGAGTTCAGGCCAAGGATGCTTTCCTCCTTCATTGGGGTCAAGACTTCCTATACGCCTTTCCACCCATTCCCCTAATTCCCAAGACCCTGTTCAAGCTTCAGAGAGACCGAGGGACTATGATCCTCATAGCTCCACGATGGCCACGCCAAGTGTGGTTCCCTCTACTTCTGTATCTCTCTCAAGCTCCCTCCCTGGACTTGGGATCTGCTCCAGATCTCCTGTCTCAGGAGGGGGGAACATTGTGGCACCCAAACCCCCAATCTCTCCACCTCAGGGCTTGGTTGCTGAAGGCTTAGACCTTCAAGATTGGCATCTGTCTCAGCAAGTGAGGGGGATGTCCTTCATGCTTCCAGAAAGCCTTCCACAAGGCGTTCCTATGCTTTTAAATGGAAAAGGTTTACCATTTGGTGTGCTGAGGGGTCTTAACCCTCTAGCAATACCTTTGAATTCTTTACTGGAGTATCTCCTTCATCTTTCCCATGCAGGCCTCAAAACGAATTCAGTACGGGTCCATTTGAGTGCTATTGCAGCATCTCTCAAGCCTCTCAATGGACAACCTATTTCCTCTCATCCTCTTATTGCAAGATTCATGAGAGGCCTTCTTTTAACTAAACCTCCCATTAGACCACCTCCAGTGGCATGGGACTTGAATCTGGTTCTTGGTCAGCTCATGAAGCCTCCCTTTGAACCCTTAGCTACTACCTCCTTGAAATTTCTTTCCTGGAAAGTTATCTATCTTATTGCAGTCACCTCAGCTCGCCGCATCAGTGAGCTGCAGGCCTTAGTGGCTAATCCACCTTATACAAGGTTCCATCATGATAAGGTAGTCCTTAGGACCAATCCACACTTTATGCCTAAAGTGGTCTCACCTTTTCATCTTAACCAAGAGGTGTACTTACCTGTCTTCTTTTCAGGTCCTCATGCATCAAGTGCAGAGAGGAATCTTCATACCCTGGATTGTAAGATGGCTCTTGCCTTTTACTTACAAAGGACACAGCAACATAGAAAGTCTTCTCAGCTCTTTGTTGCTTTTGATCCCTCTCATTTGGGACTTCCAGTCTCTAAGAGAACACTGTGCAATTGGATTGCTCAGTGTATTTCTTTCGCCTATCAGAGCAAGAATCTTTCTCTGGAGGGCCATGTCACAGCTCACAATGTGAGGGCCATGGCAACCTCTATGGCTCATCTAAATTCTGTGTCCATTGACCAGATCTGTCGAGCGGCCACCTGGGCCTCGGTTCATACCTTCACAGCCCATTACTGCTTGGACAAGGACTCCCGCCAGGATGCCTTGTTTGGTCAGACTGTTCTCAAGCACCTGTTCCATGCTTGATCAACTCCTGCCCCCTCCATCCCTGGTTGGATGCCTGAGATCCATGGGAGGAGGTAGAGCCCTTCTCAGGGTCTCACAACCTTGGGGATCTCCCAGGCATCTCTAGCTGGGGAGTCCCCATATGTGAAGACTCATTCCTGCTTGTTCCTGGAGGTAGCACAGTTACTTACCTGTAACAGGTGACTCTGGGAACAGCAGGAATAAGTCTTCACAACCCACCCACCTCCCCTAGGAGTTGTATCTTTCTGTCTATCTTTCCTTTCCTCTCTCTCTCTTTGTCTCAGCTTTAAAACTCGAACTGGTGAGAGGCGGTTAGGAAAGGCGGGAAGGCAGCGCGCAGGCGCTGTGGGATGCTCCCAAAAGCTTTCCTTTTTGGGACGCTGGGGAGCGTTCCCGCGCAGGATCCGTCGGTACCGACGTACCCCATATGTGAAAACTTATTCCTGCTGTTCCCAGAGATCACCTGTTACAGGTAAGTAACTGTGCTTTCCATAATAGCACCCATTGCTCATCTCCTTAGAAAAGATCTGCAAGGCTGTGACATGGACTTCTGTCCATACAGTCACATCCTATTATAGTTTGCAAAGATGCTCCTAATGTGGTAAGTTTAGTCAGTCCCTCGTGAGGCGTCTCTCCATGATTTAGAATTCATCCCCATCCATTCCCAGGTCACATTTTGACTTCTATATTACTTTTGTTAAAATAAGAAAGTTCCATTGCTGCTAAAAACATGTATTTTCAGCTTATCTCTTTATTTAAAGTGAACCTGTGACCAGAGACTTCCTGTTGTGAGGACTGTCATCCTGTTCTCAAAGAAAGCAAACTTACTTATAATGGGTAGTCTCCAAAGACAGAATACAATGCCTCACAAAATCCACCTACCTACCTCCCCTAGTAATTGGCCGCTTTTTTAAAATGTATTTATTCAATTTTAGATAGAACCAAGACATAGTTTGTACAGAAAAGGATTTTCGCACAAAAATAAAACATTAGGTTATAACAAGGAAATACAATTAGAGAAAGAACCTATAGTTCACTATATGGGGGGTGTAAGCGTTAGAAAATATACATAGGCAGAGGATTAAACCTGAATGTAATAAGGAAAACTTATCTGTGATATAAGAAAAGTGTCATGATGCTCCTAGGACCACATATTAAATACACTTTTATTCATCACTTACAGTTTCAGGATGGATAGATAACCTGGCGTGTAGAAAGGCAGTTAAATCCCCTGGATTAAAGAAAACATATCTTACAGACTGATACTGATACACAATCAAACATTTACATGGGAGATGAAGATCAAATGACGCCCCTAGGTATAGAACCCCTGGTCTAAGCAACAAAAACGTCTTACAACCCTTCTGGGAAGATGGAAATTTGGAGCTCATAAAAGGGCAGAGAATGCTTCCTAAAAACATTTTTAATAATCCCTTACAGAAATGTAATCATTAATGTAGTCAGGAAACAAGATTCTTCAGGAGATACAATCAAAATGTTTGAAACATTTAATGCTTTTAAAACAGGTTCCACACTGGAATCACCTTGAACCTTCTTTACCAAGGACAAATACGCTTTAGATATTGGGGGGGAGAAGTTCATTGGGAACAAGCAGAATTTGTCAAATATTTCTTGAATAGTTCCATGGCTGATATCCCAGCCACCCTTGAAAAGCTCAACACACGAAGATTAACTGCCCAAGCTGTATTCTCCAAAGCTTCCAACTTTAAATTCTTAACTGTGTTATCTTTAACTAAGGTAGTATTCACGTCGGACACAGATGATGATTGTTGCTCACAAACTTCCCATCTGGATTTTGACTGTTCAGAAATAGCTTTACATTCCGACCCTTGATCAAAATTTGACTGGACTCTTACCAAAGAAAAGTTCTCTGGGAACAAGCAGGAAGTCAGCCCTCGCATATGGGTGACATCTGCGCCGATGGAGCCCTCGGAAGCATCCCTCTAGCTTTCAAAGAAAGCCTTTGGGAGATGCCACCATGCATGCATGGTCCCCTTCCCGCCTAATGGTGCCATCTTGTTCAATCTCCTTTTTTCCATGGAGCCTTTCAGACGTCTGTCTGATCTTTCCCCGGAAAAAGTTCATTTTTTGACCTGAGTTTCATACTCATCTCCGGTAGTGCACCGGTACTCTTCCCGCCACCCGAGCTTGCTGTTTTGGCATCAAGTCTCTGGCCTTTTGCAGTTTTTTCCTCTTTGGTGCCTTCACACCTTTTTTCCAACTGGTAGCACCGCGGGTCTTCGATCTCGCTGAGTTACTTTTTTCCCCCATGGCTACCAGTGGTTTTAAAAAGTGTGATTGGTGTGCTAAAATGTCCCTGACCGACACACACGACTGAAGCTTTCACTGTCTGTGGCCCGATCACGATCCCACAATCTGCGACCTCTGTAAAAAGATGTCCAACAAGGCTCTCAAGAGTTGCCAGCAGCAGTACGACAAGTTCTTCCTCGAGTTCCTGTTACCTCTGAAAACTAGGGCCTTGTCTGAAACCACGGCATCTCAGAATGACCCTATGAACCCCGAGTGGCATCATGGTTCTTCAGAGAGGGGTCTCCCTTGGGGGAACCCAAGAAGACCTCGAAGGCAGAATCCCTGGACAGCTCCGGCAGGTCAGGTAAGCCCCAAGCCAGGTCCTGCAGTCCCCTCGGTGCTTGCGCCGAAAGCTACGGAGCCTTCTGGCCTGGAGTCCAGAATGGCATCCCTGTAGTGCAGTTTGTCCACCTTCATGGACCAGTAATGGGTGCTGTTGTCCAGTACTACCAGTTCCTCCACCCGGACCACCAGGCCTTCAACATCCAAGATGTCCCTAGAGGCCAAGCCTATCCTCGAGACCCTTCAGCGTCGAATTGATCCTCGGCTGAGGTCTTGATCCAGTTCCTGCTAGACAGGGCCGCGATAGTTCTCAGCCAGTGTGCTCTGCGCCAGCTGCGGGGCCTTTGAGGGCCACGGGCCGGGGTCAGCCCCGGAACCTGCGAGCCAGCCTTCCCTCAAATCCTCGACAGACTATTCCGAGTGGAGACGGAGGACAAAGAGTTGCCGGACACCCCTTGCCACCGTGACGTTTCTTCGGACTTCCCTCCTTCCACGGCCTGGCAGTGGACCCCTCCCGAGGACATGGCTTTCCTTGATTTTGTCAGGGACATGTCCAAGGCTCTAGCATTCCCTAAGGAATAGGAGGAGGATCCTTGGACAGAGGAGTTAGAAATCCCCAATACAAGGTCCCCCCAAGAGAATCTCTCATGGTACCCATCCTGGAACGGCTAATGCTCTGTATGTGGAAGACACCAGCATCAGTGTATTGAGTCTGCCGGAGCTCGGGCTTCCAGAAGTCACAGCTGCCGCACAACTCCATGGTGGTGGAGTCGACCGTGTGTTTCGGATGAAGAGTTAGAAGACACGCTCCTTGGTGCCCCCCAGTAGGGAGGCATGCACCTTGGACTCCCCTGGCAGAAAGTGCTACCAAGGCCCGATGCGTATCAGCCGCATCCAGGCGTACCAACTGTACATGGGCATGTACCTGAGAGACCTGGCGAAGGAGATTGCCAGGTTCTCGGCTGGTCTTTCTGAGGAATCCCTGCAGCGGTTCAAGAACCTGGCCAAGGCCATCCATGAGTGCTTCTAGTTTGTTTTGAGCAGCCTGATGGCTTCGAGTCGGCAGCTCGAGTAGCAGTGGCGGGCACCAGGCTTGGCTACCTTCATCCAACATAGAGCAATGGGTTCAGGACAACTTAGTCGATGTCCCCTGCCAGGGAGAGAATCTCTTTGGCAAACCCATGACCAACAAGGCTGCTAAGCTGGAAACGGTTCATGACGAGGACCAGGCTCTCTAAAAAGACCGCTGTCCCTCCCCGATGGAAGGGCTTAGGTAAAAAGTTCTTCTACCCGAGGAAGGGGTGCTGCTTACAGAAACTACCCACCTTTTCAGGCCTCCCTGGCTCCCCATCAGGACCAGAAGGCCAAGGGGCATGGGCATGGCCCTTGTAAGCACAAGGCTCCCAAGACCCAGGCGTCTGCCCCGGTCCTGCCAGGAAGGGGAGCTTTTGACTCCTTGGGCATAGCCTTCTCCACCCCAAGAAGTTCAGCAGCCCACAGGGGGACATCTTGTACCCTATGCCCATAGGTACACTATTCCTGGGCACTCCAAGTGGGCAGGGAGGGTTACCTCCTCCATCTGACTCAGACACCTCCCCCTTACTTCTTGGGAGAGCCCCCCAGGTCTATCCTTCACCGGGACCTTCTACTGAAGGAACTCGCAGGTGGTCTTGCGGACAGAGCGGTGGAACCAGTCCCCCTCTATCTCAGGGCCAAGGGGTTCTACTCCAGGTACTTCCTTGTGCCAAAAAGAACAGGGGCATAAGGACCATCCTCGACCTGCGCAACCTAAACAAGTTCCTGGTGAGGGAGAAGTTCAAGATTCTTTTCCTTGGAACATTGCTGCCTTACCTCCAGCAGGGAGAATTGCTATGCTCCTTGGATCGGAAGGATGCTTATACCCACATCCTCATCCACACCAACCACAGACAGTACCTGCGGTTCATAGTGGGGGACGGTTACAACCAATACAGGGTGTTGCCTTTCGGTTTGGCCTTTGCCACAAGGGTGTTCACAAAGTGCCTGGCAGTTGTGGCCGCCTTCCTCTGCCTATAAGGGGTCTCCGTCTTCCCCTACCTGGACGATTGGCTCATAACAGGAGGCATGGCCTCAGAAGTGCAGCAGGCCAACCACACGTACCAGCCAGGTCCTGCAGCACTTGGGGTTGTAATAAATTAGTCCAAGTCCCACCTTCTCCCGACAGTGTCTGGAGTTCATAGAGGCAAGACTGGAACACTCCAGGCAAAGGCCTTCCTTCCTGGGGACCGAGCCGACTGTCTCAGAGCACTGGCCCTAGACAGACATACAACACCGTCCTTCAGTGTCCTCTTGGCTCCTGTTGCACCTACTCGGGCGCATAATCTCCATGGTCCATTTCACCCCAGATGCTCGCCTTCACATGAGGGCTGCACAGTGGTGTCTTTGTGACCAGTGGAGGCAGACCACAGGCCGTCTCCGGGACAGAGTCTGTGACCCGCCAGTTGGCAGACTCCCTGAACTGGTGGCAAACTCCCCAATACCTCGAGGCAGGGATGCCTTTCCAAACCCCAAGCCCAGTAAGAGTTCTCACTATGGACGCCTCCCAGCTAGGCTGGGGAGCCCACTGCGAGGAACTCCGCACCCAGGATACCTGGTCGCAGGATGAGAGCAACCAGCAGATCAACCTTCTGGAGTTGCAAACAATATCCTTAGCCCTCTGAGCCTTTTGCCACTGCCTATGGCACAAACCAGTTTTGATCCAAACAGACAACCAGGTGGCGATGTTCTGTGTGAGCAAGCAGGGGGGCACAGGGTCCTCATGCCCTCTGCCGTGAGGCGATGGCCCTCTGCTCCTATGCAGTCCAGCAGGGCATGCTCCTGTGTGCAGTATATCTGCCAGACCAGGACAACTCACTGGCTGACAGATTGAGCAGGGTCCTTCAGCCACACGAGTGGCAGCTGGATCGCAGAGTGGCCAACCAACTCTTTCAGCTCTGGTGACAACCTTGGATAGATCTGTTCACCAGTCCAGACAACTACCAGTTGCCCCGCTTCTGCTCTAGGCAAGCCCACCCCTCCAGGGTGGCAGCAGACGCGTTTCTCATCTCGTGGTCGGAAGGTCTCATGTATGCCTTCTCTCCCACATCGTTAATTGCCAAAATGCTATTCAGGACCCTCAGCGACCAGGCCTCCCTCATCCTGATAGCCCCTCGATGGCCCAGGCAGCCATGGTTTCTACTGCTACAACTATCAGTGGAGACCCCCATCCCATTGGGGAGCTGTCTGAGGCTCCTTTCCCAGAAGGGAGGGTCTCTTGCACCCCAATCTGAGGTCCCTGTTGCTGACAGCATGGCGGCTGAAAGGGTGACCCTGACCCCTTTCAACCTCTCGGGTGAAGTGGAGGAGATCCTATTGGCCTCTCACAAGGCTTCCATTAGGAAAGCGTATGCCTTCAAATGGCGCAGATTCTCAATTTGGTTCGCAGAGCATGGGACTGACCCATTTTCCTGCCCAGTGCAGCTGGTACTGCAATACCTTCTCCATCTTTCGCAATCCGGGCTTAAATCAAACTGTCAGAGTGCACCTCAGTGCCTTTGCGGCGTACCACCACCCTGTGGATGGTAAATCTCTCTGTCCAGCTGCTGGTAACCCACTTCCTGAGGGGACTTCTCTTATCAAAACACCTGGTTTGCCCTCCGGCAGACGAGTGGGACCTTAATGTCGTATTGGCGCAGCTCACTCGCCTGCCTTTTGAGCCCTTGGCTATCTGCCACCTGTGTTATGTCTCATGGAAGGTGGTGTTCCTGGTTGCTCTCATCTTCGCTCGCAGGGTTAGTGAGCTCCATGCCCTGGTGGTGGAAGCGCCGCATACCAGGTTCTACAAGAACAGGGTGGTGCTCTGCATACATCCTAAATTCCTTTCGAAGGTGGTGTCGCCCTACACCTCAATCAGGAGGTGGTGTTACCCACCTTCTTCCCAAGACCTCATGCTAGTAGGGCAGAATGTAGAAGGACTTTAAGAGGGCCCTGTCTTTCTACATTCAATGTACCAGGGACCACTGTAAAGCTTCTCAGCTGGCTGTCTCATATGACCCAGTAGGCTGGGGAGGCAGTGTCCAAATATACTCTGTTTACTTGGGTGGCAGACTGTATCACCCTCACCTATGAGCAGGCAGGGCTTCCGTCAAGGTCATGGCAGTTCTGTGGCAAACCTGCATTCTATCCCAATGTTGGATATTTGCCGGGCCCCACCTGGTCTCAGTTTATACCTTCACAGCCTGTTACTGCTTGGCGAAGAAGTCCCGATGAGACAGTGTCTTCGGCCAGCCTGTGCTCCGTAATCTTTTCGGGGTCTAGGCAACTTCTACTCTCTGACCCTTCTGTGTTCAGGCTACCGGAGTGCTGGTTTCCCTTGGACACATGAGTCCTACTGTAGTCCATATCCGCGGACTCAATTGCTGCTGCTCATGACTCCCCTTGAGGGTGACCATTATTTTTCTCTGTGGGCTTTCGGTAGCTTGTAACTGGGGAATCCCATATGTGAGGGCTGACTTCCTGCTTGTTCCCGGAGAAAGCATAGTTACTCACCTGTAACAGGTGCTCTCTGGGGACAGCAGGAATCAGTCCTACCAACCAACCCTCCCTCCTCCCCTTGGAGTTGCTCTTTACCATCTTTTTTTTTTGCCATCTTTAGCTATGTTATCTGACTGAGCAAGATGGCACCCTTGGTCGGGAAGGGGACCACACATGCATGGTGGCATCTCCCAAAGGCTTTCTTTGAAAGCTGGGGGGGATGCTTCCGTGAGAGCTCCGTCGGCGCCAATGTCGCCCATATGTGAGGACTGATTTCTGCTGTCCCCGGAGAACACCTGTTAAAGATGAGTAACTACACTTTATTGCGTCCCATATGGAATCTAAAGTCGTCATCTCAGGCTGCTGGAGAGACTAGGAAATAGGGGCTACATCAGCTATTAATTTCACGCTAGTCCCACTGACCTGAACATAAGATATGCCATACTGGGTCAGACCAAGGTCCATCAAGCCCAGTATTCTGTTTTCAACAGTGGCCAATCTAGGTCATATGTACCTAGCAGTTTCCCCAAGAGACACAAGTTCCACAATGCTTGTACTGGTTCAAGTATTGATATCCTGGGTCACTTCTTAATATTGGTTTATGGACCTTTCCTCCAGGAACTTGTCCAAACCTTTTTTAAACCCAGCTACACTAACAGCCTTTACTACATCCTCCGGTAACAAATTCCAGAGTTTGATTACACGTTGAGTGAAAAAATATTTTCTTTTATTAGTCTTAAATAGTTTACCCTGTAGCTTCATTGCATGTCCCCTAGTCTTTCTATATTCTGATAAGGTGAACAGTCGATCTGCGTTTACCCGTTCCACTCCGTTCATTAATTTATAGACGTCTATCATATCTCCCCTCAGCCGTCTCTTTTCCAGGTTAAAGAGCCCTAACCTTTTTAGCCTTTCTTCATAGGAGTATCCTTCCATCCCCTTTACCATTTTGGTGGCTCTTCTCTGTACCTTTTCTAAAATCGCTATATCCTTTTTAAGATACGGCGACCAGAATTGCACACAGTATTCAAGGTGCGGTCTCACCATGGAACGATATAGAGGCATTATAATATCCTTTGTTTTATTTTCCATTCCTTTCCTTATCATACCTAGCATTCTATTTGCTCTCTTGGCCGCCGCTGCACACTGGGCCGAGGGTTTTAACATGGTATCCACAATGACGCCTAAATCTTTTTCCTGGGTGGTTGTTCCTAATGTGGAACCTTGCATCGTGTAACCATAGTTTGGGTTGTTCTTCCCTAGGTGCATAACCTTGCACTTGTCCACATTAAATTTCATCTGCCATTTTGATGCCCAGTCTTCCAATTTATCAAGATCCTCTTGCAATTTTTCACAATCCTCTTGGGTTTTAACAACTTTAAATAGTTTTGTGTCATCTGCAAATTTGATAACCTCACTCGTTATTCCACTTTCCAGGTCATTTATGAATATGTCAAAAAGCAGCAGACCCAGCACAGATCCCTGGGTACACCACTATTCACCTTTCTCCATTGGGAAAATTGGCCATTTAGCCCTACCCTCTGCTTTCTATCTTTTAACCAGTTCCTGATCCACAATAGTACACTGCCTCCTATCCCATGACTCTAGTTTTGCCAAAAGTCTCTGATGAGGGACCTTGTCAAAGGCTTTCTGAAAGTCCAGATACACAATATCAACCAACTCACCTTTGTCCACCTGTTTATTCACTTCTTCAAAAAAACATAACAGATTAGTAAGACAAGATCTACCTTGTCTAAAGCCATGTTGGCTGTCTCCCATTAGGTTGTGACTATCTACCTGAGATTTCTCCGCTGCTGAAACACTGCCCAAGACATCTCTGATGCTGCTGGAGGATAGCGACTGGTCTGCTGACGCTGAATTCCCACTCCTGGAAAATAACACACCACTAATTTCCGACACAGTTTCCTCCGAGACAGCTGCCGGCAGTTCCAAGCCTTTAGGGCAGGGTGACTGGGCCCGTGCAGCAGGAAACCAGCTGGTATCTAGGTCGTAAGACTGCAGATACTCCTCTTCACCCCCAACAGTCAAGCCTGAACGTAACTTCTACATTACCACCTGGGAAGCTCCAACAAAACGGTCATCAGAAGGGTAACAGATCATTGAGTCTCAGTGGGGTAAGCCCTAGCTTTCCCTTTCCATTTAGACATGAGGATGGAACAAACACTCACAGCGCATCTTAGGTAAGCCACACCTATATTGGCTTCTTTTACTGCAAGCTTTCTACTAAACTGATTTAGCAGTACACGACATTGCTGATGCAGGAACCCCACACATGTTAAGTCAAGCAATCTGGAAAGCTCTTAAGCTTTAACATGTTACAGTCCCTGGCATTGTCAGATGCTGTCACCCATTTGTGAGGACTGGTATCGTGCTGTCCTCAAACACCTCTTACAGGTAAGCAACTTCACTTTTTCCCTCTCATCGAGCCCACCTATTGCAGTAGTTGTCCTAGGAAGCGGAGTTACCATGGAACCCAGTAAAAGTGCATTCCTTATCGTCCCTCCAGTCCAGTCCCGAACCTCTGGGTAGTGCACCTCCTCCAGCAGTTTGGAGACTGAGCATGCCACACGTTTGAAAGCACCAGTACTAATACCACTGGCCCCTCCTACGGGCTCCCAGTATGCTCAGTCTCCAAGCAGCTGGAGGAGGTGGCCTATGGGCTCCCAGTATGCTCAGTCTCCAAGCAGCTGGAGGAGGTGGTGAGCCTGGATTCGGGGCTCACTGAAGGAACAAATAAGGAGCTTCCTTAGTTAAGTGTTTGTTGTTTTACTTCTATTTCACAATTTAAATAAAAAAGAAAAAGGGGGACAAGGCAGCCTTCAGTGGGGAACCTCTTACCGCTCCTTTCCCTCTCTCTCCTCGATAGTTTGGAGTAGGTTGAGAGCTCTGCCGGAGTCTCTGGGCTTTGGTGGCTCCCGATCCCATCAGCGGGTAAGGAGCTGCTGTCACTGCTGCAGCGGCCTGAGGTGAAGCGCTCCTGCCCCCTCCCATTGCGCCGAAGCCAAGAACTGCCTGAGTGTGGGGTTTATGCTGCCCGATCCAGTGGTGCCGGATGCAGAGGTTTTCCCTTTTAGTGGGAGTTGTTGCAGGTACAGCACAGGAGAGAAACCAGTCGTCATTAACGGCACAGGGGTGAGCCGGCCTGTATTTAGTGCGACGGCTTGCACCTTGTGGGGATCACGCGACAGCTCAGAGCAGGAAGTTGGATTGCCGGGCCTTGTTCCCGCACTTTTATTAGGCAGTTGGTACAGTTCCATTTTGTGCTGGATTAACTGCGGTCATCGATCCCAGGCCTCGGGGAGACTTTTTCTTTCTTTTTTTTATCCACGTCTGCGGTTATTTGGTACTGTCCTCATTAAGAAACTAAAAAAAATAAAAAGCCTTTTCCTTTTTTGTTCAGAGGTTGCAAATAGCAATGAGGAAAAGTTAAGGGGACTGCTATTCTTGCTTCTCCTGTACTCAGTACAAGTTGGTGTCCATTACCAGTGTTGGGATCCAGATACAGAAATTCACCCATGCCTGCACGCTCGCAGTGTCTTGTTTGTGGTACCCAGGGAGAAGCCGTGTCAGACGTGGGGGTGTGCCACGGCTGTGCTTCAAGGCTGCCAACATGGAACAGGCGCTTCAGGACAAGGCTAGGGATTCCACGCCTTCAGCAGCGCAAGGGGCTCTGGGTTCTGCAGAGGTGCTCTCCCTTGAGGCTACTTTCTCTCCACGGGAGCCGGTTCCTGCTATTCCAGGTGCCTCGACTTCCCACAGTTTGGTGGGAATGGCTCTTGGGGGGGTTTCTCTCCAGAGTTTGTGCTTCTGCTGCACCAGGCCTTTTGCTTACACCAACAGGGTGCTATGGCTGATCCCTCGATAGCAGTGGCTTGTGCGGGTCGGATCTCCTTGAAAAGGGGGGAGGTCTCTGGTACCGGGCCAGCCAAGAGGGCCCTACTTTTAGAGGACCAGCTATCTGCGTCCGAGTGGCTGGAAGCAGATGAGCTGGACCCGGACCTGGAGTTGGATGGCGAGGAGCTTGAGGAATGGGAAATTCAGGAGCCAGAAAACCAAGCTTGGAGTGTCCGGATCTTTTGGCGGGAAGAGTTGCCCACTTTAATTGCGGAGTCTCTTCAAGCCCTCAGTTTGCCGGCTAGTTGCCCGGTGGAGGAGACGACGCTGGAGGATCCTCTCATCCAGGCGGTGAGGAAGACGCAGGCGGTCTTCCCGGTACACCGGATGATTAAGCAGATGATCCAGGACAAGTGGGATCTGCCGGAGGCAGGTCTTAGGGGAGCGAGAATCATTTCTCGTCTCTACCCGCTGTCGGATCAGGAGCGCAAATTGTTTCATTCCCCACACTTAGAAACATAGAAATATGATGACCGAAAAAGACCACATGGCGTATCTAGTCTGTCCTTCCATATCAACAACTACAACAGTCCCCTTTTTTCCTTTAGAGATCCTCTGTGTTTGTCCCATGCTTTTTTTGAATTCAGTTACTATCCTCATCTCCACCACCTCCACTGGGAGACTATTCCACGGATCCACTACTCTTTCCGTAAAGAAATATTTCCGCATATCACTCCTGAATCTATCACCCTTCACCCTTATCCCGTGTCCCCTCGTAGCAGAACTTGCTTTCAATTGAAAGAGGCTCTCCCCCTGAACATTTATGCCACGGAGGTATTTGAACATCTCAATCATATCACCTCTATCCCGCCTTTCCTCTAAGGTGTACATATTAAGATCCTTAAGTCTGTCCTCATATGCTTCACATCCTTTTGAAGGTGTGGTCTCCAGAATTGCACACTATACCCCAAATGAGGTCACACCAAAGACTTATACAGAGGCACTATCACCTCCTATTTTCTTCTAGCCATTCCTCTCCGTATGCACCCAAGCATCTTTCTAGCTTTTGCCATTGCCGTTTCTATCTATTTAGCTACTTCAAGATCATCAGACACAACCACACCTAGGTCCCGCTCTTTAGTGGACAAAAGTACTTCACCCCTTATACTATATTGCTCCCTTGGATTGCTGCAGCCCAAATGCATGACCTTACATTTTTTAACATTAAATCCCAACTGCCAAATTCTAGACCATTCTTCAAGCTTAGTTAGATCCCTCCTCATGTTTCTATACCTTCCTAGGTGTCTACTCTATTTCAGATTTTGGTATCTGCAAAGAGGCAAACCTTACCCGACAGCCCTTCCGCTATATCACTAACAAAGATGTTAAAAAGAATCAGACCAAGGACAGATCCCTGGGGAACACCACTGGTAACATCCTTCTCAGAGAGAGCTCCATTTACTTGTACTCTGTCGCCTCCCACCCAACCAATTTCTAACCCAAGCAGTAACTTTAGGGTCCATCCCTTGGGTGCTCAGTTTGTTTATAAGTCGCCTGTGAGGAACAGTGTCAAAGGCTTTACTGAAATCTAAATACACCACATCTAGGGCTCTCCCTCGGTCCAACTCCCTGGTCACCCAGTCAAAGAAATCAATCAGATTTGACTGACAAGACCTGCCTCTGGTGAATCCATGCTGCCTAGGATCATGTAATCCGCTGGACTCCAGAAACCTCACTATTTTCTCTTTCAGCAGCGTTTCCAATAATTTACTCACCACCGGAGTTAAACTAACTGGCCTGTAGTTTTCAACCACATATTTACTTCCTTTGGCACCACTCCCGACTCGAGGCATATGACTCTATGCAGCAAGATTTGTAAATAGTTTACCCCTGTTATCCAAGTTATTTGCCCTGTTATCTGTAAACTCATACGTGTTAATTGTACTGAGCATTTTTGTTCCATGTAAACCGCGCTGATGCTGAATAGTGCAGTATATAAGAGACTGTAAATAAATAAATAAATAAATAAAGGTCAGTCAGTGGAGCTGCTAGAGTGTCCCCAAGTTCCCTCAGTATTCTAGGGTGTATCCCATCTGGTCCCATCGCTTTGTCTACTTTAAGTTGAGTTAGTTTCTCACGAACACAGTCTTCCGAACTTGGACGCAGCAATCTCAGCGGTGACAAAGAAGACAACCATCCCAGTGGAGGGGGAGCGCAGCCCTGAAAGATGGGCAGGACAGAAATTTGGACACTTTGTTGAAGCATGCATTTGACGTTAATGCGCTATCTTTGCAGGTTTCTCTTTGTGGAGCCTGGGTGGCGAGAGCCTGTCTTCACTGGTTGCAACAGCTGCAGCAACTGTTGGGGTTCGACACTGGAGCAAGTGGCGGAGGTAGCTAAGCTAGAGTCAGGGGCAGCTTACCTCGCTGATGTCCACTATGATCTCATTTGCAGTTTGGCTAGGAGCATGGCGTCAGTGATAGCGGCTCGTCGCTACCTTTGGCTGCGGAGTTGGGCAGCGGACAGCTCCTCCAAGTCCCAGCTCAGCAAACTCCCCTTTAAGGGGAAGCTCCTGTTCGGGGAGGATCTCGAAGTTGATCAAGTACTTGGGAGAATCCAAAGGAGGATGCCTGCCGGAGGATAAGCCGAAGCAGGGGCACAACGCGACAGCGCCTTGAGGCCAGATGCGATATTTCTAGTGTTCTCGTACCCCCTGCCTTACTGGTTTCCAGAGGGGGAGATTCCCTACTCATGGGCAGGGATTTAGAGGATTCAGAGGGGCAGGCAGAGGTTTTTCTGCCCCTCTACCTCCGGTTTTAAAAAGTAACAATGAAGGGAGGAAGGCCCAAGCAGGGGTGCAGCCCGTTGGAGGTCGGCTATGGGATTTTTATCCTGCTTGGGCCCAGATAACGTCCAACCAATGGGTGCTGGAAATCATCTGCCAGGGCTATGCCCTTGAGTTCACCCATCCGATCGCCGAGTCCTTTGTGCAGTCCCCGTGCAAGGCACTGGGCAAGGCATTGACAGTAAAGGAGACCCTGGCTCTGCTCCTTCAGCTGTGGGCAGTGGTCCTGGTCCCCAGAGAGTGAAGATGCGGTCGATACTCCTTTTATTTTGTGGTCCCCAAAAAGGGCGGTTCTTGGCACCCATTTCTGGACCTCAAAAGAGCAAACCATTGTCTGTGTGCCACATTTTCGCAAGGAGACTTTGAGGTCTGTGATTGTGGCAGTGAGAAAGGGAGAGTTTTTAATGTCCCTAGATCTCACTGAAGCGTATCTACACATCCCCTTCAGGCCAGACCATCAGGAATGCCTGCGATTTGCGGTGCCAATGGGGCACTTTCCGTTTCAGGCATTGACGTTTGGCCTGGCTGCAGCCCTGCAGACATTCACCAAGGTCATGGTGGTGGTAGCAACGGTGCTCCGCAAAAGAAGTGGTGTTGGTGCACTCTTATCTTGACGACAGGCTGATGAGGGCAAAGTCCAAGGATGAGAGAGTATGGGCTACTGCCCTGGTGGTTCAGCTTCTAGAAAGCCTAGACTGGGTGGTCAATCTGGCCAAGAGCCAGTTGACTCCATCTCAGGACCTGGAATACTTGGGAGTCCGATTCGACACTCGAGTGGGGGCAGTCTTCTTGCCAGAGCAGCGAGCTCAGGGGTTGCATCTCTTGGTGCGCACCTTTCTGAGGCACACGGAACCGATGGCCTGGCAGTATCTACAGTTATGCACGATGGCAGCCACTCTGGAGGTAGTGCCATGGGTGAGGGCACACATGCGTCCATAGCAGAGGGCCTTGCTTTGTCGGTGGTCGCGCCAGACGGACTCTCTGGCCCAGCGGCTTCCCTGCCCGCAGGGAGTCAGGGAGGCTTTCCAGTGGTGGCTCGGTCGGGGAAATTCTGGCCACAGGCATGCCCTTCGAGCCTCCGCAGTGGGTACCAGTCCTTACGGACGCCAGTCTGGCGGGTTGGGGAGCCCATTGCTGGGAGATCTTTGCTCAGGGAACTTGGAATGAGCAGGAGGCCGATGGTCGATCAACAGGCTGGAGTTGCGGGGGGTGGCTCGAGGCTCAGTGCCTTCAAGCCAGATCTGCTAGGACAGCCTGTCAGTCCTAAAGGACAACACGTCCATGGTAGCTTATCTGAACCATCAAGGGGGCACAAGCAGTGCAGTCATCGAGGAGGAGGCAGAGGGTCTGTTTGTCTTGGCAAAGTCTTGTCTCCAAGCATTGTCGACAGCGTATATTGCAGGAGTCGACAACGTGACAGCGGACTATCTCAGCCGAGTCCGTGTGGACACAGGAGAGTGGGTACGCCACTCGGAGGTCTTTGCGCAGGTGGTGCGCAGATGGGGAACGCCCCTGATGGATCTGATGGCGACGTTCGAGTCTGCCAAGGCGAGCCGTTTCTTCATCAGAAGATGGGAAAGGATGTCCGAGGGGCTAGACGCTCTGTTGCAACAATGGCCTATGGAGGGGGATCCTGTATGTCTTTCCTCCTTGGGCTCTCAAAGGCCGTGTGGTGCAACACATTGAAGTGCATCACGGGCGTGTCATTCTAATCGCTCCAGACTGGCCGCGGTGCCCTTTGTATGCAGACTTAGTGTGTCTCCTGGTGGCTCGGCTGTAGAGTCTTCCGGCACGGAACGACCTGTTGCAGGGGCCACTGTGCATGCCTCAGGTAAGTCTATTCTCGCTTATGGCTTGGCTCTTGAAAGGGAACGGTTGAAATGGAAGGGGTATTCGGGACCCATTACCTCAACCTTGCTGAACACGCGGAACAGGTCTACTTCGCTAGCCTACATCTGCATCTGGCGTATTTTTGAGGCATGGTGTGCAGATAGGCAGTTGCGGTCGTCATGGGCTGTGGTCCCAGAAATTTTGGCTTTTTTGCAGGATAGTTTTGTTAAGGGTTTGGCGGCCAGCTCTTTGCGGGTGCAACTGGTGGCAATTGCTTGTTTTCGCAGGAAAGTCCCAAAGGAGCCTTTGGGCTCTCACCTGGACGTGGTACGCTTTCTATGGGCGGTAAACCATTTGCGGCCACCTCTTAGGATTGTGGTTCCGCTGTGGGATCTCAGTTTGGTTCTGAGAGCATTGACTAAGGAACCTTTCGAGCCCTTGAGCTGAGCCTCATTGAAGGACTTAACGTTGAAGACAGTCTTCTTGGTAGCGATGTGTTTCACACGAAGGATCTGAGTTACAGGCTTTGTCTTGCTGGGAGCCGTTTCTTTCCTTTTCTCGGGAAAAAGTGGTTCTCAGTCTAGTCTCCTCTTTCCTGCCAAAGGTGGTTTCGGTGTTTCATGTGAATCAGCCGATATCTCTGTCAGTATTGGAGGGCTCGGATGGCAGTGCACTCAGCCGCAGCCTTCGTTTGCTGGATGTCGAGAGAGCCCTCAGGTGTTTGAGGTGTGCAGAGAGCTTTCACAAGTCAGGTTGTTTGTTCTCCTTGGGGGTCCACGCAAGGGTGAGGTGGCGGCTAAAACTACCATTTCCAGATGGATTCGAGAGGCGAGCGCTTCAGCTTACATTTTGCAGGGGCATCAGGTGCCTTTAGGGCTGCGAGCTCATTCCACTAGAGCTCAGGCGGCTTCATGGGCCGAGTATAGTTTGGTCCTGCCGATAGAAATATGTCGGGCGGCTACTTGGTCATCACTGCATACTTTCAGTAGGTATTATCGCCTGGATGTCCAGGCAGTGGGTGAGGCCTGTTTCGAATCAGTGGTTTTGCAAGCCGGTTTGGCAGGTCCCTCCAATTAAGTAACTGCTCTTACATCCCAGAGATTCGGGACTGGACTGGAGGGATGATAAGGAAAGCGAAATTAGTCTTACCTGCTAATTGTCATTCCTTGAACTCCAGTCCAGTCCCGGATCCCACATGGGATTTTTAGGCTAGTTCCTTTTTGGCTAGATTTTGGCTCCGTTGCTTCTGGCAGGGGGGGAGGGGGTCCGGTCTAGGGAGAGTATCAAGAGTTTTATAGCTTAAAGGCGAACCAGGGGTCTGTTGCCTTTCGGGCGCAGTGTGCAGATGACCAGGTTTCTCCAGAGAGTCTCTCTTGATTTTTCTCGCTCTGCGGTGGTAGAGGAGTGCCTCCTAGGAAGGGGGAGGAAGGAATTAGTAGTTCCTTTATTTGTTTTGTTACTGTTTCTGCTTATTTGTTGCTCCTGTGCGTTTGCTTTGTCAATAAATTACTGGGAGTTCGTAGGAGGGATATTAGTGTGACATGCTCAGTCTCCAAGCTGCTGGAGGAGGTGCACTACCCAGAGGTTTGGGACTGGACTGGATTTCCTCAGGTACAACAATTAGCAGGTAAGACTAATTTCACTTTCTTGAGCCAGCCAGTAGATACTGCTGCTGAATAATGGTACTGCCTCTGCAGCACAGCTGGGTTTATGAATTCAGCACTAGTCTCTGGCATCACAGAGTGCCCCATTAGACCTGACCAAAATTAATATTGTAAGACTTGTTTCTCTTTAATCTATAATGAAGAAAGTATAAGGGACATTCTTATGTTTACAAATGATTTCTGTTCCAAGAGACATGACAGGTTTGTTCAGGGCAAGTAGTTGAGTGCATTTGTTGTTAGTGCTACAGGATTGTTTAAGCATAGATAGCACACTTACTGCATCTAGGAATGCTATGGTTCTTTTGTTCACCAGTGTGTGTTTGATTCAATGAAGGATCAAGATGACATGGATAAGAAAATAATCTTAAATGCTTACAGTAATGTTATAAAGAAGATTCAAGAGGAGGAACAACTCATTAAAGTGGTGGAACTCAAGTATAGGGCCAGTGTTGAAGTAAGTTTGATTTTTATTTAATTAAATGTTTACAGTGAAAGAAATGAACATTTTATGTAAAGTACATTAGTAAATCGTTTAGTTTTACAGTTGCTTTAAAGATACCATAGTTTTTGTAGTTTAGAGTGGTAAAATAAAAATTTATTTAGGAAAATAGCTTGTAAACTTTTAATTTTGATTTAGAAGCTTGTTCTAATTTGAGTTCATTAACTTACAATGTGTTTTGATACCTGACACACTTAAGCAGCATTTTCAAGTCAAGGAAAATATTTTTAGTGTGAATAACATTTTTTTTAAAGTTTGTGTTTCACTAATTAAGTCATCCATGGAGACACCAATGTCTCTTAAAACCATCATGTAGTTTCCTATTGCACTAAGAAAGAGGTAGCCTTTGGTACCATATGTACATATTTTTGCTGCTTAAAGAGGAGACAGTGCCCACAATGTGGGGGTGACATGTTTTTCTTTAATATGACTCAAGAAAAGTCTGGCAGTCTACTTCTGGGCGTACCTTGAAGAGAAAACCCAGGGGCTGGGTTGCCACTAGTCAGCATTGATTCGACAGTGCACACATGCTCATAGCTTCTATTAATTTTAAGATCAAATAGGACTGGGGGCAGAAAAGGACTCTGAAGAAAATTAATAGTAGCTCCATTGATCATTGCAGAGAGGATTACTTGCCTCTATCCTGTGCTAAACCCTTAACACTTGCAAGTTGTGCTTGTACAAGCTGAAGATACCCTTACTGCCACAGTACACTGAAATGGAAAAAACAATGAAGGCAGGTGGTTCTTATCAGAGTATCTTCCATTCAGATAGGCCTCTTAGCTGCACAAATGCAAGATCCAAATCCCAGGTTCTCTGCTCAGTAACATACTACTTTGCCTGACTATAGGGATAGCCACTGTAAAAGGTGTTTTTTAGAGACCAATTAATTTATTAAAATCCTGTGGAGAATTATAGTATTTGTACAGATCTTCTATTATATATATGTTGCATCTCCAGGAACAAGCAGGAATGAGTCTTCACATATGGGTACGTCGGTACCGACGGAGCCTGCGTGGGAACGCTCCCAGCGTCCAATCAGAAACATAGAAACATGATGACAGAAAAAGACCACATGGCCTATCTAGTCTGTCCTTCCATAACAACAACTACAACAGTCCAATCAAAAAGCTTTTGGGAGCATCCCACAGCGCCTGCGTGCTGCATTCGCGCCTTTCCAACTGTCTCTCCTCAGTTGTTGTTTTTCCGCGGAGCCAGCAGGTCGTGTTCCTGTCACTGCATAAGAATTTCCTTATTTTTTCTTTATTTCTTTTCTGTCGCGTCTGCCTTCCTCGATGCTATACCGGTACCGCCGGTTCTTATTCTTTTTTTATTTTTTTTAAAAGGAAAGAGACCTTTTTTCCATTTATTTTTCTTCAGGTGTACTTCAGTTTTGGGCCTTAGGCCCAAAACCCTTTTCCTTAAATATGGAAAAGCCTGCCTCAGGATTTAAGAAGTGCACAAAATGTGGCGGTACTATCTCCGTCACCGACACCCATGACTGGTGTCTCAAGTGTTTAGGTCCTAACCATTCCATTAAAGATTGTGTCTCCTGTTCCATGATGTCTGAGAGGTCGACAGAACCGAGCTGCCAAGCTCAGTACCCTGTTTCCCTCTGATGCAGCTTCGGTGGCATCGACGTCTTCCAGGGCTGCTTCTTCCTCACATGGATCTCAGGTAACTAAACATAAATCCAGCCGGTCCTCGAAGGGCAAATCTCCTTCTAAGCATCGAGATGCCCCTGGCCTTGCCCTCGAGGATTCTGCACCGGCAAAATTACCCCGGCGGGAGGCTTCGGCTTCTAAAGCATCATCGGGGTTCCAGGATGATCTAGATGGCGTGGCCTCAACAGATCTCCTGGTGCCATGCTCTGGGGTACCGGTGGCTTCCACCGGTACCGACTTCCAGGCATTGGCAGCGTCGATGGATCAGAGGATTCTGTCCATCGAGCGCAGTCTGGCGGCTTTCCTTGTGGCATCGACGCCCGTGGTACCGCAACAGACTACTCTGCCGGTACCGGCTCCGGTATCGCCATCAGCACCGACTCTGGTAACGGTGACATCGGCATCTGTGTCAGCTATGCCAATACTCTGCCCTCTGCAGCCCTCCGGTACCGATACCCCGGTACCGATGATTCCTGATACCGATCCCGGTCGGTACAGGTATCGGGCTTTGCAAGAGCATCCCGAAAGACGATACTTCGATTCCTCTGACTCTGAGGATTCTGAAGAGTCTGTCGATGCAGCGATGCTTCTTCCATGGGAGGAGTCCTCTCCTAAACGAAGGATGTCTCCCCCAGAGGACTTGTCTTTTCAAGACTTTATCAGAGAGGTGGCTCGGGGCCTCTCTATTACAATAGCCCCAGAGTCAGAGCCTAGAGCTAAGGAGTTAGATATTCTGCATTATCCTAAAACTCCTAAAGAGGCAGCTACCTTGCCTGTTCATGAGATTCTGCTCCAGGACGTGAATGTAGAACCCTGGATGCTTTTGGTAGAAGAGTCTTCCAAGCTTCCATGCTTGCTGCGAGAATTAATTCTTAGTCTCTACATGGGAATGTTCTTAGAAGTCACTGACCATTTGCTGACTTTAAGTCCTTTTATGTCTGACAGTAAAAGGCCAGAATTTCTCTCTGGGCTCAAACATGCCCAGGATATCTCCAAATTCTCCAACAGTGCAGCTTTCGACTCCATTGAATGCGTAAGCAGAGCCTCAGCTATAGCTATAGGTGCACGTAGGATTGCTTGGCTTCAAGCATCTGATTTGGAGACCTGGGTCCAGGATGAATTGGGAAATATCCCTGGTACAGGTGAGAATCTGTTTGGTAAAGATTGGCAAGCAAAAGCCAATCAAATGGATGCTGAAAATTCTGCTTTGGATAGACGATCCAAATCTACTGCTGCTCCTGCTAAGAAAAGGTTGTTCAAGAAAACACCTTTTTCTAAAAAGGGAAGATCCTATCCTGCTTATAGTCAGAGAGCATCTTCTGCAGCTCAGTTTCCTTCCAAACGTCAGCAATCCTCCAAACAGACCAAGGCAAAGGCTGCGAGGCCTGCTCCAGCCCAGCAATCTCAGCCCCCTCCAGCCCAGCAATCTCAGCCCCCTCAGGGCCTTTGACTCTCTGCTAGAGAACTTAGCCTTCCTGGTCTAGAAGGACCAGAGCCTTCCACCATTCCAGGAAGGTTATGTCACTTTGCTCCCAGATGGGGGCAAATCACAGCAGAGCATTGGACACTCCATCATAAGAGAGGGGTACAAACTTCATTTTTCCAGCTTGCCCCCTCTCACAAGAGTAAACCAGTTCAATTCTCCAACCTCCCTCCTCAGCCTGTTAGGGCAGGAGGTTGCCACTCTTCTAGCCCAGGGGGCAATAGAGGAAGTGCTTTCTCAACAACAGGGCACAGGGTTCTACTCCCCCTATTTTCTTATCCCGAAGAAAACAGGTGGTTTCAGACCCATTTTAAATCTCAGAGAGTTGAACAGATTCCCTAGTCAAAGAGAAATTCAAGATGGTTTCTCTAGGAACTCTGCTGCCATACCTTCAGAGTCAGGATTGGCTTTGTTCTCTAGATCTCAAGGATGCGAACACTCATGTTCTCATCCATCCAACTCACAGAAGGTTCCTTCGGTTCCTTTTCCAGGAGAAGCACTATCAATACAGTGCTCCCCTTTGGCCTGGCCTCTGCACCAAGGGTGTTCACGAAATGCATGGCAGTGGTTGCTGCCTTTCTGTGCACCCTGGGAATATTTGTCTTCCCTTATCTGGACGACTGGCTCATTCGAGCTCCCACTCAGAGGCCAAGACTGCTCTAACCTGCAAAATGCGTATCCTTCAATATTTAGGGCTGGTAATAAACATCCCAAAATCCAATTTGATCCCTACTCAGTCCCTGGAGTTTATAGGGGCGCTACTGGATACCACAAGGGCAAGGGCCTATCTTCCCCAGGCCCGTTGCCTTCGCTTGATGCAGTTAGCTTCTCAAGCAGAGTCAAAACCCATTCTAACTGCTCGAGAAATGTTAGTTGCTAGGCCACATGGCATCCACCGTTCATGTGGTACCATATGCTTGCCTTCACATGAGAGCAGCTCAGTTGACTTTATCCACCTAATGGACACAGGCATTAGGCTGCCTGTCAGACAAAATAGCAAACACAAGTCGCCTGATTTTGTCCCTCCAGTGGTGGAAGTCCCCTCAGAACCTGTTGCTGGGGTGTCCTTTTCAACAGCCTCTACCCCAGGCAACTCTTACAACAGATGCTTCTCCAATGGGCTGGGGAGGTCATCTTCAGGACCTCTCCACCCTGGGCATCTGGTCCCCACAGGAGACTTGTCTACATATCAGTCTCTTGGAACTCAGAGCAATCTTCCTTGCTCTGCGAGTTTTCTACACCCTGCTCAGCCACAAGACAGTCCTTGTCCACATGGACAATCAGGTAGCCATGTTCTATATAAACAAGCAGGGAGGAACTGGCTCTGTCGCTTTGCAACGAAGCTCTGCGACTGTGGGCCCTTGCCAGAGAGCATCACATTCATCTTCTGGCAGTCTATCTCCCAGGTGTTCAAAACTCTTGGGCAGACAGACTCAGTCGAGTTCTGCTTCCACATGAGTGGTCTCTATATATGGACCAGGTATCCAAGATTTTTCAAATTTGGGGAACCCCGGACATAGACCTCTTTGCAAGTCCGTGGAATGCCAAACTTCCCCGGTTCTGTTCCAGAACTACGGCTCAGGGGGGGCTCAGGCAAGGGATGCTTTCCTCCACTGGGGTCAAGACTTCCTGTATGCCTTTCCACCCATTCCCCTAATTCCCAAAACCCTGTTCAAGCTTCTGAGAGACAGAGGCCACATGAATCTCATAGCTCCACATTGGCTACGGCAAGTGTGGTACCCTCTGCTTCTACATCTCTTTCAAGCTCCCTCCCTAGAGTTAGGGTCTGCTCCAGACCTCCTCTCTCAGGAGAACGGAAAGTTGTGGCATCCCAATCCCCAGTCTCTGCATCTCAGGGCTTGGATGCTGAAGGCCTAGATCTCCAGGATCTTCCTCTTTCTCAGCAAGTGAAAGATGTTCTTTATGCTTCCAGAAAACCTTCCACTAGACGTTCTTACGCCTTCAAGTGGAAAAGGTTTACCATCTGGTGTTCTGGAAAGGGTCTTAACCCCCGTTCTATATCTCTGGAATCGTTGCTGGAGTATCTCCTGCATCTGTCTAATGCAGGCCTTAAGACAAATTCAGTAAGAGTCCATCTGAGTGCTATTGCAGCTTCCCTCAAGCCTCTAAATGGACAACCTGTTTCCTCTTATCCCCTTGTAGCAAGGTTCATGAGAGGCCTCCTTTTAACAAAGCCTCCCATTAGACCACCTCTGGTGGCATGGGACTTAAATTTGGTTCTTGGTCAGCTTATGAAGCAGCCTTTTGAACCTTTAGCTACTACCTCCTTGAAATACCTTTCTTGGAAGATTCTTTCTCATTGCAATCACATCAGCACGCCGCATCAGTGAATTGCAAGCACTAGTAGCTAATCCACCTTATACAAGGTTCCATCATGATAAGGTGGTCCTTAGGACTAATCCACACTTTATGCCTAAAGTGGTCTCACCTTTTCACCTCAACCAAGAGGTCTACTTACCTGTCTTTTTTCCAGGACCTCATGCATCAAGTGCAGAAAGGAATCTTCATACCCTGGACTGTAAAAGAGCTCTAGCTTTTTACTTACAGAGGACACAGCAACATAGAAAGTCTTCCCAACTCTTTGTTGCCTTTGATCCTTCTCATTTGGGACAACCAGTCTCCAAGAGAACACTTTCTAACTGGATTGCCCAATGTATTTCTTTCGCCTATCAGAGCAAGAACATTTCTCTGGAGGGCCATGTCACAGCTCACAATGTGAGAGCCATGGCAGCCTCAGTGGCTCATTTGAACTCTGTGTCTGTCGACGACATCTGTCGAGCAGCCACTTGGGCCTCGGTTCATACCTTCACAGCCCATTACTGCTTGGACAAGGATTCCCGCCGGGATGCCTTGTTTGGTCAGGCTGTTCTCAAACACCTGTTCCATACTTAATCAACTCCTACCCACCATCCCTCATGGGATGCCAGAGATCCAGGTGGGGAAGTGTAGCCCTGTCCCAGGGACACACAACGTATGGGCCCTTTCCCTGGCATCTAAAGCTAGGGAGTCCCCATATGTGAAGACTCATTCCTGCTTGTTCCTGGAGATAGCACAGTTACTTACCTGTAACAGGTGATCTCTGGGAACAGCAGGAATAAGTCTTACCAACCCATCCACCTCCCCTAGGAGTTGTCTCTCTATCTCTCTCCCTTTCCCTCTCTCTCCCTCTTTGTCTCAGCTATAAAACTCAGCTGAGGAGAGACAGTTGGAAAGGCGGGAAGGCAGCACGCAGGCGCTGTGGGATGCTCCCAAAAGCTTTCTGATTGGACGCTGGAGAGCGTTCCCACGCAGGCTCCGTCGGTACCGACGTACCCATATGTGAAGACTTATTCCTGCTGTTCCCAGAGATCACCTGTTACAGGTAAGTAACTGTGCTTTTCTGGCAAAATAGTTTGGAAAATGGTACTCGCAGTGTACCACTTAAATTTCTTCTTGAAAATTAAAACATTGCTTCTACATAAGTTGTTGCCTGCCAAATATCATCAAATGACTAAAATGTACTAAGAATTCAGCTTTCCCTAAAATTAGAAAAATACACACAAACTACATTTCAAATATATTTGAAAACATAGAATCCATGGCACATCCACTTATTCATGACTAGTAGGCTTATTTTATGGAATCAGTTTTTGTATGATCTCAGACTTGTGCTAATAGTGTTTGAAGAAAACGGAATTTTGTTGTACTGATATAACAGTACATACTTGGTATGCTCTGAGGCATATAATAGACTGAAGCTATCAGAGTCTTCTAGAGCAGTTGTTCCCAAACCTGTCCAGGAGCCCCTTCTTCCCAACCAGTTGGGTTTTCAAGATATTTGAATTAAACATGCATAAGAGAGTTTTGCATGCTCTGCCTCCATGGCATACACATTTATTTTGTGAACATTTGTTAGTATCTTGAGAGCTTGCTGGCTGTTGGGGGGGGGGGAGGGGGGAGGACGTCTTGCAGGACAGGTTTGGATGCCATTGCTTCAAAGGATGGAAATTTGTAGCTACTCTTGCATTATTTTTGTGCTAGTACCATACCACCTCACTCCAGTGTTAGCTCTGGTCTCTGTAGAGAAAGTTGATTCTGATTTAAGCAGTGTACAGCTTAAAATAGATTTTTTCCTTTCTGACTACTAGTGGGATTAAGCCTGGTGTTTGTTTTTTTAACACTACAGTGCTGTTTGTTTCATGAGTGAGTGCAGATTGCTGAAATAAGACTCGGATACCAATGCTAGTGTTTGAAGATTCCTGGAAAGCTGTTTAGGGCAGGCTGTAGTAATCAGATTCACAATGGACTGGAAGTCTGTGCTAATCAAACACCTTCAGTTGTGATGTCACCTGATTTCTTCTGGGTCTGCAGTAATCACTATGTCCCCAGCATCTGGAGCAGGATCTGTGTGCTCAGGTAGCTTTTGAACACAAGAGTACTGTTGAAATTAACAAAATCTGTCCTCTGCCTTTTAGTCATAACTCTTAGCAGATTTCTCTGGCTGTGATTCACACCTTTTCCCTGGACTTAGGTAAGACACTAGAAATGTTTTAGTTCATTTTCTTTAGGTAATGTTATAACCTCCAAAGAAGGCTCTGAATGAGGGAGGGCAAATTGCGCGATTCTTGATTGAGGAAGATATTTTTCAAATGCAGAGACAAGTTTTGAGCTAAAGAAAATAAGATCTTTCTTATTATCCCTCCAGTCCAGTCCCGACCTCTGGGTAGTCAATCCCCATCAGCAGCTTGGAGACTGAGCATGTCATCTTTTGATGATAGTCGTGTACTTGGGCAACTGCCAGCCCCAATAAGCTCAGTCTCCAAGCAGCTGGAGTGGGTGATCCCAGGCTTCTGGACTCATGGAAGGGACAACTAAGGAGCCTTTTTTATTTTTACCTTCAGGCTATTTTCAGTATTTGGCTATTTGGTGCATTCCTGGCTAATGCTTGCCCTGGTAGATAGAGGCAAATGGGTTTTGGGTTTGTCAGGCTGCTCACTAAATCTGTTTAAAAGAAAAAAAGCAATTGATCGGAGCACCATTAGCGGTAGGGTTCTCTGTTTCTCTGCGGAGCAGGAGGAGGCTGACCGTAACCCCATGATTGCAGCCATTTCTGAATCTGTCATCAAGTGAGGAGCCACTAGTGCAGACAATGCCCTTCACTTCGTGGCTCTTCAGGCAGGCTTGCACCTCTGCGCCAAACCCAGTGAGTAGGGTTGAGTGCGAGGAGCAAGCGAGGAACCATGTGTGTTTATGCCAGTGGCAGATACCCTTCAGAAGGCAAGGGAACTCGGCTGCAGCAGGTACTTTTAATTTAGCTGCTTTGCTTAGAGGCCTGTGGCTTTGAGTGTACAAAGCCATTTTGTAGTAAGTGCAGGAAGCAGCACGGTAAAGGGGCCAGATGAGGGGGGAGGTCTGATCAGAATGGACGCTGGGGCTGTTCCTCCACGATTTGTTTTGCTCTTTCACTTCTGCTGGCCATTTTGATCTTTGAGTAAAAAAAAGAAAAACAGATTGATCAACAGCAGAGGAAACAGGAGGGATTGAGCACAGGCAGAAGGGTTGGAAGGGGCACTGTGGGGCCTTCTCTCCTCCTAGCCTTATTATGCCTGCAAGAGACATGTTTGGCATGTGGGGTGTGTTGAGGCACAGTCTCAGCCACAGGACTATGTCACGACTGTGAGGCAGATGCCCAGACGGCTGAAGATGACTACCAGAGGTAGGTGCAGACAGGTTTGGGCAAGTACGGTCCTCGGGGGGGACTCTGAGGAGTGCTTGCAGACAAAAGGGGGGGGTATGGTTTGCCCTCCTCAGGGGCAAGAGCGTCGGCCTGACTGAAAGGTGGTGAGGTCTCCACGCCACCTGTATTGGAACATTGGGGAAGGGGGCACGTGTCTCCCAGACTTTCAACTTCTAAAGAACAGTCGGGGATTTGGGTCCAGGGGGGCTTCACCCGAGTTTGACCTCCCTTATGCACAAGGCATTCTGAATGAAGCTGCGGGGAAGTCCCTCTGCCACTCCAGAACAAGGTAAAAAGAGTGGCAACAGAGCTCCTGTCAGAGTCCATACTGGATGAAGAGCTGGACTCCATTAAGTGGCACCTCGAGGGTGACACGGGCTCTCTTAACTCGAATGAATCAGAGGATTTGGATGGGGACGCAGGAAGAGCCGGAGGAGCTCGAAGAAGGGGCGATCCCATAAGATGAGAAATCCTGCATCGTCTGTGTCTTCCACTGCGAGGAGCTGGCAACCCCGATTACTCAGTCTCTGAAAATGCTTAATATGCTGGCAGGATTGTAGCTGGACAAGGACGCGCTGGAAGACCCGCTGTTTCAGGCTTTCCGAAAGTCACAAAATGTTTTTTCGTTACGTTAAGCAGATGATTCAGGATGAATGGGGACCCCGCGGAGGCCTGTCTTAGGGCTACTAGGACCATGGTCTGACTGTACCCGCTGCCGTAGCAGAAAAGGGAGCTTCTGTGTTCCCCGAAGGTAGGTGCCGCTGTGTCGGTGGTGACCAAGACAACCACAATCCCTGTTGAGGGTAGTACCGCCCTTCGGGATGTTCAGGATAGAAAATTGGCTACTTTGTTGAAGCAGGTGTTTGATATTAATGTCCTGTCATTATCAGCATCCATGTGTGGCACGTTTGTAGCCAGAGTTTGCTTGCGGTGGGCACAGGGTGTTCTGGAGCCGGCAAAGCTCGAATTGGGGGCTGCTTATTCGGTGGACACTACCTACGATCTCTCAAAGACCGTGACTTCTGTAGTGGCAGCACGCCTCTATCTTTTGGCTGCGTAATTGGTTGGCCGATGTCTCCTCTAAGTCATGATTAAGTAAGCTACCTTTTTAAGGGTAAGCTCTTGTTCGGAGAGGCTTTGGACAAGTTGGTGAAAGACTTAGGGGAGTCCAAAGGGGGGAACCTCCTCGAGGATAAACAGAGATGGGGATGCTCTGCGACTCTGTCGTGGAGTTAAGTTCGGGATTTTGGGCGATTCCACGCCATGCGATTTGCACCATAGCAGAAGGGACATTTTCCCTCTCGCAGACAAGCTTTTCAGGGATTTTGAGAGGCTGAATGTGGATTCTACTCCGCCTCCTCTCCTGCTCCAGAAAAGGCACAATGAGGCGAGGTGGGCCCAGGCAGAGGTGGCGTCCGTAGGGGGGCAATTACACGACTTCTACCCTGCCTGGGTCCCGATCGCATCCGACCAATGGGTTCAGGAGGTTATAAGGGAAGGCTACATGCTAGAGTTCACCCGTTACCTTGCTCCCCAAGGTTTGGGGCAGGCAAAGGCAGTGCAAGATACCCTGGAATGACTGATACAGCTGGGGGCCGTGGTGTATGTACCCCAGGACCAGCGTGGAAGCGATCAATCTCCATTTGTTTCGTGGTGCCCAAAAAGAAGGGCTCCTTCCGTCCCATTCTCAACCACAAGAGCGTGAACCGGTGTCTGCGAGTGCCCCTGTTTCCACAAAGAGAATTACCGATCTGTCATCATGGCCTTTCAAGAGGGAGAGTTTCTCGCCTTCCTCTACCTCAGAGGCCTATTTGCACATTACCATAAGCCCAGAGCATCATTCGTTTCTTCGCTTTGCAGTGCCCATAGGGCACTTCCAGTTGTGAGCGTTATCCTTTGGCCTGGCGATGGTATCGCATACCTTCAAGTTGGTGGTGGTGGTGGCGGCAGCTGCGCTGTGCCAAGAGGGAATATTGGTCCATCCTTACCTCAACAATTGGCTCATTCGGGCAAAATCCAGGCAGGGAGAGTGAGTGAGCCATAACAAGGGTCGTAGAGTTTCTGCAAAGTCTCAACTGGGTTATCAACTTTGCCAAGAGTCAGCTGATTCAGTCACAAGACTTGGAGTATCTCGGAACCCACTTCAATACGTGTAGTGGCATGGTGTTTCTGCCAGGCAGAGAGTGCAGTCACTGCATCAGCGGCTGCGAATGTTCCTCTTCACGCAGGTGCCGTCAGCTTGGCATTATCTGCAGGTGTTATGGACCATGATGATGATGATCGAGTTAGTCCCATGGGCTCGGGCCCATATGAGGCTGCTGCAGAGGGCGCTGCTACACTGGTGGTTGCTACAACAGCATCCTTTGACACATCAATTGCCCTGTCTGATGGCGACCCAAAGGACACTCAGATGGTGGCCTTGCCCAGAGAAACTATCAGCCAGGATGCTCCTGGAGTCGCCACACTGGGTGTTATCAGCAGATGCCAGACTTTCTGGATGGGGGGGCTCATTGTGAGGGCCGCATTGCTCAGGGTCAGTAATCACCGGAGAAGAGTGCTTGGCCCATCAACTGACTGGAGATGAGGGCGGTATTCCTTGCCCTGCAGGACTTTCACCCCTTTCTACAGGGGAAAGTGGTTTGGGTCTTTTCTGACAGTGCTACCACTGTGGCCTACATCAATCAAGAGGGCATGGGAAGTGTACATCGGGAAAGCGAGATCAGGTGCTGGTGGAGTGGGTGGAGTACCATCTGCAGGCGATCTCGGCGGCAAATGTTACAGGTACGGAGAATGTGGCAGCTGACTAAGTCTGGTTCATCTGGACCCCGAGGAATGGATGCTCAACGATGCCATTTTCTCGCAGATAATTCAACGGTGGGGCACACCGATTATGGATCTCATGGCAACCTTCGCGTTGGTCAAGGTGAACTGATTCTTGAGCCGGAAGGGGGAGAGAATTTCGGAAGGACTGGATGCTCTAGTTCAGTGCTGGCCCACCGACGGACTACTCTTTCCACTGTGGACACTCGTGTGCATAGGCCAACGAAGCGAAGTGCATCTGAGGCAGGTCATTCTTATTGCTCCCGATTGGCTGAGGTGACCATGGTATGCGGACCCGGTCCAACGACGGTGGATAGGCTGTGGTGCCTGCTGTTCTGGGCCGACCTGTTGACCCAGAGGCCGGTCTGAATGCCTCAAGTGGATTCTCGCTTATGGCATTGCTCTTGAAAGGGTTAGGTTGAAGAAGCGTGGCTACTCTGCGCCAGTGATTTTGATCTTATTGAAGTCCTGCAAGAAATCCACATTGTCATATATCAGAGTGTGGTGCATTTTTTGAAGCCAGATGTGCAGAATGACAATACCATCCCTTGTCTGTGACTGTACCTGAAGTGCTGGCACTTTCTGCAGACTGGCCTGGAGAAGGGTCTAGCCTGCGGTTTCTTATGGATGCAGGTGGCAGCTATTACTTGTTACTGCAGAAGGATACATGGTGTATCCTGAGGTTAGGGACTCATCTGGACATGGCGTGTCTTTAAGAGCAGTAAAGCAGGTCCGGCCACCACTGCGGGTGGTGGTGCCTCCATGGAACCTCAATTTGATCTTATATGTGATGGTGGAAGAGCCTTTTGAGCCTCTGGTGTCCTGTACGCTGAAGGACCTGATCCTTAAAGCAGTGTTTCTGGTTCCTATCTGTTCCACCAGAAGAATTTCGGAGCTCCAAGCGCTGACGTGTCAGGAGCCCTTTCTCACCATCTCAAAGGAGAAAGTGGTGCTGCATCCAGTTCCCTTGCTTTTGCCTAAAGCACTTGGTTTTTCATTTCAATCAGCTGGTCACCCTGCCTTGTACTTTTGGGGGTGTCAGCAAGGGTCTCGGTTTTGCAGTTACATCTACTAGACGTGCAGCAGGCGTTACGGCGTTATTTGAAGAGGATGGCTCTGTTTTGGAAGTCAGATGGCTTGTGTCTTATGTGGAGGGCTACATAAGGGGGAAGCAGCTCCATCTCTAGATGTATTAAAGGGGCTAATGCTTCAGCTTATTTGTTGCGGCATAGGTTGGTACCTGCTGGGTTATGAGCCCATTTGACCAGGGCTCAGGACGCTTTCTTTACGGAGGCAAGTTTAGTTCTACTAGGTGATATTTGTAGGGCGGCCACATGGTCATTGCTTCACATGTTTGTGAAGCATTATCGCCTGGATGTTCAGGCGGCGAGGGATGTGAGGGTGAGGTTCAGTGTGGCGGTAATTCAGGCTGGGCTTGTGAGTCCCTTCCATAGTTAGTACTGCTATGGTACATCCCAGAGGTTGGGACTAGACTGGAGGGACGATAAGGAAGGTGAAAGTAGGCCTTACCTGCTAATTGACTTTCCTTGAGTACCTCCAGTTCAGCTCCGAAACCCTCCCTGATTCAGCAACCCAGGCAACATAGCAAACCCAAGCCTGTGCGGTCCAGGAGTTTTCACGGTGCTAGGCACGGGAGTCTGTCTTAGAGAGCCGCATTTTTTTGTTTAAAACAAAAAAATTATGAAGTAAGGTAAAGCAAAGTGATAATAAGTAAGCTTTTTTTTCTCCTGGTGGAGGAGGGACCCTGGTTGGTTTGGGGGGGGGGGGGGTCTGGTTCTAGTTATGGTTACCATTTATTTGAGATCGCATAACTGTAATTGCAACATGCACAGTCTCCAAGCTGCTTGTGGGGGTTGACTACCCAGAGGTTGGGACTGGACTGGAGATACTCAAGGAAAGCCAATGAGCAAGTAAGGCATAATTTCACCTTCTAACACTCTAGCAAAGTGTCCTTTCAAAATTGAGGGGTCTCTTCTTGGAGTCAGTGGGTTGTCTAATACTCCTGCTTGTGAATACAGTCCTATACCTTGTGACTAAACACGTTCTCTTTGACTGTGAACTGACATATCCTGACTCTAAAATTTCTTTCATCCTGAGCCTTTGCATGATATGGCGATAGCCTCTAAAATGAATCCTAAATGATAGGAAGTGGCAGTTCTCCACTAAGGCGCTTTACCCTGAGTATGGAGGCCCCCGGCCCCCAGAAGGTCCTCACCATGGACACCTCTCTCTAATGGACTGGGGAGCACATTGCAGGAGCCTCCAAACGCAAGGCTGCTGGTCCCAGAAGGAATCCCACATGCAAATCAACCTGCTAGAGCTCTCGGCAATATACCTCGCTCTCCAAGCTGCCTGCAACCACTGTAAGACCACTCGGTGCTGATCCAGACCAATAATCAGGTCTCAATGTTCTACGTAAGCAAACAGTAGGGGACAGGGTCGTACCCCCTCTGCCAGGAGGCGGTAGCCCCTCTGCTCCTATGTTGCATGCAGAGGGATGCCCCTAAGGGCAGTGTACCTCCCAGGCCAGGACAATGCCCTGGCATACAAACTAAGCAGGGTCCTCCAGCCGCATGAGTAGCGCATGGATCCAGTGGTAGCCTCATGGCTGTTTCATCTTTGGGGCGTCCCCTCGATGGACCTGTTTTCCAGCCCAGACACACACAGTTACCTCGATTCTGCTCTCACCATATGCACCTGTCCCAGGTGGTAGCGGATGCGTTCCTCATCCCATGGAAAGTAGACCTCATGTATGCCTTCCCACAGACACAGCTGGTAGCCAAGTCACTATTCAAGGTCCAGCACGACAGAGCATCGCTAATGTTGATAGCCCCTCGGTGGCCAAGGCAGCCCTGGTTCCCACTGTTCCTCTCCCTTTCTCCAGGAGCAAGCAGGAAGTCAGTCCTCACTTATGGGTGACGTCGGCACCACCGGAGCCCCCACGGAGCAATTCACCAGCTTTCAAAGAAAGCCTCTGGGATTGCTACCACGCATGCATGGTCCTCTTCCCACCCAAGTGTGCCATCTTGCTAAGTCTCCCTTTTTCCATGGAGCCCTTCAGATGCATGTCCTCGTCCCTCGGAAAAAGTTTTGTTTTCATCGCCTTAACAGGCTCTTATTCTTTTTTTCCGGTTGCACCTGTCCTCTACCCATCCTCTCCTTGCTCTCTTTTTTGAAGCTTACAGGGATAGCTTTTCTAATTTTTTCCCCATGGGCTTCACACCCTTTTTTCTTCCTAACCGCTGGCTGAGTGGGTCTTCGACCTCTCAGGGGCCGTTTTTGCCCCCATGGCCACCGGGTTTAAAAAATGTGATAGGTGCTCTAGGAACATGTCGCTTATGGACACTCATGACTGTTGTCTAAAGTGTCTGGGAGCCGTCCATGACCCAGAGCTCTGTTTTAAGAAAATGTCCTCTAAGGCCCTGCTCAGCCATAAGCAGAAGTCCGAAGACATTTTTCAAAAGACTGCCTTGGAGTCTCTGATGGCACCCTTGGTCATCTCCCCTCCAGTGGGCTCTCCCCCTGCGGCACCGCATTCCAGGCGGCATTCTGACCAGGAGTCCCCTGAGGTGGAATGGCGCAAAAAGGCGGCGGCCTTGAAGTCGTCTGGGGCCCCCAACAAGCGCGAGCATTCCCACGCCCAGTCGCTTAGCCCCTTTCGGCGTTCCCGAGAGTCGGACAAGGAGCGGCCCCGCAAGGTACCTCGCAGAGAAATGGAGGCCTCCGGCGAAGGCGCCCAGTCTCCTGAAGGATGCCCTCTCCTCCTTGACGCCCGATCCGGTGACCCTGGTATCGGCATCCCAGGGCCCCACGCTCGCGTGGGAGTTCCATATGCTGGTGCTTGAATGCAGCGTTTCTGCGTGCGTTTCCCAGCAGGTGTTCACGGCCAGCTTCGCTGACTTGTGTCTGGAGACTGCGGGTCCCTCGCGTGGGACACCCAAATCCGTCCAGGAAACCCCTGAGAGCCACAGCCTCGTGAGGGTCCTTGACGTTGGTCTCGCTCGCTCCCGTTCCTCGGGGGTGAGATCGCCCAGGGTCTCCGGCTCCAGGCCGTCGGCCATCGGACAGGGCGAACCGTCCGGCTTGGATCCCTTGACCAACTTCTCGGACTGTGAATCTGATGGAGGCACATCCCTGGAGATCCGCACCCACTAGGATCTTCTGTCGGACCCCTCGTCGCCTGGTCTCCTTTTTGGTGTTTATTCGGGATCATGACTCGGGCCCTCAACCTGGTCACCCAGGCCAAGGAGGACCCTCGTGCTGAAGAACTCAAAATTCTTCAGTACAAGGCCCTGCCAAGGGAATCCCTCACCGTGCTGGTGCCGCCGATCCTCTCTCGGCTATTGTTACGCATGTGGGAGGCCCCGGCCTCGGTTCCCATTGTGAGCAAGTGCCTTGGTACACTGTACAAGGTGCAGTGAGGGCCAGGCTTCCGAAAGACCCAACTTCCACACACCTCGATGGTGGTGGAATCAGCCATAAGGAAGCAGAAAAGTCCGAAGTCCCACTCATCAGTACCACCGGGCTGAGAAATGAGAGCCCTTTGATGCCCTGGGCCGCAAGGCCTATCAAGGTTCGATGCTCTCTTGTCGCATCCAGGCATACCAATTATATATTGGTATGTTCCTCTGTAACTTGGCAAAAGAACTTGGAGGTTTCTCCACGGGCCTCGAGGGTGAGCCCCTCGACAGGTTCCGCACCCTGTTGAAATCAGTGGCTGATTGCTCCAAGTATATCTCTCAAGCCTCCTATGATGGCTTTGAGACATCAGCTTAGGTGGCGGCCATGGGCATCGGAGCCCGCCGCCAGGCGTGGTTCCAATCTTCTGATTTGGAGCAGTGGGTGCAGGAGAAGCTCCTGGATGTGCCCTGCCTCGGTGAACAACATTTTGGTAAGCCGTTGGAGGAGAAAGCTGCAGATGGAGTACGTCACTAGGACGCATCTCTCCCGCAAGACCTCTACGCTGCCTTGGAAGAAGCAGCCTACCAAGAAGCTCTTCTTCCCCAGGAAAGGCCTCCAGTACCGCGGCTACCTGCCGTACCCAGGTACCTGCACGCCGACCACTCCCGCGCAGGGGAAGCCCGGCCAGGGTCACCGTAAACCAAAGGGCCTGAAGGCCCAGATGCCGGCTCCCTCACAACCCCCTCAGGAGTTTTGGCGCCAGTGGCATAGCCTCTCGCCCTCTGGCGATACAGCAGCCAGTGGGGGATGCCTGTCCTGTTTCACCCTGTCGTGGACGCTTATCACCTCAGACACCTGGGTCCTCCAGGTCATCCGGGAGGACTATCGCCTCCACTTCGACAGGCTTCCACCCCCTTTCTCCCCAGCGAAGCCTCCTCGACTCCCTGCACACCAGCTTTTGCTGCAGCGGGAATTACACTCCCTCCTTGCCCAACGGGCAGTCGAGAATGTCCCTCCCTACCTTCAAGGTCGGGGCTTTTATTCCCTGTACTTAATCATCCCGAAAGACATGGGGATGTGCAGCCCATCCTCGACCACCGCAGTCTAAACAAGTTCCTGGTGCGGGAGAAATTCAAGATGTTATCTCTCGGCGTGCTGCTGCCCTTCCTCTGGCAGGGAGACTGGCATCTGCCCCATGGGTCTTCACAAAGTGCCTTGTCGTGGCCGCTGTTCACTTTCGGTGCCGGTGTTTCCCTACCTCGACAACTGGCTTGTTACGGGCCCCTCCATCGAGGAGGCCCGGCAAGTGATGTCGCACACTGTCGTCCTCTTGGAGAGCTTGGGGTTCTTGGTCAGCTACCCAAAGTCTCACCTCGAGCCTGCTCGATACTCGGCAGGCCATGGCCTTCTTACTGGTGGATCGCTCCACCCGCCTTCGGGCTCTGGCAGCTCGCATCCAAAGCGCCCACCAGGTCACCGCTCGGTCCATGCTACGTCTCTTGGGCCACATGGCCTCGACCGTCCATGTGGTTCCTCTCTCCCACCTGCACTTGCGGATGACCCAGTGGTGTCTCAGCTCCCAATAGAGTCAATCCCTCGGACACCTCAGGGACCCCATCAGAGTTCTTCCTGACCTTCGTTTGTCCCTGAACTTGTGGCAAAACTCTTGCAACCTCCTGCGGGGATTGCCCTTCCAGGCCCCACAGCACGATGTGGTACTGACCACAAATGCTTCCCTGTTAGGGTGGGGAGCCCATTGCAGGTGTGTCTGCACGCAGGGACAGTGGTCGCCTTTGGAGGCTCAGCAACAGATAAACCTGCTTGAGTTCCGGGCCATCCAGTGGGCCCTGAGGACCTTCGAGGATGTCCTCAGTGGGAAGTCTGTTCTGGTGCAGACCGACAACCAGGTAGCGATGTCCTACATCAACAAAGAGGCGGGCACGGGGTCATGCTCTCTCTGCAGGGAAGCAGTCCTCATCTGCTCTTTCACCACCCGATGAAGGATGTCCCTCAAGGTGACATACCTCCCTGGTCAGGAGAATGGCCTGGCGGACAGGCTCAGCAGAATCCTTTGCCCCAGAGTGGCAGGCTGGCTGTTTCTATGTTGGCGCATTAGTTTAACTACTTCAGAGCTTAGAGTAGTAAAGGGCAAAACGCCCACAATAGCCTCAGAAGTTTCATTACTATCGACCGAGGAACATAACCGCCGAAGGTGTAAGAATTGTCCTTCGGCGGTTATGTTCCTCGGTGGAGAATTTCCGAGTTCATGCTAATGATTTAAGTACCCGGTTGTTGCAGCGTGGTTACCCATACAAAGTGGTCCAGACAGCCTATCTTCGAGCCTGGTATGTTCACCGTTCTTGGCTATTAGATCAAGGTACAGGGGGGGATAGTAATGAAACCTCTGAGACTATTGTGGGCGTTTTGCCCTTTACTACTCTAAGCTCTGAAGTAGTTAAACTAATGCGAAAACATTGGCATATGTTGTGAATACATTCTTGTTTCTATGTTGGGGCATCCCAGCGATGGACCTCTTCGCCAACCCCTAGAACACAAACTCTCTCGCTTCTGCGCCCCGGTGCCGCACCCGGGCAGGGAGGGCTCCGATGCATTTCTCCTGGACTGGTTCTCCAGTCTTCTATATGCATTCCCTCCTTTCCCCCTCATTGTGAGGACTCTGTTCAAGGTTCAATGGGACGTGGCATCGCTGATTCTCGTGGCCCCCTCGTGGCCTCGTCAGCCTTTGTTCCCACTCCTGCTCCGACTGTTGTCGGAGCCTCCGATTCCCCTGGGTCCTGCCAGGACTTGCAGGAGGAGGGTCGGGTACTACACACTAATCTACCCTCCTTATCCCTCATGGCCTGTTGGCTGAACGGGTCTCTCTAGCCTCCCTGGCACTTCCGGAAGAGGTTGAGGAAATCCTCCTTGCCTCAAGGAAGGACTCCACTAGGCGAGCTTACCCTTTTAAGTGGGAACGCTTCTGTTATTCAAGCCGCCCATCTGTCCCCCTCCGGTGGAATGGGACTCGAACGTGGTGCTCACGTAGCTCACTCGTCCACCCTTCGAGCCGATGGCAACGTGTTCGCTCTGGCATTTGTCCTGGAAGGTGGCCTTCCTGATAGCGCTGACCTCGGCTTGCCGAATCAGTGAGCTTCAGGCGCTCATGGCTGGCGCCCCTTATACCAGGTTTTATCGGAACAGGGTGGTCCTCTGGACGCATCCTAAGTTCTTACCCAAGGTCGTGTCAGCCTTTCATCTCAACCAAGAGATAGTGCTCCCTACCTTCTTCCTGAGGCCCCACGCCGATCAGGCATCGGAGGCTCTCCACACCCTCGACTCTAAGCGGGCCCTCGCCTTCTACTTGCAGCGTACCCAGACTCATCGCAAGTCTGACCGGCTCTTCGTGACCTACGATCCCAATAGATAGGGGCAAGCAGTCACCAAGCGCACCCTCTATTTTTGGGTGGTGGACTGCATCGCGTTCGCTCATGCGAAGGTGGGCATCCGTCTGGATCGTCGAGTCACTGCACATGGGGTCCGAGCCAAAGCGGCCTCGGTGGCCTCCCTGCACTCCGTGCCCATGATGGACATCTGCTGGGCAGCAACCTTGTCTTCTACGAATACCTTCGCCTCCCACTACTGCCTGGAGAGGGTCCTGCAGGGACAGTGCCTTCGGCAAGGCTGTATTCCGTAATCTGTTCAGGGTATAAGCATCTCCTGCCCTCCGACCCTTCTTCACGGCTACCGAGGGCTTTGCCCCGAGGACCCGAGGACTCGGGCTCCTTCGGGCTTTGGCTTCTGCTCATGTCCTCGCGGAGGCTTTTTTTGGTTATAGGTTTGGTAGCCTGTAGCTAGGGAGTCCCATAAGTGAGGACTGACTTCCTGCTTGTTCCTGGAGAAAGCGTAGTTACTCACCTGTAACAGGTGTTCTCCAGGGACAGCAGGAATCTGTCGTCACTATCCCCCTGCCTCCCCCGATGAGTTGCTGAATTTTTGTCCTTCCCTTGCCATCTGCTTGGTAGGGCTCCAGCTAAGGGATCTGACTGAGCAAGATGGCACCCTTGGGTGGGAAGAGGACCACACATGCGTGGTAGCAATCCCAAAGGCTTTCTTTGAAAGCTGGGGAATTGCTCCGCATGGGCTCCTTCGGTGCCAACGTCACCCATAAGTGAGGACTGATTCCTGCTGTCCCTGGAGTACACCTGTTACAGGTATGTAACTACACTATTGGCAGAATCGCTGATTCCCCTGGGCTGAGCTCCAGGACTACTCTCACAGGAGCAGGGCTCTCTCCTACACTCCAATCTGGGGTCCCTCTCACTCACGGCTTAGCTGCTAAAAGTGTAGCGTTAGCCCCCTTCAACCTCCACAGGACTTGGAAGAGATTCTTCTGGCCTCTTGTAAGGGCCTTCACAAAAAGGGCGCATGCCTTCAAGTGGCACTGATTCTCGGTATGGTGTGCGGAAAGGTGGGCAAACCCATTTTCCTGCTCAGTACAAGTGGTACTCCAGTACTTCACCTTTCGCAGGTGGGACTGAAGTCCGTTTCAGTCAGAATACATCTGAGTGCCATTGCAGCACATCACCATTTCGTTGAGGGAAAACCCTCTCGACTCAGCCCCTTGTTTCCGGATTCCTGCGGAGCCTCATGTTATCTAACCCCCCATCTTTTCCCCAGCGGCAGAGTGGTATCTCAATGTGGTGCTCTTGCAGCTCACTAAGCCTCTGTTTGAGCTTCTGGCTACCTGCCTCCTCCGGTACCTATCCTTGAAGGTCACCTTCCTGGTTACACTCACATCAGCTCGCAGAGTCAGCGAGTTCCAGGCTCTGATTGCAGAACCGCCCTACAGAAGGTTCTACAAGAACAGTATGGTGCTCCGCACACCCCAAGTTTCTGACGAATGTGGTGTCCCCATTCCACCTCAACCAGGAGGTAGTTCTCCCCACCTTCTTTCCAAGGCCTCACACCAGTAGATTGGAGACTGTTCTCCACAATCTGGATTGTAAGAGAGCCTTGTCCTTTTACCTGCAATGGACTCGAGGCCACTACAAAGCACCACAGCTTTTCGTATCCTACGACCCAGCCGTCTGGGGCTCCCAGTGAGTAAGCGAACTCTGTCTACATGGGTGGCGGACTGCATTGCCCGTGCCTATGAGCAAGCAGTTATCTCACTGGACCAGAGAATCACGGTGCACTGTGTAAGGGCCATGGCTACTTTGTGGCAAATCTATTCCGTCCCTGTGACAGAAATCTGCCAGGCCACCACCTGGTCTTCGGTCCATACCTTTGCAGCTCACTACTTCCTGTAGAGAGAGTCCCGATGGGACAGTACCTTCGGCCAGGCCGTACTCTGTAATCTCTTCGGGATGTAGGCAACTCCTACCCTCCCACTCTTCTGTGTTCAGCCTTCCGGAGTGCTGGTTCTCTGCCAGACACTTGGGTCTTCTGAGAGTCTTGCAGTAGGGATTAGGCTGCTGCTGATCACGGCTTACCCTTACAGGTCGCCATGGCATTTTTGTTTTGCAGGTTCTCTGTAGCTTTCAGCTGGGTAATACCATATGTGAGGATTGACTACTTGCTCATTCCCAGAGAAAGCGTAGTTACTCACCTGTAACAGGTGTTCTCCGGGGACAGCAGGAATCAGTCCCCACAACCCTCCCTCCTCCCCTTGGAGTTGCTTCTTTACTGTATTTTATTTTTTCCTTAGCTATCTTAGCTTTGTCATTAGACTGAGGTAAGATGGCACCCTTAGGCAGGAAGTGGACCACGCATGTGTGGTGTATCTCCCAAAGGCTTTCTTTGAAAGCTGGGTAGATACTTCCGCGCAGTCTGTTGGCGACGATGTCACCCATATGTGAGGACTTATTCCTGCTGTCCCCGGAGGACACCTGTTATAGGTAACTATGCTTTCCTTCCTGGGAGATTTCTTACAGGACCCAGAGAATAGAAAAGATCTCTTGTTGGGAAAGTACTGTTCCAGATTTGGAGACCTAACATTAGGCTAGAGTTGGATTTCTATTCTTGAAGTGTAATGCTAACTTATTAAGCCACATTATAATAAGAGAGTTGGTCTCAGGTCATATTTCCAAAAGCACTCCATACATTAGGTGACTACATTAACTCTCACTTAGAGCCATTAACGTGCAATCTCCAGGAACAAGCAGGAATGAGTCTTCACATATGGGTACGTCGGTACCGACGGAGTCTGCACGGGAACGCTCCCCAGCGTCCATTCAGAACGCTTTTGGAAGCATCCCATCACGCCTGCGTGCTGCCTTCCCGCCTTTCCCAACTGCCTCTCCTCAGTTTTTGTTTTTCCGCGGAGCCGGCAGGACGTCCTCCTGTCACCGCAGAAAATTCTTCCTTTATTTTTGTTTTTTTCTTGTGGTCGTGTCTACCTTCCCTCGACGCACCGGCACCACCGGTGTTTCCTTTTTCTTTTCTACAAATTTCCTTTTGTGGGAAATTTTTTCCTGTTTAGTGCCTGACAGGTTTCGGCCTGCTAGGCCTCTCCACTTTCCCTCATGGAAATGCTAGCCACTAGAATGTGTGTTAACTGTGGCGCTACCAAATTAGTTTTAGACACCCATAATTGGTGCCTTCAATGTTTGGGACCTGAACACCATCCGCTGGAGTGTCCCTCCTGCACTACTATTTCTGCAAGAGGTTTTCAGCATCGAGCTCAACTCGATACGCCGTTCCCCTCAGACCTGAGGGTACCAGCTACATCTTTTTCGCAGGATCAGGTAACCAAACAAAAGTCTGTAAAGACTAGCCAGTCAGGGATAGTGCATGTAAATTCCTCAAACTCTGACTTTCATTTGACCTTTTTGACCTCACATCATGTGTCTTCAGGGGAATCTGGCTTAGAATTTGAGAAGGATAAAAAAGAGAAGATGTCTGCCTTACAGATGCTTTTTCTTAACACACTGAAGCAAGTTGCCAGTATGTAAATCCTTTGAAAAAGGAGGGGATGATTTTACATTATTAGCTTGAGGCAAAAATATAGCAACATCTTTGAAATTTGTCTACCCATCTGCAGTGACATATGGAGAGGGAGGGGATGGAAGGGCCATGGCACTGGCGACCTAGGGGTGAGCCATGCTGTCCATGTGTCAACCCCTTCCTCCTTGATGCAGCAATAGCAGCAGAGGTTGTAGCAGCACAAATAGAAAAGAGTGCTGCTGAGCCTCCGTGCTCCCACACTCTAAAGTCCTGCTGCATTCCCTTCTCTGATACTGCTACTTGTTGCCATGGAGATAGTGTAGCGGCAGAGCGCAAACAATCCAATAAAACCACGAGTCTGTTCAGAAGGTCCAAATCATTTATTTGTGCACAAGACTCAAGCAGAATCACATTCAAAATGGCTGAGCAATGGCTGTTAGTAAAACTGTAGCAGCAGATAAGCATGCAATAAATAAATCCAGGAGTCTTTTCAAGGATCCAAGCCAGTTTAATGTGCACATGGCTCAAGCAATAAGCAATTTCAAAATGGCTGAGCAATGGCTTCTAGTAAAACAACAACTTTTATAGCTTTCTTGTCCATTCTAAGCATAGGCAAACTTTTCATTGGTCCCAGTACCCCTCTCACCCATCTATTGGTCCCGGTACTGATATGGCTACCCAATCGGGACTCTGGTCTGGGCTCAGCACCTGGTTGCCCCCCTTCTAGTCCCAGTTACAATGGTCAGTTCATCAACTTGTTACTTTCACACTCTCAAGGCCATAGAGCCAATTTGTACGTGCAGGGGAGCAGGGCTCTGCAGCTTCTCTATCATCAGTTTTAATTAAATCCCTTACAGCTGCATTCTCTTATCAGTGAGCATAACATATTTCTCTATTTTCTCAGACTCAAATTCTACTTGTCTAGGTCACTACAATCATACTTATTAAATCCATGGTTTATAGCAGCATATTGGGGGATGTGCAATCCTATAGCCTCTCCACAGGCTGCATTTACAGGTCAAGCTGGTTAGGCCTGTCTGCTTAGTTCAATTAGCATGGATCATAGGCCGTCGCCTACCATATTCCCCCCTTTGATTATTCTCACCCGCATGTTAATAAGGTGTGAGAATCAAATCACATAATACTAGGTAAAGGTATCACTCTGTGGTATAGGGTAGTAAGTTCACATAGCTAGCATCTTTGTAGCTGTCTTACGCTCTACAGTGTTATTAATAACTGAAGTTATCATTTGCAAGCAAAATGGCAAGAAACAAGGGAGCAACAGGCAGATAGTCAAAGTCCATAGTTCCATAGTTTGGCAAGAGTGGGAAAAAGAACTAAAGGATTAGAAGGTTCAGTTGCATCTTTTGTTGTGCTGTCGTAAAGCTTCTGATTTAGACAGACCAGCTGTCCATCCTTCGTAGTAGATTGTGGTCCAGTCCGAACAAAACACAAACTGTCAACAATGGGGTGGGCCAATACCCACTCACTAGTAGTATTATGTAAATCAGTCTGATTGTATAGGATAGAATAGTTCAGTTCTTGCGTCTCCCAGGGCCACTGATCTCCCATCTTAGTTCCTCCACAATAGAAACAGTCAGAAGTGTGGAGACTAGATGCTATTGCTCCAGTAAGTTCAAGAAACAAGTTCTGGTGGTGGTATGAGGAATTGCAACGGTGGCTTGCATAGCCTTGTAGAAAGTCAAGATCTAGAACAACTTTTGGATTGGAGAGTATACCAATGCAAGTATAGGAAGAATGATAAAACAAGGTCTGAGTGACCTTCGGTCCAGTTCATGTTGTACTTATACAGGCTGCCCAGGGAGATAAGGCAAAAGTCATTTCAAAGCACTCCAAGGCTGCTGCCAAAATAAAGCAATAATAATAATTCATAATGGGCATAGTCTCTGGAAAATTGGTGGAACTGTCGACTTCCACAACAGATAACAGATGTAGGGTTGATTGTAGATCCTCAAGCTTCTGCCGTACGTAGACCTACCAACTTTTTGGCAGGAGTAGGGCTGTAGATTCCAAAGTATCACTGTCCTCTGGGATGTCTCAATTTCTTAAAATATCATAGCATAGTCTCTTAGGCTATTATTGCTTCCTTAGAGCAGTTCACTCTTTAGGAGATCAAAACAGTCTTTTCAGAGTATTTAAACACAGTCTCTTAGAAGATTCAATTTCTTAACACAACAGTCTCTTTCTGATGATTGCAGTTTTTTCCAGATGCGAGGCTTACCTTCAGATAAACAGTCTTGAAACAGTGCAGTTTCTGAGGGACCAATAAGTCTTAGGTCCGTGGTTGTTGTCGGGTGAGGTGCAATGGAGTCTCAGGATGCTGTACAGTAGTTCAGTGATCAGGTTCAAGAGCAGCTGCTGGCTTCACTTGATTATGATGGATCCAAGGTTCAAATTCTGCGACTTTTACTGCAGTTGGAGTTGACAGGATGACGACATAGGGTCCTCTCCAATGCAGGGCTAACAGTATCTTTCTCCACTCTTTGATCCACACCGAGACTCCAGGCTTGAAAGGATGCAGGGGTGCAGGCAAATTGATGAGTAATCGATTTTGTACTCAGGTATGAAGACTCCTGCAAAACAGAACTTAAAACCAATAGTTCATGTCTAATAATTTCAGATCCTATCTGTCTCATATCTCCTTTTATTTCCTATACAATAGGCAGGGGTTGTCCATACAGAATCTCAAAAAGGGGAAACTCCTAAAGACTTAGCAGGGGCTAAGTATATCCTAAGAAGGGCTATGGGAAGAACCTGGGGCCACTTCAGGTAAACCTCTTGGCAAAGTTTAGACAACTGAGATTTCAGGGTTCTATTCCTACATTCTACTTTTCCTAAATTCTGAGATCTATAGGCAGTATGTATCTATTAATATCAATATCTTGGGGCTATACTTAATGGACTTGCTTCCTAAGGTTATCCACCCTCATTCTTTGTACAGGGCCCCATATGCATGCAAGGTTGTAAGGGTATACTTGAAATCTGGGTACACATTTAGACAGGGCTCTTTTCCTATTGTTAGTGCTCTAGTGAGGACTATCAGTTCAGCTTTCTGTGGTGAAGTTTCTGGGGCCAGGGTTGAGGACTCAACTACCAAATCAGGGGTCACCACTGCATATCTAGCACAACAATGTCCATTGATGATGAAACTGCCTTCAGCCACAAAGAAAGTCTGTTCAGGGTTCTCCAGAGGGACATCAGTCAAATCCAGGTGGCTAGAGAATACAGTGTCCATAATTTCTAAACAGTCATGATCAGGGGATCAAGACTAACTGATAACATAGCAGGATTGAAAGCTTGACTGACCCTTCAGTTGTATCTGGGGTTTTCACACAACATACTCTAATACTTCAACATTCATAGATTTGTTAGCTAGTAATTTCCTTTGTGTTTCATAATGGTTAGAACAGAGTGTGGTACAGTAACTTGAAGATTCTATCTCAAAGTGATTTTTCTTTTAGTTTTTGCTTACTAGGAAGGCTGTAGCTGTAACAGCTTCTCAAATAAGGTCCAAGAGATTGAGTCAACACTCCCAGAACATTTCCTTGCGACTCATGAACATAGAGACTGCAAGGTTTTCTGGACATCGGGTAGACCCAGAACTGGTGATAACATCAGAGCGGTTTTCAAAGATCAAAAGACTGCATTCCTATTCAAGTCTCCATTCCAATGGAGACTTTTTCATTCCTTTGGTAGCTTGATACAATGTGATACAATGGTTTTGCTAGCAGCGCAAAATTGGGGATCCATATACAACAGTACCCTGTGGCACCCAAGAAGGCTCTCACTTGCCTCCTGGTGGTTGGAGTAGGAATACTGCATACAGCTGCTTTGCGTTCTGGTAAGGGTTCCAGGCGTCGAATTCCGCTGGACAACTGGAATCCTAGGTATTTAACTTGTTTGACATAATTATGCTTTGGCTCTTGAGACTTTGTATCCAGCCTCATTAAAAAGGTGCAAGAGTTCACTGGTGGCTGGTGGACATTCACTTTCTGAGTTGGTGGTTATGAGCAAGTTGTCCACATATTGAAGTAGAATTTTTTCTTTTTTTTTTTTTTCTGGAGTTTCTGGATAACTTGTCAAATCTTTTGCTGAGTGAGGCGAGTTCTTGAATTCTTGAGGTAATCTTGTCCAGATGAGTTGGCCCCGCCTCCTTGTAGTGGGGTCTTGGGCTTGCAGAAAAAAACATCTTTTTAAGTCCAGAATGATGAAATGTATAGCTTCAGCAGAGATCAGTTCCAAGAGAATATAAGGATTTTGTTACCACTGGTTGTATAGTTTCAGCTGCATCATTCATTCTTCTTAGATCCTGCACTGGGCGGTAATCACCTGTCCCAGGCTTCTTGACTGGCTTGAGGGTGACAATGGCAGGGGCTATGTTCTTCGCTAGGCCAGGTGGATTATCTTCTGCCCATCCTCCAGGTGGGGCTATGAGGTTGGTAAGTGTACAGCTTGTTGCTTTGGATGCAGGTGAATAGAACCGCCATTCTTCTTCTTGGGGACAGTTAACACCATCAGGCCAGCAGATTTTGAGTTTCATTTTTTTCTTCCTTCAACAGAGGATATCTGTGCTTGAAGCTTTGCAAGCAGGTCTCGGCCCAAAAATGGAATAGGGCATTCAGGCATATACAGGAACTGGTACATTATTATTATTATTTTTTTTCTAGTTCACACATGTGGTTCTGCAGAAAAGGCTTTGCGAGAAAAACACAGGGGCTACTGGCTTTAGTATTCTGCTCCTGTATCCCCCATAAAAGTCCATATATTGGTCCCCTATTTTTCAGACTGACTCCTGGGGACCCAGGGAAACTGGAGAGTCCGGTCTGGCCTAGTCTTCATCCATGCTGTAGCCCTCTCAGGCTGCCACTCACGCTATAGCTGCTCCACTCTCGTGCTGAAACACTGTGCTTGGTTTTATTCTGTCTATGATTCTACAATCAAGTACTCCCTCCTGGGGTGGAGTCAAGATACGGGCATTCACTTCTCTAATGTCCTTCTTTTTCTATAATGGGCGTACTCACACCCAGTTTTTCACTTCCTCTGTTCCTTCGATTAGGATAACCTCCTCACATCATTCAACTAAAATATCATTCACTTTCTCTGTTACATTTATTTTCACAATTCACACACCCTCTGATTAACTTTCATTTAACCATTATGCCCGCAAATTCATCCAGTTCTTTGCAATTTCCGTTCATTAGTTCAATCAAGTCCTAAAACTTCTCAGTGTATAATGCAGTTTTTTTCAGTTCTAAACAAGTCTGGTCAGCTGACTTTCACTTCTAGTCCGGAGGGGGTGGACATTCCCCTGTTGCAGAGGTGGCTAGCAAACTACTTGGGAATCTGTAGTCCCCCCCCCCTCTCCTGGATTCTGTTTCTCCTAGCAATGCTCTATCCAGGAGGTTGATTTTTTTTTTTTTTTAAGGATCCACTTCTCTGCTGTGGGCACATTAGTTCACGCCCACCGGGGGGGGGTTGACATCATCGGTGGACTGGGCTCCATCCCCCCCTTAAGCACTCTGAACAGAACTACTTACAGAGAGAGAGAGAGAGACGAGACAGGATATCTAGAAATTCTGGGGCAAAATCCTGATTGGGACAGAGACATTTCATAATCTTCAGTAAATCCCTTACTGAAATTCTTGATCATACTTGAAAAGACACTTATTATTTCTGTAAACATAGGGCAGGCAGGAAACACTTAGATTGAGCACATACATCCATTATGCTTCTTATAGAGAGAACTATAGCTATCTGTCAGCATGTCTATGCAAAAGAAATTATTTTTTATAAATTCATCACGCTTCGATTAAATGAAGAGACTTTTCAAATCGGGAGTCCCTTTTCATTCCTAGGAGAAATCTCCTGCAGTCTCCAGCAGTCTCTTCAGAACCCCCCTTTTTTTTTTTTTTTTCCTCTGCAGGCTATGTGGAAGCCACACCCCTCTGCTCGCGGGGAAACAATTGAACTGTGCTCATAAAAAGAGACTTCTCATTCACATGGACAGAGAGATGCCAGAAAAAAACAATTTAAATCAATGTTAAGTCGTGATCTAATTACTTTGTAGATCAAAGGAAAAACAAAAACAGTTCTTTATCATTTCCTATTTAAACTGTTTCAGTGCTTACTGAAAATTTGAACATACAGCCGACAGAAATTCCTCTCACTTGGTCCGCAACCCATAAGGGATTAATACAAACTTAATCCTTTTCAGGCTAAACCCAAAAACTATCGGGACCCACAATCCTGACTAAACATTCTTATTAAATGATAAATAAATGATATATATTACATAACCACAGCAGAAGGAACATTATTATTAAAAACATATTGAATAATACAGGTACAATTGTCCTGAAATAAGCACAAACTAACAGCATTGAGATTTAAGCCTGCACGGGGTTAGAAAAACACTATACATTCTTTCCTTCAGACACGCCCCCTGTCAGCTTTTTCACTGTGCTAAAACCAACTGGGTGAGACCAGCTTTTTGATTTCTAAAAATGACTGTAGGTGTTTTGGGTCTTCATTCTGCTCTATTAATACAATTTCTTAATCAGTGAACTGTCACAAATTACTCAACAGAATAATCTCACATTTATAACAGAAGGGAAACTCGTGGTTTCAACAGAGAACAAAAAACAGATACACAGTAGGACGGACAATACACCAAACGCGTCCTCCGTTTTGCGACCTAGACGCAGTCACCCGGCTAGGAACTGCGCTAGTCCAGAGTCCACTCTGCTTGGTCCGTGCTGCCAGACCTCTCATTCACACTTCATTCACACAATCATGCTAGCAACGTATCTTAGAATGCATTCCTTTCTATTTATTCTGACTAGTCTTATCCAATTTCCCAATTACAAAAAGACAAGGGTTTCGCCCCACGAATACTCATGCAGGGGTACTCGGCTCGTCTTGAGAGTTGATCATGCTCTCTTACCAATTTCCAATTTATCTCGAGATTACCAATTCCAAGTTCCTGTCTGTTCTGACTAGGCTGAATCATGATTCTCTATAACAGCTGTACCTCGCGAATACTCATCCAAGGATTTTCAAACAAAGACTTAAGTCTTACCAAACACTGCAGTTCTAACTCATCTGTCTAGACAGGTTTTCAAAACTATACTTACGGATCCGGTCCCCGATACCTCACCAGCTTCTGAGTTGGATCCTGGACTCCCCCGGGTCGGAGGTGTTGTTCCAGCCGGAACCAGTGCCTGCCGAGGCCAGGCAGAACTCCCTCCGATACAAGAGGATCAGTGGGCCCAGGGAATTCCTCTGCGTCGGATTGGCATGGTTCCAACCGGTCCAAACCTCAAGGCGAATTACGTGGATTTATTCACTTGAACACTATCCACCACTCGCACTTCCAGGCCAACGCACCAAGAATGTAGCAGCAGATAAGCATGCAATAAATAAATCCAGGAGTCTTTTCAAGGATCCAAGCCAGTTTAATGTGCACATGGCTCAAGCAATAAGCAATTTCAAAATGGCTGAGCAATGGCTTCTAGTAAAACAACAACTTTTATAGCTTTCTTGTCCATTCTAAGCATAGGCAAACTTTTCATTGGTCCCAGTACCCCTCTCACCCATCTGTTGGTCCCGGTACTGATATGGCTACCCAATCGGGACTCTGGTCTGGGCTCAGCACCTGGTTGCCCCCCTTCTAGTCCCAATTACAATGGTCAGTTCATCAACTTGTTACTTTCACACTCTCAAGGCCATAGAGCCAATTTGTACGTGCAGGGGAGCAGGGCTCTGCAGCTTCTCTATCATCAGTTTTAATTAAATCCCTTACAGCTGCATTCTCTTATCAGTGAGCATAACATATTTCTCTATTTTCTCAGACTCAAATTCTACTTGTCTAGGTCACTACAATCATACTTATTAAATCCATGGTTTATAGCAGCATATTGGGGGATGTGCAATCCTATAGCCTCTCCACAGGCTGCATTTACAGGTCAAGCTGGTTAGGCCTGTCTGCTTAGTTCAATTAGCATGGATCATAGGCCGTCGCTTACCACAAAACAACAACTTTTATACTGTTCTTTCCCATTCTGGACATAGGCAAACTTTTCATTGGTTCCGGTAACCCTTCTTTCACCAGCTATTGGTCCCGGTACCGTTACGTAGCTATCCAATGAGGGCCCTTGACTGGGCTCAGCACCTGTTTCCCCCCCTTACAGTCCCAATTACAATGGTCAGTTCTTCAACTTTGATACTTTTCTCCTCCAAGGTCGCTAACCAGCTGGAATATGTGGGAAAGCAGGGCACTGTAACTTTTCTTTCAGTAGAGTTAATTAATTCCATAGAAGCTTCACACATCTTATCAGTATCAATTAAAGCTGTTTATAATTACTCAGTAGCCTATAACCACACTGAATTGCATAAAACCACAAGTGAATGGGTATTGGCACACCCAATAGTTAAATTGTAAGAAAGGTACATATACTAGAGTTAGGGGTCCCGCCACTATCTGGTCCTCCTCATTTCTTACGGGCATTCCCGGGACCTGCCGTAGTGGCATCATTTTCTTGACAGGAGCTTTCTGTAGCTTAATAGAGACTTTCTTGACAGGGGCTTTCTGTCTCACAGTGCGCTTAGTCTGGGACGCTTCGCTTGTTACAGATGAGCTTGCACTGACAGTTGATTTTACACTATCAGCCTCGCCCTGAGAGGACACTTCCTCTTCTTCTTGCTCTGACTCAGCCTTCTCCTCAGTCTCAGGCGAATCAATATCCTCATCAAGAGGGGGATCATCTATCTGCCCTTCTGGTGGTGGGTCCGGGGATGGGTCTCGCTGTCTCTGCGGTGCTGCCGCAGGACGCGGAGGTACTTTCACTGGGCACTGGGCTCGGGGCTGTCTAGTTACAACTCCCGGGGACTCAGGATCTACAAGAACAGGTTTCTGACTAGGTTTCTCAACTGTCCCTGTCTTCTGGGTCTGGTCTGTTAATGCTAACAGTAGGACACAGTAGGTCTGGAGAGTGTGGGAGCGGAGAGGCTCAATGGTACAGATTTCTATTTGTGTTGCTGCTGCCTCTGCTGGTTTCACTGGCCTGACCAGTTGAAGGGGCTGCAGTGGGAGGGGGGAAGTTGGTGGGAGTTCTCTTCCAGTTCCTCGGTGGGAGGAGCTGGAAGATACTAGACTGTGCAGAGGAAAGAGAAGGGGGGAGGTGCTGAACCATTGGCGTTGGGGGGAGTAAGGGAAGATACTGGAGCATGGGGGCTGGTGAAAGGAAAAAGAAAGGGGAGAAGTTAGGCCAAGGTGGGGGGAGGAAAAAAGTGGACATGCGGATCTAAAGGAGGGAGAAAGAGGAAAGTTGCAGGACTACTGAGGAGTGGGGGAAATGGGGGCAGTGCAATGTTAACACTATATGCCACTGCCCATCTGCAGAGTCCTTGTATAACTGTTTAATGTTTAAAGTTGAAGAGGTTTTCCAGAAACAGAGCTTATCTAAGGCTTAGAAGTTATACAAACCATTGTTTGTCTGCATGGTGAGATGATTTCCATCAGCTTCCTTTAAGAATGCAATAGGCAGGTACATGTTTTCACTATCTTACTTTACCATCTGCTGTTTGGGAACTTGGTTTCTGAGAGCTGTGATATCTTGGTATAAGAATCCAGATAACATCCAAATCTCGAAGCTCTAAACAGGTCTTTGTGTCAGCAAAATTCGGGCAAATATTTATGATCTGGAATTACAGCCAACCAAAAAGACGTATTAAGATTACAGAAAGCTAAGGAATTTGTGGGTTCCCCTCCTATCCCCACCCATAGATATACCCAAAGTAAAGCAATATAGGATCTGGGCAGCTTTAAAGTATAGCTTGCATCCCCCGTATCACTTTTCATGTGTGAGTGCATCGTTACCCAGGCCCCCTTACCTGTCCCCCCTCTATCCCATTCTACGACACACCTTTTTTTCCTTTCCTTTCCTGTCTGCTATTGGCGGCGTTTTTCCTTTTCTGATGCTTTTCCGCAGCCACCATTTTGTTTTGTTGTACACAGCCCTGACGCTTCGGCAAGGGCAGTATATCAAGTCTTGCGAATAAAGAATAAATAAAGAATAGAACAAAGTCAAAGCTGCAACTTAGATAAAGCCTAGCCTGTCTGCATGGCATGCAAGTATTTCTGATTTCTACAGAAGAGGGATTTTCAAGCTCCTATGCACATTATTTCCTGGTACCAAATGTACAGTGAGATTTTTGTTCCACTCTAGATCTCATAAGAGTAAGACAATAAGTATTTGTTTCTGAGGTTTTGAGAACTGCTTATTGCCCATTTTCTAGTAGAGGTGATCTTTTTGGATCTAAGCCTCCATATGACCTATTTCTTGTACACTTGAAGTGCCTGCTGCTGGCCACTGTTAGAGAGAATTTAGAGCTAAATGGGCATTTGATTTGACCCAGTTTGACAGTTCCTAGGTTCTTTTAGGAGTAAGAGTCTACAGGAACCTTAACTTAAATGTTCTGAAATAAGCAATCAAAGACAGGGGAATATTTTCCAGAACGCCAAGTGAAGGAGTTCATGTAAAATCATATAGCGGTAGATTATTGCAAGAGAGGACAAGCCAGGTTTTAGATCAGGAGGAGTTCAGGATCTCAAATTAGGTTGAGAAGAGTTTGAAATGCCTTTTCGAAAGTCACTTACTTGGATGTTTGCACACCCAGAAGGTTTGACTAATTGAAACCCTAGAGTCTGAGAATGGTGATTGAGGGAGTTTGAAAGATGCTGAGTTTTTTTGCAGGCTACTCATGGATCTTAGAATCCTGTCATAGAATAGAAAATTCTCCAGGAAAAAGCAGGAAGTCAGTTCTCACATATGGGTGATGTCAGTGCCAATGGAGCCTGCAGGAAGCATCTCCCCAGCTTTCAAAGAAAGCCTTTGGGAGATGCAACACACATGCGTGGTTCCTTTCCCACCCAAGGGTGCCATCTTGCCTCAGTCTCCTTTTTTCCGTGGAGCCCACTGGACATCTGTCCCACTTCCCCATAAAAAGTGTCTGTTTTAAAATTTTTCTTTTCTGGTATGCATACTGGTTCCTCTTCCCATCCCCGAGTCAGCTTGCGTCAGCGTCTCTCCTCTGGTTCATTTTTCTTGGTTTTGTTCGAGAGGTCCCTCGACCGGCGCTTCGTACCCTTTTTAGCCAGCAAGCCTCAGACCCTCGCTCGGGTTCAAGGTCCTGTTTTTCCCCCATGGCCTCTAGTGGCTTCAAGAAATGTGATTGGTGCAGTAAGATAATGTCCCTCACCGACCCACTTGACTGCTGTCTCTGTTACCTCAGGCCAGACCATGATGACTTGGGCTGCGACCTTTGTAAGTCCATGTCCGCAAAGGTCATCAAGAGCTGCCGGCTGCAGCAGGAAAAGTTCTTCCATAGATCCGACACTATGCCGGAGTCCCTGCTGATGCCAAGCTCCAGGGCTGCCTCTAGTACCTCTATGCCCCATGATGCCAGGGCTGCCTTGGAGTCCTGCAGCTTCTCTGAGAGGAACTCCCTGGAGGTGAAACGCAAGAAGAGCTCAAAGACCGCCTCGGAGTATGGGTCTGGAAAAGTGGGTAAATCCTACACCAAGCTCTGCAGTCCCTGGCAAGAGTCCAAGGGGTCAGAGCGAGAGTGGCCTCACAAGCTGCCTTGGAAGGAGTCGTCGGTGTCGGCCTAGGACCCCTGAGGCCATCCTGGTCAAGGACTTCCCCCTCGATGGAACAGATGCTGGGCCCGAAGTCATCAGTGCCTGCATCGAAGGTTGCGGAGCCATCTGTCATGGAGACCAGAATGGCGGCCTTGGAGCGCAGTATCACTGCTCTCCTTGAACAGCAGTAGATGCTGAAGTCCGGTTCCTCCAGTTCATCGGCCCCAACCACCGGACCCTCAACCTTGAGGGCTTCCCCCTACCTTGAGAGACCCATCGGCACTGGATGAGGTTCTGGTCCTGTAACTAAGAACACCGTTCTTCCCTGGCGAGTGCACATGGCTCTGATTCACAGGTCCCCGGGGGTCGCAGGCCTTTGGGCTCAGGATCCGACCACTGGAGCCGCAGAGCCTTGGAGTCGTCCTCTGACTATGAGTCAGACTGGGAGACAGAGGATGAGGAAGTCTCTGGACACCCAGCGACACAGACGTGCCCTCAGACCCGTCTCCACCGGTGTCCTGGCTCCGTTCCCTGCTCAAGGATGCTGCCTTCCTTGACTTTGTGCAGGACATGGCAAAGGCGCTCATGTTCATGACAGAGGTGGAAGAGAACCCCCACATGGAGGAACTTGAGATCCTTCAGTACGAGGCCCCTCCGAAGGAGGCCCTCACGGTGCCTGTCCTTCCGATTCTCAAATTCCTCCTTTTCTGTATTTGGCAAACACTAATGTTTGTGCCTATTGTGAGCAGATGACTCGATACCATGTACTGAGTCCACCAAAGCCCGGGGTTCCAGAAAACCCAGCTCCCTCACAATTCTATGGTCATCAAGACAGCCATGTGGCAACTCAAGAGCCAAAAGACTTATTCATCAGTGCCTCTGGATAAGGGAGGCCCTGGACCCTGGACTTCCTCGGCCGGAAATGCTACTAGGACTTGATATTGGTTTGCAGTGTCCAGTCCTACCAGTTGTACATCAGCATGTACCTAAAGGGACTTGTGAGGGAACTCGCCAGTTTCTCCACAGGCCTCCATGGGGAACCTCTTCAGCGGTTCAAGTCACTGGCCTCGGTGGTCAAGGAGTGTTTGAAGTTCTTCTCTCGAGCAGCATACGATGGCTTTGAATCGGCATTGGCATCAGGGCCTGATGCCAGGCATGGCTGCAGTCTGACCTTGAGCAGTGAGTTTAGGTCAAACTCATCGATGTCCCTTGCACCAGAGAAAACCTCCTCGGAAAACCCATCACAGACAAGGTTGCTGAGATAGACTGAGTTCCTGACCAGGACCAGATTCTTGAAGACCTCTGTGCACTCTCGTAAAAAGGCCCTAGGAAAGAAGCCTGCCTTCCTGAGGAAGAAGGGGGTGTTTGGTAGTGCACCACAGTACCAGGCCTTCTCTGCCGCACACCAGGGACAATAGCCCAAAGGCCAAGGACATGGCCTCCACAAGCCTAAGACCCAGACACTGGCCCCGACCCAGCCTGGAGGGAGTTTGACTCCTTGGATGTGGCCGCCTCTCCCCCAGGAGGCCCCCAGCAGACCACAGGGGGGCATCTGGCCCTGTTTGCCCACAGGTGGTCCTCCATCACCACTGACTCCTGTGTGCTGCGGGTATTCAAGGAGGGATACCTCTTCCACCTGCAGCAGACACCACCCTCATTCTTCCTAGGACAACTGTTATGGCCTCTCCTTCACCAGACTCTGCTTCTCAACGAGCTCACAGGCCTCCTCACGGACAAGGCGGTGAAGCCAGTGCCCAAACATCTTTGGGGCAAAGGCTTCTACTCCAGATATTTCCTCATTCCCAAGAGGGGGCCTCGGGCCCATCCTGGATCTATGGGACTTGAACAGATTTTCGGTGAGGGAGAAGTTAAATGCTCTCCCTTGGAACACTGCTGCCTTATCTCCAGCAGGGAGACTGGCTATGTTCCTTAGACCTGAAGGATGCTTATACATACATCCTGATCCATTCCATCCACCGACAATACCTCCAGTTTATGGTGGGAGGAGGAGGTCACTATCAGTACAGGGTACTACCCTTCAGGCTGGTGTCGTCACCATGGGTTTTCACCAAGTGCCTATTGGTGGTCACAGCCCACTTTTGTCTCCAAGGGGCCTTCATCTTTCCCTACCTGGACGACTGGCTCATAAGGGGTGACACAGCTGCAGAAGTGCACCATGCTACCGAGCGCATCGTCCATGCCCTGCTGCATCTGGAGTTCGTCATCGACTACCCCAAGTCTCACCTCTCTCTGGCACAGTGCTTGGAGTTCATAGGGGCTCAGCTGGACACCTTCCAGGCCAAGGCCTTCCTCCTTCTGGCTAGGACAGAGCACTCTAGCCACAGAAGTGCAACACGCCGGTTGGTGCCAGCTCACCTTCTCCTCCGCCTGATGGGGCCACATGGCTGCCATAGTACACCGTAACCCTGTACACCCGTCTGCATAAGAGGATGGCTTAGTGGTGCCTCCTCTCCCTGTGGACACGAGCCATGGGCAAACTTTGGCACAGGGTAAAAGTGACCCACCAGCTGGCAGACTGCATCTACTGGTGGCAACTTCCCTGCTGTCTTCAAGCTGGAATGCCCTTCCATGCACCTGCCCCCCAGAGGGTCCTCATCATGGATGCCTCCCTATGAGGATGGGGAGCTCATTGCGGGGACCTCCGCACTTAAGGCACGTGGTCCCTGATGGAGTGCCAGTTGCAGATCAACCTCCTGGAGCTCCAGGCAATATGTTTGGCTCTCCAAGCATTTCGCCACCGGTTGCGGCACCAGTTGATGCTGTTACAGACGGACAACCAAGTCACAATGCTCTGTGTCAACAAACAAGGAGGCACGGGATTGTACTCCCTCTGCTAGGAGGCAGTAGCCCTCTCCTCATATGCGACACGCAACGGGATGCTTCTGCAGGTAGTCTGCTTCCAGGGCCTGGACAACATCCTGGTGGACAGGCTGAGCAGAATCCTCCAGCTGCATGAATGATGCCTGGACTCCAGAGTGGCCTCCCGGTTTTTCAGACTCAGGGGCATCCCCTAGTGGACCTGTTCGCCTTCCCGGACAATACACAGTTGCCTCACTTCTGCTCCCACCAACTGTACCCATCCCGGGTGGCGGCAGATGCATTCCTCATTCCATGGATGGAAGGCCTCCTTTATGCCTTTCTGCTGACTCCACTGGTCGCTAAGACCCTCTTCAAAGTCCAGTGCGACAGGGCATCACTGATTCTGGTAGCCCCTCTGGTGGCCCTGGCAACCCTGGTTCCTGCTGCTGCTCTGTCTGTCGCTGGCACCTCCAATTCCCCTGGGCTGTGCCCCAGGGCTACTCACAGGAAGAGGGTTCTCTCTTGCACCCCGGCTTGGCTGCTGAAAGGGTAGCGCTAGCTCCCTTCAACCTCCCAAATGATGTGGAGGCGGTCCTTTTGGCCTTTATTTATAGTCACTTCTATACCACGCTATTTAGCATCAGCGCGGTTTACAATAAAACAATGAAATTACACATTTCCAATAGTACTTTGTGTTTACAGATGAACAGGACATATAACTTGGATAACAGGGGTAACTATTTACAAATTTAACATGTTAACATATACAGCCCGACGATCCTCATGGTGCATAGATACACATGCATGTAGCCTCTGATACTCTCCATGACACAGATATGCACATAGCCCACAACAGACTGAGCACAAACATGCACATTCACACACATGTGTATGTAGCACCCGAGAGTCCCATGGGGTGCACATATATACACACAGATGTGCATGTATTCTTCGGCAGTTCCTATGACACACAGAAAGACACAAACACATGTGCCCACCCCCTGACACTTCCTGTGACACACATAGAAGCCCCTGAATCGATTTTCAGTGTGGTGCGCTGAGAGGTAGGCTAACCCTTTCTCCTGCACGCTGCAGCTGGTGCTCCAGTACCTACTCCACCTGTCAAAGGTGAGTCTGAAGTCTAACTCAGAGTGCACATGAGTACTATTGCGACACACCATCACTCTGTTGAGGGTAAGGCCCCTTGGCTCTGCCCCTTGTCTCTCATTTCCTTTGGGGCCTTATCTTGTCCAAGCCCCCCATCCACCCACCAGCGGTGAAGTGGATATCAATGTGGTGCTTTCACAACTCACTAGGCCATCATTTGAGCCCTGGCTACCTGCTATCTGCAGTATCTCTCCTGGAAGGTTGTCTTCCTCATGGCACTCACATCGGCTTGCAGGGTCAGCGAGCTACAGGCTCTGATGGCAGAAACCACCCTACACAAGGTCCTATAAGAACAGGGTAGTGCTCCTCACACCCCCAAGTTTTTGCCAAAGGTGCTGTTCCCCTTCAACCTCAATCAGGAGGTGGTGCTTCCCAAGGCCTCATGCCAGCAAGGTGGAGACCATTCTCCATACTCTTGATTGTAAGAGGGCCCTGTCCTATCTACAACAGACTTGGGGCCACTGCAAAGTGCCTCAGCATTTTGTCTCCTATGACCGCAGTCGACTAAGGCTTCCAGTAACTAAGTGAACTCTGTCCACTTGGGTGGTGTACTGCATTGCCCTCGCCTATGACCAGGCTGGGATCTCACTGGACCACTGGGTCACAACATGCCGTATCAGAACCATGGCTACCTCTGTAGCAAATCTGCGTTCCGTTCCTGTTAGGAAATATGCCGTGCCGCCACCTGGTCTTCCTTCCATATCTTTGCAGCTCACCTCTGCCTGAAGAGGGATTCCCAATGAGACAGCGCCTTTGGCCAGGCCATGCCTTGTAATCTCTTTGGGGTGTATGCAACTCCTTCCCTCTAACCCTTCTGTGTTCAGGTTACCAGAGTGCTGGTTTTTGGCCGAGCACTTGTCTTGTGAGGGTCTCTCAGTTGGGACTCAACTGCTGCAGCTCATGACTCACCTTCTCTTGTTGCCTTGGCATTTTGTACAGGTTCTCAGTAGCCTGTAGCTGGGGAGTTCAATATGTGAGATCTGACTTCCTGCTTGTTCCCGGAGAAAGTGTAGCTACTCAACTGTAAGGTGTTCTCTGGTGACAGCAGGAATAAGTCCTCATAACCCTCCCCCTCCCCTTGGAGTTGCTTCTTTACTGTATTTTAATTTTTGCCATCATATCTGTCATTAGACTGAGGAAAGATAGCACCCTTGGGCGGGAAGGGGACCACACATGCAAGGTGTATCTCCCAAAGGCTTTCTTTGAAAGCTGGGGAGATGCTTCCATGTGGGCTCTGTTGGCGCCGACATCACCCATATGTGAGGACTAATTCCTGCTGTCCCTGGAGAACACCTGTTACAGGTGAGTAGCTATGCTCTTTCTGTTATGAGACTGTTCAGATAACAGGTGTAGACACCATGGCTCTGAATTCAAAACATATTTAACTTTTTTATACTTTCACCCTACAATGCGACATGCTTTGATTTCCTCACCCTGCTGTTTTCATAGCTCTGTTCAATCTTGTTCACCTTGGTAGCTTAATATAAGATATTTTCTTATGGGTCTGTTAAAATGGCCACTTTCCATATCGCACCTTCAGTCCAGCCCAAACACATGGGTTATGTCCACCCACCAGCATATAGAGACTGAGAAACATCACTGAGCTGAAGCAGCTCATAAGGAGTCTGTGCACCCTCAACCAGCCAGTAATTCTCAGTCTCAGCAGATGGTGGATGTGCATGGCCTGTGCTGTTCTGTGCTGTGAATATTTTCTCTTTGGCCCTATTGTCCCAGGTATGTTTGTTCCTGCTTAGTTGTTCCCCAACAAGGGTGCAGACCCTGATGGTCTGGGTCCCTCCGCTGGTCCTCCACGCAGGCGAGGCTCCCCTGGTCCTCCACGCAGGCGAGGCTCCCCTGGTCCTCCACGCAGGCGAGGCTCCCCTGGTCCTCCACGCAGGCGAGGCTCCCCTGGTCCTCCACGCAGGCGAGGCTCCCCTGGTCCTCCACGCAGGCGAGGCTCCCCTGGTCCTCCACGCAGGCGAGGCTCCCCTGGTCCTCCACGCAGGCGAGGCTCCCCTGGTCCTCCACGCAGGCGAGGCTCCCCTGGTCCTTTTCTCGGGAGAGGTCACGGGGTAGAGAAGGGTTTGCTGAGCATAATCCGCACTTGCAAAAAAAAAGAAAAAAAAAAGAAAGTTCAGTCAGGTGGGAGAGCAGTGTAGAGAAACTGCATAAGTAGCAAAGGAGCCATCAGAAGGCTCTCTGTGTTGGCGGCTGGATCTGGTAAGTGGGGAAGAGCCGTGGTGGGATGGATGGCCCAGTTAGGGAGTGCAGAACTGCTTCCAATGACTGATAGGGATGTGCAGAGCCGATGTGTGACCGGAGTGGCGGACTAGCCTAGTGATTAGGGCAGCAGCCTGGAATCGGAAAAACCAGGGTTCAAATTCCAGTGATGCTTCTTTTGGCAAACCACTTAACTCTCCTTGCCTCGGGTTTAGAGAGAGATTATAAGCCCTTCAGGGACAGGGAAATAACTATTGTGTACCTGAATATAACTTGCCTTGAACGGCTTCTGGAAAGGCATAAGCTAAATACTAATACTACTGTGGCAGCCAGTGGGCACACCTCTCGGCTGAGGGGTTGTACTGTGGCTGCTTCAGGGACAGCATCACAGCGGCCGAGTTGCTGGCACGGAGTCAGGATGCATGGAGCATGGGGGGGGGGGGCCTGATGACTGCAGCAACGAGGTGGAGAGTGCCTCAGGGTCTGGATCTGCAACGGTTACGGCCGCCACATTTGATTCAGCCATGGACCTTGGAGCCTTCCAATCTGCAGCAAGTGTTTCAGGCTGGATGTGGGGGCTCAGGGGCCCCCTCAGTGGGTGTCCCTCTCTTTTCACTGGATTTCATCATCCTTCATCGGGCCTATTTCCTGAGGCAGAGCTGTGAGGGGAGGCCTTGGGGAAGGGGGTTTTGTCAGTGACTCGGGAAAGTCCTTCCCCTGCTGTTCCCAAGAGTGCTAGAAGGGAGCCTTTGGAGGAGGAGGAAAATGCCAGCTCCATAGGGTCCCGAGGGGCCCTTGGACCTCTTGGAGGACACATCTCAGGACATGAAGAAGGGGGACTTCCCTGTGGTTGAGGACCCCATGGTGATCAGGCTATTCCATAGGGACAAGCTGACCTCACTTTTCTCTCATACCCTGGCGGAACTCCGGATTTCTGAAGAGGCTTCTTCAATACCCACTGAGTTATCTGGTGATCCAATCCTGCAAGGGGTCAAGAAGCCCACTAAAGCCTTTCCTTTCCATAGTGCAGTAAAGCAACTTATAGAGGTCAAGTAGAAAGTATCTGACGCAGGTCTGCGCATGGACAGAACTGAGACTTGCCTTTATTTGGTGGTCGCGGAAGAAAAGGAAAAGCTGCGCCTCCCACGGGTGGATGCCCTGGCAACGGCAGTTAACTGGAAAGCCTGAATGGAGGGCCTGTCTTTGTTGGGCATAGAGGGTCCCAAAGGGCTGACAGGAGTTGTAGGTTCCGTCTGAGATAGCTCGGCTGGAGTTGGGCACCGCTTTCCTGGCGAATTTGCTCTGATCTCATCAGAGCCTCGGCCAGTAATCTGGCCATGGTGGTGGCCATGAGGCGACTCCTTCGGCTCTGGAACTAGTAGGCTGGGGTGTTGCAGGACATGCCAGAGTAGCTCTTGCAACTCGAGGTGGTTCCACCCTGGGACCAGAATGTGGTCCTGTCTGTGTTGGCGGTGGCTCCCTTTGACCCCCTGTGGGCAGCTACCCTCAAGGACTTGACACTTAAAGTAGTGTGTTTGGTTGCCATTTGCTCGTCACATCGGATTTTGCAACTGCAGCAGACGGTCTTGTAGGGAATCCTATCTAGTCTCATGACAAGGGAGAAGGTGGCTTTGCATCCGGTTCCATCCTTTCTCCCTAAAGTCTCAGTGTTCCATGTGAATCAGTCTGTTACTCTGCCGGTCTTTAAGGGTGACTACGGCGATGCAGAGTCGCAGATCCTACATTTACTGGATGTGCGTCTGTCTCTCCGGTGCTACTTGAACACCACGCAGGATTTCTGGAGGTCCGACCATCTCGTTGTATTTGGCGGACCCAGGAAAGGGGAGGCAGCGTCTAAGGCCTCCATTTCCTTTTGGATCTGGGAGGCTATCGCCTCAATGTATTTGGTTAAGGGCCGAGTGGTTCTGGGAGGGCCAGGGGACCCACTCCACGAGAGCTCAGGTCTCTTCTTGGGCAGAGTTTGACCTTGTTCCACTGCAGAACATTTGTAAGGTGGTGACCTGGTCTTCGCTCCTTTCCTTCACCCTTCACTACCGTTTGGTTGTGCAGGCCAGACAGGATGCGTCTTTTGGTGCACAGGTCTTGCAGGCCAGTGTTCCTGATCCCGTCCATTGTTAGTACTGCTTTGATATCCCACGCGTCTGGACTGGACTGGAGGGACAATATGGAAAGTTCAATTAGCTCTTACCTGCTAATTGTCTTTCCTTGAGTCCCTCCAGTCCAGTCCAGAACCCACCCAGGATTGATCTGTTTGGGGTAGGCCTGCACTGTCTGAAAAGAATTAGGCTGTTGGTGCTGTCTAGGCTACCCACATCTCTTCTGTCCTACGGTTGGGCTCGGCCGTCTGTCGTGGCTGGAGCCTCTTGATTGCTGTTAAACTAAATAAATACATAAATGAAAGAAATGGAAACTAAATGGGGAGGAAATAGGAGTTGAAGTTTTCCTTCTGTCTTCTACGGTAGTGGGTGAGTTCAGAGGCAGGGTCCTGGTCCCAGCTTTGGGCCGTACTTTCTTGTCCTTTGTTTTCATGTTTTTCTGTGTAGGTTGATGGAGGATTAGAGGTTATGATTACTGGTCTGTTTTGCTATGGACAATACTGCTGCTTGAGGTGCACAGGCTCTTTATGGGCTGCTTTAGCTCATAAGAACATAAGATATGCCATACTGGGTCAGACCAAGGTCCATCAAGCCCAATATCCTGTTTCCAACAGTGGCCAATCTAGGTCATAAGTACCTAGCAGTCTCCCCAAAAGAGACAGGTTCCTCATCGTTCTATTGTTGTAGAATCAGCAATGAGGCGTAGTAAGAGTGCAAAGAAACACTGTTCTTATCCGCCAGGTCGTGAGTCTAGGACTTTAGATGCCTTTGGACGTCGATGCTTCCAGGCATCCATGCTTTCAGCAAGAATTATCTCATATATTTTCTATATGGGATTATCTCTTGAAGAGGTTACAAAGAACTTAGTTTTTGAACCCTTTTCTTCCAGAACATAAAAGAGCAGACTATTTCTCATTAGTCAATCATGCTCAAAATATCTCTAGGTTCCTTAATCGTGCTTCCCTGGACTGTTTTGAGTCTATTAGCAGAACCTCTGCTATAGCCATAGGGGCACGACGCATAGCCTGGCTCCAAGCATCAGACATGGACAGATGGGTTCAGGAAAGGCCGGGAAATATTCCTTGTACTGGTGAAAATCTCTTCAACAAGGAGGCTTTATTTCAAGCTAATCAGTTAAGCACTGATGCTGTTGCTTTCAGAGGATTGTCAAAACCTTCCTCTATCCCAGCTAATAAAAAATCTCCTAAAAAGCTATCTCCAGGAACAAGCAGGAATAAGTCCTCACATATGGGTACGTCGGTACCGACGGAGCCTGAGCGGGAAAGCTCCCCAGCTTCCCAGAAGGAAAGCTTTTGGGGCCTCCCACTGCACATGTGCGCTGCCTTCCCGCCTTCCTGACCAACTCTCCTCAGTTCTTCTTTTTCCGCGGAGCCAGCAGGTCGTGTTCCTGTCACCGCTGAAGAAGTTATTTTAATTTATTTCTTTGGCCGCGTGTCTGCCTTCCCCGATTCCAGACCGGTACCGCCGGTCTTTTTTCCTTTATTTAAAAAAAAAAAAAAAAATCATCTATTTTTTTTTCCCTCACTTGGTGTGTGTGTTCTGTGAGGCCTTTAGGCCTTCACTAATTCTCCCTCATGGAGAAACAAGCCTCTGGGTTTAAAAAATGCACCAAGTGCAGCGGTACTATTTCAGTCACAGACACCCATGAATGGTGTCTTAAATGTTTGGGGCCTGACCATTCCATTCCGGATTGCCCATCCTTTTCTTTGATGTCTAAACGTGGCTTACAGAACCGGGCAGCCAAGTTTCACATGCTGTTTTCTACAGATACTCCAGCATCGACATCTTCCAGGTCTTCCTTTCCTGATGGATCTCAGGTAACCAAACATTCCTCTGGCAGGTCCTCAAAGGGCAAATCTCCCTCTAAGTATCGAGATACCCCCGGGCTTGACCCTGAGGACCCTGCCCCAGCCAAACAACCCCGGCGGGGAGCTCCGGCTTCCAAAGCTCCTCCTATGGGGTTACAGGTTGACATTGATGGCACGGCCTCGACCGATCACCTGTTACTGTTCTGGGGTTCCGGCTCAATCATCCGGTACCGACATCCAGACAGTCGTGGCGTCCATGGATCATACAGTTCAATCCATGCAGCAGGCCATTTTGGCTTTTATTAAGGCTGCGACGCCCTCGGTACCGCACCCTGCGATACCGACTCCGGTTCCGGTACCGACTCCGGTTCCGGTACCACAACCAGTACCGGTACCCATGCCTTCCACATCGACCAGGATACCGATTCCGGTTCCCGGTTCCGGGGTTTTTCCCGATACCGATCCGGTTACGGGTACCCCGATGTCAATACCGGTCGATACGCTTATCGATCCCTGGAAGCAAACAGACGATACTTTGAGTCTTCTGATGATTCTGATTCATCAGATGACTCTGTGAAGTATCCCTTACTCTACCTGAGGAGCCCTCTTCTCCAAAGAGGAGAATGTCTCCTCCAGAGGATTTATCCTTTCAAGACTTCATCATTGAAGTAGCTAAAGGTCTTTCTATTTCTGTATCCTCTGAAAAAGAACCTAGAGCAAAAAAGTTAGACATTTTAGGATACTCTAAGGTTCCCAAAGAGGCAGTCACCCTGCCCATCCATGAAATTCTTCAAGATCACATGATGGACTTATGGGAGACTCCTCTCACCCTATCTCCACATTCTCGTCGTCTGGACACCATGTATCGTGTCCCCCCTTCTCCTGGGTTTCAAAAAACTCAGCTCCCGCAACACTCCATTGTGGTGCAGTCAGCTATGAAAAGGATCAAGAGTACTAAAAGACACTCTTCTACTCCCCCAGGAAGAGAATGTAGGACTCTGGATGCTTTTGGAAGAAAAATCTTCCAAGCAAGTATGCTTATTGGCAGAATCAACTCATACAGCCTCTATATGGGCATGTTTCTGAAGGAAATTGCATTAAAAATACGCCATTTTCTCCCCTTTATCCCAGAGGATAGAAAGGAGGAGTTCCTTCTTCTGCTGAAGCATACCCAAGATATTTCAAAGTTCTCCAACAGAGCAGCCTTTGACTCCTTTGAAGGTGCTAGCAGAGCCTCAGGTATTGCCATAGCGGCTCGCAGAATTGCTTGGCTCCAGGCCTCTAACCTTGAACCCTGGGTCCAGGATGGGTTGGGAAATTTGCCCTGTACGGGTGAGAATCTGTTTGGTAAGGAGTGGCATATCAAAGCCACTCAAATGGATGCAGAAAATGCTGCTTTAGATAGACTTTCTAAGTCTACCTCTACCCCTGTCAAGAAGAAATCTTTCAAAAAGCCTTTCTACAAGAAGGCCAGATTTGCCACAAATACTGGCCAACAATCTTCTGCAGCCCGCTTTGCTCCTAAGCGTCAGCAGCCTAAACAGGCTAGGGCAAAACCTGCAGGGGCTGCTACAGCCCAACAGTCCCAACCCCCTCAGGGTTTTTGACTTAAAACTAGAGAACTTAACCTTTCTGGCTCTAAAACATCCAGAACCTCTCACCATTCCAGGAAGGTTAACTCATTTTGCTCCCAGTTGGGAGCAAATCACATCAGAGCAATGGACCCTCTCTATCATCAGAGAGGGCTACAAAACTACATTTCTCCAACCTTCCTCCCCATACCATGGTGAGAAGTTTCAATTCTCCCCCATCTCTCCTAGACCTGTTGGGTCAGAAGGTGACCACTCTTCTCGCCCAAAAGGCAATAGAAGAGGTTCCTCTTCCTCAACAAGGGTCAGGTTTTTACTCCCCTTATTTTCTCATTCCCAAGAAAACAGGGGGGTACAGACCCATTTTGGATCTCAGAGAATTGAACAAATTTCTATACAGGGAGAAATTCAAGATGCTTTCTCTAGGCACTCTCCTTCCATACCTACAGAGTCAGGACTGGCTTTGTTCTCTAGATCTCAAGGATGCGTACACACATATACTCATCCATCCATCCCACAGAAAATTCCTACGGTTTCTGTTCCACGGAAAACACTTCCAATAGACTTTCGGTCTAGCCTCTGCTCCAAGGGTATTTACCAAATGCATGGCAATAGTAGCTGCATTCCTACGCACCCTGGGAATTTTTGTCTTCCCATACCTGGACGACTGGCTCATCCGAGCTCCATCTCAGTCCGAGGCTCAGACTTCCCTGGATCGCACCAGGCAAATTCTACAGTATCTGGGACTTGTGATCAATCTGCCAAAGTCCCAACTCACCCCTACTCAATCCCTAGAATTCATAGGGGCCTGGTTGGATACCACCACCGCAAGGGCCTCTCTACCTCAGGCCCATTGCCAACGTCTAGTGCACTTAGCCTCTCAGACTCAGTCCAGAAGCCACTTGACTGCCAGAGAGATGCTACAACTATTAGGCCACATGGCCTCCACAGTGCATGTGGTGCCTTATGCTCGCCTACATATGAGAGCAGCTCAATGGACTTTATCCACCCAGTGGACTCAAGCATCAGGAGCTCTCTCAGACCAAATAGCAAACTCCAATCGTCTCTTTTGGTCTCTCCAATGGTGGATATCCACTCAAAATCTGTTGTTGGGGGGCCCCCTTTCAACCATTGTTGCCCAAGCAACCCTCACAACAGATGCCTCCCAAACAGGTTGGGGGGCTCATCTCCAAGATCTCTCCACTCAGGGCACTTGGTCTCCACAGGAGACCACACTTCATATCAACCACTTGGAACTTCGAGCAATTTTTCTAGCTCTCAAAGTTTTTCATACCCTCCTCAGCAACATGACAGTCCTTATTCACACGGACAATCAAGTAGCCATGTTTTACATAAACAAACAAGGAGGGACTGGCTCTCTGTCGCTTTGCAACGAAGCTCTAAGATTATGGGCCTTCACCAGAGAGCATCAAATCCATCTCCTGGCAGTATATCTTCCAGGAATCCAAAACTCTTGAGCAGACAGACTCAGTCGAGTTCTGCTTCCACAAGAATGGTCCCTGCACATGGATCAGGTACTCAGAATCTTCCAGAAATGGGGAACCCCTGACATAGACCTCTTTGCAAGTCCGTGGAATGCCAAACTTCCCCGGTTCTGTTCCAGAATTCCGTGTCAGGGCGTTCAGACCAAGGATGCCTCCCTCCTGCATTGGGGTCAGGGTTTCCTGTATGCCTTTCCACCCATTCCTTTGATTCCCAAGACTCTGTTCAAACTTCAAAGGGATCAAGGGTCCATGATCCTCATAGCTCCACGCTGGCCACGCCAAGTGTGGTACCCTCTACTTCTGCATCTCTCCCAAGCCCCCTCTCTGGACTTGGGAGCGGCTCCAGACCTTCTGTCTCAAGAGGAGGGGACTTTGTGGCACCCAAACCCCAAGTCCCTTCACCTCAGAGCTTGGTTACTGAAGGCCTAGACCTTCAACACTTCAATCTTTCGCAGCAAGTGAAGGATATCCTACATGCCTCTAGGAAACCTTCCACTAGGCGTTCTTACGCTTTTAAATGGAAAACATTTTCCATTTGGTGTGCTCAAAATGGTCTTAACCCTCTGGCACTCCCATTGAATTCTCTTTTGGAATACCTCCTGCATCTTTCCAATGCAGGACTCAAAACGAATTCAGTAAGAGTCCATTTGAGTGCTATTGCGGCATCACTTAAGCCCATCAATGGACAACCTGTTTCCTCTCATCCTCTTATTGCAAGATTCATGAGAGGCTTAACTTTAACTAAACCTCCCATTCGACCTCCTCCGGTGGCATGGGACTTAAACTTGGTTCTTGGTCAGCTTATGAAGCCACCTTTTGAACCCTTAGCCACTACCTCCTTGAAATTTCTTTCCTGGAAGGTTATTTTCCTCATTGCAGTCACTTCAGCTCGCCGCATCAGTGAACTGCAGGCCTTAGTGGCTAATCCACCTTACACAAGGTTCCATCATGATAAGGTAATCCTTAGGACAAATCCTCACTTTATGCCTAAAGTGGTCTCACCTTTTCATCTTAATCAAGAGGTTTATTTACCTGTCTTTTTTCCAGCTCCTCATGCATCCAATGCAGAGAGGAACCTTCATACTCTAAACTGTAAAAGAGCTCTTGCCTTTTACCTCCACAGGACACAGCAACATCGAAAGTCTTCTCAGCTTTTTGTTGCTTTTGATCCTTCTCATTTAGGACTTCCAGTCTCCAAAATAACACTCTCCAATTGGATTGCTCAGTGTATCTCTTTTGCTTACCAGTGTAAGAACCTTTCTCTGGAGGGCCATGTCACCGCTCACAACGTGAGGGCCATGGCCACCTCTATGGCTCATCTAAACTGTGTCCATTGACCAGATCTGTCGAGCAGCCACCTGGGCCTCGGTTCATACCTTTACAGCCCATTACTGTTTGGACAAGGACTCCCGCCGGGATGCCTTGTTTGGTCAGGCTGTCCTCAGACACCTGTTCCATTCTTGAACAACTCCAGCCCACCTTCCCTGAATGGATGCCTGAGATCCATAGGAAGATGAAGAACCTTTCAGGGTCTCATACCCTTTAGGGGATCTCCCGGGCATCTTAGCTAGGGAGTCCCCATATGTGAGGACTTATTCCTGCTTGTTCCTGGAGATAGCACAGTTACTTACCTGTAACAGGTGATCTCTGGGAACAGCAGGAATTAGTCCTCACAACCCACCCACCTCCCCTAGGAGTTGTATCTCTCTCTCTCTTCCTTTCCTCTCTATTGTCTCAGCTATAAACTCGAACTGAGGAGAGTTGGTCAGGAAGGCGGGAAGGCAGCGTGCATGCGCAGTGGGAGGCCCCAAAAGCTTTCCTTCTGGGAAGCTGGGGAGCTTTCCCGCTCAGGCTCCGTCGGTACCGACGTACCCATATGTGAGGACTAATTCCTGCTGTTCCCAGAGATCACCTGTTACAGGTAAGTAACTGCTTTATTCCCCTAAGGGGAAAATGTTTTATCCATCTTCTACCCATTATACAGATGTTTCCAAGGATTGACAACATCACACCAGGCTAAGAGAATCAAAACCTCAACAGGCTCAGCAAACCCAGCAATCGCAGGGTTTCTGATATTTTATTCATTTTTTCTGTGTGAGGTTTAGAACTTTTGAGCCTACTTCTTTTCAACAGAAGCATCTAAAATTCATCTCATCCATGCTGAGATATCAGACATACATTGATTCAATCCTCGACTGTGGGCATGAATCTCTTGTTACAAGAGAAATCTATCCTTCTAGCTCTAAGAGCTATTAAGGACTCTCATACCCCAGAGATAACAGGTTTCTCCTTTTAAAACAAAAGGAGGACTAACAACTAACAGGATAAACTATACCCTTCACCTTGTCAGTTTCCTGTACGAGGATATCTCATACTTTAACTGCAAGGGGACCCTATCTCCTCAAAGACTTACCAAATTGTAAGTCTTCTCAACTCTGTATTACTTTCTATCCCTCTTAGCCCAGACTTTCAGTCTCTAAGAGTACTACTAATCAACTGGAGGGCTTATTCTCTAAGCCATAGGATTTTCTTCAATACCTACTCCAGTAAGTAGTTTCCATACAGTTTTTTCTCTCCCTTTGCGGTTCTTCATCTTCTCAGGTATATTTTGTTAAGGCAGCTTTTCGGACAGAAATTGGGTATCACTACTCCAAATTATGTCTGTCGGTCCTCTCCAATCTATAGGACCTAACTTTTTATGCTGCCTTAATAACAGATAATTCCAAAAGTGCTCCAGAACTCCTTTGGACTATTTATTGTTGCAGTCATCCGGCCTGTCTACTATTCTTAGCCACCTTCAATTCTCTTTGGCTCCATCAGAATAGATTAGGTTGCACACTGGCAATTCAACAGCCAGATCTAAGCAACCTACAACATGCTCTCTGCAATTCTACAACAAAGCTCTGCAACTGTGGGCCTTTGCCAGAGAGCCTCAGAGCTACTCCTAATAGGGAGGGGCCAGAGAGTTAAGAAGGGCTTCAGTTGGTAGACTCTGCCAGTCAGGCTCCTACATGACTGTTTTTTTCTTACTCTTACCATATTCCTTAAAACCACATGAAAGCGTTGAAAATTGCACAATTCCCTGGTTTGTTCCACATCTCACTGGAACTTTCACAACAGGGATGCATTTTTTTCACTGCAGTTGGTCCTTATTCACTACTTTTCTTCTAATTTCCTATACTTCATGTTAGCTTATGTTGAACAAGAGAACGCATGATACTCATATTGCCCTCATAAAGAGGCAAACATGGTGTCCCCTTATATTGCGGGTTTTTCTCCAGCTGCTATTTGAAATTATAGAAGGATCCAGACTTGCTGTCTTACGACTAAGGATCTCCTCAGCACTCATTCACGTACGTCTCCAGTCCTGGTTATTTCAGGGGCTGGATCTTTTCAAGAAGTCTAGTCCTATCCCTGTAACTGAAGAACATAATACCAGTTTCCACAAAACTTTCTCTATAGTTCTTCCATATTTAACCAGACAGAGATTCTCCATCAATATTCTCAAGTAGGTCTTAATCCTTCTTGTTATTGCGTCAATCTCTATATAACATCTGACTTTGAAAGATTTATTTACTGTCCATATTAATGCTGCCCCAGCATACCATAAAACTCAATGGACAACCAATTTCTATGGTAAATTAGGAAATGCCTTCTTTTACCGTTACTTTTTAGGTTACATCACATCTGAAGCTCTACATGTAAGGTCATCATAAGTGACATCACTTACAAAAGACTTTTACTGATCTTCAAGAAATTGGAGGCTCAATGCCTAGTACAAATGTCTTTGTCTTTCATTGGAATAAAGGGGATCTTAAAGACCTATCCCCTTTTTTCTGCAAAGGGTATTTCTGCCTTTTCATCCAAACCAGTCAGATTATCTCCACTCTTTCCTAGGACCTTATTCTGCTCCAAGGACAAGAAGTTCAATTTTTTGGACTTTACAGAAGCTTTAGCTATTTCTCAAAAGTCCAACCTCTTTGAACTCCCTCAGTACTTTCTTCAGGGGTTAGTTCTGGCCATGAGGGCTTCTCATCTCTTCCTGTATTGCAAAATTTATTTTTTCCCTCTACTTCACATTGAGGGAATTTCTTTGAGGATAATGTACTGGCTCTCAACCACAGACCCATATTACCCTCAAGTATTTTTTGCAATTTTTTTGAGTGAGATCCACATTAGAAAATTGGGACTCAATATTTTTCTAATATTTCTGATTTACACAAGGACTCCCCTCTGGATACCTTGTTTAGTCCAGCTGTTCCACAGCATCTCTTTTTTTCTTTTCTAGTTCAACTCCTACCCTCCATCCCTTGGATGCCTGAGGTTTTGAGGGATAAGCATGGCCCATCTTTAGATTTGCAACATGCTGGGGCCTCCTCCAGGCATCTTAGCTTTAGAGTCTCCATATGTGAAGACTCATTCCTGCTTGTTCCTGGAGATAGCACAGTTACTTACTTGTAACAGGTGATCTCTGGGAACAGCAGGAATAAGTCTTCACAACCCACCCACCTCCCCTAGGAGTTGTTCTCTCTCTCTCTCTCTCTCTTTTTTCTCTCTAATTTGTCTACTTCCCACCTTCGGTCTCAGCTACAAACCCAACTGATGAGAGGGAAGTAAATGGGCGGGAAGGCAGCGCGCATGCGCGTTGGATGCTCCCAAAAGCTTTTTTTCTGGATGCTGGGGAGTGTTCCCGCGCAAGCTCCGTCGGTACCGACGTACCCATATGTGAAGATTTATTCCTGCTGTTCCCAGAGATCACCTGTTACAGGTAAGTAACTGTGCTTTAGGCGTCATTGTGGATAACGTGTTAAAACCCTCGGCCCAGTGTGCAGCGGTGGCCAAGAGAGCAAATAGAATGCTAGGTATCATAAGGAAAGGAATGGAAAATAAAACAAAAGATATTATAATGCCTCTATACCATTCCATGGTGAGATCGCACCTTGAATATTGTGTGCAGTTCTGGTCGCCGTATCTTAAAAAGGATATAGCGTTATTAGAAAAGGTTCAGAGAAGAGCCACCAAAATGGTAAAGGGGATGGAAGGATACTCCTATGAAGAAAGGCTAAAAAGGTTAGGGCTCTTTAACCTGGAAAAGAGACGGCTGAGGGGAGATATGATAGAAGCCTATAAATTAATGAACGGAGTAGAACGGGTAAACGTAGATCGATTGTTTACGTTATCAGAATATAGAAAGACTAGGGGACTTACAATGAAGCTACAGGGTAAACTATTTAAGACTAATAAAAGAAAATGTTTTTTCACTCAACGTGTAATCAAACTCTGGAATTTGTTGCCGGAGGATGTAGTAAAGGCTGTTAGTGTAGCTGGGTTTAAAAAAGGTTTGGACAAGTTCCTGGAGGAAAGGTCCATAAACCATTATTAAGAAGGGTCCCAGGATATCAATGCTTGACCCAGTACAAGCATTGCGGAACCTGTCTTTTGGGGAAACTGGTAGGTACGTATGACCTAGATTGGCCACTGTTGGAAACAGGATACTGGGCTTGATGGACTTTGGTCTGACCCAGTATGGCATATCTTGTGTTCTTATTAACCCAGATCTACCAAATATTTTGCATGCTGGTGCAAAAATAAGGCATTCAGACTCTTTTTGTATTTGCATTATAAACATTACAGTTCAGAAACAAAACCATGAACATAAACAATTTGCCATACAGGAAAAAAGAAATAAACCACAAAAAAATAAAGTATGGAGGACTGATGTTAACCCACATCAAGGGAGCACACTAACCAAATAGTGTATACCAATACATTTTAAGGAAAAGAAAAAAAGCAAAGCCTGTGATAAGGAAGCTTATCATAGCTCAGGAAGGAGCTATAGAAAAGGTGAAGTGACTCTGAACAAGCAACCTGTCAGTTCTGGTAGAAAAAAGAAAACCGAATTTTGCCATAAAAGACTACCAGTCCCAGAATGCACCAGGTTTCCAACAGCCATTAGAGGAGCTGAAGTGGGGAAACGTGTGTTCAATCAGGAGGGCTATGAGGTAATCCCGAAGCACTCATCTCAAAGGGCAGGGCCTGATTCGGCACAGCTGCGCTGTATTAGGGAGGAGCACTCAGCTAAGCAGAATAAGAGTGGAGTTTATTCTACAGATGACCATCTTCATGATCACCTTGGATATACAGAGAAGGATCATCAGTTTCATCTGAAGGATCATCAGAAGCAGAAGCCAAACCGGACGGACAGAGAGGGAAAGAGACCCTTTGGAAGAAGGAAGAGAAAAGCCTTTGAGAGGTCTAGAAGAGTCCAAAGCAGTACGTATACTGGGAGGCATTTCAAGGGCCAGCATACACCACTGGACTGGGGAAAGCCAGAGGAATGGTGATGCGGAGCTAGGAATCTCCAGATGCTACCTGTGAGGGAGACGGCTGCACGTGGAAGGGACCCTAAGACCCGTGCCAGAAGGTATGTGAAGAGAGATCCAGTGTCCAGGGATCTGGATTGGAAGGCTGGACATAAGAACTGGACTACATACTGGCCAGGCTATATAGAGAGGAACTCTAACAGCAATGGAAGCTCAGGTATGAACACTGATCTATGCCCTAGCTATAACCTTGAAAGACAGCAGGGAAACAAGTACTCTCCTGAAAGTGCTCCATTGAGAGATTCATCTGTGCCAATCCATGATATTGAACCCATGCTTGTTGAACAAGGGGGAATAATAGCAGATGAAGATCCTGTTTATATGGACTCCTTTCTATCTAAACTCCGTTGGTAACTTTCTGTTATAAAGTACAGCAACCATCACAAAGAAATACAAATTTGTTCTTTAATCTACTCAGAAAAGCTCCTGAAGCAGGGTTTGACCCACACAGTAGAAAGCAAGCCAGCAAAGGGGTTTCAGCTGGTAACTGCTAGCAATCGAGCCTCACCTAATTGCTTGTGAGCTAGGAGAGAATCACTTCTGAATCTGTGTGGGAAGTAATCTGAAGTTAATCTGAAAAGAACAGTTTGTTTCTTGCTTTGTGGCTTTACATTTGTTGTTTTCCTGATTTTGACTTTGTTTTTCCAAGTTAACACTGAAAGCAAGTTACCTGATTTTATGTGCTACCAAGCATATCTGTGTTGGGAGAAATAACCCCATAAATAAATATCTTATTGGCTTTACCCAAGAGCACAACTAAATTATTGTCAGCAGCTGTGTCTGGTGTGAATGAACTACATTGCCCACAATACCTTGCAAATCATATAGATATATGCACTTGCCAAGAGTGTGAAGATTCTCACCCAGGCAGCCGTCTGACAAGCCTCACAGCTAGACGACTTCTACTCCAAGATAGAGCCAGAGAGAACCAATGGCCCTAATCAACCTTCAACTAATTCCCCATCCGCATGTGGGGTTGCTTCTTTTTCTATAAGCAAACGCTCCGAGTAGGATCCTGAAAAACATATCTTACCCCTTGTAGAGTAACAATAAATTTACATGGAAATATTAAAGAAAAAGAGCTAAACAAGCTTATTACACACGGTTTAAGTACAAGAAAAGCCTTCCTTCTCACTTGGGTTGCCTTAGATACATTGAGGAAAAGCTGAATTCTACCACCACAGAAAAGAGCATCTTTGCATCGAAAATACTACTTCAAAATCATTTTTTTCATCCTCATTAAGAAAAGAAACCACCAATGTGGCTCTTGAATTTATAACATCCTGAGACTCCTCTAGGAAGGCAGAGAGACTTGGCTCTGGATTAGACACCAGAGCGTCCTCCCCTTCCAAACCTGAAGAGGACAAAACAAGCTTAGCATAGACATAATACATTTTAGAAATACCGATGGTTCAAAATTTGACATCAATATTTTCTTAAAATACTTCCTCAAAAGAATATCAGATGAAAGTAAACGAGACATAGGAAAATGAACAAAACGCAAATTCTTAGAACAAAACATATACTACAAAGCTTCTAATTTGTGGTGAATAAACAGGCTATCTTTTATAGAAGACATGCCAACAGAGCTTAAAGAAGTAACCTGAGCATCCAAACTGCTTTTTCCCTGAAGTCTCCAGCTGGGTGTCCACCTGAACAAATTTAGCAGAAGTTTCCTGGGAGAAGGCACAGAGTTGAGGTATAACAGTACATAATTGTTCAGTTCGCGAAATTACATGCCAGATATCTTGCAGAGTCGCTGGAGTCTCCTGAGATGGAATAAATGATTTGCCCAGATGACCAGTCTACTGGTTTATCTCCAGTTATTTAACTATAACTTCTGCCTCTGCAGATAAATCTTCCATGCCCGCTTCACACGGACCATCAGATCTAAATCGCTGGGGAGGAGGAAGTGGAGTCCGCTCCAAGGAGCTCAGAGACTCTGCTTCTGGATATGGAGGTTGTACCTCAGTCAGGCCCACATCACTAACCTTAGATATTACGTGCTGATCCATCGATCCTGCTCCCAGTGCTGCTTTCCTAGCTTTCACCTTCCTCTTATCCAGTATCCTGCCATAACGCTGATATTCACTATATTAGGGCTCCAAAGGGGCTCACAAGGGGCCAGACAAGCCCCTTTTCCACGCCCCTTAGTCCATGCCACAAGCCGCACGCTTGCAGGAGGACCAGCTTTTATAGAGCCCCTGATGGAAGGAGACAGCATCCACAGTATGCCGGTCCAGAAAGGCAGCACCTCCGACGATCTCCAAACGGCAACAGCAAGTAAAGGCTCCCCAGACTTTTACATTTTGTTTTGAGGCTTGGACTTGGACACCAGCATTGAAAGTTAAAGTAGTAGCAATATTTGCTATCTGAGGGTCAATTTATTTCTTTGCTTCAGATGTCATTTAGGTGTGTTTTTTGTTGAAATTTTAAACAAATTTACAAACTATATAAATCTAGGAAAATTGAATTTGAATAGTAATATATCCACACCAAAAAAAAAAAGGCAAATACATTACCAGTTATATCCGGTTGTTTTTATGGATCTTGTTTATTTGGAAAATTTCTTGAGAGAAATGTTCCTTTGGGTGATGTATCTTTCTCTTGTCTCCTTTTGCTATAAATGTGGTTTCTTTTTGTGGTGGGTTTTATATTTGTTTAAATATAGCTCGTATAGATGTTTGTTACTTCCAGGTCATCTTGCTAGACCACTCCACGCATATGGGCAATGCTCGAAGACTAGATACTTCAAATAGCAACAACATTGGTATGTGGATAGGTGCCCCTAGCTACACTAGTCATTATTATTGTGTCTCTAGAAGTTGGTCGTGGGTGGACTGGTGCAGCAGCATTTTTGGTTCTATGCTCCTGGGTCCACAGTCTATGGACTGTTTCCCCAGATGAGCTTGGATTTTGTGCGTATTCTCCCGAGTAGCAGGCCTGAGGGTCATGTGTCTGGTTAGGCCCCTTTAAAGGTGTCTCCCAAAGTGCAGCTGCAATTGTCTAGCTCATTGAGAAGGCCATGATGCCAGACCCTGTCTGCTCAGACTGGCTAGTCAATGCCTGGGGAGTGGGCAGCTGAGGTCGTCTGGTGGGTGAAGGCTTGGCACCTCCTCCCTCTATTTTCTTTTTGCGCCAACCCCCTACACAGGCCCCCCTTGTCCTTGCTTGCTCTTTTTTCTTCCCTCCTCCCAAGTGCCACCTTTGTTCCTCAGATTTAAAAAAACAAAACAAAAAAAAACACCTCCTGGAGAGCAAATGATATTGCTTGCAATCGTATCCTTTCCCAGCCAGGCCTAGCAGCCACACTGTTTGCAGATGCCAAGGAGGGGAGTATGCAGCAGCACCAGGGGCCACTTCCATGACTCTGCCTAGCCTAACATTGGTATGGCAGCAGAGGTGGTGAGTGTCTCACAGCTATCAAGCTTTTTATTTTTTTGGGGGGGAGGAGAAGGGGGAGTATGGCCTTCAACATTCTTGCTACATTAAACATGCCAGGCTGTTGCTGGCATGGCATATGCAGCGGACGTAGGTCCAGTGTGGTCCTTGATGGCCTTTGTGCTATGTGTGGCCAATTTTAAGGAGAAACATTGGCAGGTGATCACAGTTGGCATTCAGGGGCCTCTCCAGAGCCAGCTGCCCACCACAGGGTATGAGGAGCTAACTCTCCCTGCGGCACCTTCATTGGCAGGAAATGCTGCCATTTTGGCAGATTGCAGCTCCAGGAGCAGCCCACAGTTTATCCTATCTTGCACTTTGAAAGGGACTTGGGGCCCCTGTTAGTCCCAGAATGGCAGGCCTCTGGGGGGCTGCCCCTGGGAGTGCAGAGAGGTTTGATGCAGTCTGGGGACTTTTCCTCAGATTTTCTGTCTTCAGCAAACTTTCTGAGTTCTGTAAGACCTGGCTCCAGGCTCTGCTGCAAGACTGTTTCAGTGGAAGCAAAAACGCGAAATAAAACCTGTGAGAGTCAGTTGGTCCATTAGATGATAGAGGAGTTAAAGGGGCACTAAGAGGCGACAAGGCGATAGCGGAGAGACTGAATGAATTCTTTGCTTCGGTCTTTACTGAGGAAGATGTAGGGATGTTACCCATGACTGAAGTGGTATTTAAAGGTGCGGAAGAATTGAAGGAAATATCGATACATCGAGAAGATGTATTACAACTATTAGATAAACTGAAGAGTAGCAAATCACCTGGGCCGGATGGTATACATCCAAGGGTGTTGAAAGAACTGAAATATGAGATTGCAGACCTGCTATTAGTAATCTGTGAACTATCATTAAAATCATCTCTAATACCTGAAGATAGGAGGATCGCCAATGTAACACCAAGACCAGTGAGCCTCACGTCAGTACCGGGAAAAATGGTAGAAACCATCATAAAGAATAAAATTACTCAGCATGTAGATAGTCATGGCCTAATAGGAGACAGGCAACATGGCTTTAGACAAGGAAGATCTTGTCTTACTAATCTGTTGTGTTTTTTTGAAAGTGTGAATAGACAGGTGGACAAAGGTGAGTCGGTTGATATAGTGTATCTGGACTTTCAGAAAGCCTTTGACAAGGTCCCTCATCAGAGACTTTTGGCAAAACTAAAGAGTCATGGGATAGGAGGCAGTGTACTACTGTGGATCAAGAACTGGTTAAAAGATAGAAAGCAGAGGGTTGGGCTAAATGGCCAAATTTCTCAATGGAGAAAGGTGAATAGTGGTGTACCCTAGGGATCTGTGCTGGGTCCGCAGCTTTTTGACATATTCATAAATGACCTGGAAAGTGGTATAACCAGTGAGGTTATCAAATTTGCAGATGACACAAAACTGTTTAAAGTTGTTAAAACCTAAGAGGATTGTGGAAAATTGCAAGAGGTTCTTGATAAATTAGACACGGCATCAAAATGGCAGATTAAATTGAATGTGGACAAGTGCAAAGTTATGCACCTAGGGAAGAACAACCCAAACTATGGTTACACAATGCAAGGTTCCACATTAGGAACCACCACCCAGGAAAAAGATGTAGGCGTCATTGTGGATAACATGTTAAAACCCTCGGCCCAGTGTGCAGTGGCAGCCAAGAGAGCAAATAGAATGCTAGGTATGATAAGGAAAGGAATGGAAAATAAAACGAAAGATATTATAATGCCTCTATATCGTTCCATGGTGAGACCGCACCTTGAATATTGTGTGCAATTCTGGTCGCCGTATCTTAAAAAGGATATAGAGTTATTAGAAAAGGTTCAGAGAAGAGCCACCAAAATGGTAAAGGGGATGGAAGGATACTCCTATGAAGAAAGGCTAAAAAGGTTAGGGCTCTTTAACCTGGAAAAGAGACGGCTGAGGGGAGATATGATAGAAGTCTATAAATTAATGAACGGAGTGGGACGGGTAAACGTAGATCGATTGTTTACGTTATCAGAATATAGAAAGACTAGGGGGCATGCAATGAAGCTACAGGGTAAACTATTTAAGACTAATAAAAGAAAATATTTTTTCACTCAACGTGTAATCAAACTCTGGAATTTGTTACCGGAGGATGTAGTAAAGGCTGTTAGTGTAGCTGGGTTTAGAAAAGGTTTGGACAAGTTCCTGGAGGAAAGGTCCATAAACCATTATTAAGAAGGGACCCAGGATATCAATGCTTGACCCAGTACAAGCATTGCGGAACCTGTGTCTTTTGGGGAAACTGCTAGGTACGTATGACCTAGATTGGCCGCTGTTGGAAACAGGATGCTGGGCTTGATGGACCTTGGTCTGACCCAGTATGGTATATCTTATGTTCTTATGTGTCTTGTTCCATTATGACCTTTTGGGCCTATTTTGGAGGTGGGGGCCCTTGTGGGCCTCTCACCACAAAAGTGCATTTATCTTTCCTATGTGGAGCAGATGGCCGAGGGGGCTTCATAGTCTAAGATGCCCTTTGTGGCATCTTGGTATTGGAGACCATCTTTGTCTAGCCAGCATTAGGAGATTGGAGGAGAGCAAGCTCTCACCCGCTGAAGAGGACGACTCGCTTGTCATTCGCCTATTGAAGCATGAGGAGTTTGCTTCAGTTTCTCAGGTTTGCTCTGTGCTCCGCATTTCTGAGATGGGAGTAGAGGAGAAATCAGATGTAGATCTGATCTTGGAAAGCTTGAGAGAGGCCCTCTAAGACCCTCCCTCATCTGCAGTCGGTTTGGCTTATGATTCTGGCTGAATGGGAGCCCCCAAATGGCCTGATGGAAGGCAATAAGGTGATGAGCAAATTATATTCTCTTCCCCTGGAAGACACGGGCCGCTTGTTAGTGTCCCGAAGGTAGATGCCTTGGTTACAGCAGTTGCACCCTGTACCACCATCCTAATAGAAGGTGGAGCAACATTCTGAGGCCAGCAGGACCCCAAAGTTAAAAGCATTGCTGAAGACCATCTTTTCAGACTCAGTCCTTGGTGTTCAGGCCTCTTTCTGTGGGGTCTTAATGATTAGGGCTTTCCTCTGCTGGGTGACTGAGTCTGCTTGTCTGGAATCCATGGCTGCCTTTTTAGTAGACACCATGTGTGATCTTATTCTTCTGGTATGAGTGGCGTCAGCAACCATGTACTGATTGTAGTTATGCAACTGGGCAGAGAGTACAACCTCTAAAGCCCACTTTACCAAGTTTCCATTTAAGAGTAAGTTTCTTTTTGGAGAGGACCTAGTGAAGTTTGTCAAGAACTTGGGAGAGTCCAAATCTAAATGACTACTTGAGGACAAGCTGAAGAGCTACTTCCAGCAGTAGTAGTTATATGCTCTGGCTTTAGGGCTCACATAAGTAGTATCCAAGGAAGCATCTAGTGCTGGACAAGTTGTGGGGCAAATCCCAGCCCTTTTGGGGGGCACATAAGTCAAAGATTCTTCTTTGCAAGAATTTGTGCCTTCCACTCTGGCCAGTGATGCACAGTGGGCACATTCTGAGGTTTATTTGGTAAGGGAATGTCTTCATCTGTTTCACCTGGAGTGGGTCCAGATAATTACGGATCCCTGAGTACTAGACATCCAACACTGTTATTTATTTATTTTATTTATACATCTTTTCTATACCGCCACTTCCAGAGATCAGTGGCGGTTTACAGTTAACAAACATTAATAATAGAGCACTATTATTTTACATAGAACAGATTTAGAACAAAAGAACATTCAACTATTAAGTGTAACTTAAAAATACCATGAGATAACAGGAGGGGTAGGAACATTTGAACTGGGTATGAATTAGATAATGTTTCAAAACATACTACCAACAGTATATCAACAGTAAAGTCAAATATTTACATTAAATTACAGTTATTCACATTAGTGACAAGCAATTGCTTTCTAAGGGTAAGCTTAATCTAGGTGAGCAATGTGAATGTGTGGGAAAGGTTTATGCCTTGTCTAAGTAGGGTCAGTGAGTGATTGATGATCGGTGTTTTTTTCTGTGTTAGGATTATCTTCAATGTGGAGGATATTGTAGTGCAGAGTAAATAGATGGGTTTTTAGATTTTTTCTAAATAATTGAAGATCTTTGATTTCTCTGATTTCAATCGGGAGGTTGTTCCATAGCATAGGGGCGAAGTATGAGAAAGCTGTGTTACTTGTCTTCTGACTTGTCTTTCGAATAGAATCAGGGACTTGTATCGTGTGAAGGTTTATTCTTCGTCTTGATCTATTATCATGTGGAATGGTGATGAGTGTAGATAAGAAAGATGGTGCTATATTATTAAAGATCTTAAACGTATTGACTAAGGACTTGTAGATGATTCTGCATGAGACGGGTAGCCAATGGAGAGCGTAGAGAATCGGAGATATATGATCTGAAAGTTTCGCTTTGTAGATAATCCTTGCAGTGACATTTTGGGCTAATTGAAGAGTGTGAATATTTTTCTTAGAGGTCCCTTGAAGAATACCATTACAGTAGTCTAAATGTGGTGTAATAAGTGTTTGTACTATGGTTCTGAAATCAGTGTTGTCAATCAATGGTCTAAGTTGTTGGATTGTCCTCAGTTTGAAATATATTGTTCTTACAGATTGTTTTATATGTTTGGTGAGGCTGAGGGTTTTATCCAGAGTGACTCCCAAGTATTTGATCTCATCTTTGACTGGGAGAGAGTTTTTTCCAATCTTGATTTCCAGTGGGGGAGTGAAGCTTGTGTTTGTTGTTATGAATAGAACTTCTGTTTTTTTAAAATTAATATTCATATTCCTTGATTTCAGCCACAGTTCAGCTTCAGAGAGGCAACGACATATGTTACTATAATCCGGGTTGGACACATCAAATGGCGAGTATAACATGATGTCGTCCGCGTAGATGTGGTAGTTGATTTTGAAGCGTTTAAATATGGAACAGATGGGTTGAAGATAGAGATTAAACAAAAGTGCCGAAAGGGCAGAGCCTTGAGGGATGCCCTGTTCTTGTGGAAATGGGGATGAGGCATTTCGATCTATTTGCACATATTGAGTCCGGTTAGTAAAATAGGATATGAACCATTCAATGGTTTTATCTTTGATGCCTATTTGAGAGAGTCTTGAAATGAGCGTGATATGGTTTACAGTGTCAAAGGCCGAGGAACTATCAATGAATATGAGAATGAAGGCTCGCTTGGCATTATCGATACCTCTGATGATTGTATCAAATAGTGCTGTTAGGAGTGTTTCTACACCATGATATGGGCGAAATCCATATTGATGCTCATCTAATGGAGCTGATGAGTCTATATAATCTTGCAGCTGTGTTTGCACAATCTTTTCAATAATCTTGGCAAGAAATGGAATACTTGCAATGGGACGATATGAAGTTGGGTCATTTTTGACTGTGCCAAGCCTTTCTCGGACGTCTTTTATAGTCTCTCTGTGTGGCTCCCTGTTCAACAGCAACTGTTGAGGTAACTTTGGAGAGGCTTCAACGTCAGGCATTGTGCCCATGGCTCCTGCCCCCCCTCCCCCCACCTATTGAATGGAGGCAGGAGCAGTACTTCATTTACTTTGTGGTCCCTCAAGGAGGATGGCTCCTCCAGGAACAAGCAGGAAATCGGTCCTCACATATGGGTGACGTTGGGACCGACGGAGCCTGCATGGTAGTTTCTCCCCAGTTTTCAAAGAAAGCCTTTGGGAGATGCACAACAAATGTGTGGTCCCCTTCCTGCGAAAGGGTGCCGTCTTGCCTCAGTCTCCTTTTTTCCACAGAGTCCACCGGACATGTCTGTTTTCTCTGGAAAAAGTGTTCGGTTTTTTTCTCTGGTCACTTACCAGTTTCCTTTCCCGCCCCCGAGCTCACTTGCCTCGGCATCGCGTCTTGGGTCCGTTTTGGTTCTTTTTTTGAGTTTTTTCTCAACTGGCGTTTTCCCAGGCTGGGCCTGAGGCTTTTGACCTTGTTGGGGGACTGTCTTCCCCATCATGGCCTCTGTCAGTGGTTTTAAGCACTGACCAATGCACTCATACCATACGACTGTTGCCTTGGGTCGACCATGATCCGTTGGCACTGTGGTCTCTGCAAGAAGATGACTATCAAGGCCATCAAGAGCCGTCAGCAGCAGTGGAAGCCCTTCTTTCATAAGATGGACTCTGCACTGGTGTCGCCAGCGACACCGCACTCCAAGGCCCCTGGGGAGCACAGGGAGACCATGCGGTTTTGGAGCCCCGGGGCCGCAGATTCTCCAGCTCTTCTTGGGCTCTTCCTCCAGCCCGGAGGAAGAGCCCAAAAAGAGCCAAAAACCCTCAAAGACCACGTCAGCTGACGAGTCTGGGAAAGTGGGCAAGTCGCACAGGCCCCAGACCCACAGCCCCCATCGCAAGTCTGAGGGGAAAGCATAGGAGTGGCTGACCCAAATACCTTGGCGGGAATAGTCTGAAGGCGGTGACCAGCCTTGGACTCCTGAAGCCATCTTGGTTGAGGACGACTCAATGGAGCCGGTGTTGGGCCTGAGTCCCTCTGGTGCCCATGTCAAAGGCTGCGGAGCCATCTGGCCTCGAGACCAGGATGGCAGTTTTGGAGTGCAGTTTGTCTGCCTTCATAGCCCAGCAACAGGCTCTAATGCTTGGCTCTAGCAGGTCATCATTCCCTACTACTGGTCCCTCAACCTTGAGGAATTCTCCAGACGTCGAGCCGATCCTTGTGCGCCACGAGCCTCGAGATGTTCCTCGACACTGGTCTTCGGGACAGAGGTCATTCCCGATGAGTGCCTGTGGCTCCGACTGCAGGGCCTCCAGGCTCAGGGCATGACCCTGGAGCCCGGACCACCCTAGACACCTCCACAGACTACGATTCAGACTGGGAGACAGAGGACGAAGAATCCCCAGAAACCTGTCATCACTGGGATGTGTCTTCCGACCAATCTCCCCCTGAGAGCCGGTGTCTATCGTCGCTCGAGGTTCCAGCTTTCCTCGACTTCATGTGGGACATGGCCAAGGCACTAGTCTTCGAGACAGAGTTAGAGTAGGACACTCTGACTGAGGAACTAGAGTTCCTCCAGTACAAGGCCCCTCCGAAGGAGGCACTCACAGTGCCCATTCCTCCTATCCTGGAATGGCTGCTCCGCATATGGGAGACCCCCGCACGGTGCCTATAGTGAGCAGATGGCTGGACTCGATGTACTGGGTCTGCCAGAAACCTGGCTTCCAAAAAGCACAGCTGCCACCAACTCCATGGTAGTGCAGTTGACCGTGCGTCATCTTAAGAGCCAAAAGACGCACTTCTCTGTGCCCCCGCGTAGGGAAGCCCGTGTCTTGGATGCCCTGGACAGGAAGTGCTAACAGGGCTCGATGCTCATTGGCTGAATCCAGGCATACCAGCTGTACATGAGCATGTACATGCCTTTTGAGCTATGTCATCCTACTGAGGCAAGATGGCACTCTTGGGCAGGAAGGGGACCACACATGCGTGGTGCATCTCCCAAAAACTTTCTTTGAAAACTGGGGAGAAGCTACCGCGTGGACTCTGATGCCGATGTCACCCATATGTGAGGACTGATTCCTGCTGTCTCCGGAGAACATCTGTTTCAGGTGAGTAACTATGCTTTTCAGTCCATTCTAGACCTCAGAGCGGTCAATGCCTATCTGAGGGTGCCTTGCTTTCATATGGGAACCCTTAAGTCAGTTGTCTAGATGGTCTAGAGTAGGGAGTATCTCACATCCTTGAACATGGCTGAGGTGTATTTTCATATTCCCATTCAGGAGGATCAGCAGAAGTATCCATGGTTCACTTTACTAGGCAGACATTTACAGTTTCAGACCTTGCCTTTTGATTTGGTGACAGCTCCCAGGACCTTTTCCAAGATTGGTGATGGTGGTAGCCTTGTATAGAGGGGATCTGAGTCCACAGGTATCTTGATGATTAGCTCATATGGGGCAAGTCCGAGCAAGATGTGTCAAGATTGCAACCACCTGTGTAATTCAACTCCTGACGAGCTTGGTCTATGTGGTGAACCATACAAAGAACCAGCCGATTCTATCATAGTCCCTGGAATATATCGGGGTGCAGTTCTGCACAGATTGGACAGGGATTGCTTGACACACCAGAGGTCAGCAAAGATCGTGGCACAGCTCGTTGCATTCTGGAGCCAAGTGGCTCCCAGGGCTTGGGATTATCTGCAGCAGCAGAGCTTGATGGCAACCACATTGGACTGTGTTTCTTGGGCATGGGTGCATATGTGTCCCCTCTGTCTCAGAATTTCAAAATGCAGCTGCTTTTGTTTCCATCAGTGGTAAGGAGTCTAGTGTGATGGTCTCAGCCCTCGAGTTTCCTAAAAGGGATGGCCCTCAAGTCTCCTTGATGGATTGTTCTGACGTCCGATGCCAATCTGTCAGGATGAGGGAGCCTGCTGCTTCAGTCAGACAACTCAGAGGTAGTCATCCTTCGAGGCTGGTTGGGTGATCAACAGACTGGAGGCACAACCTATCAAATTAGCCTTGCTTCGCTTTCGGCCACTGGGGTGGGGAGTGGTCTGAGTGTTCAGACAATGCATCAACAATGTATATGTCAACTGGTAAGGGGAATACCAAGAACGAGATGCGGTTGCTGTTGCCCTGGGTTGAGAGGCATCTTGAAGCACTCGATGCAGCATATCACTGATGTTGACAATGTCTAGGCAGTTTTCCTCAGCCATCAAACCCTCTATCCCAGGGAGCTAGGATTGGAGGCCTTTCAGCAGGTCCGTGGATCACTGGGGTCTGCCATCCTTGAATTTGATGGCAACTGACGAATGCCATGGTAGAGGCCTCCTTCAACTGCAGAAGGAAGTTTGGCTTCAGTGCAAGGATACCCTCATGTGACCATGGCCATGAGACAGCCTTCTTTGTTTCTGCCATGGCCCTTGATAGGCTGGGTTGTCTAGAGGATAGAGGATCATCCAGGTCCTCCTCTTCTGGTGGCACTAGATTGGCCCTGGTGCAGCTGCTAGTGGAGCAACCTCTTCCTTCCCTTCAGGGAAGGGTTCTTCTCCTCCAGGTGCCTGCCATCCTGGATGACTAGGCTCCATTCTCATTTATGATTTGACCTTTGAAAGGCACCATCTGAAGTAGAAGGGCTGTTCTCTGGCAATGATTTGGATTCGATTGAAGGCCAAGCGCAGGTCAACATCGCTGACACATAGTAACATAGTAAATGGCGGCAGATGTAAACACAAAGTACTATTGGAAATGTGTGTGTTCATTGTTTACTGTAAACCGCGCTGATGCTGAATAGCGCGGTATAAAAGAGACTATAAATAAATAAATAAATAAAAACCAGTATGGTCCATCTAGTCTGCCCAGTAAGATTGCAGGAGTAGGTGCACCTGCTGCTCCATGCAGGCCACCCCTCCCCATGTCTGGATTTAGTGCTTGAAGGCTTGGTGTCGAGCTGCTCAGCTTTTTCCTTGAAGGGGTGACTGCCACGCCTTTTGGCCTTCCTTTAGGACAGTCTGGATAAGAGATTCGTGCTGAATTTCTTGTGAGTTCAGGTCACCATGTTGGACAGTTTCCAGTTGATGGGAGCCCATTCACCCCTCATCCCAAAATATCTGTTTCTCCAGGGGGAGGGGGAGGTGAAGCATCTGCATCCTCCCTTCCTGCCTATTGTTCCATATTGGTTTGGCAGATCTAAGAGCATCAGTGTCTTTCTCCCACCCAGTTGAATCGTAGCTTTGGTACTTCCCACATGTCTTTACTGCTCTCTCAGGATGACCTGGAAGGTGAAATTTTACTTACCTGATAGTTTTCTTTTCTAGAATCCTGCTAGACCAGTCCAGGATCAGTCTTTGGAAGGATACTGCCATTTCTCGTGGTCTACAGAATTGAATTGTTGTGGTTGGTGGATGTTTGGCCTTGTTTTTTGAATGTTTGGGGTTGGCCTTTCTGGGTTTAATTTCCTCAGAGGTGTTAATATTTGTGGTGTTTCGATTCTGGGGTTTGTCACATCAATTCTGAATGGTGCCACCCCTAATTCTACCAAGCCATATATCATGATTTCACTAGAAGTTTCTAGTCTGTTTCCTTCAGGTTGCAGAGGAATATTACCCACATGTCTGGATAGGTCTAGCAGGTTTCCAGGAAAGGAAACTCAGGTAACAAAATTTACTTTATAATTTCCTGGGTTGTCCATATTCTCCCCCCCTCCCCAATGATGTGTACTAGATGTCACTAGATTTTCAGATCGGCAGAGGTGGCGTGACTTACAGTTACTCTTGTCTTAGAATTTGAATCTTATCTTCAGTTGAACTAAAGGAGAGCCCCATATAATAATTCTATAGGGGGTGAAAATGCAAAAGCAATGTGTTGCCTTCAAGTCTGTGCTGACTCCTAGCGACCCAGCAGCTCCTGGGTTTTCTTGACATTGAGACAGAGTAGAATGCGAGACAATGACGAGTTAAGTGACTTGCTCAAGGCCACAAGGAGTGCCAATGGGATTTGAACTCTGGTCTCTTGGTTACCAAGGTAGTGCTCTAACCACTATTTATTTTATTTATTTATATTCTCTTATATACCGCGCTATTCTGCATCAGTGCGGTTTACATTGAACAAACTAAAATTACATTGAACAGGGCATTATAACTTGGAGATAACTATTTTACAGGGAACATGGGCTATGGATGGTTAAGTGGCTTGCTAGGCAGTACTTCACTCTTACAGGGGTCAGCTTTCTTATTTTTCCCTCTTTTTTTTTTTTTTTTTTTTTTCTCCATAGTAACAGCAGGAATCTATCTTCTCTTCTTCCCTTGACCTGACCAAGAATCCAAACTTGGATCTCTCATGCACAGTGCTCTGGCTTCAACAGTGCTGAGCCCTTAGCTTTCAATTTGGGGGAAAAAAGATTATGCCGTGGGCTTTTTGTAAGTGCAGGTAAACTACTTCATAAATGAAATGGAATGAAATATTATGCATTTGATACCAAGGAGAGGGGTAAGGTAGCTGCCACTAATCTGAGTGGCATTTAGGAATTATCTCTGACATTATGTCCCTTCAGTCCCTCAGGCGTATAAATTCTATACAGCAGCTACCTCAGTTGACAGTCTGTAAAGCAGCTACTTGGGGTACCAGCCGCACTTTCATGGGAACCTATGGCATGAAAAGTAATGGTCCTTGGAAAATGCAGCTTGTTACATAAGCTCCAGAAGAACAAATCTACTAATATATATATATATATTTTTTTTTGTTATTAGTATTTAGCTCACGCCTTTCCAGGAGAAGGTCAAGGCAAGTTAGATTCAGGCCTAGTTGGTACTGATGGTTGGAGGAATGCAATAGAAGGCAGTGTTTTTCTTTTTCAATTTTCTTTCTAACTCTGAACTGTTACGACCCTGTACCTGTCTCTAATTTGTTAGCAAAGGTAGGGAAGCCTAAGAGTTGAAACGCTAGTCACATAGTACACTCTGCATTAAACTCTAACTCTAAATAGATGATTTCTGAGTCCACCAGCATTATAGGGCCTTAATCTGATCTCCATCTGTCATCTTCCGCTGACAGAATGCTTGAAATGGAGGGATACCGCTTTGACCCGGTGAAAAGTGGTATATAAATGCAGTTAAATAAATGGTGAATAAAGTGCTGTCACTTCTATTAAAGTCTCCTAAGGAGTAGTGGCCCTGGTCTTTTGTATTATCCAAACTGAAGACACCTAAATGATCTTGACTGTTTGAAGTTATTTGAAAATTTTTACAAAAAAACAATTATTGATACTGGTTTACTGCAGAGGCAACCAAGTCAATAAAGAAATCTACCTCAGGGGATTCCTCATTAGCCCTTGACTAGGAAAGAAATTGATCTGCTTGGTAGTAGTCATTGGGAAGAATAAGATGGAGAAAAAGGAAAAATTAGTTAAGATAAATGTTAATATGAAATTGGAGCCCTTAATTTTAAACTTACCTTAGGATATAGCAAATGCAGAGTTAAGGACTTAAATGCTTGGACTGTTTAGTACTCCGTTTTGTACTAAACTATAGTAACTGTTTTGTAACCCTTAGTTTAAGAAGAAGATCATGGAATGGCTCAAAAGTCCAAATATTGACCATTTGTTGTCCATTAAGAAGACTATAAAAAGCCTCAAAGCTCAGCTAAGGTGGAGGCTGGTTGAGAAGAACAACATGGAAGAGGTATGTACATGTTGAAGCAATTCTGTTTTTTTAATCCTTCAGATATTGCTGTATTTGGTTGTTGAACATGTCCTTTTATACTCTAGTTGAAAGTGACTGTGCATTATGGGAAGAGTCATTTTCAGGTCTTTTTTTTTGCCTGTTGGTATTGAGAGTTGTTATGGTCAGAATTGTCTGTCCTGCACTACTGCTGTCTGATGAAAATGGGAGTATGTTACACACATCCTTTACATTCAGAGTAATCAGCCATTCCAGTACATCCTGCTAGACCAGTCCAGACAAATGGGTTTAGTCCCCCTACCAGCAGATGTTGGAGACAAATACCAGTAGCCTGATAGGCTGTTCCCTGGTAATATCTAGCTACCCCCAGTAGAGGGCGCTCCAGTATTTCTCTGTCTCCAGCAGATGTGGAGTGTAGTTTTTCTCTGTTTTCTTTTCTTTTAAACTTTTTATTATTGCTTGCTGGATGCACCCAGGGCGCACTAGAGGTGCCCCTCTGGGTTTCCCAGCCGCATACATAGTGGCCAAAAAATTAAGGCAGGTATCTTTTTCTACAATTTATTGTTAAATGTACTGTGGAGATGTCACACATGCTTACTTATTTAATCAGCATGGCAATTAGTCACACCATGCGTCTGGCGTCTATTTTAGTTTACTTACATTCTGTAGTATGTTTCTTGGATGAAGTTTTGAATCTTTACAACTAGGAAAAGATTGAAAGTTACATGTAAAATATACAATCAAGATGGGTAGAAAGTGTGATATTAATGACTTTGTAAAGGGACAAGTTGTCACACTCTATGCTGAAGGATATTCGCAATGTGCTATTGCAAAACATTTGCATATATCAAGGTGTGCAGTTCAAAATGTTCTGAAATCAGGTGGCCGTACACGTTGTTCAAAATGTGGGCGCACACGGATAATTACTGGACGAGATGACTGATTCCTCAAAAGCATTGTTACATCTAGTCTACATACTTCAATTCAACGTGTGGCTCAGTTAGCTAATGATCGAGGAATAAAGATAAGTGCCAGATCTGTCCGACGACGACTTGTGGATGAATTCAAACTCGTGGCCAGAAGACCTGCCAAGAAGCCTATGATGACCAGGAAACAAATTGCTGCCCGCATACAGTTTTGTAGCAAGATGAAAGACAAATCTGCTGAATGGTGGGAGAGGGTAATGTTCACAGATGAAAGTACATGTCAACAAGTATGCGGGTGTGGTTGCAACTATGTCCGACAACCAGCAGGCGAGAGACTAAATCCGAAGTACACGATCAAGACTGTTAAACACCCACCATCGGTCATAGTATGGGGTGGTATCTCGGCGTATGGACAACGTGGCCTGCACGTTTTTGAGAAAGTTGAAAGAGTAAATGCTGCAAAATACATATCCATGCTGAATAGTAAAGTTAAAATACACATGAATGTTTCTGGCACAAATATATTTCAGCAGGACTCGGCACCGTGCCACACTGCAAAATCAGTCAAAAAATGGTTTGTGGACAACAAGGTCGAATTGCTACCAAGTTGGCCATCAAACTCTCCAGATCTCAATGTAATTGAAAACTATTGGAATCTTATGAAGAAAAAGGTGACAGCACACCATCCAACTTCAGAAGCAGATTTAAAGGACATACTCAAGCATGTATGGGTCAACAAAATCACTCCGGCATAATGTAAAACGCTAGCTAACAGTATGCCTACAAGAATCCAGGCTGTGCTCAAAAATCATGGACACCCTATCGAATATTGGCACATATATTGTTTCCTGAATAAAACTTTGAAAATGACATATCTTTGGTTCTTAAAGCTTTTGACCATGAAAGTGACAATAACACGCACTTTTCTAATAAAATTCTGATATTTTGGACCCTGCCTTAATTTTTTGGCCACTACTGTATATATATTTAGATTTATTTATTTATATATATATATATTGAGTGCAGGCAGATTGAGGTAGAGCTCCTGGTCAGGAGGATCAGTTGAGCTTCCCTCTCTTTAGGGGAGAAAACCTGCATCAGCTCTTGAGGAGCTGTGCAGCCGGTCCTCTGGGGAACCTGCAGGTTTTTTTCCTGGCAGCTTTATCTCTCCTCTGCTGCGACTTGTCTGCCTTGGCTTCTCTGCACTGCTTCTGTTCCAGGCACAGTGAGTTGATCTTCAAAATCGCCCCCCCCCCCTCCCGATTTTCATCGGGACGCTGTCGGGGCAATCTGGGATCAGTTTTTGGGTATAAGCACCCTAATTAGGGTCCTTACAGCCCTAGCTCCTAGAATCTGTTACTTTTTAAGTTTTTCTGTCTTTTAAGGCTTCAGGGAGCTCTTTTTCTCGGCAGGATTTTTAGCAGCGGCCATTTTGTTTCGGCGGGAATTTTACAGCATAACTCCGTTTTTTGAGGGCTTTTTGTGGGCACCTTAATATATTTCTGCCTCCCCTGCCAGTCTGTGCCTCTGAGGTTTTTTAAAGTGGGTTTAAGAGAGGTCACGTGATGCGATGAGGGCAGCGGTCGCATCTCATGTGTGCTCCGGTGCCCCCGAATCGAACCGGCAAACTAAGCCTGCTTAGAGCTTGATATCCTGGAACTCCGATCCCCCTGCCTGCTATGGCGGCTTCTGGGACTGCGGGAAGATACCGGAGAGTGGAGAGAGAAGCATGATGGCAGCGACCAAAACCGCTTGGAGAGAGCGTGAGCGAGTGGCTGGGAATGGCAAGATGGCGGATGCTGCTTCCCCGCCGAGCCCGGTGGCTTCATCTGCTTTTGTGGACGAAGTGTCGGCTGCAGTGGCGACAGCCCTGTTCTCCCAGTTTGCAGCGTTGACTGAGAAAATTGATGGGCTGCAAACCTCGCTTGGGGGCATGGGAAACCGAATTCAAGAAGCGGAAGGCCGCATCGGGCACGTGGAAGACACCGTGGAAGCGCTGGTCACCCAGGTAGCTAGCCTGCAGACGCAGCTACAACTGCAGACCTCAAAACTTGATGACCTCGAGAATCGCTCTCGTAGGAACAACCTGCGACTCATGGGTGTCCCTGAGTCGATCGGAGATAGAGACTTAAAAAGCTATTTGGAATCTTTATTGCTGCAGGTACTGGGGAGTATAGAGCTGGGAGATAAGCTCTATATTGAACGTGCTCATCGGGTGGGCAGCAAGCAGGCCCAGGACCAGCGACCATGAATAGTGCTGGTGAAACTTTTGCAGTTCCCTCAGAAGAAAGCGATTTTTGCGGGCGGCCCGTAGCAAAGGAGAAATTGTGCATGAGAATGTTAAACTTCGGTTTGCCCAGGACTATTCTATTGCGGGCATAGCCTCCCTTATGTGAAAAATTGATTGGCGCCAAGATAAAGTTTGCTGTTCAATATCCGGCTAGACTCCATGTACTGCATGAAGGCACGCGCCGTATCTTTGAGTTTGCGGTAGAGGCGGCTCCGTATGTTGCAACGCTAACCGGACAAAGGACGACGCCATCCTCGCCTTCTGGGGCCACCTGACTGTGTTGGACTTAACTTTTCTTCGGTTTGTTCATGCCTCCGAGTTTGGGGGATTTGACGTCCCAAATAGCCGTCGATTTTGAAGATGGCTGGGGCCCTGGCTTGGCCGGGTGCCCTAGGGGGGTGGGAGGGGGGATGTTGATTACTGCGCTTGCCCTTGGCCTTGCCGGGCTGGCGGATTTTGAGTGCTGGTTGGGGCCGTGGAATTTTTGTTTTCCCCTCGTGGGCGGCTGCCTCTCCCCCCCCCCCCTTATTTGGAGCCACCCCTCGGGGAGCCCCGTGGTCTCGGGGGATGAGGATGTTGTCCACAGCTTGGGGAAGTCGCCCCTTCCCGAGTTCAGCTGGGTTCGGGCATCCTTCCCTTGCATTTTTTTTTTGGGGGGGAGAAGAGCATTTTGCATATTGTGTGGTTTGAATGTTGTTGAATCGGGCCGTCGGGTAGTTCGGGGGGAATGCTTGAGGGGTGGGTTAGTTCTTGTTTCTTGTGGAGGGGCCGGGCTGGGTTTGGGTGGGGGAGGGTTGGGGCTTAGTTTGACAAGGGGATTGGGTCTAGGGGTTTGGGGGCACTGGTCGCATCAAGCGGGACCTCAACAGGGCTAGGTAGAGGAGATGGGAGTATTTCCTCCCAGTTTGTGGAGAGGGGGTGAGGGGGGGAGGGGATGCGAGTAGGGGGGGGGGTTGTTGGTGTAGGGGGGGTAGGGGGTACGATAAGGGGTGGGGGGGGCCATGGATCATTCATGAGGGACAGGCAGCTGATCGGGGATAGGGGGGTTGAGGGAGGTGGGAGCTTGCAACTGGGTAGGGGGGAAAAGGGACACCGCACTTAGCCACATGACAACGGTGGGACTAGAAGCTGGGAGCAATTTTGGGTCTAGGGAGCGGCCTCAGGCTGGGGAGGTCGGTCCGTATGGGAAAGAGATGACCGTGAGACGTACGATGGTTTCACACTCCCCGGCCTGAAGGTCATTTCATGGAATGTGTGTGGGGTGGGTAACACTATCAAGAGATATAAAGTGCTACAAGCCTTGGCTAGGCTAAACGCTGATGTTGCCATGCTACAAGAAACCCATCAGTCTGTGGAGGAACATGCTAAATTGCAGCGGGATTGGGTGGGCCAAGTTTGGGGCGTCCCAGCCGTAGGGAAAAAGGATGGAGTGGTCATATTGATTCACAAATGGATCCGGTTTGACCGGGAACAGGAATTTATTGACCCGGATGGTCGTTATCTGCTGTTGTATGGGAACTTAGAGGGAATACCTGTTATCTTGGGTAATATATATAGCCCGAACGTCTTAGACAGAGTGCTCTACGCGCGGTTGGCCTCCAGAATTGAGCAATGGCCGGATGTGCCGTTGATATTGGCCGGTGATTTGAATGGGGTGTTAGATGTTGCACTGGATACCACGGGAGGGGGAGGAGAGCGAACTCGGGCTCAGACTGCCAAGGTGTGTTACAAAGCTTGCGGAGACGGCTCGGAATGGTGGACCCCTGGCGTTTATTGCACCCGACCGAGAAAGATTTTACGCACCGGTCGAGGGTGTGTGGCTCTAGTGCCCGCATTGATTATATTTTAATTTCGGAAGTGCTGTTTGTGCAAGTGGGAGACGCGGAAATTGGCCCCGCGGAGATATCAGACCATGCGCCTGTCTGGGTCGATTTCTCTTGGGGAGCAGAGGCCTCTCGGGATTTTGTTTGGCGGTTCCCCTTGTGACTCTACCGGGACGCTGACTTTCATAGATATCTCAAACATCGTTGGGAGGATTTTGTTTCATAATGAACGGCATAAGGGGGACCCGGAGTTGCTCTGGGAAACTGCCAAGGTAGTCCTACGTGGTGACATTATTGCATATTCAGCGAGGAAACGTAAACTATTAGCGGCGCGGATCGTCCAGCTGGAAAGACAGTTGGTTAAAGACAGGCGGCGGTATGCGAGCGACCCCATGGGGACCAATAAGAAGTGTCTGTGGGAGAGACGTCTCTCAATGAACTCCTTCACCAGAGAGCTAAAAAATCTTTTCTGTACTATCGATATCAATTATATCGCTTTGGGGACCGACCCGGGAAACTTTTAACACACTGTCTCCGTGGTAGCCGGGGTACTCGATCCATTGCAGCTCTATGTGACGAGCAGGGGCGATTGCACAAGGATAGCCGAGCGATAGCCCGCGTATTCCGAGCATATTTTCAAAAGTTGTACGCGGGAAGGCAGGGAGATTGGGCCAATATGACGCGATATATTTGACGCAAACCTCCCCCGGTTGACGGCGGATCAGCAGGCCCAATTGGACGCCCCAGTGGCGGGGGAGGAGGTGCAAAGGGTCATTGTGAAGGCCAGTGGGTGTCATGCACCGGGCCCAGACGGCTTTGGGGCCGAATTTTATAAGCTCCTCGAGGACCAAGTGTCTCCTATTCTGGTTGCCATGTATCAAAGGCGGATAGACCAGGGGACGTTTAATTGGGGGTTGAATCATGCACATATCACCCTGATACCTAAACCGGGGAAGGATCCTTTACAGGTTGCCTCCTATAGACCCATATCTCTCCTAAACTTTGATCTGAAGGTGCTGGCCAAGATTTTGGCGGATTGACTGGCCCCTATGTTGGGGGACCTGGTGCATGACTCACAGGTGGGGTTTGTGCAGGGGCGGTATGCGGTGCGTAATTTGAGGAAAAGTTTGGCGTCGCTTAAGTGGGTTCGGGAGTGGGAGTTAGTCATTGTTGATTAGTCTCGATGCGGAAGAAGCCTTCGACCAGGTCAACTGGGACTACTTTAAATACCTTTTGCCTCAGTATGGTATAGGAGCCGCTTTTTGCAGGATGGTGGCGCTGCTCTATGCTGGCCCTACGGCTGGGATCTTTTGCAACGGGGTGCTCTCGGACCCTTTCCAGTTAGAAAGGGGAACTTGTCAGGGATGTCCACTTTCTCCCCTGCTTTTTGTGTTGACTTTGGGATCCCTTGGTGCGCAGAATTGAGGAATCGGTAAACATCAAGGAGATATGTATCGGGCCCTGTGGATTCAAGATGGCAGCTTTCGCAGACGATATGCTGGTACATCTTTTGGCTCCTCAATGTTCGTTGCCCCATTTACTTGACGAATTGGCTTTGTATGGTAGCTTTGCCGGGTTGCGTATTAATAACGCCAAATCGGAAGCCCTGGATGTGGCGGGTACGCTTCAGGGAAACTGGCAGGGATCCTTCCCACTGAGATGGGCGGGTGCGTCTTTCCTCTATTTAGGTATCTTGTTAACTAAAGATCCAGCTGCGCTGTATAGGAAAAATTTGGACCGAGTCTGTTCTAAATTGAGGTTGCAATTGCAGGCTTGGGCCCCTCTCCCCTTGTCTCTCTTGGGCAGAGTGGCAGCCCTGGGAATGGTGGTCTTCCCACAATTGCTCTACTGGATGCAAACTTTGCCGGTTTGGTTGCTGCGCCGGGACCTGCTGTGTATAGAGCGGGAGATTCGTGTTTTTCTTTGGAAGGGTGCGAGGGTGCGTATTCCATTAAACCGGCTGAGAGGGAGATGGAAGTCGGGAGGGGTTGGGTTTCCTGATCTGTGGAAATATGCTTTGGCTTGTCAGTCTCGACATCTTGGGGATTGGTTGGGGGATACGGAGGATTATACCCCCCCCGGGCGTTGGAAGAAGCGTTTGTAGCTCCACATGCACTGACCGCGGTTCTTCATCTGGACCGTTCACTTTTACCTAGCCGGGCGGTGAACAGTATTTTGGTGGCGCCGCTTCGACGTACTTGGCAACAATTGAATAAATACTGGGATACGTCACCGGTGGTTTTGAGTTGGCTACCCCTTCAGGGCAATGCTAGTTTCACCCCGGGAACGGTCACTGCTCCCTACCGACAGTGGAGAACGCAGGGGATACGAAGTCTTGGGCAAGTGGTTACCCTAGAGGGGAGATGTAAGACCTTGGCCGTGCTTTGCAGAGAATATGGCTTACACTCGGGGCAGTCCTTTTTTGCGTATTTGCAACTCTCCCACTATGTTGGAGTTCTGTCACAACGAGAATTGACGGCTGAGCACTCGGCGTGGCTATTGGAATTCTTTGCTCTGGGGGAGGAGGCACCCCCCACTATAGCAGAATTGAAATGCCGACTGGATCAATATGGTTCTCCCCCTGATTATTCGAGAGAGGAAAATGCGTGGGCGAGAGAGTTGAGCTGCGAGTTGACCCTGGGGTCGGTGGGTAGTGCCTTGGGTCGGATTGGGAGTCTGACGGAGCTCGGTGGCGGGAGGTGCAGTTCAAATGTATTATTCAGGCTCATTTTTCCCCGCGGCAAGCATTGCGCAGCCATCTTACTGATTATTGGGGTTGTCCAAAATGCTCCTGTTCCTTGGCAGACTTAGGTCGCATGTGGTGGGGCTGTGTGTGTATTAGGCAGTACTGGAGGCGAATTGTGGCTTATTTAAGTGTATTGCTGCAGCAACTGATCTGTTGTACCGGGCCGTTAGTTGTGTTGGATCAGATGGGACCACTCCACCCGAAGGGTAGATGGGAGAAAATCTTAGTGCGGAAAGCCTACTTGGTAGGGAAGGGGCCTATCCTTCATCGGTGGCGGGAACAACGGGCACCTCCATTTTGGGAATGGCAGAATAGTTTCCACCAACTCATGCTCTTGGAAAGGCGAGCAGCAAGTGGGAAGGCCCAGCGATGGGCCTCCTTTTTGTTGATTTGGATGCCCTACATTCAGAAGCTGGGGCCTAAAGCCCGAAGTGAGGTCTTAAAGGTGGGTTAGGATCTGGGGCTGTTGGGTAGGGGGACCCGATGGGAAGGCGGTCAGTGACTCATTCTATTCTATGCCTGACGGTCTGTTTGCTCCATGGAGAAGGTTATTGTCATGGTGGCTGGGGAGGGTGGGGGGAGGGGGAGTATGTAAATATTTCTTAAGTACTGTGTCATGTTGGCAGCTTCTGTAACCCCAGAAGTGGTGGATAAGGAACAACCCCACCTGGGGTGTTGTACGTGTAAAAAACTGCAGACATGTTCTTCTTTGTATTGCTTTTGTTTTATTACCGTGTTGCGTAAATAGATTTTGAAAAAAAAAAGTGGGTTTGAAAGATTTTTTGGGGTTTTTTGTACCTTTCGGGGCTGCAATCCGTCGCTATTTGCCCCTGTTATGCATTCCCTTCAGCGGTAGAGGACGCTCCAGTATTGTAATAAGCCATAATGGAAAACATGTAACCATGAAGCAAATATTTACAAGAGGCGATATTCTGACTGTCTGGATCAGAGGTGTATTGCGGAGCAGCCAAGACTTTGCAGTGGAGTGCTATCTCCTCTACTGGGGGTAGCTAGATATTACCAGGGAACAGCCTATCAGACTACTGGTATTTTTTTATTTGTTTCCGTATCCAGCATCTGCTGGTAGGGGGACTAAACCCACTTGTCTGGACTGGTCTAGCAGGATTCCTGGAAAGGAAATTAATGGTAAGTGAAAATTTCTCCTTTTAGTATTGCCAAGAGACGCAACCTTGGCTATGTAACAGTAATCAGAGGATTAAATGGATTATGGATCGGTTTGTATTTATAGAAACACAGAATACGACGACAGATAAGGACAGCAAAACCCATCTAATCTATACAATTTGCTTTCTTCTCAGTGTTATAGGGAAACATTGATCCTTTATATTTTAAGTTATTTTAAATTTAGCTCACAATTTTACAGTAGGAATTCAAAACAAGTTCTATTCAGGTACAGTAGGCATTTCCCTGTCTTGGGAGGGTTTACAATCTGTATGTACCTGAGGAAATAGAGAATTAAGTTTCTTGTGACCTTGAGCAAGTCAGATCACTGGGTTTGAACCTTGGCTTCTCTGGTTCTCAACTTGCTACTCCAGTCTGACCTTGCCTTCAGTTATCCGCAGCCAAAGATTTGCTCTTCTGTAATGCCTTATTGAATTCTGTCACTGTTTTGACCTCTCCTACCTCCACTCTGGGGAGGAATAATGCTGTTTGCATCAATTACCATGTCTTTAAAGAAATACCTGTTTAATGTTTAATATATTTCCTTTGAACCTCTTAATGATCTCTTGTTCTAAAATAGTGGTCCTTGATAACAATCCTTAGGAATCCTGTGACCAGTCTAATTTTCAGGAGTTCCATAATGAATATGCATGGACTATAAATCGGGGCCATGCATTCACATCTCATGCATTTTCATCTTGGATATCCTGAAAACCAGACTGATAAGGGACTCCAAAGGAACAGTTCCTTATCGTCCCTCCAGTCCAGTCCCGCACCTCTGGGTTAGTGTACCTCTTCCAGCAGCTTGTAGACTGAGCGTGTCATCTTTTTGATGACACTAGTGTACATATGCAGCTGGCATCGCCCACCAGCCCTATTCTCAGTCTCCAAGCAGCTGGAGGAGGTTGTGAGCCAGGGTGCTGGACTCACTGAAGGGACAACTAAGGAGATGGGTTTAGTTAGTTTGCTTTTATTTCTCCTGTTAAGGTGCAGATTTCTTCATTTTTAAAGGCAGAAATGTAAACAAACAAAAAAAAAAAATCAGGAGCAGAGAGAACCCGGGGACAACAGGGCTGAGGGGAGGATATTCCTTCTTCCCCCTTCCCCCTCTCCCCACAGGATTTCGGGGGGGGGGGGGAGTTCTCTGGGGGCCTTCTTCAGTCCGAGACTTCTGGCTGCTCCCGAACCCATTGTCAGATGAGGAACTGCTGCAGTTGCTTGACAGGAATGAAAGCTGGCAGCCCCGATTCACCCCCCTCAGCGCCGAAGCCAGGAAGGAAGGCTGAGTGCAAGGGGTAGAAAAGCCATGCGGCAAAGAGGCTCCAAGGTAAGAGTGGCGGGGGGTGGGAGGATAGCAGAAACCTTTAGCAAGCGCCAGAACATATGGAGACAAAGAGCGGCCTGCAGTCGCATGTTTGGGAGCCTGCATCAGTGTGGTAAACTCCAACCACTGCAATTAGGCGCGATTTCTTCTTATTCAGGCCCGCATGTGTTTAACCCCCTGCTGTGTTTTGGGTGCTCGGGAGAGGCAGCCACCGGAGAATAAATCAGGACAGAGCAGCCTCTTCCTAGGGGGCCATTTGCAGTTTCTTTTTAATTTCAGTTTCAGTTAGATTTTGGTTTAGTTTTATTTTATTTTAGTTCAAGTACTCTAGTGCTCTGTGCCTGAGCCTGTGGAGGTGCTCTGTGCTGGAGATCCTTTTACCTACCCGGGTACAGATTGAGGGCGTTCCTGGGGTGAGCCACCAGCCCTTCCCACCATGCTGGGCAGACCGCAGTGCCTGGTATAAGATGGTATCAAGGGGCCTGAACCCCTCTTAATCCTAATTCCTTGTGTTATACAGCTCAAAACTGATTCAGTGCACAGTGACTTGATACAGATGTGGGAAAAGCCTAATCAGATAGGCCATTGTTTCTGGGTGGATTTCAGAGGGCTGTTGTGCCTGGTCAGGTGATGTAAATGGTAGTTGGTTGAGACATTGTTACTTTCTCCTGAGAAGGGTCAGATAAAATGTCAGACAGAAAGAAAGATAAGTGTTAAAAAAGAGGTGCTGCATATGTTTGTAGCAGCTACAGCTCTGTGGAAAACAGAGGAAGTACCTGCATACAAGAAATGTATGTAATTTGAAAGATAGTCAGTGGATAGGACTCAAATGAAATCCTTCCTTCTGTCTATGGTCAGTGAGTAACCTGACATGATCATTTCTTGTCTCTTAGCCCAGATTATGTACCTATTAAGTCTGTAATATTGCTTGTAAGGGAAGCTGTATTCCCTTAAAGCCATTAATAGTATTAGAATAAAAATTTAAACTTTATTTGGAGAATGTGTCAGTTTGATTGGATCAGGGCATGGTCCATTTCTTATCTTTAAGATACAACACTGCAGCGCAATCTAAAAATCTGCAAGATATGCAGTCCCCGATGTGGTGTGGTCTCGGAGGCAGGCGTCTGCCTTAAACTGCAAGCAAGAGGCTGTCATGGGAGCAGGACCTACAGGATGAGATGAGGCAGGAGAGTACCTCCCGGTTGCAAGAGACCCTGGGGGTGGGTGGCACCATGTTACCTTCAACGGATCCGGCCTCTGGTCTCTGCACGATGCCCGGACCATCCACCCCTCAAGCCCAGGGAGCAGTAGGGCTCCCAGGGGAGTTCTCACTGGAATTTGTCTTACTTTTGCATGAGGCGTTTTGCCTACCAAGTGGCTCCTCAGCCTCGGAACACAGGGCTAAGAAGATGTCAGACGCAAAAGAGCATGAGTCAGGAGCAGTGGCGTCTAAGCGGGCTAGAGGCTTAGAGGAGTGGCAGCAATTGTTGTTGTCAGAGGGGCTGGAAGGGGAAAACCTTGACACTAGATCTGCAGGAGGAGATGGAAGAAGGAGAGAGCCCAGAACAGGAGGAATCAGGCCCGGATTGTTCGGATTTTCCACCAGGAGGAGCTACCAGTGCTCATCTTTGTTTATGCAATTTCTCGATATACCGCCCAGGCCGAAGGCCATTAGGGCAGTTTGCAATCACTACAAGTGGGTACTGATACAATTCCTCGTCCCCAAAGGGCTCACATTCTGTGTGTACCTTGGAGACCCTCAAGGCCCTGAATATGCCTGCTAACCTCCCGGCAGAGGAAGAGGCGCAGTAGGATCCGCTGTTCCAGGCGGTACGGAAATCGCAGAAAGTCTTACCAGTACATGGAGTAGTAGGACAGATGATCCAGGATGAGTGGGATCTGTCGGAGGTTGGCCTTAAAGGGGTGCAATCCATGACGTGCCTATACCCGCTGCCGGAGCAAGAATGAGCTACAAAGTGGACACAGCGGTGTTAGCAGCAGTAGAAAAGACCTTGACTTGTCTCCTGCAGCTAAGAGCCGTGAAACTGGTTCTGCGAGACCAGTACATCTGCAGTCGATGCTTCATGTATTTCGTGGTGCCCAAAAGGAAGGTTCCTTTTGCCCAATTCTCGACTTTGAGGGCATGAACTACGGTCTCCGGGTACCGCATTTTCACAGTAATAATGGCAGTAGGAAGCGGAGATTTTGGGCGACTCTCGATCTCGCAGAGGCGTATCTGCACGTTCCCATCCATCCAGAACATAAGCAGTTTCTCTGCTTTGCAGTGCCAAGGGGCCATTTCCAGTTTCGAGCGTTGCCCTTCGGTATGGCTACCACCCCCCGTATCTTCACCAAGGTCATGGTGGTGGCGGCAGCTCTCCACAAGGAAGGGGTTCTCGTCCACCCATACCTAGATGATTGGCTGATCCAGGCGAAGTTCAGGGACGATAGCGAAAAGAGCAACAGCGCGGGTGGGAGAGTTCCTTCAAAGTCTCGGGGTCATCCTGGCCAAGAGTCAGTTACGGCTGGCCCAGGAGCTAGAGTATTATTTGAGAGTGTGCTTTGATACCTGCGTGGGCAGGATTTTCCTGCCAGTTCGCTGGGTGCAGGAGCTATGACACTGGATACATCTGGTCCTGAAGATGGTTAAAACTGGTTAAAAGATAGAAAGCAGAGGGTAGGGCTAAATGGCCAATTTTCCCAATGGAGAAAGGTGAATAGTGGTGTACCCCAGGGATCTGTGCTGGGTCCGCTGCTTTTTGACATATTCATAAATGACCTGGAAAGTGGAATAACGAGTTAGGTTATCAAATTTGCAGATGACACAAAACTATTTAAAGTTGTTAAAACCTAAGAGGATTGTGAAAAATTGCAAGAGGATCTTGATAAATTGGAAGACTGGGCATCAAAATGGCAGATGAAATTTAATGTGGACAAGTGCAAGGTTATGCACCTAGGGAAGAACAACCCAAACTATGGTTACACGATGCAAGGTTCCACATTAGGAACCACCACCCAGGAAAAAGATTTAGGCGTCATTGTGGATACCCTCGGCCCAGTGTGCAGCGGCGGCCAAGAGAGCAAATAGAATGCTAGGTATGATAAGGAAAGGAATGGAAAATAAAACAAAAGATATTATAATGCCTCTATATCGTTCCATGGTGAGACCGCACCTTGAATATTGTGTGCAATTCTGGTCGCCGTATCTTAAAAAGGATATAGCGATTTTAGAAAAGGTTCAGAGAAGAGCCACCAAAATGGTAAAGGGGATGGAAGGATACTCCTATGAAGAAAGGCTAAAAAGGTTAGGGCTCTTTAAACTGGAAAAGAGATGGCTGAGGGGAGATATGATAGAAGTCTATAAATTAATGAACGGAATGGAACGGGTAAACGTAGATCGATTGTTTACGTTATCAGAATATAGAAAGACTAGGGGACATGCAATGAAGCTACAGGGTAAACTATTTAAGACCAACAAAAGAAAATATTTTTTCACTCAACGTGTAATCAAACTCTGGAATTTGTTACCGGAGGATGTAGTAAAGGCTGCTAGTGTAGCTGGGTTTAAAAAAGGTTTGGACAAGTTCCTGGAGGAATGGTCCATAAACCATTATTAAGAAGTGACCGAAGATATCAATGCTTGACCCAGTACAAGCATTGTGGAACTTGTGTCTCTTGGAGAAACTGCTAGGTACATATGACCTAGTTTGGCCACTGTTGGAAACAGAATACTGGGCTTGATGGACCTTGGTCTGACCCAGTATGGCATATCTTATGTTCTTATGTTCTTATGGCAAGTCCATCAGAGTCCAATCTCCAAACAGTTACAAAAAATCGTTCATGTATCAATATGGCTGACTAAAAATCTTCCCCTCATTACAATGAAATAAAGCTTAAATCATAGAGGTCTCAGACTTAATTGGCTCTGCCACAGGGACTGTCGTCCGTTTTAAAGCAGATTGCCCATTTGCATCAACGACCTCTAAAACCACAGTAGGTTATATGCCTCAAGTAAATGTTCAAAAATTCAAGAGTCTGACACAAGCTCTAAGGCTGTACTTATCTGTATGGCCTGAGTTAACCCACTGATATGGACTGTTTAAGGATCCTGACGCCCTTCACAGGTACCAGTCATGCGTTTCATCGCTGTACTTTCATCAGGGGATCACTCAATATCTCTCGTCCAACTTCTTGTTGTCATACTAAATATCAAATAAAATGTGTTACTATTACACCCAACCCCTTCTTTATGATAACACCTTAACATATTCAGGTCCCATCATAAAAGTGTAGAGACTATACCTGTCAAAACTGTAATAGCTGCCCGCATTCCACCAGTAGTTATCTGCTCTTTTCCCAGTTAATCTGAAAACGCCACGCATGCGGACTAAAGACAACCTCCCATTTTTAAAGAGACTCTGAGTCTAAAGCTCCAATCAAATCTCAGTATGTCATGCTAACCCACGACTAACGAAATAGCCCCACTTTCACAACCAAAACACTTCACATACTGCTTACTATAATCTAAAAGTATAGATATAACCTATAATCTATGATCTAAAGGTATTCTAATGTTCTTTAGAGATTATTTATAGAAGCAAATGAAAATCATTAAGTTCATACACAACTCGCCCATTCAATGGAAGCATTCAAACCTTTAGGAATTACTGTGTTGAAAGTATATATCCACCACTGCTCACGTCTAATCAGTGACCGGTCCAAAGGCATACCCCTCTCGCCCTTTAATACTTGATCTAAACAGAGAATCCGAAGTTGTTCATACTGATGATGTTCTAGCATACAATGCTGGACTATGGGGGCCTCTTTTACACCACATTTTAAGCGACTCTTATGCTCCCTAATGCCGACACGAAATGAACGTGTGGTTTTCCCTATATAAACCAATCCACATGGGCAAAATATGGCATATACCACATTAGTGGAACCACATGTAGTTGAAGATTTTAAAATTCTTCGAAGGCCATTATACTCAAAGTGGGAGGCTTCCATCGTGATTGTGCAAATGTCACAGCTGCCACAGCTACGATGACCCTTATGAGAAGCCTCTATGGAAGCATCCTCTATCGGCCGCAGGACTTAGAAGTTCTTTTAAATTTCGATCTCGAGTCCACACACATCTAATGGCTTTATCATTTAAGCCTGGAACCACTGAAAGAATATTGGAATGTTTTTTGATAATCTGCTGCACTGTTGAACTCATCGGAGAATATCTCGTAATGAAATTTACATACGGAGAATCAAAATCCCTTAATGCAGTCGAACGTGGCTCCAAAAGCAAAGCTCTATGGTTAAAAAGCGCTCGTGTGTATGCTCTCTTGACAATGTGCTGAGGATATCCGCGGGATAAAAAATTGGCAAATAATACTTTTGATCGCCGTTTAAAGTCCATTAAATCTGAACAGTTCCTACGAAAACGTAGGAACTGTGAATACGGAAGACTTTCCTTGAGTTGGCGTGGATGCAAACTACGAAAGTGCAAAAATGTATTCTTGTCTACGTCCTTTTTAAAAATTGAAGTCGACCACCCAGATGGACTTCTCTTAATCTCCAAATCCAAAAATGTCAGGGTTTCTCTGTGAAAAGAGTAGGTAAAAGTGATATTTATATCTTGATGATTTATCCATTCAAAAAACTGATGTAAAGACTCTTCTGTACCCCGCCACATTAAAAAGATGTCAATATACCTCCTCCACAATAAAATCTGTGGGGTGTAATGTGATGGAATGACCCATTGCTTTTCAAAAATCCCCATATAAAAGTTAGCTACGGATGGAGCGCATGTAGCACCCATAGCTACCCCTGCGACTTGTTGGTACAGATCGCCCTGAAAGAGGAAGTAATTACGTTGAATAGCCAGACGGGCTAGAGCCATGATAAAAGTAGATTTAGACTCAGATATGTCCCCACGCTGATGAAGTACTTGATCTATCACTTGTAGCGCTGCCTCTTGTGGAATGTGAGTATACAATGATACCACATCTAATGTTACTAAAAAAACATCGGGACTTTGGGACCATTCATCCATCCCCCTTAAGATGTTCAAAAAATGGGTTGTGTCTCTGACATACGATGGAATAGTCTGCAATAGGGGACGTAAATAGGAGTCAACATAGGTAGATAAGGGTTCAAGAATACTGCCTCTGGTGGACACTATCGGTCGACCAGGGGGAGCTTGTGGATTTTTATGCACTTTAGGAACAATATAGAATTTAGCTGTAGTTGGAGCTACCATCAGAGTGGCATTATCTGCAGGTACTGGGACCATGGCGGCCACTCTCGAGCTAGTCCCATGGGCAAGGGCGCACATGCAACCGCTGCAGAAGGCTCTGCTCAGTCGATGGTCCCATCAGAGTCAGAGTGGAGGAGTGGCCTAGTGGTTGGGGCAAGGTACTTCAGGCCGGAAGGTCGGGGGTTCAAATCCCACTAGAGGACAGCAACCTTGGGCTGGAAGGACTGGGGTTTCTAGTCCCACAGGTGCTCCTTGTGGTCTTGGGCAAGCCACTTAACCCTCCATAGCCCATGTTCCCTGTAAAATAGTTATCTCCAAGTTATAATGGCCCTGTTCAATGTAATTTCAGTTTGTTCAATGTAAACCGCACTGATGCAGAATAGCGCGGTATATAAGAGAATGTAAATAAATAAATAAATAAACCCCTGTCCCAAGTACTCTTCTGCCCGTGGAGCGCCAGGAGAGCCCTCAGTTGATGGCTGCATGTGTGGAGCCTGATAGGAATCCCTGGTGTGAGTTCCTCTGATGACCGATGCCAGACTCTCAGGTTGGAGAGCCCATTGCGAAGGACGCCCTGTTCAGGGACAAGAGTCCCCAGGAGACCCTGTGGTCGATCAACAGGCTCAAGATGCGAGCGGTGACCTTGACATTAGAAAGTTTCAAGCCATGGTTGCAGGAGTAGGTGGTTCAAGTCCTCTCGGACAATGTGACCATAGTGGCTTACATCAACCGGCAAGGAGGCATGGGCAGTGCAGCCCTGGAGAAGAAGGCCGAAAGCCTGTTCGTATAGGCAGCGATTCGTCTCCAGGTGTTATCGGCGGTGCACATAGCAGGAGCTGACAGTGTGACGGCAGACTACCTCAGCCGAGTGTGCATGGACCCCGGAGAGTGGCAGCTCAATTACGAGTTGTTTGAGCAGGTGGTCCACCTATGGGGCATACCGGTCATGGACCTAATGGCAATGTTCGAGTCAGCCAAGGCCTGCCGGTTTTTCAGCAGAAGGAGAGGAAGTCCAAGGGCATGGATGCTCTAATTCAGCAGTGGCTCGAAGAGGGTCTTCTCTGTTTTTCCCCTGTGGACGCTCATAGGCCGGTTAGTGTAACAGAGGCGCACCGGGGATTTGTAATTCTGGTGGCACCAGACTGGTCAAGGTGCCCGTGGTATGCTGACCTGATTCGGATACTGGCAGATTGACCCTGGTGGCTTCCGGTTGGAAGGACCTCGACGCAGGAGCCGCATTGCATGCCCCAGGTGGATCAATTCTCGCTTACGGCATGGCTCTTGAAAGGGCAAGGTTGAAGAAGAAAGGATAATCAGGCTTGGGGATAGCGACCTTGCTACAGGCCCAGAGGTGGTCTATGAACCTGACGTACATCTGTGTAGGGCGCATCTTTGAATCATGGTGTGGAGAGAGAGGTAGGTGCGCTCTTCCACTTCCTCCTTTCCGGACATCTTGGCGTTCTTGCAATCCGGTTTTGATAAGGGTCTAGCTGCCAGTTCTCCAGGACCAAGCAGGAAGTCAGTCCTCACATATGGGAGAAAGTGGTCCTGTGCCCGGTACCTTCATTTTTGCCCAAGGTGGTGTGAGCATTTCATGTAAATTGGGCTGTTTCCTTACTGGCTCTGGTGAGCACAGATGTGGGCGAGAGCGGATATGGGCTCTGCCACTCCACAGCTGTGCCACTTGGATGCGAAGGTATGTGAAAAGGGCATCGTCCTTTTGGAGATCGGACCGTCTGTTGGTTCTGTTTGGCAAGTTGCACAAAAGTGAGGCGGCAGATAAGGCTCCATTTCCAGATGGATCAGTGAGGCAATCACGTCTGCATACATCTTGAAGGGTACAGCAGTGCTGGCGGGGTTGCAGACGCATTCCACAAAGGCTCAGGCAGCCTCTTGGGCAGAGTATAGTTTAGTTCTGCCGGTGGAGATCTGTAGGGTGGCATACTTTATCTGAACATTTTCGCCTGGATGTCCAGGCGGTGGGGAATGCTCGTTTCAGATAGGCAGTGCTTCAGGCTGGTTGTGCGGGTCCCTCCCATTAGTTTAAGTGCTCTGATACATCCCAGAGGTGCGGGACTGGACTGGAGGGACAATAAGGAAAGAAAAATTAGACTTATCTGCTAATTGTTGTTCCTTGAGGAACTCCAGTCTAGTCCCGGAACCCTCCCTGAGTGCTTTCTGTGATAATCTATGCACACCCCGGTCCTGAAGCTGGTTCCCTTGGTGGAGGAAGTGGCCAGGGGGAGCCGGAGAGGGGCGGACAGAAGAGCTGTCAGTTGCTCACTTTCCCGTTGGTTGGAGTTGCTCAGGCGCTCAACAGGTAGGCCTCCCCATCCTGGAGGGAAGGACCGGGGTATCCTTTCCAGGGGCATGAGGGAGTATTAGTTTATTTAGACATAGAAGTGTTTGTTGCATATTTAACTACTTGCTTCTTGCTCCTCACTCCTCTGAGTCTGCTTTGTCAATAGGTACTGGTGCTGGTGGGCGGTGCCAGCTGCATATGTACACTAGTGTCATCAAAAAGATGACATGCTCAGTCTCCAAACTGCTGGACGAGGTACACTACCCAGAGGTGAGGGACTGGACTGGAGTTCCTCAAGGAACAACAATTAGCAGGTAAGTCTAATTTCTCTATTGAAGACAAAAGGGGCATGTTTACTAAAGCACAGGTTAGTTTCTGGCACAACACTAAAAAGTAGTGTGGTACTCTACACTAAAGTCATGCTGTCCGGGTAGCATGCAAATAGGCAGCTCCTGGACGTGGGCATTCCCACCACAGTGCCAGTAGTGTGGGCCTTGAAAGCCTACACTGCCACCACTTGATGAGGAGAAACTACCACCAGCACAATAGGTAGCAGTAGTTGCTCCCTACTGCGCTAAATTCAGGGGGACGGTTGTCCCAATAACTTACATCTAGCATAGTACCCCACGCTAGTAATGCATCCTAAACCTATTACTTGCATGAGACTTGGTGAAAATGCCTCAAATATTCTAGAACAGATGATCATGAGACTCTCAAATGGATTAGACTCGGTACTTAGCAGGTACAGTAGCTCTATAAGATGATTTCTTTTTCCATGAACCCCATTTGTTTGGCTAAGAGAGCCCAATATATTGACCAACACTTAGGTTAGATTCTTGTCTGTGTATTATCTGTCTGGTTCACTTTGAATATAGACTATTCTTTATCCAGGAACAAGCAAGAAGTCAGTCTTCACATATGGGTGATGGCGCCGATGGAGCCCTCATGCGGAGCAATTCCCCAACTTTCAAAGAAAGCATTTGGGATTGCATCGCGCATGCGCAGTCCCCTTCCCGACCAAGGGTGCCATCTTGCTCAGTCTCCCTTTTTCCGCGGAGCTCAACGGACTTTGTCCCTAATTCCTCACGGAAAAAGTGCGTCAAAACTTCTGAAGAATTTCTCTCGGAGGTGGAGCCTGGCCAGGAGCAAGATGGCTGCTTGATTGCCGTTCTCCCTGTAATACTGCTCTAAATCCTGTTCGTCCTGTGTTAGGTGGAAGTGATTTCATCCCCTCTAATTCGCTATAGCAAGGTAATGGCGATGGGCAAGTCTGGTAAGCTGGACTTTGGTTCTGTGGTGAACACAGGCGTCAAAAGACAGAAGCCGGACCCTCCCTCCCCGCAAAAGCTGTCAGGCCCACGAGAGAGTGCCGATGCCATGCAGGAAATGCTCGCGGAAATCCGAGCTGTTAAGGAGCTGGTGGAGGCTAATGAGGAAACGCTCTCGGGCATTCAGGCTGATATCCTGGAGCTTAAGGAGTTGAAGGAGCAAATAATGGGGCTAGCAGAAAAAGTGGCCGGAATCGAAAGTAAGGTCGAGTGCCATGAAGAGCGCTTAAAACGCACTTTCACTAACAGCAAACGTATCGCTCAGTTGGAACACAATCTGGAGGATCTCAACAATCGCACGCGCAGGAACAATGTGCGTATCGTTGGTGTGCCTGAAGGTGCGGAAGCTGGAAATATGATTACCTTCTTAGAAGCGAACCTCCCGAAGATCCTACGTATATATTTTACACCACCACTGGAGCTCGAAAGAGCTCATCGTGTGCCAACGCATGCGGCAGCCGGTGAGAGCGGTGGGATGGAGTCGGCGCTCTGCGGAGGCATTTCAGAAATCCTCCTTTGCCCTAAGTCAGCAGCGCGTCAGTCCGGGGTGAGAGCAGGAGCTCCCCCTTCCTCCCCGAGCAGCCAATCATCCGCCCAGCTCAACGGTTGAAGAACTGCCATTGCCGGGGCCGCAGCTCAGCAGCGCGTCAGTCTGGGTTGAGAGCAGGAGCTCCCCCTTCTTCCCCGAGCAGCCAATCATCTGCCCAGCTCAACGGCTGAAGAACTGCCGTTGCCGGGGTGCGCCCGAGCCTTGCGGGCCCGCGTCAGAGGGCCCTTTGGCGTGGCCCTTAGGCGTTGGTTCGTGGCGTCGGTCTCTGGAGGCTATATTGAAGTCCTGCTTATTTATCTGGGTAATGTGCTGTTCCGTATCTTTCTCCTCTTATCTGTTTGACTGTGTCTGTACTCTACTCTGTCCTATTTTATAATTGGCGTTCCTTTCTTTTTCCCTAAATGATGTAGTATTGTAAACCGCTCTAATACCTTTTTGGTCTGAGCGGTATATCAAATTCAAATAAACATAAACATATTATGAGGCTGCTGAGGCATCAGCAGGCCTTGAAAATCATGACGGCGGCGAAGGCTTTGGCGCTGGTCACCCTGGATGGCCACAACATTGCGTTCTTCCCTGATTTCAACAAGGCAACAGTTGAGAGGCGTCGGCAGATGTTGGCTCTCAGACCGTGGCTGCAACATCTCCAGGCCCGGTATGGCCTTTTTGCTCCAGTGAAGCTGAGTGACTTTACACAATCAGACACGCACATTTGAGGACCCGCAAGCCCTCTTGAAGTTTGTGGAGGAGCAGGAAGCTGTGTTGTTGTGTTGAAGTGCTTTTCCCTAATGTTTGTTACTCCTTCTAGTTACTGGACTGTCTGGACTGCCGGGCCTGGTTGGGCATAGGGTGTTCAGCTTTGTATTTGTATTGGAACTTTCTCTTGTCAGGCTTGATGTTTTCTGATATGACATTGTGGGCAGGATCGGGAGGAGGGGGATAAGGGGGGTTCGGTGATATGGTAATATAGTACTATGGAAGTTAGTTCTTCTTTCTGATGTTCTTTGCTTCTTTCCCCCCTTTTCTTCTTACCCTGTCATCCCTTGCCTCTGGCTCGCCCTCCCACCTCCTGCTCTCCTTCCTCAGTTTGACCTTAGGTTTATGGCTGGGTGGGACATGGGGGGGGGAAGGGGGGGGGGGTGGGGAAGGGGGGTGGGGTGGGATGGGAGGAGAGGGGGGCATTTTGGTTTTGTCAGATGGGGGGGTAATGTCTACTATAAGGGGGGTCAAAGATGGTTGCAAAAGGGATGTTGGGGGATTGAGGGGCATCCTTGTTCAGGATGGCTCACCCAAAACTTTGTTCGGGATCTTGGTTTGGGCTGTCTCCATGTTGGGGGGATTGTTATACGCTGGTTGTTGGGTCTGTTAAGGGTTATGCAGTATGCCCTATCCTGCCTGTTATGTTGCTGAGGATTCATAATGGGAACACTTACCATCTTATCTTTGAACGTGAAGGGAATCAATAACCCTATGAAATGGAAAAAGATTCTGCTATATTGCAAGAAGAAAGGAGCTGATGTTATCCTACTTCAGGAGACCCGGATGGTCTTAGGAGAAGCACAGAAGATGGGTGGGGGACACTTTATGCTGATAGGGGTTGCTGAGGCTTGTCAAAAAAGGAATGGGGTGATAATTCTGGTACGGAAGGCACTTCAGCCGGTTATCGAGCTGACTCAGGCGGACCCGGGTGGGAGTTGGGTGAAAGTCCGTCTACGAATTGGGGACCGGACATTTGGTTTTATCAATGTTTACGGTCCAAATGCGGATGACGTGTCCTCCTTTCACAGGGTTGCTGAGGAGGTACAAGAGTTAGCACATTGTGATTTTGTGTTAGGGGGAGATTTTAATCTAGTGATGGACCCTTTAATAGATCGTCAGCCTTATAGATCCATTAGACCTAGTCATGCTAGTATGGTGATGAAGGGATTGGTACAGGAGATGAATCTAGTAGATATCTGGCGTCTGCTTCATCCCTCACAGAAGGAGTTTACTTTTTACTCGCCCCCGCATGGGTCACACGAGAGGATTGATTTTTTCCTGATCTCCCAGTCTCTTGTTTCTCAGGTAGTAGATGCACAAATTGGGGCCTGTACAGTCTCGGATCATGCAGATGTCTCTTTGACCTTAGGGTTAAATTCTGTCTCCGTCAGGAGATCCGGTTGGTTTTTTCAAAGGTCATTGCTGGCGGATCCAGATTTTTGCGAATACATGAGGGGGGTAATTAAGGAATATTTCATGGTGAATCTTCCGGAGGCTACGCCTGGATGGGCATGGTGGGAGGCTTTTAAGGCCTCCCTGCGGGCTAAAATCACTAGCTTCTCCATCAGGGCTGCGCGGCAAAGGAAACTAGAACTGAAGGAGCTCGAGGCACAGATTCAAGCGGGGGAGAGACTCTTAAGATCAAGATCGGAGCCCTGTATCTTATTGCGCCTACAAAAATTAAGATTTCAGTACAATAACATTCTAAGTGCGGAAGCTGAGAAGCTCTCGCATACATTGAAACATAGAAACAGAGAAACATAGAAACATGATGACAGAAAAAGACCACAAGGCCCATCTAGTCTGTCCTTCCATAACTACAACATTGAAGGCCAAATATTATAGGGAACAAAATAAGGCGGGTAGGTTGCTGGCCACAACTTTGAATGCCAGAGCTGATAGGGCTAAGATCGCTGCAATCTTGTCCAGTAGTCAGAAATTGCTTACCAAGACCCCAGATATAGCAGAGGCTTTTAGGTTATTTTATGCTGGGCTATATTCCTCCGAGGGAGGGGACAATGAGAAGGAGTGTGATGCTTTTTTAGAACATATACCGCATCCCACTCTCTCAGTGCAACAGGTGTCAGAGCTGGATGCTCTCCTATCATTGGGTGAACTTCAGGTGGCCCTAAAATCGGCAAAAAAAGGGAAAGTAGCGGGCCCAGATGGGATACCCATTGAGTTTTACCAAATGTTTCAGGAGGAGCTCCTACCGTTTGTGGCTAAGTACTACCAGCTTTTGCATGAGCAGGTTCCTAGAGTGGGTGGTTTCAATGAGGCCACAATAGTTGTCCTAGAGAAGCCGGGGAGAGACGCCCTTAAGGTGGAGAATTACAGGCCGATTTCGCTGTTAAATGCAGACTATAAGCTCTTTGCAACTGTTATGGCAACTAGACTGGCAAAGGTCTTGTCAGATCTGATTCATCCCGACCAATGTGGTTTTATGCCTGGTAGGGTCACGTCGGATAATGCGCGTTTGTTGCTGAATCTCCTGGCTGTTTCAGAACAGCTTGGTACTCCCATGGTTGGGATTTCTTTAGACGCTGAAAAGGCCTTTGACAGGCTTGAATGGGTCTTTTTGTTGAAGGTTTTGCGGTGGTTTGGTTTCGGAGAGGGATTTATTAGTTCGATTCAGGTCTTGTATGCCTCTCCGCAGGCACGTATCTTGGTAGATGGGTCTGCTGTCTGCTCCCTTCTCACTTTATCATGGGACTAGACAAGGATGCCCACTATCGCCGATTCTGTTCAATTTAGCATTGGAGCCTTTGGGGCTCTTAATCAGGCACTCGGAAAGGATCCGTGGTATCAGGGTAGGTGACCTCCAGATTAAATTGTTGGCCTATGCCGATGACCTGCTGCTTTTTTCGCATCCTGACTCTCTGGAGGAGGTACTCAAGGTAATTGCTAGCTATTCAAAGGTATCTGGGTATAAGATTAACTGGACTAAGTCCGTGGCCTTCCCCATGAATAGGGTTACTTTCTCTGAGGACCTAAGGGATTTCCCCTTTGGGAAGCGAAGGCAGTCAAGTATCTCGGGGTTAGATTTTGTGGTTCCATTGAAGAGACTATCGCATTTAATTGCAGGTATATAGTGGAGTTGATCCAGTCCTTTACAGCAAAATGGTCTCCGTTGCATCTATCTTGGTGAGGCCGCTTGGAGTCTATTAAGATGGCTCTAGCTCCAAAGATAAATTACATCCTAGAAATGTTGCCGATTTCTTTTCCGCAGAAAGCTTACAAAGAGTGGGAGAAGTTAGTCACGGTTTTTTTGTGGCAAGGGAAGCCCCCCAGGATCGCTGTTAGTAAATTAAAAGCGAGCAAGGACAAGGGTGGGGTAAACTTTCCAGACTTTCGGCGGTATCACCTGGCTTTCCTGCTTAAGCAGGGGGCATTGTGGTGCCCCAGGGAGAGCGGGGGACTGGCACCTGTGTGGGTAGAGGTGGATAAGTGGCTGGTCGAGCCGATTCCATTATATTGATTGGTATGAAGTGTCAGGCTTCCTCAGCAGCCCTGGATGTAGCTGTGGCTACCCAAGAGGCTTATCATAACTTGGCGAAAGATATGAGCTCTGATAACTCGGTGTCCCTCTTGATGCCAATTTGGTATAACCCTATGTTCAAGATAGGGCATAAAACTATAGGGTGGAGGCAGTGGCAAGCAAAAGGTATTTGGACAGTAGGTCAGTTGCTCCAGGCGGGGGGCTGGAAACCCTGGGTACGGCTGCAGCAGGAGTTTGAGTTGCCGATGGCCTGTCAATTCCAGTGGATTCAATTAATAAGTTGTCTATCAAAAGCTGGAGTGACAAGTACGAATGCATCGCAGGCCTGGGGCTTGCAGGAGCTGGCCCTCGCATACTCCTGCAAGCCTGACGCAGCGTCTTAAGTTTTAAGCTTATTTAAGGGAGGGCGGTGCATCTCCAAAAGTAAGTCGAAGTGGTTGGGAAGTTGATCTAGATACTCCTATTTCCTCCCATGATTGGGCACTACTGTGGACCAAGGTCAGCAGGGTTTCTAAAGCAGCGGGTATAACTCAAACCTTATTCTTCTTGCTACACTGTGCATTTATTACGCCTACTCGGCTCTCCAGGTGGCAGGTGGGAGCAGGTAATTTATGCTGGTCATGTTCCCTTAGTCCTGGAACTTATAAGCATATGTTCTTTGATTGCCTTTACGTTCAAACCTTCTGGCTCTGTTTGGGAGAAGGTACAAAAGATTTTGTGCTTTCGGGCTCCTCTCACTTGGCAGGCTGTGATCTTGCGCTCTGCTATGAGTGACCTTCCCGACATGAAAGGAAAGCATTTTTTGCTGGACTTTCTAGTTGCCATAGCTTTAAAGCTCATCACGGTATGCTGGAAGGACTCTAGCAAGCTGGATGTCCATCAGTGGTGGAGCATGGTATGTCTTTATGCCAGCTATGAGAAGGCGCAGGATCACACTATTAATCTTAAGGGGCGGAGGAGCAATAATGGGCAGGACTCTCCCTCAGACAAGTGGTTGTGGTTGGATAAATATATTGCGACTGCAAGAATAAGGGTTTAAGTGTCTGGGTGAGCAATTGGGACTTTTGTGCCTTGTGTTTCTTTCTATATCGACTTGGGCTTTCTAATCTGATTGTGTGTGGTTACTTAATGTTGACTCACATGGAGGCGGGGTTTCAGGGGAGGTGGGGGGGAGGGGAAGGGTGTTATTATCTTGTTGTAGTTGCTGTGTGGCTGTCTCTTGTGTATGTATCAAAATTTAAATAAAAGATTAAAAAAAACAAAAAAGAATTTCTCTCTTCAACCAGTTCGACGCCGGTTCTCCTTCCCACCTACGGCTCGGTACACCGGTATCGAGTCCGGTCAGTTTTTTGTGTTTTTGTCCTTAGTGACTAGCGTTCGCGCTCTTTTTTTTATTTTCACTGGCAGCCTGGTCCTTCAATCTTGCAGGGGCCCTTTTTCCCCCCGATGGCTTCCAGCGGGTTTAAAAAGTGTGATCAGTGTAAGAAGTTAATGTCCCTCACCGACAAACATGACTGCTGTCTCCGATGCCTTGAGCCCGACCATGACCCGAAGGTCTGTGGCCTGTGTGGGAAGATGTCCTCTAAGGCACTTCAAAATAGGCAGCAGCAGCATGAAAGAATTTTCTCGGAGTCCACATCCCCCCGGATCCAGACCTCATCAGAAGCCTCGACTTCTCGGGAGCTGTCTGAACCCGAGCACCGTTGGGGGGTCTTCTGAACAGGAGTCTCCCTCCTGGGAACACCAGAGAAAGAAGAAACCCGTGAGGGCGGTGTCGGATGCCTCTGCTCGCCCTGGGCCCTCGAAGGCCAGGTCGCGGAGTCCTGACCACTGCCCCAGGTCCTCAGAGCCGGAGCGGCCTGCAAAGATACCTCGCACGGAGCCGGATGCGCCGAGGAGGGTAAGCGCTGTTGTCTTTGTGGATTCCCCTCCAGGAGACCGAGCCAGAGGCTGCGGAGTCTTCTGAGCTTGGTCTCAGGATGATGGCCCTGGAGCGCAGCATGTCTGCCTCCATGGAGGCAGCAGCGGGCGCTGATAGCCGGTCTCGCCAGTCCATCTGCCCCGACCACCGAGACCTCAACGTCCAAGTTGACCCCGGAGGCCGAGCCGATCCTTGAGACTCTTCGGACTCGAGTCGATCCTTGGCCAAGGTCTCCCTCGACCTCCTGCTTGGGACTGAGGTCGTCGACGCCGGTGCTCTCAGCGTCAGGGTGGTCGGGGCCGAAGCCATCGCGGCTGGAGCCGCTCGATTCCTCCTCGGAGGGATCGGCATGGGAGACGGAAGATGAAGAGTCCCCAGACACCCATCGGATCCGGTATGTCCCATCGAACTCACTGGGTTCGGAGCCTCGGAGAAGGTCCTTTCCGGAGGATACACCGTTCTTGGACTTCATCAGGGGCATGGCCAAGGCTTTGGCATTCCCGGTGGATACCGAGGAGGAGCCTCGAGCTGAAGAGCTCGAGGCCTTCCAGTATGACTTTCCCCTGAGGGAAGCCCTTACTGTGCCATTTCCTCTGATGCTGGAACAGCTGATGCTCCGCATGTGGGAGTCTCCGGCCTCGATGCCGGTGCTCAGCAAGTGGGTCAATTCCATATATCGAGTCCGCAAGAGCCCTGGGTTCCAAAAGGCACAGCTGCCGCACAACTCCATGGTTGTGGAATTGGCCATGCACAGGCTCAAGAGCCAAAAAATGCTCTCCTCGGTGCCTCCTGGCCAGGAGGTCCAGAACCAGTACGCCCTCGGCAGAAAATGCTTCCAGGGCTCGATGCTGACATGCCGTGTCCAAACCTACCAGCTGTACATGGGCATGTACTTGAGGAACCTGGTAAAGGAGATTGCCGGGTTCTCAGCTGACCCCTCCAAGGCACCCTTGCAGCGCTTCAATGCCTTGTCCACCAGGATTCGGGAGTGCTCGAAGTTCATATCTCGAGCGGCCTATGACGGCTTCGAGGCTTCAGCAAGTAGCCGTGGTCGGCATAGGTGCACGCCGCCAGGCCTGGCTAATGTCGTCGGATCTGGAGCCATGGGTTTAGGACAAGTTGGTCGATGTCCCTTGCCGAGGTGACAACCTCTTTGGCAAACCCATGACTGAGAAGGCTGCTGAGCTCGAGTCTGAGTACTTGACCCAGACAAGACACTCGAAGGCTTCTGCCCCTTCTAAAAAGAAGGGCTTGGGTAAAAAGTCCTTTTTCGTGAGGAAGGGTACTGCTTTCCGCAACTACCCCACTTACCAGGCCATCCAGCTCCCCAACAGGGGCAGCAAGCCAAGGGACAGGGGCATGCCCGCGTAAGCAGAAGACCCCCAGGCCCCGGCTCCTACCCAGCCAGGAGGGGGTTTTTGACTCACAAGGCATAGTGTCTCTTCCATCAGTGGTAAGGCCATGCACACGAGGCAGGCTGACCCTGTACGCCCACAGGTGGCCAGCCATCACCTCGGACATCTGGATCCTGCAAATAGTCCAAAGGGGCTATTTGCTTCACTTCAGCCAGATAGCACCCTCCTTCTTTCCCGGAGAGCCTCTCAGACCCCCTCTTCACAGGGACGACCTCTTGCATGAGTTGGCAGGTCTTCTAGAGGATCAGGCGGTGGAACAGGTCCCCCACCACCTGCAGGGCAAGGGCTTCTACTCCAGGTATTTTCTCATACCAAAAAGAACAGGAGGTCTCAGACCCATCCTCGACCTAAGAAACTTAAACAAACTTCAGGTGAGGGAAAAGTTCAAGATGCTTTCCCTTGGAATGTTGCTGCCTTACCTTCACCAGGGAGATTGGCTATGCTCCTTAGACCTGAAGGATGCCTATACACACATCTTCATACAGCCAGACCACAGACAATATCTGAGATTTGTAGTGGGATGAAGACATTTCCAATACAGAGTTCTACCCTTTAGCCTAGCCTCTGCTCCCAGAGTGTTTACAAAATGTCTGGCTGTAGTGGCGGCCTTCCTCAGAAGTCGATGACTTTTTGTCCTGGACGACTGGCTCATCAGGGGTCAGTCGCCTTAGGAGGCCCAACAGGCCACTTCTCGCACTATCAACCTGTTGCAACGTCTAGGCTTTGTCATAAACCACGCAAAGTCTACTTTGCTTCCCACTCAAAACTTAAAGTTCATGGGAGCAAGACTGGACTCCCTTCAGGTGAAGGCTTACCTGCCTGAGGACAGGGCACGGAGGCTGCTAGAACTGGCACAACAGTTCAGGCCCCGGTCTCAGCGAGACACTTCTTACGCCTCCTGGACCACATGGCCTCTACGGTGCATGTGACCCCTAATGCCCATCTCCACATGAGAACAGCTCAGTGGTGCCTCAGATCAGTGGACACAAGCCACTGGCAGCCTCAGAGACAGGATAACAGTATCCAGGCGTCCGGTGAAATCATTGCAGTGGTGGCATCAGCCACCCAACCTGCTCGAGGGAGTGTCTTTTCAGACTCCCTCGCACACAAGAGTGCTAACGACAGATGCCTCCTTGCTGGGCTGAGGAGCCCATTGCCAAGGATCATGCACTCAGGGGCTATGGTCCCCTCAGGAGTCTGCATACCAAATCAACCTCTTAGAGCTGTGGGCAATTTGCCTAGCTCTTCAAGCCTTTTGTAATGTCCTCTCACATCAGTCTGCCTTGATACAGATGGACAACCAGGTAGCAATGTTCTACATGAACAAGCAGGGAGGTACGGGGTCTCGTAACCTATGTCAGGAGACACTGGACCTCTGCTCCTTTGCCATCAGGCAGGGTATGTCTCTTAAAGCAGTATACCTGCCTGGTCAGGAGAACTGCCTAGCAGATAAACTAAGCAAGATTCTCCAACCTCATGAATGGCAACTGGATCCGGTGGTGGCCCAGCAGATTTTCCACCGCTGGAGACATTTATTTATTTTTTATTTATTTATTTTTTGTTCTTATATACCGCACTCTTAAAAATCAGCGCGGTTTACATAAAACAGATCTGTGCCGAATAGGCTCCTATTAGGCTCTTACAAAGAACAGGAAGTGAAACTTGGTTTTAACTGGGGGAACTATGTACATAAATTTGTTTATCTACAGTATGTACATGCGTTGACAGTAACTCATGAATTCCTAGTTGGGTGTGTGATAGGTGATAGGTTGGTGGGTTGAGAGTAGTGCAAAAGAAAGAGGTGGTGTTTTAGTGCCTTTCTGAATTGGGCAAGATCTGTTATGGCTCTGATGGTAACTGGGAGTGCATTCCAACAGCTGGGAGCGTAGAACTTGAAGGCTCTGTTCCTTGTTGTCTTGGCGCATTTTGTTATTTCACTGGGTATCTGTAGGGTATTGGCGGTGTATGTTCTCCTTGCTCTGTTTGCTGACATGGGGTGAACAAGATCCGTTATGGCTGTGGGGGCTATTTTGTTGATGGCCTTGAAGGTTGTAATGATTACTTTATAGGATAGCCGGCAGTAGATTGGTAGCCAGTGTAAGTCCTTAAGGATTGGGGTGATGTGATCGCTTCTGGCGGCTCCACTCAGGACACGTGCGGCAGCATTCATTGCCAACTGTAGGGGGTTTAAGGTGCTTTTTGGTAAGCCCTGCAAGATAACATTGGTGTAATCAAAGTGGGAGGTCATCAGTGCCTGAAAAACTGATCTGAAGTAGTCAGGTTGCAGTAGGGGTCGAAAATGTCGTAGAGTTCGTATTTTGTGGTAGATTTGTTTGATGGTGTTGCTAATGTGTGCTTTGAAGTTGAGCTGCTGGTCTAAAGTAACGGCTAGGTAGTGGATGCTGGGTCTGCTTGAGAGTTCTGCGTCTCTTGTCTTTAAAGTTGGCGGAGGCGAGAAGGACTGGTTTCTAGTAATGAATAGTACGTCTGTCTTATTGAAATTGATCTTGAGGCTCTGTGAGTGCAGCCAGTCGGTTATGGCGTCAAAGCATTTTACCAGTTGCGAGAAGTCTGGATTTTCAATTGTGAATGGCGTAAAGAGTAACACGTCATCCGCGTAGAGCAGACATGAGATGTTAAATGAGCGGATTATTTCGCATATGGGTTGCATATAAATGTTGAATAGGAGGGCAGAGAGAGACGAGCCCTGAGGTACACCATGCTGTTAGAAAGGTTGGGATGTTGTGGTTCCTGTCCGAACCTGATGCCATTTGTTGGTTAGATAAGATTTACACCATCGCCATGCTGATTCACTTATCCCTTTATCATGGAGACGTATTAGGAGTTGCTTGTGGTTTACAGAATCGAATGTGGCAGCAATGTCTAAGACAATTAAAGCATATCCTTGTTTGATATTGTCAATCCCGGTTATAAGCGTGTTGATGAGTGTGGTGAGAAGCGTTTCAACACCATGGGATTCCCTAAAGCCGTGTTGGCATGGGTCAAGGGGAGCTGTAGAGTCAACATGATCCTGTATTTGCCGTTGGACAGCCTTCTCAATTATCTTTGCTAGCAGCAGGATACTCGATATAGGTCAGTATGATTCCACCTTCTGGGAGTTTGATTTGGAGTTCTTCAAGAGGGGTCTAATGGATGTCTGCTTAAGGCTTGAAGGGAATTGACCCGAAGAGGAGGAGAGGTCAATGATTTTAGCTATTATCGGGCTGAATTCATTACGCAGTGACCTTATCCAGAAAGCTGGACAAGGGTCTTTAGGGGCAGTGGTGACGTTAGCTATGATGCTCTCGATGCTTGTATCCGTCGGTGTCGAGAAGGAGGTGAGTTGCTTGGGTGGATTCTTAGTGGGGCAGGATAGCTTAACTTTGCTAACGTTGTTGGTTTTGACTGTCATGTAGTCTGCATAGCCTTGAGGGTGTATCAAGGTTGATTGGGAAGAAGACGGTTCCTTTGTTAGATTCTTCACTATATTAAACAATTCGTGGGGTTTGTTCAAGGAACGGCTTAGCAGTTCGGAATGGTGTTCTTTAATTTTAGTGGATATTAGATTCCGATGTGCTTGCAGGTGGAAGTTGTAGAACGTCAGGTCTGTTGGTGACCGAGTTCGTCGCCATTTTTTTTCTAGTTTCCTCAGCGCTCTCAGTGAGGTCTTTAGTTCGGCGGTGTACCAGCATGCAGGTTTTTTCTTTTTTGGTTGCTTATCCATGATATGTGGCTTAGTTTGGATAGGTATGTGTGCAAAGCAATTCAGGTTGTTATTCCATGAGGCTAACACATCTTCAAGGTTCGGTGATGTAGTCCTGATGTTGGAAAGGACATTTTTGATGATCTCCTCTTTGTCAAAGGGTCTGAAGCGTCTGGTGTGGGCTACTCCTATTTCGGTTAGTTTTGAAATTTGTTCTGTCTTGATGCATAGGTAGGTGAAAACTGATTAGATTGTGGTCAGACCATGGTACCGGGGAGATGGTTACATTGAAATTATGGTCTGGTCTGACCTCAGGTCGAGGGCTGAAGATAAGGTCTAGTGTGTTTCCATTTTGGTGTGTGGGGGCGTCAACTATTTGTTCGTAGTCCAGGTTGCTGAGTGCTTCGTGGAAAGCTCTGGAGTGGGTATCCTGTAGGGCTGGTAGGTTAAAGTCTCCAAGTATCCAATTTGGCTTGTGTGTGTTTTGAGGGTTTGAGGCTAGTTCAATTATAGTTGCCAGATCGTCCGTGGATGAGGAGAGAGATCTGTAGATCAGGTTAACGGTATTATGGTTGTTAGCTATAGTAATTGTATCAAGATGAGTTGAGCTGGTGGAGCTGATTGGTAGTGGAGGTTTGTCCTAACCAGAATGAGTGCACCACCTCCTCTGCGGTCTGCTCTATGGCAGGTGTGGGTTGAGAAGTCGGGGGGTGGGGGGGGTGCGATGGTTGATGAGGACTGAGTCTGAGCTGTTGAGCCATGATTCAGTCACTAGTAGCATGTCTAGGTCGAGGTGTGATATGAGGTCAGGGATGACTGGCCACTCTTTACGGACGGACTGTGCATTTATGAGGGCACATTTTAGATTGCGTGGGTTTTGGGGTTGCTTGGATTTCGTGGGGCGTAGAAGCGGTATGTGGATCAAGCGAGGATGGGAGTTCTGGGAGGGCTCAGTTGGTGAGTGGTGTGTGTTGCTTTGGTCTCTCCTTCCTTGACCCAGTATGATCATAATTGGGTAGTGGTTAGGTGCAGCGGAGAGGGAGTCATTGTGTGCATTGCTGAATAGGTATAGAAAGCTTAGGATAATGCTGGGGGGGGGGAAGCATTTTGTACTGAGGTTTGATGTACACTGTGATTTTGATCGTACGGATACTTAGCAGTACAGGTATTCGCAGTATATAATACAGTTGGTGATACTTGCAGTACACAGTAAGGTTGATAATACAGATACTTGCAGTACTCAGGTTGGTAATACAGATATGTGGCAGTGCAGGTAGTTGCAGTAGTGGTAAGGTCAGTAATACAGATACCTGTGTTGCACTCTAAATTTAACAATGAGGTACTGGTAGATGGTAAGCGTTCCTAGAGCTTAAATGGTAAAGATACTCACAGGTAGACTTTGAGATTAAGGCAGACTGGTTGTGGTGTGTCCGATGCTGATGGTATCTGCAGTAGGGGAGCTCAAGCTTCGGTTGTTGGTGTGTGCTGGTCCGCGGGATAAGGGCCGCCTCCAAAGGGCCACGCCAAAGGGCCCTCTGGTGAAGCCCGCCAGGCGCAGGTGCGCCTGATGGTGCTCCTTTTAAATTGGTGCTGTCTGCCCCGATTGGGCAGAGGAGGAGCTGGAGGGCTGCCCCGATTGGGCAGAGCAGGAGCAGGCAAGGCAGGAGCGGGAAAGCCTGGGCGCGTTGCTCAGCTGATGGCTCAATCCCCGCCAGGAGAGCAGATGTAGAGTCAGCGATGGTGGGGCATCCGTCCATAGATCTATTTGCCAGTCCACAAAGTCACCAGCTACCCAGATTTTGCCCCAGGCAGTCACATCCTCTGAGGGTGGCTGCAGATGTTTTCCTGATCTCCTGGTCAGGGGGCCTCGTGTATGTATTTCCTCCCATGCCTCTGGTGGCCCAGACTCTGTTCAAAATCCTTCAGGACAAGACCTCTGTCATTCTGGTAGCCCCCAGATGGCCAAGACAGCTTTGGTTTCCACTTCTCCTCCAGCTGGCAGTGGAAGCCCCACTCTCACTGGGGACGCTGCCCGACCTCCTGTCCCAGGAGCAGGGCTCTCTTGCACCCCAACCTCAGGTCCCTCAACTTGATGGCATGGCTGCTGAAAGGGTAGTGCTGGCTCCTCTCCTTCTACCTCGGAATGTAGAGGAAGTGTTACTGGCCTCAAGGAGGCAGTCCACTAGGAAATCCTATGCTTTCAAGTGGCGTAGGTTTGACGTGTGGTGTAACCAGCACAATGAAAACCCTTTCTCTTGCCTTGTACCAGTGGTGCTGCAGTAGCTGGTTCACGTCTCAGAATTAGGTCTCAAGTCTAACTCTGTCAGGGTCCACCTGAGTGCTTTGTCAGCAAACCACTCGCCAGTGGAGGGGCAACCTCTTTTGGCTCACCCCCTGGTGTCCAGATTCCTCAGAGGTCTGCTTCTGCTGAAACCCCCAGTTCGTCCTTCGGCAACTGAGTGGGATTTAAATGTGGTCTTGCAGCAGCTCACCCACCTTTTTAGCCGATGTCCTCTTGCCATCTGCGCTTCCTCTCCTGAAAGGTGCTCTTCCTGGTGGCACTCACATCAGCCAGATGTGTGAGTGAGCTGCAAGCTCTCGTAACTGATAAACCATACACACGGTTTTATAGGAATAGGGTGGTCCTCCACACTCACCCTAAGTTCCTTCCAAAGGTGGTCTCTTTGCACCTTAACCAAGAGGTGATTCTTCCAACCTTCTTTCCCAGGCCGCTTTCCAGCTGGGCAGAGGCAGTCCTGCATACCCTGGATTGTAAGAGGGCATTGTCCTTCTACCTGGAGTGTACAAGGGGACATAGAAGGGCTACTCAGCTCTTCTTCTCTTCTTAAGTGCCGTCAAGTCTGAGTCGACTCATGCCGACCCTCTGGATAGCTATCCTAAATTGTTCAGTCTTGAGTCAGGCGGCTAATTGTTGACAGACTGGTACCCGTAGCTGCTATTATATTGATCCATCTCATTGCTGGCCGCCTTCTTTTGTGTTTACCTTCTATCTTGCCAAGCATGATATCTTTCTCTAATGATCTCTCTGTCTTCGCATGATGTGTCCAAAGTATGAAAGTCGAAGTCTTGTCATTTGAGCTTCTAAAGAAAGCTTAGGTTTGATCTCCTCGTCTCTTATGACCCCAGTAAGCTGGGGTTACCTGTCTCCAAGCGCACGCTGTCTACCTGGGTGGCAGACTGCATTGCCTGGGCGTGCGTACAGGGCGGCCGACCTCCCGTTGCGGCATCGAGTCATGGCCTACTGTGTCAGGGCTAAGGCTGCATCAGTGGCTCACTTCCGCTCTGTTCCACTGGCAAACATCTGCCGGGCCGCAACTTGGTCTTCAAGCCAGACCTTTGTGGCCCATTACTGCCTGGTTAGGGAGTCCCGATGGGACAGTGCTTTCGGCCAGGCGGTACTCCATAACCTATTTGAGGTTTAGGCAACTCCAACTCTCCGACCCTTTGGTGTCAGGCTACCGGGGGGTGTTGAGTTCTCGGCTGAATTCCTATTGCAGCTGCTGCGGCTCTTCTAGAGGGAGCCATTTTTCAGCTATGGGTTCTCGGTAGCCTAAAGCTAGGGAGTCCCATATGTGAGGACTGACTTCCTGCTTGTTCCTGGAGAAAGCGTAGTTACTCACCCGTAACAGGTGTTCTCCAGGGACAGCAGGAATCAGTCCTCACGACCCTCCCTCCTCCCCTGGAGTTGCACTCCTGTTATTAATTTTTTCTATTCTTGCTGTCTTTTTAGCTATGCTATTTGATTGAGCAAGATGGCACCCTTGGGTGGGAAGGGGACTGCGCATGCGCGATGCAATCCCAAAGGCTTTCTTTGAAAGCTGGGGAATTGCTCTGCAGGAGGGCTCTGTCGGCGCCGATGTCACCCATATGTGAGGACTGATTCCTGCTGCTCCTGGAGAACACCTGTTACAGGTAAGTAACTACGCTTAATCATCCCTCCAGTCCAGTTCATACATGTGGGATATGCTCACCTACCAGCAGATGGAGATTGATACACACTGAGCTGAAATCCCAGTCCTATAAGAAGGAGCCTGTGCAACCTATGCTCAGCCAGTATTTCTCAGTCTCTAGCAAGATGGTGGTGAGCTTAGCCGGTGCAAAATTGGATTAGAGTTCTGGTGGCATTGGGCTGCAGTAGCATTGCTCCAGCGGACCTGAGGGTCCATCACCTTCTCCCCTTACTACATTTGGTTGCTCCCTTTTTTCTCCCCCCTCCCTCCCCCCACATACCTTTGGGGGGGTTGGGCGCAAAGGTTGGCCCTTTGAGCTTGCCAATTCCCTGATTAAAGTTTTAAAGTGGTGTATTTTCATATGAACATAAGAAATGCTATACTGGGTCAGACCAAGCTCCATCAAGCCAAGTATCCTGTTTTCAACGGTGGCCAATTCAGGTCGCAAGTACCAGGCAGGTTCCCAAAAATGCACACAAGTTCCACAGTGCTTGTCCTGGAGCAAAAAGTAGAATTCCCTGGTCCTCCTTAATAATGGTCTATGGACCTTTCCTCCAGGAATTTGTCCAAACCTTTTTTAAACCCAACTATACTGACAGCTTTTTCTACATCTTCCATTAATGAATTCCAGCGTTTGAGTACGTGTTGAGTGAAAAAAATATTTTCTCCGGGAACAAGCAGGAAGTCCAGTCCTCTTATGGGGACCAACGTTGGTACTGATGGAGCCCTCGTGGAAGCATCTCCCCAGCTTTCAAAGAAAGCCTTTGGGAGATGCCACCACGCATGCATGGTCCCCTTCCTGCCCAAGGGTGCCATCTTACTCAGTCTCCTTTTTTCCATGGAGCCCTTCAAACCTCTGCTTTCCCCTGGAAAAAATTGATTTTTTTTCTACCCGACTTTCATACTCATCTCTCTGATTGTGCACCGATACTCTTCCCGCCATCCGAGCCTGCTGCTCCAGCATCGAGTTTCGGGTCCGTATCTGTTTTTTTCCCGCCTTTGTGTCCTTTCTCAAACTGGCAGCACTGCAGGTCTTCAACCTCACTGGGGTGCCTTTTTCACCCATGGCTACCAGTGGCTTCAAGAAGTGTGATCAATGTACAAAAATTCTCTCTTTCCGATACACATGACTGCTGTCTGCACTGCCTCGGGCCAGACCATGATCCCGCAGCCTGTGGTCTTTATAAAAAGATGTCCACCAAGGCCCATAAGAGCCCTCAACAGCAGCACGATAGGTTTTTCCTAGAGTCCCTGGTGCTTCTGAAAGCCAAGGCCCCATCTGAAACTTCAGACTCCCGTGGTGCCCCCACAGATCCCCAGTCAACCTTGTGGGCCTTCAGAAAGGGGGTCTCCCTCGATGGAACACAAGAGGAGGCTGTGTCCCTGGGTGGTTCCAGCAGGCTGCGTAAGCCCCGAGCCAGTTCCTGCAGTCCACACTGTTCATCCGAGGGCTTGGAGTGGGAACGTCCTAAGGTCACCCGGAAGGAATCATCCGAAGATCGGCCCCGGACACCTGAGGCCATCCTCGTTGAGGACTCCTCTTTGGGGGAACCAGCACCTACACAGAGGGCTGCGGATCCATCTGAACTGGAGAACAGAATGGTGGCCCTGGAGCGCAGCCTGTCTGCCTTCATGGACCAGCAGCAGGTTCCTCCGCCCAGACCACGGGGCCCTTACCATCGAGGACATCCCCGGAAGCAGAGTCGATCCTCGGCCAAGGTCTCGATCTGGGTCCCATTCTATGCCCATGGGGTCTCCGAAGGGTTCGGGCTGGGCTCAGGCCCAGAGCCTCCAGGCCGCCCTCTCCTCGAGTTTTTCACAGACTTCTTGGAATGGGAGACAGTGGACGAGGAGTCTTCTGACACCCGTTGTCACTGCTTCGTCCCTTTGGACTTGTCCCCCTCCGAGTCTCGGTGTCTGTCCCCGCCCAAGGACATGGCATTCCTTGATTTTGTGTGGGACATGTCAAAGGCGCTAGCGTTCCCAACAGAATCAGAGGACCCTCAGACAGAGGACTTTAGAAATCATCCAATATGAGTCCCCATCGAGGGAATCGACCATACCCATTCCACCCATCCTGGAACGGCTAATGCTCTGCATGTGGGAAACACTGGCATTGGTGCCAGTCACGAGCAAGCAGTTTGACTCGATGTATCGGGTCTGTCGGAGCCCGGGCTTCCAAAAGGCACAACTGCTGCATAACTCCCTGCAGCAGTTCAGGAACCTGTCCAGAGTCATCCATGAGGGCTCCAAGTTCGACTCGTGCAGCCTATGACTGCTTCGAGTTGGCGGCTAGAGTTGCTGCGGCAGGCATCAGTGCCCAGCACCAAGCCTGGCTAGTTTTCCGACCTTGAGCAATGGGTTCAGGACAAATTGTTGATGTCCCATACCAAGGGGAGAACCTCTTTGACAAACCCATGACAGAGAAGGCTGCAAAGTTGAAGACAACTCGTGACGGGGACCAGGCTCTCAAAGTCCGCTACCTTTCCCTGACGGAAGGGCTCGGGTAAAAAAGCCCTTTTACCTGAGGAAAGGGGCTGTTTACAAAATCTACCCACATTTCCAAGCCTCCCCAGCTCACCAGAAGGGTCAGCAGGCTAAGAGACAGGGGCATGGCCTTCGTAAGCAGAAGGCGCCTAAGCCCCATCCCAGCTCGGGGGGAGCTTTTGACTTCTTGGGCATAGCCTCTCTACCCCAAGAAGGACAGCAGCCCACAGGGGGATGTCTGAAACTATGCCCACAGGTGGCCAGCCATCACCACAGATTCCTGGGCACTCCAGGTGGTCATGTAGGGCTACCTTCTCCACCTGGCACACACCATCTCCTCTCTTCCTGGGAGGGCTTCACCAGGTTTCCTCTTCACCAGTACCTCCTACTGCAGGATCTCACAGGCCTTCTCGAAGACAAGGCGGTTTAACCAGTACCCCAACATCTCAGGGGCAAGGAGTTCTACTCCAGATATTTCCTCATGCCAAAAAGGACAGTGGGCCTATGGCCCATCTAGACCTGTGGAACCTGAACAAGTTCCTGGTGAGGGAGAAGTTCAAGATGCTCCCCCTTGGGGCATTGCTGCCTTACCTCCAGCAGAGAGACTGGCTCTGCTCCTTAGATCTGAAGGATGCTTACACCCACATCTTCATTCACCCCAGCCATAGGCAGTATCTTCGCTTCATGGTGGGGGGAGGCTACCACCAATACAGGGTACTACCCTTCGGCCTGGAGTCTGCCCCCAGGGTCTTCATCAAATGCCTAGCAGTAGTGACTGCCTACCTCCATCTCCAACAGACATTTGTCTTCCCCTATCTGGACTACTGGCTTATAAAAGAAGGCACAGCTGCCGAGGTTTAGCAAACCACAGCATACACCGTCCATGTCCTGCAACATATAGGTTTCGTGATAAACCACCCCAAGTCCCACTTCCTCCCGACATAATGTCTGGAGTTCATAGTGGCAAAAGTGGACACTGTCCAGGCAAGGGCTTTCCTCCTCCTGGATCGGATTGACTGTCTCAGGAAAATGGCCGCAGGCATGCAACACCGTTCTTCTGTCGGCTCGACTTCTATTGCACCTACTCGGCCACATGGCCTCCACGATCTGTCACCCCAGATGCCTGTCTGCACATGAGGGTTACCCAGTGGTGCCTTTGAGAACAGCGGACACAGGCCACAGGCCGCCTCAAAGACAGAGTATCAGTGACCCACCAGTTGGCATACTCCTTGACGTGATGGCAAATCTGCAGTACCTTCAGGCAGGGATGCCTTTCCAAATCCCAAGTCCTCTAAGGGTCCTCACAGCGGACGCCTTCCTACTGGGATGAGAAGTCCAGTGTGGGGAACTTCGCACCCAGGGCAACAGGTCACAGGCTGAGGGCAACCAGCAAATCAACCTCCTGGAACTAAGGGCAATATGGAGTGGAGGAGTAGCCTAATGGTTAAGAACACTGGCTTGGGAACCCAGAGACCAGGGTTTGATTCTCACTAGAACTCCTTGTAGCCTTGGGCAAGTCACTTAACCCTCCATTGCCTCAAAAATCCAAGTTATCAATGTCCCTGTTTAATGTACATTACCAAGTTTGTTTCAATGTAAACCGCTTTGATTGAAATGATAAAGTGGTGTATATAAAACCTGTTAAATAAAATAAATAAATATATCTAGCCCTCCAAGCCTTCTGCCACCGTCTGAGGCACCAGCCGGTGCTGATCCAAATGGACAATCAAGTGGCACTGTTCTGCGTGAACAAGCAAGGGGGCACAGGGTACCGCACCCTCTGCCATGAGGCGATGACATTCTGCTCCTATGAAATCCATCAAGGAATGCTCCTGCAGGCAGTATACTTATCAGGCAAGGCCAATGAGCAGGGTCCTCCAACTGCATGAATGGTAGCTGTACCCCAGAGTGGCCACCCGGCTCTTCCAACTCTGGGGGACCCCGCAGGTGGACCTTTTCATCAACCCGAACAACTACCAGTTGCCCTGCTTCTGTTCCTCTCAGCCCCACCTGGGCCGGTTAGCAGCAGATATGTTCCTCATCCTGTGATCGGAAGGCCTCATGTACGCCTTCCCACCTACGCCGTTGATTCCCAAGACCCTCCTCAAGGCTCTTACGAACAGGCTCTTATGTCGCTGATCCTGGTTGCTCCATGGTGGCTCAGGCAGCCATGGTTTCCACTACTCCACCAATTGTCATTGCCCAGGGATCTGTGCTGGGTCTGCTGCTTTTTGACATATTCATAAATGACCTGGAAAAAGGAATAACGAGTGAGGTTATCAAATTTGCAGATGACACAAAACTATTTAAAGTTGTTAAAACCCAAGAGGATTGTGGAAAATTGCAAGAGGATCTTGATAAATTGGAAGACTGGGCATCCAAATGGCAGATGAAATTTCATGTGGACAAGTGCAAAATTATGCACCTAGGAAAGAACAACCTCAACTATGGTTATACTATGCAAGGTTCCACATTAGGAACCACCACCCAGGAAAAAGATTTAGGCATCATTGTGGATAACATGTTAAAACCCTCCACTTGGTGTGCAGCGGCAGCCAAGAGAGCAAATAGAATGCTAGGTATCATAAGGAAAGGAATGGGAAATAAAACAAAAGGTATTATAATGCCTCTGTATCGTTCCATGGTGCGACCACACCTTGAATATTGCGTGCAATTCTGGTTGCCGTATCTTAAAAAGGATATAGCGTTATTAGAAAAGGTACTGAGAAGAGCGACCAAAATGGTAAAGGGGATGGAAGGATACTTCTATGAAGAGAGGCTAAAAAGGTTAGGGCTCTTTAACCTGGAAAAGAGACGGCTGAGGGGGAGATATGATAGAGGTCTATAAATTAATGAATGGCATGGAACGGATAAACGTAGATCGATTGTTTGCGTCATCAGATTATAAAAGGGACTAGGGGACATGCAGTAAAGCTACAGGGTAACCTATTTAAGACTAATGAGAGAAAATATTTTTTCATTCAACGTATAATCAAATTCTGGAAGTTGTTACCAGAGGATGTAGTAAGAGCTGTTAGTGTAGCTGGGTTTAAAAAAAAGGTTTGGACAAGTTCCTGGAGGAAAGGTCCATAAATCATTATTAAAAGGGACCCTGGATATCACTGCTTGACCCAGTACAAGCATTGAGGAACCTGTCTCTTTTGGGGAAACTGCTAGCTTCTTATGACCTAGATTGGCCACTGTTGGAAACAGGATACTGGACTTTATGGAACTTGGTCTGACCCATTATTGCATATCTTATGTTCTTATGAGGCATCAACCTCTCTGGGGAGTTCCTCGGGGCTCTTTTCTCAAGAAGGGGGCGCTCTCCTGTGACCCAATCTGGGATCCCTATCACTGGCAGCGTGGCTTAACCTTAGCCCCTTCCAGCTTTTCAGGGGAAGTTGAAAATATCCTGCTGGCCTCCCATAAGACCTCCACCAGGAGGGCGTCTACCTTCAAATGACACATGTTCTCTGGTGCGCAGTGCCTGGTGCAGTTAGTGCATCTCTCACAGTCCGGGCTCAAATCAAATTCCGTCAGAGGGCACCTCAGTGCCCCGTTGGCGCACCACCACCCTGTCGAAGGCAAGCCCCTCTCAGCTCAGCCTCTGGTGACCCGCTTTCCGAGGGGCCTCCTGCTGTCAAAACCCCCTGTCCAACTCTGGCGACAGAGTGGACCTCAATGTAGTGTTGGCACAGCCTGCCCTCCCTTCAAGCCCCTGGCTACCTGCCACCTGAGATATCGCTAGTGGAAAGTTGTATTCCTTGTGGCGCTCACCTCCGCTAGCAGGATTAGTGATCTCCAAGCCCTGGTGGTAACGGTGCCAGGTTCTACAGTTGTCTGGGGGAGGCAGTGTCCAAGCGAACCCTGTCCACCTGGGTGACTAATTTGCCTATTAGAATGCTGGGCGCACGCTGGATGGCTGGGTCATGACATACAATGTCAGGGACATGGCGGCCTCTGGCAAACCTGTGCTCCATCCCAATGTTGAGATTTGCCAGGCCATCACCTGGTCTTCAGTCCATATCTTCGCAGCTCATTAATGCCTGGAGAAGGCATCTCAACGGGATGACGCCTTTGGCCACACCATGCTCCGTAATCTTTTCGGGGTCTAGGCAACTCCTACCCTTCTGTGTTCAGGCTACTGGAGTATTGGTTCCCATTGGACACACGTGTCCTACTGCAATCTGTATCTGCGGACTCAATTGCTACTGCTCACGGCTCCCCTTGAGGGCAACCATGATTTTTCTCTATGGGCTTTTGGTAGCCTGTAGCTGGGGATTCCCATATGTGAGGACTGACTTCCTGCTTGTTCCCAGAGAAGCATAGTTACTCGCCTGTAACAGGTGTTCTCCGGGGACAGCCGGGAATCAGTCCTCACAACCCTCCCTCCTTCCCTTGGAGTTGCTGTACACTTTTGCTATCCTATTTTGCCAGCTCTAGCTATGTCATCTGACTGAGTGAGGTGGCATTCTTGGGCAGGAAGAGGACCACGCATGCATGGTGGCATCTCCCAAAGGCTTTCTTTGAAAGCTGGGGAGATGCTTCTGCGAGGGCTTAGTCAGTGTCGATGTCACCCATGTGTGAGGACCAATTCCTGCTGTCCCCGGAGAACACTTGTTAAAGATGAGTAACTACGCTTTTCTCTTATTAGTCTTAAATGGATTAAATTGTAGCTTTATTGCGTGTCCTCTAGTCTTTCTACTTTTTGATGGCATAAATAACCGATCTAGATTTACCCGTTCCACTTCTTTCATTAACTTATTGACCTCTATCATATCCCTGCTCAGCTGTCTCTCTTCATAGTTTAAGAGCCCTAATCTTTTAAGCCCCTCCTCAGAGGGGTATCCTTCCATCCCCTTTACCATTTTGGTGGCTCTTCTCTGTCTTTTCTAATTTAACTGTATCCTTTTTAAGATATGCCGATCAGAATTGCACACAGTATTCAAGGTGCAGTCGCATCATGGAACAATACAGAAGCATTTTAATATCCTTTGTTTTATTCTCAATTCCTTTCCTTATGATTACTAGTATTCTATTTGCACACTGGGCGGAGGGGTTCAATGTAATCTCCAGGAAGAAGCAGGAATAGTCTTCACATGTGGGTGACTGTACCAATGGAGCCCATGCGGGAATGCTCCCCAGCATCCAATTGTAAAGCTTTTGGGAGCACTCCACTGCGCTTGCGTGACTGCCTTTCCCACCTTCCCAACTCCCTCTTCAGTTCTTCATTTTCTGTGGAGCCAGCAGGAAGCAAATCCTGTCACCGCAGGAAAAATGTTTTTGTGGATAGCGCCTCTGCCTTCCCATCAACACCGGCACTGTCAAAGACATTGCTGGTTCTCTTATTTTTTTCTGCTCCTCCTTTCTTATCTTTTTAAAAAAAAGACGTGAGCATCGACGCCCTTCTTAGGCCTTAATCATTCCATAAACTTCACACCCTAAGGCATGGAGAAACCAACTAGTGGTTTCAAAAAATGTTCTAATTGTGCCAGCACCATTTCAGCGACTGACACACATGGCTGGTGTCTAAAATGCCTTGGCCCAGACCCCCAGCCAAAAGACTATTTCCTCTGGCAGAAAATGACACCGAGAGGCTTACAAAACCGGGCTTCTGAATTTGGAGCACTCTTCGCTTTGGACACAGTATCAATGGCATCCACTTCTTCAAGGCATTTCTAACAGGGGCTATACATTTCAAACAAAGGTAAGAATTTGAGGGTTCTTTTTTAAATTGCTAGCTCTCTGACTGGGAGCTCTTAAAAGGGTTTTGGTACATTTTTAAAACAGTTACATTATTTTTGGTGCTTTAGTAGAACTGTTTTCTTTAGTGGGGTAGGTTTAAAACTCTAACTTTCTCAGCTCTTGGGAGTTGCTAGCACCTAGTCAGGTGTTATTTCTCTCCCTACCCCCCCAACTCCCACCCACCCCTAGTGAGCAGTCTTGCTTTATAGGGCACCTCCTCATTTAATAAAACACAGGGACTTGGAGCAGCACATTTTGAATATAATTAGAGCTTTAACTGCTTTTTCTCTGAAAGGACAGCTGGGAAACCAGCTGGTACTTTGGTAGATCTCTCTTTTGCTTTAACAGCTACCAAAGCTCCATGAACAGAACAATGGCTGGGAAAAATCATATCGCTAAAGCTGTTGCCCCCGTTACAGCTTCTACCTCAGTCCAGACAGAGGTCCCAGTGCCATTGAAGGACTGGTTCCATGTGCAGGGTGCCTGCATGCTGAAGCTCTCAGGAAACAAGTGGAGGAACTCAGAGAGGAGGTGGCGAGGCTGAGGAGCATTCAAGACAGTGAGAAGTACGTTGATGTGATACTTCTTGCAGCAACCAAGCTCTCCAGCAGAGGAGAAGATGGGTGCCTACAGAATGACTAAGGTTGGACACAAGTCACCAGGGCCTGCAGAATCACCAATCCAACTTCTACAGCCCTTGAATTGAAGAAACATTATGCAGCCCTGGAAGTGGAGGAGGTGAAAGCATCCCTGGAAAGGGAAGAACCAGAGCTCAAGTACCCCAAAGTTGCAGAATCAGTGACCACAAGGAAGCGAAGGGTAGTGGTGGTTGGTGACTCTCTTCTGAGGGGTACTGAGGCGTCCATCTGCCGACCAGACTTGATGTCCAGAGAGGTATGCTGTCTGCCTGGTGCCAAAATCCAAGATGTTACAGAGTTTGCTGAGACTCAAGCCCACTGACTATAACCCAATGTTGCTAATCCATGTCGGAACAAATGATACGGCCAGGTATCCCTCTGAGCGTATCAAAAGTGACTTCATGGCTCTGGGACAGAGGATGAAGCAGTTAGGTGCGCAGGTGGTGTTCTCTTCAATCCTCCCTGTTGAGGGTAAAGGCCAAGGCAGAGGCTCGCATCCTGGAGATGAATGCATGGCTGCGTGGATGGCGTCATCGAGAGCGTTTTGGTTTCCTAGACCATGGGATGCTGTTCCAAGGGATGCAGAGCAGAGATGGCGTCCATCTGTCCAAGAAAGGTCGACTTGTCTTCAGTAGTAGACTGGCTAATCTACTGAAGAGGGCTTTAAACTAGATTTATTTTATTATTTACATTCTCTTATATACCGTGCTATTCTGCATCATTGCGGTTTACATTGAACAAACTGTAATTACATTGAACAGGGCATTATAACTTGGAGATAACTATTTTACAGGGAACATGGGCTATGGAGGGTTAAGTGGCTTGCCCAAGACCACAAGCAGCACCTGTGGGACTAGAAACCCCAGTCCTTCCGGCCCTAGGTTGCTGTCCTCTAGTGGGATTTGAACCTCCGACCTTCCATCCTGACGTACCTTGCCCCAACCACTAGGCCACTACTCCACTCCATTCGTTGGGGATGGGTGAAGAAAGCCCACAGGTAAGTGATACATTAAATGCCTTTATGGAAATGGGTAAAAGGGGGTAACATATGAAAAGCAGTGTGTATAAATGCCCGTAGCATGGGAAATAAGATCCCTGATGTTGAAGCTTTGGTGGGAGTGGCCGACTTGGATTTAGTGGCAGTTATAGAAACATGGTTCACAGAAAACCATGACTGGGATGTAACTATACCAGGCTATACTTTATTCAGAAAAGACAGGGTAGGAAGAAGGCGAGGAGGAGTGGCATTATATGTAAAAAATAATATTAAAGCTTTGGAATTACATAGCTTAAAAGGGAGAGAGGAGGCATTGTGGGTTAAACTAGAAAGAGGGAAAAAGAAATCTGTTTGCATTGGCGTGATATACAGACCTCCCTCACAAGAGGAAGAGATGGACAGAGTTAATTGAAGACATACTCAACATTGCTAGGAAAGGGGAAGTGCTACTGAAAGGGAATTTCAATATGCCAGATGTTGATTGGCACATTCCTGCTGCAGTATCATCTAGATGTAAAGAGATCCTGGATTCTCTACAGGGAGAACTATTCAGGCAATTGGTCCCACACGTGAAGGGGACATACTGGACTTGGTGCTTACCAATGTTGAAAGTGTTTCTGATGTTATAGTGGGAGATCATTTTGCATCCAGTGATCACCAGATGGTGTAGTTCAGTATTAGGACTAGGGCTGTTAAAATCCATTCAAAAATGAGATTTTAGACTTTAGGAAAACTAACTTTGCCAAGATGGGCCAATACCTCAGGGAGTCGTTAGCGGGATAGGAACAGCTGGGGGATGTAGAAAAACAGTGGGCGAAACCGAAAAGGGATATTTTAAGGGCAACCAACCTTTTTGTTAAAATGGCAAGTAAAGGTAAAAGGAAAAGAAGACCGCTATGGCTTTCTAAAGAAGTGGCTGAAAGGGTGAAGAAAAAGAGGGAGGCCTTCATGAAATGCAAGAGATCAGAGAGAGGAAGACAGGCATCTATATTGGGAAAATCTTAGAGAAGCTAGCAAAGTAGTCAGGAAAGCAAGGATTCAAAAAGAGGAGGAAATAACCATTGCAATAAAATGGGGGATAAGACATTTTTCAGATATGTTAGTGAGAAGAGGAAGGGCAAAAGTGGTATTGTCAGACTCAAGGGTGAAGGGGAGGAATATGTAGAAGCCGATGAGGATAAAGCGGAATTGCTTAACAAATATTTCTGTTCTGTGTTCACAGATGAAGAACCAGGAGCAGGATCTCAAAAAGCACCCACAAACAGGAACAGAAGCGAGGGACATCTTGAACAATTTTCAGAAGACTGTGTTCGTGAGAAACTAGCTCAACTTAACGCAAACAAAGCGATGGGACCGGATGGGATTCACCCTAGAATACTGAGGGAACTTGGGGACGTTCTAGCAGCTCCACTGACTGACCTTTTCAATGCCTCGTTGGAGTTGGGAGTGGTGCCTTTACAGAACAGTGGAAGTAAGGATGTGGTTGAAAACTACAGGCCGGTTAGTTTAACTTCGGTGGTGAGTAAATTATTGGAAACGCTGCTGAAAGAGAAAATAGTGAGGTTTCTGGAGTCCAGCAGATTACAGGTTCCGAGGCAGCATGGATTCACCAGAGGCAGGTCTTGTCAGACAAATCTGATTGATTTCTTTGACTGGGTGACCAGGGAGTTGGACTGAAGGAGAGCCCTAGATGTGGTGTATTTAGATTTCAGTAAAGCCTTTGACACCATTCCTCACTGCTGGGTTAGAAATTGGTGTTGTGGGAGGAGACAGAGTACAGGTAAATGGAGCTCACTCTGAGGAGAAGGAAGTTACCAGTAGTGTGCCCCAGGGATCTGTCCTTGGTCCGATTCTTTTTAACATCTTTGTTAGTGATATAGCAGAAGGACTGTTGGGTAAGGTTTGCCTCTTTGCGGATGATAGCAAACTGCAATAGAGTAGACACTCAGGAAGGTGTAGATAACATCAGGAGGGATCTAGCTAAGCTTGAAGAATGGTCTAGAATTTGGCAGCTGGGATTTAATGTTAAAAAATGAAAGGTCATGCCTTTGGGCTGCAGCAATCCAAGGGAGCAATTTAGTAAAGGGAGTGAAGTACTTTTGTCCACTAAAGAAGAGCAGGACCCTAGGCGTGGTTGTGCTTGATGATCTTAAAGTAGCTAAACAGGTAGAAAAGGCGACTGTAAAAGCTAGAAGGATGCTTGGGTGCATATGTAGAGAAATGGCTAGCAGAAAAAAAGAGGTGATAGTGCCTCTGTATAAGTCTTTGGTGCAACCTCATTTGGAGTATAGTGTGCAATTCTGGAGACCATACCTTCAAAAGAATATAAACAGGATGGCGTCAGTACATAGGGTGGCTACTAAAATGATTAGTGGTCTTCATTATAAAGCTTATGAGGACAGACTTAAGGATCTTAATATGTACACCTTAGAGGAAAGGCGGGATAGAGGTGATATGATTGAGATGTTTAAATACCTTTGTGGCATAAATGCACAGGGGGAAAGCCTCTTTCAATTGAAATCAAGTTCTGCTATGAGGGGACATGCGATGAGGGCGAAGGGGGATAGATTCAGGAATGATATGCGGAAATATTTCTTTACGGAAAGAGTGGTGGATCCGTGGAATAGTCTCCTTGTGGAGGTGGTAGAGATGAGGACAGTATCTGAATTCAAAAAAGCATGGGACAAACACACAGGATCTCTAAAGGAAAAAAGGGGACTATTGTAGTTGTTATGGAAGGACAGACTAGATGAGACGTGGTCGTCTTCTGTTGTCATTTTTCTATATTTCATCCTCCCATGGATCTCAGCTATCTTCGAAGTCCAAGCACAAGGCCACATTGAAGTCAGACAATACCTCAAGGGAAAGGTTCTTTTCAAGACATTGAGTCTCCTCAGGTGTTGCTTTGGAGGGGGATCGGCCTGCTTAACAGCCCTGGAGGGAGTTCTTGTCCTCCAAAGCCATCAAGGGGCCCTAGGATGCTCCTAAGCCCTCAACCTCTGGAGACCTACTGGTGCCATACCCTGAGATAATAGCACAAATACAAGTCATCGATATCCAAGCATCGGCAATCTTGATAGGCTAGCGCATATTAGCCATTGAGCAGAGCTTAGCAGCCCTCCTTGCTGTCTCGGTACCCATAAAACCCTTGGCTACAGGTACCGCCCCGTCGATACCGGTTCCAGTACAAACGACAACATCGGTTCAGGGCATGACATCAGCACTGCTGCAGATGACATTGACAAAGCTGACACCCATCCCCTCCTTTGAAACTCTTACCGATACCGGTGCTAAACCCAAGTGATTCACAGAGGCCGACACCTCAGAACATCTGTACCGGCATCTAGCTCCCGGCGAACACCATACCTGTTGATGATTTGTCCTCCTATTTATATTCCCCTGTTTTGGATATGGAGTTACTCGATTCAGGGGGGCCCCAGGACCTTCCTTCGGACCCTTTCCCGCCTCAACAGTGATGCATGTTGCCTCCAGAAGACATGTCTTTCCAGGAATTCATTCGAGACCTAGCCAAGGGCATCTTTATAACAGTAGCATCGGCAAAGGAGCCAAGAGCGGAGGAATTAGATATCTTCCAATACCCAACAGCACTGAAGGAGGCAGCCACTCTGCTGGTGCACCACATCCTTCATGACCTTATGCTCAGTATGTGGGAGATGCCTCTCACCATCTCACCTCAAAGTTGAAGTCTTGATACCATGCATTGGGTATCAGTGTGTCCCTGCTTCCCAGAGCCACAAATTCCCCACCATTCCATGGTGGTTTAATCGGCAATGCGTCGAATCAAAAGCTCACTCACTCCTCTAGTCCTTCAGGTACGGAATTGAGAACTTTCGACGCCTTTGGGTGTCTATGCTTCAAAGCATACATGCTTTCGGCTAGGATTAACTCCTGTATCCTTTACATGGGAATGTTCCCGAAAGAGGTTTCCAGTGATCTCAAGGCCTTTGCCCCTCCTCCCAGATGACAAAAGGGCAGATTATTTTTTCTTAGTTAAGCATAACCAAAATGTTTCAAAGTTTGTTAGAGCTACTTCGATGCCTTTGAATGCCCAAGCAGGGCCTCAGCAGTATGCATTGGTGCACATCAAATTGCATGGGTTCAAGATAAGCTGGGCAACATACCTTGCACAGGGGAAGACCTCTTTGGAAAAGACTGGCAAGATAAGGCCTCTCAATTAGAGTCAGAAAATACTGCTCTAGAGAGACTGTCCAGAGTAACAGCTGACCCTGCTAGAAAAGACATCTGCAAAGAAGTCTTACTACAATAAGAAGGAATAATTCTTCCCTCCTTATCCTCCTGTTTCTCAGTTCCAGGTCAGGTCCCACAGAAGAGGCTGCAGCCTCAAAAGCAACAAAAGAAGCCACAGGGGGCTAAATCTCAACCAGCTCCGCAGCCACATTCTGTGCCTGGTTTTTGACTCTTGTCTAGAGAACATTGCCACGCTGCCTCTGTAGGACCCCCTCCAGATAGCAGTCATACTCTGTCACTATGCTCACAGATGCTACCTCATCACCTCAGAGCAGTGGATACTCACCATAGTCCAGCAAGGGTACAGAGTACATCTTCAAACTCTGCCCCCCTTCCACTTTCTCAGGGGAATATCAAACACAGCCCCCACTTACTTCTCTCCTACAGGACAAAGTATCCTCTCTTCTGTTTCAGGGCGGCATAGAAATCCAACATCTCAATAGGCAGTGGGCTTTTACTCTCCCTACTTTCTCATTACAAAGACGACCGGAGGGTACAGGCCCATTCTGGACCTCAGAAACCTCAAGTTTCTGGTCCACAAAAAGTTTGATCTCTCTTGGGACTTTTCTTCCCTACCTCCAGAGTCAGGATTGGCTCTGTTCTCTAGATCTAAAAAAAGCATACACACACATCCTCATTTACCCAGGACACAGGAAATATCTATGCTTCACTTTTCAAGGAAAACATTATCAATACAGAGTCCTTCACTTCAGACTCTCCTCTGCCCCAAAAGTCTTCACAAAGTGCATGGCAGTTTTGGCCATATATTTAAGATCTCTGGGGGACATTCATCTTCCCTTACTTCGATGACTGGCTAATAAAAACAGACACCTCCCAAGAGGAACTGCTTTTCTTGTATCGTACTATCACAGTACTACAACACTTGAGATTGTAATCAACTTCCCAAAATCCCAGCTCACTCCAGCTCAAAAACTAGACTTCATAGAAGCCTTACTAGACCCCCAACAGTCCTGGGTGATTCTGCCCTAGCTCAGTTGTGCCCATCTATTTGAAACAACATCCCAGACTATCCTACGAGAACATCTGACCGCCCGACAGATGCTGCAGCTCCTTGGGCACATGGCCTCTACAGCACGTGTCATTCCATATGCCGAACTACATATGAGGACAGCCCAGTGGACTATTGCCTCCCAGTGGAAGCAGACCTCGGGCTATCTCCAGGACAGGATCCAAGTCACTGCCCATCTAAACACATCCCTTCAGTGGTGGTGTTCCCCAGAAAATCTGTACGTAGGGTTACCTTTTCAGATGCCTCCATCTCAATGCACACTGACGGATGCCTTCAAACTGGGTTGGGGAGCCCATCTGGGCAACCTCATTACACAAGGACTTTGGACAATGCAAGAGTCAGAACTGCAGATCAGTCTCCTGGAACTTGGTGCTCTCTCAAATGCTCTGCAGATGTTTCAACACCACCTCAGAGCACAAGTAGTCCTAGTCAGGACGGACAATCAGATTGCCATGTTCTATGTCAACAAACAGGCTGTTGGGCCCTCTGCGAGGAGGCGCTACACCTGTAGTCCTTTGCCGTTGCTCGTCAAATTCACCTCCAGTATACCTCTTGGCAGAGTTCAATGTCTTTGCAGACAGAGTCGCATCCTTCCCCACAAATGGTCTCTCCATCCGGACACAGCGTCCTACATCTTCCAGACCTGGGGAACCCTGGACATAGATCGGTTCACAACTTTACAAAATGTCAAGCTTCCTCGCTTCTGCACAAAAACTCGGACATCCACCAACCAACAAGTTGATGCCTTCCACCTACACTGTGGTCAGGGTCTGCTTTATGCTTTCCCTCCTATGCCCCTCATTCTGAAGACGCTTTTCATGCTTCGGTCACAGCAACCTTGGTTTTCACTGCTACTACGTCTGAATCAGACTCATCCTCTGTGATTGGGAGCTGCACCCGATCTCCTCTCCCAGGACGACTGCTCTCTACTCCATCCCAATCCACAGTCTTTCTGCCTCACAGCTTGGCTGCTGAGAGCATAGCTTTACAAGGTTTTGACCTTACTCAAGAGGTTAAGGAGATCCTTTTGGCTTCTAGAAAACACTCCACCATACCTTCATATGCTTTTAAGTGGCATAGATTCTCTGTCTGGTGTTCCCAGATGGTTCTAAATCTAATTTCTGTTCCAGTGGAGTCACTCCTCCAGCATCTCCTCCACCTGTCCTTGACAGGTCTAAAGACAAACTGTGAGGGTCCACCTCGGTGCCATTGTGGCCTCTCGCCATCTACTCGATGGACAGCCCATCTCCTCTGTCCAAACCATCCATTAAACCACTTCCAGTACCTTGGGATATCAATATTGTTCTAGCACAGCTTCTCAAGCTGCCCTTTGAACCATTAGCCACAAACTCATTTAAGTTCCTCTCTTTGAATGTAATCTTCCTAATTGCCTTCACTTCAGCTAGATGCATTAGTGAGCTTCAGGTGATGGTGGCGGACCCAACCTATACCTGCTTCCTCTATGACAAAGTAGTCCTTTGGACTCACACATAGTTTATGCCAAAGGTGGTGTCTCCCTTCCGTTTAAACCAGTCAATTTATCTTCCAGTTTTCTTTCCTAAACCGCCTATGTCTAGAATGGAAGCAACTCTGCACACTCTTAACTGCAAACATGCCTTGGCTTTCTATCTCCAAAGGACTCAAGATCATCGTAAAGCCTCGCAGTTATCTCATTTGACCACAGTCACCTGGGATTACCTGTGTCTAAGCGTATGCTCTCCATATGGATAGCAAACTGCATTTCATTTGCCTATGACAAAGCAGGACTCCTCCTAGAAGGGCATGTCACTGCTCACAACATTCACGTCATGGCCACCTTGATGGCAAACCTACAGTTGGTGGCCATTGACGAAATTTGCAAAGCAGCAACTTGGTCTTCCATCCATACCTTTGCTGCCTGATATTGTCTGAACAAGGACTCCCGTTGGGATGCCATGTTTGATCAGGCTGTACTCAAGTACCTTTTTCAGACTTAGATGCAACTCCTACCCTCTATCCCAGACTTTGAAGATCCCAGAAACCTAGGTGGGATCCATAACCCCATCAGGCCTACTTCGAGGGAAACCTCTACTGGTTCTGAGGTCACTTCATCTGGGAGCTAGGGAGTCCCTTATGTGGACTACATTCCTGCTTGTTCCTGGAGATAGCATAGTTAATCACCTGTAACATGATCTCCGGGAACAGAAGGAATTTAGTCTTCACAATTCGCCCTCTTCCCCTTGGAGTTGTAGGATTTCATTTACTCTTTTTCTCAACTACAAACTCAACTAAAGAGATGGAGTTGGGAAGGTGAGAAGGCATTCACAGTGGAGTGCTCCCAAAAGCTTTCCATTTGGACTCTGGGGAGCGTTCCCGCATGGGCTCCCTCGGTACCAACATCTCTTATGTGAAGACTAAATTCCTGCTGTTCCCGAAGATCATCTGTTACAGGTGAATAGCTACGCTTTATTCATGATTTATTTATTTATTATTAGTTTTTCTATACCGCACTATTCGGAATCAGCGCGGTTTACAATGAACAGGTTTGTACAATGTGGAACAATCAGACATTGAACTTACATATAACAGGGAATTTCAACTTGGATAACAGGTGAACTTTATACACTATTTACATAAAGAGGGTTGCATCATAGATGGATTTGTAGTACCAGCCCTGCAAGGGGTGGTTCTGTGTACTTGAAAGTTAGATTAGAGATTAGTTCGTCGGCTATGGGATGAGGGACTGTTGGGTCGTGTACTGTTGTCTAGGTAATGTTGTCAGAGTTACAGAAGTGCTGTTGAAATAGGTAGTGTTTGACAGCCTTTCTGAATTGGGTGAGGTTGTTTATGGCCCGGATTTCTGCTGGGAGAGAATTCCAGCTGGAGGGTGCAAACAAGGCAAAGGCCCTTCTACTTGTTGATTTGTTACATTTAGTGATAGCTTTTGGGAGCAGAATGGTATTGTAGGACTTGGTTCTTCTGAGTCTGTTGTCTGGAGTGGGTTGTATCAGGTCTGACAAGGTGGTTGAGGTGATTCTATGAACTGCTTTAAATGTCATGGTTAAGATCTTGAATGTGATCCGGTGTTGTATGGGGAGCCAGTGCAGGCTCTTCAGGATAGGGGTAATGTGGTCTTTGCGAGCTGCTCCGTATAGGGTTCTTGCTGCGGTGTTCATAGCTAGCTGTAAAGGATTCGTTGAGCTTTTTGGGAGGCCAAGTAGGATAGAATTGGCGTAATCGAAGTGGGGCATTATGATGGCCTGGAAGACTGTTCGAAAGTCATTTGGTTCTAGGGTGTCCTTCAAGAGGCGAAGCGTTCGTATTTTATGGTAGATTGTCCTGATGGTATTATCTATGTGGGCATGCATGTCAAGGCGCTGGTCCAAAGTTACTCCAAGGTATCTGATCGTTGTCTTGGAGCTGATGTCAGCGTTGCCCACCTTGATTGAAGGAGGGGGGGTGAATGAATGATCTCTTCCGATGAATAGGACGTCTGTTTTTTTTAGATTTATTCGGAGCATTTGAGTGCATAGCCAGTCAGAGACAGCGTTAAAGCAGGAGGAGAGCTGGTCGAGATTTGGATGGTCAGTATCTATTGGGGTGAACATTAGTACATCGTCAGCATATACTAGGCAGTTTATGTTAAATGACCGAATGAGGCTGCAGATGGGCTGCATGTAGACATTGAATAAGAGGGCTGAGAGGGATGACCCTTGTGGGACGCCTTTTTCTTGCTGGAAAGGTTCCGATAGAGAGAGGCCGGAGCGGACATGCTGCCATCTGTTACTCAGGTATGAGGCGCACCACGCTAGAGCATTGCCTCGGACTCCCTTCTCGGCAAGGCGGGATAGGAGTATTCTGTGGTCAACCGAGTCAAAGGCGGCTGCGATGTCCAGAAAGATGAGAGCAAAACCCTTTCTGATGTTATCGAGACCGGTGGTAAGGGTGTTGAAGAGCGTAGTAAGTAGGGTATCCACTCCATGAGATGATCTGAATCCATGCTGAGAGTAATCGAGGGGAGCATTGTTTTCAATGTGATGGGTCAGTTGCTGTTGGACTGTTTTTTCCATAATTTTAGCTAGGAGCGGAATGCTCGATATTGGCCTGTATGAATCCATTTTTGTAGGGTCGAGCTTTTTATTCTTCAGTAGCGGTTTTATAGAGGTTTGCTTCAGGTCAAGTGGAAATGTCCCAGACGTGAAAGATTTTTCTATTAGGTTGGAGAGAAATGGGCTGAGATCTGCTTTTAGCGCTTTTACCCAGTGTGCGGGGCATGGGTCGCTTGGTGCCGTAGTGGTGTTTATGCCTGTGATGATATTTTGGATCTCCCTTGCTGTTGGAGGGGAGAAGGAGGTGAGAATGCCATGATCATCTACTGTCTCATTTTGCGGGGAGGAGTAGAATGATAGCAATGTTAGTTCTTCTGGGTGGTGATTGTTTTCAGGGGTAACGGGTTGGCTCGACTTTGAGCGTAGATAATCTGCGTATTCTTGGGGGTCGGGTAGGTTTGTTTGGTTCGGGGAAGGATCGTGAGCTAAATTTTTGACTATACTGAAAAGCTCTCGCGGTTTGTTTATGGCTCTCATTAATACTTCTGAGTGGTGGTGTTTCATTCTTGCGGAGACTGCAGTTCTATGTTCATCGAGGTGGACGTTGTATGCCTCCAGGCTCTCAGTTGTTCTTGATCTGCGCCATCGTTTTTCAAGTTGACGCAACCGTCGAAGAGACTCAGTAAGTTCAGGCGAATACCAGGGTGCTTTCTTTCTACCGCTGTAATTCTTTTTGGTAGGAGGAGCATCGATTTTTGCATTGAGGCACTCGTTCCATAATGTTATCATGTCGTCGAGGCTGAGTTCGGGTGGATCAAGGAGGGGGTGCGCTCGCTCAATGATCTCTTGCTCGTTGAATGGACGGTAGCGTATATGGGTAGGGATGGGTTCGTTGGTTGGGGTTGTGGGATAGTTTGTCCCATGAAGGGACGGCAGTAGGAATCTGATCAGACTATGGTCAGACCATGGTACTGGGCTCAGTGAAAGATCGAACTTTTGGGAGGGGTAGTTGGCTATTTGAGGGGCAAATACCAAGTCTAATGTGTTTCCCTTGATGTGTGTGGGGGAGTTAACTAGCTGGGTGTATCCCAGGGTTTTGAGGGCATCGAGGAAGGCATTGGCTTGGGTGTCTTGCAGAGCAGGGAGGTTGAAGTCTCCTAACACCCAGTTTGTCGTACGATTTTTGCATGGGTTGCATGCAAGGTCAACAATTGCTGATAGGTCATCTGGCATTGGGGAAGGTGTTCTATATACCAGATTGATAGTGTGGTATTTGTTGGCTATGGAAAGGTAATCGAGAAGGGGGGTACTGTTGGAATTGATTGCTTTAAATTGTAAGCTCTCCTTAGTGAGGATGATTACTCCACCTCCAGTTCGGTCAGTCCTGTGACATGAGTGTATGGCAAAGTTAGGGGGGACATGTTGATGGAGGAGGACAGAGTCTGATGTGGACATCCATGTCTCTGTGATGCATAGGATGTCAAGATCATGTTCGGCTAGTAAGTTGGTGATTGCAGGCCATTTCTTGCGGATGGATCGTGCGTTGATGAGAGCACATTTCAGGTTGTTGGGGGGGGCGTGAGTCGCTGGTTTCAGAGGATGATTTTGTTGGATGGCGACGTAGATTAGATGGGTGTGTAAGGCTTGTCCCTGTTTATCGGGATGTGGGCGGGGAGGCAAGTAATGTCTCCTACCTGAGGCATGTAGGACAGGGATTGGGTTATAGGTAAGGGCTTGGGAAAGATGAGTGAGGGCAAGTAGCAAGAAACATGCTACTAGGGTATGTAGTGATGGTGAGAACATGGTGCCTATCTGGACGGGTTGTTCTGTTTCTGTATAGCAGCGTAACTAGGGTAGTCTTAGCAGTATTCAAGTTGAAAATGAATCAATGTATCAGAATAGCAATGATACTTGTAACAGTATGCAGTTTAGCAGAATACAGTATAGCGGATTAGCAATGATACTTGTAACAGTATACAGTTAGAAGCGGTACAGTGTCAAATCTTTACAGTAATTCAGGTAAAGGAGCATGCAGCAGATAGCATCAATATGGTCGTGTTTACAGCTAGTTGCTAGAGAGAAGGCACCTAAATCCTTTTCCTGGGTGGTGGTTTCTAAGGTGGTGTCTGCATTGTGTAACCAAAGTTTGGGCTATTCTTTCCTAGGTGCATAACTTTGAACTTGCCCACATTAAATTTCATCTGCCATTCAGATGTCCAGTCTTCCAATTTATCAACGTCCTCTTGCAATTTTTCACAATCCTCTTGCATTTTAACAACTTTGAATAATTTTGTCTCATCTGCAAATTTGTTCACCTCACTTGTTTGCTCCTTTTTCCAGATCATTTATGAATATGTTAAAAATCAGCGGGCCCAGTACAGATCCCTGGGATACTCCACTTTTCACTTTTCTTCACTGAGAAAACTGGCCATTTAGCCCCACTTTCTGCTTTGTATCCTTTAATCAGTTCCTGATCCACAATACTACACTTCCTCCAATCCCATGACTTTTTAATTTTGCCAAGAGCCTTTCATGAGGGACCTTGTCAAGTGTTCTGAAAATCCAGATACACTTTATCAACAGGCTCACCTTTGTCTACCTGTTTGTTCACACCTTCATAAAAAACAGATTAGTAAGATCAGACTTTCCTTGGCTAAATCCATGTTGGCTTTCTCCCATTAACCATGAGTTCAGTAATTTTATTCTTTATAATTGTTTCTACCATCTTACCCATTACTGATGTCAGGCTCACCGGTCTGTATTTTCCCAGATCACCCCTAGAACCCTTTTTAAAAAATGGCATTACACTGGCCATTCTCCAATCTTCTGCTACTAGAGATGATTTTAATGATAGTTGACAGATTACACAGGTACACTACCAAAAAACTGCCTCCAGTTTTGCAACTGATTCCTATAGATTTTGGGGTGCTGAATCCAGGAAAAATAGCCAAAATGTTCCATCACGTCATGTTTTCTTGCAAAATTAGATTTCTTACCCATATAAGGAATGTTCACATAATTTCTTTTTAGCCGACTGCAGTTTATTTTCTTGGCCCAAAATAGAGGTTGTAATGGTTAACTAACTAGAAACACTCCCTCATGATATTTTAGAGTGTTTTGTATTCATTTTATACATTAACAGGACAATTGGGAGGCGGGGGGCTAAATCCAGTACTCGCGCTGGCGCATGTTCTTTCCTGTTCGCCTCGCCTCGTTCGCTCGCTCGCTCGCTCAAACACGGTGGTTGCGATATGAACGTTCCTGTCAAATTTCAGTTTCTTGCAAGTTCATTATTACCTTTTGTTTGCTCAGTCGTAATCCAGCTTTATTCCGAAGTGGTTCACTACAGTTGTAGTTTGCAGTGCTGTGTATTTGTGATGGCTCACAGAGCCAGAGGTTGCGTCAACTCTCCGGACAGTTTTTGTTTTATTTGTGGGGAATATACCGTGAAAAAGCGGCAGAGGAACATTTCTGCATTTATTAAAAAAGTATATTTTGCCTATTTCGGTTTGAAGTTAGGCGATCAAGACAAACCGTGGGCTCCTCACAAAGTGTGCAAGACATGTGAGGAAGATCTACGCTTATGGATGAAAGGTAAAAAACAAGCATTTCGTTTCGGAATACCTATGATGTGGCGTGAACAAAGAGACCACAGCAGTGACTGCTATTTTTGCTCTTGCATTGTGAAGGGATACAACTTAAAAAAATAATAACGTAATAAGTTACCCCAACCTTCCCTCAGCAATTAGGCCTATGCCTCATAGCAACGAAGTACCTGTGCCTGAACCACCAAAATCTTTGTATCATATTTGTGTGGACGGTTCTGATCATGATGAGACTCATCAGATGGCTTTTCCCGATGAGTCCAGTACTTCCGAGTTTGAAACTGAACCAGATCCGAAACCTGAACTTTTCTCTCAAGCTGAATTGAATGATTTAGTCCGGGATTTAGGACTCCCAAAAGATGCTGCCCAACTGCTAGGTTCTCGGCTTAAACAGAAAAATCTATTGTCACCAGGAACAACTTTTTATTGTTACCGCAACCGCGAGACACAATTTTTGAAGTATTTCAGCAAAGAGGAAGATTTGGTATTTTGCAACGATATATACGGAGTGATGGAAAAGTTTAAACTCAAGTATGATCCTGCTGAATGGCGGCTGTTCATTGATTCATCAAAAGACAGCATAAAAGGTGTTCTTCATAATGGCAACACATTCGCTTCAGTTCCTATTGCTCACTCTGTTATTCTCCAAGAAAAATACGAGAATTTGGCCCTGATTCTTCAGAAGATTCGTTATGATGAGCATAAGTGGATGATTTGTGGAGACTTTAAAATTCTATCCATGCTATTAGGGCAGCAATCCGGTTTCACCAAATATCCCTGCTTCCTTTGCTTGTGGGATAGCCGGGCCCGCGACCTACACTGGGGGAAAAAAGACTGGCCAATTCGGGGGTATTTGAGACCCGGTGAGAAAAATGTTCTTCATGAGAGCTTGGTACCTCGTGATAAAATTCTATTACCACCTCTCCACATTAAGTTGGGTCTCATTAAGCAATTCATCAAGTCCCTTCCAAAAGATGGTGAGTGCTTTCGGTACCTTTGCTCAAAGTTCCCCGACTTTCTGAAGCAAAGCTAAAGGAAGGAGTGTTTGTTGGCCCTGATATAAGGAAACTCATTTCAGATGGAGCATTCGCTGAAACGATGTCTGAGAAGGAAAAAGAAACCTGGGATTCCTTCAAGGATGATGTTCTCAAATTCTTGGGGAACAGGCGGGATGAGAACTATAAGGATATTGTTGCCAGGATGCTCAATGCCTTCAAAGAACAAGGCTGTAACATGAGCCTGAAAGTCCATTTCTTGCACTCCCATGTGAACTACTTTCCCGAAAACTTGGGGGCGTACAGTGAAGAACAAGGTGAAAGGTTTCACCAGGACATCAAGGACGCAGAGAGAAGGTACCAAGGAAGATGGAACACCACTATGATGGCTGATTTCTGCTGGTTGCTGCTGCGGGAAACCCCAGATGAAAAATATGCCAAGCAGCGCACCAAGAGAAGCATTCGGGGGAAGAAGAAACGGGCCCACCAGGAGATTGATTGACCCAAGAATGACTTTAAAATCTAAACTGTGTTGACAAATATCGTGTTTTTACTAAACTTTGAAATAAAAATTTGCTGGTTATTACCACAGTGTCGGATCTCATTTATTAGAATTTTAATTTTCACACCATCGGGTGTTTGTCTTCATGTATTGCAATGGTGCGGTTTGCGTTTTCTATTCTTACATACATGCCTGTACAACATTTTTTGCACATTGCTTTGCTTTGCTTTGTGTCTAACCTCGCTCTTACATGCTCAATGTTTGTGCACATGTATGTGGCTGTTTTAAGTGCAGACAATTTTGCTACCATCACAGTGTGTTTTGTTGACATTACTCTATTCTTATGTGCTGCCTTGTTACAATTTTCTTTATTCTTATTTGAATAACTACTAAACAATTAGTATAAAGAATTCATCCAAGAAACTTTTATCTCGATCGCACTCAATCTGAAACGTTCACCTCAAACTGCTAACCCAATGTAGCAAAAAATCTGTACGTGATGGAGCAAATTGGTTACCAGATTTGGATTCAGCGCACCAAAAAACGTAAAAATCAATCGAAACAGAGACAGTTTAAAAAAAAATTTTTTTAGTGTACCTGTGTTATTAATAGTAGGTCTGCACTCTCATATTTCAGTTCTTTCAAAACCCTTGGATTTATACTATCCAGTCGAGGTGATTTGCTACTCTTTATCAAATAGTTATAATTCATCTTCTCTGTTTATTGATATGTCTTTCAATACTTCCGGTACATCCCCTTTACATACTGTTTCAGGTACTGGTAACTTCCCTACATCATCTTCAATAAAGACCAAAGCAGAGAACTCATTCAGTCCCTCCACTATTGCCTTGTTCTCACTTAACGCCCCATTTACCATTCTGTCATCCAGTGGTCCAGCTGACTCTCTCACAGGTATTTTGCTGCAAGTGTACTTGAAAAAAAAATTATTTTCTGTTTTTGCTTCCATGGCAAGCTTTTTTTTCAAATTTTCTTTGCCTGCCTTATCAAGGCCTTGCATCTAACTTGTCAGTGCTTATGATGTTTCCCGGTTTCCTCACTTGGCTCCTTTTTCCTTTTCCTGAAAGATGCTTTGTTGGCAGCAGTCTATCTGACCTTGCCTTTAAACCATGTTGGCAGTTTCTTGGCCTTCCTTCCATTTATCTTAAAGCGTGGAATACATCTGGTCTGAACTTCGAAGATAGTACTTTTAAACAGAGCCCATGCTTGATGTAAATTTTTAGTCTTTGCAGCTGCTCCTTTTAGTTTTTCTTAACAATTTAAATTTTACCATTGTCACCCTTTTGAAAGTTAAAAGATAGTACTGTGGATTTCCTTGCTGTCCTTCTTCCATTTATAAAATCAGTTGTGATCATGCTATGATCACTATTGCCAAGTGGCCCCAAAACCCTTCTCTTGCACTCACCAGATCCTGTGTTTCACCGAGGACTAGGTTCAAAATAGCTTTCCCTCTTGTCAGTTCATGAACCATCTGCTCCAAGAAGCAGTCATTTATTTCAACTAGAAATTTTATCTCTAGTATGTCCTGCTGTAACATTGGCCTAGTCGATACCAAGGTAATTGAAATCGCCCATTATTACTGTGTTGTAACTTTTATTAGCTGCTCTGATTTATTTCAGCATTTTATCATCCATCTGTTCATTTTGGCCAGGTGGATGGTAGTACACCCCCACTGCCATCACTTTTTTGCATGCAGTTTCTATCCATAGAGATTCTACAGTGTACTTTCTTTCCTGCAAAACTTTAATCCTATGTGACTCAGTGCCCTCTCTAACATAGGGCACAGCCCCTCCACCAATTTGATCTACTCTATCATTGCGATAGAGTTTGTACCTAGGTATCAGTGTCCCATTGGTTGTCCTCCTACCAAGTCTTGAGATGCCAATCATATCTAACCTTTCATTTAGTGCTATATAGTCTCGCTCTCCCATCTTGCTTTTTTTTTTAGAATTCTAGCATTTGCATACAGGCATTTTAGAGGTTGTATTTTATTTATATTAATCAGAATCTCCAGGAACAAGCAGGAATGTCGTTTTCACATATGGGTATCGTTGGTACTGATGGAGCCTGCACAGGAACGCTCCCCAGCGTCCAATAGGAACGCTTTTGGGAGCATTCCTCAGCACATGCGTGCTGCCTTCCCGCCTTTCCAGCTGTCCCTCTTCAGTTCTTCGTTTTCCGCGGAGCCGACAGGACCCATACCCTGTCACTGCAGAAAATTCCGTCTTTAAAATTGTTTTCTTGTGGTTACGTTTGCCTCCGCACAACGCCTACCGGTACCACCTGTTCTTTTCTTTTCTTTTCTCAAAAGCTTCATACTTGAACTGTTTCTCTTCAGAAACTTTTCTTTTTCGGTGCTAGGCGCCATTTTGGGCATTAGGCCTCATATTCCTGAAACATGGAAAAACCAACTAATGGTTTTAAAAAATGTACTAAGTGTGGCGGTACCATTTCCGTCACTGACACCCATGATTGGTGTCTTAAATGTTTAGGGCCTGAACATTCTCCATCTGAATTTCTCTCCTGTATGGGGATGACTAAGAGAGGAAGACAGGACCGGGCTGCAAAGCTCGGTACTCTCTTTTCTTCGGATGCTAGATCCATTGCATCGACATCTTCAAGAGCCTCCTCTTCCTCCCATGGATGTCAGGTAACTAAACAAAAAAGCCGGTCCTCAAAGGGTAGCTCTCCTGCTAAGCATCGAGAGGCCATTGGCATTGCCGTTGAGGGAACCACACTGGCAAAACAGCCCTGGCGGGATGCTTCGGCTTCCAAAGCATCAAGGGGGCTCCAGGATGTTCTCGAGGCCTCGACCTCGCAAGAATTACTGGTGCCATGCTCAGGGGTCCCGGCCGTTTTCGCCGGTACCGACATCCAGGCATCGGCAGCGTCGATAGACCAGAGGTTCCTCGCTATCGAACGCAGCATTGCAGCTCTTCTCACAGCTGTGGTACCGTTGTCACCTATGGTTCAACAGGCACCGGTACTGACATCGATACCGATGTCGGTACTTACACCGGTACAGACACCGGTACCGACACCGGCCCCAGAGGGAATTATTCCCACGCCATCTTTGGCTGCAATCAACAGATCGGTACCGGATCAACTCAGTACCGATTTCGATCGATACCGGGACCATTCTTTGCATGAGCATCGTGGTCAGGAATACTTTGAATCCTCTGATTCCGAAGACTGACAATTCTGCTGGTACCAGAGGGTTTCTCCCGGAAGATCCCTCTTTTCCCCAATGCAGAATGTCATCTCCAGAGGACATGTCTTTTCTGGATTTTATTCGTAATGTGGCCAAGGGCCTTTCAATCATGGTAGCTCCTGAACAGGAACCCAGAGCGAAGGAATTGGAAATTCTCCAATATCCTAAAGCTCCAGAGGAGGCAGCTACTCTGCCCATCCATGAAATTCAGCATAACTTGATGCTCAGAATGTGGGAGACACCTCTGACCTCATCTCCTCATTCTAGGAGGCTTGATACTATGTATCGAGTCCCGCCATGTCCTGGATTTCAAAAGATTCAGCTGCCACACCATTCAATGGTGGTGGAGTCAGCCATGCGTAGGATGAAAAGTGCAAAGAGGCATGCAACCAATCCCTCAGGTCGTGAATGCAGGACTCTGGACACTTTTGGGTGCCGAACTTTTCAGGCTTCCATGCTTTCAGCTAGGATCAGTTCATATATACTATATATGGAATGTTCCTCAAAGAAGTTACAGGAGACTTGGAGCTTATGAGCCCGCGTCTTCCAGATGACAAGAGACGAGGCTTTCTTGCTCTAGTTAAGCATGCTCAAGATGTCTCCAAGTTTGTGAATCGTGCAACCTTTGACTGCTTTGAATGCATCAGCAGAACCTCTGCTATTGCCATTGGGACAGATTGCCTGGCTTCAGGTATCAGGCTTGAAGGCTTGGGTACAGGACAAGTTAGGCAACATTTCTTGCACGGGAGAGACTCTCTTTGGCAAGAACTGGCAGGAAAAGGCTAACAAGTTAGATGCTGACAATACCACTCTAGATAGATTGTCAAAATCTACAGCCACTCCAGCCAAAAAGAAGCCTTATAAAAAACCCTCTTTCAGCAAAAAGGGGAAATTTTATCCTTCCTATACCCAGCAGAGTCAAATTCAGGGTCAGTTTGCCCAAAAGGGACAAACTAGACAGCAAAAGAAGCGAAAAGGCCCGAGAGCCCAACCAGCTCTGCAGGTTCGGCCCCCTCAAGGGCTTTGACTCCTTCCTAGAGAGCTTAGCCTTCCTGCCTCTGAGGGGTCCCCAACCCCCCAATATCCCAGGCAGGTTATGCCACTTTGCCAACAGATGGCATCAGATAATAGCAGAAGATTGGACTCTGTCCATTGTAGGAGAGGGGGTACAAGCTCCATTTTCACAGCATGACCCCTCCTACAATTCTAAAGCAATTCAATTCTCAAACCTCCGCAGACAATCTACTAGATCACGAGGTCTCAACACTTCTTGCCCAAGGGGCAATAGAAGAGGTACCCATTCTTCAATGGGGTGCAGGGTTCTGCTCCCCCTATTTTCTTATTCCAAAGAAAACAGGAGGACACAGACCCATTCTAGACCTCAGAGAATTGAACAAATACCTCTTCTGCGAGAAGTTCAAAATGATTTCTCTAGGAACTCTTCTGCCATACCTTCAAAGCCAGGATTGGCTTTGCTCTCTAGACTTTAAGGATGCATACACTCACATTCTGATCCATCCAGATCACAGGAAATTCTTACGATTCCTTTTCAAAGGAAAAAATTTCCAGTACAGGGTTCTTCCCTTTGGTCTGGCTTCAGCACCAAGAGTATTCACGAAATGCATGGCAGTAGTAGCTGCATTTCTGCGAACCCTGGGGATATTCGTCTTCCCTTACTTAGACGACTGGCTCATTCGAGCCCCTGCAGTTGCAGAGGCCAGCACTGCACTGTCTCGCACAATGCGAATCCTCCAATCTCCAGGAACAAGCAGGAATGTAGTCATCACATATGGGTACGTCCGGTACCGACGGAGCCTGCGTAGGAACGCTCCCCAGTGTCCAATTGGAAAGCTTTTGGGAGCACCCACAGCACCTGCGTGCTGCCTTCCCGCCTTTCCCAACTGCCTCTCTCCAGTTCTTCTTTTTCCGCGGAGCCAGCTGGTCATGTTCCTGTCACCGCAGAAGAATTCTTTTTTCTTTTTCTTTTTTGTGGTCGCGTCTCCTGCCTTGATGCTTCACTGGTACCGCCGGTGTTTTTCTTATTTCTGTCTAAAAAATATATATTGTCACACCCTTAGCCCCTTACATCGGTATGGAGGGGCGTGGTTTTGTCTTTGCCATTGGGGTGCTTCAACTTCTGGCCTTTTTCTAACTGGATGCCTTTAAATGCATTATGGGAAAGGTAGTTCAGTTAGATATCATTTGAGCTCAGATGAAAAAAACACCTTCATTGTAGTTGGGTTGAGTAGGTGCATTGACAAGAATTTATTCATTAGAAAAAGAAAAAGACACGCTAGGTTCACAGATCTACCTTTTTAGATATTTCACCAGGAATTCTTGTAACTCATTACAGGATAACTTGAACTGAAACAAAACTGCTTTCTTCAGCTTAATTAACAGCACCTGCTTCCAGCAGAGTTTGCCGTGCAGTCCAAAACATACAGAAAGAAACTTTAAAACCAGGTTTTCTTTCCCTTTCCAGTCCAGAACAAATACCTGGCTATCTTGTCTGCTTAAACACAGCACTTCATACAGAAAGGCAAATTCTCACAAGCAGATAAAACTCTTTTCAAGGTTTTCTCAGTAGTTAGTCAAACAAAAGCATTTCTTACTTCCTCAGTTGAAACGGCTTCAGAATGAGCTCTGCACTGCTCACAGCTGTTTCTCAAAAGATAATCAGGAAGATTCAGCTTTGCACTGCGTCACACTTCTCCTGAACTTAGAACATTAACAAGCTAACACAGCTCGTAGGGCTTTGGACACTGGAGGCTTCTCTTTACGGTTGACATCCCTTGCAACCCCTCTTAATTGGCAGACTGGCATGCAGAGCAGTCCATGTATGAGACCTCTTCACAAGGTAAATCTGGCTCCCCCAATTGCATTGGTTCACTCTCTGGCTCAGATTCAGATAGCTTAGCTGACTGCCTTCTGTTATGGTTAAAGCTGTCTCTGGTAAATTCGTAGTGCTCCTTATTAACTAAGCTTCTGGGACTCATACCTTGATCAAAGCCTGTAGTAGCTTCACTTCTTACATGCTCTGGCCACCATCCAGCACGTCCTGTTCTCCAATTAGTGCTTCTGGTTCTTACTGCTCCATTCCTCCTTGAGTAGGCAAAACGTCTGCTCTCTCTTTCCCTCTGGTCAGCAGTTGCAGCACTCTCAGGTCTCAGGAGTCCTTCCAGTTTCTCTCCACGTGTCCTGCTTGTCCTCTCCTTTCTGCTTGTCCCTGGTCCACTTGTCCCTTGTCTGCTTTCTGGTCTGACTAAGCTAAACTTAAACCCCTCAGGCTCCTGCTCCACCCTCTCCCCTCTCAGGTGAGAGAGATCAAACTCCCTCGTGGCAGCTGAGTGATTAGGGAATGCAGTGACGTAAGGGATCTCCAGGAACAAGCAGGAATGAGTCTTCACATATGGGTACGTCGGTACTGACGGAGCCTGCACGGGAATGCTCCCCAGCATCCAATCAGAAAGCTTTTGGGAGCATCCCTCGCGCCTGCGCACTGCTTTCCCGCCTTCTCCACTGCCTCTCCTCAGTTTTCGTTTTTCCACGGAGCCGGCAGGATGTCCTCCTGTCACCGCAGAAACGTTTTTCTTCAAATTCTTTATTTCTTGTTTTCTTGTGGTCGCGGCGGTTTTCCCGCCGCGACCGGTACCGCCGGTGGATTTTTCTTTTCTTTTTCTTAAACTCAGGGAGATTTTTCCCTCAGTTTCCATCTTTAAATTTTTTGGGCCTACAAGGCCTCTCCACCAATGGAGCCTTCGTCTCCTAAGAAGTGCCTTCACTGTGGAAGCACGGCTTTCTTTTTAGACTCCAATCCCTGGTGTCTAAACTGTTCGGGTCCTGACCCTTTTTCCCCTGAACACTCAGGCTGCAGAACTGTGAGAAGAACTTCCCTCTTTCGAGTTTCCCTCGATACCGTTTTCCCTCCCGAAGTGCGGGCACCGGTTTTTTCTTCTCTACAGGATCAGGTAACCCACAAACAGTCTGTTAAGACTAGCCAATTCTTGAGTGGTAGGTCTCATGCCAAGCATGATGACGGCTCCGGCCTTGCTCTCAAGACCCCATTGGCATTAAAACCCCGGCGGGAGTCTTCAGGCTCCAAAGCATTTCAGGAGTTTCAGGTTGTTCCTGGGGCTCACCCCTCACAGAACATACCTGAGCCATGCTCGGTGGTGGCATCCGCTTTGAGCGGTACCGATACCCCGGCATCGGCACCGGTGTTGTGATCCATTCTTCACCAGGAATCGTCATCGGGCGTTCTCGGTACCTTCGGGACCGATCGATACGACCCGGACCGACTTTCCTGTATCGGCAACATCGCCGATACCACCACGATGTCGGTACCCTCTAGACATGCATCGATAGACTCGCTCCCTTCGATGCAGAGTCTGGAATCGCTCTCTAGTCTATATGACTAGGTACCGACGCGTCTCGGAACCGATGTTTACCGATTCCGCATACACGGTACCGAGGATAATCACCAAGGAGTTTTACTTACCTCGGTACCGCTTGAGCTGTCTCTGATATCTGCTTCGGCGCCTTCGCTACCGGTATCGGTATCGATGCCGGTACCTACAGCATCATCGGAACCAGCTCCTTCCATGCTTTTGTCACCTGGATCGCTTCTCTCTATGCCTAGTTTAGGGTCGATTCCGGGCATGGATGATGCACTTCTGACAACTCATAATTGCCAGTTCCAGTATCCATCCATTGCAAATCCTGTTCTGCACCGGACAGGTATATCCTCCGGTCCCCAGGCTTCCTTTTCAGGTTTAACCTGTCCAGGGATGGTTCCCATCGGAGATCCTTCTTTTCAGAAGTTTCTCCTTGACATGGCAACCTTCCTTAATATTCCTATACCTGGCTATGAGTCTTCTCAGGGTTTTTCTGCAAGAAAGGAAAATGTAATGCTTCCTTTGCATCACTCTTTGCAGAATCTTCTTCTGAAGGTATGGGAAAAACCTTTAAAGGTTTCTTCACCTCCTACAGCAACTGATCTTCTGTATCAGGTGCCCCCCTCTCCAGGATTTCAAAAGCCTCAACTTCCCCATCATTCCATTGTAGTGGAATCAGCAATGAGGAAGGTAAAAAGCAAGAAAAAAACATTCTTCTTTCCCGCCAGGGTGTGCATCTAGATTACTGGATGCCTTTGGACGTCAAACCTTCCAAACATCTATGCTGGCAAAAAGGATTCTCTCATATATTTTCTATATGAGTCTATCCCTTCAGGAGGTCACAAAGAAATTCTCTTTTGACTCCTTTTCTATCAGAGCCCAAGGCTGTAGACTATTCCTTACTTCTTACTCATAGCCAAAATATCTCTTGGTTTCTTTCTCGTGCTTCCCTAGACTCTTTTGAGTCTTAGCAGAACTTCTGCTATAGCCATAGGAGCACGTCGTAAAGCCTGGCTGCAAGCATCAGACTTGAATAGATGGGCACAACAAAGACTGGGTAATACTCCTTGTACTGGAGAAAATCCCTTCAATAAGGAGTCCTTATGTCAGGTTGCTCATTGCTCCACTGACTTTCCTGTATCTGAGGGCCATCCTAAGCCCTCTCCTTCAGCAGGTAGAAAATGCCCTACCAGACCACCTTTCCCTAAAAGAAAGAGGTTTTCCTCTTCACCTGCCCATCGTTCGGATGTTCCCAAGCAGGGGAAGTCTCACCCTGGTCTGAAGAATCCAAACTCTAGCCAGGCTGAATAAACACAGTAACCATAGGTTTCTGATTAATCTTTTTATAACTACAGTTAATTTCTTTCAGTAGAAGTTTTTCCCTGTTTTTCCATTCAAAACTCTGCTCAGGGATTCCTATTCTCAGGAAATCCATTTACTCTTCAGTTTGCTGAACTGTCAGGTTATTCATGTCTATAAGTTACAGAGTTTTCCACCTCTTCCTGACTAGAAGAGAGGTTTAGCAACTATCATATGATAGTTTCTCTGTACCAGCATGAATTTTTTCCTTCCATGGACTTACCATGTGGTAAGTCCTTCTTCAGCTTCTAGCTCTACCCTCTTCGCCAGGGTTTTCCCCTGTAAGAGTGGTACCCTACCATTGAAAGACTTTTCTTGTCTTTCTTTTCACTGTAGAGTTTCTTCTCCTGAATAAACTCTTTTCTTTTTCTGGGCAGCTCTGCAGACGGAGACAGCTTGCTCTCTTTGTTCAGTCGGTTATCTCTGTTTGATACAGACCGACTCTCTCTGTTACCCTATTCAGTAGCTGCCCATGCAGGAGTTCCACTGCTTCCCTACTGGTACTTTGCCACAAGTCCCAGTATTGTCTTCCACCACTCCTATCTTGCCTTAGTAGTGATTCCAAGACAGTTTTCTACATCTTTCTTGGATAATCTTTTTCACTACAGGCTTCTTACACTTTACCCTTGCCATCTCCAATCTCTGGGGTTGGCACGTAATGGACGTGGCTTTCAGTTTTTCTCCATCAGCCAGTTCTACATCCCAGTTCTCCTGCATAATGCTCTCTGCAATCCTACTGAGAAGCTTTCCACTATGGGCCCTTGCTAGAGAGCATAAAGTTTCTCGAATGACTATCCATCATGGTTGAAAAATGCTTCCTCAGTCATCTCCTATGACTGGGGGGGTTCTTCATACCCTGCTATCTTAAAAAAAAAAAAAAAAGAGGGAGAAGGACATATGCCTTCTCCAAATGAAAGTCTGGGAGTTATCCCATTCCTTAGGAATACTCTCTTTTTTTCTTGCAGCTTGTCCCCATGGTATCCTATTACTTCAAGGACAGCACATATTAATCTGAAAAACGCCTGATACCTCCTTGTCCCTCACGTAGGTCAACCTGGTATCTCATTCCATGCGTTTCTGTCCTTTTACCATGCTGGAGTTCCACAGGACTCCGGACTTGCTGTTTACAGACTAATATTATCCTCTGTTTTTTCACATAACCATCCTGATAATTCACTGGATAGCATTCCTTTATCATTTAATCTATATACTCAGGTATATATATCTATATACATATCTATATATACCTATATACATCTCTATAGATGTATCTGCCTGTCAGCTAATTGTGCATATGCTATGCCCTTTAGGTCTTATTTTATATATATATATATAGATATATATATATATATATATATATATATATATCTATATATATATATATATATATATATATATATATATATATATATATATATATACATATATACACATATCTCTACATATATGTGTGTATCTCTCCAAATACTTTTTATAGGTAGATATGTATTTCCATACTTATCTCCTGACTGTCTATACTCATAAAGGTTTTTACCTTCCTGTATATTTCTGACAGTGGGCTTGCACAGTTTCATACTGTTCCACAGTATGTTTCGGCTATTTTGCACTCAACCATTGCTGTGGAACTGACAGCCCTACTGTTTCCTAGGTTGAAGTATCCCTGAAGCCAATGTCTTCCTCCCTCTCACCAGATAGGAAAGACATCTTAGATCTTCAGTAGATTTCAGGTTCAATTCCTCCAACATCTGTCCTTCCTGGGAGTATGGGGTTCTTTTCATACCCTTTCCTCCCTCAGGGACTAGGTCTGTTTGTCCAGATCGGTCAGTCTTCCTCTTTTGCTCCTACCTCTAAATGCTTCTGTAGCCAAAAGAGTTTTCAGCTTTCCATGAAGCTTCCCACTGAAGACCTGCCGTGTTTGTGTTACTCCAATTAAATCCTGGGGTCACCTCTCACTTCCAGATGTGGACCTCCACCTTCACTCCAGTGAGGTCACCTTGAACATTTTTCTACTGGATCCCCAGTAGATTACCTCAGCCTCTCTACTTCCTGCAATCCAGTAGGTGAGCATCATATGGTGATTGTTCATTTCAATATTATGATGTTAGTTCATTTCAATATATCTTTTGATAATGATCATACATACATGGACTCCTTCCGGGTAGTCCTCTCTTAGGTTAGCTGATTTTTCAGCAGCTCCTCTCCTTTCAACTCCTACCCTCCATCCTCAGGATGCCTGGTCATATGAGGTGTAGCATGTTTTCAATCTTCAACATGTTAGGGCTCCAGGCATCTTAGCTTGGGAGTCCCCATATGTGAAGACTCATTCCTGCTTGTTCTTGGAGATAGCACAGTTACTTACCTGTAACAGGTGATTTCTGGGAACAGCAGGAATAAGTCTTCACAACCCACCCCCCTCCCCTAGGAGTTGTATCTATCTTTCTATCTTCTTTTCCTCTTTCTCTCCTTTTGTCTCAGCTATGAAACTCAACTGAGGAGAGGCAGTGGAGAAGGTGGGAAAGCAGTGCGCAGGCGCGAGGGATGCTCCCAAAAGCTTTCTGATTGGATGCTGGGGAGCATTCCTGTGCAGGCTCCGTCGGTACCGACGTACCCATATGTGAAGACTTATTCCTGCTGTTCCCAGAGATCACCTGTTACAGGTAAGTAACTGTGCTTTCCTTACCCTGGGCCTGAATTCCCTCTCCTTTCCACCACTAGGGGCATTCTGTACCTCATTGTAGCCAGGAATTACCTGCTTTCTAGGAGCAAATGGAGTTTTAAGTCCCGGACTTTTTAAAATGGGTCCCTTTATTATGGTAAATTCCTTCTTTTTACCCCTCTCTTTTAGGTCCTGATAAGCTTCCTTAACACAATATTCTTTTTCCTTTTTCTTCAGGTGCACGCGCCTTTTTGGGCCTTAGGCCCAAAAACATTTCCTTACCATGGAGAAACCTGCCTCAGGTTTCAAAAAGTGCACCAAGTGTGGCAGTACCATTTCCGTCACTGACACCCATGAATGGTGTCTAAAATGTTTAGGTCCTGACCACTCCATCACGGATTGTATGTCTTGTGCCATGATGTCTAAAAGAGGTCGGCAGAACCGAGCTGCTAAGTTCAGTACCCTGTTTCCCTCTGATGCAGCTTCGGTGGCATCGACGTCTTCCAGGGCGGCTTCTTCCTCCCGTGGATCTCAGGTAACTAAACATAAGTCCAGCCGGTCCTCAAAGGGTAGATCTCCTTTTAAGCATCGAGATGCCTCTGGCGTTGCCCTTGAGGATTCTGCACTGGCAAAATTACCCCGGCGGGAGGCTTCAGCTTCCAAAGCATTATCGGGGTTCCAGGATGTTCTCGAGGCCTCGACCTCGACCTCGGCAGAACTACTGGTGCCATGCTCTGGGGTACCGGCGGTCTCCTCCGGTACCGACATCCAGGCATTGGCAGCGTCGATAGACCAGAGAGTCATGGCTATCGAGCGCAGTCTGGCGGCTCTCCTTGCGGCATCGACTCCCTCGGAACCGCGACAGACAATTCCACCGGTATCGGTACCGGCACCGATAGCATCGGTATCGGTGTCTGCTTTGCCGATACCTAGTCATCCGATGACCTTCGGTACCGATACCCCGGTACCGGTTACTCCCGGTACCGACTTCGGTTGGTATGGGTATCGGGATCTTCAACAGCATCCGGACAGACGGTACTTCGAGTCCTCAGAAGCATCTGAGGATTCTGACAGTTCTGTCGATGCAGCGATGCTTCTCCCAGAGGAGCCCTCCTCCCCCAAAAGCAGGATGTCTCCTCCAGAGGATATTTATCAGGGAGGTGGCTCGGGGCCTGTCCATTACTGTGGCCCCTGAAACAGAGCCAAGGGCCAAGGAGTTGGAAATTTTACAATATGCCAAAACTCCTAAGGAGGCAGCTACCTTGTCCATTCATGAGATTTTATATGATCTCATGTTAAGAGTGTGGGAGACACCTCTTACCACCTCTCCTCGCAGACTGGATACTATGTATCGAGTCCCTCTTTGTCCTGGTTTCCAGAAGACTCAGCTTCCTCACCACTCTATTGTAGTGGAATCAGCTATGAGAAGGATCAAGAGTGCAAAGAGGCATGCCTCTAATCCTCCAGGATGTGAGTTCAGAACCCTGGATGCTTTTGGACGTCGGGTCTTCCATGCTTTCTGCCAGGATCAGTTCCTATAGTCTCTACATGGGAATGTTCCTGAAGGAGGTCACAGATGATTTAGAAGCTTTAAGTCCTATTCTTCCTGAGGATAGAAGACAGGATTTTCTCACTTTGTTCAAACATGCCCAAGATGTTTCTAAATTTTCCAACCGTGCAGCCTTTGACTGCTTTGAGTGCATAAGCAGAACCTCGGCTATTGCCATAGGTACACGTAGAATTGCTTGGCTTCAGGCATCTGATCTACAGCTCTGGGTACAAGACAAATTGGGAAATATCCCTTGTACTGGTGAGAACCTGTTTAGTAAGGATTGGCAAGAAAAGGCCAATGAAATGGATGCTGAAAATTCCACCTTGGATAGATTATCCAAGTCCACTGCTGATCCTGCTAGAAAGAAATTGTTCAAAAAACCATTCTTTTCTAAAAAGAAAAGATTTTATCCTGCTTATGTTCAGCAGGGACGTTCTGCAGTTCAGCTTGCTAGGAAAGGTCAGCAACCACCCAAACAGAAAAAAGCAAAGACTGCTAGGCCTCAGCCGGCCCAGCAGGCTCAGCCTCCACAGGGCCTTTGACTCTCAACTAGAGAACTTAGCCTTCCTGGCTCTCAAAGGACCAGAGCCTTCCACCATTCCAAGAAGGTTATGTCATTTAACAAATTTACATCTCCTTCTCCAAGTACCATTGAAGACATTTTAGCCACTATTAATACCACCACAGCTCCAAATGATCCATGTCCAGCTCATTGGATCAGAGCTTTGAAAGTGGAACTTAGCTCATACATAGCATCTATAGCAGACAAATCATTCACCACCGGTTTCCCAGCAATCCTCAAACAGACATCAATTCGACCATTGCTGAAAAATAACAAACTTGACCCAAAGAAGGAGGACTCTTATCGTCCAATTTCTAGTATTCCCCTATTAACTAAAATTCTAGAATAGGTGACCTTGAGACAAATCCAACAACATATCGATACTAAAGCCCCTTTAGACTCAAGCCAACATGGTTTTAGGGAAGCACATGGAGTTGAGACTCTTTTTGCCTCTTTAATGAATTCCCTTATCATTGCTATAGATAATATCAAGACCGGAGTTGCATTGATCTTCCTAGATATTGCAGCAGCATTTGATTCAGTTAATCATGAACAACTTCTAGTCCGCCTCCATGAGAAGGGAATACAAGGAATTGCATGGGACTGGTGCAAGTCTTATCTAGAAGACCGATGGCAACAAGTTTGAATTGATAACAATACATCTTATCCATTCCAACAGAAACAAGGTGTTCCACAGGGTTCCTCACTATCAGCATTGCTTTTTAACATCTATATGCAACCAATCTGTAATATTGCCCGTACCTTTGGTATATCTTGTCTTATTTATGCTGATGATGTACTGTTGTTCACACCTATTAATGTGATTAGCCCTGCTTACACAATTTTAATTAACTGTTTCAATTCAATAACCGATAGGCTGCTCACTCAGAACCTTCGAATAAATTTTAAAAAAACTGAAGTCCTAATCGTTACAAGAAACAATGACTTCTCTTCATCACCTTCATTAAGAGTACGAGACTCTGATTTACCTGTTAAATCCACCATTCGATACTTAGGTGCCATTCTCGACCAGCGACTTGAATTTAATGAGCATATAAAGTCCACAGTAAAATCCATTTATCACAAGATTAATACTCTACGACACCTAAAACCCATGTTAGACCACGATGATTTCCGCACAACATTCCAAGCGCTAGTCACCCCATATTTTGACTATGCGAATATTATCCTGCAAGGCCTACCTAAATCTACGTTTAATCCATTACAACTTGCTATGAATGCAGCAGCTAGATCACTATGCGGAATTACAAGGAGACAACACATAACCCCCATTCTAATGGAGCTTCACTGGCTCCCAATAATTTGTAGATTATCTTATAAAACACTTCTTATGACCTTCAAAGCATTCCATAATATTTCACCTCCTTCAATCTCTGATCTACTCATTCATACCCAAAACAACAGATCAAGAAGATCTACAACTGAAAATACTCTAGTGATTCCAAATGAATTAGTAAAATGTACTCAAACTACCATTAGCAGATCATTTTCATCCTTTGCTCCATGGTGCTGGAATAAGCTTCCATTAAACATCAGATCGATAAAAGATATATCACAATTTAGAAAAGCTTTAAAAACCCACCTTTTTTTTACAACACTTCTCTTACATCAATATTTCCCCCCCTCTCACCCCATTATCTCAACTCAGCAATAATAGTTAAATGATGATAGACCATTCCACCTTATGATATTTCACTGTATATACCTACTCTGTTAAATGTTATTTATGACATGTCTATATACCCACTCAAGATCTCTAGTCTTATGTAATTGCTTTTATTTAATTATTTATATGCTATTCCCCAGTTAATCTTGTTTTATTCCCCTGTTACCTGTAACTTGAACAAGTTCTCTAAATCTGAGTGTATTTTGTTTAATGTAAACCGCACTGATGTCAAATAGCACGGTATATAAGAGCTGTTAAATAAAATAAATAAATAACAACAGAGCATTGGACACTCCATCATAAAGGAGGGGTACAAGCTTCATTTTTCAAGTATGCCCCCTCACACAATGGTAAAGCAGTTCAATTCTCCAACCTCTCTCATCAACCTGTTAGGTCAGGAGGTCACCATCCTTCTTGCCCAAGGGGCAATAGAAGAAGTACCCATTCATCAGCAGGGTACAGGGTTCTATTCCCCTTATTTTCTTATCCCAAAGAAAACAGGGGGTTACAGGCCTATCCTAGACCGCAGAGAATTGAACAAATTCCTTGTCAAGGAGAACTTCAATATGATTTCTCTCGGATCTCTGCTGCCATACCTTCAGAGTCAGGATTGGCTTTCTTCTCTAGATCTCAAGGATGCGTACACTCATGTCCTCATCCATCCAACCCACAGAAGGTTCCTTCGGTTCCTTTTTCAGCAGAAGCACTACCAATACAGGGTGCTTCCTTTTGGCCTAGCCTCAGCACCAAGGGTGTTCACGAATTGCATGGCTGTAGTAGCAGCATTTCTACGCACTCTAGGAATATTGTTCTTCCCTTACTTAGACGACTGGCTCATTCGAGCACCAACAGAGTCAGAGGCCAGGACTTCTCTATCCTGCACGATGCGTATCCTTCAGTATTTAGGGCTGGTAATAAACATCCCAAAATCCAGTCTAACTCCTACTCAGTCTCTGGAGTTCATAGGAGCTTTGCTGGATACCACAAGGGCAAGGGCCTATCTCCCCCAGGCTTGTTGCCTTCGCATGGTGCAGTTAGCTTCTCAAGCAGTGCTAAAGTCTCATCTAACTGCTCGATAAATGTTACAACTACTAGGCCACATGGCATCTACGGTGCATGTGGTTCCCTATGCTCGCCTCCATATGAGGGCAGCTCAATGGACTTTATCCACCCAATGGACCCAGGCATCCGGATGCCTGTCAGACAAAATAGCAAACACAAGTCGCCTTATTTTGTCCCTCCAGTGGTGGAAGTCCACTCAAAACCTGTTGCTGGGGTCCCCTTTTCAATAACCTCTACCCCAAGCAACTCTCACAACAGATGCTTCTCCAATGGGTTGGGGAGCTCATCTGCAAGACCTCTCTACCCAAGGCACCTGTTCTCCACAGGAGACTCATCTACATATCAATCTTCTGGAACTCAGGGCAATCTTCCTTGCTCTTCGAGTGTTCCATACCCTGCTCAGCTACAAGACCGTCCTCATCCATACGGACAATCAAGTAGCCATGTTCTATGTGAACAAGCAGTGGGGAACAGGCTCTCTGTCGCTTTGCAACGAAGCTTTGCGACTATGGGCCCTCGCCAGAGAGCATCAGATTCATCTCCTGGTAGTGTATCTTCCAGGCTGTCAAGCCCATAGCCCCTTACATGTGTATGGAGGGGCGTGCTTGTTAGAGTTCCTCAGTTAAGCAATGTTCCAGACTGGCTATCTTGCAAAGGATTATGGTACTGGTAGTCCAGTCATGCGGTGCTTGCCTTTTGAGGTAAATGAAGACAATGTAGTTGGCTCGAGTGTAAGGCAGTAACAGAATATTTATTTATGAGGTAAATCCAGATACACACAGATTCTACTTGGTAACACCTTAGGATGTATTTTCCAGGATTTTATATTCAAAATAACCATACAACTGAAAGGTAAAGCAAGTATCTTGTAAAGTCCATTAACAACAGAAAGTCTTTCTCAGTCACTGCGGACACCTGCTCAGCAGGGCTGAGGTAAAAGGAAACCAAAAAAGTAAAAGCTTCTTCACCAAAAACAACTTCTCTTTTCACATTTTAAAGCACTTTTGTATCCGTGTGTGCATAGCCTGAGCTGTGTGCTGCTCTGATACCAGCTGGCTAACAAGCTCCAATCCAACAGCTCTTTTCCTTCTCTGCACAAGTATTTACACAAACGTCTAGTGCCAGTTACTAGAACTTTTCCCTTTTGATGTTTGATCCCACTTTCAGGATTTCTCTGTGCTAGCAACCTTGCATAAAGAACAGTCCATGAGATTATCGTCCTTCTCTGTAATCATAGCCTGTTCTTCTTTTTGCATTGGCTCTCTATCAGGAGCTGGATCAGAGGGCTTTGCTAACTGACCTTCATTAGGACAGAAACTGTGTCTAAACACTTTGCCTTGCTTTAGGTTAGACAAATGTTCATAGTTCATACCTGGGTTAAAGCTGGCATTAGGCTGTCCTCTCAAATATTCTGGCCAGTATGCATTGGAGCTTTTATATCTTGTCCTCCAGTCTATATTCCTGGACCTCAGGGCATCTGTTCCATACCTCCTCTTAGGGTTCCCAGCTGAAGTTCTCCAAGCCTTTGGATTTCCCCAATCCCTTGAAGCTGGCTTCTTCCAGGAATCTCTCCAAGAACTGGAACCTCTCAGAGCTCCTCTCTCCTTGCTCTCACGCTTGCCTTCAAGCCTCCTCTCAGGATTGCCTCCTCGCTCTCCTCGTCTTCCAGGCTTAAGCTTCCCTTGTCTGCTTTCTGCATATTCTGTTCTAGTTTTAAAGTTCCCAGTTTCCAACCCCTCCCTTGCACTCCCCAGATGGTGGTTGACGTCTCTCCTGGCAGCTGAGTAATTAGGAGTGACGTAAGTGTTTCTGAATCTGGGCTCATACTCTTGTACCTCATCTCCACTAGAGACTCTCTGCAGGCCACTGCAGCCTGGAATTAACCTGTCATTTAGGTAAATATGCAGTTTTATTCCTGTAACCTGCCAAAACAGGTCCCTTGATTAGGGTAAATTCCCTTCCTTTATCAGTATTCTCTAGGCTCTGGGCAGCTTCCTCATCACAAGGCATACAAAACTCTTGGGCAGACAGACTCAGTCGAGTTCTGCTTCCACACGAGTGGTCTCTGCATGCAGACCAGGTGGCCAAGATTTTTCAAATTTGGGGAATCCTAGACATAGACCTCTTTGCAAGTCCGTGGAATGCCAAACTTCCCCGGTTCTGTTCCAGAATTCCGGCTCAGGTGGCTCAGGCCAGGGATGCTTTCCTCCTTTATTGGAGTCAAGACTTCCTGTATACCTTTCCACCCATTCCCCTAATTCCCCAAACCCTGTTCAGTCTTCAGAGAGACAGAGGCCATATGATTCTCATAGTTCCACATTGGCCACGGCAAGTGTGGTACCCTCTGCTTCTACATCTCTTTCAAGCTCCCTCCCTGGAGTTAGGGTCTGCTCCAGATCTCCTATCTCAGGAGGACGGAATGTTATGGCATCCCAATCCCCAGTCTCTGCATCTCAGGGCTTGGTTGCTGAAGGCCTAGATCTCCATGATCTCAATCTCCCTCAGCAAGTAAAAGATATTCTTTTTGCTTCCAGGAAACTATCCACAAGACGCTCTTATGCTTTCAAGTGGAAAAGGTTTGCCATATGGTGTTCGCAAAAGGGTCTTAACCCCCTTGCGATACTTCTGGAATCCTTGCAATATCTCCTTCATTTATCCAATGCAGGACTTAAGACTAACTCAGTAAGGGTCCATTTGAGTGCTATTACAGCTTCCTTTAAGCCTCTAAATGACAGCCTATTTCCCCTCATCCTCTTATTATAGCAAGATTTATGAGAGGCCTTCTTCTAACTAAGCCTCCCATTAGGCCACCACCGGTGGCATGGGACTTAAACCTGGTTCTTAGGCAGCTCATGAAACCACCCTTTGAACCTTTAGCTACCACCTCCTTAAAATTCCTTTCTTGGAAGGTTATTTTTCTTATTGCATTCACATCAGCACGTCGCATTAGTGAGTTGCAAGCACTAATAGCTAATCCACCTTATACAAGGTTCCAGCATGACAAGGTAGTCCTTAGGTCTCATCTACACTTTATGCCAAAGTTGGTCTCGCCTTTTCATCTGAACCAAGCGGTTTACCTACCTGTGTTTTTTCCAAGGCCTCATGCATCAAATGCAGAGAGGTATCTTCATACCTTGAATTGTAAAAGAGCTTTAGCCTTTTACTTACAAAGAACACAGCTACATAGAAAGTCCTCTCAACTCTTTGTTGCTTTTGATCCTTCTCATTTGGGACTTCCAGTCTCCAAGAGAACTCTATCTAACTGAATTTCTCAGTGTATTTCCTTCGCCTATCAGAGTAAGAACCTTTCTCTGGAGGGCCATGTCACTGCTCACAATGTGAGAGCCATGGCAGCCTCAATGGCTCATCTGCACTCTGTCTATCGACGACATCTGTCGAGCAGCCACCTGGGCCTCGGTTCATACCTTCACAGCCCATTACTGCTTGGACAAGGACTCCCGCCGGGATGCCTTGTTTGGTCAGGCTGTTCTTCAACACCTGTTCCATACCTAATCAACTCCTACCCACCATCCCTGGTAGGATGCCAGAGATCCATGGGGGGAAGTGGAGCCCTTCTCAGGGACACACATCTTCTGGGGCCTCTCCCTGGCATCTAAAGCTAAGGAGTCCCCATATGTGATGACTACATTCCTGCTTGTTCCTGGGGATAGCATAGTTACTCACCTGTAACAGGTGATCTCTGGGAACAGCAGGAATTTAGTCCTCACAACCCACACACCTCCCCTAGGAGTTGTATCTCTCTATCTCTTTTCCTTTCCCTCTCAGAGAGTATCAAATTCACCTTCTAGTGGTATATCTGCCAGGTATTCAAAACCTTTGGGCAGACAAACTCAGTCGAGTACTGCTGCCTCACGAGTGGTCTCTCCACCTAGACGAGGTGGCAAAGATTTTTCATCTCTGTGGCACTCTAGATATAGACCTCTTTGCAAGTCCACTGACTGCCAAACTTCCCCGGTTCTGTTCCAGGATTCCGGCTCACAATTGTCAGGCAAGGGATGCCTACCTCCTTCATGGTGGTCAGGACTTCCTTTATGCCTTCCCACCCATTCCCCTCATCCCCAAAACACTCTTCAAGCTTCAGAGAGACAGGGGTCGCATGATTCTCATAGTGCCACGATGGCCACGCCAAGCGTGGTATCCCCTGCCTCTATATCTCTCTCAAGCTGCACCTGTGGAGTTAGGGCATGCTCCCGATCTCTTTTCCCAAGAGGACGGGAGGCTATGGCACCTGAGTCCCCAGTCCCTGCATCTCACGGCCTAGTTGCTGAAGGCTTAGACCTCCAGGATTTCAACCTGTCCCAACAGGTAAAGGATATCCTTCAGTCTTCTAGAAAACCTTCCACAAGATGATCTTATGCCTTTGAGTGGAAACGTTTTACTATATGGTGCTCCAAGAAGGGATTAAACCCCCTTATCATACCTTTAGAATCGATACTAGAGTATCTTCTTCACTTATCGAATTCTGGTCTAAAGACCAATTCGGTAAGAGTCCATCTTAGCGCAATTGCAGCTTCTTATAAGCCTCTGAACGGACAACCAATTTCCTCTCATCCATTCATATCCAGATTTATGAGAGGTCTTCTGTTGACCAAACTTCCCATTAAGCCACCACCGGTGGTATGGGATCTAAATCTAGTTCTCAGGCAGCTCATGAATCCGCCTTTTGAGCCTTTAGCCACTACAACCCTTAAGTTTTTGACCTGGAAGGTCATCTTCCTAATTGCAATCACCTCTGCACATTGCATTAGTGAACTGCAAGCTTTAGTGGCTGATCCTCCTTATATTAGGTTTCATCATGAAAAGGTTGTTCTTAGAACTCATCCACACTTTATGCCAAAGGTGGTTTCGCCTTTTCATTTGAATCAATCAATTTATCTTCCTGTATTTTTTCCGAGGCTTCACGCCTCTAATGCAGAAAGAAACCTTCATACTTTGGATTGTAAAAGAGCCTTAGCCTTTTACCTACAGAGAACACAGCAACATATTTATTTATTTATTTTATTTATTTACATTCTCTTATATACCGCGCTATTCTGCATCAGTGCGGTTTACATTGAACAAACTGAAATTACATTGAACAGGGCATTATAACTTGGAGATAACTATTTTACAGGGAACATGGGCTATGGATTGCCCAATGCATATCCTTTGCTTATGAGAGTAAGGGTCTTCCTCTTCAATACCATGTCACAGCTCATAACGTGAGAGCCATGGCAGCTTCCATGGCTAATCTCCACTCCATGTCTATCGATAACATTTTTCGAGCAGCCTCCTGGGCTTCGGTACACATCTTCACAGCCCACTATTGCCTGGATAAAGCCTCCCATCGGGATACCTTCTTTGGCCAAGCTGTTCTTTAAAATCTTTCAGACCTAATTCAGTTCCTACCTACCAACCCTGGTGGAATGCCAGAGATCCATGGGAGGAAGGATGCCTACCTTTCCAGGGTGGCACCTTCCTGGGGCCATCTCCCTGGCATCTTCAGCTAGGGAGTCCCCATATGTGAAGACTACATTCCTGCTTGTTCCTGGAGATAGCGCACTCACCTGTAACAGGTGATCTCTGGGAACAGCAGGAATTTAGTCTTCACAACCCACCCACCTCCCCTAGGAGTTGTCTCTCTATCTCTGTCTTTTCCTCTCTCCGTCTATCCTTTCACTCGGCTACAAACTTAATTGAAGAGGGACAGTTGGAAAGGCGGGAAGGCAGCACGCATGTGCTGAGGGATGCTCCCAAAAGCGTTCCTATTGGACGCTGGGGAGCGTTCCTGCGCCAGCTCCGTCGGTACCGACGATCCCCCATATGTGAAGACTAAATTCCTGCTGTTCCCGGAGATCACCTGTTACAGGTGAGTAACTACGCTTTATCAGTTGATAGTGGTAATTTGGAGTCTTTCTAGCTTACTTGTCTTTATTGTAACCTCTGAGTTGGGATGCCCTAACCGCTCTTGCTAGTATTCAAGGATACATCCTTTTGAACCATGTGCTCTTTGACTGTCGGCTTTCCCCTATTATCTAGTTTGAGTGAGCAGCAGCAATACAGTGGGTCTTCCGGTGCAGCTGACTAATAAGTTCTGGTCCAGCATTGGCAGGGGAAGGGTGCATGCTGATCGGAAGGGTATACCATAAGGGTTGGTGCCATATTGACACATGGCCAACCTGGAGGTTCGCAGCCTATGGCAGCCTTTGAACACAACTTTCCAAATTAGGACTGTGTTGTGGCAATGTAAAGGAAAGCACATCTGCCATGGATCTTCATTTCAGCAGCTCGTCAGTGCAGGGGACAATCGGGGGAGCTCTTGGTAACCACAGTTGTGCTCCTTTGACAAGCCTTTTGGAAGAAACCTCTGCCATTTTTATTGTGACTCAAGTAGTGTGCGGAAACTTCACTGCTGCAACCGGTGCAGAATTTGGCAGGTGCAGAGATGCATGGTGAAGGGGGGACCTCTCCCTTTTCCCCATAATCTGTACTTTGCATCAGGTATTCTTCTTAAAGCAGGGCTGGAGGGGAGCATTTGGCTTTGGGGGCCTCTCCACTGCCCAGGGATAGGGCAGCCCCTGTGCCAATTAAGCATCAGTGGAAGGAGCTGCTGGTGGAGGAAGAAGAGGATGCTTCCCTGGACTCCTTGGGGCCCCAAGCGGTTACCTCTGACCTTTTAGAGAACCTTCCACAGAAGGAATTGGAGGAGAGAGATCCCTGTAAATGAGAAGCTGATGGTGGTGCAGAGTTTTCACAGGGATGAACTGTCGTCCCTTATTTCACAAGTGTTGGCAACATTGCGGTTGGTTGAGGAGCCCAGATCAGAACATGTGGAGATGTTGGGGGATCGGCTGTTGGAGGGTATGGAGAAGCTGCCATGTTGTTTTTCCTTCCCTAAGATGATAAAGATGATCGCAGCCAAGTGGGAATCTTTAGACGCAGGATTGTGCATCATGAGTAGCATGACAAAACTTTATCCCATCCCTTCTGAGAAGGAGGAAAGTGAAAGTTTGCATCTGCCGTGGGTAGTAGCAGCAGGTACTAGGAAAATGACCACCTTGGAGGAACTGCAGGATGGGGCAGATGGAGGCCACCTTGAAGGAACTGCAGGATAGGCAGATGGAGGCCTTACTTAAACCATTCTTTGAGATCTCTGCACTGGCACTGCAGGCATTGGTACGTGTGGCTTACATAGCTTGGGCCTGCCTGAGGTGGTTACACAGTACCCAAAAGGGGGGGGGGGGTGTTTCTTGCGGAGTCTGTAGGTCTTGTGGAAATGGCCAGGCTGGAGTCCGGTTCCACTTTTTTGGTTGATCTGCTTTATGACTTTGCACATCTGCAAAGAATATGGCTATGGTGGTGGTTGCTTGACTGTTTCTGTGGCTGATGAACTATTCCGCTGCTGTGCCCTCCAAGATGTATCTTAGCAAACTCCCCTTTGTGGAGCAGTTACTGTTTATTGAGAATTTGGAGAATCTGGTCAAAGACCTAGGGGACTCAAAGGTCCTTCTGCTTCCAGAGGGTAGGCCCAAAGGCTCAGGCAGGGAGGCTTTTTCCCAGGGGTGGAGGTATGACTCTTGGCCTGCTAGATCTGAGAGCCGGCTAGATCTGGGAGCTCACAGAGGTCCAGGTTTCTCCTTCAGGGCCAGCCCTTTTGAGGAGGCTGCCGGGGAGGTAAAGATAGCCCTATAGGAGGAACAATGGCCTCTTAGCCTTCTCATTGAAGGTTTGGGGGTCCTGGTTGAGGTGGCAGTCTGCAGTGCTTTTATCCTACCTGGCCCAGATCACTTCAGACGCTTGGATGTTAGAGGTCATCCAGGAGGGCTACGCGCTCAAGCTGACATAGTCTCTCTGACGCTTTTATAGTATCGCCTTGCCGGGCTCTGGCCAAGGTGCAGATGGTGCAGGTTACCCTGGAATGGCTGTTGCAGCTCAAAGCTATGCTGGCTTAGGATGAATGGGGTGTGGACTGGTACTCTAATTACTTTGTTCCCAAAAAAGGGGGTGCTTGGTGGATAATTTTGGATCTCAAAGGCATGAACAGGGACCTTAAAGTGCCCCATTTTCCTCATGGAGAGCCTGCGTTCTCATTCTGACCATTCAGAAAGGGGAATTTTTTAACTTTCCTAGACCTAATAGAGGCTTATTCATATATTTTTCATTGCTTGAAGCATCAGCAGTTTCTGAATTTTGCAGTCCCAATAGGACATTTTCAGTTTTGAGCCCTGCCATTCATCCTGGCTATGGCTGTAAATGTTCACCAAGCTGTGGTGGAGGTGAAAATGGTGGTCACTGCACTGTGGAAGCAACAAGTCTTGCCCATCCTTACCTGGACAATTGATTGATTTGAGGGAGGTCCCCACAGAATATTCAGGAGGTGGTTGAGCCTTGTGGTCTGATGCCTGCAGGAATTAATATGGGTGGTCAACTTCGCAAAAAGCAGGATGGTTCCATTGCAGTCCTTGGAATATCCAGGGGCTCACTTTGATATGTAAGCTGGCATGATGATCCTGCTGGAGGGCAGAATTGCAAAGCTGCAGTTCAGGTCCAAGCATTGCGGAAAATCCCACACCCAATTACCTTCATGGCAGTGACCTCGGAGCTGGTTCCTTGGGCCCAGTTACATGTGTGTCCTCTGCAGGATGTGCTTCTGTCACAGTAGTCTCCTCAGTCATAGTCCATGGAATTGCGACTACCCCTGCAGAACCAAAGTCAGGGTGAGTTTACAATGGTGGCTGGATCCAGCACAGCTCTCAACAGGAGTGTTACTTGAGCCGCTAGACCGGGTGGTGGTGACCATGGATGCCAGTCTTCTAGGTTGGGGAGGCCGTTGCCTTTTGCAGGTGGTTCAAGGCTGCTGGTCTCAGGAGAGCCTTTGGCCTGTCAGTTGTTTAGAAACCTGGGCGGTGGTGTTAGCCCTGCAGGGATTTTTCTCCAGGACAGGGCAGTGAGTGTTCCATCTGTTGGTGGCTTACATCAATCGTCAGGGGATACAAGGAGTTCGATAATGGTAGCAGAGGTGATTCCACTTCAGTGGATGGCGCTTCACCTTCTTGCATTCTTGGCTGCTCATGTAACATAGTATATGATGGCAGATAAAGACCAGCATGGTCCATCTAGTCCGTTCAGCAAGGTGACAAGAGCAGGTGCACCTGCCGCTCCGTGCAAGTCACCCCTATTTGCTGAGATATAAGAGATAGTTATGTTTGTTTTTGATTTTATCCTGTTCCTATAAAGGGATCCACTGTCTGTCCCATGCCATTTTGAATTCTGTCACTGTATTTGCCCCCACCACTTCCATTGGGAGGGCATTGCAAGCATCCACTACCCTTTCAGTGAAAAAGTATTTTCTGACATTGCCTTTCAGTTTGCCCCCTTGCAGCAGCTTCATGTTATGCCCTCTAGTTTTACAACTGATGTCCAAGAAGGTGATGATTTGCCCGATACCTTCTTTTCTGCCCAAGGTAGTGTCTGCTTAACACCTTAATCAGGTAGTTACATTGCTGGTTTACTTGGAGGTGCAGGAGTCTAATGCATCGCCGATTCTGCATTTGCTTGATGACTGCAGATCTCTCAGGAGGTATGTGAAGGCGACTTGGGAGTTTAGGCAGTCAGGCAGGCTCCATGATCTGTTTCGGGTTCCATGGAAATGCAAGGCAGCCTCTAAGCCTTTAAGGTTTCCATCTCTCGCTGGATAAGAGGCCATTGCATCAGCTTATTTGTTGAAGTGGTGTGCATTCCTGGGCAGAGTTTGTCCTTGTGCCACCTCAGGACAATTTGTAAGGCAGTGACCTTGGTCTTCCCTTCACATTTGCACGTTATTGTAGGCTTGGTGCAGGCCAGGCAGGACACAGCTTTTGGATTACGTGTTGCAAATTGGTATTTCAGGTCCTACTCATCGTCTGTACTGCTTTGTTACATCCCACGTGTCTGGACTGGACTGGAAGGACGATTAGGAAGGTAAATTAGGCCTTGCCTAGTAATTCTTTCCTGGAGTCCGTCCAGTCCTCTGTTGGTCCTCGCAGCTGCTTGAAAAGTGCTGTTTTTAATGTAGGCAAGGAGTTATGGGGGATCTCCAGGAAAAAGCAGGAATGTAGTCTTCACATATGGGCGACATCGACACGCTACCGCCCATGCCGGCCCTGGAATCAGTGTCCGGCACCGAGGCATTCTGATGCTGATTTCGATCGGTACTACTGTTGGACCGGGCGGGAGCACCTGGCCCGTCGATACTTCGAATCGTCCGATTCTTCCGATGAATCCATCGGTACCGAAGAGGCTCTTCCGGAAGATCCTGCTCCTTCCCACAACGCCGAATGACTTCACCGGAAGACTTGTCTTTTCAAGACTTTATATGGGATGTGGCTTGCGGCCTCTTGATTATGGTGACCTCTGAGAAGGAACCAAGAGCTGGAGAACTTGAAATTCTTCAGTATCCGGCAGACCCTAAGGAGGCCGCGACCTTACTCATTCATCTGATATTGCATGCCCTCATGCTTAGGATGTGGGAAACACCTTTAACGGTGTCTCCACATTCTCGAAGATTTAATACCATGTACCGGGTACTGCAGTGTCCCGGTTGCCAGAAGATGTAGTTGCCACACTATTCCATGGTTGTGGAATTGGCAGTGCGTCAAATAAAAATTGCTAAGACACATTCTAATCCCCCAGGCCGTGAGGCAAGAACTCTCGATGCCTTTGGCCTTCGATGCTTTCAGGCCTCCATGTTATCGGCCAGAATAAGTTCATACATACTCTGCATGGGTATGTTTCTGCGGGAGGTGACTAAATATTTGGAACTAATGGCTCCTTTTCTCCCAGATGACAAGAGGGCTGATTTCCTGACACTTGTTAAACATTCCCAGAATGTTTCCAAGTTCATGAACAGAGCAACGTTTGATTGTTTTGAGTGTATTAGCAGGACTTCTGCTATTTTCATCGGTGCACGTCAGATTGCTTGGTTACAAGCATCTGATTTAGAACAAATGGGTGCAAGATAAGCTAGGGAATATTCCTTGCACGGGAGAAAACCTCTTTGGCAAGGATTGGCAAGACAAAGCTTCTCAGCTTGAGTCCGAGAATACTACCCTAAACAGGCTCTCTAGGACCACTGCCAACCCAGCTAAGCAAAAGATGGTTAAGAAACCCTTTTTCAAGAAGTTGTTTTATCCTTCTTACACCCATGCGGCCCACTGTCCGGTCCATGCTTCCCAGAAGGGACAGCAACAACCGAAGCAACAAAGGAAGACTCAGGCCCCCAGAGCTCAACCAACTCAGCAGAACCAGCCTCCACAAGGTCTTTGACTTCCTGCTAGAGAACTTAGCTATCCTACCCCTGGAAATCCCAGAGCCAGTCTACATCCCAGGCAGACTGTTACTTTGCCAAAAGATAGCACAGGTAACATCAGAACATTGGACTCTCTCCATAGTGACAGAGGGGTACAAACTTCACTTCCGAAGTATGCCCCCCTCCCTCCACTCCGAGAGTTAATCTCCCGGCTCCCTCTTACCACACTCTTGTGCCAGGAGATCACCACCCTTCTCGCCCAGGGTGCAATAGAGGAAGTGCCACCTTCCCAGCAAGGCCTGGGCTTCTACTCCCCCTACTTCCTTATACTAAAGAAAACAGGAGGATACAAGCCCATTCTGGACCTCCGAGAATTAAACAAGTATCTGTTCCAAGAGAAATTCAAAATGATCTCTCTTGGAATACTTCTCCCATACATCCAGAGTCAGCATTGGCTATGTTCTCTAGACCTAAAGGATGCATATACACACATCCTTATCCACAAAGATCACAGGAGGTTTCTTCGGTTCCTCTTTCAGGGAAGACATTACCAGTACAGGGTTCTTCCCTTTGGCCTGGCTTCTGCCCAAGAGTCTTCACAAAATGCATGGCAGTAGTAGCAGTATTTCTAAGAACTCTAGGGATATTTGTTTTCCCTTACTTAGACTGGCTCATCTGAGCATTGCCAGCTCCAGAGGCAAGTTCTGCCCTCTCCTGAACAATGCAGGTTCTTCAACATATGGCGTTTGTAATAAATTTTCCAAAATCCCATCTCACTCCTTCTCAAACCTTAGAGTTCATAGAGGTTCTTCAAGACACGCAGCAGTCAAGGGCTTTTCTGCCACAGATACGCTGCGCTCGAATAGTTCAACTAGCTTCTCAAGCAGTTATGAAAATCTCCATAACTGCTCGAGAAATGCTTGTTGCTCAGTCATATGGCTTCCACTGTACATGTGTTTTACACATGCGGGCAGCTGAGTGGACCCAAACATCATGCCATCTGGGGGACAGAATCAGGAAATCTGCATGCCTCATTTCTTCCCTCCAATGGTGGCAATCACCAGAAAACCTAATTGTAGGGTCACCTTTTCAGAAGCCACCACACCAGTCCACTCTGAAGATGGATGCGTCCAAATTGGGTTGGGGAGCTCATCTGAACAATCTCTTCACTCAGGGTCTTTGGATTCAGCAGGAGGCTCAGCTTCACATAAACCTGCTAGAACTCAGAGCCATCTTCAATGCTCTGAGTGTTCCAGGACTACCTTCGCTCCAAAACAGTTCTAGTTCAGACGGACAATCAGGTGGCCATGTTCTATGTGAACAAACAGGGTGGAACAGGTTCTCAGGCGTTGTGCAACGAAGCCCTACACCTGTGGTTCTTTGCCATACACCTTCAGATACACCTACTAGTGGTGTATCTCCCTGGCAAGCAGAATCTCCTGGCAGACAAACTCAGTCGAGTACTACTGCCACACGAATGGTCTCTCCATTCAGGACAGATTGCTCGAATCTTTCAAATATGGGGAACCCCAGATGCAGATCTGTTTGCAAGTTCTCAGAATGCCAAACTTCCCCACTTCTGTTCCAGAATTCCTGCTCAGAATAGTCAGGCAATGGATGCTTTCCACCTCACTGGGGTCAGGACTTCCTATATGCCTACCCATCCATTCCCCTCATTCCCAAGACTGTTCAAGCTTCAGAGAGACGGGGCCATATGATCCTCATAGCCCCACGCTGGCCACGACAGATGTGGTACCTACTGCTTCTGTGTCTCTCTCAAGCCAAACCTCTGCAGTTGGGATGTGTTCCAGATCATCTATCCCAGGAGAACGGGACGCTTCTGCACCCGAATCCGCAGTCTTTGCAGCTGATGACGTGGCTGCTGAGAGCTTAGAACTCCAGGATATCAACTGCTCTCAACAGGTTAAAGATATCCTTCTGGCCTCGAGGAAACCTTCCACAAGGCGTGCTTACACTTTTAAATAGAGAAGGTTCTCAATTTGGTGTTCAAAAAAGGATCTTAATCCTTTTTCCGTTCCAGTAGAGGCGTTACTTGAATATCTTCTCCACCTTTCATCCTCTGGACTTAAAACTAATTCAGTAAGAGTTACCTCTGTGCCATCGCGGCTTTTCACATGCCCTTTGATGGACAAACTATCTCCTCTCAACTGCTTGTAGTGCGTTTTATGAGAGGTCTACTCTTAACTAAGCCTTCCATTAAGCCACCTCCTGTGGCATGGGGATCTTAATCTTGTCCTTGGACAGCTCATGAGGCCGCCATTTGAACCCCTAGACACTACATCCCTGAAGTTTCTTTCTTGGAAAGTCATCTTCCTAATTGCCCTCACTTCTGCAAGACGCATCAGTGAGCTCCAAACCTTAGTAGCTGACTCACCTTATACATGGTTTCACCATGATAAGGTAGTCCTTAGGACTCATCCCCACTTTATGCCGAAGGTGGTTTCGCCTTTTCATTTGAACCAATCTGTTTACCTGCCTGTTTTCTTCCCTAGACCTCATGCCTCTAGTGCAGAAAGGAATCTGCATACTCTGGATTGTAAGCGTGCTTTGGCATTTTATCTTCAGAGAACTAGATAGCACAGAAAGGCTTCACGGCTTTTTGTTGCCTTTGATTCCAGTCACCTTGGTCTACCAGTTTCTAAGAGAACTCTCTCTCCAAGTGGATTGCAGACTGTATATCTTACCTATGAGAGTAAAGGACTTTCCCTTGAAGGTCATGTCACAGCACACAATGTGTGAGCAATGGCTTCCTTTATGGCAAATCTGCGCTCGGTGGCAATTGATGAAATCTGCAAAGCAGCAACCTGGTCCTCTGTCCACAACTTTGCGGCCCATTATTGCGTGGACAAGGACTCCCGTCAAGATGCCTCATTTGGCCAGGCTGTTCTCCAGCACCCCTTTCAGACTTAGAACAACTCCTACCCCCCCATCCCGGGTTTCGATAATAAAGATCCTTGGGTGGAAACATGACCCAATTCAGTCTGTGTTTCACTGCTCTCTCTGGGATCATCTCCCTGGCATCTCCAAGCTAGGGAGTCCCATATGTGAAGACTACATTCTTGCTTGTTCCTGGAGATAGCGTAGTTACTCACCTGTAACAGGTGATCTCCAGGAACAGCAGGAATTGAGTCTTCACAACCCACCCTCCTCCTCTAGGAGTTGTATCTCTTTCTCTCTTCTTCTCTCCTATCTCAGCTACAAACTCAAATGAGGAGGGAGAGTTGGAAAGGCGGGAAGGCAGCAGCGCAGGCGCAGTGGGATGCTACCAAATGCTTTCCTATAGGACGCTGGGGAGCGTTCCTGCGCGGGCTCCGTCGGTGTCGGTCACCCTTATGTGAAGACTCAATTCCTGCTGTTCTCGGAGATCACCTGTTACAGGTGAGTGAGTACGCTTTCTCGTGCTGGCAGTTGTTGGGATCCCCAATGTATTTCCTATTGGTTTCCCGTGTTTGAGCTAGTTTGAGAGCCTTAGGGTTGTCATGGGTTAAAAAAACAATAAATAAAGTAATGTTCAGTAGAGTTTACTGTGCTAGTGGAAAATTTGGGGTTGGAACTCCTTATCTGCTTTATTAACTTCATACTAGCTGAGGATAGTTTGCACAGGTTCCTTTATAGGTCTGGGTTTTCAGCCGAGTGTGTCTCCATCTGCTGGTAGGTGAGTATAGCCCACTTGTCTGGACTGGTCTGCAAGGACTCCAGGAAAGAAAATGAGCAGGTAAGGCCTAATTTCACCTTTCTATAGTAGATAGTAAATCCTGGGGTTTTATGGAGTAAAATGTCCCTTGAAACCACTGGTATATAGCTTTTGGTACTTGCCTGAAGGCAAGCATAAACCCTGTTGTGGATGAGAAGCTGCCAGTGCAGAGGCATATTTGTAGGTAAGGGTTTATTATGTCGGTGGGACCCTCCAGTTGTTTAAGGAGTTAATGTGTGTTGGTAGTTGTGCAATGGGATTAAGTGGCAATGCTGCAGTATCATGCAGCTTCTTACGCTCCCTCAATTATTGCTTTCTGAACTGGAGCAGGTTGTGGTTACAAACTCCTTTTTATAGTTTATTTTATTTATTTAACCAGTTTTGTATACCACCTTATCCTTCAGTCAAAGTTGCCCAAGTAGATCGGAAGGGGTGCTAATTCACCCTCTTAGCAACAAATAAGGAATTGGCATAGGAGCAAAAAGCATTAGAGATCAAATATAAAAGCTCCCTAGCCTTGTTCAACTGTTATGTTTGTAGCCATAGTCTTTCCTACTTGATTTCCCATTCTGCTTACTTTAGTGTTTGGACGGGGGATAAAACCTGAAGAGGAAGCATAGGGAGGAATTTGAGAAAACAGAAGATGTGGAAGAAAGCCATGATGGTGTTAAATTGGATTGTCTTTATGTATACAAATTATTGATTAGTAAGAATAGACGAAAATTTACTGAAAGTTGTACACAGAATTCCATCTATTCCCCACTCTTACCAAGCAATGAAAAATGAATGCTGCAGAAATTTAAAATAGCTTTCCAACAAAAAATTATCAGTCAGATTTTCAGGATATCTTTAATGAATATATATGGAAAAGATTAACTGTCACTGTCTCCATTATATGCAGATCTCTCTCTTGCATATTTATTAGGGATAGCCTGAAATTTGATTGGATGTCGACTACTGGAGTTTTAGACCCTAATCTAGATAGTTGAACTAATAGCTAGCATTGTGGAAGGAGCCTGTCGACATTGCCATCACTCCAATGATCAGACTAGGAGAACAAGGCAAGGTATTAAAATAGACTGAGACAACCTTTAGGAAGCTCTCTTCTTGGCACTGTTGCTAATTCCCCTAATAAAGATAAGGAAAAATCCACAAGTAGTTGCAATTGAAGACTCATGGGACCAGACTCCTAGCACTGGTTCCAATTGAACTGGAAGAAAATGGAAATGGGGAAAACCACTGGCCAATAACAAAAAAAAAGTGATTGTTGGCAGTTAGTTAATTCATCTCTGCTCTGAGAATGTGCTGGGGTTGTTTGAATTCAAGTAGGCCACTCAGAGCAGTTGGGAACTTTGTTTCTGATAGGGGAATCAAACTGGAGTTCAAGATGGCAATACACAGTACCACTGATTTGCAGAGGATAGCCTGATTTCTCATCTTATGTCTGATTGCTGTAGGCATCAGAAATTTTGAAAATAAAAAAACTCATCTTTTTGCATGCAGCTGGATGAATATAGTGACACTGACATGAAGAAGATAAAAGAAGAAATTGTTGAACTTCGAAATAAGATTTTTCAGGAAATAATCCTGGAGCAAGAAGAATATGTAAGTGCATTTAAATTAATCTAACATTTGACAGCTGTTGAGTGAAATGAACTAATGTTTGAAAATCAGTGCTTCCTGTTCTCCATCTCCTTATCAGTACATACAGGTTTTGGGGTTTCTTTAAATGCCTTTTGTTACGTTCACTTGTGTTTGAGGTGTTTGAGGATGGGGATGATGTGATCATGTCTGGAGGCACCTTGGATGATCCGAGCTGTTGTGTGGAGGACTGTTCCTAGAGAAAGGAGCGTTGATTTTGGGAGTTTGTAATATATTCAGTTGCAGTTGTGAGCGCTTGTAAGGCTGATTGGAAGTCTGGGGCGAGAAGAGGGCAGAAGTGTTGGAGGGTCCGGGTTTTATAGAAGATTGATCTTGCTGCATTCTTTGAGTCCTGAGGGTGAGGTGACTGTTAAGGGTGATTTCCCAGGTATTTTACTTCTGGTTTGACTTGGTTTGTGTGTTGAGAGTGATAGTAGTGGGAGGGGTGAATGATTCATTCTTGGTGAATGTTCTGAGTTCCCATTATGAGGTTGTTCAGGAGGGAAGTTAGGAGGGTTTCCACTCCATGGTGTGGTTGGAAGCCATGTTGCTGTGGGTCAAGCTAGGTATCGAGATATTCTTGTAACTGGATTTGGACAGACTTCTTGATTTATTTTGGTTAAGGCTTGCAATAGGTCTGTATGAGGAGGGGTCGGACGGGTCAAGGTGTGTGGTTTTTTGTTTGTTTTTTTTAACAGAGGGCGAATTGATGAGAATTTTAGGCGGTCTGGTAAATCACCATGCAGTAGGGATCTTTGTGTGAGCTTTGAGAGGAATGGAGATAGTTCTGATTTCGTGGCTTTGATCCAACTGATCAGGCATGGGTCAAGGGGAGATGTAGTGGTGTTGAGAGATGAAATGATGCTTTCTATGTTTTCAGTGGAAATATCTGTGAAAGTGGTCCATAAGTTTGTTGGAGGGATGAGTTGGGGAGGTGGGTTTGTTTGGGCTGAGGATGGAGGGATGGTGGGTTGAGAAATAGTTGGCGAGTTGTTAAGGAGTGATGGAGCTGTTGGTTGATTTGTCGGAGGATGATTCTGTTCTCTTACTAGGTTGAACAGCTCTTTTGGGTGGTTGAGTGATCTTTGGATGAGTTTTGTGTAGTAGCTCTTTTTTGAGCAGTTTGTAGCAGGGTTGTATTCTCCTAGTTGCGCCATGTAGTAGGATTGGTCTGTGGGTAGCTGGGTTTTCCTCCATCTGCATTCTTGTTTCCATAGGCTTGGGTGTACCATGGGGTCTGTAAGTGGTGGTCTGTGGAATGGTTGAGGTTGATGCTGTTTGATGGTTTGGTTCCAGATAGTGATTATAGAGTCCAGGTCCTGTATTTGAGTTTTGAGCATGGGGAGACGTGGGCCAGGATTCTTTGTTGAAGCAGTTCTTGTGGAGCTGCTTAGGTAAGGATTGTGTTTGTGAGGTGGTGATGGGTAGCTGAAAGGCTACTAGATTGTGGTTGGACCAGAGTACTGGGAGAGTCTGGATTGGTGGGGGAGGGTCCATGTGGGTAGGATTGGTGTTTGTGAAAATGAGGTCAAGGATGTTGCTTTTGCTGTGGGTGGGGGAGTGTACAATTTGTGACAGGTCCATTGATGCCATGGCTTCCAGGAAGGCTGTTGCTTGTTTGCTTGGGGTGGAGTGGATGTTGAGGTCTCCTAGTACAATGAGGTCCTTGTGTTTCATGGTTTTCAAGGGTGATATGGAGCAGATTGGAGAGGTCGTTGGTTGGTGCGGATGGGGAGTGGTAGACTAGGCAGATGGTGAGTTGTTTTCAGAAATGGTGAGGGTGTCCAGGGTCGTTGTGGATTTTGCTGATACTATCTTGATGATCAGATCTGATTTGGTGAGGATGCAGACGCTGCCTCCTTTTCTGTAGGTGCAGGAGGAGTTGAAGAGGCTGTAGTTAAGGGACCGAAGTTGGTTGAGGATGATTGTCTGTTTTGGTAAGCCAAGACTCTGATGCAGAGTATTTCCAGGTTGTGGGAGAAGAGTCCTCTTATGGGAGAGGTTTTGTTCTTTGAGGAGCGTATATTGATGAATGCGCAGTTGAGGGGTGTTGGATTGAGCAGTTTGTTTTTGAGGGGTGGCGATGTTTTGTGTGTTGAAATTGTAATGAGGTGTTGTGTATTGAGGGTGCAGAGGGGGGAGATGAGTATTGTGCTGTGGGAGGGGAGTATAGGGTGTGATGGAGGGGGGGGATGGGTAATATGAGTAGGGGTGTAGGAGGAAGTGTGTGGTGGGGGTGTGAGGATGAGAAGGGCTAGGAAGCTGTAAATGAGAGCATACAATTTGTAGCATGGTGCTGTGTTGGTGGGTTAGCTTGCAAGCAGGGTGGGCTGTAGTGAGAGCGTGTTGTGTAACGGTTATGGTGATTAGGGCTTCCTGGTCCCCGCCTAAGGGCCATGCCAAGGGGCCCTCTGGCGAGGCCCTCAGGCATGGGCCTCCCTGATCTTGGTCTGTTTTTAAGGTGCTGGTGTTGGGCCTGATTGGCCTTAGTGATGGGGAGCAGGGAGGAGCTTACCTGCCCGCTCCCTGCTGCAGAGACCAATCGGGTCCTGGAGAGCCTTTATGAAGAGATTCACTCAAGACAATGTAAAACAGGTCTCCCCTGACATAGACAACTTGCATTGTAGTAGCAGCCTAACAGCAAAATGTGACCCTATGTCAGCATAATAGATAGAACAATGAAATTTACTTAGGCAAAAATAGATAGCAATAGAATGCCAGTAATATACACCTTACCATAGATACAGTGTCGGCAGAATACAAATGATATATATTAATCTGCAGCATGGTAAAGTGCTCAAATAACACAGGACATTCACATTGATAGCATTGTACAAATAATGCACCAGAAAAGGTAAAACAATAGAGCATTCATATGGCACAGGATACTCACAATGTTGCTATTATGCAATGAAACATCCTTATAGGCAGCAGAGGGGTGGTGCAGTCGGGATATAAGACAGACAAGATAGGTAAGCCAAAGGCATAGGAATAAATATATAGATGAATAAAGTATGTGAATCTGGTCTCTGATTTTGGGCATGCAACGAGTTAATACTGAAGTAGCACGAATGAATGGAAAGTTAATCACCACAGCCATTGAAGTTTGGGAGAAGTCAGGCTTTTACGTGCTTCCTGAAGTAGAAGTAGACTTGAGCTAGATGTAAGCCCTCAGAGTGAGTACCAGTGTGTGGAAGCTATATGGAGAGGGTTTGCTAGCTGGTTTCACAACATGTGATTTTCTTTGGCGAGGGTATAGTTCGAGAGATATTCCTTTAAAAGCATGTACATGGCTAACTTATTCTTCAGATATTCTGTCCCATTTCATCCAAGAGCCTTGAAAGCCAGAGTTTTAAATTTGGTCCTGTAGGGTGCTGGTAGCAGTGTGCAATTTTTACAGGAAGGGTGTGATGTCATGCCGCTTGCAACTCTATCAGTCGTGCTGCAGCATTTTGAATTAGAGCTGATGCAAATGTTACAGCATGAATGGCTGCTCAGACTTGTCATCTTGATATATGGAGAAAGATTTCTTAGTTGCAGATGATGGAAGCAGTTTTTAAAGGTTTCCTGAATTTGTAAGCTCAAAGTCCAGTCCATCAGTTTCCCAGGATTCCTGATCTGTGAATTTAGAGGGAGTTCATAGTTCCCAAAATGGATTTTGTTGTCCAATATCTGTCCATTGTGTTAACTCAGACTCTGTTTTACTTGGGTTCAGAGTTTGTTGTTTTTGTGCCCATTCCTGAGTTGCTGTTCGACGTGCAGTCAGTTTACTCAAAGCTGTGGGTAAATCTAGTTCCTGAGCGGTCCTCCAGTTTAGTCCTCCACATCCGGGTAGTGCACCTCTTCCTGCAGCATGGAGACTGGACCAGTCAGAATCTTGAATACCTCAGGGTATATGCTGCTGGAGCTCCCATCAGCCCCCAGTGTCCCCAGTCTCCAGCAGCAGGAAGACGTGTGAGCCCGCCTGGCTCACTTAGGGACTTCTTAGCAACACTAGTTAGTTTTGTTTTGTTTGGGGTTGCTTTCATTTTACTTTGTTTTCCTTCCCTTTGCTTAATTTCTTTTAGTGCAGTCTGTCACTTTAAAAAAAAAAAAAAAAAAGAGCCGAGCCGTCACTGCCCTTCTCCCTCCTTTGCCTGAGGCAATTTTCGGCGGTGCTTAGATCGCTCCCCCTGGAAGGTACGGGGGAGAGATCTGTTCTCCTGGCAGCAGCCCCTTCTCTGCTGCAGAGGGCTGGCTCCGGAGTGTTAGACTGCAGCGAGCAGCTCTGTGGGGTGCTCGGCTCTCCACTCCATTTCCTGAGGCAGCCAGGTTCTCACAGCCTAACTCTGCTCTAGATTCGAGCGTTTTTTGCTGGTTCTTTTGCTGCGGTGAGTGAATTTTCCTTTTTTCTTCTATTTCCCGGGTCCCTTCACTCCGTTTATTTTCATTTTGTTTGTTTGGTTTTTTCGTGCCTTTTTTGCCATTCCGGCGGCCATTTTCGGCTCTCTTTTTTGCCGCGGGCTGTTCTTTCTTCCTCGGGGTTTCCAAGCTACAGCCCTTAGCATTTTGCGAGTTGCTTCATTTGGGGTTTTTAGTTGGTCCCTTCATTTTCAGGTTATAAAAAAAAAAAAAAAAAAAAAAAAATTCAAACAAGGTAAAAAGGGGGTTTGTTTAGTTTGTTTATTTATCCCATTTTTAGTAGTTCTGTGATTTTTTCCGTTGATGTCAGCGAGGCCCCAGTGCATGGTCTGCGGTTCCCGCAGAGGCACTTTGCCGGATTCGGGAATTTGCAGGGGCTGTGCTGCTCTCTCTGCGAATATGGAGCAGCAAATAGAAGGCAGGTCCGTGGCAGATCCCTTGGACTCTTCCTTACCTCCGGACGGGGAAGCTTCGCTTGGCTCTCTCATTCCCCAAGCGCAAGCTGTTCCTAAGGCACCGGGGGCTGGATTGCCGGTGACAGAGACAGAGTCGTCTTCCTTGACTGATTTTTCTCCAGACTTCGTCCTCCTTATGCATCAGGCTTTCCAATTGAGACGTTTAGGTAGACTTCCGGATGCCTTTGCGGTGCCGCCCCCTCTGCCGTCTCCTAAAACGGAAGGGGCCGGTCGGACTTTGCCGAAGCCAGCTAAAAGACCTCGGGTCTCTGACGTTGACCAGGATGATTTGGAGTGGCATGAGGTGGAGCATGAGATGGAGTCTGAGGAGGTTTTTGATGATCTGGAAGACGGGGAGATTCCTGAACCTGAGGATCAGGCAAGGATTATCAGGGTTTTTCGTAGGGAAGAACTGGTTCCTCTCATCACGGAAGCCCTTCAGACTCTCAATCTCACGGCTCCACGCCCGGCTGAGGAAGAGGGGTTGGAGGATCCCCTCATCCAGGCGGTTCAGGATTCTCAAATTGTGTTCCCAGTACATAGAGTTGTAGAGCAGATGATTCAAGCAGAGTGGGATCAGCCGGAGGCTGGTCTGAAGGGTATGCGGACAATGCACCGTCTCTATCCCCTAGCAGACAAGGACAAATTCAGGTCGCCTCGGGTTGATGCGGCTGTCTCGGCGGTGACCAAGAAAACCACCATTCCGGTTGAAGGAAGTGCGGCCTTAAAAGATACTCAAGACAGGAAGGTGGATGGCTTGTTGAAGCAGGCCTTTGAGACCAATGCCTTGTCTTTGCAGGCCTCTATTTGTGGGGCCTGGGTGGCTAGAGCCTGCTTGAGGTGGGCTCAGCATCTGCGACAGGATACCCGCTTAGACCAACAGGGTGTACTTGAGGTCACCAGGTTAGAGTCTGGTTCCGCTTATTTGGCAGACGTACAATATGATATGATCAGAACATTAGCGAATAGTATGGCTTCCTTGGTGGCGGCGCGTAGGTCCATCTGGTTGCGTAATTGGGCGGCCGACGGATCCTCCAAATCTCGGCTCAATAAAATCCCTTTTAAGGGCAGATTGTTGTTCGGAGACGATCTGGAAAAGTTGGTGAAGGATCTTGGAGAATCCAAAGGCGGAAGGCTGCCGGAGGATAAGCCTAAGTTAAGCAAATGTTTGCCAGTCTCGCGCGGTCCATTTCGGGACTTTCGGAGATTTCGGTCCTCCCGCCCTTGGGAGTCTCAACGTGACAGATTCGGTTCCAAGTCGCCGTCTTTTTGGGGATTCCGAGGAGCCGGCAGAGGTTTCTCGGCTGCGTCGTCCTCCTCTGCCTCTTCCTTTGGCCGCAAGCCGGAGGGAAGCCAAGTGATCGGCGGTCGTCTTCGGGACTTCCTTCCTTCTTGGGTCCGCATTACCTCGGATCAGTGGGTGCTCGAGATTGTCAGAGAGGGTTATGCGCTGGCGTTTGCTTCCCCGCTCCGGGACTCCTTCGTGCTGTCTCCCAGCAAGGGACGGTTAAAGGAAGCCGCGATTCGCTCAACGTTAGTTCGGCTGGTAGACTTGGGGGCGGTAATTCCCATCCCGGAGTCCGAGCGCGGGGAAGGCCGTTACTCCATTTATTTCGTGGTGCCAAAGAAAGATGGGTCTCTCTGTCCTATCTTAGATCTCAAGGGCGTGAATCGTTGTCTCCGGGTGCCTCATTTCCGCATGGAAACCCTGAAATCCGTCATTGTAGCGGTTCGCCTAGGAGAGTTTTTGACGTCTTTAGACCTCTCGGAGGCCTATCTGCATATCTCGATCAGGCCGGTTCATCAGAGGTTTCTGCGCTTCGCCTTTCCATGGGGTCACTACCAGTTTCAGGCTCTGCCGTTCAGGCTTGCTACCGCTCCACGCACCTTCACCAAGGTCATGGTTGTGGTCGCGGCAGCTTTGGTAAGAAAGTGTTTTGGTTCACCCTTATCTCGATGACTGGTTGATTCGGGCAAAGACAGCAGCGGAGAGTTTACAGGCCACAGACAGGGTCGTTCGTCTTCTTCAGAATCTCGGCTGGGTAGTCAATGTGAAGAAGGGTCACCTGGTTCCCTCGCAATCCCTCGAGTATCTTGGAGTCGTGTTCGACACGGCACGAGGCTTGGTGCTTTTGCCGGCTCGCTGCGCCCAAGCCTTGCGCCGCCTGGTGCGCACGTTCTTGGGGCTTCCCGCACCATCTGCGTGGTGGTACCTACGGCTCCTGGGGACGATGGCATCCACTCTGGAGGTGGTTCCTTGGGCCAGGTTTCATATGCGTCCACTTCAGAGAGCCCTGTTACGTCGGTGGTCGAACCAGTCCGATTCCTTGAACCGCCGATTGCCCTGTCCGAGACGAGTCCGGCTGTCGTTGCAGTGGTGGCTCTGCACGAAGTCCCTGCCATTGGAACAGCCGGTGTGGCTTCCATTGATTACCGATGCGAGTCTGACGGGCTGGGGGGCCCACTGCCAGGGCCATTACGCTCAGGGGACGTGGTCCGCCAGGGAGTCCCTGTGGTCGATCAACCGTCTCGAGCTCCGAGCGGTGCGGCTAGCGCTTCAGGCCTTCGAAGCGTCAGTTTCGGGGTCAGCAGTGCGAGTCCTGTCGGACAACTCAGCTATGGTGGCATACATCAATCAGGGCGGCACAGGAAGAGTGGCAATGGAGCAGGAGGCGGAAGCGCTCTTCGGCTGGGTGGAGGTTCGCCTTCTCGCCATATCGGCTGCGCATATCGCTGGAAAAGACAATGTGATGGCGGACTTTCTCAGCAGGGTGCAGGTAGACTCCGGAGAGTGGGAACTGCACCCGCAAGTTTTTGCGCAAATCGTTCGTCGCTGGGGGCCTCCGATAATGGACCTCAAAGCGACGTTTCGGTCAGCAAAGTCAGGTCGGTTCTTCAGCAGGAGAAGAGAACGCATGTTGGAGGGGATCGACGCTCTCATCCAGCCGTGGCCCGGCTCCGGTCTTTTGTATGTTTTTCCTCCTTGGGCGTTGATCGGCAGAGTAGTCCAGCGTATCGAGGCGCACCGTGGAAAGGTTCTGCTGGTGGCTCCAGACTGGCCCCAGCGGCCTTGGTACGTGGATCTGGTCTGGCTTCTCGACGGGGTTCCGTGGAAGCTTCCTCTCCTGGTGGATCTGCTAGTTCAGGGTCCGCTGCGCATGCCTCAGGTGGATCGATTCTCGCTTACGGTATGGCCATTGAAAGGGCTCGGTTAAGAAAGAAGGGTTATTCGCCGGCAGTCATTAACACTCTTCTTCGAGCTCGAAAACCTTCTACCTCGCTGACGTATGTCTGGATTTGGCGGATTTTTGAAGATTGGTGTTCACGGAATCAGGTTCGGGCTTTGACGGCTTCTGTCGCTGTTATTCTCCACTTCTTGCAGGACGGTTTCGACAAAGCCAGTTCCCTGAAGGTTCAACTGGCAGCTCTCGCTTGTTACAGGGGGAAAATTCAGGATGTACCCCTTGGAGCACACTCGGATGTACAGCGTTTTCTTAAGGCAGTGTTTCGGCTGCGACCGTCGCGTAGCGTGTGTATTCCCCCATGGGATTTGAATCTGGTTTTGCAGGCGCTCGTACAGAAACCTTTTGAGCCTCTTCGTCAAGCTTCGCTTAAGGACTTAACTTTGAAGACGGTGTTTCTCGTAGCTATTTGTTCAGCGAGGCGGATTTTGGAGCTACAGGCTTTGTCTTGCAGGCCTCCATTCCTCTCTTTTTCTCCTGATAAGGTCGTTTTGCGGCCGGTTCCTTCCTTTCTGCCTAAGGTGGTGTCTCCCTTTCATGTAAATCAATCCGTCATTCTGCCAGCATTTTCTTCGGACTCCGTAAAATCGCCCGAGGACGGCTTGCGTCAGTATCTGAAAGTGTCTGAAACTTTCCGTAAATCAGATCGCCTCTTCGTGCTTTTCGGGGGAGCTCGGAAGGGAGAAGCGGCGGCGAAGGCTTCTATTTCTAGATGGATTAAGGAAGCAATTGCATCGGCGTATATTTTGCAAAGCCGTTCGGTTCCTTTGGGTTTGCGAGCCCACTCTACTAGAGCGCAAGCGGCGTCTTGGGCGGAGCATAGCCTTGTCCCTCCAGTGGAGATTTGCAGGGCGGCTACTTGGTCATCTCTTCATGCTTTTAGTAGGCATTATCGGTTGGATATTGCAGCGTCTCGGGATTCTTGTTTTGGGTCGGCGGTGTTGCGCACCGGTTGGCAAGGTCCCCCCCGTTAATAATTGCTCTGTTACATCCCGGATGTGGAGGACTAAACTGGAGGACCGCTCAGAAAATGGAAATTACACGTACCTGGTAATTGTAGTTCCTGGAGGGTCCAGTTTAGTCCTCCGTCCCTCCCAAGGATCATCTTTCTGTATTTCCTATAAATACGGTGTGCTAACACCGGCATGCGGGGAATCGCGTGAGTACCATTTCTTTCGGTTCCTCGTAGTTGGTGTCTTTATTTCGATCCCTTTCGGTGAGAAGGGAGTTTTCTTTCTTCTGCTGACAGCTCTGTGTGCCTTTTGCTTCAGGTAAAGGGGGAAGAAGTAAGGTGCGCACTTATGGCTCTCTCGTTTGGGGAGGGGGCCACTTTTAATTATGGGGGGCTACAGCTCTTTATAGTTGTACTATTTTTCTTTAATGTGTTGCTGCTTTGAGTCTGCTTTAATAGTTCACTGGGGGCTGATGGGAGCTCTAGCAGCATATACCCTGAGGTATTCAAGATTCTGATTGGTCCAGTCTCCATGCTGCAGGAAGAGGTGCACTACCCGGATGTGGAGGACTAAACTGGACCCTCCAGGAACTACAATTACCAGGTACGTGTAATTTCCATTTCAGTGAGTATGAATAGCTGTATATCATTGGTGTAAAATAGAATGTTGTATATTACCTGCAGCAATTCAGCTAGAGGCTTGAGGTGGCTATTGAGAAGTGAAGTATGGATCTTTTTGTACTCACTGTTCAGTGCCCAAAGTAATGATGCGATGTTGAACAGAACTGACTGTTGTCCGACAGACCGACAGGATTTGAACCATGCAAATACTGTGCCACAGATACATGTTTCCACCAGCCATGCAATCATGATGTTGTGATCCACAGTGTCAAAGGCTGCTGAGAAATCAAGCAGCACTAGCATAAACATAGAAAAATAACAGAAAAAGACCACATGGCCTATCTAGTCTGTCCTTCCATATCAACAACTACAGCAGTCCCCTTTTTTTCCTTTAGAGATCCTCTAAATGCCATATAGAGACATACACATAAAAATTAATAAATAAAAAATACCATAGTTAAAAATATACATGATCACATCATAAAAGTGATAAAACCTAAAAAAGCAATGTATAACCAACATATTCAAACCTAATCACTAACGACTATATACGTGTTTGGTGTATACTTTAAAAACTCACAAATTGTTGTGTAGTCCTGAGATCTTGCCTTTAGGCATATAATGCAAACAATCACTAGACATAAGGAGAGGAGGAATGGTAATGAAAAAACAATGAACCATAAAAACAATAAAAGAGGAGATAAATAATAGAAAAAAAAGGAAAGCACTCATTTAAAAACATGAATGCCTAAAGGAAAGATCTAAAAAATGGGACCAAAGAGGACGAGTCTGACTAGTGTACAAGACCAACCTAGAGCAAAACCAATGAATGATCAAAGTAACCACATGAGCATAATGGACACACAGAAAAAAGAACCACCACTGGAGAAGCATTGCTGACTTGGAGTGACCCATAAATCGGCCCAGAACTACCTTGACATTAAACCTTGTGTCTCATACATCATAACAGTATTGAATAGGAGTGAAGCTTTCGTGCAGAAGTATGTCAATCGGCCTCTGATAGACCAGTACCCATATGAGCTTGCTAATGATCATATATCACACAAAATGCCAAATCATGGTATAGGCTGTGTATCATAAAAGTGAAAAAAATATATTTCAAAGACAAATTAAGAGCCAAACTGGCGTGGTTCTCTCAACCTCATCAACCGGTATGTTATGTTTGTATAATATAGAAGAAAAACGGTACAACTTACAGTGGACACTTCTTCACCCACATTCTGAACTCCATGATCCTTAGATCATGTCCTCAAACCATTTTCAAGATAACCAAACTCATAACGGCATATCTTCTCATATTTAAAAATATATCTATTTGCATACATCCCAGTTTTACAATGATCAGCTACACTTCTAATTATGCCTCTTATTCATAACTTAAATCTCTGACTAAGCCAAACAAAGACTAATAAAGTAAATATGACCAAACCAATATTGCTAATCTCCATGTCTTCCAGGAAAGCACCAGAGGCCGTCTTTCAATTGCACTAACCTAACATACTAGTTAAAAACTTCAGGGGATGTATATAGTAGCATTTAAAGGTTTCTTTGCCCAGACCACCATCCACCCGTTCTGCATTGTCCATGTTTTTGGTAGCAGCTCAAGTATTACAGACAAAGTGTTAAACTTTTGAATTTGGATACTCACAACCTCTTTACGCAACAGTCTCACTGTTTGTCTTTAAACACAAATGGGCAGTGGGGCATACCAAATGCCTTTGAAAAAAATTGCTGAGCACATACCGCCATATAAGCCTTAAAGTGACCAGTGAGCACCGGCTCCAACCCTTTCGTAAACATCAGTACGCCGACTACAACAGTGATGTGGAATCAATGTCCTAAAAAATACTAACCAAGGCACACAGGTACATTTTCTCAAAAGAACATAAATAATATTTTGCAGCTGTACTGCTCAAGCCTTGAAAGTCACAGGTCATTTAAAAACACATTCCAAAAGGCATTGTATGCATCACGTAGATCAGTACAACCAAAATCAGTATCTCTGTTATGCCATACTAATATTTAAAAGAACTCTAAAAGTAATTGAATCATAAAAGAGAATAAAACACCAATCTTATGCTATATTAAAGGGTTTTATACCGATTTGTATAATTTTGTGCTCACATTTCACAGTGTGCTATTACACTTGCCAGAAACTTTCAAAACCATGCTTCCAACTAACCCAATATCATATGAAAGCCGCTGACTAAAAATGTATTGGATTTCTGTATTACCTATGTTTGCCAAGCTCTAATCACACCTATTCTTGACTACTGCAACCCCATATACCTTGGGCTTCCAAAACAATCACTCCGACCCTTACAGATGGCACAAAACACCGCTGCTCGCATTATAACTGGTTCCTCAAGGCACGTTCATATCACCCCCTTCGTCTCCCGATCAATTCTCAAATCAAATATAAAACCCTACTCTCAACATCTTTAAAATCAAACAAAACCTCTCGGCAAACAGTCTGCAAACCCTCATTACCACTGACTTAAGCACTAGACCCAGGAGGAGATGTACTATGGACATCATCACAACCCCCAGCGCCTTCACCAAAGCGAAGCAATCTACCTCGGGGAGAGCAATATCTCTGGCTGCTCCCACCCTATGGAACTCGATCCCGGACTGCCTAAGATCCACTGTGGACATTAAGGACTTTAGAAAATTGCTTAAAACCACACTCTATATAGACTTCTTTGGTGACATCATGACCACAGAGCTCAACTTTCTACATCGTAATTGCTCCCACCCTTTCCCACCCCTGTTCCCCCTTCCTTATACTCCCCCCCCCCTCTCCACACCGTTCCCACAACCCCACCTACCCTATCAAATGATCCAACATGTCCTCCTTGTATATAGCTCATTCTGTATATAGCGCATCTTGTACATTCTTATTCTACAATATTACCTACCTAACTATATTGTAACATCCCACTGCATGCCTCCACCCTCGCTCATTGTAACACGTTTTGGTTGAATTGTAAACCACTTTGATTTAAGGATAAAGCTGTATAGAAATCCTTTTAAATAAAATAAATGTGACTTAAGACATCAGGGTTTCCTGTAAAGTGCTTCAAAAACACAATTACCTTATCTGTAGCGTCCGAATCATCGGCTCTCTAAGGTCATTGCAGACAGTGTAGGATGGCAGAGAAAAGAGAGCTGTCTTTAAAGGGGACTTCCTTCCAAACAATAACGTGAGCATGCATGCTAATCCGATTACAAGGAAACTGATGACTATACAGGGCATTACCAACTCCAAGGGAAAAATGCATGATGACCACAATGCTTTGTAGACAGCCTATCAGCTTAAAAAAATGAGGTTAAACATTTACTTTAATAAAAAGGTATACTGTTCCCATTGCTAGAGAGGGGGGAGGGGAGGGGAGAGAGGAAAGGAGGGGAAGGAAAGGCGGAGGAGGGGGAAGTTTTATATAGAAATCCATTACTTTTTTAGTCAGCGGCTTTCATATGATACTGGGTTAGTTGGAAGCATGGTTTTGAAAGATTCTGGCAAGTGTAATAACATGCTGTGAGCATGAAATTATACAAATCTATATAAACCCCCTTTAATATAGTATAAGAGTGCCATTTTATTCTCTGTTATGGTTTGATTACTTTTGCAATGCAATGTATGCCTTCGAGTCAGTCCTGACTCCTGGCGACCCAGAAGCTCCTGGGTTTTCTTGGCAGTGTCACCGGAAGTAGATTGCCAGGCCTTTCTTCCGAGGCAATGGAGGTTAAGTGACTTGCCCAAGGCCACAAGGAGTGCTAGTGGGAATCGAACCCTGGTTGCTTGGTTACCAAGCCAGTGTTCTAACCACTAGGCTACTCCTCCACTCCTGATTACTTTGAGTCCTTTTAAATATTAGTATGACACAATGGAGAGAGAGATTGATTTTAGTTGCACTGGTCTACATGATGCATACGATGCCTTTTGGAGTGTGTTTTTAGGGCTGCTGTGACTTTCAAGGCTTGAGCAATACAGCTGCAAGACATTATTTATGTTCTTTTGAGAAAATTTACTTGTATGCCTTGGTTAGTATTTTTTTAGGACATTGATTCCACATCACTGTTGTAGTCAGCGTCCTGATGTTTACGAAAGGGTTGGAGCAGGTGCTCACTGGTCACTTAATGCTTATATGGTGATATTATGTGCTCAGCTGTTTTTCTCAAAGGCATTTGGTATGCCCCACTGCCCATTTGTGTTTAACGGCAAACACTGAGACTGTTGCATAAAGAGGCTGTGAGTATCCGAATTCAAATGTTTAACACTTTTTTTTTTGTCTGTAATACTTGAGCTGTTACTAAAGAGCCTCTAACGAGGACAATGCAAAACAGGCAGATGGTGGTCTGGGCAAAAATGTTTGTTTGTTTGTTTGTTTTTTTTCCATTTAACTTTTTATTGAATTTATTCCATATATAATACAAACTTCATCATAGCCCAACATTTTACAGTTGTTAACCACCATTGACCGTCACCCTTGCTGTTATCCCCTAATATCTATTACAACAGTGCTTATTGCCTAGTCTGCAACCCTCCCCCCACCCCTTCCTCCCTGCACTATTACCCCCTTCACTTATTCATGCTTATTATCTCCCAACATTTCTCTCAAATTTATCACTTATATATGTATGCTTTCGCCAGTTGGCTCAATTGTAATGCTATTGTGCTCTTAACAGATTTACAGTGGTTAAGAACATAAGAACATAAGATATGCCATACTGGGTCAGACCAAGGTCCATCAAGCCCAGTATTCTGTTTCCAACAGTGGCCAATCTAGGTCATATGTACCTAGCAGTTTCCCCAAGGGACACAGGTTCCACAATGCTTGTATTGGTTCAAGCATTGATATCCTGGGTCCCTTCTTAATAATGGTTTATGGACCTTTCCTCCAGGAATTTGTCCAAACCTTTTTTAAAACCCAGCTACACTAACAGCCTTTACTACATCCTCCAGTAACAAATTCCAGAGTTTGATTACACGTTGAGTGAAAAAATATTTTCTTTTATTAGTCTTAAATAGTTTACCCTGTAGCTTCATTGCATGTCCCCTAGTCTTTCTATATTCTGATAAGGTAAACAATCGATCTACGTTTACCCGTTCCATTCCGTTCATTAATTTATAGACTTCTATCATATCTCCCCTCAGCCGTCTCTTTTCCAGGTTAAAGAGCCCTATCCTTTTAAGCCTTTCTTCATAGGAGTATCCTTCCATCCCCTTTACCATTTTGGTGGCTCTTCTCTGAACCTTTTCTAAAATCGCTATATCCTTTTTAAGATACGGCGACCAGAATTGCACACAATATTCAAGGTGCGGTCTCACCATGGAACGATACAGAGGCATTATAATATCTTTTGTTTTATTTTCCATTCCTTTCCTTATCATACCTAGCATTCTATTTGCTCTCTTGGCCGCCGCTGCACACTGGGCCGAGGGTTTTAACATGGTATCCACAATGATGCCTAAATCTTTTACGGCGAGGTTTTACAGAAAATTCAATGGGCTGTTAATTGCACCACTACTGAGGTTTTTCAATTTACTACGGGAGGGGGGTGTGCTAGCAGCTACCATGGGATGGGCTGGGATCACTGTAATACATAAAGGTTGTAAGGATCTGCAAGAGTGTTCCTCATATAGACTAATTTCATTGCTCAATTTAGATGCAAAACTATTGGCTAAAATATTAGCTACACGTTTAATTAATCGGGAAACTGGTCCATCAAGACTAAGCGGGCTTTACACCGGAGAGGCAGGTAGTGGACAATATTAGAAAGATCTTAAAAACTATATGGTCGGTGGGGCAAAGTAAAAAGGAGATCCTGCTATTATCTTTAGATGCGGAAAAGGCATTCGACTAAGTGTCTTGGCCCTTCCTCTTTCAGGTAATGGACAGGATGGTGTTGGGAGGAGAGTTCATGGGTTGGGTAAAAGCTCTGTACCGTTACCCGAAAGCCTGTGTTAAGGTGAACAAAGCATATTCCGCATTTTTTGAGCAAGGGAGGGGGACAAGGCAAGGATGTCCACTGTCACCCCTTTTATTTGCGCTATCGGTGGAGCCGTTTGCAGAGAGAGTGCGAGAGCAGGAGGACTTGAGAGGTGGTATAATGGTAGGAAGGACAGAATACAGAATATCCTTGTTTGCAGATATCATCATACTGAGTGTGACCAGACCAAGATGCTCTATACCAATATTAATGTGGGAAATAGAAGAATATGGGAGGCGGTCGGGCTTCACTATAAATTAGGCAAAATCTGAAATTTTGAATTTGTCACTAACAGAGAAAGAGCAGGGGATGCTCCAAAAGAAGTACCCATTTCGATGGGCCAAGGGGGCGATTAGGTATCTAGGGATCCGCATAAGCAATAGGCTAGAGGCATTGTATGATCTAAATTACATAGTTATCTGGGCAAGTAGAAAGTTTGCTGGCAGGGTGGGGGCAGGAATATTTATCGTGGTTCGGACGCATTGCAGCTGTAAAGATGATGCTCCTGCCCCATTTTCTGTTTCTTTCAAACATTACCAAATGGGTACCACGTCAGAAGTTAAAGCACTTACAAAGAAGCATAAATAGATTTATATGGCAAAACAGGGGCCCTAGGGTTGCTATGCCCATTCTACAGAGAGCTAGGGGGGACTTGGGGTTCCCAATTTTAGTAAATACTATGTAGCAGCGCAATTGAAAATGCTCTATGACTGGAACCGGAAAAGACAAAAGCATTGGGTTCAGATGGAAGACTCCTCGGTAAGGGGAGATGGATTGGAAAGGATGGTATGGAGGGAAGTAAAGCACCGGCAAACAGTGCCATTAACCCCTTTATAGTACATATATTGAATATTTGGAAACAAAATAGGAAAGCATTACTACAAGACGAAGGATATATACAAGGGATGACAATAGAGGCATGTTTTGAGAAGGGCCAGGGGTGAATATCCTGTGAAGATGGGGTCAGCGGGGACTTACACATCTTTCCCAGATAATGGTTAAAGAGGGAATAAGGGATTTTGAGGGTATTAAGGATCTATATGGGCTATCTAATAATGATTACTAAAGTTATATCCGGGTCAGTCACTTTGTGTGGCAGCAGAAAGTATGGTGGGACCTATGGAGTAACAGGGGGTGGTTCGATGCCCTCTGTTCAGGACACCTAGGTCAAAATGGAGCCTTGTCCAAGATTTATAAAGGGCTAATGGAGGGAGGAGAGGACAAATTAGAATTTATGAAGAAATGGGAGGAAGACCTAGAAGTACAATGGGATGCAGAGAGGTGGGATAAGGTAATTCTGACAGTAGCAGGAATATCTATAGCCACTCAAATTAAAGAAAATGCTTATAAAGTACTATACTGGTGGTATTGGACACCAATACGTTAAAAAAAAAAAGCGGGGTTGGGATCATCTGATCGGTGCTGGAGAGGTTGCCAGGAGAGGGGATATGTTACACATGTGATGGAAGTGCGGGCAGATCCAAGGATATTGGGATGAGGTACTATTGATAATTTATGAAATGACAAGCTATAGATTGTAAAAAGCAACAGAGGTCTGTCTATTACATCAACTAGAGGAGGATATATCGGAGAGGGAAAGGGGGGTAACTGCATCACTGTCTAGTGGCAGCAAGAAGTGAGATAGCACAATATTGGACAGGGTCGGAGAAGCCTCAGAGTGCAGGTTTCATCAGAAGATTGGAGAATCTGTGTTTGATGCATCAACTGACAGGGTTGCGACACAGGAAAGGGGGTAAGTGGGTGGAACCATGGAAAGGAGTTTGGAAATAGCTGGAAAAATGGACAGCACGCGAGAAGGAGGGGCTCTTCCGAAGGGATGGGCTTCACCTTAACCGGGATGGAACCAGGTTGCTGGCATTAACCTTTAAAAAGGAGATAGAGCAGCTTTTAAACTAGATATTAGGGGAAAGCCGACAGTCGCCCAAGAGCGGATGGTTCAGAAGAATGTATCTTTGAAGGATACTACCAAAAGCAGAGAGGTTCCACAAAAGAGTAAAGTAGCCCAAATGCCCTCAAGTATGGAGCAGACAGAGCTTAAGGATCCCAAAATTACCCATGTCTAACAATAGCCAAATTAATATGAATAAAATACATTCTCCAAAATGCTTGTATGCAAATGCTAGAAGTCTAAAAAATAAGATGGGAGAGTTAGAATATATAGCACTAAATGAAAGGTTAGATATGATTGGAATATCAGAGACATGGTGGAAGGAGGACAACCTGTGGGACACTGATACCTGGGTACAAACTATATTGAAATGATAGAGCTGATCAAATTGGTGGAGGGGTTACTCTCTATGTTAGAGAGGGCATTGAGTCAGAAAGGATTAAAGTTTTGCAGGAAGCAAAATCTGCTGTAGAATCTATATGAATTGAAATTCCATGTAAAAGGGGGAAGGCAACGGCAGTGGGGGTGTACTATCGAGCGCCTGGCCAGAATGACCAAATGAACATAAGAACATAAGATATGCCATACTGGGTCAGACCAAGGTCCATCAAGCCCAGTATTCTGTTTCCAACAGTGGCCAATCTAGGTCATACGTACCTAGCAGTTTCCCCAAGGGACACAGGTTCCACAATGCTTGTATTGGTTCAAGCATTGATATCCTGGGTCCCTTCTTAATAATGGTTTATGGACCTTTCCTCCAGGAACTTGTCCAAACCTTTTTTAAACCCAGCTACACTAACAGCCTTTACTACATCCTCCGGTAACAAATTCCAGAGTTTGATTACACGTTGAGTGAAAAAATATTTTCTTTTATTAGTCTTAAATAGTTTACACTGTAGCTTCATTGCATGTCCCCTAGTCTTTCTATATTCTGATAAGGTAAACAATCGATCTACGTTTACCCGTTCCACTCCGTTCATTAATTTATAGACTTCTATCATATCTCCCCTCAGCCGTCTCTTTTCCAGGTTAAAGAGCCCCAACCTTTTTAGCCTTTCTTCATAGGAGTAGCCTTCCATCCCCTTTACCATTTTGGTGGCTCTTCTCTGAACCTTTTCTAAAATTGCTATATCCTTTTTAAGATATGGCGACCAGAATTGCACACAATATTCAAGGTGCGGTCTCACCATGGAACGATATAGAGGCATTATAATATCTTTTGTTTTATTTTCCATTCCTTTCCTTATCATACCTAGCATTCTATTTGCTCTCTTGGCCGCCGCTGCACACTGGGCCGAGGGTTTTAACATGGTATCCACAAGGACGCCTAAATATTTTTCTTGGGTGGTGGTTCCTAATGTGGAACCTTGCATCGTGTAACCATAGTTTGGGTTGTTCTTCCCTAGGTGCATAACCTTGCACTTCTCCACATTAAATTTCATCTGCCATTTTGATGCCCAGTCTTCCAATTTATCAAGATCCTCTTGCAATTTTCCACAATCCTCCTGGGTTTTAACAACTTTAAATAGTTTTGTGTCATCAGCAAATTTGATAACCTCACTCGTTATTCCACTTTCCAGGTCATTTATGAATATGTCAAAAAGCAGCGGACCCAGCACAGATCCCTGGGGTACACCACTATTCACCTTTCTCCATTGGGAAAATTGGCCATTTAGCCCTACCCTCTGCTTTCCATCTTTTAACCAGTTCCTGATCCACAGTAGTACACTGCCTCCTATCCCATGACTCTTTAGTTTTGCCAAAAGTCTCTCATGAGGGACCTTGTCAAAGGCTTTCTGAAAGTCCAGATACACAATATCAACCGACTCACCTTTGTCCACCTGTTTATTCACTCCTTCAAAAAAACATAACAGATTAGTAAGACAAGATCTTCCTTGTCTAAAGCCATGTTGGCTGTCTCCCATTAGGTCATGACTATCTATATGCTGAGTAATTTTATTCTTTATGATGGTTTCTACCATTTTTCCCGGTACTGATGTCAGGCTCACCGGTCTGTAGTTTCCCGGATCACCCCTCGAACCCTTTTTAAAAATTGGTGTTACATTGGCCATCCTCCAATCCTCAGGTATTAGAGATGATTTTAATGATAGTTCACAGATTACTGATAGCAGGTCTGCAATCTCAAATTTCAGTTCTTTCAACACCCTTGGATGTATACCATCCGGCCCAGGTGATTTGCTACTCTTCAGTTTATCTAATAGTTGTAGGACATCTTCCCGATGTATCGATATTTCCTTCAATTCTTCCACACCTTTAAATACCACTTCAGTCGTGGGTAACATCCCTACATCTTCCTCAGTAAAGACCGAAGCAAAGAATTCATTCAGTCTCTCCGCTATCGCCTTGTCGCCTCTTAGTGCTCCTTTAACCCCTTTATCATCTAATGGACCAACTGACTCTCTCACGGGTTTTTTGCTACGAATGTACTTGAAAAGGTCTTTATTTCGCGTTTTTGCTTCTGCAGCAAGCTTCTTCTCAAATTCTCTCTTTGCCTGCCTTATCAATGCCTTGCATTTGACTTGCCAGTGCTTGTGCTGTTTCCAGGTTTCATCATTTGGCTCTTTTTTCCATTTCTTGAAAGATGCTTTTTTGGCAACAGCCTCTCTGACCTCAGCTTTAAACCATGCTGGCAATTTTTTGGACTTCCTTCCACTTTTCTTAAAGCGTGGAATACAGCTGGTCTGGGCTTCCAAGATAGTATTTTTCAACAACACCCAAGCTTGATGTACGTCTTTAACCTTTGCAACTGCTCCTTTTAGTTTTTTCTTAACTGTTTTCCTCATTCTATCATAGTCTCCCTTTCGAAAGTTAAAGGGTAGTACTGTGGATTTCCTTACTATCCCTCCTCCACTAATTAAATCAAAGGCGATCATGCTATGATCACTATTGCCAAGTGGCCCCAACACCCTTATCTCTTGCACTACATCTGGTGTTCCACTAAGGACTAGGTCTAATATTGCTTCCCCTCTGGTCGGTTCATGAACCAGCTGCTCCAAGAAGCAGTCATTTATTTCATCTAGGAACTTTATCTCCCTAGCATGTCCTGTTGTGACACTGACCCAGTCGATGCCGGGGTAATTGAATGGATGATGAAATGCTCAAAGAAATCAAGGAAGCTAATAAAAGTCACAGCACAGTAATAATAATGGGTGATTTCAACTACCCCGGTATCGACTGGGTCAGTGTCACGTCAGGACATGCTAGGGAGATAAAGTTCCTAGATGAAATAAATGACTGCTTCTTGGAGCAGCTGGTTCATGAACCGACCAGAGGGGAAGCCATATTAGACCTAGTCCTTACTGGAACACCAGATCTAGTGCAAGAGATAAGGTTGTTGGGGCCACTTGGCAATAGTGATCATAGCATGATCGCCTTTGATTTAATTAGTGGAGGAGGGATAGTAAGGAAATCCACAGTACTACCTTTTAACTTTCGAAAGGGAGACTATGATAAAATGAGGAAAACAGTTAAGAAAAAACTAAAAGGAGCAGTTGCAAAGGTTAAAGAGGTACATCAGGCTTGGCTGTTGAAAAATACTATCTTGGAAGCCCAGACCAGCTGTATTCCACGCTTTAAGAAAAGTGGAAGAAAGTCCAAAAAATTGCCAGCATGGTTTAAAGGTGAGGTCAGAGAGGCTGTTGTTGCCAAAAAAGCATCTTTCAGGAAATGGAAAAAAGAGCCAAACGACGAAACCTGGAAACAACACAAGCACTGGCAAGTCAAATGCAAGGCATTGATAAGGCAGAAGGGAGAATTTGAGAAGAAGCTTGCTGCGGAAGCAAAAACGCAAAGTAAAGACCTTTTCAAGTACATTCGTAGCAAAAAACCTGTGAGAGAGTCAGTTGATCCATTAGATGATAAAGGGGTTAAAGGAGCACTAAGAGGCGACAAGGCGATAGCGGAGAGACTGAATGAATTCTTTGCTTCAGTCTTTACTGAGGAAGATGTAGGGATGTTACCCATGACTGAAGTGGTATTTAAAGGTGCGGAAGAATTGAAGGAAATATCGATACATCGGGAAGATGTATTACAACTATTAGATAAACTGAAGAGTAGCAAATCACCTGGGCCGGATGGTATAAATCCAAGGGTGTTGAAAGAACTGAAATATGAGATTGCAGACCTGCTATTAGTAATCTGTGAACTATCATTAAAATCATCTGTAATACTTGAAGATTGGAGGATCGCCAATGTAACACCAATTTTTAAAAAGGGTTCCAGGGGTAATCCGGGAAACTACAGACCGGTGAGCCTGACATCAGTACCAGGAAAAATGGTAGAAACCATCATAAAGAATAAAATTACTCAGCATGTAGATAGTCATGACCTAATGGGAGACAGCCAACATGGCTTTAGACAAGGAAGATCTTGTCTTACTAATCTGTTATGTTTTTTTGAAGGAGTGAATAATCAGGTGGACAAAGCTGAGTCGTTGATATTGTGTATCTGGACTTTCAGAAAGCCTTTGACAAGGTCCCTCATCAGAGACTTTTGGCAAAACTAAAGAGCCATGGGATAGGAGGCAGTGTACTATTGTGGATCAGGAACTGGTTAAAAGATAGAAAGCAGAGGGTAGGGCTAAATGGCCAATTTTCCCATTGGATAAAGGTGAATAGTGGTGTACCCCAGGGATCTGTGCTGGGTCCGCTGCTTTTTGACATATTCATAAATGACCTGGAAAGTGGAATAACGAGTGAGGTTATCAAATTTGCAGATGACACAACTATTTAAAGTTGTTAAAACCCAAGAGGATTGTGGAAAATTGCAAGAGGATCTTGATAAATTGGAAGACTGGGCATCAAAATAGCAGATGAAATTTAATGTGGACAAGTGCAAAGTTATGCACCTAGGGAAGAACAACCCAAACTATGGTTACACGATGCAGCGTTCCACATTAGGAACCACCACCCAGGAAAAAGATTTAGGCGTCATTGTGGATAACATGTTAAAACCCTCAGCCCGGTGTGCAGCAGTGGCCAAGAGAGCAAATAGAATGCTAGGTATCATAAGGAAAGGAATGGAAAATAAAAAAAAGGCTATTATAATGCCTCTATATCGTTCCATGGTGAGACTGCACCTTGAATATTGTGTGCAATTCTGGTTGCCGTATCTTAAAAAGGATATAGCGTTATTAAAGGTTTAGAGAAGAGCCACCAAAATGGTAAAGGGGATGGAAGGATACCCCTATGAAGAAAGGCTAAAAAGGTTGGGGCTCTTTAACCTGGAAAAGAGATGGCTGAGGGGGAGATATGATAGAAGTCTATAAATTAATGAACGGAGTGGAACGGGTAAACGTAGATCAATTGTTTACGTTATCAGAATATAGAAAGACTAGGGACATGCAATGAAGCTACAGGGTAAACTATTTAAGACTAATAAAAGAAAGTATTTTTTCACTCAATGTGTAATCAAACTCTGGAATTTGTTACTGGAGGATGTAGTAAAGGCTGTTAGTGTAGCTGGGTTTTAAAAAGGTTTGGACAAGTTCCTGGAGGAAAGATCCATAAACCATTAAGAAGGGACCCAGGAGGATATCAATGCTTGACCCAATACAAGCATTGTGGAACCTGTGTCTTTTGGGGAAACTGCTAGGTATGTATGACCTAGATTAGCCACTGTTGTAAACAGGATACTGGGCTTGATGGACTTTGGTCTGACCCAGTATGGCATATCTTATGTAGAAAAAAAAAGCCCATCCAACCCCGGGACGTTGTCTACTTTTAACTGTTTTATGGCTTGCAAGATTTCCTCTGTCTTTATTGCTTTGTTTAACTGTTTTTGTTCCTCCTCCACCATTTTCAGAAGCTTTATGGAATCTAAATAACTATGTATTCTTCCCGAATCCAGAGATCCCTGAGCCGCATACAGCGCTTGATAATATGTTTTAAAGGCCTCCCGAATATCTCCATCTTTATAAACTAATTTCCCGTCTGTCCCTAATTCGCAATATTTGTGATCTTTCTTTTGTTTCAACTTCTGCACCATATAGCACCCTGCTTTATTTCCCCCTTCAAAGAAAGCCTGTTTCAATAGTTGCGTATGATATCTTATTGTTTTTGCCTGCATAGCATTTATCTGTGCTCTAACCGCCAACACGTGGCCTCTATATGTCCCTTTTCTATCTTGTGTGTCTAAGGCTTCTAGTTCCAATAATCTTTTTCTCAATTCCCAATCGCTCCCCTCCCTTTTCCTCCTTTTACGTGTCCCCCCCCCCCCATTTAATGAGAACTCCCCTCACTACTGCCTTATATACATCCCAAACTCCCCCCTAGGCCATCTCGCCATTATTGTTCTATCTAAAATATTCCACTCTCTCTCTCTCTCTCTCTATATATATATATATATATATATATATATATATGTCCTCCAATAGAGATTTATTTAACCTCCAAACTGAGTTCCTCCTCCCTCCCCATCGATTGTCAACCTTGCCTCCACTAATGCGTCGTCTGACCATGTTATAGGTTCCATTTCTGCCCCTTTAACCCTGCCCACCAGCTCCTTTGTTACCCAAATGTCATCCGTTCTAGAATAGGTACCATGCACCGGAGAGTAATATGAAAACTGCCTTGTCCGGGGATGGTGAAATTGCCACGCATCTATCAAACAATGCTGTGCAACAAAGTTGCGGTATTTATTCCTATCTGCTCTTTTGCCCTCTCTTTTCCCCGTTGCATCACTTACCGGATTCCACGTTAGATTGAAATCACCCCCACATATGAATTTACCATCCCCTAATTTCCCCACCTCGTCATTGAGTTTTACCCAAAATTCTCTTTGCTCCCCTGTTGGTGCATATACATTCATTATACAGTACCATTCATTCCCTATTCTGAGACGTAACAATATATATCTCCCCTCTTTATCTCTGATTATGTGCTGTACTCCACATTAAGGTTGGAGGCTATGAGGACTGCCACCCCTCCCTTCTTTTTATCCATTGTTTGATGCATAGAGACATGTTCCATACCCCTTAAGTTTGACCATGTGTTCTGTTGCTTGTTTTAAATGTGTTCCCTGTATGAGCACTAGCGACGCTTTTTGACATGTTATTTCTTTATATAGTTTCTGCCGTTTAAGAGGCGAATTAAGCCCCTTGACATTTAGTGTTACTTTTAACTTGCCTTAAATTTTTTATGTCCCCCTTCTTCGCTGCCCCACATCAGCTCTCTTCCCCCTTCCCCCTCCCTTCCCTGCCCCCCCTTCCCTGCCCCTTCCCTTTTCTCCACAAGGGAGACTTGACTTCCATTTGACTATCGGACTTCAGCCTGCCCCTGCCCCTCTATCCACCTACTCCCTTCCCACCCTTTAATCGCCTTCCCATCTCTCTCCTCCTCCTCCACCTTTCTTCCTTCCCCTACCCTTTAAAATCTGTCTTACCCCCTGAGCCCCTTGCCCTCTGCTCTACCCCCTGCACCCAATCCTTCCCCCGGATAAACTCTATCATCCTCTTCCTTAGTAGCAGAGCCCTCTTCTCCTCCCCTCCCCTAACCCCTCCTCCCTCCCTGCCCAGCCCCCCTCTGCCCCTATCCTCCCACCCCTTTCTCCTCCTCCCCTCCACCTCCCCTCCCCCTCCCCCTCCCCTCCCCCTTCACCTCCTTCCCTTCCTTCAAGTTCTTCCCCACTTTCTAAACAACATTTCCATATAAAACATTTGTCAACAGCCTACAACCCATCTCTGATTAGATGACTTCTGTCTCAAGTCTGTATATTGTTCTCTGCTTCAGCCTGTTTCCTGTTCCATCGCTTTTCTTCTTTGGCTGCCTTTGGCAAGTCTCGCCAACCTCCTGCCACCTTCTGATGCTCTATGCCACCTCAGGCTATCCGCCCTAGATGTAGTTGTTCTGCTGTCGATTGTTTGGGCTGGACCTCCTGCATCTTCCGGAAGATTTGTTAATCCCAAGTCTCCAAGCGCTCTCCAGCTTCCTCACTTGTCTTCACTCTCCGCGACCGCCCCTGCACTGTGATCAATAAACCAAAAGGGTACATCCATTTATATCTCGCGTCTGCCGCCCTCAGGTAGGCCGTGACCACCTCCATCGCTCTCCTGCGTTGTAGCATATCCTGTGATAAATCCTGAAAAAATTCCAGCTCGTGCTCGTCCCATTTGAAGTGCTTCAGTTTCCTGGCTTCCCTCAGAAGTCATTCTTTCGTTTTAAAAGAGCTCAAACATACCACAATGTCCCACGGTCTATTATCTCTTATGGGCCCCAATGTTCTATGGGCCTGCTCTATTTGTAAAGACTCTCCTCCCATCTCCTCTTGATCTGCTGCTTTTTTTTTTTTTTTTTTTTTTTTTTTTTATTGAAAGACTTCCAAAGAATACAAAAATACAGTAACCGCCAGGATCCTCAAAAAAGAAGGATGCAACAGTAACAGTACAACATCAGGTCACAACAGCAACCTACAATATGTCTTCATTTTTATACGTTTATAATGAAGAAACCTGGACCCCCCCCCCCCACAACCTCCCTACCCCCCCCCCATGTCATCCCGAACCCGGGACCCCCCACCCCCACCTCCCAACCCCCCCATCTATGACTTGTGGAGGTCAGAGCTCGGGACAGAGGTGAGCGTGAGAACACAGAGAAGGGGCCAACCGCCGAAGAGGTCGGTGTAGTATCCCCGTTTATCCTGGACTATCACGCACCATAACGCGACACAAAGGGCGCCCATACCAATTCAAAACGAGCCAGGCGCATTCTGCCAACCGCTACCCCTCGTTCCATAGAGTATGTATCCCACATGCGTTCCAGCCAGACCTGGAAAGAGGGGGCCAAAGCTTGCTTCCAGGCCGCTGCCAGGGATAGCCGAGCCGCATTCAAGCCGTGCCGGAGTAAGGCAAGTTGCAGAGCCCGGCCGCCCGGCACATGGGCCCCAAAAAGGAAAATCCCCGGATCCCAGGGGATACTCAGTCCCAAAAGCATCTGCAGCCGGAACTGTACACCTTTCCAAAAAGAGCGAATGCGGGGGCACGCCCACCAAATGTGTCCCAGGGTACCCCGCTGCCCACAGTTACGCCAACAGAGGTCCCCAGCCCCGGGATACATACGAGCGATCCGCGCTGGAGTCATATACCAACGATACAGCAATTTATAGTTCGTTTCTCGGGCATTAGTCGCAACCGAGCTCTGCCACAGGCGCTTTTCCACTGTCTCCCACTGCTGATCAGTATAGGAGAGACCCAGGTCAGAGCTCCAGAGCACCCTATGCCGTGTGGGGCACTTCTGGGCCCCCTGCAAATGGGCATATAGGGTCGCCACAAGACCCCTAGTAGTAGTACACCCCTCACAGTAGCGCTCCAGGTCTGTCAGGTTTCGAGCAACGTGGGGTCGAACGGACCTAGAATTGACCCAATGCGTCACCTGCAGGTATTGGTAGAGATGCCCCGCCGGAAGATCAAATTCGGCCTGTAGGGCATGAAAGGGTTGCAACCGACCATCTGCAAAAAATTGACCGACCCGGCTGAGACCAAGGTGTCCCCATTGCCGAAAAGCTACATCACTTAAACCCGGTGGGAAGGAGGTGTTATCAACTATAGGGGCTAAAGGGGATATGTCCACATCACGTGATCGAAAATGTTGATCCCAGCAACGGAGGGTATGAGAAACGTAAGGGTTACTAGTGCACTTGCCACGGCGGAGTCGTGGTCCAAGCCACAGCCAGTCCCCCAACCCCGCTCCCCCCACCAGACTCATTTCCATCTGCACCCATCGCTTAGTGCTATCGGCAATCATCCATTCCACCCCCGCCCGACACTGCGCTGCCGCATAGTACCAAGATAAATTGGGCATTCCCATACCGCCGGTACGCGTACGGGCAAAGAGAACCTGCCGTGCTAGGCGCGGGCGACGATAGTGCCACACAAACTTCATGAGTAACTTTTGCCAGGCCGCCAGAGTAGCTCGCGGGATAGGGATCGGGAGAACCTGAAAGAAGTAAAGGAAACGTGGGACAACCACCATCTTGACAACAGCTATACGTCCAAACCAGGAGAGGAGTAGGCCGTTCCAGACCTCCAAGTCCCGCCGGACCTGACGAAGCAAGGGATCATAGTTAGCTTTGAAAAGATCCGCCCGTTCCACAGTCAAATTCACCCCTAAATATCGTAGAGTGCCAGGCACCCAGCGAAGAGGGTAAGCCTCTCGAAGCTCCGCACAAACCGCCCCAGGGACCCCAACATTCAAGATCTCCGATTTAGCATAATTGATTTTAAAGCCGGAGACCCGAGAGAAATCCGCGAACTGCTGCATCGCGATGGGGAGAGAAGCAGACGGATTCACCAAGGATAAAATGATGTCATCCGCAAAGAGCGCGATCCGGTATTCCGCGGAACCAATGCGGACCCCTCGCAATCCCGGGTGATCTCGAAAGCTCTGGGCCAGGGGTTCCATCGCTAAGGCGAAAAGCAGGGGGGACAGAGGGCAACCCTGACGTGTACCTCTCTCCAAAAAGAAATGCCGCGAGTGTCCCCCATTAATCCGAACGCACGCCCGGGGCTGCTGGTAGAGGCTACGAACCCAGCCAATATAGTTAGGGCCAAAGCCCATTAGCTCCAGAACACACCATAAATATTCCCAATCCACCCGGTCGAAGGCTTTTTCAGCGTCAATGCCCACTAGCAACGTTGGTTGCGGGTCCCGCTGGGCCACATGAATAACTTGTAACATACGCCGGATGTTGTCCGCGGCCTGACGACCCGGCACAAAGCCAACCTGGTCAGGATGAACCAAGCCCGGAAGAACCCGATTCAAACGTGCAGCCAGCACCGAAGCATAAATTTTTACGTCGACGTTTAACAAGGAGATGGGGCGGTACGACGCCGCATCATGCAGGGGTCTGCCGGGCTTGGGTATCATCACGACCAATGCCTCACGCTGGGACGGTGGAAGGGAGGCTGCCCCCAAGACCTCATTAAACAGACAGGTCAGGGATGGTGCCAGGTGCGTTCGGAACTTTTTATAGTATTCCGCCGGAAATCCATCACTACCCGGCGCGCTGCCAGTTTTCAAATGCCGGATTGCATTTTCCACCTCATCAATCGTAAATTCTGAGTCCAACTGAGCCCGGTCAGAATCAGACAGACGCGGTAGGGCGGTCCCCTGAAGATAATCCTTCAAGTGGTCCCTACCAGAGGGCTCAGCTTTGTAGAGCCGCTCCAAGTAATCGGCAAAAAGCTCACGAATCTCCCGGGAGAGGACCCTCCTCTGTCCTCCTGCATCACGTAATTCACGGACCACTCTCGAGGATTGTTGTTGACGCAAGCGCAAAGCCAAAAGGCGGCCAGTTTTGTTCCCATGTTCGTAGAAAGTTTGCCTTAGTTTCCGGCGCTTATTATCTTTTTCTCTGTGCATACATGCATCTAAATTCACTCGGACTGTCCGCCACTGACGTAGGACCTGCCGCGACCCGGTTCGAGCGTGCTCCAAGCCTAGGCGAGCGGATTCCCGCACCAGATGGTCATGTTCACGCGTCCAAAGTCTGCGTGTGCGAGTTGCCTCAGCCAGAAGTTGACCGCGGGCTGTAGCCTTATAAGCATCCCACACCGTGGGAAGGGGAACCTCCCCCGTATCATTAAGTTCAAAGAATTCCTGAATAAAGTGGGCATGGTCCTGTACAGCACCCTGCCGCCGTAGGAACCTCACGTCTAAACGCCAGAGAGGGCGAGACTCACTACACATGCCGTCCGGGAGGGAAAGCCAGCACGGGGCGTGGTCTGACCAGGTTAGCGCTCCGAGTCCAGCCTGTACTCTCCCGTGCATCAGGCGCTGGTCCAGTAGAAAAATAATCAATGCGAGTATGGACCTGATGGACCGGGGAGTAGTAAGTATAACCTCTCTCTCCCGCATGGGCATCTCTCCATACATCCCGCAGGCCTAAGTCGGACATTAAGCGTTGAAGGGCTCTGGCCGATCCCCCCACTCCCCCCCCAGCACGACCCGTGGAATCCAAATGGGGTACCAGAGGCGTATTACAGTCCCCACCCAAAACAATAGGGCCTTTTGCAAAATCCGCCAGTAGGGCTTTCAAGCGTGTAAAAAAGGGCCCCTGATTCGTGTTTGGGGCATAGATATTGGCTAAGGTTAGCAAGCATCCGTCTAAGCGAACATTCAAGAAAAGCCACCTCCCCAGGGTGTCTCGCTTTATCTCATCGATCTGCAAGGAGAGGCTCTGATGGAAGAGCAGAGCCACTCCCCGCTTCTTCCGGCCCTGCGAATCGGAGGCCCACTCGCACTTCATTATATGGGGAACGCCTTAGCCACCCCTGCTTGGAGTTCTGAAGGTGGGTTTCCTGCAGATAAACAATGTCCCCTTGTAAAGTGCGCAATTCTGAGAACAGCAGGGACCGCTTCCGTGGGGAGTTAAGACCCTTAACATTAAAAGAGACAAAGCGCACCATTAAGAAATACGACCTAGCCCCGCACCACCGCTAGACACCCGAAAGGTCCCAAGGGGGGCTCGCCCAGATGAGTCCAGGAAATTAGTTAGCCAAGCCCACCCAATCCACCCGCTAAGAACAAAAGCCATAGACCCTCCACCCCTGCCCGAGATTACCCCCCAGATCCATGTTGAAAAGCCCCCCCTCCCACCCATCTCCCCCCCCTTCCCGTCAATACCACCTGCCTGTCTAAGTTAATACAGGACACGGTAAATTGACCACAAACCCCGTACCCCCCAAAATCCCCCAAAAGAGAAAGCTCAACCTAAATATAGAAAAACATTCCCCCCATCGCTCCCCACCCATCCCGGACCATCAGTCCCATCATGCCCCCCCATCAAAACAGTAACAGCAATAAAACATTTGCAGTTCAACCGTCGCCTCCCATGGATAATGGAGTGGGAACCCCAAGGTGATCCCTACCACCAGTTGCCCAGAAAAGGAAAATCCAAGGGACCCACTGGGCAAGGCTCCTTAAAAAAAAAAAATAAATAAATTAAAATAAGTGAGAGGAGCTCTGCAGATCCACAAGAGTGTCAAGTGGACTTGCCTACCCTGTGCCACTTGGAATGTTGGGGCTTGGGAGGCGGCGGATGAGGCTGGGCATTATCATCAACTAGTCCCGCTTGGCGAAGAGCTCGCCAAGCCTCAGAGTAGTCCTTTGCAGAAATCTTTTTGTTACCCAGAAGGAAGTTCATCCGAAATGGGAAGGACCAAGAATAGCGAATCCCCTTGTTGTTCAGGACCGCCGTGACTGGTTTCATCTCTCTCCGACGCGCCAAAGTGAACGCCGAGAGGTCTTGATAAATGGACACTGTCGCGTCCTGGAAGCGGACCATCTTCTTCTCCCGGCCTCGACGTATAAGAAGCTCAGCATCGGTATAGCGGAGAAATCTTGCAATGACATCTCGTGGCTGGTTGTTAGGAGGTTTTCCCAAGGCGCGGTGAACCCGCTCAATTTCCATTCCAGAAGCGTGCGTGGTAAGCTCCTCCGCCGACAGCAACTCCGCTATCAGCAGCTTAAGCACAGACGGCAGGTCCTCCCCGCCCCCCTCCGCCTCTGGAATTCCACGAAAACGCACATTGTTGCGGCGGGAGCGGTTTTCAATGTCATCAATTTTATAGGTCAGCTCCATGGCCTGCGCACGCTGTCTATCGAGAGCACATTGTAAGTCCATCAGAGTCCCATCATGGTCAACCACCTTGGCCTCCACGTCCTCCACTCGGGCTCCCAGTTCTGTAACGTCGGACCGGAGGTCTGCGACATCTTTCATCAGTTCTTCCCGTAGCATGCGGAATTCGTTGGCTAGCTCTGCGAAGCCCTTACGGAACTCTTGTTTGATTTGAGCCGAGGTGAGAGGCTTATGAGGGTCCAGTTCCTCTTCACTTACAGTCTCATCGTCAGAACCCGTTGGAGGAGAGTGGCCGCGTGGACTGCTTGAGGCTCCGGACTTATTTTGCAGTCTCTGGGAGGAGCGCATCCCCTCCCGAGTCTCAGAAGTTTTGGTTTTAGCAGCCATCTCGCAGAGCCGCCGGGATCACACAGTGTCAGGAGAAAAGTAGAGTCAATGCCAGCAACAGTGAGAGCACCAATAAGGTGATGGCGTTCAAGGTCCCACCAGCCCGGCGAGTGTCCACCAGTTCACAGTGTCAGGAGAGGCTGACAAACAATATCAGCAAAGCGGGGGGCCCTGGCGAGACAGTAGGACAGGGAGTGGTAAACTGCCTCCGTCCCCCCAGAAGAACAGCCTGACACTGATGAGAGCTAGAGAGCGATGTAAGGCAGTGGGAGGCTGAGCAGCAGGGGCCCGCAATGATGGATTCTGTAGCTTCAATGAGTGGCCAGATGTCAAAGAGGCCACTTGTGCAGGGCACCCAGAGTAGTTTCAGGAGGGCGAAGGCCTTGGCTGCACACTGGGCCGGCAGGGAAAAGGAGACCTGATGGCCAGCTGCGATCGCAGATCAAAAGCTGTGCAGGGGAGGAAGCAACATTCAAACTCACCCCCCTTTGGATGATCCGTATTGGAGAGGAAGGCCGGTGAGTGCCAGTAGTTGCCGCGGCAGCCGCCGCGTGGTTTCCACGTGGTCCCGGCTCTCTCCCGCAGGTCTGCAGCACTAACACCGAGCGCCACACGCTGAAGAGTGTGTGCCTCCTTTTATGCCACGGACCGCTGCTTGATCCGCAAGTGGGAAAGAAGGGCCCAGTCTGTCAGCCCCGCGGATGTCCACCCGGCGATTTTCAGCTGTGTCGGGAGCAGCAGCCGGCGGCAAGGTCAATCAGGCGCGAGGCCGGAGGCAAAAAAGAAAACAGTGTCCGGCAGGCCGCGCTGGGACAAGACACTCGTCGGTCCTTGGCTGCAAGTGGATCGCTGAACAGGGCCCCCAGGGGGATCGCTGGCTTGCGCTGGTCCAGGAGGGGGGCGAAATGCTACTGTTAGCGTGTGTTAGCGAAAAAAGAGGGGTTGAGGGGACGGAGCTCTAGTTGAGTGCGGCCATCTTGCAGCGGGCTCACGAGCGCCCCCCCGATCTGCTGCTTTTAAAAGCGCTCCAAATACTTTTGTAATCCTCACAGTTCTTGTATTTGGGATCCTCTGGGATGCCACACATTCTGTTGTATCTTCTGGACCGATCCTCCAAGTCCTCTGTTTTCACCTTCAGCTTCTCCTGGGCCTGCTTTATTTCCTCTCATCCTTTTTGTATGCTAGCCAGTACTTCCCCTTGTTGCTCCACCTGATTCTCTGTTTCTTCCACCCGATCTCCCAGATCCGTTATATCTTGTCTGATTATTTGTAGTGCCTCTTAACTCATTTTTCACTCCATTGATTTCCAGTTTAAGTTCCTCTTTCAGTTCTGTAAGCCACTGATTGATCATGTCAGCCATTCCTGGGCTCTATTCTCCCTCCGTCTCCTCTGCCTGCTCAGGCATTTTCTCAGCTGCCATTTTACCTTCCTTCTCTCCCTCCTTGTGGTGGCGCGTATGATGATCTAAATTCCGCCAGTTTTTCATTGCGGACAACTCTTGATTTATCCATTTGTGCTCTTTACTCCTCTGAATATTTATTTATTTATTTATTTATTTACATCTCTTATATACCGCACTATTTGCGATCAGCGCGGTTTACATAGAACAAACAATATCCGACAATAAACAAGAGTCAGGTCATTACAATGAACAGGAGCAGTAACTTGGATAACAGGGGAAACTATCTACATATGTGGAACATTGAACAAGGTAGCTGTATATATGAGAGATGGAGTTATTGTGTGTTGCTCATACATGGTGGCTGGGGTTCGGGGGAGGCTGTGAGGTATTTAATGAAGAGGAAGTGTTTTTAGACCTTCCTAAACTGGCTCAAGTTGGGGATAGCTCTGATGTGTGGTGGTAAGGAGTTCCAGAGGCTTGGGGCACTCAGACTGAAGGCTCTGTTTGAAGTTGATAAGGCGCATCTTGTCATCACTTTTGGTATTACTAGCATGTTGGCTGTAGAGGTTCTTCTTGTCCTGTTGGGTGTGGGTGTTTGTATGAGGTCACTTATTGAAGAGGCGGATAACCCGTTGATAGCTTTGAATGTCATCACTAAGGTCTTGAAGCTAATTCTGGCTTGGATGGGGAGCCAGTGAAGCTGCATCAGGAGGGGTGTGATGTGCTCTCTCCTTGGTGCTCCAAAGAGGATTCGCGCAGCGCAGTTCATGGCAAGTTGTAAGGGATGTAAGGTTGTCTGGGGGAGTCCTTGTAGGATGGCGTTTGCATAGTCAAAATGAGGGATGATGAGGGCTTGGTAGATGGTACGGAAGTCGCTCATCTCGAGTAGAGGGCGTATGTGTCTGAGGGATCTGATTTTGAAGTAGATTGCTCTTACTATTTTTGCTATGTGCTGCTTCATGTTGAGGTTCTGATCCAATGTGACTCCGAGATACCGTATGGCTGATTTTACTTGTAGTTTGGCGTTGTCTACTTCCAGTTGGTTAGGTGGAGTGAATTCTGGATTTCTAGAGATGAACAGGACCTCAGTTTTCTTATGTTGGATACGCAGATTTTGGGAGAGGAGCCATTCTGATATTGCATTGAAGCAGTTGGTTAGTGGGGTGAGGTCCGGGCGGTCCAGTGATATTGGCAGGTACAGTAGGACATCGTCTGCGTAAATCATGCAACTCACATTGAAGGACCTAATAATATTACAGATGGGTTGGATATAAATGTTAAACATAAGTGACGATAGGGAGGATCCTTGAGGGACTCCTTGACTTTGTAGGAATGGCTCGGATGTGGTCCCGTTTGATCGTACATGTTGCCATCTTCCAGATAGGTAAGACCTACACCACTCAAGCGCTGTTTCGGTAATGCCTTTCTCTCTTAGTCGAATCAGGAGAATCTCGTGGCGGACTGAGTCAAAGGCTGCCGCAATATCTAGAAAGATAAGTGCGAAACCTATACGTGAGTTGTCGATGCCTGAGATTAAGGTGTTGAAAAGAGTAGTGAGTAGTGTTTCCACTCCGTGTGACTCTCTGAACCCGTGTTGTGATGGATCTAGAGGTGCGTTAGTGTCCACATGATCTTGTAGTTGCCTGTAGACTATTTTTTCAACGATTTTGGCGAGCATCGGGATACTGGATATGGGTCTGTAAGACTCGACCTTTTGAGGGTCTAATTTGGTGTCTTTAAGCAGCGGTCTAACGGAGGTCTGTTTGAGCGTAGATGGGAATGACCCGGTGCTGAATGATAATCCTATCATTTTAGCTAAGATTGGGGCAAGGTCGGAGCGTAGATCTTTTATCCAGAATGCTGGACATGGATCTGAGTATGAAGTGGAGGTATTTAGGGTAGCAATGGTGTCTTCGATAGTTCTCTTAGACGGAGTAGTAAAAGAGGTTAGATATGCTGTGCGTGCTTTGTCATCAGGAGGGTCTGGTATCATCATCTCGTCAGTCTTGCATAATTTTGATTGCATAAATACGGCGTAATCCTGTGGGTGTATAGATCCAGTGCGTTCCGGGGTCGGTTCTTTGGCGAGATATTTGACCAGGTTGAAGAGGTCATGCGGTTTGTTTAATGAACGTTTCAGAGTGTCAGTGTGATGTTGTTTCATCTTGTCTGTGACTGCCCTGCGATGTGTGTGTAGGAGTTGGATGTATGCTGCTTGGTCACTGCTGGTACGTGATTTCCTCCAGCGTTTTTCCAATCTTCGTAGGAGGGTTAGAGACGCCCTTAGGTCAGCTGTGAACCATGGTGCGGATGGTCTTTTCTTTGGGGCTTTGGATGTGGGGGGACGGATTGCGATCGAGCTGAGTCTGCTGTTCCACGTGGATATTAGGACATCTAGGTCTTGTGAGGTGTCATCAAGGAGAGAGTTTGTTTCAGCCAGGATGCGTTCTTTGTTAAATGGGTGAAATCTTCTGGTATTTGCGGTTGTGTTTGTTTGTAAATTCGTAATGGGTCTCAGTGACTTGATGGGGGTCGGAATTTGAAAGGAAATGAGTTTATGATCCGACCATGGAACTGCTGTTAGTGATAACGTGATGTTTTGTGCTTGCTGAAGCACCGTTTGTGGGGCGTATATCAGGTCGAGAACGTTGCCCTTTGTGTGTGGGTTCCTGAACCAATTGGGTGTATCCTAAGATATCTAGGGCTTCTGTGAAGGCAGCTGCTTGATTGTCCTGTAGGGATGGTAAGTTAAAATCTCCTAGTATCCAGCTAGGTTTATGAGGAACATGGGTATTTGATGCTAAGTTTATGATATACAGTGGTTGCTGTAGATAGACACTTTTGTTCTCCCCCCCCCCCCCTTGTTTAGGGCACTTTGCAAACTGTTTTGCTGCTCTCACATTTGGTGACTCTTCAGTCCGCTGGAGTCTGACAGCCAATTTATTTTATTTTTCTTTTTTATTTATATCAGGACCTCTGAATTTGTCCCTGTTGCTACAAGCAGTCTGGATGATCGTAGTCCGCTTATCTTCACTATATGTACCTGCACTTCCCTGTTCCTCCTTTATATGGTGCCCGTGGATGTAGACTTCTCCCTCCAGTTCAGCTCCACCTTCTCTTCCTCTCTCTCCTATCTCGCCGCGCACACCTCCGGTTTTTATTTTTATTTATCTCCGCTGCTCCTCTACCAAGTTGCTGTTACTCCTCCAGCTTCACTCTCTGTCCTGCTCTTCCCGCTCACTTCGTCGGTCCCCTGATCGCAGTTCCCGCCAGCCACGCAACTCACCAATCAGGCCCCGCTCAGCACCCGATTCTGCTGCACTCCCTCAGATCACTGTTCTCACCTCCTCCTTCACTGCTCCGACTGGCCTGGTGCTCAGTTGCTGCAGCACTGACACTCGCTGGTCCCCTGCCACTTTCTGCTCTCCTTGGCGCTCTTATCTCCTCCGCACTCCAACATGTGCTTTCCAGATCGGCCCCTCTCTCCGCTTTAGCGGCATGTCAGGTAAGCGCCATATCCCGTTTCGGCTCCCATTATTTACTGGGGCTTCCTCTTTTAGTTCCTCCTCATTTTGCCTCCTGTTGCGCTCGTTTTGGAGTGCTCCCCCCTGCTTTGGCAAGCCTTAATGGCGGCACTTGTTCTTCACTCTGCCATTTTCTCCGATGATGTCACCGTTAGTCAGCAAAAATATCTTTAAATGCTACTATATACATCCCCTGAAGATTTTGACTAGTGTGTTAGGTTAGTGCAATTGAAAGACGGCTTCTGGTGCTTTCCTGGAAGACATGGACGTTAGCAATGTTGGTTTGGTCATATTCCCTTTGTTAGTCTTTGTTTGGCTTAGAGATCTAAGTTATGAATAAGAGGCAATCTCCAGGAACAAGCAGGAATGAGTCTTCACATATGGGGTACGTCGGTACCGACGGAGTCTGCGCGGGAATGCTTCCCAGCGTCCAATCAAAATGCTTTTGGAAGCATCCCACCACGACTGCGTGCTGCCTTCCCAACTGCCTCTCCTCAGTTTTTGTTTTTCCGCGGAGCCGGCAGGACGTCCTCCTGTCACCGCAGAAAATTCTTCTTTTATTTTTTAGTTTTCTTGTGGTCGCAGCTGCCTTCCCAGACGCCACCGGTACCGCCGGTGTTTTTCTCCCCTTTTTTCTTGTAAAATTTTCCTTTTTAAGGAATATTTTTTCTTCTTAGTGCTTCACGGTTTTCTTTGGCCTGCTAGGCCTACTCACTTTCCTTCATGGAACCGCCAGTCACTATTCCCAAGAAATGTTCAAACTGAGGCAGTACAAAATTTACTTAGACACCCCTAATTGGTGTCTGGCCGGTTTGGGTCCTGACCATTTTCCTCCGGAGTGTCCCTCCTGCAATAGTATTGTCGGAAGAAGTCTTCAACATCGGGTTTCCCTCGATACGCGGTCCCCATCCAGCTTCAAGGCACCGACCACTTCTTCTACACGGAATCAGGTAACCCAAAAACAGTCTGTTAAGACTAGCCAGTCCTCGAGTGGTAGATATCATGCACAGCATAGAGATGCCTCTGGCCTTGCCCTCGAACATACTGGTTTTAAAACCCCGGTGGGAGTCTTCGGCCTCCAAAGCCTGTGTGGGGTTTCAGGTTGTTCCTGAGGTTCACCCCTCACAGAACATACCTGTGCCATGCTCGGTGGTGGCATCCGCTTCGAGCGGTACCGATACCCCGGCATCGGCAATGGTGTTGGATGATACATTCCTCACCAAGGATCGTTGTCTGGCGGTCTGGCGTCCTGGCGTTGTCTGGCGTCCTGGTACCTACGGGACCGTTGGATACGCTCCAGGCCGATCCTCCAGTATCGGTATCGATCCCGGTACTGATACTAGTACCGACGTCGGTACCCTCCAGATGTGCTTCGATAGACTCGCTTCCTTTGATGCCGAGTCTGGAATCGATCTCCAGTCTGGAGGACTGGGTACCGTCTCGCCTTGGTACCGACACCAAACTGTACCGAAGGCACGGTTCCGATGATCCATGTCCGGCACTCTCGGTTTCTTCCATACCGATAGAGTTGTCACCGGCTGGCCTTCATCCACTGGTACCGGATACGGTGCCGGAGTCGGTACCGGTATCCACATTACCATGGCTGTTGGTGCCTTCCATGCTTCCCTCTTCAGTCTTGCTTCCCTCGATACCGAGTTTGGAATCGATCCCTAGCATGGACGATATGCTACCGACTGTTGCTGGTCCCGACCCCCTGCAGTACCGGCGACTATTCTCTAGGGATCTCCACCATTCAGGATCTTATATTCCTATAAGGTTGGATAGGTCCTCCGGTGCCAATGCTAGTTCTTCAGCAGATCTAGCCTATCCAAAAGAATTTCCCTCTGGGGATTTTTCTTTTCAAGCTTTTTCTCATGGATATGATGAGATCACTTGCCATTTCTATGCCTGGACAGGATCCTACACAAGGCAATGCAGAATCCCTGTATATTCCTGGGACAGCAAAGGATACCATCATGCTTCCTTTGCATCATTCCTTACAGGATCTCCTTCTACGAATGTGGGAGGCTCCTTTAACGGTGCCCCCACCTTCTAGGACAACTGATCTTCTATATCAGGTGCCTCCCTCTCCAGGTTTTCAGAAGACTCAACTTCCTCATCATTCCATTGTTGAATCAGCAATGAGGCGGGTGAAGAGTACTAAAAAGCATTCTTATCCGCCAGGTCGTGAGTCTAAGACTTTAGATGCCTTTGGATGCCAAACCTTCCAGGCATCCATGCTTTCTGCAAGAATTCTCTCATATTTTCTATATGGGATTATCTCTTGATGAGGTCACAAAGAAATTACTATCTTTGACTCCTTTTCTTCAAGTGACTATAAGTGCAGACTATTCCTCTCTGGTTAGTCATGCTCAAAATATATCTAGGTTCCTTATTCGTGCTTCCCTGGACTCCTTTGAGTCTGTTAGCAGAACCTCTGCTATAGTTATAGGGGCACGACGTAAAGCCTGGCTCCAGGCTTCAAACTTAGACAAATGAGCTCAAGAAAGACTGGGAAATACTCCTTTCACTGGAGAAAATCTCTTTAACAAGGAGTCTTTACTCCAGGTTGCTCAGTTAACCTGACATTCCTGTTTCCAGAGGCTGTTTTACGCCTTCCTCTTTCCCAGTTGGTAGGAAATGTCCTACCCAACTTTCTTCCCCTAGGGGGAAAAAGTTTTATTCTTCTTCTGCCCATCATTCAGATGTTCCCAAACAGGGGAAACATCGCCCTAGTCTGAAGAAACCACAACCTCAACAGGGTTCACAAACCCAGCAGTCGCAGGGTTTTAAATAAGTCATTTTTCCCCTTGTGTTGCTTGTTACAGGGACAGTCTACTTCTTTTTGCTGAAGTATCTGCACTAAATTTATCCTAACTTTTTCAAGATGTCTCTTCTTGAGACATTTTTTCCTTTACTCTAAGAGTCTTCATGATGATCATGCCCTCACTTGACAGATTTCTCTTCCTTTTCGGGAAAAGAGAAATGACAACTATTAATAAGACAGTTGTTTCCCTGTACTGGCATGTCTCATCTTACCTTTCAGAGACTTCCTTCATAGTCAGTCTCCTTCACCTCTGTCTTACCTCCCTCTTGCTACAGCATCTGGTTTGTAAGAGTGGCTCTTTTACACTGGTAAGCCCCTATGGTCCTCTACCTGTTCCACAGGGGGATTCTCCATTTAAGAGTTGTCTCCCCCTTTATTTCCTTAGGGCAGCTCATCAGACACTAGATAGTCCTACTATGTCTGTTGTCTCTTTTTTCCAATCTAAAAAGATGGGAAAAGAAATTTTTCGCCTGCTGCCCTGGTAGTTGCTGCAGATACACTAATTCCTAGTGGTTAAGTCATTGGTTCTGTTCACCACACAACCAGGGCTTCTCCTCCACTAGCTATTCTTCTAGCCTCCGTGCTAAACCCCAAACAGGTTATCAACCTCGTTTGGGAAACCCTATTATCACAGACTGGTTAACTTCTATTCTTTGCCCCTTGTCCTTGGCAGAATAGTTCTTACCCACTGGCTTTTAACAGCCAGTTTTTTCTTCTAACTAACCTGCAGCATGTTCTCTGCAACTCTGCAGAGTAGCTTTGCACTATGGGCCCTTGCTAGAGAGCATCATTTCTTGTCTAGCAGATAACCCCAGAGGGTTAGGAGGGATTTCCCCAGTCATATTTTTCATGTCTGGTAGGTGTTCCCTACCCCTACCATCTCATCTAAAATCTCTTTTGAGACCTGAGGCTCAGGCCTTTTCTTCATGTGACAACCTAAAGAATGGCAAATTCCCTGGCTTGGTCCATATCCCCTTGGTCTTCTCGCCAGAGATCTTTTTTTGTTTCAGTGGCAGTTAAAGGACGCCTGATACCCATCTGCCCTTGTAGACAGGTCACTATGGTATCTCCCTCCAGTGACATCCTCTATCCATTCTCCATACTGCAGTTCTGGAGAAATCTGGACTTGCTGCCTGCAGACTGAAGTTATCCTCTGCCTTTTTCCACGTAGGCCATCCTGGTTATTTAAGAGCTCAAATTCTGAAACGGATTTAGACTCTTTTGTCAGGGACACTATTTCCCTGACTTTTTCAATCATAACCAGGGAAGGAAGATTCTTGATGCATCTATTCAAGCGGGTATCACACTCCTTGCTGTTAGATGAATCTTTTCTCTCCCCATACTCCTATGGGGATCAATTTCTATAGACATTTCTTCATCCACATACCTGGAGACATCTGTCTACATGCCTACATATTCATATATCTATCTATCTATCTATCTGTGTATCTTCTGCCCATACAGGTCTCTCCGTATATATATGCACATATCCTCTATATGTGTATAACTTTAGGAATGTATGTGTGTATATATATATATATATATATATATATAGATAGATATAGATATAGATGTCTCTATAGAGATATATCTTTTAGGTAGATATGTATCCACATACTTATCTGTCTGTTTACATTCAGATATTCATACATTCCTATATGATCCTGTACCAGCATACTTAGGGTTCTACACACATAACCACTTCCTGTGGTGATCAACAAACGTCTTCTTACTATACCCTTTCAGGGTTAGGTACCCCTGAAGTTCTCCATGTACCCTTTTTCTTTCCTTAACCCATTCAGGAAAGACATTGAGGAACTTCAGTTTGTCTAAAGCTTAGCGCTTCCTAAGTCTGTCCTTAACTTGTTATCAGATACAGGGTTTTCCACACCCTTTCTCTCCTACTTGGACTGTTTCTACTGCCAGTCCAGCTGGGTCAGACTCTTTTTTTTTTTTTTTTTTTCTTTTGGTCCTAGGATTGGATTTTTCTTGGACCAACACAGCTTAAGCTTTCTTAATGGCACCTTCTGCGTCTTCCGCTGAAGTCCTACCTCTCCTTCCCTACCCCAGTTTTTCCCTGGGTCTATTTCTTCACCCTGAGGGGTTCTGACCTCCACTTGTTTTTTCTACTTTTCTTACCTCTACTTCTCAGTGAGGTACTCCTTGAGGTTTTCCAGTGGTTCTTCTAACAGATCCATATCAACCTCAGTAGACTTGCAATGCCAACAAGGGAGGCCCATATCTCAATTTTTACCACTAGATCTCCTCTCTACAGGGTTCTTCTCTGTAGAGGTCCTGTTCTAGTTCAGCTGTTCCACAGCACCTTTTCTGTATTCAACTCCTACCCTCCATCCCCTGGGGAGTAGCATGGCTCTTCTACATCCGCAACATGCTAGGACTCCCTCTGGGCATCTCAGCTTGGGAGTCCCCATATGTGAAGACTCATTCCTGCTTGTTCCTGGAGATAGCACAGTTACTTACCTGTAACAGGTGATCTCTGGGAACAGCAGGAATAAGTCTTCACAACCCACCCACCTCCCCTAGGAGTTGTATCTCTTTATCTTTCCTTTCCTCTCTCTCTTTGTCTCAGCTTTAAAACTTAACTGAGGAGAGACAGTTGGGAAGGCAGGAAGGCAGCACGCAGGCGTGGTGGGATGCTTCCAAAAGCGTTTTGATTGGACGCTGGGAAGCCTTCCTGCGCAGACTCCGTCAGTACCGACGTAGCCCATATGTGAAGACTTATTCCTGCTGTTCCCAGAGATCACCTGTTACAGATAAGTAACTGTGCTTAATTAGAAGTGTAGCTGATCATGGTAAGGCTGAGATGTAGAAGAATAGATTTATTTTTAAATGCAACATATGATGGTAAGAAGATAACCAAACTCAAAACGGCAGATCTTGAGGATGGTTTGAGGACCTGATCTAAGGATCATGGAGTCCAGAATGTTGGTGAAGTGTCTATTGTAAGTTGTACCATTTTCTTCGATATTATACATACATAATATACCGGTTGATGAGGTTGAGAGAACCAAGCCAGTTTGGCTCTTATTTTTGTCTTTGAAATATATTTTTTTCCACGTTCATTATACACAGCCTACCTCATGATTTGGCATTTTGTGTGATATATAATCATTGGCAAGTTCATATGCGAATTGGTCTATCAGAGGCCAGTTGACATACTTCTGCACGAAAAGCTTCATTCCTATTAGATAATGTTATGATATGTGACACAAGGTTTAATTTCAAGGTAGTTCTGGGCCGATTTATGGGTCACTGCAAGTCAGCAATGCTTTTCCGGGGATGTGTTGATTTTTTCGTTGTGTCCATGATGTTTGCGTGGTTTCAATGATCATTCAATGATTTTGCTGTAGGTTGGCCTTGTACACTAGTATAGACTTGTCCACTTTGGACCCATTTTTTTAGATCTTTCCTTTAGGCATTCATGTTTTTATGAGTGTGTTCCTTTTTTTTCTATTATCTCTTTTGTTTTTATGGTTCATTGTTTTTATTATCATTCCTCCTCTCCTTATGTCTAGTGATTGTTTGCAGTCTATGCTGAAAAGCAAGATCTCAGGACAGCACAACAATTTGAGTTTTTAAAGTCCTTGTTTAAGGATGCATTCCATGAGTCACACCATACATGTATAATAGTCATTGGTGATTAGGTTTGAATATGTTGGTTATATATTGTTTTTTTAGGTTTTATCATTTTTATGATGTGACCATGTATGTTTTTAACTACAGTATTGTTTGTTATGTTTGTTTATTACATTTGATATACCGTTCAAGCCAAAGCATCAGTTAATTTTTGTCTGTCTCTATATGGCATTTTTTGCCTCTTATATGATTCAGAATGTTATTTGTGTTTAGATTGTGATTCTGAATTCACAATAGGACGATTGTTTTAAATGTCTTTCATATTTACACATACATAATGTAATTATCTTTTTATGTTCTCATAGTCTCTGTTCATTGGTTATTTTATTATTTTATTAAGAATTTTTTATTTTTTTACATTTTGATTTTATTTTCTCACTATGTAAACATTTGATTTGTGTATTTGTTTTTACTTCCAGCAGATCATTGCCCCTGAAGAAGGCCACACTGAAACATGGCTGTGCCAGGCTTTGTTTCCTTTGTTGGTTGGTTTGGTTGCCTTGGCATTGACCAGATTTTCATAAAGCATTGTTTGGTACTCGCCTTTGCCCAAGTTTCTGGTATGTTTGGCAGCCAGAGATGGTGCCCTGATTGTGTCACGGCGTTGGATTGACTCCGTCTCTGGGCAGCAGATTTATCTTCCAAAGCCTGTTTGGCCCAACTAGCTTTTAAGGGGAAGCTTCCTTTTGGAGAAGCTGGTGAAGGACCTGGTCAAGACAATCTTACTGCCTTGAGAAGACAGGTCCAAGGGACCTGTGAAGTGGGGTGGTACACCACTCTAGTTTGTTTCTGCCCATCTACCAAGAGTGCACTGGCCGGATCCCCAGGGGTCTTGGGACATTCATAGGTTTTCCAGGTAACAAACATTCTTCCCATTTTCTTCCAGGCTTTGGGCTCATTCTTGGTCCTTTCGTGGAGCACATGGGCCCAGGGACTCTGTTCTCTCCAGAGAGGGGCTGCGCAATAAAGGTTTGGGAGTCCATTTGATGGTTCCTCTGGTGAGATGCAGTCTTAGCCTTTTCTTTTAGGAATGGGCCCAGGTCACCAAGGATCACTGGGTGCTAGACACCATTCAGTTCAGTTATGTCCTGGAGTGCAGAGAGACAATTCTGGATGCCTTGTTTGTTTAGCTATTTGATATACCGCTCCTTTGTAACATCATGGTGGTTCACAATACACAAAATATTCTGTAACAGCCAAGGCCAAAAAAAGAAAGAAACTACAATAAATGACAGGAAAGAGACAGAGCAATCTCCAGGAACAAGCAGGAATGTAGTCTTCACATATGGGTACGTCGGTACCGACGGAGCCTGCGCGGGAACTCTCCCCAGCGTCCAATTAAAGAAGCTTTTGGGAGCATCCCACAGCGCCTGCGTGCTGCCTTCCCGCCTTTCCCAACTGCCTCTCTCCAGTTCTTCGTTTTCCGCGGAGCCAGCAGGTCGTGTTCCTGTCACCGCAGAAAATTTTCCTTCTTTTTTGTGGTCACGTCTGCCTTCCTCGACGCTTTACTGGTACCGCCAGTTTTTCTTTGTTTCTGTATTTCTTTTCTTTAAAAAAAAAAAATCCTTAGTACTTTCCCATTTTTTTCCAGGTGCACACGCCATTTTGGGCCTTAGGCCCAAGATTTTTTCCATAATGGAAAAACCCTCCTCTGGTTTTAAAAAGTGCACCAAGTGTGGCGGGACCATCTCTGTCACCAACAACCATGAGTGTGTCTGAAATGTTTAGGTCCTAATCATTCCATCTCGGAGTGTATGGCCTGTTCCATGATGTCCAAGAGAGGTCGACAGAACCGAGCCGCCAAGCTCAGTACCCTTTTTCCCTCTGATGCAGCTTCAGTGGCATCGACGTCTTCCAGGGCTTCGTCTTCCTCCTGTGGATCTCAGGTAACTAAACAAAAGTCTAGCCAGTCCTCAAAGGGTTGATCTCCTTCTAAGCATAGAGATGCCTCTGGCGTTGCCCTTGAGGATTCTGCACCGATAAAATTGCCCCAGCGGGAGGCTTCGGCTTCCAAAGCATTATCGGGGCTCCAGGATGTTCTCGAGGCCTCGACCTCGGCAGAACTACTGGTGCCATGCTCTGGGGTACTGGCGGTCTTCTGTGGTACCGACATCCAGGTATCGGCAGCGTCGATAGACCAGAGAGTCCTGGCTATTGAGTGCAGTCTGGTGGCTCTCCTTGCAGTGTCCACGCCCTCGGAACCGCGTCAGACTTTTCAACCGGTACCGACTCCGGCACCGGTATCGGTACCGGTACAGATAGCATCGACATCAGTGTCTGCATTGCCGGCACCCAGTCATTCAATGCCCTCCGGTACCGATTACTCCCGGTACCGACTTCGGTCGGTACGGGTATCGGGCTCTTCAAGAGCATCCTGACAGATGATACTTCGAGTCCTCAGAGGAGTCTGAGGATTCTGACAGGTCTGTCGATGCGGGAATACTTCTCCCAGAAGAGCCTTCCTCCCCTAAACGTAGGATGTCTCCTCCAGAGGACATTTCTTTTCAAGATTTCATCAGGAAGGTGGCTCGAGGTCTGTCCATTACTGTGGCACCTGAAACAGAGCCCAGAGCAAAGGAGTTGGAAATTTTACAATATCCTAAAACTCCTAAGGAGGCAGCTACCTTGCCCATCCATGAGATCTTGCATGATCTCATGTTATGAATGTGAGAGACACTTCTTACCACCTCTCCTCATTCTCGTAGACTGGATACTCTGTATCGAGTCTCTCCTTGTCCTGGATTGCAGAAAACTCAGCTTCCTCACCAGTCTATTGTAGTGGAATCAGCTATGAGAAGGATCAAGAGTGCAAAGAGGATGCCTCTAATCCTCCAGGACGTGAGTGCAGAACTCTGGATGCTTTTGGACGTCGTGTCTTCCATGCTTTCTGCCAGGATCAATTCCTATAGTCTATATATGGTAATGTTCCTGAAAGAAGTCACAGGAGATTTAGAGGCCCTAGGCCCTCTTCTTCCTGAGGATAGAAGACAGGATATTCTCACATTGGTCAAACATGCCCAGGATGTTTCAAAATTTGTCAACCATGCAGCTTTCGACCATTTTGAGTGCATAAGCAGAACCTCTGCCATTGCCATAGGTGCACGTAGAATTGCTTGGCTCCAGGCATCTGATCTGGAGCTCTGGGTACAAGACAACTTGGAAATATTCCTTGTGCTGGTGAGAACCTGTTTGGTAAAGATTGGCAAGAAAAAGCCAATGAGATGGATGCTGAAAACTCCACCTGGGACAGATTGTCCAAGTCTACAGCTGATCCTGCAAAAAAGAAATCTTTTAAGAAACCATTATTTTCTAAAAAGAAAAAAAAATATTCTGCTTATTCTCAGCAGGCACGTTCTGCAGGTCAACCTGTCCGGAAAAGTCAGCAACCACCCAAACAAAGGAAGGCAAAGACTGCTAAGCCTCAACCGTCTCAGCAGTCTCAGCCTCCACAAGGTCTTTGACTTTCATCTAGAGAACTTAGCCTTCCTGACCCTCAATGGACCAGAGCCTTCCACCATTCCAGGAAGGTTATGCCATTTTGCCCCCAGGTGGGAGCAGATAACAGCAGAGCATTGGACACTCCATTATCAGAGAGGGGTACAAGCTGCACTTTCTGTGCATGCCGCCTCCCACAGTGGTAAGACAGTTCAATTCTCAGACCTCTCTCATCAACCTGTTACATCAAGAGGTCTCTACACTTCTTGCCCAAGGGGCAATAGAAGAAGTACCCATTCATCAACAGGGTACAGGGTTTTACTCCCCCTATTTCCTTATCGCAAAGAAAACAGGGGGATACAGACCTATCTTGGACCTCAGAGAATTGAACAAATTCCTGTTCAAAGAGAAATTCAAAATGATTTCTCTAGGAGCTCTGCTGCCATACCTTCAGAGTCAGGATTGGCTTTGTTCTCTAGATCTCAAGGATGCGTACACCCATGTTCTCATCCATCCAACTCACAAAAAGTTCCTTCGGTTCCTTTTCCAGGGAAAGCACTACCAATACAGGGTGCTTCCTTTTGGTCTGGCCTCAGCTCCAAGAGTGTTCACGAAATGCATGGCTGCGGTAGCAGCATTTCTCTGCACTCTAGGCATCTTCCTCTACTTAGACGACTGGCTCATTCGAGCCCCATCAGAGTCAGAGGCCAGGACTTCCCTATCTTGCACAATGCGTATCCTTCAGTATTTGGGTCTGGTCATAAACATCCCAAAATCCAGTCTAACTTCCACTCAGTCTCTAGAGTTCATAGGAGCTTTGGATATCAAAAGGGCAAGGGTCTATCTCCCCCAGGCCCGTTGCCTTCGCATGGTGCAGTTAGCTTCTCAAGCAGTGCTAAAACCTTCCCTCACTGCCCGAGAAATGCTACAACTACTAGGCCACATGGCATCCACAGTGCATGTGGTTCCTTATGCTCGCCTCCACATGAGAGCAGCCCAGTGGACTTTATCCACCCAATGGACTCAGGCATCAGGATGCCTGTCAGACAAAATAGCAAACACAAATCGTCTTATTTTGTCCCTCCAATGGTGACAGTCCTCTCAAAACCTGTTGTTGGGGTCCCCTTTTCAACAACCCTTACCCCAGGCAACTCTCACAACAGATGCTTCACCAATGGGTTGGGGAGCTCATCTACAAGACCTCTCCACCCAAGGCACCTGGACTCCACAGGAGACTCATCTACATATCAATCTCTTAGAACTCAGAGCAATCTTCCTTGCTCTTCGAGTGTTCCACACCCTGCTCAGCTACATGGCAGTCCTCATTCATACGGACAATCAAGTAGCCATGTTCTACGTGAACAAGCAGGGGGGAACAGGCTCTCTGTCGCTTTGCAACAAAGCTGTGCAACTATGGGCCCTCGCCAGAGAGCATCAGATTCATCTCCTGGCAGTGTATCTTCCAGGCATACAAAACCCTTGGGCAGACAGACTCAGTCGGGTTCTGCTTCCACACGAATGGTCTCTACATGCAGACCAGGTGGCCAAGATTTTTCAAATTTGTGGAACCCCGGACATAGACCTCTTTGCAAGTCCGTGGAATGCCAATCTTCCCCGGTTCTGTTCCAGAATTCCGGCTCAGGGCTCTCAGGCCAGGGATGCCTTCCTCCTTCACTGGGGTCAGGACTTCCTTTATGCCTTTCCGCCCATTCCCCTAATTCTCAAAACCCTATTCAAGCTTCAGAGAGACAGAGGCCATATGATTCTCATAGCACCACATTGGCCACAGCAAGTGTGGTACCCTCTGCTTCTACAACTCTCTCAAGCTCCCTCCCTGGAGTTAGGGTCTGCTCCAGATCTCCTGTCTCAGGAGGACGGAATGTTATGGCATCCCAATCCCCAATCCCTGCATCTCAGGGCTTGTTTGCTGAAGGCCTAGATCTTCATGATCTTAACCTTCCTCAGACGCTCTTATGCTTTATGCTTCCAGGAAACCTTCCACAAGACGCACTTATGCTTTCAAGTGGAAAACGTTTACCATATAGTGTTCGCAGAAGGGTCTTAACCCCCGTGCGATACCTCTGGAATCATTGCTGGAGTATCTCCTTCATTTATCCAATGCAGGACTTAAGACTAACTCAGTAAGAGTCCATTTGAGTGCCATTGCAGCTTCTTTCAAGCCTCTGAATGGACAACTTATTTCCTCCCATCCTATTGTAACAAGATTTATGAGAGGCCGCCTTCTAACTAAGCCTCCCATTAGGCCATCTCCAGTGGCATGGGAGTTAAACCTAGTTCTTGGTCAGCTCATGAAGCCGCCTTTCGAGCCTTTGGCTACTACATCATTGAAATTCCTTTCTTGGAAAGTTATCTTTCTCATTGCAATCACATCAGCACGTCACATCAGTGAGTTGCAAGCACTAGTAGCTGATCCACCTTATACAAGGTTCCATCATGACAAGGTAGTCCTTAGGACTCATCCACACTTCATGCCGAAGGTGGTCTCGCCTTTCCATTTAAACCAAGCGGTTTACCTGCCTATTTTTTTTCCAATGCCTCATGCATCTAATGCAGAAAGGAATCTTCATACTTTAGACTGTAAAAGGGCTTTAGCCTTTTACTTGCAAAGAACACAGCAACATAGAAAGTCTTCTCAACTCTTTGTTGCTTTTGATCCTTCTCATTTGGGACTTCCAGTCTCCAAGAGAACACTGTCCATCTGGATTGCACAGTGTATTTCCTTTGCCTATCGAGTAAGAACCTTCCTCTGGAGGGCCATGTCACAGCTCACAATGTGAGAGCCATGGCAGCTTCAATGGCTCATCTACACTCTGTGCCTATCGACGACATCTGTCGAGCAGCCACTTGGGCCTCGGTTCATACCTTCACAGCCCATTACTGCTTGGACAAGGACTCCCGCCGGGATGCCTTGTTTGGTCAGGCTGTTCTTCAACACCTGTTCCAAACCTAATCAATTCCTACCCGCCATCCCTGGTAGGATGCCAGAGATCCATGGGGGGAAGTGGAGCCCTTCACAGGGGCACACAATTTCTGGGGTCTCTTCCTGGCATCTAAAGCTAGGGAGTCCCCATATGTGAAGACTACATTCCTGCTTGTTCCTGGAGATAGCATAGTTACTCACCTGTAACAGGTGATCTCCGGGAACAGCAGGAATTTAGTCTTCACAACCCACCCACCTCCCCTAGGAGTTGTATCTCTCTATCTTTCTCTTTCCCTCTCTCTTTGTCTCAGCTTTAAACTCAACTGGAGAGAGGCAGTTGGGAAAGGCGGGAAGGCAGCATGCAGGTGCTGTGGGAAGCTCCCAAAAGCTTCCTAATTGGACGCTGGGGAGCGTTCCCGTGCAGGCTCCGTCGGTACTGACGTACCCATATGTGAAGACTAAATTCCTGCTGTTCCTGGAGATCACCTATTACAGGTGAGTAACTATGCTATCACACAGAAAACTAAGAGTCATGAGAGAGGGCGAGAAGGGGTCAAGTCAGGCTTAGGGGTAGGTCAAACGCACCACAGAAGAGGTGGGTCTTCAGAAGGTTCTTAAATTTGGGGAAGGAAGGCTCCTGGTGTAGGAATGAGGGAAGGGAGTTCTAGAGAGACGGGCCAAGAAAAACAAAGGTGGACTCTTTGTGGGTCTGCATCAAGTGTGCCACTGTGTGGATCACCTTGGAGAAGTTGCTGCACCTAAAGGCTGTGGTACCCGTCCCTCCAGATGAGCGGGACGAGCAGATACTCCGTCTATTTTAGAGTGCCAAAAAGGATGGTTCCTTCCAGCCCATTCTGGACCTCAAGGGGGTCAACAGGCACGTGTATGTCCTGCACTTCTGGATGAAAACCTTGCACTCTGTGATTCAAGCAGTGTGCTGAGGGGAGTTCTTGGCTTCTGTGGATCTGGCCAAAGCATATTTTTATAGCCTGATCTGGGTGGGTCAGCAAAGAGATCTGCATTTTTCTCTGCTTGGCTCTCGCTATCAGTTTGCTGCCCTCCCTTTCAGGTTATCCACCATCCCAAGGATGTTCTCCACCATCCCAAGGATGTTCTCCAAGGTCATTGCAGTGATGGCGTCGATGCTGCGGCACCGAGGGATCTGTATCCATCCATATCTGGATGACTGGCTCATTCGGGCTCATTCCCTTTCAAAAGCATCTCGGGTGGCGTCCCATGTGGTGTCCTTTTTGGGTGATCAGTCAGGGAAAGAACCAACTGTTGTCTTTCCAGTCCCTGAAGTTCCTGGGAACATGTTTTGACACTCAAGTGGGCAGAGGTGCCTTGCTAGAAGAGAAAGTTAAGACTGTTGGCTTGCCTAGTGGTGGTCTGTGTGCAGTGGGCTCCCAGAGTCTTGGATTATCTTCAGCTTTTTGGATTGATAGCAGCGACCATAGAGATGGTGCTGTGGGCACATGCGACGGCTCCAGCGATCTTTGCTGACTCTGTGGTCCCAGAGTTTTCAGAAGTTCATACACAGGCTCCCACTTCCATTGATGAAGTCCAGCCTTCGGTGATAGCAGCCCGGTCATCTGAGGAAGAGCATGCTGCTGGACGATTTTCTCCTGGATCCTGCTGACGATGGATGCCACTCTGGCTGGGGAGTCCATTGCCAAGACCATACGGCCCAAGGTCATTGAAACCACAGGGAAGTTCCTGGTGCGGGAGAAGTTCAAGATGCTCTCCCTTGGAACATAGCTGCCCTACTACCAGCAGGGAGATTGGCTATGCTCCTTGGACCTAAAGGATTTTTACCCCCACATCCTTATTCATCCCAGTTACAGGCAGTACTTAAGGTTCATGGTTAGGTGTGACCACTACCAGTACAAGGTAATACCCTTCGGCCTAGCCACTGCATTAAGAGTCTTCACCAAATGCCTGGCAGTGGTGGTCTCCTATCACCTTCTCCAAGGGGCTTCGTCTTCCCATACCTGGATGACTGGCTCGTGAAAGCGGACACAGCCACCGAGGTGCAACAGACCACGGCCCACATCTTCAAGATCCTGAAACATTTGGAGTTCATGATGAACCACCCCAAATCTCACCTCACTCCAGCTTAGGATCTGGAGTTCATAGGAACTAATCTGGACACTCTCCAGGCCAGGGCCTTCCTCCCTTTGGACAGGGTGGATCGCCTCAGGGCCCTGGCCATCGAGGTGCAATGCCATCATGCAGTGTCGGCGCGGTCCATGCTCCGCCTACTAGGCCACATGGCATCCACAGTCCATGTGGTTCCCAACACCCGCCTCCAAATGTGGGCAGCTCAGTTGTGTTTCCGCTTACAGTGGACACAAGCCACGGGCAGGCTCTCGGACAGGGTCTGTGTCCCGTCAGCTAGCAGAGTCACTCGACTGGTGGCAGAGCACAAAGCACCTGCAGAAGGGCGCATGCCCTTCCAGCTCCCAAGCCCCCAGAGGGCTCTCACCACAAGTCCCTACTGGGCTGGGGCATCCACTGCGAGGAACTGTGCATGAGGGCAGCTGGATCCTAGCCGAGAGCCAGCAACAGATCAACCTGCTGGAGCTCAAGGCCATTTTTTGGCCATCAAGGCCTTCCACCACCGCCTGTGGAACCAGTCAGTGCTAGTCCAACAGACAACCAGGTTGCGATGTTCTTTGTGAACAAGCAGGGGGGCACAGGGTCCCAGCTCCTCTGCTAGGAGGCAGTAGCCCTCTGCTCATACGCAATCCGTCAGGGAATGCTCTTCAGTGCGGTATACCTTCCGGGTTAAGACAATACCCTAGCAGACAGACTGAGCAGGGTCCTCCTAGCTGCACAAATGGCAACTAGACCCCAGGGTGGCGCAGTGGCTATTCTGACTGGGGAACCCCAAGTCTGGACTTCTTTGCCAGTCCAGCCAGTGCTCAGCTGCCCCGCTTCTGCTGTCCCCCCAACCGCATCTGTCCCGGATAGCAGCAGATGCCTTCCTCATTTCATGATCAGAGGGCCTTCTGAATGCCGTCCCTCCCATGCCACTAATCGCCCAGAACCTTCTCAAGATCCTGCGGGTCAAGGCCTCTATGATCCTGGTGGCCTGCGGTGGTCCAGGCAGCCTTGGTTTCCCCTGTTGCTCCACCTCTCAACAGAGCTCCTGGTCCCTCTGGGGAATGCCCCAGGGCTGCTGACCCAGGAGGAGGGCTCTCTTCACCCCAGCCTGGGGTCCCTGTCACTAACAGCATGGCTGCTGAGCTGGTCGCCTTAGCACCCTTCAACCTCCCAAGGGAGGTGGAGGAAGTCATCCTAGCCTCTTGTAAAAATTCCACAAGACAAGCCTACACCTTCAAGTGGGTTCTCTTGCCAGATTTGCACAATACTGCTGTACTTGCTCCACCTTTTGCAGACTGGACTCGTCCATCTCTGTCAGAGTGCACCTGAGCGTGCTTTCAGTGCATCATCACTCCATAGAGGGAAAACCTTTCTGTGCAGCCCCTCATTAACCAATTTATGCAGAGCCTGCTGTTCTCTAACCACCCATCTGCCCAGCAGAATGGGATCTCAACGTGGTTCTGGCGCAGCTCACCAAGCCACCTTTCAAACCTCTGGCTACCTGCTATTTGCATTATTTCTCCTGGAAGGTTGTCTTTCTGGTGGCGCTCACCTCTGTCCACAGTGTCGGTGAGATTCAGGCCTTGGTGGCTGTGCCATTTTACACCAGGTTCTACAAAAATAGTCATGCTTTGCATCCACCCTAAATTCCTTCCGAAGGTGGTATCTGCCTTCCACCTCAACCAGGGAGTGGTGCTCCCCACCTTCTTTCCACGGCCCCACGCCGACAAGGTGGCGGCTGTTCTCCATACTCGGAATTGTAAGTGGGCCCTGTCCTTCTATCTGCCATGTACCCAGGGCCACTGCAAAGCCTTGCAGCTTTTCATTTCATATGACCCCAGTCGACTGGGGGAGGTTGTCACCAAGCAAACCCTGTCCACCTGGATGGCGGACTGCATCATCTTCGCCCACAGTCAGGCTGGGCTTTTGTTGGAGTGCCAGGTCACTGCACAACAGGCAGGACTCTGGCGACCTCTGCTGCAAGCCTACGCTCTGTTCCTATGGCAGATATATGCCACCTGGTTCTCAGTTCACACCTTTGCAGCTCACTACTGCCAGGAAGAGGGAGTCTCAATGTCACAACACCTTTGACCAGGCTGTACTCCATAATCTGTTTAGGATTTAGGCAACTCCTGCCCTCCCACCCTTCTTGTTCAGGCTTCCGGAGCGATGTTTCTCCCTGGACACTGGAGTCTTTCCTCACTCGCTTGCGGCTGCTCACGGCTGGGTCATGTTTTTCTACAGGGTCTCAGTAGCCCGTAGCTAGGGAGTCCCATATGTGAGGACTACCTTCCTGCTTGTTCCTGAAGAAAGCGTTGTTACTCACCTTTAACAGGTGTTCTCCAGGGACAGCAGGAATCAGTCCTCACAACCCTCCCTCCTCGCCTTGGAGTTGCTGTACCATTTTTGCCATCTTCTTTTGTTGGTTCTAGCTGTGTCATCTGAGTAAGATGGCATCCTTGGGCGGGAAGGGGACCATGCATGCATGGTGGCATCTACCAAAGGCTTTCTTTAAAAATTGGGGAGGACCACGTGATGTGTGAGTGAGGGTGGACGTGTCCCGCTCGCTCCGGTGCAGCCCCAACAATTAATCGGCCAATTTATCTCTCAATCTCGGTGATTGCTTCCTCCCACCTCAGTGGTCACGCTTGTGAGATTCGGCGCAGCCTGCATTGCTTCCCACCCTGCCTGACGATGCCTTTAGCACCGAAAAAAGACCGCGAAAAGCCAACGAGAGCGGGGCCCTCCTCCGCGGCCCTGACACACAGCCGTCCTCGCCGAGTGGAGACAGTGTAGACTCGGCCACAGCCGAATTGGCCAAAGAGGTGGTCAAGCTACTTGATCCTAAGTTCGATCTGTTACTAAAAAAGCTGGATGGTATGGAAGAAGCCTTAACGGCTTTTGGGAATCGAATGGACGAGGTGGAACTCCGCGTGGCGAGTGTGGAGGAGAACGAGGGCACCCGAGACAGAACGCTTGAAGCCCAAACGCAACAGCTACGTGAGCTACAACAGAAACTGGACGATCTAGAGAATAGATCTAGGCGCAATAATCTGCGTATTGTGGGCATCGGAGAAGACAAACTGGAACGGGAGCTGTTGGCCTTTCTGGAGCGCTGGTTGCCAGAGGCTTTAGGCCTGACTGATCTGGCGGCGAACTTTAAGATCGAACGAGCTCACCGGTTGGGTGCCCGTCGGGAAACAACAGAGCGACCACGAGTTGTCATTTTGCGCGTTTTGAACTTTCAACATAAAATGCAAATCTTACAGGAATACCGGAAGAAGGGTGAGCTGATGTTGGGCAACCGCAAGATCCTCTTATTCCAAGATTATTCTGCGCCAGTGGCGGCACGGAGACGAGAATTTGGCCCGATCTGTGCGGAACTGTTTCGGCGCCATGCGAGATTCACACTGGCATTCCCAGCCACGCTGCGCATCACTCATCAGGGTCAGACTCACATATTTGATAACGTGAGTGCGGCGCAGCAATTTCTCGCGAAATGGCAGACATCGGACCTGGCTGTATGAGGCGCCGCGGGTTTTTGGGTGACCCTGAATGGCCTGAATACTGGACTGGCACGCTGGCAGAGAGCCCGGGTGGGAGGCCTCGGACGCATGGCCGGCTGAGAGTTCATTTTATTCTGCTTGGCCTGGATGAGCCGGACTTCCGTTGTTCTCAGCTAATGTCTGCAACCTGATATGCTCCTCTGTAACTTACTATACTTTTGTTTTTTGTTTTTTTTGTTTTTTTCTTCTCTTCTTTGTATATTCTGCTTTTATATTCTGCCTTCCTTATGTTGCCAGGTTATCATATTCACTGGCTATGTGGGTGGGTTGTCTAGTATCTTTTGTAGGTGCGCTATATAAGTGGGAGGGGGGGGGGTGGGCAATGTTGGGGCTGCCCCGCGGCATCACTTAAGGCTCGGACCTCAGTGAAGTTAACTGAGGTATAGGATGTGCCTGGAATTTAGGGGATTTTTTTGGGAGGGGAGGGAAGGGGACGGGGGGGGAGAGGGGAAGAGGGTGGGGAAGCAGCAAAGAGCCCTAAGGGGGGGACCGGGACTATTTACTCCTTATGATGGACTTCCTGAGTGATTCCTGGGGTGACTTGCTCCCATATTTTGAGACTCTGTTGTCTGGGTGCGGAGTGGAGGCTGGGCTGCTCCGCACTAAGGGGGGTAATATTACTGGTGATCATTTGGTAGTACTGACTCCACCTGATATATGCCTTCTGACCTGAACTTTGTTACTTGGAATGTGGGGGGGGTCAGCACACCGGTGAAACGTACAAAAATCTTGCAAGCCCTCAAACGGCGTAAGGCCCAAGTAGCGCTATTGCAGGAAACCCACTTAACTGCCGCAGAACATGCTAAATTGAAGCGGGATTGGGTGGGGACAGTCTACTCTGCCTCGTCGGACACGCGGCGGAAAGGAGTGGCCATCTTGATACATAAAAACCTTTCTTGCGAACTTCTGGGGATGGAAGGGGACCCCATGGGCAGATATCTTTTTTTGCACGCTAAAATTCAGGGAGAAGAGTTCTTTATCGGAAATATTTATGCCCCAAATACTTATAATCATGACTTTTTCCGGGAAGTGTTAAAGAAAGTCTTGGCAGCCCCAAAAATCCCGATAGTCTTAGCGGGGGATTTTAATTGCCCCTATGACCCGCTTTTGGATAAATCCCAACCCCACCCTGGACGGAAATGGGACACCAAGGGAGTAGGTTTTCTCTGTGATCTGGGGGAGCTGGTGGACACGTGGCGGGTTTTGCATCAGGACAGCAGAGACTACACACACCTCTCGCGAGCCCACCACACCTGGTCGAGAATTGATTATATTCTGGTGTCGAGACACTGGTTTTGGAAAGTGCGTAATGTAGAGATAGTCTATTATTGTGTCAGATCATGCCATGGTTTGTATGGGTTGGAGGGGGGAGAGATTGGGGAATAAAAAATGGACTTTTCCCGGCTATCTCTGGAAGAAACCGGAATTCGGTGAATATCTGCGGAAGAGCTGGGCGGACTATGTATACCATAATGAGAAGTCCACGAGTTCGGTGGCCATTTTTTGGGAAGCAGGTAAGGCCGTTCTTTGCGGACATATCATTGCTTATGTCGCTGCAGAGAAACGTAGGGTTAATGATGATATTCTTAGACTAACCCGAGATCTCCGCAAGGCGAAGGCGCAGGCACTTCGTCGGGCGGGCGGCGTCCTACCATATGTGGGCATCCAGAAACAGTTGAACGATTTGTTACAAGAGAGAGCCATTCAATCGCAACAATATTACCGACATCAATTTTTTCGGTACGGGGATCGGTCCGGTAAACTACTGGCACGCTTAGTGCGAGATAAGGCAGGTCCCCGTGGTGTTACGGTAATTAGGGATACTGAGGGACGGCAGCATACGCGGGGTGATGAAGTGGCGCGTGTGTTCCGCTCTTTCTATGCACACCTCTACAGACAGGAAGATGGGGATCCTGATCATGTGGCAGCCTTCCTGCAACGACTTTCTCTCCCTAAACTCTCGGAGGAGCAACAAATGGCTTTGAATCAACCTCTCACGGGGGGGGAAGTCCAAAAAGCGATTCAAGCGAGATCCCCACACAAGGCCCCGGGGCCCGATGGCTTCACGTATGAGGCCTACAAGCTGTTGATGTCGGCGTGGGTGCCCACGCTGGTGGCGGTCTATGAGGAGGCGGGTGCCTCGGGCACTTTTCCACGTGATATGCGCACTGCCAGTATTAGTTTGATTCCAAAATTGGGGAAGGATTTGGAGGACCCGGCCTCCTATAGGCCTATCTCTTTGATCAATGTGGACTTGAAACTGTTTGCTTCTGTCCTAGCGAATCGACTTCAATTATTTCTTCCGGCCTTGATAGGACGACATCAGGCGGGTTTTGTTAAGGGACGCGAGGCTTCGATCAATATAGGCAAGGTACTCCTAGGAATTGAGAAGTGTCTGCTCCACCGCGAACCACTGATCCTTGCTAGCTTAGACTCGGAAAAGGCGTTTGATAGGGTATCGTGGCAGTATATGTTCGCAGCCCTACAGAAGTTTGGTTTTCAGGGTCAGTTTCCCCAGTGGATCCAGGCGCTTTATACAGACCCCCGAGCGATGGTCGACACCGGAGGGGGGTGCTCTCACCCATTTACATTGCACAGGGGGACCAGACAGGGCTGTCCTCTATCCCCGCTGTTGTATGTTTTACAATTGGAGCCCTTGTTAGTTGCCCTGGCCGAGTCGTCCTCCATACAGGGTATCGAGTGGCGAGGGGGGGGCATAAAGGTCAGTGCTTTTGCAGATGATCTTCTACTTTGCCTTACAGATCCTGAACTATCTCTGCCAGAAGCCCTTCGCCTTATTGAGAGTTTTGGAGCTTTTTCCGGACTCCGCATCAATCGCTCGAAGTCCCTGGTCCTAGATGTAGATAATCAGTCGCACCCAACGTGGCAGGGAGTCTTTCCATTAACGTGGGCATCGGGGCCCATTCGTTATCTGGGGATCCATATCCCGACACACCCACGGAGTCTCTATGAGGTCAATGTTCGGCCTATGCTGACGTCGACGATAGCAAATCTGCAGAAGTGGAGGGATCTTCCGCTCTCCCTCATGGGGCGAATAGCCTTAGTGCAAATGGTGGAATGGCCGCGTTGGATTTATCTATTACGGCACTTACCTGTATGGGTAACTCGGCGAGACTTGATGGAGCTACATAAACGACTGGGTTGGTTTATCTGGCAGTCTAAACGGCCTAGGATAGCCCTGGCAGCGCTTATGCGACCGGTGAGTGAAGGGGGTGTGGGTTGGTCCTCCCTAAGAACTTATAATCTTAGCTACCTAGCGCGCCGGGTGAGCGACCTAGTCATGGGGAACGAGGAGCGCCTCCCTGTCGCTCTTCTGGATCAGGTCTCTGAATCCTGGCACAGTGTGTTCTTGCTGCATTGTGGGGGCTCGTTGCTACCGGCGTTCTGGCGTGAGTCGTGTTACTTACGGACGCTGCGGCTGGCGTGGAGAGTTATCTGTCGGTCCCAGAAGCAGCGCTGGTCGATCACGGATTGCCTGCCTCTGCTCGGTAATCGCAGTTTTGCGCCCGGGCGGGAGGGGGGGGGTTGCTCGGGCCTGGAAGCAGGCAGGTGTGGAATATCTGGGACAATTGCGAATGGAGACCTCCGATCAATTAGAATCGTTTACGCATCTTTGTGGTCGATACCGACTCCAGAGGTTCTCTTTTTATTTCTATTTGCAGGCTCGCCACTATGTGACTAGTCTGGCTCGGGATGCCTTGCCCTGGTCGAGCACAACTAGTCTTTGGATATTGATGGGCAGACTTCAGGAGGCCACGTCTGCAAGTCAGCTCCGTGCTGAGCTGACTCTTCCGCCCACTCTGCAATGTTTAACTTCTTTGGTGGCCCGCTGGAGAACGGATGGGATGGAAGGCCTTACTGAGGAGACTCTGGGACAGGCTTTTCTGCTGCTTCGGGGAATGGTGGAAGCCGTGCGGTATCGTAAGTTACAATTTAAGTTGCTGTGGAGGGCGTATATCTCTGAGGTGAGGGCGCGGCGGCGGATGGGCATTGTCTCAGTGGATGTGTGTGGTCTCTGCAGGAAGGAGGTGGGAACCCTATTCCATAGATTTTGGTCCTGCTCCATCATCTCCTTATTCTGGGAGGGCGTCGGAGTAAAACTCAGTCGCTGGACTCATACGCAGTTATCCCTGCACCCTCTTTGGTGTCTATTTCATTTGGTTACCCCGGGGGACCCCGGTTCATTGGCCCAGAGGCAGCTTTATGAAAAGGGCTTCTTAGTGGCCAAGCGCTGTTTTTTGCGCCATTGGCTATCTGAGTTCGGACCGGGATTGGAGGAGTGGGAAAACCACCTGCGTGATTTGATGCAGATGGAGCGTAGAACAGCCAAATTACTCGGGCACAAGTCTTGGGAACGATTTCAATTAATTTGGGAACCCCTGTGCGGAGCGGTTGGGGTGCCCCCAGATGAGGATTAAGAGGGGCTCCCTGGGTTTTTACTCAAAGACCGGTCAGTGGGGAGCGGTTGGAAAGCTCAGGAAGGTGGGATTGGCGGGGTTCCCCCTTGGGCTTCTTCGGGCAAAGGGTAGGGTTTGGGGACGTCAGGGTGGGGGGGGGGGGATGGGGGGGCCTACAGAGGGTGGGGAGGGGAGGAGAGAGGGGGTTGGGGACTTTGGGAGGGGCGGGTCTGTATTTATTTATATTGCTTTCCTGTTTACTGTTTTCTCCCTTATTGTTGTTTTGGGTAGATCCCCTGTGGGGCTGATGCTAGGTATGGGGTCCCTTAGAGGCCTCAGGCATACTGTTACTACTGTTAGGGGATAACCCTATTGTGTTTGTTCCTCTTCTGCTAGGCGCTAACCCCGGTTGTCCGGTATTTTCCTGTTATGTGCATTTCTGCATTCCGCTGTTAGCAGCTCTTGCTTATTGCTTATTACTTGTTTGAGCCTCCCTGATTGCTTGCCCTACCTGTTGGGGGGGAGACACAAGTGACTGTGACTGTGTGTATATCTATGGAAAACTCAATAAAAATGATTATACATAAAAATTGGGGAGATGCTTCCTCAGGGCTCCGGCTGTGCCGACATCATCCATATGAGGACTGATTCCTGCTGTCCCTGGAGAACACCTGTTACAGGTGAGTAACTACGCTCACTCTAACAGTGATTTTTCACTCTGCTCAGAGCCTTGAGGTCTACTAAGCTAGCATACATGTGGATTTGGTGCTTCTTTGAGCGATGGTGCGGCACTCAGCAGTTTGCTCCTGAGGCAGCCAAGGTGCCATCTGTTTTTTTTTTGTTTTTTTTGTACAGGATAGCCTGGAGAAGGGCCTTTTCCTTTAGCACTCTGAGTTCAGATGGCAGCTTTGGCCTATTTCCGAGGTCCAGTGTCTGGTAGGTCTCTAGCCTTTCACCTGGATGTTTCTCACTTTCTCCAGGGGGTTCAGCGTCTTGTGCTCCCTTCCTGGGATCTCTGTCTGGTGCTCAGGACCCCGATGTTGATGCCCCTTGAGCCGTTGAAGGGCGCTACTTTGAAGGATTTGATGCTCAAGACACTCGCCTTGGTTGTGATGTCTTTCGCAAGGTGGTTTTCCAAGCTGCAGGCTCTGTCTTGCTAAGATCCTTATCTGTCTTTTTCGAAGGAAGCCGTTTCCATTCAGCCTGTACCTTCCTTCTTGCCTAAGGTGATTTCTCCATTTCATGTGAACCAAGTGGTCTGCCTGTCCTCCTTCCCTAAGGAGCAGGGTTGGGGGAAGGATAAGAATCTTTGCCTTGAGGATGTCCAGAGGGTGCTTCTCTGGTACTTGAAGGTTATGAATTATTTTCATAAGTCTGACCATCTTTTTGTGTGGTGTTTGCTGGCCTGTGCAAGGGTGATGCAGAGGCTAAGTCGACTTTGGGGCACTGGATTAGGAAGCCATAGCCTCGACATATCTGTTGTAGAAATGGCCAGTACTGGAGGGTTTACGTGCCTTTTCTACCCAAGTACATGCATCCTCATGGGTGGAACAGAACTCAGTAGTCCCTGCAGGCATTTGTCAGGCGACAACGTGGGCATCACTGTCCACTTTTATCAAGCATTACTGCTTGGTGTCCATGCAAGGACGGACATGGCCTTTGCCTCAAGGGTTTGCAAGCTGCAGTGTCGTCTTCCCATTCAGTGGCGGCGTAGCTTTGATACGTGCCATTTTGTCTGGACTGGTTAAGGAGGACTCAAGGAAAGGACATTAACTGGTAAGTAAAATGTCATCTTCCATAATGACTTTTCCTTGAGTCCTGCTAGACCAGTCTAGGGCCTGCCCCTGTAATTGTATTTGTCTGTTCTTTTGCTGTGGTATCCTTGGGTCCACTTTGAATTTTATACTTGGCTCTGCAATTCATCTTCTACCGACAGCCTTCTGTTTATGCTTTCCTGTACATAATTCTCTACTGTTGATAACCTAAAGCGTGGGCAGCAATGCATAGTGTGAGGCTTGCCATGTTTCTCACATTTGCTTTGGGATGAATACTGAAGAGACCTCTGGCGGCTGAGGCGAATAGAATTATAGGAGTGATGTCCTTTAAACCTGGGCTTTTCATTGGTTCTTTGTCTCCACCAATCTGCTGGTAGGGGAACACAACCCAGTTGTCTGGACTTGTTTAGCAAGGCTCAAGGGGAAGAACATTATCTGGTAAGTAAAATGTCCCCTTTTCTGGCAACTGTTAAGTCTTGGTGGTACATTGCCATGTGTTTTCTGCAGCCGAGTCTGTCCTCATCCAGGCGAGAATTTTGCCATTTCCCTTCCAGTTTGGCTTTGATGCTTAAGGATCCGTAGTTCTGGGGAAGGACAAAGGGGGTGGGTGTGTTTATGTAGAATATAGGACTTTCTTTTGTGGAGCAATGTTTTTCGTAAGTCTATTGCTAATATCAACCTGCTCTGATACTGTAGTCTTGTTTTCAGCTACAGAGGGGTAGGACGGCCTCTAAAACTTCCTGCAGTCAGAATTTGTGTGTCTAGTTTATTTTGAACTCTGGTAATGCCCTTCTGTTTTGAGGTGTCATTTATAGAAAACTTTATCAGAAAATGATCTGAAAAATAGGGATGTGGTGAGGGGGAGGGATCATGCCTGCCTATTAAAAACCCATATATAGGGTAAAGTGAGGATGATTGAGGCTTGCTAGAAGGAGCTTGAGTGGGAGAAATCCTAAACAATCAGGTAGTGTTTCAAATAAAAACATCAGTCTAATAAAAATGGGGAATGTCATTTTTTTTTGTAACTGTTAATCCTATGGGAATTCTGCACAACTGCGCTTTGCAGAATTTGCACAGAATTCCCCAGCTGCGCAGAATGCTGCATTGCAGAATTCTGTGCAGACACCGGCAAGCTAGATAGGCAGGATTGGGTGCACAAGCTTTGAGTGCCCAATCCTGCCTCACTGTTAGCAGCAACACAGCCATGGGAGCATTTGTTTTCTTCCATGGCTGTGCTAGATTTTGATGCTGGCGCATTTTCAAATGTACACAGAAGTGCATCAGAAATGAGAAGTGCTTCTTTTTACCTTTGAAAACGCACCAGCATAGGAATCTAGCATAGCCGCAGGAGGAAACAAATGCTCTCATGGCTGTGTTACTGTGATCAGGCAGAGAGGGGCTGCTGGGGAGTCAGGGGAGTGGCTGGGGCAGGAGAGGGGCTGCTGGGGAGTCGGGAGTGGCTGGGGCAGGAGAGGGGCTGCTGGGGAGTCGGGGGTGGCTGTGGACTAGAGGTTAGAGGGAGAGAACAGGTGGGACAAGGATGGGTTGGGGACAGAACTGTGATAAGACAGGGGAAATTGCTAATAAAGCATGCAGAATTTTCAAAGATTTTATGCAGAATTCTCCCAGGTGTAAACTGCATCTCCAGCACAAAGTACTGTTTCCCCATAACTGTTCAACACACATGTTTAGTGTCTAAGAGTTCGGTTAGAATAAATTGTTAGGTCTGTATTCCCTAAAGAAATACAAACTAGCATGAAAGATTTTTAATGCAAAATATTCAAATACTGTAAGGAAAATTATATATATTTACATCTCAAGCTTTCCGTTTTACCGGTCGCAAATGTTGCAAACAAATATCATTGTATGCAAGAAGAAAAATAGTAAAATCTTTTTTATTTATTAATATTTAGCTCACGCCTTTCCAGTAGCAGTTTAAGACAAGATACATTCAGGGACAGTAGTTATTTCCCTGTCCCCATAGGACTCGCAATCTAACGGGCTGATGCAGGAAGACCAATGCATCCTTTACGTGAAGATAATGCAGATTATAAGCACAAGTTCCAACAGGCCAAATGCAGAAGAGACACTGACGTGCATAAACAGCAAAGGAAAAGCAAGCGCACACAGTAACGCCAAGCATATTTAAATTATAGGCAAGTGAGATGCGTGTATTTAAATAGCATGCTAATATTGTCTGCGCCCAATGCAGAGAAATATGTAGAGGATTATGTAACCAGCTGAAGTGCCATTATCTTTATGCCTAGGTCTGATGTGGCTTAAAAATCTTACGCCTGGGTCTGAGGTGACTTAAATGTCTTGCGTAGGACCCACAGTATTTTGATGGCATCTGGTGTCAAACTTCCCCTCAGATGATCCAGGCATTGGGGAAAGCCCCCAATGCCATCAAGATACTGCCAGGAGGCTGGTGCCCCCGACAGAACCCAAATCCCTGGTAGCCCCGTAGCCCCGACACTGCCCCACCTACCAATTCAAAATAACCCTGGTGGCCTAGCAGCCCCAAATCTTCCCACTCTTCCTCCCAGTACCTTTACAATGGAGCCAGGAGCGTTGCCCAAGCGATCCCACTACCAGTACCGCCATCTTGAAAAATAATGGCGCCTGGCCTGTGCAGTGTACCGGGTGGGGTTAGACTTGCTATTTAAGGTAGAAGATGCCTTATATGGTAATCTGACGCCACCCAGTGCATTCCAGAATGCACTGCGCAGGGTCAAGTGCTGCCGTTTTTCAGGATGGCGGCACAGGAGCTGGAGTGTGTGGGCAACACTCTTGCGCCATTGTAAAGGTACCGGGGAGGAGGGTTCAAGTCCGCTGGGCCACCAAGGATTTGGCTTCTGTCAGGAGGTTAGTGTCGGGGGCACCAGCCCCCCAGACAGTATTTTGATAGCATCGGGGGCTTTCCCCAATGCCTGGGTCATCTGAGGGGAAGTTTGACACCACCTCAGATGACCCAGGCATCGGAGAAAGCCCCAGATGCCATCAATATACTATCGGGGCACATATGCAAATTAGCCATACAGTGCCCCAGACAGTATTTTGATGGCATCTGGGGTTTTCCCCGATGGGTGGATCCATCCGAGGTGGTGTCAAACCTCCCCCACAGATGACCCTGTTTCTCAGGGAGAGTATGCCAAACTTGTGCTGACTTCTGTGCAAATATGTTTGACTTGCTCTCCCAGTTCAATGCTGCCATTTGCGCCTTAGTTTAATGTGTGGCTAATTTGCATATGTGTCCCTTTCTGCATGCTGACGCTGAAGTCACGTGCCATTAGTGCGCTGCATAGAGGCATACATAGTTAATAGCATGTGACTTCAGAGCTGGATTTCTGCATAAGCCTGTAAGTTTGTAGCTGAGGGTTAGTGGCTTGCTCAAGGCCACAAGGAGTGTCCATGGAATTTGAAAGCTGGTCTCTCCTGTTCCAGGCTGTGGCTACTCCGCTCCCATTAATTGATATATCCATTATTTCTTGTTTCAATAACATCAAAATAAAACAATAAGGAAAATTGTATATTGCTTTATGATGGCTGATCTTATTCTTTTTTTAAATAGCATCTTTCTGGGATATAAGAAAATAAACTTTCATGTACCTCCCACAACAGGTTTTCCCATTATCACTTTTTTGATTTTATGGCAGCACCTTGATAAAGTCTAGAATGTTTTTCTCTGCTCATTGAATGCAGTACTAATGCAAATTATACATAAAATACCCTATGTGATTGACAATGTGGTTATCAGCGTATTGCTCTAAAATTCAGCTGTCATTCTAGCTGCTGTTAACATGACAGATGTGACATTAATTTCCCTATTTCTTTGGAAATGAGAATAAAATGATCATTCTATCATAAATCCAACCTAAGATTTTAGACCAACATGGTTTGATGATGGAACAGACTTTCCAAATATGGAGAAGAAATTCTGCTACTGTGCCTCTTATATTGATCCAAGAAATTTCATGTTGTCTGTCAAGAGTTAATTACTGATCTGTAAAGAATTTCATGTATCGCCTTCTGAACTCTGCTGCTAATTGCCTTTTCCTTGCTACAGGCCCCAATTCTTTGAGATACTTCTCCATTATCTTGTTACCATGGTTTTATATATTAATGCATCTTAATTTCACGTTTAGTTTACCTCAATTCATATGATTTGGAGAGCAAACTTTTAGTTCCAATGTTTTCATAGAACATTTGTAGTTCTGCCAGTTTACTAAATCCCAATTTCTATATTTTTTATTTTTATTAAAATATTCTTTGAATTACATAAATATACATTTTGGAATGTTGGGTAAATTGGTGTCTGAATTCTCCTGTACTAAGAATTGTCCTTCCTGAGTGGTCCTCCAGTTTAGTCCTCCACATCTGGGTAGTGCACCTCCTCCCGCAGCAAGGAGACTGGACCAATCAGAGTCTTTTCCATGTCAGGATGTATGCTGCTGGAGCTCCCATCAGCCCCCCAGTGTGTCCAATTTCCTTGCAGCAGGACGACGTGTGAGCCTGTCCCTCGGCTCACTTTAGGATCTTTCTAGGCAACACTAGTTTAGGTTTTGGGTTGTTTTACTGCTATTTTCTATTTTATTTCAATTGCTTAGGGGCCTGTCGCTTTTAAAAAAAAAAAAAAAAAAAAAGAGAGAAACGGGGGAGCAGAGCTTGCACTGCCCTCCTTCCTGCTTGGTGGAGGCACTTCGGGCTCAGTCAAAGCCTGCGATCTCTCCTAGAACTGCACGGGGGAGAGATTTAGCAGTTTTCAACACCGGCTCTAGTCGGTGGAGGACTCGCAGCGTTGCTCTTCAAGCCCTGAGGACCCAGAACGCTCGGCTCACCGACAAGTGATTTCTCACTGCCGGTCCTTAGCGCACAGTTCTCTCAGGATTTCAGGGGTATTTCGGTGCAAGTTTCGTTGCCGCCGGGGTGGGTTTTCTTTTTCTTCCTTTCTTTGAGCCCCAGTGATCTCTGTTCAGCAGGGATCGTTATGGTTTCCTTTGTTTAGTTTATTTTGTTTAGTTTGTTTTTTGCGCCTTTTTTCCTGCCGCGGTAGCGGGCGGCCATCTTGGTTTCGGTTTCCCGCTTTTTTTTCGGCGGTCCGTTCTGCGGCGTGTCCTGGGCTTGGCAGGCTTCCTCAAGGTGGCGATTTGCCTAGGTGGCATGCAGAGAGCCTGTTTTTACTAAAAAAAAAAGAAAAAAAAGAGGATTGGCAGGTTTCGGGAGGAAGTTCTAGCTCTTTCAATCCTGCTTGAAGTTGTCCACTCTCTCTTTCTAAGCGGCTTTAGGTTTGCTTGGTGGTCTTCCTTCATGTCTGGGCGGCCGCAGTGTGTGATCTGCGGATCACGCAAAGGTCCAGTATCTGACGCCGGGGTTTGCAAGGGCTGCACTCTTGGCTCGTCAGATCTGGAACCTCAAATGGAAGCCAGAGTGCTTTTAGAGTCCGTAGACCCTCCAGTTCCGGCTGGGGAAGAGCCTTCTCCATGGATTCTCGGGCCCTCTTCTCCTTCTACTCCATCTGCGCAAGGGGGTACGCAGGCAATGGGGGTAGTCGAGTCCTTTTTGGGGTATTTCTCCCCAGATTTTGTGCTGCTTATGTATCAAGCTTTCAAAAAGGGACGTTTAGGAAGGTTGCCAGAGGTTTGTTCGGTTACGCAGGCTCTGCCGTCTCTCAAAGGGGAGGGGGCGAGTGTAGATGCTCCAAAGGCAGCCAAGCGGTTTCGTCCTTCGGAGACGGATCACCCTGACATGGAATGGCAGGAGACGGAGTGGTCTGAAATGGAACCTGAGGACAGGATTGACGAATTGGAAGAAGGGGAGATTCCGGAGCCGGAAGACTAGGCCCGGATCATCCGTGTGTTACGCAAAGAAGAACTGGTTCCCTTAGTTACGGAATTCTTCCAAGCGCTTAATTTGGCTGCAGCGCAGCCTGTGGATGAGGAAGGATTGGAAGATCCTCTGATTCAAGCAGTGCGGGACTCCCAGGTAGTGTTTCCGGTACATAGAGTAGTGGTTCAGATGATTCAGGCTGAATGGGACCAGCCTGAGTCAGGGTTGAAGGGTGTTAGGACAATGAACCGTCTCTATCCTTTGGCGGACAAGGACAAAGAAGTTCCGCTCTCCACAGGTCGATGCGGTGTCGGCGGTGACCAAGACCACCACCATACCGGTTGAAGGCAGTGCAGCCTTGAAAGACACTCAGGATCGAAAGATGGACAGATTGTTGAAGCAGGCTTTTGAGGCCAATGCTTTATCTTTGCAGGCGTCTATTTGTGGGGCCTGGGTGTCCAGAGCCTGCTTGAGATGGGCTCAGCATTTGCGGCAGGACTCTCATCTAGACCAGCAGGGGTTGCTGGAGGTGACCCACTTGGAATCTGGTTCGGCTTATTTGGCGGATGTTCACTATGATTTCATCAGGACTTTAGCAAACAGCATGGCTTCCCTAGTGGCGGTGCGCAGGACTATTTGGCTACATAATTGGGCGGCCGACGGGTCTTCTAAGTCGCGACTCAGCAAGCTCCCCTTTAAAAGTAAGCTATTCGGGGACGACCTGGATAAGTTAAGGACCTTGGAGAATCTAAAGGCGGAAGGCTTCCGGAAGATAAGCCTAGGCAGAGTAGGAGTGTATCGTCAACTCAAGGTCAATTTCGGGACTTTCGCAGGTTCCGCTCTTCCCGTCTTGGGGGTTTCCAGCACAGAAGATCTGCAGCTAGATCCCCAGGTTTTCGAGGCTTTCGAGGAGCGGGTAGAGGATTCTCGGCTGCCTCCGCATCTGCCTCCTCTTCCTTTGGTCGCAAGCCACAATGAAGCGAGGCGGGCCCCGGAGGAAAGTCAGGTGATCGGAGGTCGTCTTCGTCACTTTCTTTCTTCCTGGGTCCAGATAACCTCAGACTAGTGGGTGCTCGAGAGAGTGCGGGAGGGATACGCTTTGGAGCTAGCTTGTCCTCTCCAGGATTCCTTCGTTCTGTCTCCATCCAAAGGCCAACAGAAAGTTCTAGCAATTCGTTTAACGTTAGACCGCCTAGTTGCCTTGGGGGCGGTAGTGCCTGTCCCAGAGTCCGATCTCGGAGTGGGTCGGTATTCCATTTATTTTGTGGTGCCAAAGGAGGACGGGTCGCTCCATCCTATTTTAGATCTCAAAGGAGTGAATTGTCTGCGTGTGCCTCATTTCCGCATGGAGACTCTACGGTCCGTCATAGTTGCGGTACGCCAGGGAGAGTTCTTAACGTCTTTGGATCTGTCGGAGGCCTACTTGCATATTCCGATCAGGGCGGCTCATCAAAAGTTTCTGAGGTTCGTGTTCCCTTGGGGACATTATCAGTTTCAGGCACTGCCGTTTGGCCTGGCCACAGCGCCACGTGTTTTCACCAAGGTCATGGTGGTGGTAGCGGCGGCGTTGCGAAAGGAAGGCATTCTGGTTCACCCTTACCTCGACGATTGGTTGATTCGAGCAAAGTCTGAGAGGGAGAGTTTGCAAGCCACAAGCAGAGTGATAGGTCTTCTTCAGAGCTTCGGTTGGCTAGTAAATGAGAAGAAAAGTCACTTAGTGCTGATTCAATCCCTCGAATATCTCGGGGTCCGCTTCGACATGGCGGAAGGAGTAGTGTTGCTGCCGGACCGCCAGGCACAAGTCCTGCGTTCTCTGGTTCGCCAGTTTTTAGGGCTCCTGGCGCCATCGGCTTGGTGGTACCTGTGCGTCTTGGAGACAATGGCGGCGACTTTGGAGGTAATTCCCTGGGCCAGGTTCCATATGCGTCCGCTTCAGAGAGCCCTCTTGCGTCGTTGGTCGAATCAAACTGATTCGCTCAGCAGGCGACTGCCTTGCCCGAGGCGAGTACGTCATTCGTTGCGATGGTGGCTGAGCTCGAAGTCGTTGCAGGCGGGGGGGGGTGCCTCTGGAACAGCCGGTATGGGTGCCTGTGATGACGGATGCGAGCCTGGCTGGCTGGGGAGCTCATTGTGCAGATCGCTTCGTGCAGGGGACTTGGTCAGCTCTGGAAGCCTCTTGGTCGTTCAACCGTCTCGAGCTGCGAGTGGTGATGCGGGCGCTTCAGGCTTTCGAATCTTCGGTGACGGGATGAGCAGTGAGAGTCCTCTCAGACAATTTGGCAATGGTGGCCTACCTCAACCGGCAGGGTGGCACGGGAAGCAGAGCCATGGAAGAGGAGTCCGACATTCTGTTTCAGTGGATGGAGTCCCGGCTACTAGCCCTTTCGGCGGCGCAAATCATAGGAAAGGACAATGTGATGGCGGATTTCCTCAGCAGAGTGCAGGTGGATGCCGGGGAGTTGGAGCTTCACCCACAGATATACGCTCAAATAGTTCGCAGGTGGGGGTTTCCGGTCATGGACCTCATGGCGACCTATCAGTCGGCAAAAACAAGTCGCTTCTTCAGCAGACGGAGAGAACGGATGTCAGAAGGCATTAACGCACTCATTCGGCCTTGGCCGGAATCCAGTCTCCTTTACGTCTTCCCTCCGTGGGTGTTGATCGGTCGGGTGATTCAAGGCATAGAAGCGCACCAGGGGAAGGTTCTGCTAGTGGCGCCAGATTGGCCCAGACGTCCTTGGTATGCGGATCTGGTTCGGCTTCTAGACGGAGTAGCGTGGCGGCTCCCTCCCTTGGCGGACCTATTGATCCAGGGTCCGCTGCGGATGCCGCAGGTGGATCGATTCTCGCTTACGGTATGGCCATTGAAAGGGCTAGGCTAAAGAGGAAAGGCTATTTCGGGCGGCAACGGCATCCGTGCCGACCATACTCAGTTTCTTGCAGGATGGTTTTGACAAAGGTCTAGCGACCAGTTCCCTGAAAGTGCAATTAGCAGCTCTCGCATGCTTCAGGGGTGTAAGGTTCTGGGGGTTCCCCTGGGGGCGCACTCGGATGTGCAACGTTTTCTGAGGGCTGTGTTCCGGCTACGGCCTTTACACAGGGTGACGATTCCTCCGTGGGATTTGAATCTAGTGTTGCAAGGGTTGGTTCGGAAGCCGTTTGAGCCACTTCGCCTGGCGTCCCTTAAGGATTTGATGCTGAAGACAGTGTTTTTGGTGGCCATCTACTCGGCTAGGCAGATTTCTGAGTTGCAGGCGCTGTCGTGTAGGGAACCTTTCCTATCCTTCTCTAGGGATAGAGTAGTTTTGAGGCCTGTTCCCTCCTTCCTTCCCAAGGTTGTGTCTCCCTTTCATTTGAATCAGTCCGTTTTTCTTCCCATGTTTCTCTGACGGGACAGACGCGCCTGACAGCGGGTTACATTGTCTGGATGTTCGGGTGCTCCGGCGATACCTGAAGGTTTCCGAGACTTACCGTAAGACGGACCGTCTATTCGTCCTTTTTGGTGGTAAGCGGAAGGGAGAAGCAGCGGCGAAGTCTTCTATTGCCAGATGGCTTAAGGAGGCAATTGCGTCGGCGTATATTCTACAAGGCCGGACGGTTCCTTTGGGCTTACGGGCCCATTCTACCCGGGCGCAAGCGGCGTCGTGGGCGGAGCACAGTCTAGTTCCGCCAGTAGAGATTTGCAGGGCGGCTACTTGGTCGTCGCTCCATGCTTTCAGTAAGTACTACCGGCTGGATGTGATGGCATCTAGGGATTCTTGTTTTGGTTCGGTCGTTTTGCGCGCCGGTTGGCAGGGTCCCTCCCGTTGATTACTGCTCTGGTAATTCCCAGATGTGGAGGACTAAACTGGAGGACCGCTCAGGAAATAGAAATTACACTTACCTGGTAATTGTAGTTCCTAGAGGGTCCAGTTTAGTCCTCCTTCCCTCCCGAGAGACTACCTTTTTTTCGACACGGCGCGCTAATGCGGAGATAGAGAGAGTTGGGTAAGCGAATGTCTGGTCCTCAGGTTTGGGGATTTTCCGCTCTCTTTTGGTTGTTCGTTCTTTTAGCCATGACTGTGCCTCTCCCTTCGGTCAGATGTAGAGGTAGAGGCAATGTGCAGGCTTCCGGCTCCCTCGTTAGGGGAGGGGGTCGAGTTCTTGGGGGAGGGGTGTTTTTCAGTAATGTTATAGAGAAGTATTTCTCTCATGTGTTGCTTCTTTGAGTCTGCTTTGTTAATAGTTCACTGGGAGCTGATGGGAGCTCCAGCAGCATACATCCTGACATGGAAAAGACTCTGGTCCAGTCTCCTTGCTGCGGGAGGAGGTGCACTACCCAGATGTGGAGGACTAAACTGGACCCTCCAGGAACTACATTTACCAGGTAAGTGTAATTTCTATTTTTCTGTTAAATTGAGCTGGTGGTTCAGTTAAGCTTCAATCTAAGCATTAACATTTTTCCTTGAAGATAAACTGTGATGGTCATGGGGACAGAAACTGAACCAGCTGAATCTCAGCCCTAATAAACTTCTAGATTTTTATCATTTTGTCGGACCATTAAACCTATTCTATTTCCCTATGAAGATATTTTTCTAATATAGTCTAGTGTTTCTTAATAGACATAGCAAGATGAATTTGGCTAAAATAATGGGTGAAGTCTCCAATGGCAGCAGCACAGACCAACTTGCTAGAGATCAGGAAAACCAAGATTGTTCTTACTCTGTATGGGAATTCTCAAGCTCTCATTGTCTTTCTGTGCCCATCAGTCTATATTCAAAGCTTAGCTAGAGCAGGGTCTCTTACATGAACAGAGCTGCGTATGCTTTGTAGCGCTATACAAATGATTAGTAGGAGGAGGAAGCAGCTCCCCGGGAAGTTGCAGTGGTTTTATCATCCTGTCTGTAGAAACCCCTTTTAGATAAGCAGCTGTACTTTCTCTTTTGAAAAGTACAATGAAATCGGCCATACTTGTGAGGACTGCTATAGTTGATGATAGCACTAGATGTGATTTGATTCTGGGTTATATAGGGCAATACAGGTATTCTCCGGGAACAAGCAGGAAGTCAGTCCTCACATATGGGTGACATCTGTGCCGACAGAGCCCGCGTGGAAGCATCTCCCCATTTTCAAAGAAAGCCTTTGGGAGATGCACCACACGTGTGGTCCACTTCCCACCCAAGGATGCCATCTTTAGTTTTGCACTTCAGCTTTCTCAGCTGTATAACTTACCTTGCCTCTCTCAGCTAACTGGCCTTTATGTGGTAGCCAGGTTAACTGTTACTTTAAATTAAATATCTATCCCTGCTCTGTCCCCAGAACCTGCTGCGTTTTAAACTTTTTTCCTGCTCTAGCCTACCTGAGGGACTAACCCCCTCCCCCCCTGCTGAGGGTACAGGACAGGGTACCTTGTAACAGCCCTATTTTAATAGGTCTTATTTCCCTCCCTCCCTCCCTCCCCTCCCCAACACCCACCTGCCCCGGGGTAATTGTAGCTTTATAGGTACTTACACGTCTTAGAGGAAAGGGGCTGCTCTCAGATGCAGCTTTTTATCCAAATCAGTCATACATTGAGGACCTGAGGTTAATTAAGCTTCAGGTGAACAAGGTATATTAGAGGTATTAGATACACTTTTATTAGTATAAGCATCTACACCAACCCTTAGTAAATACAGAATTTAAAGACCTAAACACAAGCTTTAAACCAAGATGCAGACAACAGTCCAGCAGCGAGATGGGGGCTTTCCAGTCTTTTGCATTGAGTGTCACATGTATGATTTTCTCCCAGTTGGTGAGAGGTCTTACATATGCACTAAGTGCAAGGAGCTCTTTGCTCTCAGGGAACAAGTCCATTCTCTAGAGGCTAGAGTAGTAGACCTGGAAGACATAAGAAAGACAGAGAAGTACATGGACGAGACCTACAGGGATATAGTCCTGAAGTCCCACCTCCAGTCTGGCAGCATCCCTGTTGCCATGGAGGAGAGAGGTCATGTGACAGGAGACCATCACCCTGGTGTGGCAGGACGTGATCCTGTAATTAGGACCTGTCCTCCAGGTGATGTAAAACCCTCTCGCACTGAGGATGTTTCTCCAGGGCCATGTGCCCATGAGGGGAGGGTTAGGACAGCCGTTATAGTTGGTGATTCAATCATTAGGCATGTAGATAGCTGGGTGGCTGGTGGACATGAGGATCGCCTGGTAACATGCCTGCCTGGTGCAAAGGTAGTGGACCTCACGCACCGCCTAGATAAAATCTTAGAAGTGCTGGGGAGGAGTCTGCTGTCTTGGTACATGTCGGTACCAATGACATAGGAAAATGTGGCAGGGAAGTTCTGGAGGCTAAATTTAGGCTTTTAGGTAGGAAGTTGAAATCCAGAACTTCCAGGGTAGCGTTCTCTGAAATGCTTCCTGTTCCATGTGCAGGACCCAAAAGGCAGGCAGAGCTCCGGAGTCTCAATGCGTGGATGAGACGATGTTCAAGGATGAGGGTTTTGGATTTGTTAGGAACTGGGGAACATTCTGGGGAAAGGAGGGGCTCTTCCGAAGGGATGGGCTTCACCTTAACCAGGATGGAACCAGACTGCTGGCATTAACCTTTAACAAGGAGATAGAGAAGCTTTTAAACTAAAAAAAATAGGGGAAAGCCGACAGTCGCCCAAGAGCGCATGGTTCGGAAGAAGGTATCCTTGAAGGATACTACCAAAAACAGGTTCCAAAAAAGAGTAAAGTAGCCCAAATGCCCTTGAGTATGGTGCAGACAGAGCGTAAAGATTCCAAATTACCCTTGCCTACCAATAGCCAGATTAATATTAATAAAATACAGTCTCTAAAATGCTTGTATGCAAATGCTAGAAGTCTAAACAATAAGATGGGAGAGTTAGAAAATATAGCACTAAATGAGAGGTAATATATGATTGCAATCTCAGAGACATGGTGGAAGGAGGATAACCAGTGGGACACTGTGATACCTGGATACAAACTATATCGTAATGATAGAACTGATCAAATTGGTGGAGGGGTTGTGCTCTGTTAGAGGAGGGCATTGAGTCAGAAAGGATTAAAGTTTGCAGGAAGCAAAATTTGCTGTATAATCTCTATGAATGGAAATTGCATGTATGAAGGGGAAGGTGATGGCAGTGGGGGGGTGTACCTTCGACCGCCTGGCCAGAATGAACAAATGGATGATGAAATGCTCAAAGAAATAAAGGAAGCTAACAAAAGTCACAGCAGAGTAGTAATAATGGGTGATTTCAATTACCCCGGTATCGACTGGGTCAGTGTCACGGCAGGACATGCTAGGGAGATAAAGTTTCTAGATGAAATAAATGACTGCTTCTTGGAGCAGCTGGTTCATGAACCGACCAGAGGGGAAGGCCATACTGGACGTAGTCCTTAGTGTAACACCAGATCTGGTGCAAGAAATAAGGGTGTTGGGACCACTTGGCAATAGTGATCATAGCATGATCCTGTTTGATTTAATTAGTAGAGGAGGGATAGTAAAGAAATCCACAGTGCTACCTTTTAACTTTTGAAAGGGAGACTATGATAAAATGAGGAATATAGTTAAGAAAAAACTAAAAGGAGCGGTTGCAAAGTTTAAAGACTTACATCAAGCTTGGGTGTTTAAAAATACTATCCTAGAAGCCCAGACCAGCTGTATTCCACGCATTACGAAAAGTGGAAGAAAGTCCAAAAAACTGCCAGCATGGTTTAAAGGTGAGGTCAGAGAGGCTGTTGCTACCAAAAAAGCATCTTTCAGGAAATGGAAAAAAGAGCCAAATGACACAAACTGGAAACAGCACAAGCACTGACAAGTTAAATGCAAAGCATTGATAAGGCAGGCAAAGTGAGAATTTGAGAAGGAACTTGCTACGGAAGCAAAAACACGAAATAAAGACTTTTTCAAGTACCTTTGTAGCAAAAGGCCTGTGAGAGAGTCAATTGAACCAATAGATGATAGAGGAGTAAAAGGGGCAGTAAGAGGAGACAAGGCTATAGCGGAGAGACTGAATGAATTCTTTGCTTCGGTCTTTACTGAGGAAGATGTAGGGAAGTTACCCAAGACTGAAGTGGTATTTAAAGGTGATACTGCAGAGGAATTGAGAGAAATATCGCTACACCGGGAAGATGTAGTACAACTATTTGATAAACTGAATAGTAGCAAATCACCTGGAGCGGATGGTATACATCCAAGAGTGTTGAAAGAACTGAAATATGAGATTGCAAACCTGCTATTAGTAATCTGTGAACTTTAATTAAAATCATCTGTAATACCTGAAGATTGGAGGGTCGCCAATGTAACACCAATTTTTAAAAAGGGTTCCAGGGGTGAGCTGGGAAATTGCAGACCGGTGAGCCTGACGTCAGTACCGGGAAAATGGTAGAAACCATCATAAAGAACAAAATTACACAGCATGTAGATAGTCATGGCCTAATGGGAGACAGCCAACATGAATTTAGACAAGGAAGATCTTGTCTTACTAATCTGTTATGTTTTTTTGAAGGAGTGAATAATCAGGTGGACAAAGGTGAGTCGGTTGATATTGTGTATCTGGACTTTCAGAAAGCCTTTGACAAGGTCCCTCATCAGAGACTTTTGGCAAAACTAAAAAGTCATGGGATAGGGGGCAGTGTACTATTTGTGGATCAGGAACTGGTTAAAAGATAGAAAGCAGAGGGTAGGGCTAAATGGCCAATTTTCCCAATGGAAGAAGGTGAATAGTGGAGTACCCCAGGGATCTGTACTGGGTCCGCTACTTTTGACATATTCATAAATGACCTGGAAAAGGGAATAACTAGTGAGGTTATCAAGTTTGCAGACAAAACAAAACCGTTTAAAGTTGTTAAAACCCAAGAGGACTGTGGAAAACTGCAGGAGGTTCTGGTAAATTGGAAGACTGGGCATCCAAATGGCAGATGAAATTTAATGTGGACAAGTGCAAAGTTATGCACCTAGGAAAGAACAACTCACACTATGGTTACACAATGCGAGGTTCCACTTTGGGAACCACCCAGGAAAAAGATTTAGGAGTCATCGTGGATAACATGTTAAAACCCTCCGCCCAGTGTGCAGCGGCGACCAAGAAAGCAAATATAGAATGCTAGGTTTCATAAGGAAAGGAATGGAAAATAAAACAAAGAGATTATAATGTCTCTGTATCGTTCCATGGTATGACCGCACCTTGAATATTGTGTGCAGTTCTGGTCACCGTATCTTAAAAAGGATATAGCATTATTAGAAAAGGTTTAGAGAAGAGCCACAAAAATGGTAAAGGGGATGGAAGGCTACTCCTATGAAGAGAGGCTACAAAGGTTAGGGCTCTTCAACCTGGAAAAGAGACGGCTGAGGGGAGATATGATAGAGGTCTATAAATTAATGAATGGAGTGGAACGGGTAAACGTAGATCGATTGTTTACGCTATCAGAATAAAGAAAGACTAGGGGACATGTAATGAAGCTACAGGATAATCTATTTAAGACAAATAAGAGAAAATATTTTTTCACTCAACGTGTAATCAATCTCTGGAATTTGTTACCGGAGGATGTAGTAAGAGCTGTTAGTGTAGCTGGGTTTAAAAAAGGTTTGGACAAGTTCCTGGAGGAAAGGTCCATAAACCATTATTAAAAAGGGACCCAGGATATCAATGCTTGGACCAATACAAACATTGTGGAACCTGTGTCTTTTGGGGATACTGCTAGGTACGTATGACCTAGATTGGCCACTGTTGGAAACAGGATACTGGGCTTGATGGACCTTGGTCTGACACAGTATGGCATATGTTATGTTCTTATGTTCTTATCTTGCCTCAGTCTCCTTTTTTCCGCAGAGCACATCAGAGGATGTTCAGATTTCCTCAGAAAAAGTCTGATTTTTATAGAGTTTTCTCCTTTTTGTGTACCGGTTCCTTCTCGCCCCTGAGCCAACTCGCCTCAGCGTCGCTCCTCGGGTTCACCTAATAGATTTTTTAAAAAAAATGTAATCTAGATGTTCCTTGACCGGCGCTCGCACTGTTTTTCAGCCAAAGGCCTCGGTCCCATGCTGGGAGGCGGGAACCCCCTCTTTCCGATGGCCTCCAATGACTTCAAAAGGTGTGACCCTTGTGGCAAAAGTCACTCACCAGCCCACACAACTGCTGCCTCAGATGTCCCTGCCAAAAGCACGATGACTCAGACTGTGAGCTCTGCGGAACTATGACTTCAAAGAAGAGCTGCCATCAGCAGCAGATAAGTTTCTTTCAGAAGTCCAACTCCGTGCCAGAGTCTCTGGTGACACCATGCTCCAGGGCCCCCTGCGATACCTGAGTGCCCCGCGAAGAAAGAGCTTCCTGGGAGTCCCATGGCCATGGATCTTCTGAGTGGAAATCCCCAGAGGGTGGAGCACAAGAAGAAAAAATCCTCGAAGACTGCCTTGGAGGGCGGATACGGAAAAAAGGAAAAATCCCACCCCAGCACCAGCAGTTCCAGGTGTGAGTCTGAGGAGTCGGGACAGGAGCGTCCTGTCAAGCTGCCCTGTAAGAAGTCGTCGGCACCCACCGTCCGGCCTCGGGCCTCAGAGGCCATCCTCATCGAGGACTCCCCCTCAACAGTACCGACGGAGCCAGAAACCCTCAGTGCCTGCATTGAAGACTGCACAGCCAACTGGTATGGAGACCAGAATGGCAGCCCTAGGGGCCATGCAGCAAGTGTTCATGCCTGACTCGTCCAGTTCATCCACCCCGACGATGGGACCCTTGACATCGAGGGCTTCCCCGGAGGTCGAGCCAGTCCTCGAGGGCCATCAGTCTCGAGTGAGCCCCCAGCCCTGGATGAGGTCCCAGTCCCATTCCTCGGGACACCGTTCCTCCCCGGTGAGTGCCCACGACTTGGACCGACGATCCTCCAGAGGTCACGGACCGCTGAGAGCGGCCCTTGACAGAAGTGATCGCGTGGCATCTGACTCCTACTTGGACTTGAAGTCTGAATGGGAGACAGAGGACGAAGAGTTCCCGGACACAAGGTGGCACCATGATGTGCCCTCGGACTTCTCTCCCAATGACCCGATGCTGCTCCCCTGCCTGAGGATATTGCATTCCTCTATTTTGTGCAGGACATGGCCAAGGCCCTCGCCACTGAGGCTGAGGAGGACCCAAACACCGAGTAATTGGAAATACTCCAGTACAAGGCACCCCCAAAGGAGACCTTTTATTGTCCCAGTGCCCTCAATCCTCAATCGCCGCCGCTGCCTCCAAATGTGGGGAAACTCCAGCGTCAGTACCAGTCGTTAGCAGGCACCTCGATACCATTTACCAGGTATGCTGAAGCCCTGTGTTCCAAAAGACCCAGCTTCCCCACACCTCCATGGTCATAGTAATGCACCAGCTTAAGAGCCAAAAAAAACCTGTCCAGAAGGCCTTTCAGGGCTCGATGCTAACATGCTGGATCCAAACCTACCAGCTCTACATTAGCATGTACCTGAAGGAACTGTTGAAGGAGCTTGGTGGATTCTCGGCAGGCCTTGAGAGGGAACCCCTACAGAGTTTCAAGACCCTGACTTCAGCAGTAAAAGAATTCTCAAAAGGTTTTGTCCTGGGCAGCCTACGATAGCTTAGAGTCATCAGCCAGGGTGGCTGCCGCAGGCATCGGGACTTGTCGCCTGGCATGGTTGCAGTCATCCAACCTGGAACAATGGGTGCAGGCCAAATTGATAGTTTTTCTCCTATGCAGGGGACATCTATTTGGGAAGCTCATAAGGCAGTGGAGATAGAGATACAGTACGTGACGAGAACCAGCCTTCAAAAAAAAGAGCTCTCTGCACGCCTGGAAGAAAGCTTTGGGGAAAAAGCCCTTCTTCCTGAGGAAGAAAGGAGACTTCAGCGGTACTCTGCACTTCCAGGCTTTTTCGGCCCCTCAAAAGGCCCCAAAGTCCCAGGCACTGGTCCTGGCCCTGGCCCAGCCTGGCAGGAGCTTTTGATTGCCTGGGCACGACCTCTCTACCCCAGGAGGTTCTCTGCAGCCCAAAGGGAGGCACCTAGCCATGTTTGCCCACAGGTGGACAGCCATCACCACCGATACCTGGGTGCTACGGGTGGTCAAGGAGGGTACCACCTCCACCTACAACGGTTGTCACCCACGTACTTCTCAGGGGAGCCCATCAGGCTTGTCCTTCACCAGACCCTGCTCTTCACCAAGCTAGCTTGCCTAATCAGCGACAAAGCAGTCAAGCCAGTGCCAAAACATCTCTGGGGCACAGACTTCTATTCCATCCTGGACCTGCAAGAGCTCAACAGGTTTCTTGTCATGGAGAAGTTCAAGATGCTCTCCCTTGGGACACTACTGCCATTTCTCCAGCAGGAAGATTGGCTATGCTCCTTAGACCTAAAGGATGCCTACACTCGCATCCTAATTCATCCCAGCCACAGGAAATACCTCAGGTTTGTGGTGGGAGGACAGCACCACCAATACAGGGTGCTGCCCTTTGGTCTGGACTCATCACCAAGGGTCTTCACAAGGTGCCTCGTGGGGGTCGCAGCCCACCTCCGGCTCCAAGGGGCCTTTGTCTTCCCCTTTCTGGACGACTGGCTCATAAAGGGAGAGACGGATGCAGAGGCACAATGCACCACACCAGGTGCACTATCAACACCCTGCATCACCTGGGGTTTGTCATAAACTACCCCTAGTCCCTCCTCATGCCGGCCCAGCGGCTAAAGTTCATAGGGGCACAACTGGATACTCTCCAGGCAAAAGCCTTCCTCTCTCAGGAGAGGTCAGAGATCAGAACACCTCAGGGAGTTAGCTGCAGAGATACACAGATGCCAGATGCTACCTGTCTGGCTCCTGCTCTGCCTGTTGAAACACATGTTCTCCACGGTCCATGTGACCCCGTATGCCTGCCTGCACATGAGGGCAGCCTAGTGGTGTCTCTGCTACCAGTGTATGCAAACCACAGGCAGGCTCAGGGACAGAGTGAAAGTGAGCCATCAGCTGGTAGACTCCCTAAGATGGTGGCAGAAGCCACACCATCTTCAGGCTGGGATTCCGCCCTAGGCACCCAACCCCCAGAAGGCTCTCACCACAGACACCTCACTCATAGGCTGGGAAGCGCATTGCGGGAGCCTCCAGACAAAAGGCTACTGGTCCCGGGAGGAATCCTGGTTGCAAATCTACTTTCTAGAACTCCAGGCAATATACCTAACCCTCCGAACGTTCCGTCACCAACTCCAACACCACTCGCTGCTGATCCAGACCGACAATCAGGTCTCAATGTTCTATGTGAACAAATAGGGGGGTACAGGGTCATACCCCCTCTGCCAGGAGGCACTAGCCCTCTGCTCCTATGCTTCGTGCAGAGGAATGCTCCTAAGGTTGGTGTACCTCCCGGGCCAGGAAAATGCCCTGGCAGACAAATTGACCAAGATCCTCCAGTCGCACGAGTGGAGCCTGGATCCAGTGATAGCTTCACAGCTGTTTCGTCTCAGGGACGTCCCCTTGATGGACTATTCAAGATCCAGTGTGACAGCATCGCTAATGCTGAGAGCCCCTTGGTGGCCCAGGCAGCCCTGGTTCCCACTGCTTCTCTCCCTGTCAGTGGCGTCACCCTTTCCCTTGGGCCAAGCCCCAGGGCTACTCTCACAGGAGCAGGGCTCTCTCCTACACACTTATCTGGGGTCCATCTCGCTCACAGCTTGACTTCTGAAAGGATTGCGTTGGCCCCCTTCAGCCTCCCACAGGACATGGAAGAGTGTGTGCTGACCTCTTAAGGCTTCCATAAGAAGGCCATATGCTTTCAAGTGGCGTCAATTCTCGGTGTTGTGTGCAAAAAGGCGGGCAAACCCATTCTCCTGCTCAGTACAATTGGTACTCCAGTACCTGCTTCACCTATCGCAGGTGGGACTGAAGTCCAATTCGGTCAGAGTACACCTGAGCACCATCGCAACGCATCACCATTCCGTTGAGGGAAAACCTCTCTCAGCTCAGCCCCTTATGTCCCAGTTCCTGAGAGGCCTCATATTATCCAAACCCCCCCCCCCCCCCCACCCAGCCCTCCAGCAGCGGAGCTCACTAAACCTCCATTTGAGTCTCTGGCTACCTGCCACCTCCAGTATCTGTCCTGGATGTTCGCCCTCCTGGTAGCACTCACATTAGCATGCAGTGTCAGCAAGCTACAGGCTCTGATGGCAGAACCACGCTATATGAAGTTTTACAAGAACAGGGTAGTGCTCTACACATACCCTAAGTTTCGGCCGAAGGTGGTGTCTCCATTCCACCTCAACCACGAGGTGGTGCTCCCCACCTTCTTTTCGAGGCCTCATGCCGGTAAGGCGGAGACCGTTCTCCATAATCTGGATTGTAAGAGAGCCCTGTCATTTTACCTGCAGCGGACTCAGGGCCACCACAAAGCACCACAGCTTTTCGTATCCTATGACCCCAGCCACCTGGGGCTCCCTGTGACTAAGCAAACTCTGTCCACTTGGGTGATGGGATTGCATTACTCTTGCCTACGAGCAAGCAGGGATCTCACTGGGCTAGAGGGTCATGGCGCACCGCCTCGGGACCCATGGCTACTTCCATGGCAAATCTGCATTCCATCCCTGTGATGGAAATCTGCCAGGCCGCCACCTGGTCCTTGGTCCATACCATCACAGCTCATTACTGCCTGGAGAGGTAGTCCTGACAGGACAGCCCCTTCGGCCAGGCCGTACTCTGTAATCTCTTTGGGGTGTAGGCAATTCTTGCCCTCTGACCCTTCTGTGTTCAGGCTAACGGAGTGCTGGTTCCCGGCTGGACACCTGGATCTTGCGAGAATTTCTCTATAGGGATTCAACTGCTACTGATCATGGCTCACACTTGCAGGTTGCCGTGGTGTGGTTTGGTTTTTTTTTTTACAGGTTCTCAGTAGCCTGTAGCTTGGGAGTCCCATATGTTGAGGACTGACTTCCTGCCTGTTCCCAGAGAAAGCATAGTTACTTAACTGTAGCATGTGTTTTCCAGGGACAGCAGGAATCAGTCCTCCCAACCCTCCCTCCTCCCCTTGGAGTTGCTTCTTTACTGTATTTTATTTTTGCCACCTTAGCTATGTCATTAGACTGAGGCAGGATGGCACTCTTAGATGGGAAGGAGACCACAGATGCGTGGTGCATCTCCCAAAGGCTTTCTTTGAAAACTGGGGAGATGCTGCCGCATGGGCTCCATTGGCACCGACATCACCCATATGTGAGGACTGATTCCTGCTGTCCCCAGAGAACAATTGTTACAGGTGAGTAACTATGCTGATAGTGTAGTGCAGTTGACTGTTAGTGCAACTGCACAGTCTTTGAGACATGTCGTGCAGTTCGTGAAATGTAAAGATTTGAACTGAGGACCGTGTTGAAGCACTACAAATCCTTGACTGAGATGGAACAGAGGTGGGTAACTGATGTTGGTGTTGCTCTGATCTGATATACTTTTACAATTCTATTACAGTCAGCCAGGTATAATGTAAAAATGTGCTATGAGATCTGTTGTCCAGTTTGATAGTGTTCTCTTGGCTACTGGAATTTCAGTGTTTTGTTGGGGGTCATAGAATATGAAAACCTGAGTAGCCGGATATGATGGCTAGTTTTATTTGAAAGGATTTCTATACTGCTTTATCCTTAAAGCGGTTTACAATACAACTAAAAGTTACATATAGCGAGGGGGCATGCAGGGTGATATTGCAATGAGACTTTATACAATGTGATCAAATAGGTGTTACTACAACATAACTATGTGCAAAGTGGGCTAAATACAAAATGAGCTATATACATGGTGATTGTTGTGAAACAGTTAATAGACAAAACAAAGGACCAGGGAGGTTAGCGAAATAAGAAATGGGATGGAATAGGGTAGGATCAATAGGGGGCGTTAAAAGGATGGCGGGGAGTGGAAGAGAAGGGAGCCTTTGTGAATCAATTGAGCTGTATCCTGAGGTCAAAATTATTTAATATCTCCAAAGTGTTCTATATAGAGTGTGGTTTTAAGCATCTTCCGAAAGTCCTTGATATCCGCAGTGGCTCTTAGGCAGTCTGGGAGAGAGTCCCATAGGGCAGGAGCGGCAAGGAATATAGCTCTTCCAGATGTGGATTGACTTGCTTTGGTGTAGGCGCTAGGGGTTGTGATCGTGTCCGTGGTGCGACGCGGCTTGGTGCTTGTGTCAGTGGTGATGCGAGTCTGCAGGCTCTTTGCCAAGAGGTTTTGTTTGATTTTAAAGACATTTAATAGTGTTTTATATTTGATGCGAGAATTAATGGTGAGCCAGTGGAGATGGCTCAAGATAGGGGTGATGTGGTCGTGCTTTGAAGATCCTTTTATAATTTGAGCAGCGGTGTTTTGTGCGATCTGTAGGGAGCGGAGTTGGATTGTTTTGGTAGCCCAAGGTATATAGGGTTGCAGTAATCCAATATGTGGGTGATTATAGCTTGGCAAATGGTGCAAAAGTGTTTTTGGCAGAGTAGTTTCTCGTCTGACCCGCATCTTGAGATAGGCGTTTTTAGTAGTCTTGTTGATATGAGACTGGAGGTTCAGATTGCTGTCTAGTGTGACTCCAAGGTATTTCACTTCAGTTTTAATGGGTATCATAGCATTGTTCAGGTTAATTGGGGGGGGGGGGGAATAAATCCAGAGTTTTGCGTGATAACTTATGTCTTGTAGTTTATTAGGTTGTTTTTGAATTACCAGCACGTCATCTCGAAGGTAATTCACTATTTTTGTGTAGTCCGGGTTTTCAAGGTTGATTGGAATGTAAATCATATCATCTGAAAATATGATGTAGTGGATCTTGTGTCTATTGATGATGGAGCAGATGGGTTGTATGTATAAGTTGAACAAAAGAGCGGAAAGGGAGGAACCTTGAGGCACACCCTGTCATGCTATGAATGGTAAGAAGGTGTTGGGGCCACATTTAACCTGAAGTTGTCTGTGAGGTAAGAGATAAACCATTTCATGGTGGAGTCATGCAGCCCAATCTCTTCTAGACTTCCCAGTAGGATGTTGTGCGAGATTGTGTCAGAAGCGGAGGTGATATCAATGAAAATCAGGAGAAGTCCCATCTCGACGTTGTCTATAACTCTGATCAGATTGTCAAAAAGGAATATCAGGAGGGTTTTGACGCTATGGTTTGGTCGAAAGTCATGTTCCTTATTGTTCTTCCAGTTCAGTCCTCCACCTCTGGGTAGTGCACCTCCTCCTGCAGCATGGAGACTGGACAAGTCAAACTCGTGACGTCACTGGATATATTCTGCTGGTCTTCTCCCATCCTCCCCCAGTGTGTCCAGTCTCCATGTAGCAGGAGGATGTAGTGAGCCTAGGTGCTGGGCTCACTAGAGCATCAGATAAGGAGCATTTAGCTAGATTAGACAGATTTTTATTGTTGCTTTGTTTCTCTATAATTTCATTTAATTTAATTTCTTTTGGGGAGCTATCGGGCTTGTGTTCTATAAAGTTTAAAAAAAAAAAAAAGTTGGACAGGAGAGGAATCGAACCTACTATGGGGATTCCCCTCTCTCCTCTTGGGTTTTATTCAGCGTCCAGGTTGCTCTCCCCTCCTGGTGTAGACGAAGGAGTTGTGCACAAAGCCCAAACGGCTGCTTTCCAGATGTGCGTAGCAGCAGCGGTTTTCAGGACAGCCGGAGTCAGAGTGCCCTCTCGTGGACAGCTGCTAAGGGCCTGCTCTGAGCAGCACCGCGATTTGCAGGGCTGCCGCTTCTTCGTGGTGAAATCAGCACAAAAGCATTTTGCAGCTCCAAGGGCAGAGGTGAGTGCTTCATCGGCGATCGGGAGGCCATCGGGCCTAGATGGCGTGGACAAGCTGGTTAGGTGGCAAGTTAAGTGTGGCTGTCTTTCGGGCCGTTTCTTCCTGCGTTTTTTGAGGCGATAAACTGGTGATTTTTCAAGCTGTCAAGTACATTCGGTTGTGTTATCTGGTTATAGGAGTTTTTATTTTCGACATGGGACATTTTGTTAAAAAAAAAAAAAAAAAAGTATTACGTTTTTCTCCAGGACCAAGCAGGAAGTCGGTCCTCACATATGGGTGATGTCGGCGCCGACGGAGCCCCCGTACGGAGCATTTCCCCAGCTTTCAAAGAAAGCCTTTGGGAATTGCAGCGCGCATGCGCGGTCCCCTTCCCGCCCAAGGGTGCCATCTTGCTCAGTCTTCTTTTTTCTGCGGAGCCCGACGGACGTAGTTCGTTTTTCGCCGAGGAAAAAGTTGATTTCCCTGTTTTTTGTTCTTCTTCTTCGGTTCGACGCCGGATCCTTTTCCCACCTGGTTCCGATATGCCGGTATCGAGCCCACTCTCTCTTTTTCGGTTTTTGTCCTTCGAGACTAGCGTTCGCGCCATTTTTCTCTTTTCACTGGCAGCCCTGTCTTTTGACCTCGCAGGGGCCCTTTTTCCCCCGATGGCTGCCAGCGGGTTTAAAAAGTGTGATCGCTGTAAGAAACTTATGTCTCTTACCGACACACATGACTGCTGCCTCCGCTGCCTCGGACCCGATCATGACCTGATGATCTGTGGTCCATGTGGCAAAATGTCCTTGAAGGCGTTGAGTCGGCAGCACCAAAAGGATACAATCTTCTCTGACTCCGCGTCAGGACGGGCCCGGACCTCGTCAGAGGCCTCGACGTCTCGGGACTCCGGCCCCAAGCAGCGTCGAGGTTCCTCTGAGAGGGGGTCTCCTTCGCGGGAGGAGCGCAGGAAGAAAAAACCCGCGAGGGCAGCATCGGTGGACGCTCCTGGTTCCTCGAGGGCCAGGTCGCATAGCCCCGATAGCTGTCCCGGGTCTTCGGAGTTGGAGAGGCCTGCCAAACAACCTCGTCTCGAGATGGAGTCTCCTCGGCACGTGAGTACTGTAGTCCTCGTGGACTCTCCTCCAGGGGAGCCAACGTCGGGGGCTGCTGGGTCTCCTGAGCTCGGACTCAGGTTGACGGCCTTAGAGAGCAGCGTCGCTGCCTTCATGGAACAGCAGCGGGCATTGATCGCCGTTCTCACTGGTGCATCTGCCCCGACCACCGGGACATCGATGTCCAAGTCGACCCCGGAGGCCGAGCCGATCCTCGAGTCCATGCAGGCTCGAGTCGATCCTCGGCCACGGTCTCCCTCGGCCTCCCGTTCGGGACCGAGGTTGTTGACACCGGTACCCTCGGCGTCGGGGCGGAGGGCATTGGTGCCCGCCCGACCGGAGCCGCTCGATTCCTCCTCCGAGGAGTCGGGCTGGGAGATGGAGGACGAAGAGTCACCCGACACCTATCGGACTCGGTGTGTCCCATCGGACTCACCGGAGTCCGAACCTCGGAGACGATCCCGACCAGAGGATACCCGGTTCTCGGACTTCGTGTGGGATATGGCCAAGGCCTTGGCATTCCCCGTGGATCCCAAGGAGGAGCCTCGAGCCGAGGAGCCTCGAGCCGAGGAGCTCGAGGCCCTCCAGTATGACTCTCTCCCGAAGGAGGCCTTTACTGTTCCGGTTCCTCCGATGCTGGAGCGGCTGCTCTTCCGCATGTGGGAGACCCCGGCCTCGACGCTGGTGTTAAGCAAGCGAGTCGATTCCATCTATCGAGTCCGCAAGAGCCCCGGGTTCCAAAAGGCACAATTACCGCACCACTCCATGGTTGTGGAATTGGCCATGAATCGACTGAAAAGTCAGAAGATGCACTCCTCGGTGCCTACCGGCCGGGAGGCCCAGAACCTGGATGCCCTCGGTAAGAAGTGCTTCCAGGGCTCTATGCTTGCTTGCCGTGTCCAGACATACCAGCTCTACATGGGCATGTACCTCCGAGACCTGGCAAAGGAGATTGCCGGGTTCTCTGCTGGTCTCTCCGAGGAACCTTTGCAGAGGTTCCAGGCCTTGTCCACTGGTATTCGAGAGTGCTCGAAGTTTATCTCTCAGGCAGCCTACGATGGCTTCGAGGCTTCGGCCCGAGTAGCTGGGGCCAGCATTGGTGCCCGCCGACAGGCTTGGCTACAGTCATCTGACCTTGAGCCATGGGTACAGGACAAGATGGTCGATGTCCCCTGCCGAGGTGAAAACCTTTTCGGCAAACCCATGGCTGAAAAGGCTGCTGAACTCGAGACAGAGACTCTCACCAGGACTAGGCTGTCCAGAAAAACCTCTGCCCCTTCTCAGAAGAAGAAGGGCTCGGGGGAAAAGTCCTTTTATCCGAGGAAGTCATCTGCCTATAAACAATACCCTCATTATCAGGCCTCTGCAGCTCCCCAACAGGGTCAGCAGGCCAAGGGGGCAGGGTCATGGGCCCCGTAGGCAGAAGGCCCCCAAGCCACCCACACCAGCCCCTGCTCAGTAGGGTGGGGGGTTTTGACTCAGAAAGCATAACCTCTTCTCCTCAGCTGCCTCATATCAGCACAGGAGGCCGGCTGGCCCACTTTGCCCACAGGTGGTCCGTCACATCCGATACCTGGGTGCTCCATATAGTCCAAAAGGGCTATCTTCTCCATTTTCACCAGATACCTCCCTCCTATTTTCCAGGGGAGCCTCCAAGACTCCCTCTGCATAGGGACCTACTCCTTCAGGAGTTAGCAAGTCTGCTAAAGGACCAGGCAGTGGAACCGGTGCCCCACCACCTGAGAGGTCACGGCTTTTATTCCAGGTACTTTCTGGTACCAAAAAGAACAGGAGGCCTCAGACCCATCCTAGACTTGCGCAACCTCAACAAGTTCCCGGAGAGGGAAAAGTTCAAGATGCTTACCCTTGGAATCCTGCTGCCCTACCTCCAGCAGGGAGATTGGCTATGTTCCTTGGATCTAAAGGATGCTTATACTCACATCCTTATTCATCCAGACCACAGACAATATCTCAGATTTGTAGTGGGAGGAAACCACTACCAGTACAGAGTACTACCCTTTGGCCTAACCTCCGCCCCCAGGGTATTCACCAAGTGCCTGGCGGTGGTGGCGGCCTACCTGAGGCTTCAAGGTCTTTTTGTGTTCCCATACCTGAACGACTGGCTCATAAGGGGCCAGTCTTCACAGGAGGCCAGTCAAGCCACCCTTTGCACTGTGGCTCTGCTTCAGCACTTGGGGTTTGTCATAAACTTCGCAAAGTCCACTTTGCTCCCGTCCCAGAACTTGGAATTCATAGGAGCAAGACTGGACACTCTTCAGGCGAAGGCTTTTCTGCCCTTGGACAGAGCCCACAGATTGATGGATCTAGCCAGGCAGTTTCACAGCAATTCCCTGGTCTCCGCCAGGCAATTCCTGAGGCTTCTCGGCCATATGGCTTCCACGGTTCATGTAACCCCCAATGCCCGCCTGCATATTGTGGTGATGCACATGCAGCAGAGCCCTTTAAAACTGAAAAAAAAAGAGGTTTTTTTTTCATAAACGGGGGATGGGCTCACCAAAGCATAGCTCCCAGGTAGAAAGAGAAACTAAAGCACACACTAGCAGGGCTAGCCTGAAGCCACACCCAGCCTCTAGAACAGTTGCAGGCAGAGAGAGGGTGGGGCCAGGGAAGAAAACAAGCCACAGAACATTTAAGCTGCGTCACACAGGAAGTGAGGCAGAACAGGAACCGGCAGAACAAGGAAGTGAACCAGCAGAACGAGGTGAATCAGGAGAGCAAGCAGGACGTGCTCAGGCACAGGAAGGACTGCAGAGAGAGACTGCCAGAGGGCAGGAAAGACTGCAGGCCAGAAGCCAGGAGGAGAGGCAGAGAGTCCAGAGAGACCAGGGGAAGAGGCAGCATTACAAGGCTGTGAGACCTGGTGGTTCAAAGGGGACCAGCCACGACTCCCAAGGCAAGTGTCAAGGTTGTGGGCAAGAAAGGAGCTGGGGAAGAAGTCAGGACTATACGTCTGATTCTGAAGGCAGCAGCTCAAGTCCTGGGCCCTTGAACAGACAGTACAGAAAGTCTGATAAAAGGAGGGTTTCTGCCAGCCAAACAACTCATATATTCCCTGAGGTGGAGTTGTTAAGGGAGAGAAGGGCAAGAGGTTCTGACCCAGTTAAAAGGGGGAGCCAGAAGCTAAAATGGGGAAAGCTTTTTAAACTTTTAAAAGTGCAGCAGAGTGTGCCAGAAGTTGCCCCAAGCCCTGAGCTTTATAGTTCACCAGAGGAAATGGAAGTGGAGCTTTATCCAGACAGTCCAGTGTCTTCAGCAGAGTCAATGGAGTGTGGACTTTGTGTGAGCAATGTTTAATGTTTTATGGAAGGCTGTATGGTACAGGTTAAGAAGATAACATATGTGCTGGTATCAATGAATGCCTAGGAGAAGGGCAGACAAGAAGATAGAAACCTCGTGTTTAAAAGCAGCCAGTTTTTCCACTGCTAAAGCCCGGTTAAGAAGGCTAATTATTTTAAACTAAGAGGCAGCACATGACTGGTATCCTAATCTGCAGCAGCTGAGAATGTGAATTCAAAACTGTCTTATTGAAGTTTTGTTGAATTGTGCACTTAACAGTATTTTGCTGGTTTTGTTAAATGGAAGAAGGCAAAGTTAACAAGAGTGGAGAAAACTACTTGGAGAGTTTTTGCTAAGAAAGTTATTGGAGAAAGTATCCTATTTTTGGTTATATTTTGGTTTGCCTTATCATGGTCATTTGTCAAAAATTGATTCCACGAAGAAAACAATAAAAAGCAATTTATTTTTACAAATTGTCCTGTGTCCTCATCCACTCGTACTGCTTACAAAGCAGGCCATAACTACACAAAAAGAGTGATGACCGGCGCACCCCACTAGGCAGCCACCTAGACGGACGGGGCGCCGCCACAATATGCGGCCTGCTCAGTGGAGCCTTCGAACTCAGTGGCATCAGGCCACAGGGAGCCTTGCAGACTCAGTAAGGATATCCGCACTGCTTGTCTCCTCTCTACAATGGTGGCTTCATCTTCCGAATCTGGTGCTCGGAGTGTTTTTTCAATCTCCTCCGCATTCTCAGGTGCTGACGACAGATGCTTCTCTTCAAGGTTGGGGAGCGCATTATGTACTCAGGGTCTCTGGACCCCTTGGGAGGCTGCTCAGCAGATCAACTTCCTGGAGCTATGGGCGATACGCCTAGCTCTGAGGGCCTTCTCCCATCTCATGTCTCACCAGTCTGTACTGGTCCAGACGGACAATCAAGTTGCCATGTTTTACGTGAACAAGCAAGGAGGCACAGGCTCCTTCCTTCTCTGTCAGGAAGCACAACGGCTGTGCTCCTGGGCCGTCAATCACGGAACCCATCTCAAAGCCGTCTACCTCCCAGGTCAAGAGAATTACCTGGCGGACAGACTGGGCAGGATCCTGCAACCACACGAATGGAGGTTGAATCCATTAGTGGTTCAGCAGATCTTTCTCAGGTGGGGCCTCCCCACCATGGATCTTTTCGCCAGTCCTCTGAACCGGCAACTCCCGAGATTCTGTTCCAGACAACCGCATCCTCTCAGAGTAGCAGCGGATGCGTTTCTGATTCCGTGGTCCAAAGGCCTACTGTATGCGTTTCCTTCCACGCCACTAGTGTCCAGAACACTATTCAAAGTCCTCAAGGACGGGGCCTCGATGATTCTGATAGCCCCCAGGTGGCCGAGGCAACCGTGGTTCCCGCTTTTGCGGCAACTGGCGGTGGACACTCCTATTCCTCTGGGGATTCAACACGATCTCCTGTCTCAAGAACAGGGATCTCTCTTACACCCCAACCTCCAGTCCCTTCATCTGATGGCCTGGCTGCTGAAAGGGTAGTTCTGGCTCCCCTACTACTGCCTAGAGAGGTGGAGGACGTAGTCTTAGCCTCTAGAAGGCAATCCACCCGGAAATCGTATGCTCTTAAATGGCGTAGATTCTCCACCTGGTGTGCTCAGCACAGTGAGAATCCATTCTCGTGCTTGGTAGCGGTAGTATTGCAATATTTGCTTCACCTCTCCAATCTAGGCCTTAAGTCCCATTCTGTCAGAGTTCACCTCAGTTCTCTCTCAGCGCACCACTTGCCGGTGGACGTGCGGCCTCTTTTCAACCACCCTTTAGTGGCTCGTTTTCTCAGAGGCCTCCTCCTGCTTAAGCCTCCTTTACGTCCACCGGCCCCTAAGTGGGATTTAAATGTAGTCACAGCGAATTACTTGTCCGCCATTTGAACCTATGGCTACCTGTCCTCTGTTTTCTGTCCTGGAAAACTTTGTTACTGGTAACTCTTACCTCTGCTAGGCGAGTAAGTGAACTTCAGGTGCTAGTGTCTGATCCCCCCTTACACTAGGTTCTACAGAAATAGGGTAGTCTTACGGACTCACCCCAAGTTTCTCCCTAAGGTTGTCTCCTCTTTCCACCTCAATCAGGAGGTGGTTCTTCAGACCTCCTTTCCCAGGCCGCATGCCAACCGGGCTGAGATGGTTCTGCATACCCTGGACTGTAGGAGGGCATTATGCTTCTACCTTGACCGTACGCGGGAGCACCGGAGGGCTGTTCAGCTCTTCGTTTCTTTTGACCCCAATAAGTTGGGGTTACCTGGTCTCCAAGCGTACTTTGTTCATATGGGTCGCTGACTGTATCGCCTGGGCTTATGGGGCTGCCGGCCTCTCGTTGGAGGGTCGAGTCACGGCTCATCGTGTCAGGGCGAAGGCTGCGTCAGTGGCTCATCTCCGCTCTGTTCCGTTGGCAGACATCTGCCGGGCCGCTACTTGGTCTTCAAGCCAGACTTTTGCGGCCCATTACTGCCTTGAGAGGGAGTCCCGCAGGGACAGTGCTTTCGGACAGGCAGTACTCCATAATCTCTTTGGGGTCTAGGCAACTCCTTCCCTCCGGCCCTGATGTTGGGCTACCGGTCGGGGGCGTTCTCAGAGAAGATTCCTTCCTTACGTTCTGACGCTCTAGAGGGAGCTCATTTTTTCGGCTTGGGGCCTCCGGTAGCCTTAAGCTGGGGAGTCCAGTATGTGAGGACTGACTTCCTGCTTGGTCCTGGAGAAAGAGTAGTTACTCACCTGTAACAGGTGTTCTCCAGGAGCAGCAGGAATCAGTCCTCACAACCCTCCCTCCTCCCCTTGGAGTTGCAGTCATATGATTTATTTTTGCTAATTTTTTTGCTGTCTTTTAGCTATGTCATCAGACTGAGCAAGATGGCACCCTTGGGTGGGAAGGGGACTGCGCATGTGCGCTGCAATTCCCAAAGGCTTTCTTTGAAAGCTGGGGAAATGCTCCGCACGGGGGCTCCGTCGGCGCTGACGTCACCCATATGTAAGGACTGATTCCTGCTGCTCCTGGCGAACACCTGTTACAGGTGAGTAACTACTCTAATTTGTTTCTGTGAGCTTGATTGTGGGCCTTATGTCTTAGAGACATACTCAAAAAATAAATAATTAAATAAATAAAGAGGAAAAGAAAAGCTTTTTCTGTCTTTATTTTTTGTTTTTTCTTCTCTGCGGTGAGTTTCTGTTTTTTTCCTGGGGGCTGAGGCCGTCGCACCCACAGTGTCTAGTACGTGGGTCGTATAAAAGCGCAATCTCAGATGCAGGGCTTTGCCAGGGCGGTGCAGCCGGCACTAGTGAGTGTTGATACGCAGCGCTGACAGGTGCAAAGGCCGGGGGCCATGATCGGGTCTCTGGTGCCTAGCAGGCACCGCAGTGGAGGAGCGCTGGACCTTTTCCTGCACATTTTCCTTGGCGTGGGTAGGCCGCGACCAGCGGCAGCGCTTGTATTTATTTTGGTTCCTTAAAGCACGGTTACTTATTTGGATTTGAGTACTCATTTTTTGGTTAGGATACGGTTTTAAGTTGCTGAGTTTGAAGATTTAAAAAGAAAAGATGGTGAAGGAATTGGAAGGAACGACTTAATTAAAGGAAGGTAGCTTGATTTAGTATTTTTTATTGCTTTAAGGGGCCGCACAAAAAAAAAGGAATAAAATGCAATAAATAAAAGGTTCTCATGTTAGAGGTATATGGAACTTTGTTCATTTTTAGCTAATACCATTTATTGCTTCTATGGCCTGTATGTTCTGTACTCCAAGGCCAAGGCACGGTTTGCTTTTCAGGGGTCTAACTTTATCTCCACCTCTTCAACATGCTGACAGGCACAGCAGGCTATGGAACACCCTCAGCTGGCTGAAAGTTGGTTAAGGAAGCTTCTTGCAAAGCGGGCTCTTTCCGTTCCTCTCAATTGGAGGTCAGAGCCTTCTGGCTCATGGCAACCAGCTGCATTTAGGCGCAATTTCTTTTTATTCAGTCACACATGTGTTTACCCCCCACCCCCTGTGGTGGTTTAGGGTGCCGGGGAGAGGCAGACACTGGAGGATAAAGCAGGACGGCGCAGCTTCGTCCTAGGAGGTCTGTTGCAGTTTCCTTTTTAGTTCAGTTAATTGGGTTGATTTTGTTTTATTTCTCCAGAGGCTATGTGCCTGAGCCTGTGGAGGTGCACTGTGCTGGGGATCCGGTTACATTCCCGGGTTCGGATCGAGGGAGTGCCTGGGGAATGTTCCAAGCCCTTTTCACCATGCCGGCCAGGCCACAGGGCTGGTATGGGAGGGATTTGAGGGGTGTGACTCCCACTTTATCCTTAAGCATTCCTTGTGTTAGACAGTGCACACTTATTCAGGGCACAATGACTTGATGCCGACATGGGGGAAAGGCCTAATCGAATAGACCAGGCATGTCCAACTGGTAGATCGGCAGCCCCACTTGGCTCCATCTCTCCAGCAGCTCACCCTGTCGCTAGGAGAGAGCTCATGCTGGCAGGTCGTCTGCTGATGATCCTTTGCCTGTCTTTTTTCCCTGCCTGCAGGTGTATTGGGGGCGCTTGTTGTTTTCGTGCCAATAGTTTGTGGGTACCCCAGGGGGCCGCCGCCCGCACCGAGACGCCACAGGCCCAGCATCATACCTGGTCTCCTGCCTCTCAGAATCACCCATTCCTGCCCCTGCCCCAACACGCCTTAGAAGTGTGTTATATACCGGGTGATATCCATTCGCCCGGGCTTTACCTGAATACACTTACCATATTAGTTGTGTCGTGTGCTGGTCGTTGGTCGCTTTATAGTTCGCTTTCATTAAACGTTTTCAGGCAGACACAACAAAGTGTCAAGAATTTGGTGATTTTGGCGGGCTTTTCCAATTTTGTTCTAACTTGTGTATGCCTTGCCTTCGAATTGGTTCAAACCACTGTGACTTTTACTTGCCTCTGCAATTTTATTTCGCCTTGCCTTTGCGTTGATCCTACACTCTGTGCAGAATTTATTAAACCGTGTGTGGTGGTATTTGAACTTGTTTGGCAGTATTTGATTTTATCTGGTTTGCTGGACAGGTGTTGGAGTTTTTGGATAATTATTTGGTGGTATTTGATTATTGGTGCCAGTATGATGAATTCTTATTTTTACTTTTAGAACAGCTTGTGTGGTTTTGGCATCTCCAGTCCTTGTATTGCACATCATCCAGAAGTCTTCAGTCCCTGTTGATCTTTAATACTTTGGGACAGTGATAGTTTTGGACCAGATTCAGCCAGTGTTTATACTAACTTAGCAGATTTGGCCTTCTTACATCCAGCCACCCCAGTATAACAAAGATAAGTATTCCAAAGAAGAGCAAAACCTACCACTTTCATGATGAATGGGAAATGGACTACTACTTCATCATGGTGAAAGACAAGTGGTGTTGTCTAATTTGTAACGCCCCAGTATACTTGCCCAAAAAGGGTAATCTGGAACGCCGTCATAAGGCTCTGCATAGCAATAAGTTTGATGCTGATTTTCCACCCAAAAGTGAGATTCGTAAACCGAAGCTCAAAGAACTTAAATTGAAATTGGCTACTCAGCAACAGTTGATGGCGAAGCCAAGGTCACATTCGGTCAATGCAACCATAGCATCCTTCAAGGTCAGCAACCCAATCGCAAAGAAATACAAACCTTTCACTGAAGGGTAATTTGTAAAAGATTGTTTTCTTGAAGCAGCTGACAATCTTTTTGAAGGATTTAAAAATAAGAAAGAGATCGTAGCTGCTATTCAAGACGTACAATTGTCAAACACCGTCGTGCGGCGAATAGAAAAGATGTGTGGAGACACAACTGAACAATTGGAGGATGTTTCAAATTGTGTTGCTTTCTCACTCCAACTGGATGAATCTACAGACATAAGAGACATAGCCCAGTTACTAGTCTTTATCCGGATGTTTTTTGAAGACTTCAGTGTTAAAGAACTACTACTTGGAATGATTTCTTTAAAAGGGAGAACTACCGGTCAGGAAATCTTCAGTTTTCCATTCTTTTGTGACAAAGTGTAATCTTCCATTGCATAGACTTGTTTCCATCACTACTGATGGAGCAAGAGCAATGACAGGTGAGGTTAAGGGTTTCATAGCCCTCTATAGACAGCATGACGACTTCCCAGATTTCCTTTCTTACCACTGCATCATTCACCAGCAAATTTTGGCAAGCAAGAGACTTAATACAAAGACTGTCATGGACATCACTTTCAAAATTGTAAATTCAGTTTGTGGAAGATTACTTCAAAGACTGCTTTTCAATCTTACTCTTGATGAAGGGGCAGCGGAAACCATTCTGCACACAGATGTAAGGTGGCTAAGTAGGCACAAATTTCTGCAAAGATTTCGTGATTTGCTGAATAAGTTTTTTGAAGGAGAGGGGAGATGACCAAGCAGAGTTGGAAGATGAGGAGTAGTTATGTGATCTGGCATTTCTTGCTGAATTTACAGGTGGACTAAGTGATATGAACCTTGAACTACAAGGTAAAAACAAATGTATTGGTGAGATGATGAGTACAGTTTCATCCTGCAAGAGCAAATTTGAGCTAATGATGACTGACCTTGCAAACAACACTTTTGATCATTTTCCCAATATGCAGGACCATCTGGGACAAATATCCAAATTTTGTTATTCAGAATAAGTATGTGACAGAAATCTGTTCTGTTATCCAGGAATTCGAAAATAGATTCTGAGACTTCCAAAAAATTGGAACAGTTGTGGAGTACTTTTCATACCCATTCAAAGTAGATGTGGACATTAAAGAAACTGCAGCTGCTATCAGTAAAAATTACTCATTGAACAAGCCATCTCTTGAAAACGAAATATTAACCTTTAAAAATGACATTTTTCTCAAGACCTGTGCTGAGCAAGAATCGTTTTGGAAGCTAGTGCCTAGAGACAAATTTCCCAACTTGAGAAGATGTAGTGAAGCTGTACACTCCTGTTTCAGTTCAACTTATTTGTGTGAATCTGCGTTATCCCATCTGAAAATGACAGAGTACACAACGTTCCAACATGACAGATAAACATCTCCAGGATTCCCTGAGACTGACCCTCACGCAATATTCACCCAACTTCAAAAAGCTGGTGGATGAGATGCAGGCTCAGACGTCTCACTAATGAGCAAGAGCAAAATATTAGATTGTGCAAGATCAGCTTGGATCAATACGCAACCTAAATTTAACACAAATTAACTTTTATTGAGTAAAGAAATTTATTAAGACAATTAGTTATTACTCAATAAGACGTTAAAAAAAATGTACTTTTCATTTCCCCTCGCAGTTCTTACTGGATCTTCTTCTCTGTTTTGTTTTTGCTTAATTTGCTTTAACAGCTGATCACATCCAAATTATTGACAGAAGGTGCATTAAAAATGGGGGGGGGGGGATCCTCCATCTTTATTGGGTTAAAATTTAATTTGAAAATAATTTGTAACTTAATTTTCATGGTGGTAGATCACAAGCACTTTTGGCCGGAAAAAGTAGATCACGACCTGTTCGAAGTTGGACATGCCTGGAATAGACCGTGGTTGTGGCTGCGCAAAGGTCAGTACCGGGAAAAATGGTAGAAACCATCATAAAGAATAAAATTACTCAGCATATAGATAGTCATGACCTAATGGGAGACAGCCAACATGGCTTTAGACAAGGAAGATCTTGTCTTACTAATCTGTTATGTTTTTTTGAAGGAGTGAATAAACAGGTGGACAAAGGTGAGTCGGTTGATATTGTGTATCTGGACTTTCAGAAAGCCTTTGACAAGGTCCCTCATGAGAGACTTTTGGCAAAACTAAAGAGTCATGGGATAGGAGGCAGTGTACTACTGTGAATCAGGAACTGGTTAAAAGATAGAAAGCAGAGGGTAGGGCTAAATGGCCAATTTTCCCAATGGAGAAAGGTGAATAGTGGTGTACCCCAGGGATCTGTGCTGGGTCCGCTGCTTTTTGACATATTCATAAATGACCTGGAAAGTGGAATAACGAGTGAGGTTATCAAATTTGCTGATGACACAAAACTATTTAAAGTTGTTAAAACCCAGGAGGATTGTGGAAAATTGCAAGAGGATCTTGATAAATTGGAAGACTGGGCATCAAAATGGCAGATGAAATTTAATGTGGAGAAGTGCAAGGTTATGCACCTAGGGAAGAACAACCCAAACTATGGTTACACGATGCAAGGTTCCACATTAGGAACCACCACCCAAGAAAAAGATTTAGGCGTCCTTGTGGATACCATGTTAAAACCCTCGGCCCAGTGTGCAGCGGCGGCCAAGAGAGCAAATAGAATGCTAGGTATGATAAGGAAAGGAATGGAAAATAAAACAAAAGATATTATAATGCCTCTATATCGTTCCATGGTGAGACCGCACCTTGAATATTGTGTGCAATTCTGGTCGCCATATCTTAAAAAGGATATAGCAATTTTAGAAAAGGTTCAGAGAAGAGCCACCAAAATGGTAAAGGGGATGGAAGGCTACTCCTATGAAGAAAGGCTAAAAAGGTTGGGGCTCTTTAACCTGGAAAAGAGACGGCTGAGGGGAGATATGATAGAAGTCTATAAATTAATGAACGGAGTGGAACGGGTAAACGTAGATCGATTGTTTACCTTATCAGAATATAGAAAGACTAGGGGACATGCAATGAAGCTACAGGGTAAACTATTTAAGACTAATAAAAGAAAATATTTTTTCACTCAACGTGTAATCAAACTCTGGAATTTGTTACCGGAGGATGTAGTAAAGGCTGTTAGTGTAGCTGGGTTTAAAAAAGGTTTGGACAAGTTCCTGGAGGAAAGGTCCATAAACCATTATTAAGAAGGGACCCAGGATATCAATGCTTGAACCAATACAAGCATTGTGGAACCTGTGTCCCTTGGGGAAACTGCTAGGTACGTATGACCTAGATTGGCCACTGTTGGAAACAGAATACTGGGCTTGATGGACCTTGGTCTGACCCAGTATGGCATATCTTATGTTCTTATGTGCTGTGAACCTGATCAAGTGATTTAAAAGGTTGAGGCCTTGTAACTTTCTCCAGAAAAGGTCTGGTAGAATGTCAGAGACAGGAATACAGATGTGTTTTATACTGCGTATAGGTTATAGCAGCTACAGCCCTGTAGAAAACAAGAAGTACCTGCAAACAAGAAATGCAGGTAGTTAGAAAGATAGTGGATAGGAAGCAAATGAGATCTTCCTATCTGCCTATGGTCAGGGAGTATCCGCTCGTTTGGGCAGTGACCTGACGGGGTACTTTTCCTTCGAGAGCTCAGGGGTTTCGGGGCTTTCAGGAGAGCAAGAACAGGATTCTCGATTCCCTCTACCGCAGCTGTCCGAAACCCACAATGAAGCCAGGCGGACCCAGATGGCAGTTCAATCGATAGGAGGAAGTATGTGGGAGTTTATTCCTGCCAGGGCCTGGATAGCGACAGAGCAATCGGTGTTAGAGGTGACACGCGATGGGTATGCCCTAGAATTCACTCGCCCAGTGCTACATTAGTTTGTTCTATTCCCTTGGAAAGGGCAGCGGAGAACGACTGCAATTCGGCAAGCTTTGAATCGTATTTTGCAGTTAGGAGTGGTGGTGCTGGGTCCGTATGAATTTTTCGGCGTCGGGCACTGTCCTATTTATTTCATAATTCCAGAGAAAGACGGATCTCCCGGTCCTTTCTAGTTCTCTAGGAAGTGAATTGCTGTCTCCGAGCGTCGCACTTTTTAATAGAGCTGTTGTGATCGGTAGGGGTGGCAGTTCCGCAAGGGGAGTTCTTCTCATCCCTCGTTCTTTCAGAAGCATAATTACACATGTCAATGAGGGCAGCACTACAGAAGTCTCTAAATTTCAAATCTTGCCCTTCAGTTTGGCAACGGCCCCGCGCACCTTTGCCAAGGTTATGATAGTGCTGGCGGCAGCTCTGTGGAAAGGAGTAATCTGAGTTCACCCTTGCCTCGACGATTGGTTGATTCGACCAAAGCCCAGGACCGAGAGTGTCAGGTTACCAGCAGGGTAGTAAAATTTCATCAGGCTCTCGGCTGAGTAGTCAATGCGGTTAAGAGTCGCTTAGTCTGTCTCAAGTCTTAGAGTTCGCGGGGGTACCGTTCGACTACCATTGGGAGAACAGGGTTTCTGCCGGAGCGGAGAGATCAGGCCCTGCAACAGCTAGTATGCAGGTTTTTGGCGGTTTCGCACCGTCGGCTTGAAGCTATCTTCAACTCTGGAGGTAGGCCCGGGGGCCAGAGTTCACATATGTCCCTAACAAAGGTCCTTATTACGACGATGGTCGCACCAGAACTATTTTCTGAACAAACATCTCCATTGTCCCACGCAGGTCAGGCGAGCCCTTTGCTGGGAGGGCGATTCCCAGGAGATCTTGCGGCAGGCATGTCGCTGGAACATCCGCAGGGGTTCCTGACGTTGACGGATGTGAGTCTCGCAGGCGGGGGAGATCATTGTGAGGCTCTTTTCACACATGATATTTGGAGCAAACAGGAGGCCCATTGGTCGTTCAAAGGTTTGAAGCTGAGGGTGGTAGCTCGGGTGCTTCAAGTGTTCGAAGCCGAAGTAAAGGATAAGTCGGGCGAGTGCGGTGTGATATTCCGCAACAGTGGCTTACCTAAGCCAGCAGGGGGGCACAGGCAGTGCAACCCTGGAAGAGGAATCAGACTCGGTTCGCGTTGGTGGAGCCTCAACAGCAGGCATTTCTGGCGGCACGCATTGCAGGGGCAGACCGCGTGATGGAACGGATTTCTCAAGAGCAGTCCGGGTGGATGCCGGAGACTGGGAGCTTCACCCGGAAGTGTTCACACAGATAGTGATCAGGTGGGGCCCTCCGACCATGGCTTTCTTGACAATCCTTCATTCGGCCAAGGCGATTTGTTTTTACAACAGAAGCCGAGAAAGGGCGTCAGAGGGAGTCTATGCTTGGCTGCAACCAAGGCCGTTGCCCGGCCCTATCTATGTCTTTCCCCCGAGGCGCTCATAGGGTGAGTGCTTCAGCACATCAAGGCGCATCGGGGGAGAGTGGTGTTGGTGGCGCCAGATTGGCCGAGGCGTCCGTGATGTGCCGACCTTGTCAGGCTGCTGGACGGGAAACCTTGGTGATTGTCCATAATGGCGAATCGGTTGACCCGGGGTACTCTTCGTCTGTCTCAGGTGGACCAGTTCTCGCTTCCAGACTGGCTGTCGAAAGGACAAGGTTAAGAAGGACGGGCCTGGAGCGGGGATTGCTATCTTTTTTTCGAGCCAGAAAGTGGTCTCGTTCCCTGAGCTATGAGCGTGTACGATGTATATTCGAGGACTGGTGCGCTCAGCGGCAGGGCTATGATTCCATAGGTTCTGTCCCTGTGGCTCTCGGTTCTTGTCGGACAGGCTGCCGTCTTCTCGCGGAATGGTGATCTCTCCAAGGGATCTCAATTTTGGCCTGGGGGGGCATTGACTAGAATCCTTCAGGCCCTTGCATCAGGTTTCGGTCTAGGATTTGGCTTTAGAAGCAGTGTTCTTGTATTTTTCTAGGGAAGAGGTGGTTTTGCTGACAGTCCCATTCCTTTTGACCAAAGTAGTTCAGCCTTTTCTCACGAATCAGTCGGTCTCGTTCCCAGTTTGGGATCTTCAAAGGTGGATGCGTCAGTTCGCAGTCTGTGTCAGTTCATAGTCTGTGTCGGTTGGACGTAAAACGGGCTCTATGTCAATACTCAAGTTTCGGAGGCCTTCCGAAATTCGGGGTGTTAGTTTATTCTTTCCGGTGGTCTGCCCAAAGGGAAGCGGCAGCCACAGCTTCAATATCCAGTTGGTGCCGGGGGACAATAGCATCGACATGTCTTGCATGCTTGTCAGACACCCATGGAGTTGTGGGTTTTCTCTCCTAGAGGGCGGGCGACTGTTCGGGCGGAGCATATGTTCCACTGGTAGAAATTGGCAGAGCGGCGACATGGTTGTCCCTCCATATCTTCAGTATGCACGATCGTCCGGATCTTCAGGTGCCGGGTGTTGCCTGTTTTGGGTCGGTGGTGCTGAATTCCGGCTGGAAAGGTCCCTTCCAATTGTTACTGCTCTGTTACATCCCAGAGGTGGAGGACTGAACTGGAGGAACGATAAGGAAATAGAAATTACATTTACCTGGTAATTGTTGTTCCTTGAGGAACTCCAGTTCAGTCCTCTATCCCGCCCGGGGATGAGAAATTCAGACGTGGTTCTTCAGTTTGGAGAGCATGTTCGGTCGCTAAAAGGGTATTATGTGGGATATGCCGGAGATCGCGGTAGTATTCTTTCTTTCTCTTATCTCTTTTGGTCTTCCTTTCTTCTTGCTGGCTGTCTTACTCTGATCGGGGGGGGGGGGGGGAGAGGACAGGGGCAAGAAAGAGGTTGTTGCTTCCCCCTTTATTTTAGGGGATGTTAGTGTTAAAGGTTAAGTTTAGAGTTGTAATTTAATACTTTAGCTACTTATTTGTTGCTCCTTTGAGTCTGCTTTGTCAATAGTTCACTGGGGGATGATGGGAGAAGACCAGCAGGATATATCCAGTGATGTCACGAGTTTGACTTGTCCAGTCTCCATGATGCAGGAGGAGGTGCACTATCCAGAGGTGGAGGACTGAACTGGAGTTCCTCAAGGAACAACAATTACCAGGTAAGTGTAATTTCTATTTGGTGCGGGTCTAATAAGGCATAGGAGTTGATATGGTCCTGCAGTTGATGACATACAATTTTTTTTGATGATATTAGGAAAGGGAGGACAGAGATGGGCTGGTAAGCAGCTGGGTCAGTTTTGCTTAATGCAGAGTTCTTGGGTATTGGATGGACAGTTTCAAGCTTTAGGGAGTTTGGCATGCTGCCGTGAGCATGGGATTGGTGAACAATGTTATGGATGACGGGACTGAGTTCCCCTTTTGCTGATTTAATCCAGGCCACTGGGCATTGATCCATAGGGGCAGTGCTGGTGTTGAGCGCAGAGAGAATTTGGGTTATCTGCTCAGTGGATGGGATACTGAACTTGCCCCAGATCTGACTGGGTTCTGTGGGTTTGGAGGTATTGATTGGGGTGTATTGTGGAGGAGCTGTGAATTTGGCTTGAAGGAAGTCTGCAAAGGTCTGGATGTATTCTTCACTAAAGTTGGTTTCCTTTGTGAGGGTACAAACTATATTGAATAGTTCTCTGGGTCTATTGGCAGATTTGAATACAAGGTTGGTGTAGTATTCCTTTTTTTGTTGGTTGATGAGATTGTTATATTCCTTTTGCTTGATTTGGTAGTGTTCTTGGGTGGCGTTTGACTTATTCCGTCTCCAGAGTCGTTCTATTCTTCGTAGTACTCTTTGCCTTAAATATATCCTTTCAGTACCAGGGGGCTGATCTGGGCTTAGAACATTGGGATTTTGGGTTCCTGGGCTCTGATGCTTTAGTTGCTGCAGAGATGATCATATTCCAGTTCTCAATTAGGTTATTTAGGTCCTTGGAGTCTTTGCTCAGGCAAGGGAGCATTTCTTGGAGAAATTGGTCCTTGTCGAAGCTCTTGAATTATCTTCTGGGATGGATCATAAGAACATAAGATATGCCATGCTGGGTCAGACCAAGGTCCATCAAGCCCAGTATCCTGTTTCCAACAGTGGCCAATCTAGGTCATACGTACTGTCACGCCCTTGCCCCTTACTTCCAGTATGGAGGGGCGTAGTTATCATAGAAAGTTTCACCTTTTAGCCTTTAACTGACTGGTTCCTTTGCCATGCCCTTTGGGAAAGGTAGTTCAGTCACAATCCACTTGGCTTCAGGTAGAAAAAAACACTTGTAGTTGGCTCGAATGATAAGGCAATGACAGAATTTATTGACTCAAACGCAAGGTTCACAAATACTACCCTTGGATACTTTCTCTAGGATTCTTCACAATACACATCAGGACTTAAATAAACTCAAAGCAAGCTTTCAGCTTATAGAGTTCTTCAACTTTATCTTTATATCTTTATCTTTATTTACATATTTGATATACTGCTAGGGCATAAGCATTAAGCAGTGTACAATAAAAGATTTGATTAAACACTGTACACCAGGAAATAGAACGCCAAAGTTAGATAGGAAAGAGAGGTACAGAAAGGGCAAACAAATCATATAGTGAAACCAACTCATAATAAACCATAAAGACAAAGTGGGAGACAAACAAAGACAATTTATAACATATTAGACAAAACATAGAACAGTCAGGAAGGGACTTCGGGGAGGAGGTCAAAGGCTTTCTGGAATAAATATGTCTTAAGCAAAGACTTGAACTGGGGGTATGATGACTCTAGCCGAAGATAAGTGGGTAGCGTATTCCATAACATAGGTCCGAGAAAGAACCAGGCAGTGTGTCGTGCTGTTCTAGGCGGGCTTGGGAGGGCGAGGGAAGGGATAGGCGATTGGTGTTGATGGAACGGAGTTGACGATGAGGAGAATGTAGAGAAATGAAATCAGCCAAATAGAGAGGAGTACTGGTGTAGATGGCCCGATGAAGGAGAATCAGAAATTTGTAATGGAAGCGGTAATGAAGGGGAAGCCAGTGCAACTGAAGGAGGATAGGTGTAATGTGGTCAAATTTACTGGAAGAGGTGCTGAGGCGAGCGGCAGTATTCTGGATGCGCTGCAGCCTTTGCAGGCTGTATTTAGGGAGGTTGGCTAAATAAACATTACAGTAATCTAATCTGCTAATGACGAGAGCAATGACAAGAGTGAGTAGGGAGCTAATGGGTAATATGGATCGGACGGTCCTGATATGCCGTAGAGCAGCAAAGGAACGGCGGGAGATCATGGAGATATGTTCGTGAAAGGACAGAGAAGGATCTAGAAGAACGCCCAAGTAACGGAAAGAGGATGTGAGAGGAATGCTGGTTGAATCGATGGAGGGAGCTAGAGTGGGACATGAGCCACCCAAGGAAACCCACATTGCGGAGGACTTTGCAGGATTGAGGTGAAGAAAATGTTCTGATAGCCAAGAAGCGATATGGGAAAGGCAGAGATTTAACTGAGTAACATCGGGGGATAAAGGCGAGGTATGAAACAGGAGAACAATGTCATCTGCATAAATGTAAGAGGAGACCGGATATTGCTGAATGATCAAGGGCAGCAGAGCAAGAAAGATATTGAACAATATGGGGGAAAGCACAGAGCCCTGCGGGACACCACAAGTGAGGGGAAGGACGGGAGAGGCCTGGTCATTAACGTGTACAGAGAAGGAACGGGAGGAGAGGAAGGAGCGAAACCAGTGCCAAACAGCACCACGGAGACCAGTATCAGAGTCGGGACAGGAGTGTAGGATGATCAACCAGGTCAAAAGCCACGGACAGATCTAGTGATACAAGGAGAGTAATATTACCACGGTCATGGGCGATGTGCAATTTGTTGAGTAAGGCAAGGAGAACGGTTTCGGTGCTGTGTCCCTGGCGGAAACCAGCCTGACGTGGGTAGAGGGAATTGGTAGATTCAACATGGGCACTCAGTTGATCAAAAGCGCAGCGTTCTAGGAGCTTAGCGAGAAATGGGAGGTTGGATACTGGGCGCCAATGTGAAAGGACAGATGGATCGAGGGAAGGCTGTTTCAATAAAGGGTGAAGGATAGCAGACTTCCAAGATGTCGGAAATTGGCCAGAAGAAAAGCTGGAATTAATGATAGTGGTGATGATTGGGACCAATTGTAAGGAAGGTTCGGAGAGCCACCGGGAGGGGATGGGGTCGAGGACACAAGTGGTTTTCCTAGATCTAGACAAAAACATCAACACTTCCGCTGAGAGGACAGGGCGGAAAGATGACTAAGTATGCATGCAAATAGGATTACTAGTGACAGAGGTAGGTGAAGAGCAGACAGAGGAAGGGATCAGGGGGAGAGGGGTCGAACTATAGGGAAGAGGGGATGGGGAGAGAGGGGGGGTGGAGAGGAGAAAGAGGAGCGTAAGGTCAATACCTTATTGGAGAAAAAGGTGGCGAGGGACTGAGGATCCGGAGTAGAAGTGGCCGGAAAAGCCTTTTAACAGTCAATGCCACCAGCTTGGCTAGCATTGCTGTTTAAAGCAAACAAAAACAGCATTTCTCATTGGCAGTTTTCTGTTCTCATAGTCCCAAACACTTCCAGGTTGGTTTGTCTCCTTACAAAGTAAAACTTTTAACAGGACAAAAACTTCTCATAAGCAAATAATGCTCTATTCCATGCTTTAGGAATATTCAAAAACAAAGCCAAAAACTTTCCTTCCTTTCACCTTTAGCTCGGCTTCTTGCCGGTGCACTGCTCTGAATATCAGGTGTTTATCAAGCCCAATCAGAGAGCTTCAGCTTGCTCTTGCTTTCTCAGCAAACATATTTCTTCTTTAAGACAGGACATGCACAAAACCATCTACAGGCTTTCAAGGTTACCTGACTCTGAAGGTTTTCTCTTAAGGGTGGTTTTCTTTCAATCCCTCTGCAGTAAAGGATTGGCACAAGGAGCAATCCATGTATGAGTCTTCATCATTCACAGCTAGGTCTGGTTCACCTAGTTGCATAGGCTCTACCTCTCCTTCCAGTTCAGAGTTCAGCCTTCCATTAGAGCTGAGAGTATCCCTTGCAACTCTGCACTGCTCTGTATTAGACAAGCTTTCAAGGCTCATACCTCGGCCTGGGCTTGTAGCAGCTTCTCCCTCATGCTCTGGCCACCATTCTCCTGTGCTTCCTCTTCCTGTCCTCCAGCTTGTGTTTCTGCTTGGGTCTCTCCCTGAGACTCTCTCTAGGGGACTCCTCCTCTTCTCCCCTGCATCTTTCTCTATCCTAGACTTAAATCCCCAAGGCTCCAGCCCCACCTCTTCTCCTCTCAGGTGACGGAGATCAGCTTGCCTCCTGGCAGCTGGGTAATTAGGGAGCTCAGAGACGTAAGGGTCCTTTACCCTGGGTCTGTATTCCCTCTCCTTTTCTCCACTGGGGGAACTCTGAAACCTATCCCATCTGGGAATTTCCTGCTTTCTAGGTGTGATTGGGATTTTGTTTCTCTGACCTTGCAAAATAGGTCCTTTTATAGAGTGAATTCCTTTCCTTTATTCCTTTATCCTCTGTCATGATAAGCTTCCTTATCACAGTACCTAGCAGTTTCCCCAAAAGACACAGGTTCCGCAATGCTTGTACTGGGTTAAGAATTAATATCCTGGGTCCCTTCTTAATAATGGTTTATGGACCTTTCCTCCAGGAACTTGTCCAAACCTTTTTTAAACCCAGCTACACTAACAGCCTTTACTACATCCTCCGGTAACAAATTCCAGAGTTTGATTACACGTTGAGTGAAAAAATATTTTCTTTTATTAGTCTTAAATAGTTTACCCTGTAGCTTCATTGCATGTCCCCTAGTCTTTCTATATTCTGATAACGTAAACAATCAATCTACGTTTACCCGTTCCACTCCGTTCATTAATTTATAGACTTCTATCATATCTCCCCTCAGCCGTCGCTTTTCCAGGTTAAAGAGCCCTAACGTTTTCAGCCTTTCTTTATAGGAGTATCCTTCCATCCCCTTTGCAATTTTGGTGGCTCTTCTCTGAACCTTTTCTAATAACTCTATATCCTTTTTAAGATACGGCGACCAGAATTGCACACAATATTCAAGGTGCGGTCTCACCATGGAACGATAGAGAGGCATTATAATATCTTTTGGGTTTTTTTTCCATTCCTTTCCTTATGATACCTAGCATTCTGTTTGCTCTCTTGGCTGCTGCTGCACACTGGGCTGAGGGTTTTAACGTTATCCACAATGATGCCTAAATTGTTTCCTTGGTGGTTGTTCCTAATGTGGAACCTTGCATTGTGTAACCATAGTTTGGGTTGTTCTTCCCTGGGTGCATAACTTTGCACTTGTCCACATTAAATTTCATCTGCCATTTTGATGCCCAGTCTTCCAATTTATCAAGATCCTCTTGCAATTTTCCACAATCCTCTTGGGTTTTAACAACTTTAAATAGTTTTGTCATCTGCAAATTTGATAACCTCACTCGTTATTCCACTTTCCAGGTCATTTATGAATGTCAAAAAGCAGCAGACCCAGCACAGATCCCTGGGGTCCACCACTATTCACCTTTCTCCATTGGGAAAATTGGCCATTTAGCCCAACCCTCTGCTTTCTATCTTTTAACCAGTTCCTGATCCACAATAGTACACTGCCTCCTATCCCATGACTCTTTAGTTTTGCCAAAAGTCTGATGAGGGACCTTGTCAAAGGCTTTCTGAAAGTCCAGATACACTATATCAACCGACTCACCTTTGTCCACCTGTTTATTCACACTTTCAAAAAAACATAACAGATTAGTAAGATAAGATCTTCCTTGTCTAAAGCCATGTTGGCTGTCTCCCATTGGGCAATGACTATCTACATGCTGAGTAATTTTATTCTTTATGATGGTTTCTACCATTTTTCCCGGTACTGATGTGAGGCTCACCGGTCTGTAGTTTCCCGGATCACCCCTGGAACCCTTTTTAAAAATTGGTGTTACATTGGTGATCCTCCAGTCTTCAGGTATTACAGATGATTTTAATGAACGTTCACAGATTACTAATAGCAGGTCTGCAATCTCATATTTCAGTTCTTTCAACACCCTTGGATGTATACCATCCAGCCCAGGTGATTTGCTACTCTTCAGTGTATCTAATAGTTGTAATACATCATCTCCAGGAACAAGCAGGAATGAGTCTTCACATATGGGTATGTCGGTACCGACGGAGCCTGCGTGGAAAGCCTCCCCAACGTCCTATCAGAAAGCTTTTGGGAGCATCCCACAGCGCCTGCGTGCTGCCTTCCTGCCTTTCCAACTGTCTCTCCTCAGTTGTTCTTTTTCCGCGGAGCCAGCAGGTCGTGCTCCTGTCACCGCAGAAGAATTTCCTTATTTTTTCTTTTTCTTTTCTGTATGCGTCTGCTTTCCTCGACGCTATACCGGTACCGCCGGTTCTTATTCTTTTCTTTAAAAACAAAACAAAAAAAACCACCTTCTATTTTTTCTTCAGGTGTACTTTTTGGGCCTTAGGCCCAAAACCTTTTTCCTTAAATATGGAAAAACCTGCCTCAAGTTTTAAGAAGTGCACAAAATGTGGCAGTACTATATCCGTCACCGACACCCATGACTGGTGTCTCAAATGTTTAGGCCCTGACCATTCCATTAAAGATTGTGTGTCCTGTTCCATGATGTCTAAGAGAGGTCAACAGAACCGAGCTGCCAAGCTCAGTACCCTGTTTCCCTCTGATGCGGCTTCGGTGGCATCAATGTCTTCCAGGGCTGCTTCTTCCTCACATGGATCTCAGGTAACTAAACTTAAATCCAGCCGGTCCTCGAAGGGCAAATCTCCTTCTAAGCATCGAGATGCCTCTGGCCTTGCCCTCGAGGATTCTGCTCCGGCAAAATTACCCCGGCGGGAGGCTTCGGCTTCTAAAGCAGCATCATCGGGTTTCCAGGACGATCTAGATGGCATGACCTCAACAGATCATCTGGTGCCATGCTCTGGGGTACCGGTGGCCTGCACCGGTACCGACTTCCAGGCATTGGCAGCGTCGATGGATCAGAGGATTCTGTCCATGGAACGCAGTCTGGCGGCTTTCCTTGTGGCATCGACACCCGTGGTACCGCAACAGACTACTCCGCAGGTACCGGCTCTGTTATCGCCATCGGTACTGATTCCGGTACCGGTGGCATCGGCATTGGTGTCAGCCATGCCAGTACCCTGCCCTCTGCAGCCTTGCGGTACCGATACCCCGGTACCAATGATTCCCGATACCGACCCCGGTCGGTACGGGTATCGGGCTTTGCAAGAGCATCCCGACAGACGATACTTCGATTCCTCTGACTCTGAGGATTCTGAAGAGTCTGTCGATGCAGCGATGCTTCTTCCACAGGAGGAGTCCTCTCCTAAACGAAGGATGTCTCCTCCAGAGGACTTGTCTTTTCAGTACATCATCAGAGAGGTGGCTTGGGGTCTCTCTATTACAGTAGCCCCAGAGTCAGAGCCTAGAGCTAAGGAGTTAGATATTCTACAATATCCTAAAACTCCTAAAGAGGCAGCTACCTTGCCTATTCATGAGATTCTGTATGATTTCATGTTAAGGATGTGGGAAGCACCTCTAACCACCTCTCCTCATTCTCGCAGGTTGGACACCATGTATCGTGTCCCTCCTTGTCCTGGTTTTCATAAAACTCAGCTTCCTCACCACTCTATTGTGGTTGAGTCTGCAGTGAGAAAGATTAGAAGTGCCAAGAGACATGCCTCTAATCCTCCAGGATGTGAATGTAGAACCCTGGTTGCTTTTGGTAGAAGAGTCTTCCAAGCTTCCATGCTTGCTGTGAGAATTAATTCTTATAGTCTCTACATGGGAATGTTCTTAAAAGAAGTCACTGACCATTTGCAGACTTTAAGTCCTTTTATGTCTGAGAATAAAAGGCAAGAATTTCTCTCTCGGCTCAAACATGCCCAGGATATCTCCAAATTCTCCATCCGTGCAGCTTTCGATTCCTTTGAATGCGTAAACAGAGCCTCAGCTATAGCTATAGGTGCACGTAGGATTGCTTGGCTTCAAGCATCTGATTTGGAGACCTGGGTCCAAGATGAATTGGGAAATATCCCTTGTACAGGTGAAAATCTGTTTGGGTTTTGCTTGCCAATCCTTACCAAACAGATGGATGCTTAAAATTCTGCTTTGGATAGACTATCCAAATCTACAGCTGCTCCTGCTAAGAAAAGGTTGTTCAAGAAAACACCTTTTTCTAAAAAGGGAAGATCCTATCCTGCTTATAGTCAGAGAGCATCTTTTGCAGCTCAGTTTCCTTCCAAACGTCAGCAATCCTCCAAACAGGCAAAGGCTGCGAGGCCTGCTCCAGCCCAGCAGTCTCAGCCCCCTCAGGACCTTTGACTTTCTGCTAGAGAACTTAGCCTTCCTGGCTCTAGAAGGAACAGAGCCCTGCACCATTCCAGGAAGGCTATGTCACTTTGCTCCCAGATGGGGGCAAATCACAGCAGAGCATTGGACACTCTCCATCATAAGAGAGGGGTACACTGCATTTTTCCAGCTTGCCCCCTCTCACAAGAGTGCACTAGTTCAATTCTCCAACCTCCCTCCTCAGCCTATTAGAGCAGGAGGTTGCCACTCTTCTAGCCCAAGGGGCAATAGAGGAAGTGCCTTCTCAACAACAAGGCACAGGGTTCTACTCCCCCTATTTTCTTATCCCAAAGAAAACAGGGGGCTTCAGACCCATTTTAGATCTCAGAGAATTGAACAGATTCCTAGTCAAAGAAAAATTCAAGATGGTTTCTCTAGGAACTCTGCTGCCATACCTTCAGAGTCAGGATTGGCTTTGTTCTCTAGATCTCAAGGATGCGTACACTCATGTTCTCATCCATCCAACTCACAGAAGGTTCCTTCGGTTCCTTTTCCAGGAGAAGCACTATCAATACAAAGTGCTCCCATTTGGCCTGCCTCTGCACCAAGGGTGTTCACGAAATGCATGGCAGTGGTTGCTGCTTTTCTGCGCACCCTGGAAATATTTGTCTTCCCCTATCTGGACGACTGGCTCTTTCGAGCTCTCATTCAATCAGAGGCCAAGACTGCTCTGACCTGCACAATGCGTATCCTTCAATACTTAGGGCTGGTAATAAACATCCCAAAAACCAATTTGATCCCTACTCAGTCCCTGGAGTTTATAGGGACATTGCTGGATACCACAAAGGCAAGGGCCTTTCTTCCCCAGGCCCGTTGCCTTCGCTTGATGCAGTTAGCTTCTCAAGCAGAGTTGAAACCCCTACTAACTGCTCGAGAGATGTTACAGTTGCTAGGCCACATGGCTTCCACCGTTCATGTGGTACCATATGCTTGCCTTCACATGAGAGCAGCTCAGTGGACTTTATCCACCCAGTGGACCCAGGCATTAGGCTGCATGTCAGACAAAATAGCAAACACAAGTCTCCTCATTTTGTTCCTCCAATGGTGGAAGTCCCCTCAAAACCTCTTGCTGGGGTGTCCTTTTCAACAGCCTCTACCCCAGGCAACTCTTACAACAGATGTTTATCCAGTGGGCTGGGGAGCTCATCTTCACAACCTCTCCACCCAGGGCATCTGGTCCCCACAGGAGACTTGTCCCACATCAATCTCTTGGAACTCGGAGCAATCTTCCTTGCTCTACGAGTTTTCCACACCCTGCACAGCCACAAGACAGTCCTTGTCCACACAGACAATCAGGTAGCCATGTTCTACCTAAACAAGCAGGGGGGAACTGGCTCTCTGTCGCTTTGCAATGAAGCTCTGTGACTGGGCCTTCGCCAGTGAGCATCACATTCATCTTCTGGCAGTCTATCTTCCAGGGGTTCAAAACTCTTGGGCAGACAGACTCAGTCGAGTTCTGCTTTCACACGAGTGGTCCCTACATATGGACCAGGTGTCAAAAAGTTTTCAAATTTGGGGAACCCCGGACATAGACCTCTTTGAAAGTCCGTGGAATGCCAAACTTCCCCGGTTCTGTTCCAGAACTCCGGCTCAGGCAAGGGATGCTTTCCTGCTTCACTGGGGTCAAGACTTCCTGTATGCATTTCCACCCATTCCCCTAATTCCCAAAACCCTATTCAAGCTTCAGAGAGACAGAGGCCACATGATTCTCATAGCTCCACATTGGCCACGGCAAGTGTGGCACCCTCTGCTTCTACATCTCTCTCAAGCTCCCTCCCTAGAGTTAGGGTCTGCTCCAGACCTCCTGCCTCAGGAGTACGGAAAATTGTGGCATCCCAATCCCCAGTCTCTGCATCTCAGGGCTTGGTTGCTGAAGGCCTAGATCTCCAGGATCTTCCTCTTTCTCAACAAGTGAAAGATGTTCTTCATGCTTCCAGAAAAACTTCCACTAGATGTCGTTGCTAGAGTATCTCCTGCATCTGTCTAATGCAGGCCTTAAGACAAATTCAGTAAGAGTCCATCTGAGTGCTATTGCAGCTTCACTCAAGCCTCTAAATGGACAACCTGTTTCCTCTCATCCCCCTTGTAGCAAGGTTCGTGAGAGGCCTCTTTTTAACAAAGCCTCCCATTAGACCACCACCGGTGGCATGGGACTTAAATTTGTTTCTTGGTCAGCTTATGAAGCCGCCTTTTGAACCTTTAGCTACTACCTCCTTGAAATACCATTCTTGGAAGGTTATCTTTCTCATTGCCATCACATCAGCACGCCGCATCAGTGAATTGCAAGCACTAGTAGCTAATCCACCTTATACAAGGTTCCATCATGACAAGGTGGTGGTCCTTAGGACAAATCCACATTTTATGCCTAAGGTGGTCTCGCCTTTTCACCTCAACCAAGAGGTCTACCTACCTGTCTTTTTTCCAGGGCCTCATGCATCAAGTGCAGAGAGGAATCTTCATACCCTGGACTGTAAAAGAGCTCTGGCTTTTTACTTACAAAGGACACAGCAACATAGAAAGTCTTCCCAACTCTTTGTTGCTTTTGATCCTTCTCATTTGGGACAACCAGTCTCCAAGAGAACTCTTTCCAACTGGATTGCCCAATGTATTTCTTTCGCCTATCAGAGCAAGAACATTTCTCTGGAGGGCCATGTCACAGCTCACAATGTGAGAGCCATGGCAGCCTCAATGGCTCATCTGAACTCTGTGTCTATCGACGACATCTGTCGAGCAACCACTTGGGCCTCGGTTCATGCCTTCACAGCCCATTACTGCTTTGACAAGGACTCCCGCCGGGATGCCTTGTTTGGTCAGGCTGTTCTCAAACACCTGTTTCATGCTTAATCAACTCCTACCCACCATCCCTCATGGGATGCCAGAGATCCAGGTGGTGAAGTGCATCCCTGTCCCAGGGACACACCACTTCTGGGCTCTCTCCCTGGCATCAAAAGCTATGGAGTCCCCATATGTGAAGACTCATTCCTGCTTGTTCCTGGAGATAGCAAAGTTACTTACCTGTAACAGGTGATCTCTAGGAACAGCAGGAATAAGTCTTCACAACCCACCCACCTCCCCTAGGAGTTGTCTCTCTCTCTCTCTATCTCTCTTCCTTTCCCTCTCTCTCCCCTTTGTCTCAGCTATAAAACTCAACTGAGGAGAGACAGTTGGAAAGGCGGGAAGGCAGCACGCAGGCGCTGTGGGATGCTCCCAAAAGCTTTCTGATTGGACGCTGGGGAGCGTTCCCGTGCAGGCTCCGTCGGTACCGACGTACCCATATGTGAAGACTTATTCCTGCTGTTCCCAGAGATCACCTGTTACAGGTAAGTAACTGTGCTTTCCCGATGTATCGATATTTCCTTCAGTTCTTCCGCACCTTTAAATACCACATCAGTCATGGGTAACATCCCTACATCTTCCTCAGTAAAGACCAAAGAATTCATTCAGTCTCTCCGCTATCGCTTTGTTGCCTCTTAGTGCCCCTTTAACTCCTCTATCATCTAATGGACCAACTGACTCTCTCACAGGTTTTTTGCTACGAATGTACTTGCAAAAGTCTTTATTTCACGTTTTTGCTTCCGCAGCAAGCTTCTTCTCAAATTCTCCCTTTGCCTGCTTTATCAATGCCTTGCATTTGACTTGCCAGTGCTTGTGCTGTTTCCAGGTTTTGTTGTTTGACTCTTTTTTTCCATTTCCTGAAAGATGCTTTTTTGGCAACAGCCTCTCTGACCTCACCTTTAAACCATGCTGGCAGTTTTTTGGACTTCCTTCCACTTTTCTTAAAGCGTGGAATACAGCTGGTCTGGGCTTCCAAGATAGTATTTTTCAACAACACCCAAGCTTGATGTAAGTCTTTAACCTTTGCAACTGCTCCTTTTAGTTTTTTCTTAACTTTTTTCCTCATTTTATCATAGTCTGCCTTTCGAAAGTTAAAAGGTGGATTTCCTTACTATCCTTCCTCCACAAAGGCAATCATGCTATGATCACTATTGCCAAGTGGCCCCAACACCCTTATCTCTTGCACTAGATCTGGTGTTCCACTAAGGACTAGGTCTAATATGGCTTCCCCTCTGGTCGGTTCATGAACCAGCTGCTCCAAGAAGCAGTCATTTATGTCATCTAGGAACTTTATCTCCCTTGCATGTCCTGCCGTGTCACTGACCCAGTCGATACCGGGGTAATTGAAATCACCCATTATTACTGCTCTGTATCTTTTGTTAGCTTCCTTCATTTCTTTGAGCATTTCATCATCCATTTTTTCATTCTGGCCAGGCGGTCGATAGTACACCCCCACTGCCATCGCCTTCCCCTTTTTACATGGAATTTCAATACAGAGATTCTACAGCAGATTTTGTTTCCTGCAAAACTTTAATCCTTTCTGACTCAATGCCCTCTCTAACATAGAGCGCAACCCCTCCACCAATTTGATCAGCTTTATCATTACGATATAGTTTGTACTCAGGTATCAATGTCCCACTGGTTGTCCTCCTTCCACCATGTCTCTGATATTCCAATCATATCTAACCTCTCATTTAGTGCTATATATTCTAACTCTCCCATCTTATTTTTTAGACTTCTAGCATTTGCATACAAACATTTTAGAGACTGTATTTTATTTATATTAATTTGGCAATTGGTAGACATGGGTAATTTGGAATTTTTAAGCTCTGTCTGCTCCATACTCGAGGGCATTTGGGCTACTTTACTCTTTTTTGGAACCTCTCTGCTTTTGGTAGTATCCTTCAAGGATACATTCTTCCGAACCATCCGCTCTTGGGCGACTGTCGGCTTTCCCCTATTATCTCTTTTAAAAGCTGCTCTCTCTCCTTTTTAAAGGTTATTGCCAGCAGCCTGGTTCCATCCCGGTTAAGGTGAAGCCCATCCCTTCCCCAGAATGTTCCCCAGTTCCTAACAAATCCAAAACCCTCATCTCTGCACCATTGTCTCATCCACGCATTGAGACTCCGGAGCTCTGCCTGCCTTTTGGGTCCTGCACGTGGAACAGGAAGCATTTCGGAGAACGCTACCCTGGAAGTTCTGGATTTCAACTTCCTACCTAAAATCCTAAATTTAGCCTCCAGAATCTCCCTACCACATTTTCCTATGTCATTGGTACTGACATGTACCAAGACAGCAGACTCCTCCCCAGCACTATCTAAGACCTTATCTAGGTGGCGCGTGAGGTCCGCTACCTTCGCACCAGGCAGGCATGTTACCAGGCGATCCTCACGTCCACCAGCCACCTAGCTATCTACAGGCCTATTGATCGAATCACCAACTATAACGGCTGTCCTAACCCTTCCCTCATGGCCCTGGGGAAACGTCCTTGGTGCGAGAGGGTTTTACATCACCTGGAGGACAGGTCCTAGTTACAGGATCACTTCCTGACACACCAGGCTGATGCTCTCCTGTCACGTGACCTCTCTCCTCCATGGCAACAGGGATGTTGCCAGACTGGAGGTGGGAGTTCAGGACTATATCCCTGTAGGTCTCGTCTATGTACCTCTCTGTCTTATGTTTTCCAAGTCTGCTACTCTAGCCTCTAGAGAACGGACTCGTTCCCTGAGAGCAAAGAGCTCCTTGCACCTAGTGCACACGTAAGACCTCTCACCAATTGGGAGAAAATCATACATGTGACACTCATTGGGATCTGTCGCTCAATTCTTATCCTGTGGTGATCCGACCATGGTACTTGTGTAATTGTGGGGGTTGTCACGAAGTTGTGGGCGATTAGTCGGTTGGGTACAAAAGTGAGGTCTGGAGAGGATCCTTGTCTGTGTGTGGGGGCATTGATTTGTTGGGTGTAGTGGAGTGAGTCTGTTGCTGACAGGAAGGTTTCCGCATTTTTGGTGTTGGCAGATTTGAGATTGAAGTCACAAAGAACTAGCAAAGATTTGTCAGGAGTGTTGATTGCACATACTGATTCTATTGTCGAGGAAAGTTCATTAGAAAAACACGTGGGGCCCTGTATGTTAGGCACAGGGCCAAGTGCATATTCTCAATGATGATCGTGTTACAGTGAGTAGAACTTGAGGTGGATTGGATCTTGAATCTTAGGTCGCTTCTTTCCAGGATAAGGACACCTCCACCTCTATTAGAAACATAGAAACATGATGACAGGCCATGTGGTCTTTTTCTATCTAGTCTGTCCTTCCATAACAATAACTACAACAGTCCACTTTTTACCTTTAGAGATCCTCTGTGTTGGTCCCATGCTTTTTTGAATTCAGTTACTGTCCTCATCTCTACCACCTCCACTGGGAGACTATTTCATGGATCCACTACTCTTTCCGTAAAGAAATATTTCCGCATATCACTCCTGAATCTATCTCCCTTCACCCTCATCCCATGTCCCCTCGTAGCAGAACTTGCTTTCAATTGAAAGAGGCTCTCTCCCTGAACATTTATGCCACGGAGGTATTTAAACATCTCAATCATATCACCTCTATCCCGCCTTTCCTCTAAGGTGTACATATTAAGATCCTTAAGTCTGTCCTCATATGCTTTATAATGAAGCCCATTAATCATTTTAGTAGCAACCCTCTGCACCGACTCCATCCTGTTCACATCCTTTTGAAGGTGCGGTCTCCAGAATTGCACACTATACTCCAAATGAGGTTGCACCAAAGACTTATACAGAGGCATTATCACCTCCTTTTTTCTGCTAGCCATTCCTCTCCGTATGCACCGAAGCATCCTTCTAGCTTTTGCCGTCGCCTTTTCTACCTGTTTAGTTACTTTAAGATCATCCGACACAACCACGCCTAGGTCTCGCTCTTCTTTAGTGGACAAAAGTACTTCACCTCCTATACTGTATTGCTCCCTTGGATTGCTGCAGCCCAAATGCATGACCTTACTTTTTTCAACATTAAATCCCAGCTGCCAAATTCTAGACCATTCTTCAAGATTAGCTAGATCCCTCCTCATGTTATCTACACCTTCCTGGGTGTCTACTCTATTGCAGATTTTGGTATCATCTGCAAAGAGGCAAACCTTACCCGACAGCCCTTCTGCTATATCACTAACAAAGATGTTAAAAAGAATCGGACCAAGGACAGATCCCTGGGGCACACCACTGGTAACATCCTTCTCCTCAGAGTGAGCTCCATTTACTTGTACTCTTTGTCACCTCCCACCCAACCAATTTCTAACCCAAGCAGTAACTTTAGTGTCCATCCCTAGGGTGCTCAGTTTGTTTATAAGTCGCCTGTGAGGAACAGTGTCAAAGGCTTTACTGAAATCTAAATACACCACATCTAGAGCTCTCCCTCGGTCCAACTCCCTGGTCACCCAGTCAAAGAAATCAATCAGATTTGTCTGACAAGACCTGCCTCTGGTGAATCCCTGCTGCCTCGGATCCTGTAATCCGCTGGACTCCAGAAACCTCACTTTTTTCTCTTTCAGCAGCGTTTCCAATAATTTACTCACCACCGAAGTTAAACTAAACCGGCCTGTAGTTTTCAACCACATCCTTACTTCCGCTTTTGTGTAAAGGCACCACATGAGCCTCTCTCCAGTCCTTTGGCACCATTCCCGACTCCGAGGCATTGAAAAGGTCAGTCAGTGGAGTTGCTAGAACGTCCCCAAGTTCCCTCAGTATTCTAGTGTGTATCCCATCTGGTCCCATCGCTTGTTTGTGCAGGGGCAGTTGAATGCTGTATGCCTGGAAGGTGTGAGCTGATTGAGGAGAACATTGTCAGTAGGAGCAAGCCAAGTTTCTGTGATGCAGAAGATATCTGTTTGAAACTCAATGTGGTCTGCCAGGGGGGTTGATTTTGTTTCTTATTGACCTGGTGTTAATTAGCTCTATGCTGATTAGAGGTTTCATGTTGATGTTCATGTATGTCTTATGTGGGGTTGGGGGGGTGCTATAGAGCTGCTTGTGGTGAGGTTTCTCCGGCTAAGCCGTTTGTGTGCTGTTTGTGAGATTGAGTAGTGTGATTGCTTGGTAAAGAGGTGGCAGCAATATAGTGTTTTTGGAGAGTGGGGTGGTGTGTGTGGTGGAGGAGAAAGTGTGTGAGGAGGATAGCAGCATAAGGTAATTTGTGTTACCATTGTGAATTCTTGCTGTGGGAGAGCAGCTGAGAGGTTAGGGTGTGGGTGAGAGGCATCTTTGCCTGGAAGAGTAAGTAGGAGGCAGTATTGTGCTCCTGGGTTTGAGGTAATTACCTTGGCTCAGGCAGGTGGACTCTATTCCTTCGGTGCTAGGAACAAACTGGCTTGTGCTGTCTCTGATCGGGGTTTTTTTGTAATTCTTCACTTGAGAACCTAGTAAGGTAGGGTTTGGAGGCTACAATCTGGTCGTGCAGCTGCGGTATCCTTAGGCTGTGTTGAGCTGTGTTGTATGCGCTATTTCTTGCAGAGAATCCCGCCTCAGTGCCCCACCTAAGGGTCCTCTGGTGAGGCCCTCAGGCGCAGATCTGCCCGATGGCGGCTTAATTTATCCTTGTTCCTTTGCCCCAATTGGGTTGGAGTTGCAAAGTGGGGAGAAAGCAAATATCTCCAGGAACAAGCAGGAATGTAGCCTTCACATATGGGTATCATCAGTACCGACGGAGCCTGCTCGGGAATGCTCCCCAGCATCCAATAAGAAAGCTTTTGGGAGCATCCCACAGCACCTGCGTGCTGCCTTCCCGCCTTTCCCAACTCTCCCTCTCCAGTTTTCCGCAGAGCCGACAGGTCACACATCCTTTCACCACAGAAAATTCCCTTCTTATACTTCTTTTTTGTGGTTGCGTCTGCCTTCCCTCGACGCTATACCGGTACCGCCGGTGGTTCTTTTCTTTTTTCTAACCTTTCCCCCCCCAAAAAAAACCCCTTTGTTTCTGGAGTCTTTCTCCAGTAATTTTCTTCTCAGGTGCCACGTGCCATTTTGAGCACTAGGCCCAATTTTTTTCCCTCAAAATGGAGAAACCCTCTTCGGGTTCTAAAATGTGTTCTAACTGTGGCGGTACCATCTCTGTCACCGACACCCATGAGTGGTGCCTCAAATGTTTAGGTCCTGACCACTCTATTTCAGAGTGCGTTGCCTGTGGAATGATGTAAAAATGGGGCCGAAAAAACCGAGCTGCTAAGCTTAGCACCCTTTTTCCCTCCAATGCAGCCTCCATGGCGTCGACATCCTCCAGGGCTTCATCTTCCTCCCATGGATCTCAGGCAACTAAACATAAATCTAGCCGGTCCTCAAAGGGTAGATCTCCTAAACATCGAGATGCCTCCGGCGTTGCCCTTGAGTGACTTTCACCGGCAAAATTGCCCCGGCGGGAGGCTTCGGCTTCCAAAGCACTAACGGGGCTCCAGGATGTTCTCGAGGCTTCAACCTCGGCAGAACTACTGGTGCCATGCTCTGTGGTTCCGGCCGCTTTAACCGGCACCGATACCCAAGCATCGGCAGCGTCGATAGACTAGAGATTCTTGGCTATTGAATGCAGTCTGGCGGCTCTTCTCATGGCCTCGATGCCCCTGAAACCGCTTCAGACAATTCAACCGGCACCGACTACATCGACATCGGCAGGTATTCTACCGGGACCGAGTCATGCGTCTCTATCCGGCATTGACAAAAATAAAGTAAGGGATATGACTTTTGTAAAATGCTGTAACCACATTTATCAGGAGCTTAAGTTTTTCCATTTGAATCTATTGTATTAATTGTTTTTTTTTTCTTTTTACTTTAATTGTTCAAGGACAACTAGTCTTCTGCCACCCTCTCTGTCCTGTTTGGTTTTGGCTCATTGCTACAAGGCTTCCTTTTAGCCTTGCTTACTTCCTACATCATCTGGTCCACAGCTTTACTTTCAATGCTGCAAGTCAACTCTCTTCCCTTCAAAGTACCTTCTTTGACTTTCCTCACTGTTCCTGCGTCACATGGACTTGGCAACACTTTCACATTTCCCATTTTCCCACTCTTTTTCTGAACCACTCTGGTAGACATCTGGTAATACATAAAGAAATTTTTCACTTGCCTCAGAAATTGCGCCATACCATACACATTGGGCTCACAAATACCTGGCTTCCTTTTCATCCTAGGTCCACCAGAGACTTGCAATTCTGTGGCCCAGTTTAACAAAATCTCAAATGTAACTAGGAGCCCCCTTCCTCACTGTCTTTCTGTCCACCCACCCACCCACCCAGTATCTCTCTTGCATCCTGTTTCTCTCCATGTCTTCCTTCCCTATTCCATTGATCTCCCTTGGCCATCCCCCCCCCCCCCCCCCCGGCCTAACCCCCAGCCCCAGCTTCCTCACTTTCACCTAGGCAGTCTTCATCATGCAGCTAGCCAGTTGCTCCCCCCCCCCCCGTCCTTATCCCTGCCCCAACTAGTCATTCAGCCTCCTTCTGTAGTCCTTACCCCACCATCAACCTCTAGTTCTCTTCTCTTGTGTTTTAGCTCCTACCTGATCTAGCAGTGCCATTGTTCTGTTGTTCTGCCTCGGACTGCCCCATCACTGTGGAATTCCCTTCCTCCCCTATTCTGTCAAGAAAAATCATTTCCCAAATTCAAGTCTCTTCTGAAAACCCACCTCTTCTGTACTGCCTATGACCTCCCTTTCCCTGATTACCCCCCCCCCCCCCCCCGTTTTCTCCTCTCCTTCCACTTAGGCTCTTTTTCTCTTTAGTCTTGTATGGGTGTGCACTTTCCTGCCTGGCATTGTAGTTCCTTTTCTGTTTCTGGGTTTTCTTATATATATATATATATATATATATATATATCTTATTATTGTGAACCGCCCAGATGGCTCCCGATGGGCAGTCTATCAAATGTTTTAATAAAGATAAAGTTCTGAGTATCCGACATGCCCAACCGGGACTTACAAGTTTCATAACATAGGCAACCCCCTCTAAAATACCCCTGCAGGCAAGTCCTGGTATCCCATTCTGAAGCTGTGTAATTCAGGGATGTCCACATTTGTGAAATGACTTACACCTATGCACATACCTGGCTTTGCTAGCTGCACAGTCCTTTTGCCAGAACCATTACTGGAAAAACACTGCAAATTATATGCTCAAACTAGAACTCATGGAAATTAACCTGTGCCCCGTCCATCGCGAATTTGTATATGGCAGCATTTGAAAAGCGATGGCTGGAGTTGTCATCTTATAGTACTAATATTGTTGTTTGGCGGCGTTTCATAGATGTCTTTTTACTTTGGCGGGGAACTGAGGAAGAACTTTTGTCTTTTTTTGATTGGCTTAATTCTCGGGACACACACATAAAATTCACCGCTGAATATAATAAAGATACCATCAATTTCCTGGATGTTAAAATTACACGAGGCATTACAACATGGGATACCTCTATTTTTCAAAAACCTACTGATAGAAATACCTTCCTGCATTTCACCAGCGCTCATCCGCGATCTTTAAAGGAGGGATTACCGTTTTCTCAGTTTCTACGGTACAGGCGAAACTGTTCTGAGGTTTCAGATTATCGAAAAAAATCGAAACAATTAATGCAGAATTTTCTATCGAGGGGGTACCCAAAATCAGTGGTTCGGCAGGTGTATACCAGAGCCCTATATAATGATCGTTGGCTTTTGTTATCTTCAGGACAAGCGCAGCGATCTAGAAATAGGTTTGATACAGAAAGGATTAACCTCATCACTCATTTTTCACCTTTGAGTAAATCAATTCAAAAAATAGTCAGCACTCATAGTAAAATTTTCAGTATGACTCCTGGTTTGATGGACAAAAAAATAAGATGTGTGTGGAGTAGGGGACAAAATTTCAAAGAGCGGTTAAGCCCCTCAAGACTTCGTCCTACGAATAGTAGTGAAATTGAAGTTCCAGAAGTGGGGCATAGAAGATGTGGCTCTTGTAGTATTTGTGCAGTGACTCTTGAGATGCATGAATTTGAACATCATGGTGTGATCTATAGATTGCGGAAAGCCACCACATGTCAATCAGCTTTTGTTATATATGGCATTCGTTGCCCCTGCGGCTACTGTATATAGGTAAAACAATTAGGCCGTTGCGGCTACGTTTAGCTGAGCATCGCAGCCGGCTTAATAATAAGGTATTAGAAGCACCGCTAGTGCAACATTGCCTTCAGGAAGATCATAAGTTTGAACAACTAGGCTGTTTTGCTGTGGACCAGATTTCAATTCCACGAGGAGGGAAATCAAAGGAACAACTTTTGCTTCGGGAAGAACAGCATTGGATTTTCAAATTAAATACAGTGAAACCGCATGGATTAAATTCATCGATTGAGGGGTCTCTGTGTATGTAACACTGTCACTTTAAGAATTTATACTCAGAGTGAGGTGTTTCACAAAATTGGGAGGAGTTGAGCTGAGGGTCTTCAAAAGCATTTTCCATCACCCTGAGCCGCATGCGCGGCGTCTTTTGGCAGTTCATGAGGAGTATGGATAACAGCTTTCTTCTCGCTTTATTAAGAGCAGATATAGACTCTTAAGGTAAATTCTCATTGAATTATGATGAGAGTTTCCAACTACGACATTTTAAGACATGATATATTGAGGAAAGTGAAATGTTTTTTGATATTTTATAGGTCAGTTAATTAAAGAAGAATATGTGCATTCCCCTGATGAAACTTGCATCGTGAAACGCTTGGGTGCCTTAGAGTAACGGCGTTGGGATGTGTGTAACAGCCGCCAAGATAGGGAGCTTTACTTGTCTTAATGTTTCAATGAGTTGCCAGTAAAGGAGCAGCAAGACCAAGAGAAGATAAGTGTTTATGGAATTATGAACATTACTGCTCTTGTTGCAAGGCTTGTGAAATATGGATTTTGACTGCTGAACTTTTCAATAACAGTAGAGCAACCTCGTGCACATAAGGATTGAGAACAAGATTTTGTTTTAACATTTATAAGAAAGATAAAAACATAAGGACAACAAATAAACATTTTTATTATAATAACTGATCACTTAACAGATAATGAAAAGGATAAGGTACAATAATGGGGTCATTGATGTGAACAGCAGCCAAGTTTTGTTTTGAGTTTTCAAATCTGACTGAATTGCTGCAAAGTTTTCTACTGAGGAAAGGAAGAAGATCAGAGTTGGAATTGCAGGACTCAGAAGTGCTGGGAAAGGACTCGTGGAAAGTGACACTGAAAAAGCGAAATTGCTAAACAAATACTTCTGCTCTGTTTTTACTAAAGAAGATCCTGGAGATGGACCAGCTGTGACTCCCAAATATAAAAATAGGACTGAAGTAGATACCACACCATTCACAGAAGATGTGTTAGAACAACTTGCTAAACTGAAAGTGGACAAAGCCATGGGACCGGATGGGATACATCCCAGGATACTGAAAGAGCTCAGAGAGGTTCTTGCAGGACCGTTAAAGGATGTCTTCAACAGATCCTTAGAAACAGGAGTGGTTCCTCAGGACTGGAGAATGGCTAATGTTGTACCTCTACACAAAAGTGGTGACAGGGAAGAAGTGTCAAATTACAGGCCCGTGAGCCTTACCTCGGTGGCAGGAAAAGTAATGGAGGCGCTCCTGAAAGAGCGAATAGTGAACTTTCTCAAAACCAACAGGTTGCAAGATCCCAGGCAACATGGTTTTACCGAAGGACGGTCTTGCCAAACAAATCTGATTGAGTTCTTTGATTGGGTGACCAAGGAACTAGATCTGGGGCATGCAATGGATGTCATCTATCTGGATTTCAGCAAAGCCTTTGATACTGTTCCTCATAGGAGGCTTGTCAATAAACTCAGTAGCTTGGGGATGGGTCCCAAGATAGTAAACTGGATTAGAAATTGGTTGACTGACAGACAACAGAGGGTGATGGTACATGGAGCTCACTCGGATGAGAGGAAGGTGATTAGCGAGGTGCCTCAGGGTTCGGTCCTGGGCCCGGCACTGTTCAATATATTTGTGAGTGATATTGCTGAAGGACTGAATGGAAATGTCTGTCTTTTTGCAGATGACACAAAAATTTGCAACAGAGTGGACTCCCCAGAGGGAGTGGATAACATGAGGAAAGATCTACAAAAGCTGGAAGACTGGTCTAATGCTTGGCAACTATGATTTAATGTGAAAAAGTGCAGTGTCATGCACTTGGGTAGCAGAAATCCAAGGGAAAAGTACACAATAGGGGGTGAGAGGTTGGTATGCACGGTTCAGGAGAAAGACATTGGTGTGATTATCTCTGATGATCTCAAGGTGGCAAAACAGTGCGACAAGGCGGTGGCAAAAGCCAGGAGGATGTTGGGCTGCATTCAAAGAGGGATTACCAGCAGAAAGGAAGAGGTACTTAGCCACTGTACAAGTCACTGGTGAGGCCTCACTTGGAATACTGTGTTCAGTTTTGGAGGCCATATCTTGCAAAAGATGTAAAAAGACTGGAAACTGTTCAGAGAAAGGCGACCAAAATGATTTGGAGCCTGCGTCAGAAGCCTTATGAGAAGAGACTTGAAGACCTAAATATGTACACTTTGGAGGAGAGGAGGGACAGGGGAGATATGATTCAGACCTTTAAATACTTAGAGAAATGATGAACAAACAAACCTCTTCCAAAGATGGGGAAGCTGTAAAACTAGAGGGCATAACATGAAGCTGCAAGGTGGTAAATTGAAAGGCAATGTCAGGAAATATTTCTTCACTGAAAGGGTGGTGGATGCTTGGAATGCCCTCCCGATGGAAGTGGTGAGGGCGAACACGGTGATGGAATTCAAAACGGCATGGGACAAACACAGTGGATCCCTTTACAGCAACAGGATAAAAGCAAAATAAACAGTACCATCTAACTTCTGAGCTATCTAGCATCTGAACAAATAAGGGTGTCCTACATGGAGTGGTGGGTTCACCCCTAAACAGAAACAAAAACATGGGGAGGGGTGGCCTGCACAGAGCGACAGGTGCACCTACTCTTGCCATCTTGCTGGGCAGACTAGATGGACCATGCTGGTCTTTATCTGCCGTCACTTACTATGTTACTATGAGACCCCAGTACCAAAAAAAAAGTTTCACTTAATTTCCATGAGTTCTAGTTTGAGCATATAATTTGCAGTGTTTTTCCAGTAGTGATAAGCTCAACATAGTTTACCCTAGTTGAATAGTTAGAACCATTACTGGGACATTCATCTTTCTCCGGGAAAAAGCAGACAGTCAGTTCTCACATATGGGTGATGGCACTGACAGAGCCTGCATGGATTCACTCCCCAGCTTTCAAAGAAAGCCTTTGGGAGTTAGACCGCGCATGTGCAGTCACCTTTCCTGCTCAAGGGTGCCATCTTACCTTAGTCGTCTTTTTTTTTTTCTGCGGAGCCCTGCAGACATCCAGTCTGTTGTCCCTGGTGAAAGACTTTTCCAACTTAATTCTTAGCATTTTTCGTGCTCTTTTTTGCCAGTCGGCTCCCCGATCACCTTCTTGCTGCCTGAGTCCATCTTCGCTTTGGCATCATATTTTTCTCTGGTCCTTTACTTTTTGTGAGATAAGGGTATTCTCTCGCGCCCTCCCTGGCTGAGACTTGTGAGTTTGATCTCCTGGGTGCTGTGTACCCTGCTATGTCAGTGGATTAAAGCAATATTGCAAATACCCCTGCACTATGTCCATCACAGACTGCCACAGTTGCTGCATCCGGTGCATTGGTGTAGATCACTACTACTCTTGCCCACTCTGCCTGCAGATGTCAGCCAAGAGCTGGAAGAATCGTGAGTAGCAGCAGAAGGAGCTGTTTGGCTCGAAGGCCTCGCTGTGGGGCCAGCCTCGAGCATAGAGTCGCTGCCCTCGGGGACCTCATCCAATGACTTGGCATTGCGTGGGCGTGCTCAATCTGTGCCCCGAGGTCGCGGAGCCTCGGACCGCGGAATGTCCTCCCAGGACCTCCCCTGCAGGCTCAAGACACCATCCAAGTCAAAGTTCCATCCCGGAGCCGTAGGTAAATCCTCGGATATCCTGGCTCGGAGCTCTCGACCCAACGCCGAGAATGATGGCTGAGAGTGGCCTTTGAAGCTGCCCTGGCGGGAGGAGACTCCCTCCATATTGGGGGATCGGACTCTGTCCCCTGGCACGTTCACCATCGGTGATGCCCCTCTGAGGGACCTTGTCCTGGGCTCGATGTCATCGAGACCCGAGCCAGCCACTACGGAGCCTACTGGCATCAAGGCCAGGATGGTGGCCCTAGAATGCAGCCTGGCTGCTTTCCTCAAGGCCCAGCTAGGCATGACACCCGGAGCTTCTGGGTAGTTGATGCCAACCATGGCACCTTCCACTGCAGGGACCTCCCTGGAGGATGTCCAGTCTGTCCTGGAGCTGTTTGCCCACTCAGAGCTAAGTCAGTCAGCCTACCATTTGAGGCACGATTTTCCCCCGAGTACCTTGGAGCCCGCGTGTCGGGCATCGCGTTCCCCGGTGCTGGCAGCTCATCAAATTGACTGCCAGGACCTGAATTCTCCAGCTCAGTTGGGTTGGGAGACCGATGACGAGTCGCCTGACACCATGCTGCATAGGAATGTGCCCTCTGAGCCATCTCCTCAGCAGGAGCGCCGGAGGTCCCTGACTGAGGACCTCGCAATTCTCAACTTTGTCCACAGGATGTCGAAGGCCCTAGCCTTCATAGTGGAGCCAGAGACTGAGCCTCTTGACGAGGACTTAAAGATCCTTCATTATAAGGCCCCTCCGAAGGAGGCACCAGACTGTGCCAATTCCCCCATCCTGGAACGCTTGCTGTTCAGGATGTGGGAGAGCCCGGTGACAGTGCCCATAGTGAACTGGCGACTCTATTCCCACCATTGAGTTGGCAAGAACCCCATGTTTCAGAAAACACAGCTGCCTCATGACTCCATAGTGGTGGAGTCGGCCATGCGTTGGATCAGAGGTTGCAGTCCTTGGTGCCCCTTGGTAGGGAGGCCTGCACCATGGGTGGGTGTGGCAGAGGTGCTACCAGGACTCGATGCTCACTGCTTGCATCCAAGCTTACCAGCTGTACATGGGCATGTACTTAAGGGACCTGGTGAAGGAGCTCACTGGGTTCTCGGCTGGGGTGGCAGGAGAATCCCTCGAGCGCTTCTGGACCCTCGTTTCCTCATTCAAGATATGCTCCAAATTTCAAACTCAAGGGATCCAACTGCTTCTAGTCCATGGCCCATTTGGCTGTGGTGGGCATTAGTGCCCCGCTGCCTGGCTTGGCTGCAGTCCTCTGACTTGGAGCAGTGGGTGCAAGACGATGTCCTGTGCTGAGGGGAGAACTTCTAAAACAAACCCATGACTGACAAGGTGGCCGAGCTGGAGATGGAGTTCTTGACTAGGACTAGGTTATCCCAGAAGACGGCTGACCCTTCCTGTCAGAAGGCTTTGGGGAAAAAGACCGTCTACCCGAAGGGGAAAAAGGCTTATGGGAAATACCCTCAGTTTCCAGCCTATTAGGCTCCACAACAAGCAGCAGACCAAGGACCAGGGGCACGGCCCCCATAAGTAGAAGGCCTCAAGCTCCAAACAGCACCCTAGCCACAGCCTGGGGGAGGGGGTGCTTTAGACTCCCTGGGCATAGCCTGTCTTCCCCCAGAAGGCTGGGGCCCAAGGCACATGGGAGGATGTCTGGTCCACTTTGCCCACCTCTGGCTGGACATTTCCACCAATGCCTGGGTATTGCTGATAGTGCAAGAGGGCTACCTTCTACACTTAACCAGATGCCGCCTCCCTTCTTTCCAGGGAAGCTTCCCTTGCTCTCCCTGTACAGAAAGCTCCTGCAGAAGGAACTCAAGTCACTACTCAGTCGTGCAATGGATCCAGTAACTCGGCCTATCTGGGGCACGGGGTTCTACTCCTGGTACTTCTTCGTCCCAAAAAAGACAGGCGGCTATTGGCCTATCCTGGATCTGCAGGACCTAAGCCGCTTTCTGGTCAAGGAGAAGTTCAAGATGCTATCCCTTAGAACATTGCTGCCCTTCCTCTTCTGGGAGAATTGGCTATGTTCCTTGGATCTCAAAGATGCCTATACCCACATCCTAATTAACCCCCGGCACCATCAGTACCTCTGCTTCGTGATTGGAGGCTGCCACCATCTATACAGGGTGCTCCCCTTCGGCATCTCCTTGGCCTGGCAGTCATCACCACTCACCTCCGCTTGCTGGGAAGCTGCTTCTTCCCCTGTCTGGATGACTGACTTATAAAAACAAGCTCACGCGAGGAGGTATCCAATGCAGCCCGCCGCCCCATCAGGGTGCTGCAGGCTCTGGGGTTCGTGATCAACTTCCCAAAGTCGCATCTGCTTCCAACTCAGTGCCTGGAGTTCATCTGAGCCCTTCTGGATTCGACACAGGCCAGAGCCTTCCTCCCCCTGGATCAGGCGTAGTGCCTTGCATCCCTAACAGGGGAGGTGCAGAGCTGCTCATCGGTGTCCACCAATGCAGAGCCGCTCATCAGCATCCACCCAGCTTCTGTTGCACAAATGCTGGAAAACACAAATGCTCAAAGCCTAGCCAACAAAGTTCCTGACCTGGAAGCCCTGATGGTGGAAATGGACTTGGACATTGTGGTCATTACAGAAACATGGCTTAACAAGTCACATGAATGGGATATAGCTATAGCTGGCTATAATCTATTTGGCAGAGATAGAGAGGGTAGAAGAGGAGGAGTTAGCCATATATGTCAAGCAGTATTAAAGCTGCTGAAATGCAGGGGATGTGGGGAACAGAAGAAGCGCTGTGGATTGTGTTGGAAAGAGAAGGTGGTACTGTCATTCATACTGGTGTAATCTACAGGCCTCCAACTTAAACCGAAGAAATGGATAGCGAATTGATTGATATTGCAAAGATAGCCATGAAGGGGGAAGTGATCATATTGGGTGATTTTAATCTACTCGATGTGGATTGGAATATTCCTTTTGCAAATCCGGAAAGAGGTAAAAAAAAATTGTGGATGCCTTCCAAGATGCATTGCTTAGACAAATGATGATGGAACCGACCAGCGAAAGCTTGATGTTGGATTTAGTGCTCACCAACAGTGATAGCGTGTCAAATATCTGGGTGGGTGCCCATGTGAGCAGCAGTGATCATCACACGGTATGGTTTGAGATAAAAGGCAAGGTGGAAGCCAATCACAGCAAGCTCAAAGTCCTAGACTTCAAAAACACTGACTTCAGTAAAATGGCCAGGTACCTGAAGGAGGAGTTTGCAGAGTGAGAGGGGATAAGGGAAGTGAAATTGCAATGTGTTAAACTAAAGGAGGCAATAAAAGGGGCAACAGATACATATGTAAGAAAGTAAATAAAAATAAGAGGAAAAGGAAACCTAATTGGTTCTACAAAGAAGTGGCTGCACAAATAAAGGCAAAACACAGCTTTCACAAAATTCAAAAGTTCACAAACAGGAACACAGAAAAGAATACAGGATCAAACTAAAAGAGAAAAAGAAAAATAAGGATAGCTAAATCAAAGGCAGAAGAAAAGATGGCTAAAGATGTGAAGTGTGGTGACGACCTTTTTCAGGTACGTATATTCGGGAGAGGATGAAAATCAGAGGTGGTATTGCAGAACTCAGAAGTGCTGGAAACGGATTTGTGGAAAGTGACATTGAAAAAGCAAAAATGCTAAACAAATACTTCTGTTCTGATTTTACTAAAGAAAATCCTGGAGAAGGACCACCTGTGATTGACAGATATACAAATGGGAATGGAGTAGATACCACATCATTCACAGAAGATGTGCTAGAACAGCTTGCAAAGCTGAAAGTGGACAAGGCCATGGGACCGGATGGGATGCATCCCAGGCTACTGAAAGAGCTCAGAAAGGTTCTTGCAGGGCTGTTAATATATGTTTTTAATAGATCCTTGGAGATGGAAGTTCCACAGGACTGGAGAAAGGCTGATGTACCTCTTCACAAAAGTGGTAATAGGGAAGAACTGACAAACTACAGGCCAGTAAGCCATTCGTCTGTGGTGGGAAAAGTAATAGAGGTGCTCCTGAAAGAGCGAATAGTGGACTTTTTTTCGAAACCAACAGGTTGCATGATCTGAGACAACATAGTTTTACCAAAGGACAATCTTGCCAAACAAATCTGATTGAGTTCTTTGACTGGGTGGCCAGAGAACTAGATCCAGAACATGCGATGGATGTGATCTATCTAGATTTCAGCAAAGCCTTTGATACTGTCCCTCATGGGAGGCTTATAAATAAACTCAATAACTTGAGGATGGTGAACTGGATCAGAAATTGGTTGACTAACAGACGACAGAAGGTGATGGTAAATGGAACTCACTCAGATGAAAGGAAGGTGATTAACGGTGTGCCCCAGGGTTTGGTCCTGGGACCAGTACTGTTCAATATATTTGTGAGTGATATTGATGAAGGACTGAATGGAAAAGTCTGTCTTTTTGCAGATGACACGAAAATTTGCAACAGAGTGGACTCCCCTGAGGGAGTGGATAACATAAAGAAAGATCTACAAAAGTTGGAAGAATGGTCTAATGCTTGGCAATTAAGGTTTAATGTGAAGAAGTGCCGTGTCATCCATTTGGTTAGCAGAAATCCAAGGGAATTGTATGCGATAGGGGCGAGATGTTGATGTGCACAGACCAGGAGAAGGACCTCGGAGCCCCGAAGCTGACCCTTTGCGAGAGGTCCGGTCGTTCTCGGAGTTCCCTGTCAGTGGCTCCTCCAGTGCGTCCCCAGACCGTCCTAAAAAGGAGGAGATCCCGAAAGAGGTGCCTCCAATCAAACCTGGCAAGGTCCCTCGCTGGGACTCGGTGATTCCAAGCAGCGCCCTCAAAGTCTCGAGACAAGAGACCTCGGCCAGTGGAGATCCTGCCAGGACTCGTGAGCCTATAGTGGTCCTCGAAGATGCACTCTCCGGAGTGCCAGTGTCTGACCTGAAGGCCTCTGTGTCCACGCCGGGAGCTGCACAGCCAACAGGCCTCTTGTCCCACATGGCGGCCATGGAGCAGAGTCTCTTCTCCATCTTGGCCTTGCAGCAGGCATTGATATTGGGCCCCCCAGCATCATCAGCCCCAATACTGGGTCCCCTGACTTCGGGGGAGCCTCTGGGAGTCGAACTTGGTACCAAGCACCACCGGCCTCGAGTAAGTCCTCAGCGTCGATCGAGGTCTCTGTCACGCTCCTCAGGGATCCAATCCTCCCCGGTGAGTTTCTGGGAGTCTGACCCTAGGACTTCCGAGAGAGGAGGGGGCCCAATTCCTCTGAGCTGCCCTTGTGGCTGACTCCTTAATGCCCTCAGGCTCTGACTGTGAGACAGAGGACGAGGCCTCGCCAGAGACCTCCCGACACCAGGACGTCCCCTCCAAGCCATCTCCCCCAGAGCCTTGGTGCCCCTCCCTGCCTGAGGACATGGCCTTTCATGACTTCGTTCATGTCATGGCCCGGGCTCTCTCAATCCAGATGGAGTCTGAGGAGGGACCCGCGCACCGAGGAGCTCAAGATCCTTCAATATGAGTCTCCTCCCAAGGAGACTCTCATGGTGCCAGTTGCACCCATCATCGAAAGACTGCTCCTCCGAATGTGTGAGTCCCCGGCCTCGGTGCCAGTGCTCAGTTGGCACCTGGATGCTATCTACTGCGTCCGGAAGAGCCCCGAGTTCCATAAGCCACAACTCCCCCACAACTCGGTGGTGGTGGTGGAGTCCTCCATGCAAAAACTGAAGAGTCAAAAGACCTACTCAGTCCCCCCCCCCCCCCCCTGGCAGGGAAGCCCGGGCCCTCAACACTACCAGGGCATTATGCTCGGGTGCTGAATATGGGCATACAAATTGTACATAGGGATGTACCTTAAGTGCCTGATAAAAGAGCTTTCGGGGTTCTCGGCGGGCCTCGCCGGGGAACCTTTGCAACGGTTCCAGTCCCTAGCAGCAGGCATCCGGGACTGTTCCAAATTCCTCTCCCATGCTGCCTGTGACAGGTTAGAGTCTGCAGCCAAGGGTGCAGCCTCCAGCATCGGCACCAGGCATAGTTAGACCTCAGACCTGGAGCAGTGGGTACAGGAAAAGCTGCTGGATGTCCCCTGCAATGGTGAGAACCTATTCGGGAAACTGATGTCTGAAAGGCTGCCGAAATTGAGGCTGAGGTAGTGACCCGGCAGAGGCTGTCCAAAAAGACCTCGACCGTCCCCAGGAAAAAAATCCTCGGGAGGGGGGGAGCCCTTTTTCCCGAGGAAAAAGGGCTACCCCCAGACTGGGCGCTACCAGCCTTACTCGGGGCAGCCTCTCCAGGCCTCACAACCGAAAAAGCCAGGGACACAGGCCCAGGAAGTCCAAGGCTCCCAATCCCCAGGCAACAGCTCCTGTCCAACCGGGAAGGAGGGGGTAGCTTTTGACTCCCTGGGCTGGGCCTCCCCTCCCCTGGGAGTCCCACCTCAGCCCACATGGGGTCGACTGGCCTCTTTCGCCCACAGATGGGCCAGCATCACCACAGTCTATTGGGTCCTGATGGTATACCCCATAGCATATAGTCCCCACTTGTAACTCAAGATATACTGCATAGTGCCACCTCATTTCTTTTTTGCTTGTAAATAACATACGCTGCATAGCCCCCACTACTACTCTTCTATGGCCCACATCACATTGTTCTTCTCTTCCTCATAATCCCCAACTGCCTTTCCTCCTACCAGCACCCTTACTCCTCTTCCCCCTGCTCTTCCTCCATTCTTTCTTCTAACCTAGCATCCGCTCTTAAGTTTCATCACACCCTTACCCTCTCTCTTTAAGGCAACCCCACCCTCGCATCCGCCGTACTGCCTCCGCTTTACCCCGCTCTCTACTACTCCTTCTCTCATCAGGTAATATCAACCCCAACCCTGGCCCCCCTTGATTTCTTTCTCACTCTAAGAAGAGTTCCTCACGTACCTTATCTAATCTCATCCATATCCCTCTCCTTTCCCCTTCTGCCCTCCCTCACTCATGCCCCAATCACTCATCCAGAAATACAACCCCAACCCTATCCCCCTTAGAGTTCTGTCTCACTCTAAAAAGAGATCACGTAACCTATCTAACATCATCAATATCCCCCTTCCCCTCCGTCATGTCCCTCATGGAGGGCACATTCATCCAGAGACACCCACCCGTACCCTGGCCCCTCTAGATCTCTGTATTACTCTGGAAATAGATCCTCACGTAACAGCACCCCTAGACCGCTGTCTTATTCTCACGTAACCTGTCCAACCTTATCCACATCCCTCTCCTTTCTGCCTCCACTCTCCCGTTCTTATGTACCCTATGGAACGCATGCTCAATCTCTAACAAGCTTCCTTATCTCCAGGAACAAGCAGGAATGAGTCTTCACATATGGGTACATCGGTACCGACTGAGCCTGCGCGGGAACGCTCCCCAGATTCCAAAAAGAAAGCCTTTGGGAGCATCCCACATGCATGCGCGCTGCCTTCCCACCCATTCACTTCCCTCTCATCAGTTTTCCGCGGAGCCGGCAGGACATATTCCTGTCACCGCAGAAAATTCTTATTTTTATTCTTAGTTTTTTGTGGTCGCGTCTGCCTTCCCTTGACGCCACCGGTATCGCCGGTGCTTTTCTTTCTTTTTACTAAAAAAATTTCTTCTTTTCTCTAGGAATTTTTTCATGTTTAGTGCCTGACGGTTTCTAGGCCACTAGGCCTCTATCCTTCCATTATGGAAAAGCCAGCCACTATCCTTAAGAAATGCTCAAAGTGTGGCGGTACAAATATATTTTTAGACACTCATACTTGGTGTCTAAAATGTTTAGGTCCTGACCATTGCCCACTGGAGTGTCTCTCCTGCTGGAGCTCAAACTGAAGAAGTCTTCAGGATCGAGCACAACTCGATACCCGGTTCACATCGGACTCGATGTCATCAGCCAGAATATCATCTTTTTCACAGGATCAGGTAACCAAACAAAAGTCTGTAAAGACTAGCCAGTCCTCGAGTGGTAGATCTCCTAAGCATCGAGATGCCTCTGGCGTTGCCCTCGAGGACATTTTGGCAATAAAGCCCCGGCGTGAGTCTTCAGGTTCCAAAGCATTAACGGGGCTTCAGGTTGTTCCCGGGGTTCTTACCTCGATGAACATACCTGGGCCATGCTCGGTGGTTGTGGCCACTTCGAGTGGTACCGACACCCCGGCATCGGTTATGGTGATGGTGAAACACTCCTCACCGATGAATGTAGTCTAGTGCTCTCAGCTACTTCGGTACCGCTAGAGTTGCTGCAGATTGTTCCTCGCGTATCGGTTTCGGTACCGGTATTGACATCGGCACCGGTGTCGGTACCGTACATGCTTGCTTCGACAGACTCGCTTCCTTCGATGCCGAGCCTGGAATCGATCTCTAGCATGGAGGATTCGGTACTGACTCGTCTCAGTACCGACCTCGGGCAGTACCAAAGACATCACTTTAAAGAAAATCCGATGCTTCATCCTTTCAAGTTTTCTGATCCCAATGACTCGGATGAATCCATCGGTACCAAGGTTGAATTTTCAACAATTCTAGCCTTTACCCCTCATTTTAGGGGGTCCTCCTCAGGAGAGATTTCTTTTCAAGCTTTTCTGCTTGATATGGCAAAGTTACTTGCCATTTCTATACCTGGTAAAGAATCCATACCAGGGGATTCAGAGACTCTGCAATTCCCCTGGATTCCAAAGGAGGTGATCATGCTTCCTTTGCATCAGATCTTACAGGATCTACTATTAAGAATGTGGGGAAACTCCTTTAACGGTATCCTCACTTTCTAAGACACTTGACACTATGTACAAGGTGCCACCTTCTCCAGGTTTTCAAAAGACTCAACTTCCTCATCATTATATTGTAGAATCAGCAATGAGGCGTATTAAGAGTGCAAAGAAGCACTCCTCTTATCCGCCAGGTTGTGAGTCTAGGACTTTAGATGCCTTTGGATGTCGATGCTTCCAGGCGTCCATGCTTTCAGCAAGAATTATCTCATATATTTTCTATATGGGATTATCTCTTGAAGAGGTCACAAAGAACTTAAAGCTTTTGAACCCTTTTCTTCAAGAACATAAAAGAGCAGACTATTTCTTATTAGTCAGTCATGCTCAAAATGTCTCTAAGTTCCTTAATCGTGCTTCCCTGGACTGTTTTGAGTCTATTAAGCAGAACTTCTGCTATAGCCATAGGGGCATGACGCATGGCCTGACTCCAAGCTTCAGACTTGGACAAATGGGTACAAGAAAGGCTGGGAAATACTCCTTGTACTGGTGAAAATCTCTTTAACAAGGATGCTTTATTCCAAGCTAATCAGTTAAACACTGATATTGTTGCTTTCAGAGGATTGTCAAAACTTTCCTCTATCCCAGCTAGTAAAAAAATCTCCTAACAAACTTTATCCCCCTAAGGGGAAAAGGTTTTATTCATCTTCTACCCATCATGCAGATGTTTCCAAAGAAGGGCAACATCATACCAGGCTAAGAAAACCAAAACCTCAACAGGCTCAGCAAACCCAGCAGTCTCAGGGTTTCTGATATTTTATTCATTAAATCTCTTTTTCCTGTTTGAGGTTCAGAACCGCTAACCTACTTCTTATCAACAGAAGCATCCTTACTGAGAGATCAATGATACACTGACTCGATCCTCGACTCTAGGCATGAATCTCTTGCCGCAAGAGAAATCCATTCTTTTAGCTCCTAGAGCTATTGAGGATAATCATCCCCTACAGGTATCAGGTTTCTACTCTCCTTTTTGAAGCAAAAAGGAGGAGTAGCAACTAATAACAAGGTAGGCTATGCCCTTCACCTTGACAATTTTCCTGTACAAGGATATCTCATACTTTTGACTGCAGGGGTGCTTTACCTGTTTCAGAGGCTTACCAAATTGTAAGTCTTCACAACTCTGTATTACTTTCTATCCCTCTTAGTCGAGGCATTCTGTCTGAGAGTGATACTGGAGGGCTGGAGGGCTTACTTTTTAAGCCATAGGATTTTCTTCAATACCTACTCCAGTAAGTGGTTCCCATACAGAGTTTTCTTCCCCTTTGCAATCTTCTCAAATATTTTCTTTTAAGGCAGCTATCGGACCATAATTGTGTTTTACCACTCCTAATTATGTCTGTCGGTCCTTTTTCCAATCTATGTGACCTAACTTTTCTGCTGCCTTAATAACAAATAATTCCAAGACAGGTTCCAAAACCTAATTGGGCAATTTATCTTTGCAGGCAACCGGTCTGTCTACTATTCTTAGCCATCTTCAATTTTTTTCTGGCACCAACAGAATAGATTAGGTTGCACACTGGCAATTAAACAGCCAGATCTCACCTAAGCAACCTATAACATGCTCTCTGCAATTATACAAAAAAGCTCTGCACTATGGGCCTTTGCCAGAGAGCGTCAGAGCCATTCCTGGTGGGTAACTTCCAGATGGTTAAAAAGGCTTTGCCCAGTCATGCTCCCACATGACTGGTTTTTTCCTATTCTTACCATCTTCCTTAAAATTTCCTTTTAAGGAAAGCGAACCAGGGCTTAGACCACGTGAAAGCATAAAGAATTGCTTAATTCCCTGAGTTTTCCACTGAAGTTATAGAAGGATCCAGACTTGTTGTCTTAAGACTAAGGATCTCCTCTGCACCCCTTCACGTTGGTCTCCATTTCTGATTATTCAAAGTCTAGAATTTTTAAAGAAATCTAGACCTCTACTTCTGACTAGGAACATTCCACTGGTTTCCATGTAACCACCTTCATGGTTCTTCCACATGTAACCAGTAAGGGGTTCTCTATCCATATTCTCAAGCAGGTCTACCCCTTCTTAAGTGAATCTCTCTTGATATAATATATAGATATATATAGATAGATAGATAAAACACATATATCTGACTCTGAAAGATTTGTTACCGTCCATATTAATGCTGTTCCAGCATACCATAGCGTTTTAATGGACAACCAATTTCTATAGGAATTAGAAACTACCTTATTTTACCGTAACCTTCCGGTTATGGTACATCTGAAGCTCTCCATGTAAAGTCATTATCCTAAGTGACATCACTTAGGGAAGACATTACTGATCTTCAAGAAATTGGCGGCTACACCTCCTACTACAAATGTTTTTCTTTCACTTCCATAAAGGGGTCTTAAAGACCCATCCTTTTTCTGCAAACCAGTCGGATTTACCTCCTCTTTCCTAGAGCCTTATGGCCATTCAGTGCAGCGAGTTGTCTGCTGATAGGCTGCTTCCAGTTTAAAACCCGGTAATGAGAGTGCCTTCATACGCATGCGCGGCGTTCTTTTGGCTCTGAATACAAATTATGTAAGCTGTTTTTTGAAAGACGTTTAATGATTTGTGCATGACACGCCGTGAGAACCGTGTATCCCCCGAAGAAACCGCGGGAGCGGTGAAACGCGTCAGCGCTGGAAGTCCACGTCGGGAATGTAGAGGGACCCGTAAGGATCTTCATCACAGATAAGTCATTGGACTACTACAGCCTACTGCTTCAGCTCAGAAATACTATAAAGAAATGCTATAAACAAGGATTTAGGGAGCCTTGAAACCTGGTTTGGTTCTCCCACGCAGTAAGGTTGTTTATAACCTGGACTTAATTTTGGATATATCCCTCTTCAGATAAGTTAGCGTACATTCACAATCAATAACTATTGGCAGTCATTCATTGAATAGAGTTTGCAGAGCTCACTTTTGGTTAAATCTGCTTTTGAAAGAACATTTTAGCTGTTATACATATATAAAAAATTGGATGGTTGGAGTCCTTGATGTAAGGAAGGGGTCAGGACTTTCTCAGGCTTTTCAGTTGCTGTGGCCTGTAGCTATCCTCCCCCATTCATTCTGAGACCCACATCCAAAAGTTAAAAGAATAAAACTGCTGTGAAATACATATGTAAAACATTTCTTATAAAATTGATGAAACTTAGGTCACATTTTTTAGACCTTATATAGATTTATTAGAATAGTATACATCAGTATTTGCAAGATTTGGGGCAATTTTTCCATATTACAGCATTATAAGCTACTTACTATTTTTTGTGATCTTTTTATGTTGAGCCGCCAGTACCGTCAAAATCAGCAAACTTCGAATACCTATTAAACTAACTAGATCTCAGATAAAAAAAATCTGTATATAACGCTTTTTGACATAACGATAATAGCTAAACATAGTTCCATTGAATTTATAAACGTTAATTAGTAAACAGTTGAGTAGTAAGTATGGAAACCTTATGTATGTAAAACATATGCTTTTCCAAAATGGGTTAAATAATCTTATTGCAAAAAGAAAGTTCAAGTATAACCAATGCTATGTTTGTTAATTTATACTTACCTTGTCTGGACATTGCCTTGTCACAAGAGAATGTTTGGGGCATCTGTGGTCAGTGGGGGTCTTCTTTCTTCATTGTCTATTCTCTGGATGATAAACTAACTGATTTCCTCCAAAACGGCAGGGCCTGTGAATGTGGAGTGGAGAGAGAGCCTGCCCTCCTGAAGGAGGATTGTTGTGGAGTCTTGAAGACAGTTATAAGTTTTACTCTGGGCATTTTCTCCATATGGGTTAATTTTGCAGTTTAACTGAAATCACACTGCCCTAAGGGAAACAATATCAAAAACTAAAAACAAAACAAAACCCTTAGATAAACCAAGAATACCTACAAACTCAATTTTAACACCAGTTAACACTGATCATGTTTGTTTGTTTATTGGGGTGCTTAATAGACAGCCCATCACAATAGCGTCTGAGCGGTTTACAAAATACATCAAAAAAAGGCTGCTTAGAAAAAGAAAAGAACGCCAATTATATTATAGGATAGGAGAGAGGAGGTTAGAAAATATGGAGAGAGCAAGGAGTTAGGCAGGTTGATGAGTATCACCGGGGAAGTGGGGAAAGAGGGGAAGGGGTGGGGGAAGGTCAAAAGCTAGGCAAAAGAGATGTGTTTTTAGGTTTGCTTTAAAAGTTTTGAAGGATGGCTCTAGGCCGAAGTCTGGGGGGAGCAAGTTCCAGAGACGGGGGCCAAGGAAATAAAAAGCAGAGGAACGGGTACATTCTAGGTGAGCTTGGAATGGGGAGGGTAGGGTCATGCAGTTCGCGTGAATGGTGCGAAGGAAACGGTGGGGAGTGTGAAGGTGGACCAAATCAGCGAGATAGAGGGGGGTGCCGGTGTGAATAGACTTATGAACAAAGATGAGGAATTTGTATTGGATACGAAAAGGGATTGGAAGCCAGTGCAGACGAATAAGGAGGGGGGTGATGTGGTCGAAGCGAGAGGAGCAGGTAAGGATATGGGCGACAGTGTTATGGACTCGCTGTAAACGTTGAAGCTGAGATTGGGGGAGGCCGGCCAGGGCAATGTAATCTAGGCGGGATACGACAAGGGAGAGGAGGAGGGTGATCATAGAGGAGAGAGAAAGAAAGGGGCGAACAGAACGAAGTTGTCTTAGAGTGAGGAAACAGTGTTGGACGACAGAAGAGAGATGGGCTTTGAAGGACAGTGAGGAATCAAGAATCACGCCAAGATAGCGCAGAGAGGTTATGATAGGGATTGGGGAGGAAGAGAGCAGAGGAGTGAGGGGAGGGGCAGGATTACCGGCAGTAAACCAAATGGCCTAGGTTTTGGAAAGGTTGATGTGTAAGAAATTAGAGGAAAGCCAGGATGCCACAGAAGAGAGACAGTGGTTAAGAGGAGTGATATCGGGGGTAGCTGAGTCAGTGTGATGGAGAAGAAAGATGTCATCAGCATAATAGTGGGTAGAGATGCCGTGCTGCTGAACCAAGAGAGTGAGAGGAGCTAGGAAGATGTTGAACAGGAGGGGTGCGAGGACAGACCCTTGAGGGGACACCACAAGGGAGGGGGTGGAGGGGGAAGAAAGAGAACCAGAGGAAACTGAAAAGGACCAGCTGGAAAGGGAAGAGTGAAACTAGTGAAGAACGGTGCCAGCAAGGCCAGCATCGTGTAGACATGAGAGGAGAGTGCGGTGGTCGACAAGGTCAAATGCAGCAGAAAGATCACACTCCCACCATTACCAGTTTTACCAGAATCATTAATAAATTTTTACTACAGGGAGAAAAAGCCCTCAGGATGGCTCAAATGCCACTATGTGGTAAACTGACTTGCCATTAGGGAAAGCGAATAGCTCATATCACCGATCTTTAAAAAAAAAAAAAACCCCTCCCTGTTTCATATCATTTTAATATCTCAAAAAAGTACTTTTCTTGATTTTCAAATATTTTCTTTAATAATACTTAAGTATCCAAATTAACAATAGAAACTGCCATTTAAAGAGGTCTTGTGTATCTTAGATTTTTTTCAGTGAAGCAGCGTTCTCTCTCACAGATACGACCAGTTCCGTTCAGGTCGACCGACCTTACATAGTCTCTATAATGAAACAGATGACCCTGTGACTATATACATGCAGCAGCACTGCACAAGATGATAAATTCACTTCTCCAGGAACAAGCAGGAAGTCAGTCCTCACTTATGGGTGACGTCGGCACCGACGGAACCCATGTGGAACAATTCTCCAGCTTTCAAAGAAAGCCTTTGGGATTGCTGCCACGCATGTGTGGTTCTCTTCCCGCCCAAAGGTGCCATCTTGCTCAGACCCCCTTTTTCCGAGGAGCCCTTTGGATGCATGTCCTCGTCCCTCGGAAAAAGTGTTTTGTTTTCGGCCTCTGGGCCTCGTTTTCCGATTGCACCGGTCCTCTTCCATCCTCCCCTGCTCTCCTTTTTCCTCAAGCGAGGGGATATCCTTCATAAAAGCTTCTTCCCTGTTGCAGGCTTCGCGCCCCTTTTTTCTCCCAACCGCTGGCCACAAAGGTCTTTGACCTAACCGGGGTCCTTTTTGCCCCTATGGTCACCGTTTTTAAAAAATGGGACAGATGCTCCAAGAACGTGTCACTCACAGACACCCATGATAGTTGTCTTCGGTGTCTTGGGGCCGACCATGAACCGGAGCTCTGTCTCTGCAAGAAAATGTCCTTCAAGGCCCTGCTGAGCCTTAAGCAGAAGTCAGATGACATTTTCCGGAAGGTGGCTCCGGAATCCTCTGCCGGTGCCCTAGGTTGTTTCTCCGCTGGTGTTATCCCCCACTTCGATTCCACGTTCTCGGCGGCACTCTGACCAGGGGTCCCCTGAAGTGGAGCGGTGTAAGAAGACGACGATCTCAAAGTCGCTGTCGGTGGCTCTGGATAAGCACGGGCACTCCTGTGCTCAGTCGCTCAGTCCCCCACGGCGTTCCCGAGAGTTGGACAAGGAGCGGCCTTAAAAGGTACCTTGTACAGATACAGAGGCCTCCGGCGATGGTGCCCTGTCTCCTGAGGGTCATCCTGATGAGGACCCCCTCTCCTCCTCCACAGCAGACCTGGTAACCCTGGTGTCGGTGTCAGAGAGTCCCACGTCCATGTGGGAGTCCCGAATGCTGACACTAGAGCGCAGCGTTTCTGCCACTTTAGCTGCCTAGCAGGCGCTCATGCCCAGCACGCCTGGCCCGCACCTCGAGAGGGACACCAAAATTCGCCCTGGAAACCCCCAAGAGCCACGGGCCTCATGTGGGTCCTCAGTGTTGGTCTCGCTCGCTTTCCCAGTGCTCGGGAGCACGATCCACCCAGGCCTATGGCTCCAAGCAGACCTCGGCCTCTGGATGGGGATATCTGCCCGAGTTGGACTCGTCCTCGGACCTCTCGGGCTGGGAGTCGAACGGGGATACTTCCCTGGAGACCCGTGCCCACAGGGACTGCCCTTCGGACCCGTCCCTGCCCGCCTATCAGAGGCGTTCGCCGCCCGAGGACACATTGTACCTGGCATTCGTGCAGGACATGTCATGGGCCCTCAGCCTGGCTACGCAGATTGAAGAGGAGCCGCGAGCTGAGGAGTTCGATATTCTACATTGAGTCCCCGCCTCGGGAGTCTCTTACTCTTCCGGTTCCCCCCCATATTGTTAAGGCTGCTCTTCCACATGTGGGAGACACCTGCTTCGGTCCCCATTGTGAGCAAGCGCCTCAACGCCATGTATAGAGTTCAGCGTGGCCCAGGGTTCCGGAAGAGACAGCTTCTGCACACTTACATGGTTGTGGAGTCGGCGATGTGGAAACAAAAAATCCCGAAGTCTCACTCTTCGGTCCCTCCAGGTAGGAGGGATTCAAGAGCTCTCGACGCCCTGGGGTGTAAGGCCTATCAGGGTTCTATGTTCGCTTGCCGTATCCAGGCATACCAACTGTATATGGGCATGTTCTCCAGGACCAAGCAGGAAGTCAGTCCTCACATATGGGTGACGTCGGCGCCGACGGAGCCCTCGCGGAGCAATTTTCCCCAGCTTTCAAAGAAAGCCTTTGGGAATTGCAGCGCGCATGCGCGGTCGCCTTCCCGCCCAAGGGTGCCATCTTAGCCAGTCTTCTTTTTTCCGCGGAGCCCTACAGACGTACCCGTCGTGTCCCCGCGAAAAAGTTGATTTTTACTCATAATTCTCTTTTTTCCTTCGGTTCGACGCCGGTCTTTTTCCCGCCCGGACTCGCGACGCCGGTCACGAGTCCTCTTCTTCTTTTTCGGTTTTTTCTGACTTAGTTTCGTTTTCGGTTTTTCCCTGGCAGCCCGGTCCTTTGACCTCGCCGGGGCCCTTTTTCCCCCGATGGCTGCCAGTGGTTTCAAGCGGTGTGGTCAGTGTGACCGAAATATGTCACTAACTGACACACACGACAATTGCCTCCGCTGCCTGGGCCCGGATCATGAGGAAATGATCTGTGGGCCCTGTGGCAAAATGTCCTCCAAAGCGTTGAGAAGTTGGCGGCATCAGCGGGATAGGATCTTCGCTGACCCCAGCCGTACCCGGACCTCGTCGGAGGCCTCCGCGTCCAGAGGTTCCAGCTCGGACCGTCGCCGGAGTTCCTCCGACAGGGGTTCTCCCTCCGGGTCCATCGACGGAAGGTGAAACCCGCGAGGGCGGCGTCGGTGGACGCTCCTGGCTCCGCGAGGGCCAGGTCGCATAGCCCCGATAGCCGTCCCGGGTCCTTGGAGAAGGAGCACCTCTCGAAGCGACCTCGCCTGGAGTCGGAACTGCCTGCTCGGGTAAGTCCTGTGGTCCTCCTGGACTCGCCTCCGAGACCGCCGACGTCGGGCCCGACGCCGTCGGGGCCCGAGTCGGGGGCTGCTGGGTCACCTGAGCTCGGACTCAGGTTGACGGCCTTGGAGAGCAGACTGTCTGCCTTCATGGACCAGCAGCGGGCACTGCTCGCTGGCCTCGCTGGCGCCGCTGCCCCGACCGCCGGGACGTCGACGTCTAAGTCGACCCCGGAGACCGAGCCGATCCTCGAGTCCATGCGAACTCGAGTCGATCCTCGGTCGAGGTCACCCTCGGCCTCCCGTTCGGGACCGAGGTCGCCGACGCCGACTCCCTCGGCGTCGGGGCGGCAGGCGCCGTGCCCTGCCCGGGCCGACCCCACCGATTCCTCGTCGGAGTCGGTCTGGGAGTCTGAAGAGGAAGAGTCACCTGATTCTTTTCGGACTCGGTGTGTCCCCTCGGACTCACCTGAGTCCGAACCTCGGAAACAGTCCCCCCCGGAGGATGCCCGGTTCTCGGACTTCGTCAGGGATATGGCCAAGGCTTTGGCCTTCCCTGCGGATCCCGAGGAGGAGCCTCGAGCCGAAGAGCTCGACGCCCTCCAGTATGACTCTCCCGCCAGGGAACACTTTACTGTACCGGTTCCTCCCATGCTGGAACGACTACTCTTCCGCATGTGGGAGAGTCCGGCCTCCTCGCCGGTCCTGAGCAAGCGGGTCGATTCTATCTATCGAGTCCGCAAGAGCCCTGGCTTCCAAAAAGCACAGCTACCACACCATTCCATGGTAGTGGAATCGGCCATGCATCGTCTTAAGAGCCAGAAGATGCACTCCTCGGTTCCTCCTGGCAGGGAGGCCCGTAACCTGGATGGCCTTGGTAAGAAGTGTTTCCAGGGCTCTATGCTTGCGTGTCGTGTCCAGACCTACCAGCTATACATGGGCATGTATCTCCGGGATCTGGCTAAAGAGCTAGCCGGATTCTCCGCTGGTTTGTCCAAGGAACCCTTGCGGAGGTTCCTGGCCTTGTCCTCTGGCATTCGGGAATGCTCAAAATTCATATCCCGAGCAGCCTATGATGGCTTTGAAGCATCGGCCCGAGTGGCCGCAGCCGGCATCGGTGCCCGCCGACAGGCTTGGCTTCAGTCGTCTGACCTTGAGCCCTGGGTGCAGGACAAGTTGGTCGATGTCCCCTGCCGAGGCGAAAACCTCTTTGGCAAGCCCATGGCTGAAAAGGCTGCACAAATCGAGACGGAGACTCTCACCAGGACTAGGCTTTCTAGGAAGACCTCCGCCCCTTCCCAGAAAAAGAAGGGCTCGGGAAAAAAGTCCTTTTACCCGAGAAAGGCGGCTGCCTACAAACAATACCCCCAATATCAGGCCCCTGCAGCTCCCCAACAGGGCCAGCAGGCCAAGGGACGGGGTAACGGGTCCCGTAGGCAGCAAGCCCCCAAGCCTGCACCACCAGCCCCTGCTCAGCAGGGTGGGGGCTTTTGACTCCTTAAGCATAGCCTCTCCCCCTCCGCTGGCTCCTCCCAGCACCGGAGGCCGGCTGGTTCACTTCGCCCACAGGTGGTCCAGCATCACTTCAGATGCCTGGGTGCTTCAAGTCGTAAGAGAAGGCTATCTTCTCCACTTCCACCAGGTCCCTCCCTCCTATTTTCCGGGAGAACCTCCACGACTCCCTCTGCACAGGGAATTACTCCTTCAGGAGTTAGCAGGTCTTCTGCAGGAGCAGGCGGTGGAACCGGTGCCCCACCACCTGAGAGGTCAAGGCTTTTATTCCCGGTATTTTCTAGTACCAAAAAGGACGGGAGGCCTCCGACCCATCCTGGACTTGCGCAACCTCAACAGGTTCCTCGTGCGGGAAAAGTTCAAAATGCTTACCCTTGGAATCCTTCTGCCCTACCTCCAGCAGGGAGATTGGCTATGCTCCTTGGATCTAAAGGATGCCTACACGCACATCCTCATCCACCCAAGCCACCGCCAATACCTAAGGTTTGTGGTGGCAGGAAATCATTACCAGTACAGAGTACTGCCCTTTGGCCTGTCCTCCGCACCGCGAGTCTTCACAAAATGTCTCGCGGTGGTGGCGGCCCATCTCCGGCTTCACGGCCTCTGTCTTCCCGTACCTCGACGACTGGCTCATCAGAGCAGCGTCCGCTCCGGAGGTCACCAACGCCACACGCCGCACGGTGACTCTTCTGCAGTACTTGGGCTTTGTTATAAACTTCGCAAAGTCCACTTTGCTCCCCTCACAGGATCTCGAGTTCATCGGCGCAAGGCTGCACACTCCTCAGGCACGAGCGTTCCTACCGCTCGACAGGGCTCAACGGCTCATGGACCTAGCCGACCGTTTTCGCAGCCAGCCCCTGGTCTCCGCCAGGCGCTTCCTGAGACTACTCGGCCATATGGCTTCCACCGTCCATGTGACCCCCAATGCCCGCCTGAATATGCGGCCTGCTCAATGGTGTCTTCGCCAGCAGTGGCAACAAGCCACAGGTGGCCTAGCAGACCTAGTGCGCGTCTCCGGCCCGCTGGCCTCGTCTCTCCATTGGTGGCTTCATCGGCCGAACCTGGTACTCGGCATGCCTTTTCAGTCACCTCAGCCGGCCCAGGTGCTGACAACAGATGCATCCCTCCTGGCCTGGGGAGCACATTGCCAAGGGGCACATACTCAGGGCCTCTGGACCACGTGGGAGTCTGCTCAGCAGATCAACTTCCTGGAGCTCAGAGCGATCCGCCTGGCTCTCAAGGCCTTCTCCCACCTGACCTCTCACCAGTCCGTCCTTGTCCAGACGGACAATCAAGTTGCCATGTTCTACGTGAACAAGCAGGGGGGCACGGGCTCCTTCCTTCTCTGTCGGGAAGCACAGAAGCTCTGCTCTTGGGCCGTCAATCACGGCGTTCTTCTCAAGGCCGTTTATCTCCAAGGCCAAGAGAATTGCCTGGCGGACAAACTCAGCAGGATCCTCCAGCCGCACGAGTGGCGCCTGGATCCCTTGGTAGTTCAGAAGCTCTTTCTAAAGTGGGGCCTTCCCACGATGGATCTCTTTGCCAGCCCTCTCAACCGGCAACTTCCTCGCTTCTGCTCTCGTCAGCCACATCCCCTTCGAGTTGCGGCAGACGCTTTTCTTCTCTCATGGTCGGAGAGCCTTCTGTACGCTTTTCCTCCCATCCCGCTAGTCTCTCGGACTCTTTTCAAGGTCCTCCGAGACAAAGCCTTCATGATCCTGGTGGCCCCTCGCTGGCCCAGACAGCCGTGGTTTCCACTCCTGCTGCAATTAGCGGTAGAGGATCCATTCCCTCTGGGGTTACAACCGGATCTCCTCACTCAGGATCAGGGGTCTCTGCTACACCCCAACCTCAGGTCTCTCAATCTAATGGCCTGGCTGCTGAGAGGGTAGTCCTTGCTCCCCTTCTCCTGCCGGCAGAGGTGGAAGAGGTCGTCCTAGCTTCTCGGCGACCTTCTACCCGCAAATGCTACGCCCTTAAATGGCGTCGCTTTTCCGTTTGGTGTACCCAACAGTCTCAGGATCCCTTCTCCTGCCCGGTGTCGGTGATCCTGCAGTACTTGCTATACCTCTCTAATCTGGGACTTAAGTCCAACTCCGTCAAAGTTCACCTTAGTGCTCTTTCAGCACATCATGTGCCGGTGGACGGCAGACCTCTTTCCAGTGACCCTCTTGTAGCGAAGTTTCTCCGAGGTCTCCTTCTGCTTAAACCACCTCTGCGCCCGCCTGCGCCTGACTGGGATCTGAATGTGGTTTTACAGCGGATCACCTGTCCGCCTTTTGAACCTATGGCTACCTGTTCTCTCCGTTTTCTTTCTTGGAAAACATTGTTCTTGATAGCCCTCACTTCCGCTAGACGCGTAAGTGAATTGCAGGCCCTCGTGTCTGATCCCCCTTACACTCGGTTCTACAAAAATAGGGTAGTCCTACAGACTCACCCAAAATTTCTTCCAAAAGTGGTCTCCCCTTTTCACATCAATCAGGAGGTGGTACTTCCAACCTTCTTTCCCAGACCACACTCCAGCCGAGCTGAAACGGTCCTCCATACCCTGGACTGTAGAAGGGCATTGAACTTCTACCTTGACCGTACGCGGGAGCACCGTAAAGCTGCTCAGCTTTTTGTGTCTTTTGACCCCAATAAATTGGGGCTCCCGGTCTCCAAGCGTACTCTGTCCATCTGGGTTGCGGACTGTATCACTTGGGCTTATGGGGCAGCCGGACTCTCCTTGGAAGGTCGAGTCACGGCTCATTGCGTTCGGGCAAAGGCTACGTCAGTGGCTTACCTCCGCTCTGTTCCGCTGGCAGACATCTGCCGGGCCGCTACTTGGTCTTCGAGCCAGACTTTTGCGGTCCATTACTGTCTCGAGAGGGAGTCCCGCAGGGACAGTGCTTTCGGACAGGCAGTCCTCCGTAATCTCTTTGAGGTTTGAGCAACTCCTACCCTCCATCCCGGATGTGGGCTACCAGTGGGTAATAATTCAGCGAAGATTCCTTCCTTCTGTGCTGCTGAGCTAGAGGGAGCTCATTTTTGTGCTTAGGGTCTCCGGTAGCCTTAAGCTTGGGAGTCCCATATTTGAGGACTGATTCCTGCTGCTCCTGGAGAACACCTGTTACAGGTGAGTAACTACGCTTTCCTGCGTGACCTCACCAAGGAGCTTGGCGGTTTCGCTGTGGGCCTCCGGGGTGAACCCCTCCTAAGGTTCCAAACCCTTCTGAAATCCATCATGGAGTGTTCGAAGTACCTCTCCCATGCCACATATGAGAGGTTTGAGTCCTCTGCTCAGGTGGCGGTGGTTGGCATCAGAGTCCGGCGCCAGGCATGACTCCAGTCTTCGGACCTGGAACAGTGGGTCCAAGAGAAGCTCCTGGATCTCTCTTGCATTAGGACGAGCAACTGTTTGGTAAACCTATGGAGGATAAGGCCACTGAGATAGAAACTGAGTTCGTGACTCTAACTCGTGTCTCGCGCAAAACCTCCTCACTCCCTAGGAAGAAGCAGCAGCCCACGAAGCCGTTCTTCCAAAGGAAGGGGCTCTCTTACCGGGGTTACCTACCTTTCCCGCCCACCTCTGCACCGGCTCCCAGCACACAGGGGAAGGGAGGTGCACATGACCACCAGAAACATAAAGGGCCTAAGGCCCAACTACTGGCACCGCCCCAGGGGTTTTGATGTCGTCGGCATTGCCTCTCGCCTCCCGGAAGCTCTTCCGCCAGTGGGGGGACGCCTGTCCCTGTTTGCCCCAGAGTGGGCGTCGATCACGTTGGACACCAGGGCCCTCTGGGTAATCGGAGATGGATACAGTCTCTGCCTGGACAGGCTCCCTTCTCCCCAGTGGAGTTTGCTCGGCTCCTCGCGCACCAGACCTTCTTGCAGCGGGAACTGTCCAACCTCTTTGCCCAACGGGCAGTCGAGAAGCTACCGCAGCACCTTTGAGGTCAGGGGTTCTCTCACTACTTTCTTGGCCCGAAAAAGACGGGGGGCCTCCGCACCATCCTCTTTCACCCCTAGCACAGGCAATACCTGCACTTCAGGGTGCAGGGGTAACACTACCAGTACAGAGTGCTCCCCTTCGAGCTTGTGTCCGCACCGCGGGTTTTCACAAAGTGCCCCTCTGCAGCGCTGCCTCCCTCGGGCGGCAGGGCATACCCTTCTTCCCCTACCTCGACGATGACTGACTCGTCACGGGGTCCTCGATTGGGAAAGCCCACCTGGCGGCGGCGTGCACGATCCTCCTTGAGTGCCTCAGCTTCCTGTCAACTACTCCAAGTTCCACCTCGAGCTGGTGCAGACCCTGGAGTTCATCAGCTCATGCCTCGACACAGTGCAGGTGACCACCTTCCTTCCCTCAGACTGAGCAAACCACCTACGGGGTGTAGTGTCCAAGGTCCAAAACAGGGCTTGGGTTAAGGCGCGGGCGATGCTGCACCTCCTTGGGCACATGGCCTCCACCATCCATGTGGTCCCCCACGCCCGCATGCACATGCAGACAGCCCAGTGCTGCCTCAGGGCACAATGGAGTCAGGCCTTCTGCCATCTTAGACCCTATCCGGGTCTCCCACAGTCTCCACGACTCCCTGAGTTGGTGGCGGGACCCCCGAAATCTCCTTCGGGGAATGCCTTTCCAGACCCTGCAACACGAGCTTGTCCTAATGACTGATGCTTCCCTGCTGGGGTGGGGAGCCCACTGCGCTGCATTGTGCACCCAGGGGCTGTGGTTGTTCGAGGAGTCTCGGCAGCAGATCAACCTGCTCGAGCTTCGGGCTGTCCAATGGGCCTTGAGTGCCTTTGAGGGCTACCTGAAGGGGAAGTCTGTGATCATGCAGACCGGCAACAGGGTAGCCATGTTTTACATGAACAAGGAGGGGAGAATAGGTTCATGCCTCCTCTCCAAGAGGCGATTCTCCTTTGCTCCTTTGCGTCTCACTGGGGGATGACCCTGTGAGCGGTCTACCTCCCAGGCCAGGAGAATGTCCTCGCGGACAAGCTCAGTAGGATCCTACGCCCACATGATTGGTGCTTGGATCCAGAAGTCGCCGGCGTCTTGTTCCATCAGTGGGGGACCCCATCCATGGACTTGTTTGCCAGTCCGGCGAACGCGCAGCTTCCCCGCTTCTGCGGCCCGTTTTCACTCCCGAGCATGGTGGCCCCGGATGCGTTTCTCTTGAGCTGGACTTCTGGCTGCCTTTATGCATTCCCTCCCACTCCTCATTGCGAGGAGCCTCCCCAAGGCTCAGCGGGACCGAGGTTTGGTGATTCTCATGGCCCCCTCGTGGCCTTAACAGCCTTGGTTCCCTCTTCTGCTCATGCTTGCTTCCGAACCCCCAGTCCCTCTGGGCTGCGCCCTGGGCCTGTTGACGCAGGAGGAGAGTCTGGTGTTCCACCAGAACTTGGCCTTGCTGTCCTTTGCAGCCTGGCGGCTGAATGAGTCCCCTTAGCTCTGCTGCATCTCCCATAGGACGTCCGAGATCCTCCTCACGTGGAGGAAGGACTCAACGAGATGGGCATATGCCCTTAAGTGGCAATGTTTCTCGACCTGGTGCTCCGAGCTTCAGATCGACCCATTCTCCTGCTCTATCTGGTGGATCCTCCAGTACCACCTCCACCTCTCGAAGGTAGGGTTGAAATCCAATTCGGTCAGGGTACATCTGAGTGCCATTTCGGCAAACCACCTCCCCCTTGAGGGAAAACGCCTCTCGGGGCAACCCGAGGTCTTTTGCTTCCAACCCTCCTGTCCGGCTTCCACCTTTGGAGTGGGACCTCATCGTGGTGCTGATTCAGCTCACGTGAGCGCCCTTCGAGCTGATAGCGACGTGCTCGCTTCGGCATCTCACCTGGAAGTTGGTCTTCCTGGTGGCTTTGACCTCAGCTCGCCAAGTCGGCGAACTTCAGACCCTCTTTGCTGAGGCTCCATACACCAGGTTCTACGGGAACAGGGTGGTCCTCCGCACCCATCCCAAGTTCCTACCGAAGGTGGTCTCGGACTTTCATCTCAACCAGGAGATAGTCCTACCGACTTTCTTCCCAAGACCGCATGCCAACCAGACATTGGCGTTGTTGCATATACTCGGCTGCAAGAGGGCTCTTGCCTTTTACCTGCAGCGTATCCAGGTTCATCGCTAGTCCGATCGGCTTTTTTCATCTGGGACAGCAGTCACCAAGCGCACCATCTCCGTCTGGGTGGCAGACTGCATTGCCTTCGCCCAGATAAAGGTGGGCACCTCACTGGATTGGTGGGTCGCCGCGCACTGTGTCCAAGATAAGGTGACTGGTGGCTTCACTGCGCTCAGTGCCTCTAATGGACATCTGCTGGGCTGCAACCTGGTCTTCAGCGAACACTTTCGCTGTCCCCTACTGCCTGGAGAGGGAGTCCTTCTAGGACAGCACCTTTAGTCAGGCTGTACTCCGTAATCTGTCTGGGGTATAAGCAACTCCTTTCCTCCGACCCTTCTTCGACGGCTACTGAGAGCTTCACCTCAGGGACCCAAAGACTCGGGCTCCTCTGGGCATCGACTTCTGCTCATGGCCTCGCGGAGGCATTTTAGGTTACAGGCTCGGTAGCCTGTAGCTAAGGAGTTCCATAAGTGAGGACTGACTTCCTCCTTGTTCCTGGAGAAAGCGTAGCTACTCACCTGTCACAGGTTTTCTCCAGGGACAGCAGGAATCCTCACTACCCTCCCATCTCCCCTGAAGAGTTGCTATTTTTGTCGTTCTCTTGCTATCTGCTTAGTAGGGTTCTAGCTCTGGGACCTGACTGAGCAAGATGGCACCTTTGGGCGGGAAGAGGACCATGCATGCATAGCAGCAATCCTAAAGGCTTTCTTTGAAAGCTGGGGAATTGCGTCATGAGGGCTCCTTCGGTGCCGATGTCACCCATAAGTGAGGTCTGATTCCTGCTGTCCCTCGAACACCTGTCAACAGATGAGTAACTACGCTTTATCTGAGTAACCACACTCCCAAACTGCATCCACCATCGTAGCCCAGCACAATAAAGATCTTCATTTCTCCTTTAAAAAGGCTTTCTCAGGGGCACTATATTTGATCATAGCGAAAACTCAAGGAAGCGGCTTTGGCATCTGACGTCATAGAATTTAAACACTCCATTGCCAGATAGCTAGAACAATGCATACGTCACTACAGGGGAGGTGTTAAAATCTTCCAAGTCCCCAGTCCAGAATAGCGTTTTCTCCTCCTTCGCACTAATCTTCAATTACCCAACTAGCACAAAGATCACAGTTAATATACTGATTAAGAGTTTCCAGTGGAAGAGGCATGCTACTTTGTTGTGCCTTTCTGTATAGAAATTTTCTGCCATCAGAACTTTACAACCTGCTGTAAGGTGAGTCACTGTTTCCAGCTCTTTCTTACAAAATCGACATATGTCTGTTTTGCCAGTTTTTTCAATGCTCGCCTTAAGCCATCTTGTTGGTAATCCGCTGTCCTGGGCTGCAACTTTCAATCTTTCATTTTTTGGTTTCAGTTCACCTCTCCTTAACAATTTGTGTCCATTCCTGATCAACAAAAGGTTCCTGGAGTAACACTTTGTATTTTCTACTGTATTTATGCATTTATCATTTGTTTTTCCTTGCTGATCCAGTTCTTTGGAGAGTTCTTTCTCTTGTTTTGCAAATTCTGTTACTTCCTTTCCTGTGCATGCCTGTGGATTCTCACACACTTCTTCTAGTCATTGGAATGCTTGTCCAATTTTGATGATGGAGACAGATTTTGGACGTTTACTTTCATATTTCAGCACTTTTTGCATATTTGGATATGAGGAGGCTGTCGGGTAGGCCTGGAGTTCTATAATAGTATCTCTGTAGGGATAATCAATTTCTATAAGTTCTAGCCTCCCTTCAGCTTTAGGAATGTACAATCTTGGCATACACTGTTTCTTGTAAATTACTTCATGAGAATGGAGGAGCTTTCTTGTTCGCACATCCAGTTTTTCAAGATCTTTGAGGCCAGTCCACAATCCCAAAGCTGTATGAGAGTTGTGATGGTGGGAGCTGAGTCTATGGATTGGGAAGAAAAACAGTCATTTACCTTTAAGTAGAGAGACAGGCAAGAAAGCAGTAGCTCTCAAACTGCAGGCAGAGAGAAAAAAACACACCTAGTTGCTGAGTGCAGACCACGCCCAAGCTCTGCTAATCCAGAGGCAAGCTTGGGAGTTAATAAGAAACACCTGGGGGAAGGGCAGTGCACAGGAGTTCAGGCACACTCTTATAAACCCCAGGGAATAGAAGGAAGAGAGAGCACCAAGAAAACAGAAGGAAAGAGAAGCACCAGGGAGATGGAAGGAAAGAGAATCACCAGAGACAGCAGCAGAGAGGATTCCAGAGGGAAGCAGCACACAGGAAGGCAGCATACTGGGAAGGAAGCTGTGAGAGAGAGTCACACGAGAGGCCTAACCAGGGAGAACGCTGGAGAAAGCAGTGGGGTTCTCAGAGGTGAAAGCCACAACCCAGAAGGAAGCCAGTACTGCAGGGGAACTGCATCTGGTTCTGGAGACAGGGAAGCTGTGCCTGGGAGGAGTGCTGACGAGGAGCAAGATACAGTAGCAGCAGTTTATGAACCTGCTGGGAAACTGCCAGCTCCAAAAAGGTGCATGAATAAACCTGTAACAAAAAGTAACTTGAGCCAGTTAGAGGCATTGTGTCAGTTACTGAAGGGAAAGAATTTCCACATGCTTGGGGAAAAACCTGTGCATAAGGAAAAGTCTCACTGGAGGAAAGTGTTAAAGCTTTTAGAAGATATTAAGCCTGAGCTTTTGCAGGGTGACTTGAAATCAGAGTTACCAGACTCAAGTTATGAGGAGATGCAAATAGATCCTTATGAATCTGACAAGGAGTCAGATGATTCATTAATGGACTGTTCTCTATGTAAGAAGACGAAATAAGGAGTTCCTGGTTTGAAAGGAGAAAGTCCTAAAGCCTAAAAATGTTCTACAAAGCAGAGAGAGGAAACAGGGATAATATTGCTTAGCTAGAGTTTGCTAAGAATCCTGTTTTATCTGAAGAAAAGAACATTTTCTTTTGGGTTTTGTAAAAAGCATGAAAAGCTTTATTTTGAATGCTGAAAGTTTTTGGGAGAAACAGCTGCATGTGTTTGAAAGCTAATTGAAGCACTTACGGTGCCTGGTTTTGGATAAAAGGTCTTTGGAATCTTGTTTGGAGAAAAAATCCTATTTTTGTTATGCGTTGAGCCTTTAAATGCTCTTTAGGAAAAGGAAATAATAAATTCCTGTGTTTGCCTTGAAAGCCCTCGGGTCTCAACATTATTGTCTTGAAACCACACAACTACAACTTCCAGAAGCCTCGGCCCTGGGAAGACTCCAACCATTCTTTATTTAAAAGGACAATACAAAGGCAGGTCCATGCCTATAGGCGGTTGCCTGGGCACGGGTTGCGACAGAGTTCAGGAATTTCCAGCTGATTGATGGCTTGTATCTTATTCCGTCATGATAAAGCACTTAACAATTTTAATCTCCTGTAATATTCTTTACTTGCCTTCTCTCTCAATAGTTTTTGCTAGAGTGTCATTCCTCCTTCTATTCCGAGATACTTATATATGCTTTCCTGTTCAAGGTCCTTGATGTCACAGCCTTCAGCAAGGGAGATGTTTTCAGTTTTGTTCAGTTTTCCTCTAAAAAAGAGTTTGCCTTAGCACACTTATCAAGACCAAAAGTCATCCTGATGTCATCAGAAAAGGTTTTCGCTACAAGAAGTTGCTCTACTAATTGTTGGTCGCTGGAACTGTAGAGCTTCAGTTCATCTATAAATAATAGATTGAAAGTTGCTTCTGAGTTGTTACCTTCTTTAGGATTAATGCTAAATCCATATCCCAAAGAGTTGGCGAGAGTACTCATTGGATTAAGCGCCACAAAAAACGGAAGTGGCAACAGGGAATATCTCCAGGAACAAGCAGGGAATGTAATCTTCACATATGGGTATCATCGGTACCGACGGAGCCTGCGTGGGAAGGCTCCCCAGCGTCCAATAGGAAAGCTTTTGGGAGCATCCCACAGCGCATGCGTGCTGCCTTCCCGCCTCTGTACCTCTCTCACTTCAGAGATACAAGAGCAAGAGGTATGGTGGTCACATGTGCTTTATTAATAACAAAATACCCCAACGCGTTTTGGCAACGCCTTCATCAGGGGGCTGAGAACTGCAAACAATAATAAAAAAAACGATCAATTAAACCTAACATATAAATTACATGCAACTAAAACACAAAAAAATATATTAAAAATACAAATAAGTTTGTTAAACAAAATCTAATAAACAATATATTAAGGGAGGAGTGGCCTAGTGGTTGGGGCAAGGTACTACAGGCCGGAAGGTCGGTGGTTCAAATCCCACTAGAGGACAGCAACCTTGGGCCGGAAGGACTGGGGTTTCTAGTCCCGCAGGTGCTCCTTGTGGTCTTGGGCAAGCCACTTAACCCTCCATTGCCCATGTTCCCTGTAAGTATTAGTGTATGTGTCTCATATCCCCTCGTGTTAAATGTATCCCCCAACCGCTTTGACCCGGTGAAAAGCGGGATATAAATGCAGCTAAATAAATAAAATAAATTAATTAATTAAACATATACAAATAAAAGAATATTAAAACATAAAAAATAAAACCCAGAAGGACAAACATTGAACTAATTAAGTGTACAAGGGAAAAGAACTAATCCCAAGATACATTATATTATAAAAGTATTATAAAAATACTCCATTAGAATATGTTCTGAGGTTGTGCCGTGCTCCTAGTACCACACAGTTGTCTGTATAGGCATGCAACTTGTTTTACAATCGCTCGGGTGCAATCATATTATCATTCAATTTATATTTATTTTTATTTTTCAATTGTTAGAGGCTATAGTTAGGCTTAAACTCTCATCCATCGTCTATATTCATTTTTCACACAACCTTTCTTCATAGATATAATCATTTATGTACTCATCTTTTTTTATATTTATTTTTATTTTTTCTCCCCTTACTCATAGTATCCATAGTGATTTTATGTTTTCATACATGTCTTTTTCCCTTTGAATATAGGGATAATATAAGTTTTTTTCCATTTATTGTATCGCCAGAGTTTGCCGCGGTTTTCGAGCGGTTACACCACAAGCTGGTTTTCTGACAGCTATTTTTCATCTTTTTTATAAAAAGTTGGTTCTCTGGCTGATCCCTTAGATTCATCTTGTTAAAATCATTTTGTTGTGCATTTTTCAGCAGCTTTCTATCTTTAATACCTAATAAATATATAAATATTTTCTTTTACATAGATTGGTTAAGGTCACAGTTTTTTATCCGATTGTTTTTATCCGATCATTTTGTCAGCCTTTTGAGTATGTGTATATGTTGTCATGTCAATTTGCGCATATGCACGTTACTTAGCTACTCCGTTTAAAATAGTTTTTGTGAGTGTGCCGTGTTTCAGGTACCACATAGCTGATTCTATAGATTTGAAACATCTGCTTAGGCACATATAAGCCCTTCTCCCTTTAAATAGGGTTATCACGTGGTTCTTTTTATAGTATAATAGTGTGTTCTTTACGATTATACACTTGTATAGATGCTTCAATGTTTGACGTCATGCCGTATTACATCACATCTGACGTACAACGCTTAAAAATGGGACGCCAAAGTTTGCCGTTTTTTTCGAGAGTTTTTACACTACAAGCTGGCACACTGACAGGTACATTTCTCCTCTTTTTCACATTGAGTAGTTGCTTCCCTGGCACGATTCTTTTGATTTATTTTGGCATAAGTTAATACCGACTCCTTTATGCATCCTCACGGCTGCTTGCTGTTTTTAATGTCATAACTGTGACGTCCACACTATTTTAAAGATAAGTTTGCTATGTTTTCAATCTATTTATGATTCTCCAGGACCAAGCAGGAAGTCAGTCCTCACATATGGGTGACTTCGACGTCGATGGAGCCCCCATGCGGAGCATTTCCCCAGCTGTCTAAGAAAGCCTTAGGGAATACACCCACGCATGTGCGGTCCCCTTCCCGCCCAAAGGTGCCATCTTGCTCAGTCTGTCTTTTTCCGTGGAGCCCAACAGACGTGAGTCCGTGTCACCCGGAAAAGTTTGATTTTTTTTTCTGTGATTTTCGCTCTTTTTTGTCCGGTTCGACGCCGGTAACCCTTCCCGCCTGGGTTCGGTACGCCGGTATCGACCCGATCTCTATTTTTCAGTTTTTTGCCCTTCGTGGCACGCGTTTGCTCTCTTTCATTTTCCCTGGAGGACCGGTCTTTTGACCTCGCAGGGGCCCTTTTTTCCTCGATGGCCTCCAGTGATTTTAAAAAGTGTGATCGTTGTAAGAAGCTCATGTCTCTTACCGACACACACGACTGCTGCCTGTGCTGCCTCGGGCCGGACCATGATCCCAAGGTCTGTGTCCCGTGTGGAAAGATGTCCACTAAGGCACTCAGAAGCAGGCAGTATCAGAAGGAGAGAATTTTTTCTGACTCTGCCTCCGGTCGAGCCCGGACCTCGTCAGAGGCCTCGACGTCTCGGGAGTCTGACCCCGAGTTTCGTCGGGGTTCCTCTGAGCGGGGGTCTCCCAGTCGGGAGCATAAGAGGAAGAGAAAGCTCGTGAGGGTGGTGTCGGAGGATACCCCTGATTCCTCAAGGGCCAGGTCCTGGACCCCTGACCGCCGCCCCGGGCCTTTGGAGCTGGAGAAGCCGCCTAAGGTGCCTCGTATAGAGCCGGAGTCCGTCGAGCACGTAAGTCCTGTTGTCCTCGGACTCTCCTCCCAGGGAGCTGATGTCGGGCCTGGCGCCGCCGGGTCCCGAGTCGGTGGTTGCTGAGTCTCCTGAGCTTGGACTCGGGCTGACAGCCTTGGAGTGCAGGCTGTCTGCCTTCATGGATCAGCAGCGGGTGCTGATGGCCAGCCTGACTGGTGCATCTGCCCCGACCACCGGGACGTTGACTCCTATGTCGACCCCGGAGACCGAGCCGGTTCTCAAAGTCATGAAGGCCCGAGTCCGGACTCGGTCACGGTCTCCCTCGACCATCCGTTCGGGACCAAGGGTGTTGACGCCGATGGCCCCGGCGTCGGGGTGGGTGTTACCGGAGCCCGCACGGTCGGAGCCCCTCGACTCTTCCTCAGATGAGTCTGCATGGGAGAGGGAGGACGAGGAGTCCCCCGATACCTTTCGGACTCGGTGTGTCCCTTCGGACTCGCAGGCAGTCCGAGCCCCAGAGTAGGTCCCCACCGGAGGACACCCGGTTCTCGGAGTTTCAGGGACATGGCCAAGGCTTTGAATGTTCCTGCGTATCCCGAGGAGGAGCCTCGAGCCGAAGAGCTTGATGCCCTATAGTATGACTCTCCCCCAAGGGAGGCCTTTAGTGTGCCGGTTCCTCCGATGCTGGAATGGCTCCTCTTCCGAATGTGGGAGGCACCGGCCTCGGCGCCGGTTTTGAGCAAGCGGATTGATTCCATGTATAGAGTCCAAAAGAGCCCTGGGTTCCAGAAGGCGCAGCTGCCACACCATTCTATGGTTGTGGAATCGGCCATGCATCATCTGAAGAGCCAGAAGATGCACTCTGCGGTGCCCCCCGGTAGGGAGGACTGAAGCCTGGATGCCATCGGCAGAAAGTGCTTCCAGGGCTTGATGCTTGCTTGCCGTGTCCAGTCCTACCAGCTGTACATGGGCATGCACTTGCGGGACCTGGCTAAAGAACTAGCCGGGTTCTCGGCTGGCCTCTCCAGGCAACCTTTGCAGATGTTCAAGGCCTTGTCCTCGGGGATCCGGGAATGTTCCAAATTCATCTCCCAGGCGGCCTGCGATGGCTTCGAGGCTTCGGCCCGAGTAGCGGCAGCCGGCATCGGTGCTCGACGCCAGGCATGGCTACAGTCATCGGACCTCGAGCCATGGGTACAGGACAAGTTCGTCGATGTCCCATGCCGGGGTGAAAACCTCTTCGGCAAGCCCATGGCTGAAAAGGCCGCTGAGCTCGAGACAGAGACTCTGACAAGGACAAGGTTGTCCAGGAAAACCTCTACCCCTTCTCATAAGAAGGGCTTGGGGAAATAGACCTTTTACCCGAGGAAGTCACCTGCCTACAAACCTTTCCCTCACTATCCGGCCTCCCCAGCTCCCCAGCAGGGTCAGCAGGCAGAAAGCCCCCAAGCCTCCAGCTCCTGCTCCTACTCAGCAGGGAGGGGGTTTTTGACTCCCACTGCATAGCCTCTCCACCTCTGCTGGCTCACCTCAGCACGGGAGGTCGGTTGGCCATGTTTGCCCGCCAGTGGCCGCCCATCACCAGAGATGCTTGGGTACTGAGCATAGTCCAGAAGGGCTATTTGCTCCATTTCAATCAGGTACCCCCCTCCTACTTTCCAGGGGAGCCTCCAAGGCCTACTCTGCATCAGGAACTCCTTCTCCAGGAACTGCAAGGTCGTCTTCAAGACAGGGCGGTGGAGCCTGTACCTCCCCACCTGCTGGGGCAGGGCTTCTACTCCAGATATTTTCTTGTGCCAAAGAGAACTGGAGGTCTCCGGCCCATTCTGGACTTGAGAAATCTCAACAAGTTCTTGGAAAAGGAAAAGGAACACTGCTACCCTACCTTCAGCAGGGAGATTGGCTATGCTCCTTAGATCTGAAGGATGCGTACACGCACATCCTCATTCATCCAGACCACAGAAAATACCTAAGGTTTGTGGTGGGAGGACACCATTTTCAGTACAGAGTACTACCCTTCGGCCTAACTTCCACCCCACGGGTCTTCACAAAGTGCCTGGCAGTGGTGGCGGCCTACTTGAGAAACCAGGGTATTTTTGTCTTCCCCTACCTGGACGACTGGCTCATCAGGGGTCATACTCTCCAGGAGGCCAGGCAAGCCACCCTCCGTACTGTCTCTCTCCTTCAGCAACTAGGCTTTGTCATAAACTTCGCAAAGTCCACTTTGCTCCCCTCCCAGAACCTAGAGTTCATAGGAGCACGGTTAGACTCCCTGCAAGCAAGGGCTTACTTGCCAGAGGACAGAGCGGGAAGGCTGATGGACTTGGCCAGCCAGTTCTTAAACAACCCACTGGTTTCTGCCAGACTCTGTCTAAGGCTCCTGGGCCACATGGCATCGACAGTACATGTGACCCGCAATGCTCGCCTGCGTATGAGGCCTGCACAGTGGTGTCTCAGGACTCAGTGGAGGCAGGCCACAGGAAGACTCGGAGACAAAGTAAGGGTGTCCAAACTCTTCCTGAACTCCCTGCAGTGGTGGCTACACCCCCCCCCCCCCAACCTTCTACAGGGAATTCCTTTTCAGGTACCTGTTTCCACTGTGGTACTCACAACCGATGCCTCCTTGCAGGGCTGGGGTGCACATTGTCTGGGGAAGTGCACACAGGGCCTCTGGTCTCCATGGGAGGCCACGCAACAGATCAACCTGCTGGAGCTCCAGGCGATTCATTTAGCCCTCAAAGCCTTCTCGCACACACTGGCCCACCAATCTGTCTTGGTGCAGACAGACAACCAGGTGGTGATGATCTATGTGAACAAACAAGGGGGCATGGGGTCCAGACTCCTTTGTCAGGAGGCACAGGCCCTATGCTCTTTTGCTCTTCGACACAATATGCTGCTCAGGGCAGTCTATCTTCCTGGCCATGAGAATTTCCTGGCAGACAGATTGAGCAGGGTTTTACAGCCTCACGAATGGCAACTGCACCCTTTGGTGATTCATCACATTTTCCTGAAATGGGGACTTCCATCCATAGACTTCTTCGCCAGTCCCCTGAACCGGCAGCTGCCTCAGTTCTGCTCCACGCAACCGCATCCCACGAGATTAGCAGCGGATGCCTTCCTGATGTCATGGTCCAAGGGCCTCCTGTATGTGTTTCCTCCCACGCCCCTGGTGGCCCGAACCTTGTTCAAGATTCTAAGGGACAGGGCCTCGGTCATATTGGTTGCACCCAGATGGCCGAGACAGCCCTGGTTCCCGCTTCTGTTACAGCTGGTGGTGGACACCCCACTCCCTCTGGGGTTGCAACCCGATCTTCTTTCTCAGGATCAGGCTTCCCTCCTGCACCCCAATCTCAAAACTCTCAATTTGATGGCTTGGAGGCTGCAAGGGTAGTGCTGGCTCCCTGGGGCCTGCCTCAGGAAGTTGAAGAGGTGGTCTTAGCCTCTAGGAAGCAATCCACCAGAAAGACCTATGCCCTGAAGTGGAAACGGTTCTCCTTGTGGTGTGACCAATGCCAGGAGAACCCTTTCTCCTGTCTTGTGCCAGTGGTGCTTCAGTACCTGCTGCACTTGTCTAATCAAGGTCTTAAGTCCAATTCTGTTCGGGTACACCTTTCTGCTCTGGCAGCCCACCATTCACTGGTAGAAGGGCACCCTTTGTCGGTTCACCCCTTGGTGTCCCGCTTCCTCAGAGGCTTGCTCTTGCTAAAGCCTCCTCTCCATCCACCAGCCCCTGAGTGGGAGTTGAATGTGGTCTTGCAGTAGCTTACTCACCCTCCCTTTGAACCGATGGCTACATGTCCTCTCCGCTTTCTTTCTTGGAAGGCTCTTTTCTTAGTGGCACTGACCTCGGCCAGGCGAGTGAGTGAACCTCAAGCCCTGGTCTGTGACAAGCCATACACTTGTTTCTATAAGAACAGGGTAGTCCTTAGGACTCATCCTAAGTTCCTCCTGAAGGTAGTCTCCCCTTTCCACCTTAATCAGGAGGTGGTTCTTCCAACATTCTTCCCTAGTCCCCATGCCAGCCGGGCTGAGGAAGTCCTGCATGCCCTGGACTGTAGAAGGGCCTTGTCTTTCTACATTGAGCGTACTAAGGGTCATAGAAGGGCTACTCAGCTCTTCGTCTCCTTTGACCCAAACAACTTGGGGTTGCCTGTCTCCAAGCGTACCTTGTCCATATGGGTGGCGGACTGTATCACCTGGGCTTACAGGGCAGCAGACCTTCCCTTGCAGGGTCGTGTCACAGCCCACCGTGTCCAGGCAATGGCTGCATCAGTAGCTCATCTCCGCTCTGTACCGATGGCAGACATCTGTAGGGCTGCAACTAGGTCCTCAAACCAGACCTTTGCAGCCCATTACTGCCTGGTGAGGGAGTCCCGTAGGGACAGTGCTTTTGGTCAGGCAGTACTCCGGAATCTCTTTGAGGTTTAGGCAACTCCTGCCCTCCAGCCCCCTTGTTGGGCTACCGGTGGGATCTCTTCTCAGTAAAATTCTTTCCCTGATGCTGAGGCTTCATAGAGGGAGCTCTATTTTTCAGTCTGGTTTCCTGGTAGCACAGAGCTAGGGAGTCACCCATATGTGACGACTGACTTCCTGCTTGGTCCTGGAGAAAGAGTAGTTACTCACCTGTAACAGGTGTTCTCCAGGAGCAGCAGGAATCAGTCCTCACAACCCTCCCTCCTCCCCTGGGAGTTGCAGTTGTACATAGTTCATTTTGTTTTTTGTGCTGTCTTTTAGGTATGTCATCTGACTGAGCAAGATGGCCCCTTTGGGCGGGAAGGGGACCGCGCATGCGTGGGTGTATTCCCAAAGGCTTTCTTAGAAAGCTGGGGAAATGCTCCGCATGGGGGCTCCATCGACGTCGATGTCACCCATATGTGAGGACTGATTCCTGCTGCTCCTGGAGAACACCTGTTACAGGTGAGTAACTACTCTTTCTCCGTATTCGGTGTTTTTTTATTTATCGGCAAAAAATAACTGCTACTAATGCCGGTAGACAGACAGGCTCTTTAGCTCCTTAGAAACCGCTGCCAGCGATCCTGTAACTGAAAAGCCTACCAGATAAGAAACAGTAGCTGGGGCCCCCAGATCTGTTCTTCCCAATTACCTTTAGCAGAGTAGAGGAGACAGGCTCTGTCCCATACTCTGAATCGTTTAACCAGTTACTGACACTGATGTCACAGTATAAAAAAACAACATAAATCAGAGCCCAGTGCTTAAACACCCTGCTAGGGCACAGCACTACCTCTTCAATGAGAACTCTTCCATAAAATAAGAAAAATAAAGAATAACAACAGAGAACAGGTGGGGAGAGAAATCTTCACACATCCATCTCAGCTGCTGAGGACAAAAAAGACTGGCTGCTGTTACCAAGGGAGTGATGTGTAGCCTAGCAACAAAAGAATTGGAATTCTGTCCTCAGCTGCTAGAGGAGGGAAATTTGACTACCCATCTGTTCTGGACTGGCCCGGAGAGAACTCAAGGAAAGACAATTAGCAGGTAAGGTCTAATTTCTCCTTCTCTGTATTCGGTGTTTTTTTATTTATCGGCAAAAGTTAATATTAAATTGAATCATAGGTATGCATAATTTTCCTTTACATTGATTTGAAGGTCACGATGTTGTTTATTCGATTAATTGTCCTATTTTCTTATTCTTTTTTACCCACGTTTAGGAGTCTTAATGCACTATATGACTTTATCACATAAATTGTGATCCTCCGATTATTGCTTTCTATACTATGTACATGCCTTGTACACACATATTCTTTTGCATGCACTTATGTTAGTGCCTTTATTTGTTTAATACAGATTTATGTGTTACATGGTACATTTTAATTATTGCTGTTTGAGTTTATTATTAATTAATATATGGTATATATTTATTATTTTTTTATGTATTGTGTCTTTTGTTTTTTTGCCCATTGGTCTGGGTTTCCTAACACTGTTCTCATGTATGTACATGTGATGTTAATCATTATGTTCACAATTTTGTAATTTTTAGCTCAACTATCATAGCATTGATTCAGGTCTACAAAATTGTTCTTTTCTGTGCGCTTCATCATTCTAATGATATCTAGAAATGTGAGTATTTTTATAATACTTTTATAATATAATGTATCTTGGGATTAGTTCTTTCCCCTTGTACACTTAATTAGTTCAATGTTTGTCCTTCTGGTTTTTATCTTATGTTTTAATATTCTTTTATTTGTATATTGTTAGATTTTGTTTAACAAACTTATTTGTATATTTATTATATATTTTTATGTTTATTTTAGTTGTATGTAATTTATATGTTAGGTTTAATTGAAGGTTTTATTTATTTATTATTGTTTGCAGTTCTCAGCTCCCTGATGAAGGCGTTGCCGAAACGCGTTGGGGTATTTCGTTATTAATAAAGCGCATGTGACCACCATACCTCTTGCTCTTGTGTCTTTGAGGTCTCTGCAAGTAGGTGCTCTTCTATTTGGTTTGTCCTCTCTCACTTCAGTTCTTCGTTTTCCGCTGAGCCGACAGGACGTGGTACCCTGTCACTGCAGAAAATTTACCTTAATTTCTTGTTTTTTTGTGGTCACGTCTGCCTTCATTCAACGCCTACCGGTACCGCTGGTTCTTTTCTTCTTCTTTCCTTAAAAAAAAACAAAAAACCTTGCATTACTTCAGCGATCTTAACCTGCTTCTGGTCCTAGGTGCCATTTTGGGCACTAGGCCCATTTTTCTTCAAGCATGGAGAAACCAGCTAGTGGTTTCAAAAAATTCTCAAAATGTGGTGGTACCATTTCCGTCACAGACACCCATGATTGGTGTCTTACATGTTTGGGTCCTGAATGTTGTCCAGCAGTGTCTCTCCTGCACGAGGATGACCAAAAGGGTCCTGCAGAATAGAGCTGCAAATCTCGGTACCCTTTTTGCCGCCGACACGATGTCAGTTGCATCGACGTCTTCCAGGGCTTCATCTTCCTCCCATGGATCTCAGGTAACCAAATCCATGGAAGACACTAAGTACTTTCAGAAACAACTAAAGACTCTGCTCTTCCTGGAACACTACGGCTGAAACACATAATGGGAGATACAGCCACGGACTAACGACTTAGCTGCACGCTCATTGTACATAACACTGTATAAAGCTCATGCTGTAAATAGCGCACACTAATCAACTTACACGCATACACAGCCACTGTACAGTACAAGAATACATTGAACACAAATGCCAACTCCTTGATTGTTTGCAGTGTATACACCACCTTGATTGAAGGATAAGGCAGGATAGAAATACCCTTTAAATAAAAAAAATAAATAAATAAATTAGTCTTCTAAGACTAGCCAGTCCTCGAAAGGTAAATCTCCTTCAAAGTATCGAGATGCCACTGGCGTTTCCCTCGAGGATACTTCACCAGCAAAACAGCCCCGGCGGGAGACTTCGGACTCCAAAGCACTAACGGGGCTCCAGGATGTTCCAGAGGCCTCCACCTCTGCGGAACTACTGGTGCCATGTTCTGGAGTCAAAGCCGCTTCCACCGTTACCGGCACCCAGGCATCGGCAGGAGCGATGGATCACAGAATCCTCGCTATCAAACAGTTTAGCGACCCTCTTAGCGGCTTCGGTACCGCTAAGACCGCAACAGACGGTTCAACATGTATCGGTACCGACATCGGTACCGGTACCAACAGTACCTGTTTCGACTGGACTGCTTTCCCCCCATGCCGATCTCCGATATCGGGAATCAGGAACTGAGACATTTCGGTACCGACTTCGAGCGGTACCGATACCATGTGTTACAAGCATACCCGGTGCTTGAGTCTTCCGATTCCGATGACTCTGACAATTCTACCGGTACCAGAGCGAATCTATTAAAAGATTTGGTTCCTTCTCCTCAATGCAGAATGTCTCCTCCAGAGGATGTCCTTCCAGGATTTCATACGTGATTTAGCAAAGGGTCTTGCAATCACTCTGTTTCCAGAAAAGGAACCTAGGGCAGAAGAATTAAGAATTCTACAATACCCTATGGCTCCCAAGGAAACAGCTATGCTTCCCATTCACAAGATCTTACATAATCTAATGTTGAGAATGTGGGAAACTCCTTTAACAATATCTTCACATTGCTGACGCTTTGACACTATGTACCGAGTGCCAAGTTGTCCTGATTTTCAAAAAACTCAGTTACCACACCATTCAATGGTAGTGGAATCGGCCATGCGAAGGATCACGAGTGCTAAAACACATTTTTCTAATCCTTCAGGCCGTGAATCCAGGACTCTCGATGCCTTTGGCCATCGATGCTTTCAATCCTCCATGCTAGGAGCCAGGATCAGTTCCTACATTCTTTATACAACCTGTCCGAATGCATGAATGAAACCACCTCCTGGCTAGAAACCAACTATCTCGGCATCAGCCTTAAAAAAAATGGAAGCAATATTTGTATCAAGAAAATCTGCTGATATCACTTACCCAACAACAATCACAATAAACAAAACAACCATACCTGTTAAAAAAGAAGTAAAGTACCTTGGAGTAATAATAGACCACACGCTCACTATGCTTCCTCACATAAAACAGACTGTAAGAACAGTATTCTATAAATTCAAGACTATACAACACCTAAGACCCCTCCTTGACACACATGATTTTAGATCAGTAGTCAGTACACTCATCACCCCCCACTTTGACTATTGTAATAGTCTCCTAATCGGCCTCCCACTAAACACATATCTGTTACAAAGAGCCCAGAACATCTGTGCCAAGGTAATTTCAAAAGCTCGTCTAACTGACCATGTGACCCCAATACTGTTCGAATTACATTGGCTCCCTATAAACAGCCGAATAAAATATAAAATTATATTAGCAACCTTCAAACTCCTTAACGACATTTCCCCCTCACACCTGTCCACCCTAATACACGCCCCAACAGAAACAAGAATACGCAGACAAAACGCAACTCACTCCCTTAACATACAAAAAACCATCAGAAAAATAAAGAAACCACAAGCTCTAGAGCTTTCTCATTTGCTGCCCCAACTCTCTGGAATGAACTCCCAATAACTCTTTGCCTGATGAAAGATCTTCATCAATTTAGGAAAGAACTCAAAACCTGCCTCTTCTCTGAACACTTTGAAATCCCCTACCTCCAGAGAGCCACCCCCCAGCAATCACAGAAACATTCCCACAAAATTCATGAAATCACACATGACTAACTCAGACAGACTCTCTGCTATTTATACAAACGTCTTACAATGGAAAAGGAAAAAAATCCCAAACTCACACAAGTTCAACTAAAATATATGTTTAATGTCTGTTGTCCTCTGTAACATACTGTTTGTTTGTAAATAGTTCCATGTAAATAGTTCTGAAACTGTTCCATGCAATGTTACCTGTACATAGCTACAAATACCGTTCTATGTAAAGTATACAGAAGTATACAAAAATGTTAACTGTTCCATGTAAACCGCCCTTGATCTCTGGAAGGGGTGGTATAGAAGAAATAGATAAATAAATGTTCCTGGAAGAAGTCACAAAAGACTTAGAGCTCCTTAGTCCTTGTGTTTCGGAGGTAAAAAGAGCAGACTTCCTTATTCTGGTCAAGCATGCCCAGAATGTCTCAAAGTTCATGAACCGTGCTACCTTTGATTGCTTTGAATGTATTAGCAGAACCTCTGCTATATCCATAGGAGCATGTTGTATTGCTTGGCTTCAAGCATCAGACTTAGAACAGTGGGTGCAAGAAAAGCTGGGAAACATTCCTTGCACAGGAGAAAATCTCTTTGGCAAGGACTGGCCGGACAAGGCTAATCAGCTTGAATCTGACAATACTACTTTAAACAGTTTGTCAAAGTCTACAGCCAACCCAGCAAAGAAGAAAATATTCAAAAAGCCCTTTTTCAGTAAGAAAAAGTAGCCTTACCAATCTTACACCCATCAAACTCACTGTCCGCTCCATGTTCCCCAGAAGGGGCAACAACAGAACAGAGAACAAACAGCAGAGAAAGCCACAAGCTCAACCGGCTCAACAGATCCAGCCCCCTCAGGGTCTTTGACCTTTATCTAGAGAACTTAGTCATTCTGCCCCTAAAAAGTCCAGAACCCTTGAGAATTCCAGGAAGACTATGCTTTTTTTTGCCAAAAGATGGCAACAAATAACATAAGAAAATTGGAGTCTGTCCATTGTACAACTGGGGTACAAGCTTCATTTTCTCAACTTGGCCCCACCTACAATAATAAAACAGTTCAATTCTCAGGGCCCTGCCACCGACCTCTTGTGGCAGGTCACATCACTTCTGGTTCAAGGAGCAATCGAAGAAGTACCCATTCCCCAACAGGGGACAGGGTTTTACTCCCCCTACTTTCTTATTCCAAAGAAGACGGGGACACAGTCCTATATTAGACCTCAGAGAATTAAACAAATATTTGTTCCAAGAAAAGTTCAAAGTAATCTCCCTCGGAACACGTTTACCATACCTCCAAAGTCAGGACTGGCTATGTTTTCTAGATCTAAGAGATGCGTACATGTATATTCTCATCTACTCAGATCACAGGAAGTTCCTTCGATTCCTGGTCCAAGGAAGACACTTCCAGTACAGAATTCTTCCCTTCGGACTAGCTTCTGCTCCAAGAGTCTTCACAAAATGCATGGCAGTGGTATCAGCATTTATGAGGACTCTAGGAATATTCATCTTCCCTTACTTAGACGATTGGCTCATTCGAGCATCAACAGCTCCAGAGGCCAGCTTCGCTCTCTCTCGAGCAATGAGAATTCTTCAATACTTGGGACCGGTCATAAACCTCCCAAAATCTCATCTCACCCCTTCTCAATCTCTAGAATTCATAGGGGCTCGTCTAGACACACGGCAGTCAAGGGCTTTCCTGCCCCAGCCATGCTGTCTACGTATAATACAACTGGCATCTCAAGCATCTATGAAGGTATTCCTTTCTGCTCGGGAGATGCTTCACCTCCACATGCAAGCAGGCCAGTGGACCCTTTCCTCTCAGTGGTCACAAGCCTCGGGTCGACTAACAGACAAAATCAGAACTTCCACATGTCTGATTTCATCCCTGCAATGGTGGCAATCCCTGGAAAACCTCCTTGTAGGCATTCCTTTCCAGCAGCCTCTATGCCAAACCACTTCCCAAGATGGGTTGGGGGGGCCCACTTGCACAATCTCTCCACTCAGGGTCTTTGGACCTCACAGGAGGTTTCCCTTCACATAAACCTCCTAGAGCTGAGAGCCATTTTCAATGCTATTCAAGTCTTTGAGGGCCATCTCAGCAGCAAAACAGTTCTGGTCCAAACCGACAATCAGGTAGCTATGTTCTATGTGAACAAGCAAGGCGGAACAGGCTCTCTGTCGCTATGCAACAAAGCTTTGCGAATATGGGCCCTCGCCAGAGAGTTACAAATTCACCTGTTTGCAGTATACCTTCCGGGCATTCAAAACTTGTGGGCAGACAAACTCAGTCGAATACTGCTGCCACACGAGTGGTCCCTCCACTCATACCAGCTTGCTCGAGTGTTTTGAATCTGGGGAATACCAGATATAGACCTCTTTGCAAGTCCACAGAATGCCAAACTTCCCCGATTCTGTTCCAGAATTCCGGCTCAAAACTGTCAGTCAAGAGATGCTTTCCTACTCCACTGGGGACAGGACTTCTATGCCTTCCTTCCCATTCCCCTCATTCCCAAGACTTTATTCAAACTTCAGAGAGACAGAGGTCATATGATGATCATAGCTCCACGTTGGCCACGGCAAACGTGGTATCCCCTTCTGCGTCTCTCTCAAACCACTCCTCTGGAGTTGGGAAATGCTCCAGATCTCCTGTCGCAGGAAGACGCATCTTTACTGCATCCCAATCCCCAGTCCCTACATCTCAGGGCCTGGTTACTGAAAGCCTAGAATTCCAGGATATTAACCTTTCTCAACAAGTAAAGGATATCCTCCTGGCTTCCAGAAAACCCTCCACAAGACGTTCCTACGCTTTCAAGTGGAAAAGGTTCTCTATCTGGTGTTCACAAAAGGGACTTAACCCCCTTTTAGTACCTGCAGAGTTGCTACTAGAGTATCTTCTACAATTATCAACTTCTGGTCTGAAGACCAATTCAGTTAGGGTCCATCTTAGTGCTATTGCTGCTTTTCATAAACCTTTCGATGGACAATCTATTTCCTCTCATCCACTTATATCAAGAGGGGAGGAGTGGCCTAGTGGTTGGGGCAAGGTACTTCAGGCCGGAAGGTCGGGGGTTCAAATCCCACTAGAGGACAGCAACCTTGGGCCGGAAGGACTGGGGTTTCTAGTCCCACAGGTGCTCCTTGTGGTCTTGGGCAAGCCACTTAACCCTCCATAGCCCATGTTCCCTGTAAAATAGTTATCTCCAAGTTATAATGCCCTGTTCAATGTAATTTCAGTTTGTTCAATGTAAACCGCACTGATGCAGAATAGCGCGGTATATAAGAGAATGTAAATAAATAAATAAAATTATAAGAGGCCTACTTTTAACAAAACCTCCCATTAAACCCCCACCGGTGGCATGGGATCTAACTCTTGTTCTTGGTCAGCTTATGAAACCGCCCTTTGAACCTTTAGCCACTTCAGACCTAAAGTTTCTTTCATGGAAAGTTATTTTCCTAATTGCCATCACTTCTGCAAAACACATTAGTGAACTACAGGCGTTAGTAGCTGACCTTCCTTATATAAGATTTCACCATGATAAAGTAGTCCTCAAGACTCATCCTCACTTTCTGCCAAAGTCTGTTTACCGTCCTATATTCTTCCCTAGGCCTCATCCCTCCAGTGCGGAAAGGAATCTTCACACATTGGATTGTAAAAGAGCCTTGACTTTTTATCTCCAAAGAACTAAGCCACATAGAAAATCTTCTCAGCTTTTTGTGGCTTTTGACTCTATAGTCATTTGGGACTCCCATTTTCTAAAAGAACTCTGTCAAATTGGATTGCGGCTTGCATATCCTATACATATCAGAGTAAGGGACTTTCTCTCGAAGGCCATGTCACGGCTCACAATGTGAGAGCAATGGCAGCCTCAACAGCTAACCTTTGTTCTGTCTCTATTGATGACATCTGCAAAGCAACCGCATGGACTTTGGTATATGCCTTCACAGCCCACTATTGCCTAGACAAGGACTCCCGTCGGGATGCCTTGTTTGACTAGGCTGTTCTGCAACATCTCTTCCATACTTAATACAACTCCAACCCACCATCCACATTTTGGATGCCTAAGGTCCATGGGAGGAAGCATGACCCATCTCGCCTGGGTTTGCAGCTAGCTGGGGTCACCCCTTGGCATCTTTCAGCTGGGGAGTCCCCATATGTGAACACTACATTCCTGCTTATTCCTGGAGATAGTGTAGTTACTTGCCTTTAACAGGTGATCTCCAGGAACAGCAGGAATTTAGTCTTCACAACCCACCCACCTCCCCTAGGAGTTTGTCTCTCTCTCTCTCTCTCCTTCTCTACTTTGATCTCAGCTATAAACTCAACTGAAGTGAGAGAGGTACAGAGGCGGGAAGGCAGCACGCATGCGCTGTGGGATGCTCCCAAAAGCTTTCCTATTGGACGCTGGAGAGCGTTCCCACGCGGGCTCCGTCGGTACCGACGATACCCATATGTGAAGACTAAATTCCTGCTGTTCCGTAGATAACCTGTTACAGGTGAGTAACTACGCTTTTCATGACATATTCCTCACTGTATTTTAATTTTAGGAATGATTTTACTGACCATCTTTATATCTCAAAAAGAGTGTGGTTTGCTGTACTGACATAGTGAATGTAATGTACTTGATCAAACCAGGATTTATTTTATACATTTCAAGGCAATGTATTATCCAAGAATGTGGGAGCTGTTAAAAGCTTTCTTATAATCAATCCATGCTATACTGAGATTTCTGCCTTTCTTAGCACTGGTCTTGATGAACTTATTAAGCATTAATTGGTCTTTGGTTCCAAATGTTCCTCTTATTGCCCTTTTGCTCTATTGCGATGATGGTATTGAGCTCTATGTGATCATATATTCTGTCTGCATCTATCGCAGTGAACAGCTTATAGATTGTTGGTAAACGTATTATTGGCTTATAATTTTTAGGGATGTTACTTGGGTTTCCTTTCGTAAGGAGAAATGTTCTTCCTGTAGTAAGCCACTGCAGTTTTAAGTCTGGCTGCTCGAACAATTGTGTTTTGCAGTTCGCCAGGTCTTGGTGGAGTGGTGATAACTGTTTGAGCCAAAAGTTGGTTACTCCATCTGGGCCCAGGCTCTTTCAGTTTAGGGCTAGTTTTAACCTGCTTTCCAGCTCTTTGTTACTTCAGGCCATTCAATAGGTTTGATATACGTTTGTTTTTTCTAAATGTTTCTGTATGCTGGATAACCATTCTGCTTCTTGATTGTGCTGTGTAGGGTCCTCATATAGCTTTCTCCTGAAGGTTTTTGTTTCGGCTTTGGTTGGAGGTGCTTTTATCATATTCATTCTCTTCACCAATTCCCTGTAGAATTTGTTTTGGCGTCTCTCTGAATTGTTTGTTTTTTGATACCTTGCTTTCCTGTTTTCTTCATATTTTCAAAGTTTTTATGCTTCTGCCACTGTTTTCCGTTTATTGTTGGAACATATAAATTGCAGGTAGTCTTCTGTTAATGCAGCATGCTTCAACTTGATGTCTTGGATCTTCCTTAGTATCTTTGATAACACAGGTACACTAAAAAAATTTTTTTTTAAACTGCCTCTAATGTTTCGATTGATTTTTACGTTTTTTGGTGCGCTGAATCCAAATCTGGTAACCAATTTGCTCCATCACGTACAGATTTTTTGCTACATTGGGTTAGCAGTTTGAGGTGAACGTTTCAGATTGAGTGCGATCGAGATAAAAGTTTCTTGGATGAATTCTTTATACTAATTGTTTAGTAGTTATTCAAATAAGAATAAAGAAAATTGTAACAAGGCAGCACATAAGAATAGAGTAATGTCAACAAAACACACTGTGATGGTAGCAAAATTGTCTGCACTTAAAACAGCCACATACATGTGCACAAACATTGAGCATATAAGAGCGAGGTTAGACACAAAGCAAAGCAAAGAAATGTGCAAAAAATGTTGTACAGGTATGTATGTAAGAATAGAAAACGCAAACCGCACCATTGCAATACATGAAGACAAACACCCGATGGTGTGAAAATAAAATTCTAATAAATGAGATCCGACACTGTGGTAATAACTAGCAAATTTTTATTTCAAAGTTTAGTAAAAACACGATATTTGTCAACACAGTTTAGATTTTAAAGTCATTCTTGGGTCAATCAATCTCCTGGTGGGCCCGTTTCTTCTTCCCCCGAATGCTTCTCTTGGTGCGCTGCTTGGCGTATTTTTCATCTGGGGTTTCCCGCAGCAGCAACCAGCAGAAATCAGCCATCATAGTGGTGTTCCATCTTCCTTGGTACCTTCTCTCTGCGTCCTTGATGTCCTGGTGAAACCTTTCACCTTGTTCTTCACTGTACGCCCCCAAGTTTTCGGGAAAGTAGTTCACATGGGAGTGCAAGAAATGGACTTTCAGGCTCATGTTACAGCCTTGTTCTTTGAAGGCATTGAGCATCCTGGCAACAATATCCTTATAGTTCTCATCCCGCCTGTTCCCCAAGAATTTGAGAACAACATCCTTGAAGGAATCCCAGGCTTCTTTTTCCTTCTCAGACATCGTTTCAGCGAATGCTCCATCTGAAATGAGTTTCCTTATATCAGGGCCAACAAACACTCCTTCCTTTAGCTTTGCTTCAGAAAGTCGGGGGAACTTTGAGCAAAGGTACCGAAAGCACTCACCATCTTTTGGAAGGGACTTGATGAATTGCTTAATGAGACCCAACTTAATGTGGAGAGGTGGTAATAGAATTTTATCACGAGGTACCAAGCTCTCATGAAGAACATTTTTCTCACCGGGTCTCAAATACTCCCGAATTGGCCAGTCTTTTTTCCCCCAGTGTAGGTCGCGGGCCCGGCTATCCCACAAGCAAAGGAAGCAGGGATATTTGGTGAAACCGGATTGCTGCCCTAATAGCATGGATAGAATTTTAAAGTCTCCACAAATCATCCACTTATGCTCATCATAACGAATCTTCTGAAGAATCAGGGCCAAATTCTCGTATTTTTCTTGGAGAATAACAGAGTGAGCAATAGGAACTGAAGCGAATGTGTTGCCATTATGAAGAAGAACACCTTTTATGCTGTCTTTTGACGAATCAATGAACAGCCGCCATTCAGCAGGATCATACTTGAGTTTAAACTTTTCCATCACTCCGTATATATCGTTGCAAAATACCAAATCTTCCTCTTTGCTGAAATACTTCAAAAATTGTGTCTCGCGGTTGTGGTACCAATAAAAAGTTGTTCCTGGTGACAATAGATTTTTCTGTTTAAGCCGAGAACCTAGCAGTTGGGCAGCATCTTTTGGGAGTCCTAAATCTCGGACTAAATCATTCAATTCAGCTTGAGAGAAAAGTTCAGGTTTCGGATCTGGTTCAGTTTCAAACTCGGAAGTACTGGACTCATCGGGAAAAGCCATCTGATGAGTCTCATCATGATCAGAACCGTCCACACAAATATGATCCAAAGATTTTGGTGGTTCAGGCACAGGTACTTCGTTGCTATGAGGCATAGGCCTAATTGCTGAGGGAAGGTTGGGGTAACTTATTACGTTCTTATTTTTTAAGTTGTATCCCTTCACAATGCAAGAGCAAAAATAGCAGTCACTGCTGTGGTCTCTTTGTTCACGCCACATCATAGGTATTCCGAAACGAAATGTTTTTTACCTTTCATCCATAAGCGTAGATCTTCCTCACATGTCTTGCACACTTTGTGAGGAGCCCACGGTTTGTCTTGATCGCCTAACTTCAAACCGAAATAGGCGAAATATACTTTTTTAATAAATGCAGAAATGTTCCTCTGCCGCTTTTTCACGGTATATTCCCCACAAATAAAACAAAAACTGTCCGGAGAGTTGACGCAACCTCTGGCTCTGTGAGCCATCACAAATACACACAGCACTGCAAACTACAACTGTAGTGAACCACTTCGGAATAAAGCTGGATTACGACTGAGCAAACAAAAGGTAATAATGAACTTGCAAGAAACTGAAATTTGACAGGAACGTTCATGTTGCAACCACCGTGTTTGAGCGAGCGAACGAGGCGAGGCGAACAGGAAAGAACATGCGCCAGTGCGAGTACTGGATTTAGCCCCCCGCCTCCCAATTGTCCTGTTAATGTATAAAATGAATACAAAACACTCTAAAATATCATGAGGGAGTGTTTCTAGTTAGTTAACCATTACAACCTCTATTTTGGGCCAAGAAAATAAACTGTAGTCGGCTAAAAAGAAATTATGTGAACATTCCTTATATGGGTAAGAAATCTAATTTTGCAAGAAAACGTGACGTGATGGAACATTTTGGCTATTTTTCCTGGATTCAGCACACCAAAATCTATAGGAATCAGTTGCAAAACTGGAGGCAGTTTTTTGGTAGTGTACCTGTGTAATCTTAATCCATTGATACCCATCTATCAGGGATACCTCTGCATACAATGATTGATTGTATTTTTCCTTCGATGTGCTTTTAATGGGGAGGAACTGTTCTCTTTTTCTTCTGGCCCTGCACTTTATTTGGTAGTATTCTTGCAGTAATAATTTGTCTCCAGGAACAAGCAGGAATGAGTCTTCACATATGGGTATGTCAGTACCGACGGAGTCTGCACGGGAACGCTTCCCAGCGTCCAATCAAAGAGCTTTTGGAAGCATCCCACCACGCCTGCGTGCTGTCTTCCCGCCTTTCCCAACTGCCTCTCCTCAGTGTTCGTTTTTCCGCGGAGCCGGCAGGACGTCCTGTCACCGCAGAAAATTCTTCTTTTATTTCTTTAGTTTTCTTGTGGTCGCGGCTGTCTTCCCGACGCCACCGGTACCACCGGTGTTTTCTTTTCTTTTCTTGTAAAATCTTACTTTTTCAGGGAATATTTTTTCTTCATAGTGTCTCACGGTATCTTAGGCCTTTTAGGCCGCCTCTTTTTCCCTCATGGAACCGCCAGCCACTTTCTCCAAGAAATGTTCAAACTGTGGCGGTACAACTTTATTTTTAGACCCTCGACATCGGTGTCTAACCTGCTTGGGTCCTGACAATAGTTTGGTGAGAAGAAGTCTTCAATATCGAGGTTCCTTCAATACACGGTTTCTCTCCAGCTTCGGGGCACCGTCCCCTTCTACACAGGATCAGGTAATCCACAAACAGTCTGTTAAGACTAGCCAGCCCTCGAGTGGTAGATCTCATGCACAGCATCTAGACGGCTCCAGCCTTGCCCTCGAGGGCCCACTGGCTTCAAAACCCTGGCGGGAGTCTTCGGTCTCCAAAGCGTATAAGGGGTTTCAGGTTGTTCCTGGGGTTCACCCCTCACAGAACATACCTGAGCCGTGTGAGGTGGTGGCATCCGCTTCGAGCGGTACCGATACCCTGACATCGGCACTGGTGTTGGATGAAATACTCCTCACCAGGGATGGTCATCTGGCGTCCTCGGGGCCTTCGGGACCGGTGGATACACTCCAGACTGACCTTCCATTATCGGTACCAGCACCGATACTACCACCGACGTCGGTACCCTCCAGACGTGCATCGATAGCCTCGCTTCCTTCGATGCCGAGTCTGGAATCGATCTCCAGTCTGGAGGACTGGGTACCGACTCGCCTTGGTACCGGCTCCGGGCGGTACCGAAGGCTCGGTTCCGATGATTCGGATCCACAACTCTCGGTTCTCTCGGTATCAGACACGGTACCGAAGTCGGTACCGATGTCCTCATTACCCTTACAGTCGATGCATTCCATGCGTCGCTTATCGATGCCGAGTTTAGAATCGCCCTCTAGTCTGGAAGACTCGGTACCAGTACACTTTGCTACCGACACCGATCGATACCGGTGGCTCGGTACCGAGGATAGCACCCGGAGGTTTTCAGTTACCTCGGTACCGATTGAACGGTCACTGATGACTGCTCCGATGTCTTTGTCGAGCTCGACTCCGACATCGGTACCGGTATTGGCATCGGTACCGGTATCCACAGTAGCATCTTGGCCAACTCCTACCATGCTTTTTTCAACAGGATCACTCCCTTCTATGCCAAGCTTGGAATCAATACCTGGCATGGACAATGTGGTAATGACGGTCACTGCTCCTGACAGCCAGTACCGGCGACCATCTTTTAAGCATTCCACACTGCACTGTGCAGGATCTTCTATTCCTATATATCTGGATAGCTCTGTTGGTGCTCAGGCTAGTTCTTCAGATCTAACCTGTCCAAGGGAAAATACTGTTGGGGAACCCTCTTTTCAGAGTTTTCTCCTGGATATAGCAAGATCTCTTGCTATTCCTATCCCAGGACATGATCCTGCACAGGACTCTCTTTCTACCAAAGCAAAGGAGAACATAATGCTTCCTTTGCATCATTCCTTGCAGAATCTCCTTCTAGAAATGTGGGAAACACCTTTAAGGGTACCCCCACCTTCCAGAGCAACTGATCTCTTATATCAGATGCCCCCCTCTCCAGGGTTTCAAAAGACTCAACTTCCTCATCATTCCATAGTTGTGGAATCAGCAATGAGGCGGTTAAAGAGCAAGAAAAAGCACTCTTCTTATCCGCCAGGTCGTGAGTCTAAGACACTTCATGCCTTTGGACGTCAAACCTTCCAGAATATCTATGCTTTCTGCAAGAATTCTCTCATTTCTCCAGGACCAAGCAGGAAGTCAGTCCTCACTTATGGGTGACGTCGGCGCCGACGGAGCCCTCGCGGAGCAATTTTCCCCAGCTTTCAAAGAAAGCCTTTGGGAATTGCAGCGCGCATGCGCGGTCGTCTTCCCGCCCGAGGGTGCCATCTTAGCCAGTCTTCTTTTTTCCGCGGAGCCCTACAGACGTCCCCGTCTTGTCCCCGCGAAAAAGTCGATTTTCTTCATTATTTTATTCTTTTTCCTTCGGTTCGACGCCAATCTTTTTCCCGCCCGGACTCGCGACGCCGGTCACGAGTCCTCTTACTTTTTTCGGTTTTTCTGACTTTGTCAGTTTTCGTTTTCGATTTTTCCCTGGCAGCCCGGTCCTTTGACCTCGCAGGGGCCCTTTTTCCCCCGATGGCTGCCAGTGGGTTTAAGCGGTGTGGTCGGTGTGACCGAAATATGTCACTAACTGACACACACGACTTTTGCCTCCGCTGCCTGGGCCCGGATCATGAGGAACTGATCTGTGGGCCCTGCAGCAAAATGTCCTCAAAGGCGTTGAGAAGTCGGCGGCATCAGCGTGAGAGAATCTTCGCTGACCCCAGCCGTACCCGGACCTCGTCGGAGGCCTCCGTGTCGAAAGGCTCCAGCTCGGACCGTCGCCGGAGTTCCTCCAACCGGGGTTCTCCCTCCGGGGACCATCGTCGGAAGGTGAAACCCACGAGGGCGGCGTCGGTGGACGCTCCTGGTTCCGCGAGGGCCAGGTCACATAGCCCCGACAGCCGCCCCGGGTCCTTGGAGAAGGAACACGTCCCGAAGCGACCTCGCCTGGAGTCGGAGATGCCTGCTCGGGTAAGTCCTGTGGTCCTTCTGGATTCGCCTCTGCGACAGCCGACGTCGGGCCCGACGCCGTCGGGGCCCGAGTCGGGGGCTGCTGGGTCACCTGAGCTCGGACTCAGGTTGACGGCCTTGGAGAGCAGACTGTCTGCCTTCATGGACCAGCAGAGGGCACTGCTCGCTGGCGCCGCTGCCCCGACCGCCGGGACGTCGACGTCCAAGTCGACCCCGGAGACCGAGCCGATCCTCGAGTCGCTGAGAACTCGAGTCGATCCTCGGTCGAGGTCACCCTCGGCCTCCCGTTCGGGATCGAGGTCGCCGACGCCGACTCCCTCGGCGTCGGGGCGGCTGGCGCCGCGCCCTGCCCGGGCCGACCCCACCGAGTCCTCGTCGGAGTCGGTCTGGGAGTCTGAGGAGGAAGAGTCGCCTGATTCTTTCCGGACTCGGTGTGTCCCATCGGACTCACCGGAGTCCGAGCCTCGGAAGCAGTCCCCCCCGGAGGATGCCCGGTTCTCGGACTTCGTTAGGGATATGGCCAAGGCTTTGGCCTTCCCTGCGGATCCCGAGGAGGAGCCTCGAGCCGAAGAGCTCGACGCCCTCCAGTATGACTCTCCCGCGAGGGAACACTTTACTGTACCGGTTCCTCCTATGCTGGAACGACTACTCTTCCGCATGTGGGAGAGTCCGGCCTCCTCGCCGGTCCTGAGCAAGCGGGTCGATTCTATCTATCGAGTCCGCAAGAGCCCTGGCTTTCAAAAGGCACAGCTGCCACACCATTCCATGGTAGTGGAATCGGCCATGCATCGTCTTAAGAGCCAGAAGATGCACTCCTCGGTGCCTCCTGGCAGGGAGGCCCGTAACCTGGATGGCCTTGGCAAGAAGTGTTTCCAGGGCTCTATGCTCGCATGTCGTGTCCAGACTTACCAGCTATACATGGGCATGTATCTCCGGGATCTGGCTAAAGAGCTAGCCGGATTCTCCGCTGGTTTGACCGAGGAACCCTTGCGGAGGTTCCTGGCCTTGTCCACTGGCATTCGGGAATGCTCAAAGTTCATGTCCCGCGCAGCCTATGATGGCTTTGAAGCATCGGCTCGAGTGGCCGCAGCCGGCATCGGTGCCCGCCGACAGGCTTGGCTTCAGTCGTCAGACCTTGAGCCCTGGGTGCAGGACAAGTTGGTCGATGTCCCCTGCCGAGGCAAAAACCTCTTTGGCAAGCCCATGGCGGAAAAGGCTGTGCAAATTGAGACTGAGACTCTCACCAGGACCAGGCTTTCTAGGAAGACCTCCGCCCCTTCCCAGAAAAAGAAGGGCTCGGGGAAAAAGTCCTTTTACCCGAGGAAGGCGGCTGCCTACAAACAATACCCCCATTATCAGGCCCCTGCGGCTCCCCAACAGGGCCAGCAGGCCAAGGGAAGGGGTAACGGGTCCCGTAGGCAGCAAGCCCCCAAGCCTGCACCACCAGCCCCTGCTCAGCAGGGTGGGGGTTTTTGACTCGCAAAGCATAGCCTCTCCCCCCCCCCCGCTGGTTCCTCCCAGCACCGGAGGCCGGCTGGTTCACTTCGCCCACAGGTGGTCCAGCATCACCGCAGATGCCTGGGTGCTTCAAGTCGTGCGGGAAGGCTATCTTCTCCACTTCCACCAGGTCCCTCCCTCCTATTTTCTGGGAGAACCTCCACGACCCCCTCTGCACAGGGAATTACTCCTTCAGGAGTTAGCAGGTCTTCTGCAGGAACAGGCGGTGGAACCGGTGCCACACCACCTGAGAGGTCAAGGTTTTTATTCCAGGTATTTTCTAATACCAAAGAGAACAGGGGGCCTCAGACCCATCCTGGACTTGCGCAACCTCAACAAGTTCCTTGTGCGGGAGAAGTTCAAAATGCTTACCCTTGGAATCCTTCTGCCCTACCTCCAGCAGGGAGATTGGCTATGCTCCTTGGATCTAAAGGATGCCTACACGCACATCCTCATCCACCCAAGCCACCGCCAATACCTAAGGTTTGTGGTGGCAGGAAATCATTACCAGTACAGAGTACTCCCCTTTGGCCTGTCCTCCGCGCCGCGAGTCTTCACAAAATGTCTCGCGGTGGTGGCGGCCCATCTCCGGCTTCACGGCCTCTATGTCTTTCCGTACCTCGACGACTGGCTCATCAGAGCAGCGTCCGCTCGGGAGGTCACCAACGCCACGCGCCGCACGGTGACTCTTCTGCAGCACTTGGGCTTTGTTATAAACTTTGCAAAGTCCACTTTGCTCCCCTCGCAGGATCTCGAGTTCATCGGCGCAAGGCTGCACACTCCTCAGGCGCGAGCATACCTACCGCTCGACAGGGCTCAGCGGCTCATGGACCTAGCCGACCGTTTTCGCAGCCAGCCCCTGGTCTCCGCCAGGCGCTTCCTGAGACTACTCGGCCATATGGCTTCCACCGTCCATGTGACCCCCAATGCCCGCCTGAATATGCGGCCTGCTCAATGGTGTCTCCGCCAGCAGTGGCGACAAGCCACAGGCGGCCTAGCAGACCTGGTGCGCGTCTCCGAGCCGCTGATCTCGTCTCTTCGGTGGTGGCTTCGGCAGCCGACACTGATATTCGGAATGCCTTTCCAGTCACCTCAGCCGACCCGGGTGCTGACCACGGATGCATCCCTCCTGGGCTGGGGAGCACATTGCCAAGGGGCACGTACTCAGGGCCTCTGGACCACGTGGGAGTCTGCTCAGCAGATCAACTTCCTGGAGCTCAGGGCGATCCGCCTGGCTCTCAAAGCCTTCTCCCACCTGACTTCTCACCAGTCCGTCCTCGTCCAGACGGACAATCAAGTTGCCATGTTCTACGTGAACAAGCAGGGGGGCACGGGCTCCTTCCTCCTCTGCCGGGAGGCACAGAAGCTCTGCTCTTGGGCCGTCAGTCACGGCATTCTCCTCAAGGCAGTTTATCTCCCGGGCCAAGAGAATTGCCTGGCGGACAAACTCAGCAGGATCCTCCAGCCGCACGAGTGGCGTCTGGATCCCTTGGTAGTTCAGAAGCTCTTCCTAAAGTGGGGCCTCCCCACGGTGGATCTCTTTGCCAGTCCTCACAACCGGCAGCTTCCTCGCTTCTGCTCTCGTCAGCCGCACCCCCTTCGGGTTGCGGCGGACGCTTTTCTGATTTCATGGTCGGGGAGCCTTCTGTACGCTTTCCCTCCCATCCCGCTAGTCTCTCGGACTCTTTTCAAGGTGCTCCGAGACAACGCCTTCATGATCCTGGTGGCCCCTCGCTGGCCCAGACAGCCATGGTTTCCGCTCCTACTGCAACTAGCGGTGGAGGATCCATTCCCTCTGGGGGTACAACCGGATCTCCTCACTCAGGATCAGGGGTCTCTACTACACCCCAACCTCAGGTCTCTCAACCTCATGGCCTGGCTGCTGAGAGGGTAGTCCTTGCTCCCCTTCTCCTGCCGGCGGAGGTGGAGGAGGTCGTCTTAGCTTCGCGACGCCCTTCTACCCGCAAATGCTACGCCCTTAAATGGCGTCGCTTTGCCCTCTGGTGTACCCAACAGTCTCAGGATCCCTTCTCCTGCCCGGTGTCGGTGATCTTGCAATACTTGCTACACCTCTCTAATCTGGGACTTAAGTCCAACTCCGTCAAAGTTCACCTCAGTGCTCTTTCGGCACATCATGTGCCGGTGGACGGTAGACCTCTCTCCAGCGACCCTCTCGTAGCGAGGTTTCTCCGAGGTCTCCTTCTACTTAAACCACCTCTGCGCCCGCCAGCGCCTGACTGGGACCTGAATGTGGTTTTGCAGCGGATCACCTGTCCGCCTTTTGAACCTATGGCTACCTGTTCTCTCCGTTTTCTGTCTTGGAAAACACTGTTCTTGATAGCCCTCACTTCCGCTAGACGCGTAAGTGAATTGCAGGCCCTCGTGTCTGATCCCCCTTACACTCGGTTCTACAAAATAGGGTAGTCCTACGGACTCACCCAAAATTTCTTCCAAAAGTGGTCTCCCCTTTTCACATCAATCAGGAGGTGGTACTTCCAACCTTCTTTCCCAGACCACACTCCAGCCGAGCTGAAACGGTCCTCCATACCCTGGACTGTAGAAGGGCTTTGAACTTCTACCTTGACCGTACGCGGGAGCACCGTAAAGCTGCTCAGCTTTTTGTGTCTTTTGACCCCAATAAATTGGGGCTCCCGGTCTCCAAGCGTACTCTGTCCATCTGGGTTGCGGACTGTATCTCTTGGGCTTATGGGGCAGCCGGACTCTCCTTAGAAAGTCGAGTCACGGCTCATTGCGTTCGGGCAAAGGCTACGTCAGTGGCTTACCTCCGCTCTGTTCCGCTGGCAGACATCTGCCGGGCCGCTACTTGGTCTTCGAGCCAGACTTTTGCGGTCCATTACTGTCTCGAGAGGGAGTCCCGCAGGGACAGTGCTTTCGGACAGGCAGTCCTCCGTAATCTCTTTGAGGTCTGAGCAACTCCTACCCTCCATCCCGGATGTGGGCTACCGGTGGGTGATGATTCAGCGAAGATTCTTTCCTTCTGTGCTGCTGAGCTAGAGGGAGCTCATTTTTGTGCTTAGGGTCTCCGGTAGCCTTGAGCTTGGGAGTCCCATAAGTGAGGACTGACTTCCTGCTTGGTCCTGGAGAAAGCGTAGTTACTCACCTGTAACAGGTGTTCTCCAGGAGCAGCAGGAATCAGTCCTCACTACCCTCCCTCCTCCCCTTGGAGTTGCAATCGTCTGCTTATGTTCTTTTTGCAAAATTTTATGCTGTCTTTTTTAGCTATGTCATCTGACTGGCTAAGATGGCACCCTCGGGCGGGAAGACGACCGCGCATGCGCGCTGCAATTCCCAAAGGCTTTCTTTGAAAGCTGGGGAAAATTGCTCCGCGAGGGCTCCGTCGGCGCCGACGTCACCCATAAGTGAGGACTGATTCCTGCTGCTCCTGGAGAACACCTGTTACAGGTGAGTAACTACGCTATATTTTCTATATGAGTCTATCTCTTGAGGAGGTCACAAAGCAATTACATCTTTTGACTCCTTCTCTTCCAGAGTCCAGGAGTGCAGACTATTCTTCACTGCTCAAGCATCTCCAGAATATCTCTTGGTTTCTTACTCGTGCTTCCCTAGACTCTTTTGAGTCTGTTAGCAGGACTTCTGCTATAACCATAGGGGCACGACGTAGAGCCTCGTTCCAAGCTTCAGGCTTGGACAAATGGGTACAGCACAGACTGGGACATACTCCTTGCACTGGAGACAATCTTTTCAACAAGGAGTCTTTACATCAGGCTACTCAGTTCTCCACTGACTTACCTGTTCCTAGGAGCTGTTCTGCACCTTCTTCTGTCCCAGTAGGTAGGAAATGTCCTGCCAAACTTTCTTCCCATAGGAGAAGAAGGTTTTATGCATCATCTGCCCATCGTACAGATGTTCCCAAACGGGAAGCATCGCCCTGGTCTGCAGAGTTCAACCTCTCACCAGGCTCAGCAAATCCAGCAACCACAGCGTTTCTGATCAATTCATCAGATGCTTGTGACTCTGGGGATTACAATCTGCAGTTGCTTCTTCTCATTAGAGGCAATCCACTGCTGTCATTCTAAATCCTAAACATGGATCTCTTCCCGAAAGACATTCATCCTTTCTATGTTCTATGAGCTGTTAGGATGTTCATGCTTCTAGGTCACAGGATTTTTCCTCTTTTTTCCTTCTAGGGAAAGAGGTCTATCCACTATCAAATGATAGTTTCCTGTGCCAGCATGTCTCTTTTCCCTCCTATAAACTTACTACTTTGTAAATTTTCTTCAGCTCCATTCTCTTTACCCTCTTACTAGGGTTTTTTCCCTCTGTAAGAGCGGTATTGCTTCACTGGAGGGCTTTTCTTCAGCCTCTCTAGTTCTCTTACTTTTCCAGTGCGGAGTTCTCTTCTCTGAGTTAACTCCTCTTTTTCAATCTTGCTTTGAAGCAGTTCATCAGACACGTCCAGAGTTTTCTACTCTTGTCTGTTCTTACTGTTTTTAAACAGTACCATTCTTCTGCTGTCTGGCAAGCAGCTGCCAATGCAGGAGCCTTAATGTTTCAACCACTGGTTCTTGTCCACCAGCAACCAGATTTGTCCTCCACTAACATTCTGTCTGGTCTTAGTAGTGGCTCCAAGTCAGTGCTGTCATCTGTCTTGGAAATTTTTCACTACAAGCTTGCTGGATTGTCTTCTCTGTCTGCCATCTCCATTCCCCTGGGTTTGGCAGCATAGTTGACATAGCTACTGGCTCTTCTGCAGCCAGTTCTATCTCCCCATTCTCCTGCATCATGCTCTCTGCAATTCTACAGAGAAGCTCTCCACTATGGGCCCTTGCTAGAGAGCATGGGGGGGGGGGGCTTTTTCTCCAACAGCCATACTAGATGGTTGAAAAAGGCTTTCAGTCATATGTCTCCCATGACTAGAAAAGTTCTCCTTTTTAATATAAAGGACATAGGCCTCCTCTTACGTGCAAGCTTAAGGAGTTGCTAATTCTCTGCTTTGGTCCATAGTATTTCCAATAGGGAATATTTTTCTCCTTCCAGCTCGTCCTCATCGTAAGAACGCATGATACCTTTTTGCCCTTAAGCAGGTCAGCATGGTATCACATTCCTATGCGTCTTCTATTCACTTACCATGCTAGAATTCTAGAATACTCGGGACTTGCAGGCTGCAGACTGATATCATCCTCTGCTTTTCACGTAACCATCCTGGTTATTCTACTACCTAGCATTCCTGTAGCCATAACCAGTGGGAATTGATTCTCTATATGTCTTCTCAAGTAGGTTCCACCTTCTTGTTAGATGAATCTTTCCTCTCCACATTGTCCTATGTGAATACCTTTTTGTAGGTATATCTCTGTCTGCTTTCTTTCTTCAACTCCTACTCTCCATCCTCAGGATGCCTGGTGTTCTGGGAGATAGCATGTTCCAACCTATGACATGCTGGGACTCCAGGCATCTCAGCTTGGGAGTCCCCATATGTGAAGACTCATTCCTGCTTGTTCCTTGAGATAGCACAGTTACTTACCTGTAACAGGTGATCTCTGGGAACAGCAGGAATAAGTCTTCACAACCCACCCACCTCCCCATGAGTTGTATCTCTATCTTTCCTTTCCTCTCTCTCTCTCTTTGTCTCAGCTTTAAAGCTTAACTGAGGAGAGGCAGTTGGGAAAGGCGGGAAGGCAGCACGCAGGCGTGGTGGGATGCTTCCAAAAGCTCTTTTTTTGGACGCTGGGAAGCGTTCCCGCGCAGACTCCGTCGGTACCCACGTACCCATATGTGAAGACTTATTCCTGCTGTTCCCAGAGATCACCTGTTACAGGTAAGTAACTGTGCTTTGCTGCACAGTATTGTATTCGATTAATTTCAGTGATGTCAATAAATGGTCCCTTTATACTGGATATGGCCTTGTTCATCTTAATTGTCATACTTCTAACCTTAGGTGTTAAACTTAACTTGGGTAATCTTTCCCTTTCTTGGAACCCAGCATATTTCTTTCTTTCCATATGAAGTAGAAGTTCTATTTTGAATTCCTCCACCTCTGGGTCTTTTGCCACCCTTTCTGCTTCCTCCTTTGCTTCCTCCTCTTCAGTTAATTTGTTGACCCTTCCTTTATTCAGTTCCAAATCTCTCAACTCCATCTCCTCCTCAACCTCCTTCCTTTTCTGTGTCTTCCCTTCTTCTAGTACTCTCACCTAGGTCCTCTCCTCCCTGTATTTATTTTTCTCCAGGACCAAGCAGGAAGTCAGTCCTCACATATGGGTGACGTCGGCGCTGACGGAGCCCTTGTGCGGAGCATTTCCCCAGCTTTCACAGAAAGCCTTTGGGAATTGCAGCGCGCATGCACGGTCCCCTTCCCGCCCAAGGGTGCCATCTTGCTCAGTCTTCTTTTTTCCACGGAGCCCGACGGACATAGATCGTTTTTCCCCGAGGAAAAAGTTGATTTTCTCTATTTTTCTATTTTTTTTCCGGTTCGACGCCGAATCCTTTTCCCGCTCGGACCGATACGCCGGTATCGAGTCCTTTTCTCTTTTTCGGTTTTTGTCCTTTGTGACTGGCGTTCGCGCCTTTTTTCTTTTTTCCCTGGCAGACCGGTCTTTTGACCTAGCAGGGGCCCTTTTTCCCCCGATGGCTGCCAGCGGGTTTAAGAAATGTGATCGGTGTAAGAAACATATGTCTCTTACCGAGACACATGACTGCTGCCTCCGTTGCCTCGGACCCGATCATGACCCGATGATCTGTGGTCGGTGTGGCAAAATGTCCTCGAAGGCGTTGAGGAGTCGGCAGCACCAGAGGGATAGGATTTTTTCTGACTCCGCGTCCATCCGGGACCTTATCAGAGGCCTCGATGTCTCGGGACTCTGGCCCCGAGCAGTGTCGGGGTTCCTCTGAGCGGGGGTCTCCTTCGCGGGAACATCGCAGGAAGAAGAAACCCGCGAGGGCGGCGTCGGTGGACGCTCCTGGTTCCTCGAGGGCCAGGTCGCATAGCCCCGATAGCCGTCCCGGGTCTTTGGAGTCGGAGAGGCCTGCGAAGCATCCTCGTGTCGAGATGGAGTCTCCTGGACACGTAAGTGCTGTTGTCCTCATTGACTCTCCTCCGAGGGAGCCGCCGTCGGGGTCCGAGTCGGGGGCTGCTGGGTCTCCTGAGCGCGGACTCAGGTTGACGGCCTTGGAGAGCAGCTTCACTGCATTCATGGAACAGCAGTGGGCATTGATCACCGGTCTCACCGGTGCATCTGCCCCGACCACCGGGACCTCGACGTCCAAGTAGACCCCGGAGGCCGAGCCGATCCTTGAGTCCATGCGGGCTCGAGTCGATCCTCGGCCACGGTCTCCCTCGACCTCCCGTTCGGGGCCGAGGTCGTCGACGCCGATACCCTCGGCGTCTGGGCGGAGGGCATCTGTGCCCGCCCGACCGGAGCCGCTCGATTCCTCCTCCGAGGAGTCGGGCTGTGGGACGGAGGATGAAGAGTCACCCAACACCCATCGGACTCGGTGTGTCCCCTCGGACTCACCCGAGTCCGAACCTCGGAGACGGTCCCCACCCTAGGATAACCCGGTTCTCGGACTTCGTGTGGGATATGGCCAAGGCCTTGGCCTTCCCTGCAGATCCCGAGGAGGAGCCGAGGAGCTCGAGGCCCTCCAGTATGACTCTCCCCCGAAGGAGGCCTTTACTGTTCCGGTTCCTCCGAAGCTGGAGTGGCTACTCTTCCGCATGTGGGAGACCCTGGCTTCGACGCCGGTGTTAAGCAAGCGGGTCGATTCCTTTTATCGAGTCCGCAAGAGCCCCGGGTTCCAAAAGGCACAATTACCGCACCACTCCATGGTTGTGGAATCGGCCATGCATTGACTGAAAAGTCAGAAGATGCACTCCTCGGTGCCTCCCGGCCGGGAAGCCCGGAACCTGGATGCCCTCGGTAAGAAGTGCTTCCAGGGCTCTATGCTTGCTTGCCGTGTCCAGACATACTAGCTCTACATGGGCATGTACCTCCTAGATCTGGCAAAGGAGATTGCCGGGTTCTCTGCTGGTCTCTCCGAGGAACCTTTGCAGAGGTTCCAGGCCTTGTCCACCGGTATTCGAGAGTGCTAGAAGTTTATCTCTCGAGCAGCCTACGATGGCTTCGAGGCTTCGACCTGAGTAGCTGGGGCCAGCATCGGTGCCCACCGACAGGCTTGGCTACAGTCATCCAACCTCGAGCCATGGGTCCAAGACAAGTTGGTCGATGTCCCCTGCCGAGGTGAAAACCTCTTTGGCAAGCCCATGGCTGAAAAGGCTGCAGAACTCGAGACCGAGACTCTGACCCAGGACTAGGCTTTCCAGGAAAACCTCTGCCCCTTCTCAGAAAAAGAAGGGCTCGGGAAAAAAGACCTTTTACCCGAGGAAGTCATCTGCCTACAAACAGTACCCTCATTATCAGGCCTCTGCAGCTCCCTAACAGGGTCAGCAGGCCAAGGGGCAGGGTCAAGGGCCCCGTAGGCCGAAGACCCCCAAGCCACCAACACCGGCCCCTGCTCAGCAGGGTGGGGGTTTTTGACTCAGACAGCATAGCCTCTTCTCCTCAGCTGACTTCTCTCAGCACAGGAGGCCGGCTGGCCCACTTTGCCCACAGGTGGTCAGCTGTCACATCAGATACCTGGGTATTTCATATAGTCCAAAAGGGCTATCTTCTCCATTTTCACCAGGCCTATTTTCCAGGGGAGCCTCCAAGACTCCCTCTGCACAGGGACCTACTCCTTCAGGAGTTGACAGGTCTACTAACGGATCAGGCTGTGGAACCGATGCCCCACCACCTGAGAGGTCAAGGCTTTTATTCCAGGTACTTTCTGGTACCAAAAAGAACAGGAGGCCTCAGACCCATCCTAGACTTGCGAAACCTCAACAAGTTCCTGCAGAGGGAAAAGTTCAAGATGCTTACCCTTGGAATCCTGCTGCCCTACCTCCAGCAGGGAGACTGGCTATGCTCCTTGGATCTAAAGGATGCGTATACTCACATCCTTATCCATCCAGACCACAGACAATATCTCAGGTTTGTTGTGGGAGGAAACCACTATCAGTACAGAGTGCTTCCCTTTGGCCTCTCATCCGCTCCCAGAGTGTTCACCAAGTGCCTGGCAGTGGTGGCGGCCTACCTGAGGCTTCAGGGTCTCTTTGTGTTTCCGTACCTGGACGACTGGCTCATAAGGGGCCAATCTTCCCAGGAGGCCCACCAGGCCACCCTTTGCACTGTGGCTCTGCTTCAGCACTTGGGGTTTGTCATAAACTTTGCAAAGTCCACTTTGCTCCCGTCCCAGAACTTAGAGTTCATAGGGGCCAGACTGGACACTCTTCAAGCGAAGGCTTTTCTGCCTCTGGACAGGGCCCACAGGCTAATGGATCTGGCCAGCCAGTTTCGCAGCAATTCCCTGGTCCCTGCCAGGCAATTCCTGAGACTACTCGGCCATATGGCTTCCATGGTCCATGTCACCCCCAATGCCCGCCTGCACATGCGTCCTGCTCAGTGGAGCCTTCGCACTCGGTGGCATCAAGCCACTGGGGGCCTAGCAGACTCAGTGAGGATTTCCGACCTCCTGATCTCCTCTCTGCAATGGTGGCTTCATCTTCCAAATCTGGTGCTCGGAGTGGTTTTCCAATCCCCTCCGCATACTCAGGTGTTGACAACCGATGCCTCTCTTCTCGGTTGGGGAGCACATTGCCAAGGGGCATGTAGTCAGGGTCTCTGGACCCCTTGGGAGGCTACTCAGCAGATAAACTTCCTGGAGCTACGGGCGATACGCCTAGCTCTGAGAGCCTTCTCCCACCTCGCCTCTCACCAGTCTGTACTGGTCCAGACGGACAATCAAGTTGCCATGTTCTATGTGAACAAACAAGGAGGCACAGACTCCTTCCTTCTTTGTCAGGAGGCACAACGCCTGTGCTCTTGGGCTGTCAATCACGGAATCCTTCTCAAGGCTGTCTACCTCCCAGGTCAGGAAAATTGCCTGGCAGACAGACTGAGCCGGATCCTGCAACCACACGAATGGAGATTGATCCCATTGGTGGTTCAGCAGGTCTTTCTCAAGTGGGGCCTCCCCACCATGGATCTTTTCGCCAGTCCTCTGAACCGGCAACTCCAGAGATTTTGCTCCAGACAGCCGCATCCTCTCAGAGTAGCAGCGGATGCGTTTCTGATCACGTGGTCCACAGGCCTACTGTATGCGTTTCCTCCTACACCACTAGTGTCCAGAACGCTGTTCAAAGTCCTCAGGGACGGGGCTTCATTGATTCTCATAGCCCCCAGGTGGCCGAGGCAACCGTGGTTCCCGCTTCTGCTACAGCTGGCGGTGGACACACCTATTCCTCTGGGGTTTCAACACGATCTCCTGTCTCAGGATCAGGGGACTCTCTTGCACCCCAACCTCCAGTCCCTTCATCTGATGGCCTGACTGCTGAAAGGGTAGTCCTAGCTCCCCTACTACTACCTCGAGAGGTGGAAGATGTAGTCTTGGCCTCTCGGCGTCAATCCACCAGATAATCCTACGCTCTTAAGTGGCGTAGATTCTCCGCATGGTGTGCTCAGCACAGCGAGAATCCCTTCTCGTGCTTGGTAGCGGTAGTATTGCAATATTTGCTCTACCTCTCCAATCTGGGCCTTAAGTCTAACTCTGTCCGAGTTCACCTTAGTGCTCTCTGAGCACACCACTCGCCTGTGGACGGCAGGCCTCTTTCCAACCACCCTTTGGTGACTCGTTTCCTCAGAGGCCTTCTTCTGCTTAAGCCTCCTTTGCGTCCACCGGCCCCTGAGTGGGATCTGAATGTGGTCTTACAGCGGCTTACTTGTCCGCCTTTTGAACCTATGGCTACCTGCCTTTCCGTTTTCTCTCCTTGGAAACTTTATTTCTGGTAGCTCTCACCTCTGCTAGGCGAGTGAGTGAACTGTAGGCACTAGTGTCTGATCCTCCTTACACTAGGTTCTACAGGAGTAGGGTAGTCCTACGGACTCACCCTAAGTTTCTTCCTAAGGTTGTCTCACCTTTTCACCTCAATCAGGAGGTGGTTCTTCCGACCTTCTTTCCCAGGCCGCATGCCAACCGGGCTGAGATGGTCTTGCATACCCTGGACTGTAGGAGGGCATTATCCTTCTACCTTGACCGTACGCGGGAGCATCGGAAGGCTGTTCAGCTTTTCGTTTCTTTTGACCCCAATAAGTTGGGGCTCCCTGTCTCCAAGCATACGTTGTCCATATGGGTCGCTGACTGTATCGCCTGGGCTTATGGGGCAGCCGGCCTCTCGTTGGAGGGTCGAGTCACGGCTCATTGTGTCAGGGCGAAGGCTGCGTCAGTGGCTCATCTCCGCTCTGTTCCGTTGGCAGACATCTGCCGGGCAGCTACTTGGTCTTCAAGCCAGACTTTTGCGGCCCATTACTGCCTTGAGAGGGAGTCCCGCAGGGACAGTGCTTTCGGACAGGCAGTACTCCATAATCTCTTTGGGGTTTAGGCAACTCCTACCCTCCGGCCCTGGTGTTGGGCTACCGGTCGGGGGTGTTCTCAGAGAAGATTCCTTCTTTCTGTGCTGACGAGCTAGAGGAAGCTCATTTTTCTGCTTGGGGTCTCCGGTAGCCTTAAGCTGGGGAGTCCCATATGTGAGGACTGACTTCCTGCTTGGTCCTGGAGAAAGAGTAGTTACTCACCTGTAACAGGTGTTCTCCAGGAGCAGCAGGAATCAGTCCTCACAACCCTCCCTCCTCCTCTTGGAGTTGCAGTCATATGATTTATTTTTGCTAATTTTTTTGCTGTCTTTTAGCTATGTCATCAGACTGAGCAAGATGGCACCCTTGGGTGGGAAGGGGACCGCGCATGCGCGCTGCAATTCCCAAATGCTTTCTGTGAGAGCTGGGGAAATGCTCCGCACGAGGGCTCCGTCGGCGCCGACGTCACCCATATGTGAGGACTGATTCCTGCTGCTCCTGGAGAACACCTGTTACAGGTGAGTAACTACTCTGTCCATGGAATCTCTTAGTTGCCTCAAGATGTTATCATTCACATAATTCTTTACTTTTGATCTTTGAAATTAAAGATCTTAAATTTGCATTTGTTGCTTTTTACTGTTTTTCTTGTGGTAATTTTCCTTTTTCTTCCAGCTTTTGGCAAATTCTCTTTTTATGCCCTGTTGATTTAAATATAGGGTTTGTAGCATAAAAATAGTAGTATATTATATCCTCTATCTGCAGAATTCCATTTAACTGTAGCTAATCATCTTAACGTTTTCATGAATTTCTGTGGTTTCTCTCCTGCCACAGTGGGTCCATGAACAGGCTCAACAGGGCCTTTATCTGTGGCAGGGATGTTATCTACATCTACAGCACTTGCACTATTGCAACCACCACTGTTAGCCCTAGTGCATAAGCTATGGGTAGACACCTTTTTATCCTGGACAACGTGTCGCCAGTATGTATTTTCTTCTTTGTTCCTACCATGCTTCAATTGTAGTGTTGCCTTGCTGAGATCTGGTATAGATGTTGTTCAATGGGATCACCACGTGAAGTTACTCAACAAGATTTGAGGAAGGAACTTTATTCTTTCCCCCTAAGAGGCGCACATCAACACTGTTGCACACTCCTTTGATCCCATATAGGCTGTGTACAAGTATTGGTGTCCTTTTAAGAAGGAAGATTAAAGTCTACTCAGAAAACATCCTTTGAATAATTGCTGTTTTGGAGTGATTATGATTAGAATGGTGTGGACGATTGACTCATTCAACATTGTTGGAAAATGAACTGCTGAGATGTGAATAAGTAGTCTTTGTGATTGGAATGGGACTTGTAAAGTGGGCTCTTTAATGAGTGGGGATGTGCTCTGTTCTGTGTATAAAGTTTTTTGTGCATATTGAGTTTGTTTTTTTATTTTTATATATACTAAAATTTGTAGTAAAGATTAATTATATAAAAATTATCTAAATATTGGGGGTGAATCCAAGATGGCGATTTGGTGAGGCGTGTGTTTGTGTTCAGAGCGGTGATTACCTATGGGGAAAAAGCGGAAGTCCAAAGGGGCTAAACAGCTTTCTACTGCCCCTTCGGTTGCTACCCAATTACCTGTGGATACTGGTCCGTTGGATTCATATTTTCTGCCTGCTCCGAGACAGCCACTGGGTGCAGGGGAGTGTAGCCTGGCTATACAGCAGCCAGAGGTGGAGTCCTCGACTTTTGTTTCAGGCGGTGATCTGTCCTCCCCTACTTCGGTACAGGCCTCGAAGGTGCCTCGCCAAGATATCGACGTGGAAGGGAAGTTGATGGAGGGGGTTGAGTCGTTGGACTCCCCTGTGGTGCAGCGCCTGCCAGTGGAGTGCGGGGCGGTTGCTGGTCCTTCCCCGGTGCAACGTCAGAGGTCGCAGGTCGTTGGAGAGCTGGTGGATGAAGGTGTGGGCCTGGTTCATGGGCCCACCACGTCGACCCCTGTTTCGGGGGTTTCTTTATCATCTGGTGGTGTGGGGGATGGTGTTTCTCCGTCTCCTTTGGTGCCCCCGGTGGTGGTGACTCTGGATACAATATGGGCCGCTATTATGCAACTCTGGGAAGAGATGGTGCCACGGATCTCTGGACTGGCTTCTGAAGTTAGTAACACTGAATTGACTATTCAGGAACATGCAGTTAATATAACTAATTTGCAGAAGGTAGTTTCTGATTCCCAGAAACGTTTTGTGCTTTTGGAGAAGTAGGTGGAAACTTTGAAGAAGAATATGGTGCCTATTGGTGCGAAATTGGAATTGCTGGACAATATGTCTAGAGTTAGTAATTTAAGTTTGGTAAACTTTCCTAGATCAACTATGGTATCTGCGAGAGATATGTTTAGAAGTTATTTGGTAGATATTTTGGGGATTCCCCCTGAGTCTCATCTCCCGATAGTGAAAATGTACTATCTACCTCTGGGGAAAAAAGCTGTGGGAGTGGGGGCGGTTAAGGGTTTATCTGTTGATGTTTTGAATGTAACTGCATTGTTGGAGTCATCGCAAGAGGATCAGCTAGTACCATCTACCTTGTTTATTACATTGGCCTTGCTTTCTGACAAAGAATGGTTAATGAAGTTATTCTTTAAAAAATGTAATGTTTTGTTTAAGGGGTTGCAGGTCCGTATGTTTCCAGACCTCTCTAGGGAGACCCAACGGAGACGGAGGGATTTTCTTCTCCTTCGTCCTGGGGTACAGCAATTGGGTGGGCTCTTTTTCCTAAAGTTTCCCTGTAAGTGTCTGATTAAGTATCAGTCAGATTCTTATATTTTTTTGAGCCATCCCAATTGCTTGCCTTTATTAATACCCGTCATGACCGGGTGTTGGATATACCCCCATCTCTCCAGTCCGAGAATTAGGTTTGGCTGTTTGTCACACCTCTAATTTCTTGCTGAATTTTGTTAGTTTGGAATTTCCTTTCTTTGATATTCCCCCCCCCCCCCTTTTCTATATTGTGGGCTAGAGTGGGTTGGGTTGTAGGATTAACTTTGCCTGTGTTTTTGAGATTGTGCTTAATTTGTATTGCTTATACCCTCAGTTTCCGTTTCAAGATGTATTCATGAATGTAATTTGAAATTTATAAATAAAAAGTAAAAAATAAATTAAATATTATTTTAGAAATGATTTGCTATTACATTCTGGAAAAGTAGTAGCTGCAAACTGGCCCATTTAAAGAGTTTATTTATTTATTTAGTGTACACTTGTATCCCGCTACTTCCAGCGATCAGCAGCGGTTTGCTATACATAAAAGTGTGGCTGTACAGGCCAGGAATTAAAACATACATCATGATTTAGTGGAAAAGTACAGGTCATATCACGCGAATTATATGATTCACACTTGATTGCAGGCTAGTAATTTCACATGTATATACATATTTACATGACGCTAGGGTATAATATTGGCCAGAACACGGAGTTCTTTCTTTGTACCTGTTGTGACCCAGTGTGAGTACATGGTGATTAGGCAGGATAGAAATGCATTTGGAAAAGATGAGTCTTAAGCTTTTTTCTGAAGTCCAACAAGTCACTGTTTGCTCTCAGTTCGCATGGTAGTTGGTTCCATAGCAGAGGCGCTATAAATGAAAATGCTCGGTTGCTGGTATTTGTTTTGACATATCTCAGGCTCCCCGGGACCAGGAGGGTATTGAGGTTTGGAGATCTTCTGCTTCTGTTATTTGGCTGTAAGGTGATAAGGGTGCTGAGGTAAGAGGGTGCTATATTATGAATGAACTTGAATGCGGTGATAATGATTTTATATTGTATGCGTGCAGTGATTGGGAGTCAATGTAGGTCTATTAGTATTGGTGTAATATGATCCTTCAGGCCGGTCCCCATGATGATTCTAGCTGTCACATTTTGCGCCATTTGCAGGATATTGAGGGTTTTTTTAGGCAGACCCTGTAGTATGGCGTTGCAATAGTCCAGATGAGGAATGATGAGGGCTTGTGCTACGGTCCTGAAGTCAGAGTGATCTATGATACTACGTAGTGGTTGCACGATTTTTAGCTTGTGGAAAATGGCTCGATTGGTAATTCGGAGATGTTTTTCCAACTTCAGGTGGCAATCCAGTGTCACGCCTAGGTATCTTATTTCGTTCTTTGTGGCGTAGACATTATTGTTCAAGGTGACTGTTGGTGGTGGGTTGAAGTCAGTGTTTCTGGACATGCACATCACTTCCGTTTTTTTGTTATTTATGGACATATTATTTTGTTGCAACCAGGTTTGGAGCTCACTGAGGCATTTCTCTAGTTGGCTGAGATTCGGGTTGTCGGCATCAAGTTGAGTATACAGCATTAGGTCATCAGCATAGATGTGATAACTGATCATGTGATCCTGGAATATTTTACAAGCTGGTCGAAGATAAAGGTTGAAAAGGAGGGAAGACAGGGCCGAGCCTTGCGGTATGCCTTGGGTTTGCGGGAATGGTGAGGCCATTTCGTTATTGAAGTGGACTTGCTGCATTCTGTCGGTTATGTAGGAGGAGAACCATTTCAGCGGGGTGCCTCTAATGCCTATTGTCGCGAGTCTGTTAGTAGTGTGTGGGGTGATGTACTGTATCAAAGGCAGCTGATATGTCTATGAAAATGAGCATGTACATTTTGTTTCTATCTTCCAGACCTTTAAGTAGTTTGTCCAGTAGGGCTAAGAGGAGGGTTTCTACACCATGATGCTGTCGGAAACCATACTGGTGGACGTCGAAGGCGTTGTCATCGATGTGGTCTTGCAGTTGTTGTTGCACTGCCTTTTCAGTGATCTTGGCAAGGAAGGATATGCTTGATACTGGGCGGTAGGATGTAGGGTTGCTCTTGTTGAGGGTTTTGTTCTTCAGTATGGGTCGGATGATGGATTTTTTGAGGTGCGTTGGCATTAGCCCCTGCGATAGCGATTGGTTCACTATGTGGGTGACGACTTGGGCAACTTCCTGTTTTATGTCCTTGACCCAGGTAGCTGGGCATGGGTCGAGTGGGGAGGTGGTGGTTCTTAAGCTGGAGATTATGTTCATGATTTGCTTGACTTCTATGCTCCTGAAGGTGGACCATTCTTGGTACCGGGTAGTTCCTTCCGAGGTGTTGGTTGTTTGCAGGGCGGAGCTCATAGACAGGTCTTGGGTGGGGGGTTCAGGCGCTTGAGGGTTCATGTTTCCGGTTGGAGGGTTTAGCTTGTTGGCATAATGGTCTGCCAACTTTTGGGCTGTCATTGCCCCATTTGTATTAGGTTCTTGATTATTCTTCGTGAGAGATTCGACTAATGCAAATAGTTCCCTGGGTCGGTTGAGGGCCTTATTAAGCGTGTTGGAGTGGTGAGTTTTCTTTGCCAGGTTAATTTCACTCTTGTAAGCTGCAAGAAGTTTGATGTATTCCATCCTATGCTCCTCTGTTTTGTGCCCTCTCCACTTCCTTTCTTGCTTCCGCAGGTGCTTCTTTAGTTCGCGGAGGGTGGGGGTGTACCATGGTTCATTCCTGTTTCTGGATGAGATACTTAGGGGTAACCAGGTTGGTATTGAGATTGCTTCGATACCTGAGTTCCATTGGTTTACCAGTATCTCCAAGTCGTCTTGTTCCGGATTCATATGCACGGCTATGGATGTTGTTAGTGTTTCCTTGTTGTATTTTTGGAATCTCCTCCATAGGTTTGTAGGAGGGACGCGTGTAGCATGTTCTCGCATGGTGAGTAGAAGCAATGTAAATTCAATTTGATGATGGTCCGACCAAGGCACTGGGGTTATATGTATCTTGGGTTTTTGGAGACCATTGAGCTTGGTGGGTAGGAACACCATGTCCAGGGTGTTGCCCTTGGTATGTGTGGCCTCACTGATTATTTGCTCGTAACCAAGCTGGTCCATGGCTTCATGGAATATTCCTGCTTGAGCTGGTGAGACTGATGCTAGGTTTAGATCGCCTAGGATGATCTGGTGCTTTTTGCATGCTGTGGTAGTGATGATTTCCAGTGCGGAAGCCAGAGTTTCGTATGGGGATGAGGGGGCTCTGTAGATCAGACAGATAGATATAGTTTTGTTTTCTATTCTGAGCATGTCAATTCCGTCGTCATTGCTTTGAGAAGTGTTTGCTAGGAGTAAGGAGGTCTTGGCCATGATGATCACTCCTCCTCTTTTCTTGGAGCAGGGACAATTGTAGATCTTGTAACCAGGTTTACAAATTTGGTTGGTGATAACTGAGTCTGTGTCCGTGATCCATGTTTCCGTGATGCATAGAATATCAGGTTTTGCATCTGTGAGGATATCATGTATGATGTGGGTCTTGTTGCGTATAGATCTGGCGTTGATTAGCATGAATGAGACTTCGGACTGCAGAGGTTTGTCGGACTTGGAGATCATGTTTATCTTGGTTGCTCCTGTTTTGTTTGTTCCACTTCGCTTCTTCTTAGGTAGACTGTTGCGCTGGTCCTTTGAGCTCCTGACGGACGTTGTGTCTGTCCCTTGTCTGTGTGGTAGTGTTGTTGCCATACGTGCAGGAAGGACCGTGTTATGTAGAGTAATAGTTGGTAGTATGGCTGGGTTGTAGATGTATACTGGTCTCCAGGTAAAAGGTGTGTGGTACAGCAGAATGTGGTTACAGACACATGAGGAAAGTAGGATACAGAGACACAACAGGAGGGAGGTACTGGTGGTAGCCATTTCCAGACTTGTTGTGTAACATGTATAACAGCCCAACTTTGCAGGGGTTGATGTCAGTGCCCTCAGATGTGCCCTTGATATCTCCAAAAATGTATCATATCACTGTGGTATGTTAAAGCTATGCAGTAGCACAAATAGTTCTACGGTCAATTAAGGAAAATATACAGCTAAACATCAATGTGAGGTAAAATCACTGTATTAAATTAAGGCTACTCAGTAATAAAGCAGCTAAGGCAACTGAGTTAGGCTACTTTGTTAAGGCTATTCAGTAATACATATTTGGTCATACAGTAATAATATGGTCATTCAGTAATAATATTGGGTCATGCAATGAAATATATAGCATATTCGGTGTGAAGACAGAAACAACAACATCACTGTGTTGATTTAAGGCTACTCAGTAATAAAACAGTTAAGGCATCTGAGTTAAAAATATTAATATCAAAGGGAGGTAGAACAGTGTGATACAACACAGGCCAGACAACTGAGTTAGGGCTACTTTGCTCAGGCTATTCAGTAATAGACAGCTGCTTGGTCATACACTAAAATATACAGCACATTCGGTGTGAAAACAAAGTATCAATGGATAGTTAGGATGTTATCCCTAAATGAAGTTATGCAGTTAAACATTAGAGTAAAGTACTTGGCTGCCGAGTTGCAAAGACATTGGCTTTTCGTGGATCGTTTACCTGGTAAGTAGTGGACGATTAGGATCCGTTTACCGCGAGCTCGACCTTACTAGGGAGCTCAAGCTTAGTGACGTTCTTATGAATAGAAGGGTCAGTCAGACTCTGAGTGTTCCTGCAGGGTCGGATGTTTTTAGGGCCGGCCGGTGGGGGCCACTGCCTAAGGGCCACATGCGCCGGAGGTGCGCTCCTCCTTTTATCCTGCTCCCACTGCCCTGATTGGGCAGGAGCCTGCAAATGGGACGGTTTCCCTCGCTCCGGGGGTTTGGAGGGCGCCGGATGTGCACTCCTCCTTTTATCCTGCTCCCACTGCCCCAATTGGGCAGGAGCCTGCAAACGGGACGGTTTCCCTCGCTCCGGGGGTTTGGAGGGTGCCGGAGGTGCGCTCCTCCTTTTATCCTGCTCCCACTGCCCCGATTGGGCAGGAGCCTGCAAATGGGACGGTTTCCCTCGCTCCGGGGGTTTGGAGGGCGCCGGAGGTGCGCTCCTCCTTTTATCCTGCTCCCACTGCCCCGATTGGGCAGGAGCCTGCAAACGGGACGGTTTCCCTCGCTCCGGGGGTTTGGAGGGCGCAGGAGGTGCGCCGCTCCTTTTATCCTGCTCCCACTGCCCCGATTGGGCAGGAGCCTGCAAACGGGACGGTTTCCCTCGCTCCGGGGGTTTTTCAGTTGTCAGTTAATTTCATACTTTTGTATCTAACTGTGGAAATCTTCTGGTAAGGAATCAGCTTTCTTATGCTCGGATCATTTCCAGTTTGAACTTGTAAGTTCTAATATCTGAAAAAGGAAAAAAGGAAGGCTCATCCATAAAATCTGGTTGAGGAAAGATTGATGGACCAAAATTTTGGGAAGTAGTAACTAGGAATCTGGATTATACAACAGGAGGAAGGGTAGATAATTTGAACAGAATCTGGGATGAGACTTTTGAGTATATCTTTGATCAGGTGCTTCCTCTTAAAGATCTTGGTATGGAGAGATTCAGGAAGTATCCATGGAACTCATCTCAGTCGGCTGATTTATTTATTTATTTTTATTTATTCAGTTTTGGATATATCGCTAGGGCCAAAGCATAAAAGCTGTTTACAAATTAATAGACTGCCAACAGTAAGAAAAAGAGCAGAACACCATTTATAAGACAGGACAGAAGAGAGATGAAAAAGGATAGGGGGAGAAAGGGCTAGAGGATAGCAAACAAGGACATACGAGACAGATTGGGGAAGTCAAACGTGCATGACTGGTCACTTAAATTGAGTGGTGGGGTGTGTTGAATGCAAGATGGAAAAAATAGGTTTTTAAGGAGGCTTTAAACCTGGGGAAGGAGGGCTCTGAGCGGAGGGAAAGGGGGAGAGAGTTCCACAATGCATGGCCCAGAAAAGAGAAAGCAGCACATGTACGTTCAAGGTGCACCTGGGAGACGGAAGGGAGAGCTAAGCGATGCGTGTGTACAGAACGGAGAAGTCGATGGGGATGGTGAAAGTGGAGTAGGTCGGCTAGGTATCGGGGAGTGAAAGTGTGGAGAACCTCATGCATAAAAATTAGAATTTTATATTGGACTCTAAAATGGACATGTAACCAGTGAAGATGGGCAAGAAGAGGTGAGACATCATCAAAGCGAGAGGAGTGAGTGAGGATATGAGCAGCTGTATTTTGGAGCAGTTGCAACTGGTGAAGTTGATAGTGGGGAAGGCAAGCAAGCACAATATTGCAGTAATCAATTCTGAACAGAACTAAGGACAGGAGGAGTGTAGACGGTGCAGCATGGGAAAGGAATGGACAGCGAATCTGGCGAAGATGAAAAAAGGAGCAACGAGAAGCAGATATTCAGCAAAGGGGAGAGAGGAATCCAAAATGACACCAGGAGAACGGAGATGGAAGCCAGAATGGAGGTCAAAGAAGGGGAACGGGTTTCCAAAGGTAATCCAGGTGGCGGATGATTTTGATAGATTCAAGTGTAGAAAATTGGAGGTCATCCAAGAGTGAATATGGACCAGGCAAGAATTTAGCACAGAGAGATCAAGTGCAAGGGAATTAGTGCTGTGCAAAAGAATAATATCTGCATAGTAATAAGCAGAAATCCCAGATTGTTGAACAAGTAGACACAGAGGGGCTAGGAAGACATTAAATAGAAGAGGGGACAGCACTGAGCCCTGTGGAACACCACAAGACAGGGTAGTGGAGGGAAAGGCAGAAGTCTTTGGAAAAGACAGAAAAGAAGCGTGCAGTGAGAAAGGACCTAACCCAAGCTAGTGGGGTTCCAGAGACACCAAAGTCTGAAAGACGAGAGAGGAGAGTACGATGATCTATGAGATCAAATGCTGAGGAGAGATCCAGGGAAACTACTAGAGTGAGGTCATCGTGGTCATGTGCAATATGAAGCTCGTTGAGCAGGGAAAGGAGGATAGATTCTGTATTGTGACCCTCACAAAAACCAGACTGACGGGGGTGTGAAGGGCATTTGCCGAAAGGAGGTAAGAGGAAAGCTAAGAAAAAACAAAGCGTTCAAGTATTTTGGAAAGAAAACAGAGATTAGATACTGAGTGCCATTTAGCCAAAACAGAGGAATCGAGGGAGCGCTTCTTAAGGATGGGACGGACTACTGCTTACTTTCAGAGAGCAGGGAAGGAACCAGAGGGGAGACTTGAATTAAGCATAGTCAAAAGAGGTAGGAGGACGACAAGAGAAAGCTCAAGAAGCCAGGTGGAGGGGACCGGGTCCAAGGAAGAGGTAGTTTTACGAATGGAAGATGGGGTAGCAAGTTCTGAAGCAGAGATCATGTGGAAAAAAGACCAGGAGTGTGTGAGAGGGGACAATGAAAGGGAGGAAGCAAGAGAAGAAGACAAAAAGAGGTAGAAGAGAGTGGTGGAGGGAAGAAAGGGAGCAATGAATGAAAAGAGAACTTTATCTGCGAAAAAGCCTGCCAGCTTAGTAGAATGTGGGACAGAAGAGGAAGAAGAAGAGAAAGACGGTAGAGATGAGAGAGATCTGAAAACAGTAGAGTTGACGAGATGAGTGGGCAGAAGAGGTAATGCGGTGAGAGAAATAATCCCTTTAGCTTGATTGACCAAGGAACGATACTCCCGATTGCGTTGGCGAAACACACAGAGTTTTGGAAGAGGGATGTGAGTGCCAGAGGTGCTCAGCATGGCGCTGATGGGATCAGAGAAGGCAAAGACCGGGAAGGTACCAGGGATGCCGATTCAGAGGAATGATAGTGGGAGGAGGATGAGGAAGAGCCAGGAGGTCAAGAGCAGTAGAAAGCGAAGAATTACAAGAATGAGCCTGGGAACTGGGACAAAAGAGCAAAGTCAGAGGGGAGGAGCTGGTCGGGGGGAAGTGTTGCAGTGTGAGGGGGGTAATATGATGATTAGCCTGGGGGTGGGAGAGACTAGAGGGGAAGGGAAGCTGTAGAGAAAAGCAGATTTTAAAAAAGGAATGTAGGAAACGAGTTTCAATGGAGAAATTTGGATGAGCCTTCATTTAAAGTTTGTTGAGGAAAGGAGTAAAGATTTATAAAGATAATGATTAAATCAGCTAAACATTTTTAAGATTAATATAATTGTGAGAAGACAGAATAGTACTCGGGAACTTTTAAGGTGATCAAATATTTACAAAAATGAACCACAAATGCACCATATTCAAAATTAGGAACTATGCCGTCATCTACTATGTTGCTATATACAAAGAATTTTACTGAGATTTTCAAATCAAAAATTTTAAATTTATAAAAGGATGTGTGGCATAGAAGGCAGAGTGGCTAAAGAGGAGGGTTCACATGTTAGGCCAGGCAATGCCTAGGAAAATATATTGGATATAAGCGCGTGACTGGAGGCCATTTGTTTTGGGAAGAATTTCATGGGTTTCATTGAATGAAATATCTGCATTATAAAAGAAATATGCAAAGGGTGGTAATATCTTTGACCTCTGCCTAGGTATTCTTCTAAAAGAAGCGCCAATCAATATTCTCTGATAACTAGTTTTCTCCGGGAACAAGCAGGAAGTCAGTCCTCACATATGGGTGATGTCGGCGCCGATGAAGCCCTCGTGCGGAGCAAATCCCCAGCTTTCAGAGAAAGCCTTTGGGAGTTGCCATCACGCATGCGCGGTCCCCTTCCCACCCAAGTGTGCCATCTTGCTCAGTCTCCTTTTTTCCGTGGAGTCTTTCGGGTGTAGTCCCTGTGTCCCCGTGAAAAAAATTGAAAATTCTTTCTTCTACCAGTCGACACCGGTTCCTCTTCCCACCTTTGGCTCGGTACACCGGTATCGAGTATGGCTTTATTTTTTTGGTTTTTGTCCTTCGTGACTGGCGTTCGCGCCCTTTTTCTTTTTCACTGGCGGCTCGGGTCTTTGACCTCACAGGGGCCCTTTTTCCCCCGATGGCTACCAACGGGTTTAAAAAATATGATCTGTGTGTAAAACCTATGTCTCTCACCGATATGCATGACTGCTGTCTCCGGTGCTTCGGGCCCGATCATGACCTGACGGTCTGCGCTCTGTGTAGTTAGATGTCCTCTAAGGCCTTGAAGAGCTGCCAGCAGCAGCACAATAGGATTTTTTCTGAGTCCGTGCCTTCGAGAGCCTGTACCTCGCCTGAGGCCTCTACGTCTCGGGGGGAGCATTCCGAGCCCGAGCAGTGTCGAGGTTCCTCGGAGAGGGGGTCTCCCTCGAGGGAACACAGGAGGAAGAGGTCGTCCTCGAAGGTGGTGTCGTTGGATGGCTGAGCGACCTGGCTCCTCCCGGGGCCTGTTGCGGAGCTCTGAGCGCAGGCTGGGATCTTCAGAAACGGAGCACCCGGCAAAGGTTCCTCGTCGGGAGACTGATCAGCTGAGGCAGGTAACAACTGTCCTCATTGAGGACTCCCCTCTGGGGGAACCGGCGTCAGGCCTGATTGCGTCGGGACCCGAGCCGGTGGCTGCGGAACCTTCCGGACTCAAGTCCAGAATGGCGGCCTTGGAGCGCAGTTTTACTGCCTTCATGGAGCAGCAGCAGCAGGCGCTGATTGCTGGTCTGTCCAGTTCTTCCGCCCCGACCACTGGGCCATCGACGTCGAAGTCAACCACGGAGGCCGAGTCGATCCTCCCGGCATCGGGGCGGTCAGCGCCGGGACCCTTGATGCCAGAGACCCTTGATTCCTCTTCGGAGGCATCAGAGTGGGAAACGGAGGAAGTAGAGTCCCCGGACAACTGTTGGCACAGGGATGTCGTGCCCGATTCCCTGGTGTCCAAACCTCGGAGAAGGTCCCCTCCGGAGGACACAAGGTTCTTGGACTTTGTTAGGGATATGTCCAAGACTTTGGCGTTCCCCACAGAGTTCCGAGGAGGATCCTTGAGCCGACGAGCTTGAGATCTTGCAGTATGAGCCCCCCCCCCCCCGTGAGGCCCTTACAGTACCCGTGCCTCTGATCCCGGAATGACTGATGCTCCGCATGTGGGAGACACCAGCATCGGTGCCGGTTGTCAGCAAATGGCTCAACTCGATGTATCGAGTTAGTCGGAGCCCTGGGTTTCAAATGTTGCAGCTACCGCACAACTCCATGGTTGTGGAATCGGCCATATGCAGGCTGAAGAGCCAGAAGACGCACTCCTCGGTGCCTCCCGGCAGGGAGGCCCACAACATGGATGCCCTCGGCAGAAAATGCTTCCAGGATTCAATGCTGACTTGTCAAATCCAGCCCTACCAGCTGTACATGGGCATGTACCTGAGAGACCTGGTGAAGGAACTCGCCTGGTTCTCAGCTGGTCTCTCTGAGGGGCCTTTGCAATGCTTCAGGAGCCTGTCCACCGTCGTCCGTGAGTGCTCGAAGTTTGTCTGAAGCGGCCTATGACTGGTTCGAGTCGGTGGCCCGGGTAGTCACGGCTGTCATCGGTGCACGCTGCCAGGCATGGCTGAGGTCGTCAGACCTCGAGCAATGGGTTCAGGACAAGTTGGTCGATGTCCCATGCCAAGGGGAGAACCTCTTTGGCAAACCCATGACTGACAAGGCTGTAGAGCTGGAGACAGAGTACATGACCCAGGACACGGCTCTCCAAGAAGACCTCGGCCCCTTCTTGCAAGAAGGGCTGGGATAAAAAGCCCTTTTACCCGAGGAAGGGTGCAGCTTACCGAAGCTACCCCCATTTTCAGGCCTCCCTGGCTCCCTAAGAGGGGGGCAGCAGGCCAAGGGACAGGAGCATGGCCCGCGTAAGCAGGACGCCCCCAAACCCCCCAGGCATTGGCTCCGGCCCAGCCTGGCAGTGGCTTTTGACTCTCACAGCATGGCCCCTCTTCCCACAGGGGGCAGGCAGTGCACAGGAAGCAGGCTTGCCCTGTATGCCCACAGGTGGACAGCCATTACCACTGATGCCTGGGTCTTGCAGATAGTCCAAGAGGGCTTCCTCCTTCACCTAGCCCAGGTGCCGCCTCCTTATTTCCCGGGAGAGCCCCTCAGGTCTCCCCTTCACCGGGACCACCTTCTGAAGGAGTTGGCAGGTCTTCTCGAGAATCAGGTGGTAGAACCGGTGCCCCATCACCTGCAGGACAAGGGCTTCTACTCCATATACTTTCTGGTACCAAAGAGAACAGGAGGCCTCAGACACATCCTCGACTTGCGCAACCTAAACAAATTCCTGGTGAGGGAGAAGTTCAAGATGCACTCCCTTGGAATATTGCTGCCTTACCTCCACCAGGGAGACTGGTTATGCTCCTTAGACCTAAAAGATGCATATACACACATCCTAATACACCCAGACCACAGGTAGTATATGCTTTCTGGTGGGAGGCAATCACTACCAGTACAGGGTACTCCCCTTTGACTTGGCCTCAGCCCCCAGGGTATTCACAAAATGCCTGGCTGTGGTGGCCGCCTTTCTCAGACTCCAAGGGGTCTTTGTCTTCCCCTACCTAGACGACTGGTCCACCAGACCACATCTCACACTATCCAGGTGCTCCTGCATCTGGGGTTTGTAATCAACTACCTCAAGTCCAGCCTTGCTCCAACTCAGCAGCTAGAGTTCATTGGGGCCAGGTTCGACACCCTTCAGGCAAGGGCCTATCTGCCTGCAGACATAACAAGCAGGCTTCTGGCTCTGGCACGTCAGGTGAGTCGCAGGTCCATAGTGTCAGCAAGACAATTTCTGCGCCTCCTCGGGCACATGGCTTCCATGGTCCATGTGACCCCAGACACCCGCCTCCACATGAGTACTGCTCAGTGGTGCCTCAGAGACCAGTGGTCACAGGTTGCTTCAGGGACAAAGTCAGTGTCCAGGCGGCTAGAACGGTCCCTGGACTGGTGGCTTCAGCCACTCCACTTGGAGGCAGGGATGCCTTTCCACGTTCCTTTATACACGAGGACCCTGACCACGGATGCGTCCCTGCTGGGATGGGGGGCCCATTGCCAGGGGTTCCATGCTCAGGGAGTGTGGACTCCAAACAAGAGCACAACAGATCAATTTCTTGGAGCTCCGTGCCATCCGCCTGTTTCTAGGAGTTTTCTGGCAGATCCTGGCCCACGAACCTGTCTTGGTACAGACAGACAACCAGGTGGCCATGTTCTGTGTGAACAAGCAGGGTGGCATGGGGTCCCGTCTCCTATGTCAGGAAAGCCTGGATCTGTGCTCATTTGCAGCCTGGCATGGCATTCATCTGCGGGCCGTCTACCTACCGGGCCAGGACAACTGGTTAGCCGACAAGCTAAGCAGGATTCTCCAGCCTTACGAGTGGCAATTAGACCGTGGAGTAGCCAATTGGCTTTTCCAGACCTGGGGGCGGTCAGTGATGGATTTGTTTGTGAGTCCGGTCAATCACCAGTTGCCCCGGTTCTGCTCCAGGCAGCCACACCCGCACATGATGGCCGCTGATGCCTTTCTGATGATGTGGTCCGTGGGCCTCCTGTATGCGTTTCCTCCGACGCCTCTGGTTGCCAAGACTCTCTAGTCAAGATCCTCCAGGACAAGGCCTCGGTCACCCTGGTAGCCCCGCGGTGGCCGAGGCAACCCTGGTTTCCACTTCTACTTCAGCTAGCAGTGGAGGCCCCCATTCCCCCGGGGTCCTCCCCAAGCCTCTTGTCCCAAGAGGGGGGCACTCTCCTGCACCCCAACCTCGGCTCCCTCAACCTGATGTCATGGCTGCAGAAAGGGTGATGCTCCGCTCCTCCTTCCAAAGGATGTCTTGCTGGCCTCAAGGAGGCCGTCGACTAGATGGGCCTATGCCTTGTAGTGGCGTAGGTTTGTAACTTGGTGCGAGGGGCAGGGTGTGGATCCTTTCTCCTGCCAGGTTGGAGTGGTTTTACAGTACCTTCTCCATCTCTCAGATTTGGGCCTCAAGTCCAACTCCGTCAGAGTGCACCTCTGCGCCCTTGCAGCGAACCACTTCCCAGTGGAGGAGAAGCCCCTCTCGGCCCACCCCTTGGTTTCTCATATTTTGAGAGGCCTGCTTCTTCTGAAGCCTCCGGTCCTCCCTCTGGCAATCGAGTGGGATCTGAATGTGGTTTTGGGGCAGCTTACTCAGCCACCCTTTGAGCCAATGGCGACCTGCCATCTCCGCTACCTCTCTTGGAAGGTGGTTTTCTTGGTGGCGCTCATGTCGGCCCGGCGGGTGAGTGATCTTCAGGCCCTTGTGTCAGACAGGCCTTACACTAGGTTCTATAACCGGTTCTATAAGTTCCTTCCAAAAGTGGTCTCCTCATTCCACCTCAGCCAGGAGGTGATGCTTCCTACCTTTTTTCCCAGACTGCATGCCAGTCGGGCAGAGGCAGTGCTGCATACCCTGGACTGTAAGAGTGCGTTGGTTTCTATATCCAGCGTACGCAAGCGCATAGAAGGGCTTCTCAGTTCTTCATATCCTATGACCCCAGTAAGCTGGGGATGGCTGTTTCCAAGCATACGCTGTCCACCTGGGTAGCAGACTGTATCGCTTGGGCATACAGGGCAGCCAAGCTTCCTTTGGAGGGTCGTGTCACGGCCCATTAGGTCAGGGCCATGGTGGCATCAGTGGCTCATTTCCGCTCTGTTCCACTGGCAGACATCTGCCGGGCCGCCACCTGGTCTTCATGCCAGACTTTCGCAACCCATTACTGCCTGGATAGGGAGTCCCGACGGGACAGTGCTTTAGGCCAGGCTGTACTCCGTAACCTTTTCAAGGTCTAGGCAACTCCTGCCCTTTGACCTTCTGTGTCAGGCTACCGGGGTGCTAGTCTCTTAGATTCCTATTATGGCTGCTTATGGCTCTCGTAGAGGGAGCCTGTTTTTCAACTGTGGGTTTTCAGTAGCCCATAGCTGTGGAGTCCCATATGTGAGGATTGACTTTCTGCTTGTTTCCGGAGAAAGCGTAGTTACTCACCTGCAACAGGTGTTCTCCGGGGACAGCAGGAATCAGTCCTCATGACCCTCCCTCCCCTTGGAGTTGCAGTCCTATTATTATTTTTGTTCTTTTTGCCGTATCTTTATCTGTCATTTGACTGATCAAGATGGCACCCTTGGGTGGGAAGGGGACCGTGCATGCATGATGGCAACTCCCAAAGGCTTTCTCTGAAAGCTGGGGATTTGCTCTGCATGAGGGCTCCGTCGGTGCCGACGTCACCCATATGTGAGGACTGATTCCTGCTGTCCCCGGAGAACACCTGTTACAGGTGAGTAATTACACTTTTTCAATCAGATGCTGAAGATACTTCCTTATAATTTGGGAGGATTAGTATCAATACCAATTTTAACGGGAATGAATCTAGATCCCCTTCCTTAGGTTTAATCCATCACCCTATGGCTGCTATTCCTATGTTAAGCTTGCTAAAGCAGTAGCTTCCCACTTATGATTTACTGGATCCACCACAATCTGGTTTCAGACCCCCTTTGTACAACTGGAACAGTTGTGGGGTCTCTTTGAAATGCGTTATGGATATTACTGGATGGAGGAGGAAGAGCGGTCGTATTAGACCTTTCTGCCACTTTTAAGTTATTAGATTGATGTCTTATATAAGTGAGAGAATTATTAATGGAATTCTGGAATTGTTTGTAGATGGTTCTCAGGGTGTGTTTTTTGAAGGAGAGGTGGTCATATGTATCCTGGGAGGAAGAACTTTCAAAACTTTGGCAGATGGAGTGTGGAATACTTCAATGGGGAACATTGGATTGATAGTAATAACTACTGCTACTACTACTACTACTACTTATTTATATAGCAGTACAAGGTGTACACAGGGCTGTACAGAGACATGTAAGAGACCAGTCCCTTCTCATAAAAAGCTTTCAGTCTATTAAAAACAGACAACGCAACTGGGGACTAGGACATTTCTCTGTTTACAAGCAGGGGGATGCAGGCATACTCTAGGTGTTGTCCCCAAGCTCAGCATGGACGCCGCTTTCCACCTTGCTGTCCTGCTCTGTTCCCTTGGTTTGTCTTCCGCTTCAGCATGCAGATGGCTCTCCGCTCCGTCAGGTTCGTGTGCCTTTTTCATTATTTTCTTTAGTTTTACTTTTTGTACAGTCCCGCAGCATTCTTCCCCTGTCGGGAACCTCAGTTTAAAAAAAAAAACACATTGGGGTTCTGATTGCAGCTGTGGTGTTTCTTTGGGATATCTAACAAAGAGCTTTACCATCAGGAAGAGGAGAAAAGCCTTTGGCAGTCACTGACCAGTGCTGGTAGAGAAGGAGCAAAGCACCTGGCAGTCCTTGACGAGTGCTGTCGGAGAAAAAAAAATGAAGAAATAGTAAGCAGGGGGATATCTGCCAGGTTTTCAAATTTCCTAGATGACTTCAGCTCCTGGTTCAACCCCTATCCCATCAGGCCCAGACAAGGCACGATTGGGACCTGAAGGGGCCGCTGAGCACTTGGAGACAGTTCCCCCTACCTGCGCCAACGTCAAAATCAATGGTCCAGAGCTTTAAGATTCAGGCTAGAGGCCCAATTCAGGCTAGAGGCCCAATTCCATCTCCTCCTAATCCGGCTTCCGATACACAATCCCCGAGGCCGGAAATGCTGGTAAGTCACAAACATACTTTCAAAAGCAATCCTTCCAGCATGTGCAGCTCCAAGGAGTCGTGACCCCATAAGGGTAAGTCAGGGGCGATTTGTCAGAAACCACCTCCTTTACATTCAAGAAAACAAGATAGCATACAGATCCTGCCCCATCCTCATCACCTGTAGTACCTCCTGTCAACTGCTCTGCCTGTTGAACGACCACTATCCCCAGATGTTTCCTTTTACCAGCAAGCCTCCCAAGGGGTCCTCTGCTCCTTCTGGATTGTCGAGATTATGAATCCCTGGGTGATGATACCTATTTGGCAGAAAGCGCCTCTTTCTCCCATCAGTGAGATACAGTGGCCCCCCCCCCCCTTTCTTGGCAGATATCAAAGTGACACCATCTCCAGCTATGGATCACAAGCCTCCTGAAGATCTCTCCTACCCCATATTTCTCCAGAAATTATCCAGACCACTACTAATAATAAAATAATAATAATAAAAAAGACTTTCAGTTTATTTTAAAAGCTTGTAGTACCCCAAAGGAGGTGTTAGCCATGCCAGTCCTGCAAGTTCTGCAGGATCTCCTTGTGTCAGCCTGGAGCACCTCAGCGTCAGGGTATGCCACGGCTTGTCCCCTCAACCTTCAATATAAGGTACTGCCTGTGCCAGGCTTCCAACATCAACTCCTCCCTCATCAGTCCATCATCTCTGAGGCAGTTCTGAAGAAAGAAAAACCTTTCGGAGTGGTATGCTTACCATGAAAGTTTTAGCACACCAACTTTAGATGCTTCAATACCTAAATGATCTGATCTCGCAACAGCCGAACTCTGCTCCCATCCCAGGACTGGAGCATCACAGCCTTCAGGAAAATCGTGTGTATCATATCATTTGCTTCACCTACGATGCCTTTGATTCAGCTGCCCGAACCACAGCTACGTCTATTTTTGCATAGTGCACAGCTTGGCTACAGGTTACTGGTCTCAGGGGAGGATCTTCATGACCAGTTGGCAGATGCCCCTGACAGGGAGAGAGCCTGTTCGGCACCAAGGTCCAGGAGGCTGTTTCAGAAGTAAAAGAACATTCCTCCATGGTGCAAGAACTTTCAGCTCAACCTCCAGAGCAATCCCAACAGTCCTGTCATCGTCCATACTCTCAATTCAAGAGAGTATACCATCACCCAGTACTTTCAGCAGTATTGCCCTTGGCGGTACCACTCGTCTTCTCTGCTGCCACTTCGTCATCCTGCTCCTGCTTAACCGCAGCGTCCACGTCCCCCCGACACCCACCAACCCCTGGCATAATCCGTAGCTTTATAGCTGCATAAACCTCTTAAAGAAAAGGAGGTGCCATATTCACACTCGGGTGCAGCAGTTTATTCTCATCAGCATACATTAAGGACCTGAGATTAATTAAGCTTCAGGTGAACAAAGTACATTAAACATATTAGGTATAGTTTTATTAGTATAAGTATCCCTAGCAACCCTTAGTAAGTAAAGAACTTAAATATCTAAACACAACCTTAAAATGAAGATGCAGACAGCAGTCCAGCAGCGAGATGGGGGCTTTCCAGTCTTTTGCATTGAGTGTCACATGTATGATTTTCTCCAAGTTGGTGAGGGGTCTCAGGTGTGCACTAGGTGCATGGAGCTCTTTGCTCTCAGGGAATGAGTCCGATCTCTGGAGGCTAGAGTAGCAGACTTGGAAGACAGAGGTACATAGATGAGACCTACAGGGATATAGTCTTATCCTTATTCACTCCTTAGTCACCTCTCGTCATGACTATTGCAACCTCCTTGCTGGTCTCCCTCTGAGTCATCTCTTTCCCCTTCAATCCATTCAACATTCTGCTGCACGATTAATCTTCCGCCAGCCTTGCTATACTCACATTACTTCTCTTCTCAAGTCACTTCACTGGCTCCCTGTCCTCTTCCACATCCGGTTCAAACTTCTCCTCCTGACCTTTAAGTGCATTCACTCTGCGGCTCCTCAGTACCTTTTATCTCTTATCTCTCCTTACAAGCCCCTCTCGGGAACTCCGCTCTTCTAACAAACTACTTCTGTCTATGCCCTCCACTCCTACTGCTAATTCCAGACCTCGCTTTCACCTTGCTGCACCTTACGCCTGGAACAAACTACCGGTATTTGTACGCCAGGTACCCTCTCTAACCCTCTTTAAATCCAGGTTGAAATCTCACCTCTTCACTGTTGCTTTCAGATCTTGACCTCCGTGTTTGTCATGACTAGATTGTAAGTGCCGTGTTTTTGTCTTGTCTAGATTGTCAGCTCTGTGTTTGTCTTAACTAGATTGTAAGCTCTGATGAGCAGGGACTGTCTTACATGTCTGTACAGTGCTGCATACGACTGGTAGCGCTATATAAATGCTCAGTAGTAGTAGTAATATAGTCCTGAAGTCCCACCTCCAGTTTGGCAGCATTCCTGTTGCCATGGAGGAGAGAGGTCACATGACAGGAGAGCATCACCCTGGTGTGGCAGGGTGATGCTTTAGCTAGGACCTGTCTTCCAGATGATGTAAAACCCTTTCACACCGAGGAAGTGTCTCCAGGACCATGTGCCCATGAGGAAAGAGTTAGGACAGCCGTTATACTTGGTGATTCGATCATTAGGCATGTAGATAGCTGGGTGGCTGGTGGACGTGAGGATCACCTGGTAACATGCCTGCCTGGTGCGAAGGTAGCGGACCTCACGTGCCACCTAGACAAGGTCTTAGATAGTGCTGGGGAGGAGTCTGCTGTCTTGGTACATGTCGGTACCAATGACATAGGAAAATGTGGTAGGGAGATTCTGGAGGCTAAATTTAGGCTTTTAGGTAGGAAGTTGAAATACAGAACTTCCAGGGTAACATTCTCTGAAATGCTTTCCGTTCCATGCGCAGGACCCAAAAGGCTGGCAGAGCTCCGGAGTCTCAATGTGTGGATAAGACGATGGTGCAAGGATGAGGGTTTGGACTTGTTAGGAACTGGGGAATATTCTGGGTGAAAGGAGGGGTTCTCCCAAAGGGATGGGCTTCACCTTAACCGGGATGGAACCAGGCTGCTGGCATTAACCTTTAAAAAGGAGAGAGAGCAGCTTTTAAACTAGGTAATAGGGGAGAGCCGACAGTTGCCCAAGAGCGCATGCTTCGGAATAATGTTTCTCCAGGAACAAGCAGGAAGTCAGTCCTCACTTATGGGTGATGTCGGCACCAATGGAGCCCGTGCGGAGCAATTCCCTAGCTTTCAAAGAAAACCTTTGGGATTACTGCCATGCATGTGTGGTCCTCTTCCCGCCCAAAGGTGCCATCTTGATCAGTCTCCCTTTTTCTGTGGAGCCCTTCGGACGCACGTCCTCATCCCTCGGAAAAAGTGTTTTGTTTTTGGCCTCTGGGCTGTGTTTTTTCCGGTTGCACCGCTCCTATTCCGTCCTCCCCTGCTCTCCTTTTTTCCTCGAGCAAGGGGATATCCTTCATTAAAAGCTTTTTGCCCTGTTGCGGGCTTCAAACCCTTTTTTTGCTCTCAACTGCTGGCTGCAAAGGTCTTTGACTTAGCGGGGGTCCTTTTTGCCTCTATGGCCACCGGTTTTAAAAAATGAGACACATGCTCCAAGAACACTTACACCCATGACTGTTGGCTTCGGTGTCTTGGGGCTGACCATGACCCGGAGCTCTGCTCTCTTTGCAGGAAAATGTCCTCCAAGGCCCTGCTGAGCCGTAAGCAGAAGTCCGATGACATTTTCTCCAGGACCAAGCAGGAAGTCAGTCCTCACATATGGGTGACATCGACGTCGATGGAGCCCTTGCGGAGCATTTCCCCAGCTTTCTATGAAAGCCTTTGGGAATGCAGGCAAGCATGCGCAGTTCCCTTCCCGCCTAAAGGTGCCATCTTGCTCAGTCTCTCGTTTTCCGTGAAGCCCACCGGACGTGAGTCCTAGTCATCCCGGAAAATTGTTTGATTTTTTGCGATTCTTTGCTATTTTTCTTCTCCGGTTCGACGCCGGTTCCCCTCCCGCCGGGTTCGGTATACCAGTATCGAGCCCGATCTTCTTTTTTCGGTTTTTGCCCTTAGTGGCTGGCGTTCGCGCCCTTTTTTCTTTTTCCCTGGAAGGTCGGTCCTTTGACCTCGCGGGGACTCTTTTTTCCCCAATGGCTTCCAGCGGTTTTAAGAAGTGTGATCGGTGCAAGAAACTGATGTCTCTCACTGACACACACGACTGCTGCCTTCGGTGCCTCGGTCCTGATCACGACCCTAAGACGTGTGGACTGTGTGGAAAAATGTCTTCCAATGCACTGCGAAGTCGTCAGCATCAAAAGGAAAGGCTTTTTTCTGACTCGGCCTCCGGACGGGCCCGGACCTCGTCTGAGGCCTCGACATCTCGGGAGTCTGATCCTGAGCACTGTCGTGGCTCCTCGGACAGGGGGTCCCCCGACTGGGAACGCAAGAGGAAGAAGCGGCTCACGAGGGCGTCATCGGAAGAGGTCCCTGGCTCCTCGAGAGCTAGGACTCAGACCCCCGACCGTCGCCCCGGGCCTGTGGAACAGGAGAAGCCTTCCAAAGTCCCTCGACTGGAGCCGGAGTCTGCTGGACACGTAAGCCCTGTAGTCCTCGTGGACTCTCCTCCCAGGGAGCCGACGTCGGGCCCGGCGCCGCCGCCGGGGCCCGAGTCGGGAGCTGCTGAGTGTCCTGAGCTGAGTCTCAGGTTGACAGTCTTGGAGAGCAGACTGTCTGCCTTCATGGACCAGCAGCGGGCACTGATGGCCAGCCTGTCTGGCACATCTACCCCGACCACCGGGACATCGATGTCGACCCCGGAGACCGAGCCAATACTCGAGGCCATGAAGGCTCGAGGTCAACCTCGGTCGCGGTCTCCCTCGACCTCCCGTTTGGGACCGAGGGTGTCGATGCCGGTGCCTTCGGGGGCGGGTGCTCGCAGGCCCCGCGAGGTCGGACCCCGATTACTCATCGAACGAGTCCGCATGGGAGACAGAGGACGAGGAGTCCCCCGACACCTTCAAGACTCAGTGCGTCCCATCGGACTCACCGCAGTCTGAACCCCGGAGTAGATCCCCTCCGGAGGATACCCGGTTCTCGGAGTTCGTCCGGGATATGGCCACTGCGTTGGCTATCCCTGAGGAGGAGCCTCGAGCCGAGGAGCTCGAGGCCCTGCAGTACAACTCTCCTCCGAAGGAGGCCTTTACTGTCCTGGTTCCTCCGATGCTGGAACGGCTCCTCTTCTGGATGTGGGAGGCACTGGCCTCGGCACCGGTTTTGAGCAAGCGGGTCAATTCCATCTATCGACTCCGGAAGAGCCCTGGCTTTCAGAAGGCGCAGCTACCACACCATTCCATGGTGGTGGAATCGGCCATGCATCGCCTGAAAAGTCAGAAGATGCACTCCGCGGTGCCCCCTGGCAGGAAGGCCCGAAACTTCGATGGTTTTGGTAGAAAGTGCTTCCAGGGCTCGATGCTTGCTTGCCGTGTCCAGTCTTACCCAGCTGTACATGGGCATGTACTGGCGAGACCTGGCCAAGGAGCTGGCCGGGTTCACTGCTGGTTTCTCCGGGGAACCCTTGCAAAGTTTCAAGTCCTTGTCCTTGGGGATCCGGGAATGCTCCAAGTTTATGTCCCGTGCTGCCTATGATGGCTTCGAGGCTTCGGCCCGTGTTGCGGCAGCCAGCATCGCGACTCGACGCCAGGCATGGCTGCAGTCATCGGACCTCGAGCCATGGGTTCAGGACAAGTTGGTCGATGTCCCTTGCCGAGGTGAGAACCTTTTTGGCAAGCCCGTGACCGAGAAGGACGCACAGCTCGAGACCGAGCACCTCACAAGGACAAGGCTGTCTAGAAAGACTTCTGCCCCTTCTCACAAAAAGAAGGGCTTGGGTAAAAAGCCCTTTTACCCGAGGAAGGGCACTGTCTACAAACAGTACCCACAATATCAGGCTGCCCAAGCTGCCCCTCAGGGTCAGCAAGCCAAGGGGCAGGGTAATGGGCCCCGTAAGCAGAGGACTCCCAAGCCTCCAGTCCCTGCTCCCACTCAGCAGGGTGGGGGGTTTTGACTCCTTAGGCATAGCCTCTCCGTCCCTGCTCTCCCAACCCTGCACAGGAGGTCGCCTAGCTCTGTTTGCCCACCAGTGGCCACTCATCACTGGAGACAGTTGGGTGTTAAGAATAGTCCGCAGGGGCTATGCACTCCACTTCCAACAACTGCCTCCTCCATACTTTCCAGTGGAGCCTGCAAGGCCTCCCCTGCACACAGATCTTCTCCTTCAGGGGCTGCAAGGTCTGTTGGTGGACAGGGCAGTGGAGCCTGTGCCTCCCCACTTACAAGGTCGAGGATTCTACTCCAGGTATTTCCTAGTACCCAAAAGAACCGGTGGCCTTTGACCTATTCTAGATCTCCGAAACCTCAACAAGTTCCTGGAGAAGGAAAAGTTCAAGATGCTTACTCTTGGAACCCTTCTGCCCTACCTCCAGCAGGGAGATTGGCTATGCTCCTTGGATCTAAAGGATGCGTATACTCACATCCTCATTCATCCAGACCACAGAAAGTACCTCAGGTTCATTGTGGGAGGAAACCATTATCAGTACAGAGTACTGCCTTTTGGCCTCACCTCCGCTCCCAGGGTCTTTACCAAATGCCTGGCAGTGGTGGCGGCCTACCTGAGAAATCTGGGTATCTTTGTCTTCCCCTATCTGGACGACTGGCTCATCAGGGGTCAGACGTGTCAGGAGGCCAGACAAGCCACACTCAGAACTATTGCTCTTCTTCAAAGCCTGGGGTTTGTCATAAATTTCGCAGTCCACTTTGCTCCCAACACAAAACTTGGAGTTCATAGGGGCAAGGTTGAACTCTCTGCTGGCAAAGGCATTCTTGCCAGAGAACAGAGCCCAAAGACTGATAAACTTGGCAAGCCAATTTCTCAGCAAGTCACTGGTCTCCGCCAGACTCTGCCTGAGGCTTCTAGGCCACATGGCTTCGACAGTACATGTGACCCCCAATGCCAGGCTCCATGTGAGGCCTGCACAGTGGTGCCTTCGGACTCAGTGGTCACAGTCCACCGGCAGTCTCAGAGACAGGATAAGGATGTCCAGACAGTTTCTGAATCCCCTCAGCTTGTGGCTGCATCCACCCAATCTGCTGCAAGGGCTGCCTTTTCAGATTCCTGGGTTGATAGTGGTATTGACCATGGATGCCTTCTTGCAGGGCTGGGGAGCTCATTGTCTAGGCAAGTGCACCCAGGGCCTGTGGTCTCCCTGGGAAGCCGCACAGCAAATCAATCTGCTAGAACTCAGGGCTATTCGGTTAGCCCTCAAGACTTTCTCTCCAGCCCTGGCTCATCAGTCTGTCCTAGTTCAGTCAACCAGGTAGCCATGTTTTATGTGAACAGACAGGGCGGAACTGGATCCAGGCTCCTTTGTCAGGAAGCACAGGACCTTTGCTTGTTTGCCCTCAAGCACAACATGCTTCTCAAGGCTGTATACCTCCCTGGCCAGGAAAACTACCTGGCCAACAGATTGAGCAGGATTCTACAGCAGCACGAGTGGCAGCTCCATCCTTTGGTGGTTCAGAAGATTTTCCTGAAATGGGGACTTCCATCCATAGATCTGTTTGCCAGTCCTCTGAACAAACAGCTGCCAAAGTTGTGCTCCAGGCAACCGCATCCTCTGCGGGTAGCAGCAGATGCTTTTCTGATTCCCTGGTCTCAGGGCCTCCTGTATGCGTTTCCTCCCACACCTTGGTGGCCCGAACTCTGTTCAAGATTCTTCAGGACAAGGCCTCGGTCCTGCTGGTGGCTCCCAGGTGGCTGAGACAACCTTGGTTTCCACTTCTGCTTCAGCTGGCAGTGGATCCCCCACTGCCTCTGGGGTTGCAACCCGACCTTCTCTCTCAGGATCAGGGTTTCCTTCTGCACCCCAATCTCAAAGCTCTCAATTTGATGGCATGGAGGCTGCAAGGGTAGTTTTTGCTCCCTGGGGCCTCCCTCAGGAAGTTGAGGAGGTTGTCTTAGCCTCTAGGAAACAGTCCACTAGGAAAACCTATGCTCTTAAATGGAAAAGGTTTTCCGTGTGGTGTCACCTACGTACAGAGGATCTCTTCTCCTGTACTGTACCAGTAGTGCTTCAGTACTTACTGCACTTATCAAATCAAGGACTTAAGTCCAATTCTGTTCGGGTCCACCTCTCAGCTCTAGCAGCTCACCCTGGTGGAAGGACATTCTCTGTCGGTTCACCCCTTGGTGTCCCGCTTTCTCAGAGGCTTGCTTTTGCTCAAGCCTCCAATCCGTCGTCCTGCTCCTGAGTGGGAGTTGAATGTGGTCTTGCAGCAACTGACTCGCCCACCTTTTGAGCCGATGGCTACTTGCCCTCTACGCTTCCTATCCTGGAAAACACTCTTCTTGATAGCCCTAACCTCGGCCAGGCGAGTGAGTGAACTTCAGGCCCTGGTCTGTGACAGGCCTTACACCAGATTCTACAAGAACAGGGTAGTCTTCAGGACTCATCCAACGTTCCTCCCAAAGGTTGTCTCCTCTTTCCACCTCAACCAAGAGGTGGGTCTTCCAACATTCTTCCCTAGGCCTCATGCAAGCCAGGCTGAAGCGGTCCTGCATACCCTTGACTGTAGGAGGGCCTTATCCTTCTACCTTGACCGTACGCAGGGGCATAGAAGGGCTACCCAGCTCTTCATATCTTTTGACCCTAATAATTTGGGGTTGGCTGTGTCCAAGCATACCTTGTCCATCTTGGGTGGCTGACTGTATCACCTGGGCTTACAAGGGGCTGACCTTCCTTTGCAGGGTCGGGTCACGGCCCATCGTGTCAAGGCAATGGCTGCCTCGGTGGCTCATCTCCGCTCTGTACCGTTGGTAGACATCTGCAGGGCTGCTACTTGGTCTTCAAGCCAGACTTTTGCGGCCCCCTACTGTCTGGAAAGGGAGTCCCGTAGGGACAGTGCTTTTGGCCAGGCAGTACTTCAGAATCTCTTTGAGGTTTAGGCAACTCCTGCCCTCTGTTGAGCCTACCGGTGGAGGTTCTGTCAGTGAAAGTCTTTCTTTGATGCTGGGACTAGAAGGAGTTCTCTTGTTCAGCCTGGGTTCCTGGTAGCCCAGAGCTAGGGAGTCACCCATATGTGAGGACTGACTTCCTGCTTGGTCCTGGAGAAAGAGTAGTTACTCACCTGTAACAGGTGTTCTCCAGGAGCAGCAGGAATCAGTCCTCACAACCCTCCCTCCTCCCCTGGGAGTTGCAGTTGTACGTAGTTTATTTTTACATTTTTGGGTGCTGTTTTTAGCTATGTCATTTGACTGAGCAAGATGGCACCTTTAGGTGGGAAGGGAACCGCGCATGCGTGCCTGCATTCCCAAAGGCTTTCATAGAAAGCTCGGGAAATGCTCCGCAAGGGCTCCATCGACGTCTGTCACCCATATGTGAGGACTGATTCCTGCTGCTCCTGGAGAACACCTGTTACAGGTGAGTAACTACTCTTTCCGGAAGGTGGCCCCGGAATCCTCAGCGGCATCCTCGGTCGTCCCTCCATTTTTGGGATCCTCCACTTTGGTTCCACGTTCTCAGCGGCACTCCGACCAGGGATCCCCTGAAGTGGAGCAGCATAAGAAGAAGGCTTCAGTTGCTGTCAGGGGCTCCGGATAAGCACGAGCGATCCTGTGCTCGGTCACTCAGCCCCCCTTGGTGTTCCTGAGAGTCATACAAGGAGCAGCCTTGAAAGGTACCTCAGACAGATACAGAGGCCTCCGGCAATGGCGCCCGATCTCCTGATTGTCGTCCCGGTGAGGACCCCCTCTCCTCCTCCATGCCAGACCTGTTAACCCCGGTGTTGGCGTCGCAGGATCCCACACTTGCGTGGGAGTCCCGAATGCTGGCACTAGAGTGCAGCATTTCTGCCACCTTAGCTGCCCAGCAGGCGCTCATGCCCAGCATGGCTGGCCCGTGCCTCGAGACCGAGGTTCCCTTGAGGGACTCCAAAATCCACCCTGGAAACCCCTGAGAGCCACGGGCCTCAAGAGGGTCCTTGGCGTCACTCGCTCGCCTTCCTGGTCCTTGGGAGTGTGATCCTCCAAGGCCTCTGGCTCCAAGTGGACCTCAGCCTCTGGACAGGGTAACCTGCCCGAGTCGGGCTCTTCCTCGGACCTTTCGGGCTGGGAGTCGGACATGGATACTTCCCTGGAGATCTGTGCCCACAGAGACCTCCCTTCGGATCCGTCCCCACCCGCCTGTCAGAGGCGTTCTCCGCCCAAGAGCACATCATTCATGGTGCTCGTGTGGGACATGGCAAGGGCCCTCAGCTTGGCTACGCAGACTGAAGAGGAGACGCGAGCTGAGGAGCTCGATAATCTACAGTATGAGTCCCGCCTCGGGAGTCTCTTACTGTCCCGGTTCCCCCCATATTGTCAAGGCTGCTCCTCCGCATGTGGGAGACACCTGCTTCGGTCCCCATTGTGAGCAAGCGCCTTAACGCCATGTGTAGAGTTCAGCATAGCCAAGGGTTCCAAAAGATCCAGCTTCCACACGCTTCCATGGCTGTGGAGTCAGCAGTGCAGAAGCAGGTAGGGAGTCGAGAGCCCTGGACACCCTGCGGTGTAAGGCCAATCAGAGTGCCATGCTTGCTTGCCATATCCAGGCATTCCAACTGAATATGGGCATATTCCTGCATGACTTCGCCAAGGAGCTCGGCAGTTTCGCCGTGGGCCTCGGGGGTGATCCCCTCCTAAGGTTCCAAACCCTCCTGAAATCCATCGCAGACTGTTTGAAATACCTCTCCCGCGCTGCATATGACAGGTTTGGGTCCTCCACCTGGGTGGAGACGGCTGACATCGGGGCTGGATGCCAGGCATGGCTCCAGTCTTTGGACCTGGAGCAGTGGGTCCAAGAGAAGCTCCTGGACGTCCCTTACCTTGGCGAGCAAGTATTCGGTAAACCTATGGACAATACGTGCGCTGAGATAGAGACAGATTTCGTGACTCAAACTCGTCTCTCGCACAAAATCCCCTCCCTCCCTAGGAAGAAACAGCAGACCAAAAAGCCACCTTTCCAAAGGAAGGGGCTCCCTTAACGGAGCTATTCACCTTTCCCGCCCACCTCTACACCGGCTTCCAGCAAGAAGGGCAAGGGAGGCACATATGGCCACCGTAAACCTAAAGGGCCTAACTGCCTGCGCCACCCCAGCGTACGCAGAGGTTTTGACGCCGTCAGCATAGCTTCTCGCCCCCTCCCCCCGGCAGCTCTTTCACTAGTGGAGGGACACCTGTCCCTGTTCCCCCAGAGTGGGCATCGATCACGTCGGACACCTGGGTCCTCTGGGTAATCCGCAACGGATATCGTCTCTGCCTGGACAAGGCGCCCTCCTCCCTTCTCCCCAGTGGAGCCTGCTTGGCTCCTCGCACACCAGACCTCCTTGCAGCAGAAACTGTAGAACCACCTCACCCAACGGGCGGTCGAGAATGTACCGCGGCACCTTCGAGGTCAGGGGTTCTACTCCCACTGCTTTCTCGTCCCAAAAAAGACTGGCAGCCTGCGCCCCATCCTCGCCCTCAGAATCCTCAACAAGTTCCTGGTGTGGGAGAAATTCAAAATGTTGTCGCTTGGCGTACTGCTGCCTTTCCTTCAGCAGAGCGATTGGCTATGCTCCTTGGACCTCAAGGACTCTTACGCCCACATCCTAGTTCACCCCCAGCACAGGCAATACCTGCACTTCAGGGTGCAGGGTGAACACTACCAGTACAGAGTGCTCCCCTTCAGGCTTGTGTTCGCACCACAGTTTTTCACAAAGTGCCTCTCCACAGCCGCTGCCTCCATCGGGCGGCAGAGCATACCCATCTTCCCCTACCTCGTCGACTGGCTCGTCACAGGGTCCTCGATTGGGAAAGCTCGCCTGGCAGCATCATGCACAATCCTTCTCAAGTGCCTCAGCTTCCTGGTCAACTACTCCAAGTACCACCTCGAGCAGGTGCAGACCCTGGAGTTCATCGGCGCGCGCCTCGACATGGTGCGGGCGACTGCCTTCCTTTCCATGGACCAAGCAGGCAGCCTTCAGGCCATGGCATCCCAGGTCCAAAACAGGGCTTGGGTCATGGTGCGGGCGATGCTGCGCCTCCTCAGCCACATGGCCTCCACAGTCCATGTGGTCCCCCACACCCGCATGCACATGCGGACAGCCCAGTGGTGCCTCAGGGCACAATGGAGCCAGGCCTTCGGCCACCTCAGAGACCCTGTCCGGGTCTTCCGCACTCTCAATGAATCACCGAGTTGGTGGTGGGACCCCCAAAATCTCCTTTGTGGAATGCCCTTTCAGACCCCGCAGCACAAGCTTGTCCTAACGACGGATGTTCCCTGCTAGGGTGGGGAGCCCACTGCGGCGCATTGTGCACCCAGGGGCAATGGTTGCCTGAGGAGTCTCAGCAGCAGATCAACCTGCTCGAGCTTCGGGCAGTCCAATGGGTCCTGAGGGCCCTCGATGGCTACCTGAGGGGGGAAGTTTGTGTTCGTGCAGACTGACAACAGGGTAGCCATGTTTTACATCAACAAGGAGGGGGGAACAGGATCATGCCGCCTCTGCTGAGAGGCGATGCTCCTTTGTGTTACACCAGTGTATGACCCTACGAGCAGTCTACCTCCCAGGACAGGAGAATGTCCTCGTGGGCAAACTCAGCAGGATCCTCCACCCACACGAGTGACACTTGGATCTGGAGTTTGCCGACGTCTTGCTCCATCAGTCGGGGACCCCCATCCATGGACCTGTTTGCCAGTCCGGCGAACACGCAGCTTCCCTGCTTCTGCAGCCCGGTTTCGCACCCGAGCAGGGTGGCCCGAATGCGTTCCTTTTGAGCCTGATCTCCGGCCTTCTTTATGCGTTCCCTCCCACTCCTCTCATTGCAAGGACCCTCCACATGGCTCAGTGAGACCGAGCTTCGGTGATCCTCCACCTCTCGAAGGCAGGGCTGAAATCCAGTTCGGTCAGGGTACACCTGAGCGCCATTTCGGCGAACCACCTCCTGGGGCAGCCCTTGGTCTCACACTTTATGCGAGGTTTACTGCTATCCAAGCCTCCCATCCGGCCTCCGCTGGCGGAGTGGGACCTCAGCGTTGTGCTGATACAGCTCATGCGAGCACCCTTCGAGGCGATGGCGACGTGCTCGCTTCGGCATCTCTCCTAGAAGGTGGTTTTCTTGGTGGCTTTGACCTTTACTCGCTGAGTAAGCAAACTTCAGGTCCTCATGGCTGAGGCTCCATATACCAGGTTCTATGGAAAGAGGGTGGTCCTCCGCACCCATCCCAAGTTCTTACCGAAGGTGGTCTCGGACTTTCATCTCAACCAGGAGATAGTCTTACCAACCTTCTTCCCGAGGCTGCATGCCAGCCAGACATCAGCAGTGTTGCATACACTCGACTGCAAGAGGGCTCTTGCTTTCTACCTGCAGCATACCCAGGTTCATTGCAAGTCCTATCGGCTTTTTGCTACCTACGACCCCAGTTGCCTGGGGTAGACAGTCACCAAGCACCCCATCTCTGTATGGCAAGCTGCATTGCCTTTGCCTAAGAAAAGGCGGGTGCCCCACTGGATCGGCGGGTCACCGGGCACGGCATCCGAGCCAAGGCAGTGTCGGTGGCTTTCTTGCACTCGGTGCCTCTAATAGACATCAGCCAGGCTGTGACCTGGTCTTCAGCGAACACTTTCGCTGTCCACTACTTCCTGAAGAGGGAGTCCTGCCGGGACAGCGCTTTCAGCCAGGCTGTACTCCATAATCTGTTTGGGGTATAAGCAACTCCTGCCCTTTGACCCTTCTTCGGCCACCGAGAGCTTCGCCCTGGGGACCCAAATACTCTGGCTCCTCTGGGCATTGACTTCTGCTCACAGCCTCGCAGAGGCGTTTTTGGGTTACAGGCTCGGTAGCCTGTAGCTGGGGGAGTCCCATACGTGAGGACTGACTTTCTGCTTCTTCCTGGAGAAAGCGTAGTTACTCACCTGTAACAAGTATTCTCCAGGGACAGCAGGAATCAGTCCTCACTACCCTCTCGCCTCCCCTAAAGAGGAGTTATTTTTGTCCTTCCCTTGCCATCTGCTGCTTAGGGCTGTAGCTAGGGGTACCTGACTGAGCAAGATGACACCTTTGGTCGGGAAGAGGACCATGCATGTGTGGCAGCAATCCCAAAGGCTTTGTTTGAAAGCTGGGGAATTGCTCCACGTGGGCTCCGTCAGTGCCGATGTCACCCATAAGTGAGGACTGATTCCTGTTGTCCATGGAGAACACCTGTTACAGGTGAGTAGCTACGCTATCCTTGTAGGACATTACCAAAATAATGAAGTTAGAGCATATGAGCAGAGAGGTTACAGTAAAGACAAAATTAGCCCAAATGCCTTTGAGTACGGAGCAGATAGTTTAAAGATTCCAAATTACCCCTGCCTACCGATAACCAGATTAATGTGAATAAAAAACAGTCTCAAATTCTTGAATGCAAATGCTAGAAATCTTAAAAAATAAGATGGGAGAGTTAGAATATATAGCACTAAATGAGAAGTTAGATATGCTTGGTATCTCAGGGACATCATGGAAGGAGAACAACCAGTGGGATACTCTGATGCTTGGGTACAAACTATATCGTATAGCTGGAGGGGTTGTGCTCTGCTAGAGATGACATTGACTCACAAAGGATTTAAAGTTTTGCAGGAAACAAAATTTGCTGTAGAATCCCTATGGATTGAAATTCTATGTAAAAAGGGGAAGGCGATTGGCAGTGGGGGTGTACTATCAACCGCCTGGCCAGAATCAATAAATGGATGATGAAATGTTCAAAGAAATCGGGGAAGCTAACAAAAATTACTGCACAGTAATAATAATGGGTGATTTCAATTACCACGGTATTGACTGTGTCAGTGTCACGGCAGGAAATACTAGGGAGATAGTTTCTAGATGAAATAAATGACTGCTGCTTGGAGCAGCTGGTTCATGAACCGACCAGAGGGGAAGCCATTTTGGACCTAGTCCTTAGTAGAATACCAGATCTGGTGGAAGAGATAAGTGTTGGGGCCACTTGGCAATAGTGATCATAGCATGATCACATTCGATTTAATTAATGGAGGAGGGATGGTAAGGAAATACACAGTACTACCTTTTAACTTTCGAAAGGTAGACTATGATAAAATGAGGAAAATAGTTAAGAAAAAACTAAAAGGAGCATTTGCAAAGGTTAAAGATTTACATCAAGCATGGGTGGTGTTTAAAAATACTATCCTGGAAGCCCAGCCCAGCTGTATTCCACACTTTAAGAAAAGTGGAAGGAAGTCCAAAAAACTGCCAGCATGGTTTAAAGGTGAGGTCAGAGCGGCTGCTGTTGCCAAAAAAGCATCTTTCAGGAAATGGAAAAAAGAGCCAAATGACAAAAACTGATAACAGCACAAACACTGGCAAGTTAAATGCAAGACATTGATAAGGCAGGCAGAAAGAGAATTTGAGAGGAAGCTTGCTGTGGAAGCAAAAACGCATAATAAAGACTTTTTCAAGTACATTCGTAGCAAAAAAAAAAAAAAAAACCTGAGTGTCAGTTGGACCATTAGATGATAGAGGGGTAAGAGGGGCACTAATAGGGGACAAGGCCATAGCAGAGAGACTGAATGATTTCTTTGCTTCGGTTTTTACTGGGGAAGATGTAGGGATGATACCCCTTGACTGAAGTGGTATTTAAAGGTGATACTGCAGAAGAATTGAAAGACATATCGATACAGCGGAAAGATGTATTACAACTATTTGATAAACTGAAGAGTAGCAAATCACCTGGACTGGATGGTATACATCCAAGGGTGTTGAAAGAACTGACATATGAGATTGCAGACCTGCCATTAGTAATCTGTGTACTATCATTAGAATCATCTGTAAATACCTGAAGATTGGAGGATGGCCAGTGTAATGCCAGTTTTTAAAAAGGGTTCCAGGGGTGATTCTGGAAACTACAGACCAGTGAGCCTGACTTCTGTACTTGAAAAAATGGTAGAAACCATCATAAAGAACAAAATTACTCAATATGTAGAAAGTCATGGCTTAATGGGAGACAGCCAACATGGCTTTAGACAAGGAAGATCTTGTCTTACTAATATGTTTTTTTGAAGGTGTGAATAAACAAACACTATATCAACTGACTCACCTTTGATTATCTGGACTTTCAGAAAGCCTTTGACAAGGTCCCTCATCAGAGACTTCTGGCAAAACTAAAAAGTCATGTGATAGGAGGCAGTGTGCTATTGTGGATCAGGAACTGGTTAAAAGATAGGAAGCAGAGGGCGGAGCTAAATGGCCAATTTTCCAAATGGAGAAAGTTGAATAGTGGAGTACCCCAGGGATCTGTGCTGGGTCCGCTGCTTTTTAACATATTCATAAATGACCTGGAAAATGGAATAACGAGTGAGGTTATCAGATTTGCAGATGACACAAAACTATTTAAAGTTGTTAAAACCCAAGAGGATTGTGGAAAATTGCAAGAGGATCTTGATAAATTGGAAGACTGGGCATCCAAATGGCGGATGAAATTTAATGTGGAGAAGTGCAAAGTTATGCACCTAGGAAAGAACAACCCAAACTATGGTTGCGCGATGCAAGGTTCCACATTGGGAACCACTACCCAGGAAAAAGATTTAGGCGTCATTGTGTTAAAAACCCTCCGCCCAGTGTGCAGTGGCGGCCAAGAGAGCAAATAGAATGCTAGGTATCATAAGGAAAGGAATGGAAAATAAAGCCAACGATGATATGATGCCTCTGTAGTGTTCCATGGTGCGACCACACCTTGAATATTGTCTGGAATTCTGGTCGCCGTATCTTATAGAATATAGCATTATTAAAAAAGGTACAGAGAAGAGACACCAAAATGGTAAAGGGGATGGAAGGATACTCCTATGAAGAGAGGCTAAGAAGCTTAGGGCTCTTCCACCTGGAAAAGAGACGGCTTGGGGGGAGATATGATAGAGGTCTATAAATTAATGAATTGAGTGGAAGATGTAAACGTAGATCATAAGAACATAAGATATGCCATTTTGGGTCAGACCAAGGGCCATCAAGCCCAGTATCCTGTTTCCAACCGTGGCCAATCTAGGTCATACGTACCTAGCAGTTTCCCCAAAAGACACAGGTTCCACAATGCCTGTACTGGTTTACGTCTTCAGAATATAGAAAGACTAGGGGACATGCAATGAAGCTACAGGGTAACCTATTTAAGACTAATAAGAGAAAATATTTTTTCACTCCACGTGTAATCAAACTCTGGAATTTGTTACTGGAGGATGTAGTAAAAGCTGTTAGTGTAGCTGGGTTTTATAAAGGTTTGGAGAAGTTCCTGGAGGAAAGGCCCATAAACCATTATTAAATGGGACCAAGGATATCAATGCTTGACCCAATACAAGCATTGAGGAACCTGTGTCTTTTGGGGAGACTGCTAGGTACTTATGACCTAGATTGGCCACTGTTGAAAACAGGATACTGGGCTTGATGGACCTTGGTCTGACCCAGTATGGCATATCTTATGTTCTTATGAAACAACCCACGATCACCTCATCGCAGCCCACCAAGCCGACACCTAGTTTTTGTTGGCTACTTGTCAGAAGGTGAGAGATCAGCACTTCCAAGAAACCTGGCATTTCATCACCAGTGGGTTCTCAGCATCATTCTAGCAGGATACAAGCTCAGTTTCACAGCCACCCCTCTTCAGACGTTACCTCCACCAAGCAAGAACCCCCCTCCCATCAGCTATCTATTCTCAAAGAAGAGATCTCCACATTGCTCCACAACTATGCCATCGAGCCTGTACTGGAATTAGAATGCACTTGGGGCTTCTAATTCAGCTTCTTTCTGATATCCAAAAAATCCGGAGGCCTTTGCCCCCATCCTCAATCTCCGGGACCTCAACCTCTATATCAAAAAAGAAAAGTTCAAGATGACATCCCTAGTCACTGTACTTTTTCTCTAGTGACAGAACAACTGGCTTGCCTCAGACGCCTACACCTATGTTTCCATTCACCCTTGTCACTGCAAATATCTCTGGTTCTGCTTCAAGATGCAGCACTATCAATACAGAGTTCTACCCTTTGGGCTCTCTTTAACTCCAAGAGTCTTCAGGAAGTGCCTGGTGGTCGCTGCAGTGCACCTTCACAAACAGGGCCTTTGTATTTACCCCTGCCTGGATGACTGGTCCATTTGAGGTCCAGATAAGACTTCGACTCAAATATCAGAACACATTATAACCTTGCTCCTCCAGTGACTCTGCTTCATCATCAACTTCTAAAAGTCCAAGTGCGAACCTTGTCAGCTTCTGGAGTTCATAGGGGCTCGCCAGAACATAACCAAAGCAAATTTGTACCTATCCTTCAGCAGAATCTCCATCCTGCAACAGTTTACTATCCCTCTCCTGGCCTCTCGAAGGGCTTCAGCATGCAATATCTTGCGTCTCTTGGGACACATGGCAGCCTTGGTACATGTGGTTCAGTTCACTCGCCTCTACATAAGATCCCTCCAGTGGCATCACAAGCTGAACTGGAATCAGCATAATCTCCAGGAACAAGCAGGAATGAGTCTTCACATATGGGTACCTCGGTACCGACGGAGTCTGCACGGGAATGCTCCCCAGCATCCAATCAGAACACTTTTGGAAGCATCCCAACACGCCTGCGTGCTGCCTTCCCGCCTTTCCCAACTGCCTCTCCTCAGTTTTCGTTTTTCTGCGGAGCCGGCAGGACATCGTCCTGTCACCGCAAAAAATTCTTATTTTTATTTTTTGGTTTTCTTGTGGTCGCGTCTGCCTTCCCCGACGCCACCGGTACTGCCGGTGTTTCTTTTCTGTTTTCTAATAATTTTTCCTTCATAAGGAATACTTTTTTCCTTCTTAGTGCTGATGTTTTTTTCTGGCCTGCTAGGCCTACTCTTTTTTTCCTCATGGAAGCGCCAGCCACTATCCCTAAGAAATGTTCAAACTGTGGCGGTACAAAATTCATTTTAGACACTCATAACTGGTGTCTGCCCTGCTTGGGTCCTGACCACTATCCGCTGGAGTGTCCCTCCTGCAACAGTATACTCGGAAGAAGTCTTCAGCATCGAGTTCACCTCGATACACGGTCCCCATTCAACTTCAGGGCACTGACCACCCTTTCTTCTTCACAGGATCAGGTAAGCCAAAAACAGTCTGTTAAGACTAGCCAGTCCTCAAGTGGTAGATCTGCACAGCATAGAGATGCCTCCGGCCTTGCCCTCGAGGATACACTGGCTTTAAAACCCCGGTGGGAGTCTTCGGCCTCCAAAGCCTTAGTGGGGTTTCAGGTTGTTCCTGAGGTTCACCCCTCTCTGAACATACCTGAGCCATGCTCGGTGGTGGCATCCACTTCGGGCGGTACCGATACCCCGGCATCGGCAATGGTGTTGGATGAAACATTCCTCACCATGGATCGTAGTGTGGCGTCCTCGGTACCTGCGGGCCGGTTGGATACGCTGCAGACCGATCTTCCTGTATCAGTATCGATCCCGGTACCGGTACTGGTACCCACGCCGGTACCCTCCAGATGTGCATCGATAGACTCGCTTCCCTCGATGCCGAGTCTAGAATCGATCTCCAGTCTGGATGACTGGGTACCGACTTGCCTTGGTACCGATACCGGATGGTACCGAAGGCACGGTTCCGATGATCCAGGTTGGGCACTCTCGGTTTTTTCAATACCGTTAGAGTTGTCACCGGCTGGCCTTTATCTACCGTTATCGGATACGGTGCCGGAGTCGGTACCGGTATCCACATTACCATTGCTGTCAGTACCTTCCATGCTTCTCTCATCAGGGTCGCTTCCCTCGGTACCGAGTTTGGAATCGATCCCAAGCATGGACGATGCCTTACCGACTGGCTGGTCCCGACCTCCTGCAGTACCGGCGACCATCCTCTAAGGATCCGATACTCCACCCTTTAGGGTCTTCTATTCCTCAAAATTTGGATAGATCCCTGGGTGCCAATGCTAGTTCTTCAACAGATCTAGCCTCTCCTCCTCTTTCTAGAGGATTTCCCTCTGAGGATTTTTCTTTCAAGCTTTCCTGATTGATATGGCAAAGTCACTTGCCATTTCTATACCTGGTCAGGATCCTGCACCAGGGAATACAGAATCCCTGTATATTCCCTGGAGTCCAAAGAAGAACATCATGCTTCCTGTGCATCAGACCTTGCAGGATCTCCTCTTACGAATGTGGGAAACTCCTTTAACGGTACCACCCCACCTTCTAGGGCAACTGATCTTCTATATAAGGTGCCCCCCTCTCCAGGGTTTCAAAAGACTCAACTTCCTCATCATTCCATTGTTGTAGAATCAGCAATGAGGCGTATTAAGAGTACTAAAAAGCACTCTTCTTATCCGCCAGGTCGTGAGTCTAAGACTTTAGATGTCTTTGGACGCCAAACCTTCCAGGCATCCATGCTTTCAGCAAGAATTCTCTCATATATTTTCTATATGGGATTATCTCTTGAAGAGGTCACACAGAAATTATTGCTTTTGACCCCTTTTCTTCAAGAGCCCAAAAGAGCAGACTATTCCTCATTGGTTAGTCATGCTCAAAATATCTCTAGGTTCCTTACTCGTGCTTCCCTAGACTCCTTTGAGTCTGTTAGCAGAACCTCTGCTATAGCTATAAGGGCACGACGTAAAGCCTGGCTCCAAGTTTCAGACTTTGACAAATGGACACAAGAAAGACTGGGAAATACTCCTTGCACTGGAGAAAATCTTTTTAACAAGGAGTCTTTACTCCAAGTTGCTCAGTTAACCACTGACATTGCTGTTTCCAAAGGCTGTTCTACGCCTTACTCTTTCCCAGTTGGTAGGAAATTTCCTAACAAACTTTCTTCCCCTAAGGGGAAAAAGTTTTATCCATCTTCTGCCCATCATACAGATGTTCCCAAACAGGGGAAACATCACACTGGTCTAAAGAAACCACAACCTCAACAGGATCAGCAAACCCAGCAGTCGCTGGGTTTCAGATAGATTATCATTACATCTCCTGGTTGCTGGTTAGAGTTTGCAGTCTGCTTCTTTTCACTTGAAGCATCTACACTAATTTCATCCTAAATTCTCATGGATCTCTCTTCACGAGACATCCTTTCTTTTTGCTCTAAGAGTCTTTATGATGATCATGCCTATAGTTAACAGGTATCTCCAGGAACAAGCAGGAATGAGTCTTCACATGTGGGTATGTCGGCGCCGACGGAGCCCGCACGGGAATGCTCCCCAGCATCCAATCAGAAAGCCTTTGGGAGCATCCCTCGCGCCTGTGCGGTGACTTCCCGCCTTTCCCACTGCCTCTCCCCAGTTTTCGTTTTTCCGCGGAGCCGGCAGGACGTACCTCCTGTCACCGCAGAAACTTTCTCTCTTAAATCCTTATGTTTTGTTTTCTTATGGTCGTGGCCGTTTTTCCCGCCGATACCGGCACCGCCGGTGCCTTGTTTTTTTCTTTTTTTTTTTTATTTCAATTTTATACAATTTACATAATATTCACCAAGCAAATATATGCAGTTCCATGCAAATACATAACAGGGTAATACAGAAATCCAGATAGAATAATAATAAAAAAAAAGAAAAACTCAACCACTAACAAAACCATATCCCCTATTATACATCTAGTCCTCCATAGGACAACCTCAATAAGGTTCCAACAAAGAAATAAACAGAGAAACAAACAGGATAAACCTAAATCATCTTATGAGCATAGAATAATTCACATGGCAGCCAATACAGGAGCTAACCCTCACCCTCCTGTTCCCTTGCCTGAAGAAATTTCAAAAGTTGCATAGGTTCAAAAAACATGAAATGTTTAGTTTGATATAACAATGCACACTTACATGGATACCTCAATTTAAATTGGGCACCCAGGGCGGTAACTCTCTGGCGTAAAGCCAGAAATTCTTTCCGCCTCTTCTGGGTATCCCTCGACAAATCAGGAAATAATAAGATTTTTGAACCCATAAACAAAGAAAAAGATAATCTACGGAAATAAAGCCTAAGGACCGTATTGCGATCGGATTCAAAGGCAAAGCTGACTAACAAAGTTGCCCTAGAGGTCACAACTTCCAAGGAAGACTCTAAAAATTCAGACAATTCCAACTGGCCCTGTCCATCCCTCCCCCCTGGGCCCCCCTCAGTCACACAACCAGAAACAACAGCAACATATTGAACCCTAACAATAGGTGGTAAATTATCTGATGGCATCAGGAGAACCTCAGTGAGGTATTTACGAACAAGAACCAGGGGTTCCAACAATGGTGACCTTGGAAAATTTAAAAAACGCAAATTATTCCTCCTTAAGGAATTGTCCATGAATTCTAACCTCCTTAATGCAATCAAACGTTCCTTGGAAACAGTCTCACCCACAATACGCAAATCTTCCACTTTTGTCTCCAGAATTGCTAACTTTTCAGCCTGCTCAGCACACTTTGCTTCCACAGCAGTACAGCGTCCTTTAACCAAAGGAAATTCTTGCGATAAAGCACCCACCACTGGAGCAAGAGATGTTTGGAGAGATGAGATCGCCTCCCATAAGCAGTCCAAAGTCACCTTAGCTGGTTTCTTCAAGCCGCAAATCACCCGCATCTCACTCGCTCCTGGCAAAATGATTTTCCGTCGGGCACCTCCCGAAACTTCCTCGTTGGAGTGCACCTTCTCCACCACTCCAGTGCAATAATTACCAGAGCTCGACGCCATTAGAGAGGAGGAGCCCCCATGCATGGCCTCATCCTCCTGACCCGGAGGCACTCCCGCGTCTGCTCCCTCCTCCCGACCCCCACTGGGTTGCGGCGGCCACAACTGGACTGGACTAAGATCCACTCCATCGCTGCTCAGCTCCTCCAAACCACACGGAGGAGCCGCTGAAGCCATGTCAGCTGGACGCGGGGTACAGAAAGAAACTATCGAGGGTTGCACTGAGCCGCCTGAGGGTGTTGAGGATACCGGGGGCTTCGATGCAGATTGCTTCCTCTTCTTCCCCATTAGCGTGGCGTCCAACTCGCAGCCTCTCCACACTCCGACAGCCAGCGTCTACTCATCCGCCATCTTGGAACCTTGTTTTTTTCTTTTAACCACTTAGAGGTCTTTTTCTCCTCAAGTCCCTTCTGAGGCCTTCCAGGCCTTTCCAGCATGGAGCCTTCTTCCCCTAAGAAGTGCCTCCACTGTGGAGACTTAGGGGCTTGTTTACAAAGCCGCGGTAGCGGTTTGCGATCGTAATCGGAGCCGCGGCCCCATTGATTTCAATGGGGCCGCGGCTGCGATCGCGAACCACTACCGCGGCTTTGTAAACAAGCCCCTTAGTCTTCTTTTTAGACTCCACCACTTGGTGTATATCCTGTTTGGGTCCTGACCCTTTTTCCCCGGTCCATCGGGCTTTGGGGTTGGGAGAAGACCCTCTCTTTTTCGGGTATCCCTCGATGCTGTTTTTCCTCCTGAGGTGAGGACATCGATTTATTCTTCTCCCCAGGATCAGGTAACCCGCAAACAGTCTGTTAAGACTAGCCAATTCTTGAGGGGTAAGTCTCATGCCCAGCATGACGACGGCTCCGGCCTTCCCCTCAAGACCCCTTTGGCAATAAAACCCCGGCGGGAGTCTTCGGGCTCCAAAGCATTCACGGGGTTTCAGGTTGTTCCTGGGGTTCGTTCCTCAAAGAACATACCTGAGCCATGCTCGGGGGTGGTATCCGCTTCGAGCGGTGCCGATTCCCCGGCTTCGGCGCTGGCGTCGAGTGTGTCACTCTTCGCCAAGGATCGTCAGCTGGTGTCCTCGGTGCCTTAGGGACCGATCGATTTGACCCAGACTGGCCTTCCTGCATCCCAGCCACAAGTGGGGTTAGTTCCGGCTTTGGATGGGGCCGATTTCCTGGCATCGATGCCGGTGTCGAGTGCTCCGTTTGTCACTGGGGATCGTCATCTGGGGTCCTCGGTGCCTTCGATCGATACGACCCAGACTGACTTTCCTCTGTCCCAGCCAGCTGCGAGGTTGGTTCCGGCTTCGAACGGCGCCAATGCCCCGGCATCGGCGTCGGTGTCGAGTGTTCCACTCTCCACTGGGGCTCAGCGTCGGGTATCCTGGGCCTCGGGGCCGAGCGATACGCCCCAGGTGGCTTTTCCTCTTGCTACGCCATGCTCGGAGGGGGTACCGGCTTCGGGCGGTACCTATACCCCGACATCGGCGCCGGTGTCGAGTGTTCCTCTCTTCGCCGAGCGGTGCCTTCGGCACCGGTCGATGCGATTCCGATTAACTTTCCGGGATCGGTATCGCCGACACCACCACCGACATCGGTGCCCTCTAGACGGGCGTCGATAACCTCGCTCGGTTCGATGCCCAGTCTAGAATCGATATCCAGTCCGGATGACTTGGTTCCGACAGTTTTCGGAACCGATCCTTGTCCCTTCCGGCTACGCAGTACGGTATTGATGTCGACTCCTGTAGTTCCATCGGTGCCTTCGATCCTTTCGATTCCTAGCTTGGAATCAATACCGGGAACCGACGATGCAGTACTAACTGCCTCGAATCGGAACTGTCGGTATCAAAGCTCTCTGGTTGCCTCGGTATCACTTTGGCAGCCGCCGCTGCCGGCTCCGAGGGCATTGCCGTCCCCGATGTCGGTATCGATGTCGACTCCTGCAGTTCCATCGGTGCCATCGATCCTCTCTATGCCTAGCTTGGAATCGATACCGGGAACCGACGATGCAGTACTAACTGCCTCGAATCGGAACTGTCGGTATCATTCTCCATCTAGCAGGATTCCTTTGGTGCACCAGTCCGGTAGGTCTTCTGGTGTTCAAGCTGATCATTCAACCTCAGCCTACCCAGGAATAGTTCCTCTGGGAGTTCCTTCTTTTCAGGAATTTCTCCTTGACATGGCAGGCTTTCTTGCCATTCCTATTCCTGGCCCTACTCTTAACCAAGGTCCTGCAGAAAAAGCAACCATGATGCTTCCTTTACATCCTTCTTTGCAGGACCACCTTCTGGGGATTTGGCAGTCGCCTTTAAAGGTTCCTGCACCTTCTACAGCCATGCATGTTCTGTATCAGGTGCCCCCCTCTCTGGGGTTTTCAGAAGAACCAACTTCCGCATCATTCCATTGTAGTGGAATCGGCAATGAGGAAGGTCAGAAGCAAGAAGAAGCATTCTTCTTCTCCTCCAGGTCGTGCATCTAAAGCACTTGATGCCTTTGGGCATCAAATCTTCCAAGCTTCCAGAATTATTTCATATATCTTTTATATGAGTCTAACACTTCGGGAGGTCACAGAGAAATTATCCCTTTTGTCTCCTTTTTTGTCAGAACCTAAGGCCTCTGACTATTCCTTGCTTCTTAATCATAGCAGGAATATCTCTTGGTTTCTTTCTCGTGCTTCTCTAGACTCTTTTGAGTCTGTTAGCAGGTCCTCTGCTATTGCCATTGGAGCACGTCATACAGCCTGGCTGCAGGCTTCAGACCTGAGCAGATGGGCACAACATACACTGGGTAATTCTCCGTGTACTGGAGAAAATCTTTTCAATATCGAGGCTTTACGTCAGGTTGCTCAGTGCTCCACTGACTTTCCTAGTCCTGGAAACCATCCTAAGCCTTCTTTTTCCCCAGGATGTAGGAAATGTCCTACCAAACCTTCTTTCCCTAAGAAAAGAAAGTTTCATCCTCCTTCATCCTGATCTGAAGTTCCCAGGCTCTCACCAGGATAATCATAACCGGCAGCCATAGGCTCCTGTATGCTGCAGTCTACAATTAACTTCTTCTTACCAGAAGTTTTTCTTCCAACTCTACACTGGGTTGTCTTTTCAGTATGCTTTTGTCCATGGGTCACAGTATTCTCCCTTTCTTATTGCTATAAAGGGAGATCACCACTATCCCATGATAGCTTTTGTCCCCACATGGACATTCTTTCCTTCTGCTGACTTACCATATGGTACGTCACCTTCAACCCCTCTCTTCCAGGGTTTCCCCTGCTTGAGTCGGTACCATACTGGAACGTCTCTCTTTCTTTCCAGTGTAGGCTTCCTGTTATCCTTCAACGCATGTTCTGGACAACTCCTCAGACAGGGCCGGAATATCCCCGCTCCCTTGATCTGTCTTCTCCCTGTTTCATACAGGAGAATCCCCTCTGCTATCTTGTTCAGTTGCTGTGCGTGCAGGAGTTCCAGTGCGTACTTTAATGCTTCTGCACGCTGCTCTCAACTATCTGCGTGCTGACACTCACTGCAGGTTATCTTCTCCTGGCCATGTCCTTATCGAGGATGTGGCAACCTGTCGACTTCTGTCAGTCCCATCTCCTGCACAATGCTCTCTGCAATCGTCAGAGAGGCCTCCCACTATGGGCCCTTGCCATAGAGCATTGGACTTTGTCTCTGAGGGTCTTCCATATAATAGAAGAGGCTTATATAGTCATTTCATGGCTATCTAGATAACACAGGTACACTACCAAAAAACTGCCTCCAGTTTTGCACCTGATTCCTATAGATTTTGGGGTGCTGAATCCAGGAAAAATAGCCAAAATGTTCCATCACGTCACGTTTTCTTGCAAAATTAGATTTCTTACCCATATAAGGAATGTTCACATAATTTCTTTTTAGCCGACTGCAGTTTATTTTCTTGGCCCAAAATAGAGGTTGTAATGGTTAACTAACTAGAAACACTCCCTCATGATATTTTAGAGTGTTTTGTATTCATTTTATACATTAACAGGACAATTGGGAGGCGGGGGGCTAAATCCAGTACTCGCGCTGGCGCATGTTCTTTCCTGTTCGCCTCGTTCGCGCTCGCTCAAACACGGTGGTTGCGACATGAACGTTCCTGTCAAATTTCAGTTTCTTGCAAGTTCATTATTACCTTTTGTTTGCTCAGTCGTAATCCAGCTTTATTCCGAAGTGGTTCGCTACAGTTGTAGTTTGCAGTGCTGTGTATTTGTGATGGCTCACAGAGCCAGAGGTTGCATCAACTCTTCGGACAGTTTTTGTTTTATTTGTGGGGAATATACCGTGAAAAAGCGGCAGAGGAACATTTCTGCACTTATTAAAAAAGTATATTTCGCCTATTTCGGTTTGAAGTTAGGCGATCAAGACAAACCGTGGGCTCCTCACAAAGTGTGCAAGACATGTGAGGAAGATCTACGCTTATGGATGAAAGGTAAAAAACAAGCATTTCGTTTCGGAATACCTATGATGTGGCGTGAACAAAGAGACCACAGCAGTGACTGCTATTTTTGCTCTTGCATTGTGAAGGGATACAACTTAAAAAATAAGAACGTAATAAGTTACCCCAACCTTCCCTCAGCAATTAGGCCTATGCCTCATAGCAACGAAGTACCTGTGCCTGAACCACCAAAATCTTTGGATCATATTTGTGTGGACGGTTCTGATCATGATGAGACTCATCAGATGGCTTTTCCCGATGAGTCCAGTACTTCCGAGTTTGAAACTGAACCAGATCCGAAACCTGAACTTTTCTCTCAAGCTGAATTGAATGATTTAGTCCGGGATTCAGGACTCCCAAAAGATGCTGCCCAACTGCTAGGTTCTCGGCTTAAACAGAAAAATCTATTGTCACCAGGAACAACTTTTTATTGGTACCGCAACCGCGAGACACAATTTTTGAAGTATTTCAGCAAAGAGGAAGATTTGGTATTTTGCAACGATATATACGGAGTGATGGAAAAGTTTAAACTCAAGTATGATCCTGCTGAATGGCGGCTTTTCATTGATTCGTCAAAAGACAGCATAAAAGGTGTTCTTCTTCATAATGGCAACACATTCGCTTCAGTTCCTATTGCTCACTCTGTTATTCTCCAAGAAAAATACGAGAATTTGGCCCTGATTCTTCAGAAGATTCGTTATGATGAGCATAAGTGGATGATTTGTGGAGACTTTAAAATTCTATCCATGCTATTAGGGCAGCAATCCGGTTTCACCAAATATCCCTGCTTCCTTTGCTTGTGGGATAGCCGGGCCCGCGACCTACACTGGGGGAAAAAAGACTGGCCAATTCGGGAGTATTTGAGACCCGGTGAGAAAAATGTTCTTCATGAGAGCTTGGTACCTCGTGATAAAATTCTATTACCACCTCTCCACATTAAGTTGGGTCTCATTAAGCAATTCATCAAGTCCCTTCCAAAAGATGGTGAGTGCTTTCGGTACCTTTGCTCAAAGTTCCCCCGACTTTCTGAAGCAAAGCTAAAGGAAGGAGTGTTTGTTGGCCCTGATATAAGGAAACTCATTTCAGATGGAGCATTCGCTGAAACGATGTCTGAGAAGGAAAAAGAAGCCTGGGATTCCTTCAAGGATGATGTTCTCAAATTCTTGGGGAACAGGCGGGATGAGAACTATAAGGATATTGTTGCCAGGATGCTCAATGCCTTCAAAGAACAAGGCTGTAACATGAGCCTGAAAGTCCATTTCTTGCACTCCCATGTGAACTACTTTCCCGAAAACTTGGCGTACAGTGAAGAACAAGGTGAAAGGTTTCACCAGGACATCAAGGACGCAGAGAGAAGGTACCAAGGAAGATGGAACACCACTATGATGGCTGATTTCTGCTGGTTGCTGCTGCGGGAAACCCCAGATGAAAAATACGCCAAGCAGCGCACCAAGAGAAGCATTCGGGGGAAGAAGAAACGGGCCCACCAGGAGATTGATTGACCCAAGAATGACTTTAAAATCTAAACTGTGTTGACAAATATCGTGTTTTTACTAAACTTTGAAATAAAAATTTGCTAGTTATTACCACAGTGTCGGATCTCATTTATTAGAATTTTATTTTCACACCATCGGGTGTTTGTCTTCATGTATTGCAATGGTGCGGTTTGCGTTTTCTATTCTTACATACATACCTGTACAACATTTTTTGCACATTTCTTTGCTTTGTGTCTAACCTCGCTCGTATATGCTCAATGTTTGTGCACATGTATGTGGCTGTTTTAAGTGCAGACAATTTTGCTACCATCACAGTGTGTTTTGTTGACATTACTCTATTATTATGTGCTGCCTTGTTACAATTTTCTTTATTCTTATTTGAATAACTGCTAAACAATTAGTATAAAGAATTCATCCAAGAAACGTTTATCTCGATCGCACTCAATCTGAAACGTTCACCTCAAACTGCTAACCCAATGTAGCAAAAAATCTGTACGTGATGGAGCAAATTGGTTACCAGATTTGGATTCAGCGCACCAAAAAACGTAAAAATCAATCGAAACATTAGAGGCAGTTTAAAAAAAATTTTTTTTAGTGTACCTGTGTAATTATACCCTCTTGTCTTCCGTTGTGATGCAGAAGACAAGTTTGTTCTGCGTGAATGTCCAAGGAGCTCCCAATCTGGCAGGAATCCCCCCCCCCCCCTTTTTCCTTACAGCTTGGCATTATGTTTCTGCTCCACTTGGACAACGCATACTTTTTTACTGTACATGATACCCCTGGGTCCCTTGGCTGGGTCATCCTGGTATCTTGGTCTATGCGTTTTCTGTCCTTGGGACGCATCAGCAGCCTAAAGTGCTCCTGACGTGCTCTCCCCAGACTGATATTGTGCTCTGTTCTTCACGCAACTATACTGCTAATTCCACTGATCTGCATCCCTGTACCACAGAAATAGATTCTCTATACTCTTCGGGTGGTTTTCGCCCCCTACTATTAGATGAAGTTTTTTGCATCACATTTCCCATGTGGATGTTTCTTCTGTGGCCCAGTTGAAGGCAGTATAGTTTTCCTGTATGTATGTGTCCTATGCATACATGTTTTTTGTACCCTGGGTGGGCATAAACCATGCCCATCTATATCTATATATAGCTATATATGTCACACTTGTCTAGACATATATATTCACATCTGTATTGATATGTATATAGTTTCATATGTGTATATATATATGTGTATATATATATGTGTATATATATATGTATGCGCTTTTTGGGAGATGGTCATAGCACCCTGTGTATTACCCACTATCTTTCTAACTGTCGGTACTAAAGTTTTTTTACTTTCTAAGGGGTCCAGACAGTCCGCTTGCCTATTATCATGCGGCTCGGTAACTGGGTCCAGTTATACTCACAATTATTGCTGTGGCGTCAACAGCTTCTATTTTTGTTATCTACCTCCTTATCTATGAGGTATCAAACTTCATTGTCTTCCTATTTCTTATTGGCTAGGGAAGACAGTGTACATCTTCAGTGTTCCGGAGTTCCCTCCTGTTTTCCCTGGGAAAAGGGGTTTTTTCCATACCTTCTCTTCCCTTCCGGACTGGGCTAATTCCAGATCGGTCAGTCTTATTCTTTTAATCCTCAATGTTAATAACTGTGCCTAAAAGAGTTCTCAGCTTTTTCACATAAAGCTTTCCATTGAAGACCTGCCGTTCTTCTCCTGCTCCAGTTGACACCTGGGTCACCTGCCCATTCCAGATTTGGAACTTCGTCCTCACTGCTGTGAAGTTCCCTTGAAGATTCCGCTACTGCGTCTACAGTACCTTCCATCACAGTTCTACTTCCTACAATCCAGTAGGTAAGCTCTATATGGTACTAGTTCATTAAATGCTTTAATGATACCTGACATGCATTCTAAAGACTCATCTCCCTGTGGTCTTTAGTTTTTTTTTGTTCCTCTGCAACTCTTCTCTCCTCAACTCCTACCCCCCGTCCCTCAGGGGATGCCGGGGATCAAGGTTGGGAAAATGCCGTCCTGTCCAGGGATACGCATTTTATGGGATCTCCCATGGCACCCTCAGCTAGGGAGTCCCCACATGTGAAGACTCATTCCTGCTTGTTCCTGGAGATAGCACAGTTACTTACCTGTAACAGGTGATCTCAGGGAACAGCAGGAATTAGTCTTCACAACCCTCCCACCTCCCCTAGGAGTTGTATCTATCTATTTCCTTTCCTCTTCCTCTCCTTCTGTCTCAGCTATGAAACTCAACTGGGGAGAGGCAGTGGGAAAGGCGGGAAGTCACCGCGCAGGCGCGAGGGATGCTCCCAAAGGCTTTCTGATTGGATGCTGGGGAGCATTCCCGTGCGGGCTCCGTCGGCGCCGACATACCCACATGTGAAGACTAATTCCTGCTGTTCCCTGAGATCACCTGTTACAGGTAACTAACTGTGCTTTCTCTTCCTCCTGGGAAAAGAGAAGTGACAACTGTCAATAAGACAGTTCTTCCCTGTACTAGCATGTATCATTTTACCTTTTAGAGACTTACTACATAGTAAGTCTCCTTCAACTGTCTTACCTCCCTCTTACTACAACATTCAGTTTGTAAGAGTGGCTCTATTACACTGGTAAGCCCCTATGGTCCTGTACCTATTTTCACAAAGGGATTTTCCCTTCCAGAGTTGTCTTTTTCATCTTCTTACTTTAGGGCAGCTTCTCAGACAGTAAGGAGGTCTTACCACTCCTACTTATGTCTGTTGCTTCTTTTTCCAATCTAAAAAAAACAAAAAAAGTTTTTTTCCGCCTCCCTGGTAGTTGCTGCAACTGCAGCAATTCCTAGTGGTTAAGCCACTGGTTCTGTTCACCACACAACCAGGGTTTCTCCTCCACTAGCAATGCTTCTGGCCTCAGTGCTAAACCCAAAACAGGTCATCAACCTTTTTTGGAAATCCTATTATCACAGAATTGTTGGTTTGACTTCTATTCTTCGCCATCTCCAATTCCCTTGTTTTTGGCAGAATAGTTTGTTACCTACTGGCTTTAACCAGCCAGTTTTCTTTTCTAACCAACCTGTAACATGCTCTCTGCAACTCTACAAAGTAGCTTTGCACTATGGGCCCTTGCTAGAGAGCATTAGTATCTTGCCTAGCAGATAATCCTAGATGGTTAGGAGGGGTTCACCCAGTCATGTCCCATGACTGGTAGGTGTTTCCTACCCTTACCATCTCATCTAAAATCTCTTTTCGAGACAAAAGACATAGGCCTTACATCATGTGAAAACCTAAAGCATGGCCAATTCCCCGGCTTGGTCCATATCCCCTTGGACGTCCTGCCAGGGATACTTTTCTTTCAGTTGCAGCTCAAGGACGCCTGATACCCATCTTGCCCTCATAGGCGGGTCAATATGGTATCTTATTCCAGTGGCGTCCTCTATCCATTCACCATACTGCAGTTCTAGAGAAATCTGGACTTGCTGCCTGCAGACTGAAGTTATCTTCTGCATTTTTCACGTAGGCCATCCTGGTTATTCAAGAGCTTGAATTCTTGAAGGAGTCTAGACTCCTCCTTGTCAGGGAGACCATTCCTCTGACTCTGTCGCTTATAACCAGGGAAAGAAGATTCTCTATACATCTATCCAAGCAGGTATCTCCCTTCTTGCTATTAGATGAATCTTCCCTCTATCCCCATATCCCTAGGGGATCTAGTTATATAGCCATGTCTCCATCTACTACATGGAAACCTATGTCTATATATATATACCTGTTGAGATATATCTTCTAGGTAGATAGGTATCTACATGCTTATCTATCTCTGTCTAGATTCATATATCCATATATTCCTATAGGACTCTGACAGATGTGCAGCACTACCCCTATCAATGCTGTGCCAGCATGCTTGGGGTTTTTACACATATAACCACTCTCTGTGGTAATTAACAAATTTGTTGCTTCTCTAACCATAACCTTTCAGGTTTAGGTACCTCTGAAGCTTTCGATGTACCTATCTAATGGACCTCATCTAGGAAAGACATCACAGATTTTCAGTTAATCTAAACCTATAACGCTTTGTAAGTCTGTCCTTACTTGTTATCGGATATAGGGGTCTCCCCACCCCTTCTCTCCAAATCGGTCATTTTTCCTTTTGGTCCTAGCATTGTACGGTTCTTTGACCAAAAGGGCTTAAGCTTTATCTAATAGTACCCTCTGCGTTTCCCGCAGAAGCCCTACCTTATTGTACTACCCCAGTTTTCCCCTGGGGCTCTTTTTCACCCTGATGGGTTCTGACCTCCACTTGTTTTTTCTACAGTTTATTACCTCTACTTCACAGTGAGGTACTCCTTGAGGATCTTCTACTGGCTCTTCTAATAGATCCATATGAACCTCAATAGACTTTTACAATACCACCAAGGGAGGTCCATATTAGAATATTACATTCATTATTTTACTACTAAATGTAATCTGTACAGGATCTTCCTCCATAGAAGACCTGTTCTAGTCCAGCTGTTCCATAGCACCTTTTCTATAACTCAACTCCTACCCTCCATCCCCAAGATGCCTGAGGTTCGGAGGAGTAGCATGGCTCTTTTTAGATTTGCTACATGCTTGGACTCCCTCTGGGCATCTTAGCTTGGGGAGTCCCCATATGTGAAGACTCATTCCTGCTTGTTCCTGGAGATAGCACAGTTACTTACCTGTAACAGGTGATCTCTGGGAACAGCAGGAATAAGTATTCACAACCCACCAACCTCCCCTAGGAGTTGCTTTTTCTCTATCTCTCTCTTTCCCTTTCTTGCTCTCTCTCTCTCTTTGCCTCAGCTTTAAAACTTAACTGAGGAGAGGCAGTTGGGGAAGGCAGCACACAGGTGTGTTGGGATGCTTCCAAAAGCGTTCTGATTGGACGCTGGGGAGCATTCCCGCACAGACTCCGTCGGTACCGACGTACCTATATGTGAAGACTTATTCCTGCTGTTCCCAGAGATCACCTGTTACAGGTAAGTAACTGTGCTTTCTGTTCCTTTTAATGCCACGTTCTCTGTCCTGACCCATTAACCAATTGTGACAGTTCCTTCTGTGGTGGACGCTACCGTCCGGCCTCACAGAGGGATGTCCTTTTCTGCAGTAGTCCTATCAGCTTACTCTCGCCACAGATGCCTCCCATATGGGCTGAGGTGCTCATCTGCTGCATCTTACCACTCAAGATCGTTAGTCCAGCAGACAGTCTCCTTTGTACTTTAATCTACTGGAGATGTGTGCAGTCTACTATGCCCTTCAGGCCTTCCAATTTTGGATCCGCATCAAACCGCTTCTGGCACAAACTGACCATCAAGTCACTATGTTCTACATCAACAAACATGGCGGCTCTGGTTACCTCCAGCTTTGCTGCAAAGCCACCCGCTTATGGCTTCTGCCTAATCCCTCGATGTCTTCCTCATCCAGTCCATCGGAGTCTTCCTCACTGCAGTTTATCTCCCCAGGGTTCAAAATGAGCTGGTGGACTTCCTCAGTTGCCACCTCAATCCTCACGAGTGGTCCCTCGACCCCAAGGTTCTTTCCCCCATCTTCCAGGCCTGGGGATGCCCAAAGTGGATCTCTTTGCATCAGATGACAGCACCAAGTGTCCGCTCTGCTGCTCCTTTCGTCCTAGCTCAGATAGATGGGCAGCAGATGCTTTCCTCCTCTCTTGGACAGATCGCCTTATCTATGCTTTTCCACCCTTCCCACTCATTCCTTGAACACTGCTTAAAGTTCGTGCAGACAGAGTGACTGTAATCCTCATCACCCCTTGATGGCACAGACAAATGTGGTACCCATATGTCCTTGAAATCGCTCAACATAGTCCCTGGCCTCTTCCGCTTCATCCCTTCTTACTAACTCAAGCCATCTCCAACCCAATCTCCAATTGCTTGCTCTAACCACCTTGAAGTTGAAGGGTTAATGGATCCTGTCTATTCCATGCCAACTGAAGTACAAGCTGTACTCCAGTTGTCTTGGCGCCCCTTAATGCAGCGATCATATAATTCTAAATGGACTCGTTTCTCTCACTGGACTTCGGCACGGGCTTTGAACCCTATTTCCTGTCCCCTCAGTCATGTCCTCGCTTATCTCCTTCATCTCTCTTCTGGACTGCAGACTTCGTCAGTTTATAATCTCTCTGCCATAGCTATGACTTATCGGCATGTGAGTGGCAAGCTGATCTCCATGCGTCCTTTAGTCTCCCGGTTCATGAAAGGTCTGGTGAACACTAAGCCTCCTCGGAAGCCTCCTGTCCCAGTGTGGGATCTCAGTGTGGTCCTCTCAGTACTCATGCGGCCCCCTTTTGAACCCCTGGAGTCTTCTTCATTAAAGCATCTCACTTGGAAAAATATCTTTCTAGTCACTATTACCTCTGCCAGACATGTTAGCAAACTCAGGCTCTAGTTCACTATTCTCCATATACTCTGTTCCTTCATGATTAAGTTCTATTATGTATCCATCCCATGTGGTCTCCAGTTTTCATCTCAGTCAACATGTTGCGTTTCCTGCCTTCTTTCCAGCGGCACAGCCGGATTCACCTGAGCAAGCACTACATTCTTTGGGCTGCAGAAGAGCTTGCTGTACTATCTACAAGCTACCAAACAGCTTCGCCAGTCTTCCCAGCTTTTTGTCACCTTTTAACCTTAACAACCCAGGCAGACCTGTATCTAAGCATCCCATCTCCTGGATCGTGGACTGTATTTCTTTTTCTTACGTTCAGGCAGGTCAAGCTCCATCCGGATGAGTAGGCCCCCACCATCTTTGTGCTACTGCAGTTACTGTTGCTAACTTGGCTGCCATTCCTTCTCAAGAGATCTGCAAGGCTGCCACATGGATATTTGTATATACTTTCACAAAGCATGACAGCTTAGATCGCTCTTCAGCCATGGACCTTGCCTTTGACTAGGCTGTCCTGCGTAACCTCTTTGCCTAAGGACTCCACCTCCCAGTTTTTACCTGGGCTACCCATACTAATGGACTTTGCAGCAGCTCTGAACTCACCTAGAGTGTGCCTGCATCTTTCTGCTTGTAAACGGAGAAAGTGTAGTTGCTTACCTGTAAAGGGGGTTGTCCATATACAGCCAGGGGTATGCAGCCCCACTCACCTACCTGCCGTCTCTTCACATAGGACTACTATTTTCTCCCAACGTCTGCAATTGCTACCACTGGTTGTCCTGCATCCTGTTCATCATGTCATGTAACCTACAGCATCTGATGAAATCCAGCTGCCTCACTTGTCTTCACAACAATCTCCTGTAGCTGTTCTTTTACCTGCTTTGAGTGCTCAAACGCTGCACTTGCTTGCTTTGGAAATTTACTGAGAGAACAGAGCGGGACACAAGGCGGGAAGTGACACACATGCTCAGAGAAGTCCAAAAGGCTTCTCTGAGCTCAGGGAGAGCTGGGCACAGGCACTTTCAGTGGACAGCCTCTAGAATGTGGCTGCATACCACTGCTATATATGGAGAACCCCCATTGCAGGTCAGCAACTACACTAGTGGAATAGGAATGGTAAGGAAAGGTCAAGTCAACTGTAATAAGAACTAGCATAACCTCCCAAATTCCCTATTCATGTAATCAAATAGATATATAGACAAATACAGTATAAATCTCCTGATTCTTAAGTATATGGGTTACTGTAACTCATAACATTGGCATACACAATAAAATACATATCATCCTGTTAGACCTGTCCAGACCAAGTGAGTTGTGTTCCCTTACCAGCCAGCAGATTGGTGGAGACAGCCATTGAAATGCCCAGGTTTCAATGACATCACTCCCATGCCTCTATCAGCCTGAGCCACTAGAGAGCACATCAGTATTCTTCTGACTGATTGGACTTTCTCAGCTCTGAAGAAAATCTGAACAATTAAGTGGAAAAAGATTTATTTTGCTTGTGAACAACCACCTTGAGGGTGACTCTCTTGAGCCTGATGTGGAAGACTCCACTAGACTTTTCAGTACCCAAAGGAGGAGAGAAAATTGGTTCAGCTCCACGCTCTTATGATAAGGGCCTGTTGAGCAGCCAGAAAACTACAATGATTTGGAAGAGATCAGCACCCTCACAGAATCTCAATGCTCCCTCCCTCTTCCTTCCCACCTCATACTGTTCCCGAAGACCTTCAGAGGTATGTGGCTGCAAGCCTGTTAATAAAACATAAGAGAGGAAGAAACAGCGTTTGGGGAGGAGCACTGAGCTGGCATGATGTGCCCTTCTTGAGGCTCCCAGAAGGTGAGTACCAAGGCTTGACTTTTTGTCCTTGTTGGGGAGTCCCGTACTCATCCATTTTGGGTCGTAAGTCTGAGTAGACCACGGGCGACCTTTGGCTCAGGATCGGCGCTTCCCACCATTTTCCAGTGTGCACTGTTAACGTTTTCTACCTTTGCGCGCCGCACGCCCAAGCAATCCCAGCATATGTTCTGTCTGAGCAGCTTCAATATGCATTCCTGCCCAAGTGCCCGTAATGTCTGTTCAAGTACATGCTCTGTTAAAGCACACTTTTGTGCCTATTCGGCCTTAGCACATGAGGTTGTTTGCCTTGCTTGTAACTCTGTCTTCTTCCGGGAAGCGTTGTTTGACCTGTGGTAAGCAAACACACATCATGCGAAGAGAGAGATCATTAGAGAAAGACATCATGCTTGGCAAGATAGGTCAACGCAAAAGAGAAGGCCAGCAATGAGATGGATCAAGACAATAACAGCAGCTATGGGGTACCAGTCTGTTAAGAATGAGCCGCCTGACTCAAGACCGAACACAATTTAGGATAGCTATCCAGAGGGTCGCCATGAGTCGATTCCGACTCGACGGCACTTAACAACAACAACAACAAGCAAAGAGCCTCCTCACTAGATTCATCCTGCATGGCAGCCTCTAACCTTTCTCTGGTGGGCCTGTCTCCCGTCTTCCAACAAGGAGATTGTTACCCTAGCATTTTCTGCCTAAATTTATAAGAGGCAACTGATGGTGCTGTGGGTAAGAATAATAGCCCAGCCTTGAGTTCCAGTGACCACGCTTCTGGCTGCTCCCCTTATTTGGAGGGCTCTGCTCCAGCTGTGTTAGGAATCATCCTTACAGAGTGAGCTCCTGGAATCCGGGTTGTCCTACCTGGAATTCTTTCCTTTCTTCGGCAAGCCTGGTCTTTGGCGTGGAAACTCAGACCCTGCAGCCTGTGGATTCCCTCAAGCTCAGTCACATGAGGGATGGGCACAGTGTAGAAGCCCAGCTTGAGTGCCACCTCTTAAGCAACCCAGACAGGTTGCCTTCTGGAGATGTGGGTTGGCTGGGGTCTATCCGAGACTTGGACAAGTGCAGGTTCTGACTTCTCAAAAAAAAATAAAAAACCCCAAACTTTTCTCCATCAGAGGTTCATGTGGAGGCTGACATTTTCCACCTGTCCCAGAAGGGAGATCTGGCGGCATTGATTGCTTGAGTTTCCTCCACCTGGTATGTGATGCTCCTGCAATGGAGCAGGGACCGCAGGTTCCCTGCTTCTACTGGTGGTGCGCATATTCACTGCAGTCTTCCCATTTCCAGAATTAATCAAGAACTTGTTCCAGTCAGAATGGGTCCTTAACAGATTTTCCGCCTAGGGGGAAAAAGACATAAAGACATGTAGAGGTATGTGAGCTCTCCCAGGCCATGCAAAGCACTCCTCTCAGGTCCGCCCATGGTGGAGTCAGAAGTCACAGTGGTGAGGAAGTGGACCTCCACTCCTGTAGAAGTCGGATTGGCCTTGAAGGACACTATGGATAGAAAGAAGAACTTTCTGCCTGTTTGCAGTGGCAGCTGTGATTCTTCATTTGGCAGTGTGTACAGGCCTAATGCCTCAATCCCTGCTCCTGAGGATTCAGTCTCTCCTGCTGGATGATGCTAACCCTCCTTTTGAGTCTGTTACTGCCTTCCTTCTGATGCCATGTATGTTCTACATCAGAAGCTAGGGATATTGTCCTGTCAGCAGTGGCGCAGCGTTGATCATGGCTTTGCCACTGGGCAGCAGATATGTCCTCCAGTCCTGGCTAACTCAACTGGCCTTAAGGGAAAACTCCCCTGTGAAGCTGATTGGAGCAGTTGGTGAAGGACTTGGCCGAGGCAGAGTCTTATCGCGTTCCAGAGGATAGACTGAAAGGGGCTGGGAATTAAGCCTCTTTGGCCTCTGCCTATCCATTGTGGGCATGGTGTACTAATTTCCAGGGATCTCTGGATCCCTGGCATTTCATCCTGGAAAGCCCTTATCTGCTTCTGGATTTTGGACCCGTAATTAGCCCTTTTGATGGTACTTGTGGACTCTATTCTGTCCAGAGGGGGTTCCTCCCATTCATTACTTTGTAAGTTTTGGGACCTATTCTTGAATATCACCAAGGATATAAGGATGCTAGACACCATTCAAAGCGGCTATGTCCTGGACTGCAAGCAGCTGATCCTGGAGGCATTTTTCATCTCTCCATGTGTTTTGGTGGACATGAGAGCCCCCCACTGCATGGGTCATGTTGGACAAGTTACTGTGCTTAAAGGTGGTAGTGCCAGTGCCTCCAGCTGAGCGGGGCAAGGGCAGATATTCTATTTCTCTCGGGATGCCAAAGGAGGATGGTACTTTCCAATCAATGGTCTTAAGCCAGTCAATGCTCCTTTGTGCTGCTTGTGCTTCTGAATAGAAACTCTGAGATCTGTGATTTCGGTGATGCTCCAAAGGGAGTTCCTAGCGTTTCTGATTTTGGCTGAAGCTTGTTTTCATATCGTGATCATTTTTCCATGTTTGGCTCACACTATCAGTTCACTGCCCTCCCTACGGCCCCCTCCACGTCCCTGAGAATGTTCTCCAGGGTGATGGTGGCTGCTGCTGCGCTACAGTGCCAAGAACTATGTGTACACCTATTTCTGGATGATTGGCTCATTGGAACCCGTTCTCAGTTGGAGGCCTCTTGGGTTTCAGCCCGAGTGGTGTCCTGGAAGGCCTCAGCTGGGTGGTCAATTGGGGAAAGCATCCGTTGGAGCCTTCCCAGTACCTCGAATTCCTGGGAGCATGGTTTGATGTTCAAGTGGGCAGAGTCGTCTTGCCGGAGAAGAGTGAAGAGAGTGTTGGAATGGCTTGAAGTATTCTGTTCTCAACAGGCTCCCAGGGTTTGGGATTATCACCAGCTTCTCGGTTGATGTTGGCGGCAATCAAGGTGGTGCTATGGGTTTGCTCATATGAGGCTGCTTTGGCAACCAATCCTGACCGGAGTTTGAACTCAGGCTTCTGCTCCAGCTGGGAGTGAGAGCCATTTTGAGGTGGTGGCTATGCTCACATTATCTGAAGAGGGGCTTGCTGCTGGATGATCACATGTGGAGTCTTCTGGCGACAGGCGCTAGTTTTATGGGCGGGGAAGCCCTTATCAAGACTGAATGGCACAGGGCTGCTGGAGCTGCAGGCAAGCGGTGTGGTGCATCAACAGTCTCTAAGCAAGGACTATCTGCCTGGCCCTCTTGCATTTTCCTGTCCTTTGTCAAGGGCAGGGTGGTGCGAGTATTCTCTGGCATGTCAGTGGTATTTGTCAATCACCAAGGTGGCATGAGGTGTACAGGAGTGGCCCTGGAGCCTCTGGTTCACCTAGGCAGGAATGAGTCTCCTAGCTCTGTTGGCTCGGCACATTGCTGGGATGGTCAGTGTGGAAGTGGTGGTCTTCCATCGTCTCTCTCTCGATCCCAGAGAGCGGGAGTTGAATCAGGAGATGTTTCAGATGCTTCTCCGGGGCAGTTTTTCCAAGTAGGTTAGTTTTGTGCATAAGTAGTCACACCAACACTACTGCACTAAGGGATACTGTAGCAAATAACGAAAAAACACCCCTAGTTGATTAATAAAACAATCTTGTCCTTCACCTTCACTTAACTCTAAGTGGATACTGAGTATATCAAAACACTCCCATAAACCAATGGACACTCCAAATACCAAATATATTCACTAAAGTGAAGAAAAAAGACCTTGGTACGACCAGTGCTCCCTGTATGTGGCAAAATGAATTACCATATCTCTTACATCACTGGTCTTAAAAAAAAAAATTTTTCCCTCAAAATGTTTTGTGATGTATAAGCAAAAATGTTTTTTGTTCTTTGACCCTGGGCAGTTGTTGGGGTTCCTGGAGGCTAGGGAAGTTATTAATGTTGCTTTGTCGGGACCCCCGGTACTGGCTGATGCTTAAGTCCTTACTTGCCGCATGTGGTTATATTACATTTGTATTTTGGGTAGTTCAGGTCCTTGTTTAGGCCTGTACTCCTGATTTCCTAGAACCTCTCTGTATTTTTCCTTTTCTTTAGTGGTCTACAATATGAGCTTTTTAGTTATGTTTAGGATGATGTGTACAGCCTTGGTATTATAGTTTATTTCTTTGGATAACTATGCTCATGTCTGTATCATTTAATGATGTTTCTTGGATGTAACAAGGTTAAAATTGAATAAAAATTAAATATTAAAAAAAAAACAAAAAAAAACTCCCCTAATTCATTATATATGCAGGTTATAACCCTCAACCTACAACATCAAAAAAGTACTTTTTACATATTTTGTTAGAGTATAAAACTATTGATTGAGCTAAATTTATCAAGAGTATCCATAATTCTATAATTCCAATAACCACACGCAGTATGATGAGATTCACTCTTTCTTTAAATTCAACAACCGCATACGATGTAAACCAAATGTCACTCTCCACTGCCTAAGCCAAATGCCATCCACAAGGAGTTGGCCCGACACAGCGGTGCCCTGCAAACAAAAGAGAGCAGTAGGGTAATCCTGAGCCAGTATACTGTACTTATCTTTCAAATGTCCACCGTCCTCCTCTAAGACTGTGCCATCTTAAGCTGCCCAACAAAGATCTTCTTTTCTCCCGTGTAGGGCTTCTTCAGGGGCATAGCAAATCTCAAGACCAGTGATGTAAGAGATGAGATTTCCCCTATGGTAATTCATTTTACCACATAGAAGGAGCACTGGCTGTACTAATGACTTTTTTTGCCTCCTGTAGTGAATATATCTGGTATTTGGGAGTGTCCATTGGTTTTATGGGAGTGTTTTGATATGCTTAATATCCACTTAGGGTCAAGCGAAGGTGTGGGAAGAGACTAGTTTTGTGCATACCATGACAGTCGTGACCTCATGTCTAAACCCAGGGTCTGTGGAGTATGATCTCAGTCTCTCAAATTCACTGCTAATGCTCTCTGTAGTACTTGTATCGTGCCAAAGAGCGCTTCCTTCTGGTGTTCGTAAGGTATGGGTAGTTTGTCAAGATGTGCTTGGAAATTCTCTGTCAAGCCTGTGGCTCCCAGTACAATGGGAAATATTTCTGTATCTTTCTGCCACATTTTCTTGGTCTCTGATTTCATTTCTTGTTACTTCAGGATCTTCTACCTTCCCACGTGTTTCATGGAATAATCACTTGGAACAAACACCTCTATTATCAATGTTATTCTGTTGTTTTTTTCCTTTACCACTATGTCAGGTTTCCTTGCATCCGGTTTTTTATCCATCAGGATGGGAATGTCCAAGTGATCATAACCTCTTCATTGTCTGTAATTCTTTTAGGGTCATGATCCCAGTGCTTTTCAGACACAGTGATGATGTAGTATTTACAGAGTTTCCAATGGATGAGGTGTGCTACTTTGTGCCTTTCTGTATAGAAAGAGCTATTGTCTCTTGCCTTGTAACGAAATAGAAATCTAAAGGCACACTTCAGTTCTGGAGGTCCGAATGATCTTTCTGCAGTTTTGTTTTATTTGGTACCTGTAGTTTTCTGTTTCATTACAAGGCCAAAGACTTATCAGCCTCGCCTTGTATGAGGCGAGTCACTGTTTGTAGGTTGGTCTTAAAGAATCGGTATATGTCTGTGTTGCCAGTTTTTTTTCAATTCTTGCTGTAAACCATCTCGTCAGTAATCCGCTGTCTTGGGCTGTAACTAGCAATCTCTCATACTTCGGTTTCAATGCACCTCACCTTAACCATTCATGTGTCCATGATCAGCAAAGGTTTCCTGAAGTAACACTTTCTATTTCTCACTGTATTTGTGCAGTTTTCACTTGTTTTTCCTCATTTGTTGATCTAATTCTTTAAAGAGTGTTTTTTCTCTTGTTTTGCAAATTCTGTTGCTTCCTATCCTGTGTGTGCTTTTGGATTCTCACTCATGTCTAGTCATCGGAATGCTTGTCCAAGTTTGATGGAGACAGACTCTGGACATTTACTTTCATATTTCAACACTTTATCTTTGGATCTGATGATGCTGTTAGGTAGGCCTGGAGGCCTATGATAGTAGCTCTGTATGTGTAATCAATCTCTGAGGCCTAGCCCTTCTCCAGCTCTAGGAATGTACAGTATTGGCATATACTTCTCCGCGTGATGGAATTGATGACGTCCTTCTCCAATGACAGTGTGCCGTTGCTTCACTCACCACCCAGAGACTGAGTCCAAGGGCATTATCACCCTGGTTCAGTCCTGGTCCCAGCAATACCTGCTGTACGTGCTTCCTCAGTGACTGCTGTTGGGGCATGTGCTTTGGCGCATAGAGCACTATCTGTGCTGCATTGTTCTGGTGGTGCTGGATTGGACAAGGAGAGGGTGGATTTAGGGACCTGATGTGGTTTTTGCAGGTTCCTCCTCTTTATCTGCCCCTTTACAGGGTCTGTTGCATCAGGGGCCATTTGTCCTGGATGATCCGGCTCTCTTCTTGGTTATGGCTTGGCTCTTGAAGGGAGTTGGTTGACAAATAAGCACTATTCTCCTGCAGCGGTTTCCGCTCTGCTCAAAGCCTGGAGGGGTTTTGCGAGTCTGATACCTCTTTGAGCATGGATGTGGGACACGACTGCTTGTTCCAAAGTCTGCCAAGGTGCTGGTTCTGTTCTGCAGGAAAGTCTAGAAAAGGTTTTGTTTCACCCCTTACTGCCCTGAAAATCCAGGTGCCAGCCTTGTCCTTTTTTCAGAGGTCCAGTGGTTGGAAAGTCTTCAGCCCTGCACCTGGATATTTTACATTTTCTTCAAGGGGTTTTGCATCTGCATCCTCTCTGGTCATTTGTCCCTTCCTGAGATTTCTGTCTGGTGCTCAGGGCCCTGATGTCAGAGCTCTCTGAAGGGCTTCACTCTCATGACTGTTTTCTTGGTTGCAATTTGTTTGGCAAGGTGAATTTCCAAACTGCAGATTCTGTCTTGCCAGGATCCATATTTGTCCTTTTCAGAGGTGACTGTTTATATTTGGCCTGTGCCTTCTTTTTTGCCCAAAGTAATATCTCCCTTTCATGTGAACCAGGAGGTTTGCTTTCCCTCCTTTTCTAAGGAGCAGTGTAGCGGGAAAGAGAAAGATTTTTGCCTTGTGGATGTCCAGAGGGTGCTTTCCGGGACTTGGAGATTGTGACTTCCTTCCATAAGTGTGATCATCTTTTTGTGCTGTTTGCTGGCCTGCTCAAGGGTGTCATGGCAGCCAAGTCTACCTTTAGGGCACTGAATCAAGAAGGCAATTGCCTTGGCGTATCTGTGATGATTCCGGACAGTTCTGGAGGGTTTGTGCATCTATGCTTCGATGCAAGCGTCCTTATGGGCAGATCGGAGCAGTGTAGCCCCTTCAAACATCGAGTGGCAACGTGGGCATCACTTTCCACTTTGTCAAGCATCACTGCTTGGATGTCCACGCTCAGGTGGACACGGCCTTTGACTCAAGGATTACGAGCTTCTGTTTCTTCTTTGTGCCCAGTGGAGGTGTAGCTTTGGTACGTCCCACTTGTCTGAACTGGTCTAACATGTTGATATGGAAGGTGACATTTTTACTTACCAGATAATATCCTTTCCTTGAGTCCCTGCCAGACCTGTCCAGGACCCATCCTGGAACTGTGCTTGATCTGTTATGTTGCAGAAGTACCTTGGGCCACTACTATTTATATGCTTGACTTCAGATTCATATCCTACTTGACAGCCTGCTGTTCAATCTCTCCTGTACATAGTTTCTCTACTGTTTACTTCATCGTTGTTGCCCATGTTGAGGTTGTGTGAGGTTTGCCATGCTTTCCCGTATGCTTTGGGATGAATATTGAGATGCCCTCTGGTGGCTCAGGCTAATAAAGATATGGGAGTGATAACATTGAAACCTGGGCATTTCATTGGCTGTCTTTACCAGTCTACTGGTAGGGGAACACAACTCAGGGCTTAGTGATCCAAATTAACAAATCTGAAATTGTCTTTTAAGTAACACTCATTTACATGAGGGCACTTTACATTGGGCAGAGGGCATCTGACCCCCAAATTTATGATTAGGCAAGCTGCAGTTCATTCCAAAGGTGGTGTCTCCATCCCTTCAGTGTCTGTTTAAACAAAGGCCTAGTGCTGCTTATGCAGTCTAGTGTCCCAGAAGCCATCTTTCTTTGGTACAGAATAGCACTTTTTCGTAAAAACTGTCATAGTCCCTATACTCCAAGAGTTTCCCCTTTCACCCTTATTATTCAATGCTTTCTTAAGCTCTTTGAGGAATGTACTGCAAAAGATGGGCATGTTATCTTGCGTTGGTTCAATGATCCCTATGCAGACTACTTTAGACAACTGCTTTAATAAGATTATCCAGTGGATGCGAAGAATAAGCTAAAAATAAACCTAGAGAAGACAAAGGTGTTATAGGTGAGTGGGAAGGACAAGGATACAACAGCTGATGGATTGCTTTTATTTGGAGCAAAAAGAATCTTAGTGACAACTTGAAAGTGTTAGAGATGCTAAATGATTCTGCACTCATTTTGGTGGTGGTTAAAGTATTTGGGATCTTGAGAATGATCCATCAAATAAGATCTTATTTATAGAAGATCATTTCAAATAGTGCGAACCATGACTATGCTTCATTTAGATAATTGTAACGTGGTTTTACTGGGTTACCAAATCAGTTAGCAAGATTACAAATATTGCAAAACACTGCAGCAAGATAGATGGGACAGGGCAACCCCATTTTTGTGTTTTGCTTCACTAGCTATCAATTTGAGGCAAGGGTGCATTATTGATTACTATTTTCTTTCAAGATCCTATAAGGTTTAGCACCAGACTGACGGGGTTTGTAATATATTCCTAATCAAACATTAGATTTTGACGAAGTCTTCCAATCTTATCTACAATGCAAATGCAGTGTGTGCTGTTGGGTCAATGCTGACTCCTGGCAACCCAGCAGCCCCTAGGTTTTTTGGCAAGGTATGACCAGAAGCAGATTGCCAGGCCTTTCATCTGAGGCAGTGGAGGATAAAGTGACTTGCCTAAGGCCACAGGGAGTGCTAATGAGAATCAAACCCTGGTCTCTTGGACACCAGGTCGCTGCTCTAACCACTAGGCTACTCCTCCACTCTCTGCAACATGTGCCTTTGAGTCGATGCTGAATCCTGGCAACCCAGCAACTCCTGGGTTTTCTTGGCAGTGTGATGAAGTGATCCTGTAACTAGGACCTGTCCTCCAGGTGATGTAAAACCCTCTCGCACCGAGGAAGTTTCTCCAGGGCCATGTGCCCATGAGGGAAGGGTTAGGACAGCTGTTATAGTTGGTGATTCGATCATTAGGCATGTAGATAGCTGGGTGGCTGGTGGACGTGAGGATCGCCTGGTAACATGCCTGCCTGGTGCGAAGGTAGCGGACCTCACGCGCCACCTAGATAAGGTCCTAGATAGTGCTGGGGAGGAGTCTGCTATCTTGGTACATGTCGGTACCAATGACATAGGAAAATGTGGTAGGGAGGTTCTGGAGGCTAAATTTAGGCTTTTAGGTAGGAAGTTGAAATCCAGAACTTCCAGGGTAGCATTCTCTGAAATGCTTCCTGTTCCACGCGCAGGACCCAAAAGGCAGGCAGAGCTCCGGAGTCTCAATGCGTGGATGAGACAATGGTGCAGAGATGAGGGTTTTGGATTTGTTAGGAACTGGGGAACATTCTGGGGAAAGGAGGGGCTCTTCCGAAGGGATGGGCTTCACCTTAACCGGGATGGAACCAGGCTGCTGGCATTAACCTTTAAAAAGGAGATAGAGCAGCTTTTAAACTAGATATTAGGGGAAAGCCGACAGTCGCCCAAGAGCGGATGGTTCGGAAGAATGTATCTTTGAAGGATACTACCAAAAGCAGAGAGGTTCCACAAAAGAGTAAAGTAGCCAAAATGCCCTCAAGTATGGAGCAGACAGAGCTTAAAGATCCCAAATTACCCATGTCTAACAACAGCCAAATTAATATGAATAAAATACATTCTCTAAAATGCTTGTATGCAAATGCAAGAAGTCTAAAAAATAAGATGGGAGAGTTAGAATACATAGCACTAAATGAAAGGTTAGATATGATTGGAATATCAGAGACATGGTGGAAGGACGACAACCGGTGGAAGGACGACAACCAGTGGGTCACTGTGATACCTGGGTACAAACTATATCGTAATGATAGAGCTGATCAAATTGGTGGAGGGGTTGCTCTCTGTTAGAGAGGGCATTGAGTCAGAAAGGATTAAAGTTTTGCAGGAAACAAAATCTGCTGTAGAATCTATATGGATTGAAATTCCATGTAAAAGGGGGAAGGCAAAGGCAGTGGGGGTGTACTATCGAGCGCCTGGCCAGAATGGCCAAATGTATGATGAAATGCTCAAAGAAATCAAGGATGCTAACAAAAGTTACAGCACAGTAATAATAATGGGTGATTTCAACTACCCCAGTATTGACAGGGTCAGTGTCACGTCAGGACATGCTAGGGAGATAAAGTTCCTAGATGAAATAAATGACTGCTTCTTGGAGCAGCTGGTTCATGAACCGACCAGAGGGGAAGCCATATTAGACCTAATCCTTAGTGGAACACCAGATCTAGTGCAAGAGATAAGGTTGTTGGGGCCACATGATCGCCTTTGATTTAATTAGTGGAGGTGGGATAGTAGGGAAATCCACAGTACTACCTTTTAACTTTCGAAAGGGAGACTATGATAAAATGAGGAAAACAGTTAAGAAAAAACTAAAAGCAGCAGTTGCAAAGGTTAAAGAGGTACCTCAGGCTTGGCTGTTGTTGAAAAATACTATCTTGGAAGCCCAGACCAGCTGTATTCCACGCTTTAAGAAAAGTGGAAGGAAGTCCAAAAAATTGCCAGCATGGTTTAAAGGTGAGGTCAGAGAGGCTGTTGCCAAAAAAGCATCTTTCAGGAAATGGAAAAAACAGCCAAACGACGAAACCTGGAAACAGCACAAGCACTGGCAAGTTAAATGCAAGGCATTGATAAGGCAGGCAAAGGGAGAATTCGAGAAGAAGCTTGCTGCAGAAGCAAAAACGCGAAGTAAAGACCTTTTCAAGTACATTCGTAGAAAAAACCTGTGAGAGTCAGTTGGTCCATTAGATGATAAAGGGGTTAAAGGAGCACTAAGTGGCGACAAGGCAATAGCGGAGAGACTGAATGAATTCTTTGCTTTAGTGTTTACTGAGAAAGATGTAGGGATGTTACCCATGACTGAAGTGGTATTTAAAGGTGCGGAAGAATTTAAGGAAATATCGATACATCGGGAAGATGTATTACAACTATTAGATAAACTGAAGAGTAGCAAATCACCTGGGCCGGATGGTATACATCCAAGGGTGTTGAAAGAACTGAAATACGAGATTGCAGACCTGCTATTAGTAATCTGTGAACTATCATTAAAATCATCTCTAATACCTGAAGATTGGAGGATCGCCAATGTAACACCAATTTTTAAAAAGGGTTCCAGGGGTGATCCAGGAAACTACAGACCGGTGAGCCTGACATCAGTACTGGGAAAATGGTAGAAACCATCATAAAGAATAAAATTACTCAGCATGTAGATGGTCATGACCTAATGGGAGACAGCCAACATGGCTTTAGACAAGGAAGATATTATCTTATTAATCTGTTATGTTTTTTTGAAGGAGTGAATAATCAGGGGGACAAAGGTGAGTCGGTTGATATTGTGTATCTGGACTTTCAGAAAGCCTTTGACAAGGTCCCTCATGAGAGACTTTTGGCAAAACTAAAGAGTCATGGGATAGGAGGCAGTGTACTATTGTGGATCAGGAACTGGTTCAAAGATAGAAAGCAAGAAGGTAGGGCTAAATGGCCAATTTTCCCAGTGGAGAAAGGTGAATAGTGGTGTACCCCAGGGATCTGTGCTGGGTCCACTGCTTTTTGACATATTCATAAATGACCTGGAAAGTGGAATAACGAGTGAAGTTATCAAATTTGCAGATGACACAAAACTATTTAAAGTTGTTAAAACCCAAGAGGATTGTGGAAAATTGCAAGAGGATCTTGATAAATTGGAAGACTGGGCATCAAAATGGCAGATGAACTTTAATGTGGACAAGTGCAAGGTTATGCACCTAGGGAAGAACAACCCAAACTATGGTTACACGATGCAAGGTTCCACATTAGGAACCACCACCCAGGAAAAAGATTTCTCCAGGACCAAGCAGGAAGTCAGCCCTCACTTATGGGTGACGTCGGCGCCGACGGAGCCCTCGCAGAGCAATTTTCCCCAGCTTTCGAAGAAAGCCTTTGGGAATTGCAGCGCGCATGCGCAGTCCCCTTCCCGCCCAAGGATGCCATCTTGCTCAGTCTTCTTTTTTCCGCGGAGCCCTACAGACGTTGTTTGTGATTGCCGCTGAAAAAGTTGATTTGTTTAGTTTGTGTTTTTCTCAGTTCGACGCCGTGTCTTTTTCCCGCCCGGCATCGATACTCCAATATCGAGTCCGTTCACACTTTTTTTTCTTTTTCCCTGGCAGCACGGTCTTTCGACCTCGCAGGGGCCCTTTTTCCCCCAATGGCTGCTAGCGGTTTTAAAAAGTGTGATCGCTGTACCAGACTTATGTCTCTTACCGACACACATGACTGCTGCCTCCGTTGCCTTGGACCCAATCATGACTCGGTGGGTTGTGGTCCGTGCAACAAAATGTCCTCGAAGGCATTGAGGAGTCGGCAGTCACAAAAGGAACGTATGTTCTCTGACTCCGCGTCCGGTCGGGCCCGGACCTCGTCAGAGGCTTCGACGTCTCGTGACTCCGGCCCCGAGCATCGTCTGAGTTCATCTGAGCGGGGGTCTCCCGGCCGGGAACATCGTCGGAAGAGGAAACCTGCGAGGGTGGTGTCGGAGTACGCTCCTGGTCCCTCGAGGGCCAGGTCGCATAGCCCCGCCAGCCACCCCGGGTCCTCGGAGGCGGAGAGGTCGTCGAAGCATCCTCGTCTCGAAGTGGAGTCTCCTGGACGCGTGAGTACTGTAGTCCTCGTGGACTCACCTCCCAGGGAACCGACATCGGGCCCGAGTCGGGGACTGCTGGGTCTTCTGAGTTTGATTTCAGATTGACGGCCTTGGAGTGCAGTATCGCTGCCTTCATGGACCAGCAGCGGGCATTGATGGCCGGCATCGCCAGTGCATCTGCCCCGACCACCGGGACGTCGACGTCCAAGTCGACCCCGGAGGCCGAGCCAATCCTCGAGTCCATACGAGCTCGAGTCGATCCTCGGCCAAGGTCTCCCTCGGCTTCTCGTTCGGGACCGAGGTCGTCGACACCGGCGTCGGGGCGGAGGTCGTCGGCCCTTGCCCGCACAGAGCCGCTCGATTCCTCCACGGAGGATTCGGGCTGGGACACGGAGGAGGACGAGTCACCCGGTTCTTTTCAGACTCGGTGCGTCCCCTCCGACTCACCCGAGTCGGAGCCTCGGAGACAGTCCCCCCAGAGGATACCCGGTTCTCCGACTTCGTGAGGGATATGGTCAAAGCTTTGGCCTTCCCCGCGGATCCGGAGGAGGAGCCCCGAGCCGAAGAGCTCGAGGCCCTCCAGTATGACTCTCCCCCGAAGGAGGCCTTTACTGTGCCGGTTCCTCCAATGCTGGAGCACCTACTCTTCCGCATGTGGGACAGCCCGGCCTCGGCGCCGGTGTTAAGCAAGCGGGTCGATTCCATGTATCGAGTCCGCAAGAGCCCCGGGTTCCAGAAGGCACAACTGCCGCACCATTCCATGGTGGTGGAATCGGCCATGCATCGACTTAAGAGTCAGAAGATGCACTCCTCGGTGCCTCCGGGCAAGGAGGCCCGGAACCTGGATGCCCTCGGTAGGAAGTGCTTCCAGGGCTCTATGCTTGCTTGCCGAGTCCAGACATACCAGCTATATATGGGCATGTATCTTCGAGACCTGGCGAAGGAAATTGCCGGGTTCTCTGCTGGCCTCTCCGAGGAACCTTTGCAGAGGTTCCAGGCCTTGTCCACTGGTATTTGAGAGTGCTCGAAATTTATTTCTCGAGCAGCCTACGATGGCTTCGAAGCATCGGCTCGAGTAGCCGGAGCCGGCATCGGTGCTCGCCGTCAGACTTGGCTTCAGTCATCCGACCTCGAGCCATGGGTGCAGGACAAGTTGGTCGATGTCCCCTGCAGGGGTGAAAACCTCTTTGGCAAACCCATGGCTGATAAGGCTGAAGAACTCGAGTCCGAGACTCTCACCAGAACTCGCCTATCCAGAAAGACCTCTGCCCCTTCACAGAAGAGGAAGAGCTCGGGGAAAAAGTCCTTTTACCCGAGGAAGGTGTCTGCCTATAAACATCACCACCCACAATATCAAGCCTCAGCAGCTCCCCATCAGGGCCAGCAGGCTAAGGGGCAGGGCAACGGGTCCCGTAGGCAGAAGGCCCCCAAGCCCACTACACAGGCCCCTGCTCAGCTAGGTGGGGTTTTTTGACTATGCCGGCATAGCCTCTCCCCCTCCGTGACTTTCGCTCAGCACGGGGGGCCGGCTGACCCACTTCGTCCACAGGTGGTCAGCCATAACATCCGATTCCTGGGTGCTGCAGGTGGTTCAAAAGGGCTACCTCCTACATTTTCACCAGGTACCTCCTTCCTACTTTCCAGGGGAGCCTCTGCACAGGGACTTACTCCTTCAGGAGCTGCAAAGTCTTCTTCGGGAACAGGCTGTGGAGTCAGTACCCCAGCACTTGTGGGGTCACGGGTTTTATTCGAGGTACTTCCTGGTCCCGAAAAGGACAGGAGGCCTCAGACCCATTCTGGACTTGCGCAACCTCAAGTTCCTGCAGCGGGAAAAGTTCAGGATGCTTACCCTTGGAATCCTACTGCCCTACCTCCGGCAGGGAGATTGGCTATGCTCCTTGGATCTAAAGGATGCTTATACTCACATCCTTATTCATCCGGACCACTGGCAATATCTGAGATTTGTGGATGCAGGGAATCATTATCAGTACCGCGTACTGCCCTTTGGCCTCTCCTCCGCTCCCAGGGTGTTCACGAAAAGCCTGGCAGTGGTGGCAGCCTTCCTGAGGCTTCAAGGCCTTTTCGTCTTCCCCTACCTGGACGACTGGCTCATCCGGGCACAGTCTTCCCTAGAAGTCACTCAGGCCACTCGACGCACAGCGGCTCTGCTTCAGCACTTGGGCTTCGTCATAAACTTCAAAAAGTCCACTTTGCTCCCCTCTCAGCACATGCGACCTGCTCAGTGGAGCCTTCGCACTCAATGGCATCAGGCCACAGGGAGACTGTCGGACTTAATACAGATCTCTGACCGCCTGGTCTCCTCTCTGCAGTGGTGGCTTCACCTGCCCAATCTGGTACTGGGCATGACTTTTCAGTCTCCTCCACCTTCTCAAGTGCTCACGACAGATGCCTCTCTCCTGGGATGGGGGAGCGCATTGCCAAGGAACATGCACTCAAGGCCTTTGGGCGCCTTGGGAGACTGCTCAGCAGATAAACTTCCTGGAGCTGCGGGCGATTCGCCTAGCTCTGCGGACCTTCTCTCACCTCACTTCTCGTCGGTCTGTTCTGGCACAGACGGACAACCAGGTCGCCATGTTCTACGTGAACAAACAGGGGGGCACGGGCTCCCTCCTCCTATGTCGGGAGGCTCGGTGACTGTGCTCTTGGGCAGTCGATCACGACATTCTCCTCAAGGCTGTTTACCTGCCCGGGCAGGAAAATTGCCTAGCCGACAAACTGAGCCGGATTCTGCAGCCGCACGAATGGAGGTTGAACCCCGTAGTTGTCCAGCGGATCTTTCGCCGGTGGGGCCTCCCCACCGTGGATCTCTTTGCCAGTCCTCTAAACCGGCACTCTTCCCAGGTTCTGCTCCCGGCATCCTCTCAGAGTAGCGCCGGATGCTTTCCTCATATCGTGGTCCACGGGCCTACTGTATGCCTTTCCTCCCACGCCACTTGTGTCCCGGGCGCTGTTCAAAGTTGTTCAGGACAGGGCCTCCGTGATCCTGGTAGCGCCCAGGTGGCCGAGACAACCCTGGTTCCCTCTACTCCTACAACTAGCGGTAGACACCCCTCTTCCTCTGGGGTTTCAGCCCGATCTACTGACACAGGATCAGGGTACTCTCCTCCACCCCAACCTCCGGGCCCTTCATCTGATGGCCTGGCTGCTGAAAAGGGTAGTCCTAGCTCCGCTCTTACTTCCTCCGGAGGTGGAGGCTGTCGTCCTGGCGTCTCGGCGACCTTCCACCCGGAAATCTTACGCCCTTAAATGGCGTCGCTTCTCGGTCTGGTGTTCTCAGCGCTCTGAGGACCCCTTTGCCTGCTTAGTATCGGTGGTACTGCAATATTTGCTTCACCTCTCCGATCTAGGCCTCAAATCCAACTCTGTCAGGGTCCACCTCAGTGCTCTCTCTGCACATCATTCGCCGGTGGAGGGCCAGCCTCTTTCCGCGCACCCTTGGTGGTGCGTTTTCTCAAGGGCCTGCTTCTGCTTAAGCCCCCGCTGCGCCCTCCAGCTCCTGACTGGGATCTCAATGTGGTCTTGCAAAGGCTTACCTGTCCGCCTTTTGAACCCATGGCTACCTGCCCTCTGCGTTTCCTCTCCTGGAAAACCCTCTTCTTGGTAGCCCTTACCTCTGTTAGGCGCTTGAGTGAACTACAGGCTCTAGTGTTGGAGCCCCCTTACACTAGGTTCTACAAGAATAGGGTGGTCTTACGGACTCACCATAAGTTTCTTCCAAAGGTGGTCTCCTCTTTTCACATCAATCAAGAGGTGGTTCTTCCGACCTTCTTTCCCAGGCCGCATACCAGCTGAGCTGAAACTGTCCTGCATACCCTGGACTGTAGAAGAGCCTTGTCCTACCTTAACCGTACGCGAGAGCATCGAAAAGCTGTCCAGCTTTTCGTATCTTTTGACCCCAATCGGTTGGGGGTGCCCGTCTCTAAGCGTACTTTGTCCATCTGGGTAGCTGACTGTATCGCCTGGGCTTATGGGGCAGCCGGCCTCTCCTTAGAGAGCCGAGTCACGGCTCACCGTGTCAGGGCGAAGGCTGCGTCAGTGGCTCATCTCCGCTCTGTTCCGTTGGCTGACATCTGCCGGGCCGCTACTTGCTCTTCAAGCCAGACCTTGCGGCTCATTACTGCCTGGAGAGGGAGTCCCGCAGGGACAGTGCTTTTGGACAGGCAGTCCTCCACAATCTCTTTGAGGTCTAAGCAACTCCTACCCTCCGGCCCTGGTGTTGGGCTACCGGCCGGATTCGTATTCAGAGAAGAGTCCTTCCTTCTGTACTGTTGAGCTTGAGGGAGCTCATTTTTTTCAGTAGAGGTCTCCGGTAGCCTTGAGCTCGGGAGTCCCATAAGTGAGGACTGACTTCCTGCTTGGTCCTGGAGAAAGAGTAGTTACTCACCTGTAACAGGTGTTCTCCAGGAGCAGCAGGAATCAGTCCTCACTACCCTCCCTCCTCCCCTTGGAGTTGCAGTCATTCTTATTATATGTTTTGCTAACTTTTTTTGCTGTCTCTTCGCTATGTCATCAGACTGAGCAAGATGGCATCCTTGGGCGGGAAGGGGACCGCGCATGCGCGCTGCAATTCCCAAAGGCTTTCTTCGACAGCTGGGGAAAATTGCTCCGCGAGGGCTCCATCGGCGCCGACGTCACCCATAAGTGAGGACTGATTCCTGCTGCTCCTGGAGAACACCTGTTACAGGTGAGTAACTACTCTTTAGGCGTCATTGTGGATACCATGTTAAAACCCTCCGCCCAGTGTGAAGCGGCGGCCAAGAGAGCAAATAGAATGCTAGGTATGATAAGGAAAGGAATGGAAAATAAAACAAAAGATATTATAATGCCTCTATATTGTTCCATGGTGAGACCGCACCTTGAATATTGTGTGCAATTCTGTTCGCCGTATCTTAAAAAGGATATAGCGATTTTAGAAAAGGTTCAGAGAAGAGCCACCAAAATGGTAAAGGGGATGGAAGGATACTCCTATGAAGAAAGGCTAAAAAGGTTAGGGCCCTTTATCCTGGAAAAGAGACGGCTGAGGGAAGATATGATAGAAGTCTATAAATTAATGAACAGAGTGGAACGGGTAAACGTAGATCGATTGTTTACCTTATCAGAATATAGAAAGACTAGGGGACATGCAATGAAGCTACAGGGTAAACTATTTAAGACTAATAAAAGAAAATGTTTTCACTCAGCGTGTAATCAAACTCTGTAATTTGTTACCGGAGGATGATGTAAAGGCTGTTAGTGTAGCTTGGTTTAAAAAAGGTTTGGACAAGTTCCTGGAGGAAAGGTCCATAAACCATTATTAAGAAGGGACCCAGGATATCAATGCTTGAACCAATACAAGCATTGTGGAACCTGTGTCCCTTGGGGAAACTGCTAGGTACATATGACCTAGATTGGCCACTGTTGGAAACAGAATACTGGGCTTGATGGACCTTGGTCTGACCCAGTATGGCATATCTTATGTTCTTATTGCCAGGCCTTTCTTCTGAAGCAATAGAGGGTTACGAGACTTCCCCTAGGCCACAAGGAATGCCAGTAGAAATCAAACCCTGGTCTCTTGGTTACTAAACCAGTGCTTTAACCACTAGACAACTACTCCATTCCTTATCCATCTCCTCCTAAATATTTAAATAAGAGTTCTACAAAAAGATCATTTTTGGTGATGACAGTCTCAAATTCCCTCCCACTTTCTTTGGGACTGATGACTTCTCTTAAACAGTTTAGATAAGCCTGGAAAACATGACTCTTCCAAAGTTATTTGAAGGATAACTAAAGGCATTTAACACTGTTAACTGCTGAAATTACTGGTTATCTCCTTTCAAAGGTAGACGTGAATGAAGGGCTACAGCTGACTTTTGTGGATCTCTATTTAGATATTTTATTTTGCTCAGTGTTGTAGTATATGAAATATATGTATTCTAATTTGGTAATCTTGGGACATTTATGTTTATCTCATACCTTGTAATCTGCCTGGAACTAACGCGGGTAAAGTGGAATATAAATGTTACAATTTTTCTTCTTACAACAAGACTTTTTCCCAGAAAACAAAGCAACTTAATCCAGATCAAAAGATAGTGTTTCCAGGAGCTGATTGCAGGAGTGTGAGGAGGTTTTGGCTCTGCACATCGGGCCATCAGAATACCGCTGCTGTACCTGTGCGGCTGACTCTGCTACTGTCCTGCTTCCATCGGGCAGGCACGCCTGGGGCAGCCTGCTGCTTGTAGGTCCTCGGAGGATTTAAAATTCTACCTCAGGTACTTTGATGCCGGAGCTGATTGCAGGAGTGTGAGGAGGTTTTGGCTCTGCACATCAGGCCATCAGAATACTGCTGCTGTACCTGTGCGGTTGACTCTGCTGCTGCCCTGCTTCCATTGGGCAGGCATGCCCGGCACAGCCTGCTGCTTGTGGGTCTTTTCTTGCTATAAGTTTCCTTTTCTCTCTGCGATTGCGGAGTACATCTCAAGGGGCGTGTCTAAAGGGGCAGGTTCGGCCCCTTTGACGCCCCTTTGACGTCAATGCGATGTTAAGTGGCGTTTTGGCAAGTACAATGTAGGATCGTGGGCTGAGTGTTTAGGTTTGTGGCTGCTTGTTGCCCTCCGATGCTTTAAATTATAGGTTTTTTTGCTGTGTCTTGATATTTTAGTATGGGTAAAAGGAAGGCTAAGGCTTAGCCCAAGCCTCAGGATGTCGTTTCCGGTGTTTCTAATCCGGTCGGCCCTCTGGACAAGCATTTTGCCCCAGTACCTTTGGTACAGTCTTCCCCTGAGGGAGCTTCTTTAAGCCCCGGTGGGAGATCCCCTCCACCCTGTCCTATTTTGGGGGAAGATGATAGTTTAGGGATTATACCTGAGCTCAGCAGGAAAGATAAATTAATACATTTGCCAATGCCAGTTCATTTAGCAACACTGGGGGGGGTTCTTCTGAACTTCCAGTCTTGCTCCCAGATGCAGAAATTAATTTAAAAGATCTATGGGGGGCTTTGAAATGTATTGATACTAAGATATCCCTAGCTGTTTATGTAAATTTTCTCAGGAAGCAGCTGTATCTGTACAGCAGCTTGACGAGAAAGTATCTCCAGGAACAAGCGGGAATGAGTCTTCACATGGTACGTCGGTACCGATGGAGCCTGCGCGGGAACGCTCCCCAGAGTCCAAAAAGAAAGCCTTTGGGAGCATCCCACACGCATGCGTGCTGTCTTCCCGCCCATTCACTTCCCTCTCATCAGTTTTCCGCAGAGCTGGCAGGACGTATTCCTGTCACCTCAGAAAATTCTTCTTTTTATTTTTAGTTTCTTGTGGTCGCGTCTGCCTTCCCTCGACGCCACCCGTACCGCCAGTGCTTTTCTTTCTTTTTACTAAAATATTTCTTCTTTTCTCTAGGAAATTTTCCTGTTTAGTGCCTGATGGTTTCTAGGCCACTAGGCCTATATCCTTCCATTATGGAAAAGCCAGCCACTATCCTTAAGAAATGCTCAAAGTATGGCGGTACAGATATATTTTGAGACACTCATACTTGGTGTCTAAAATGTTTAGGTCCTGACCATTGCCCACTGGAGTGTCTCTCCTGCTGGAGCTCAAACAGAAGTCTTCAGGATCGAGCACATCTCGATACCCGGTTCACATCGGACTCTATGTCACCAGCCAGAATATCTTTTTTCACAGGATCAGGTAACCAAACAAAAGTCTGTAAAGACTAGCCAGTCCTCGAGTGGTAGATCTCCTTCTAAGCATCGAGATGCCTCTGGCGTTGCCCTCGAGGACATTTTGGCAATAAGCCCCGGCGGGAGTCTTTGGGCTCCAAAGCATTAATGGGCTTCAGGTTGTTCCCGGGGTTCTTACCTCGATGAACATACCTGGGCCATGCTCGGTGGTTGTGGCCGCTTCGAGCGGTACCGACACCCCGGCATCGGCTATGGTGATGGATGAAACACTCCTCACCAATGAACGTAGTCTAGCGCTCTCAGCTACTTCGGTACCGCTAGAGTTGCTACAGACCGTTCCTCGAGTACCGGTATCGGCTTCGGTACCGGTATCGACATCGGCACCGGTGTCAGTACCGTCCATGCTTGCTTCGACAGACTCGCGTCCTTCGATGCCGAGCCTGGAATCGCTCTCTAGCATGGAGGATTCGGTACCGACCTCGGGCGGTACCGAAGACATCGCTTTAAAGAAAATCCGATGCTTCATCCTTTCAAGTCTTCCGATCCCGATGACTGGGATGAATCCATCGGTACCAGGGCTGAATTCTCAACAATTCTAGCCTTTGCCCCTCATTTTAGGGGGTCCTCCTCAGGGGAGATTTCTTTTCAAGCTTTTCTGCTTGATATGGCAAAGTTACTTGCCATTTCTATACCTGGTAAAGAATCCATACCAAGATATTCAGAGACTCTGCAATTCCCCTGGATTCCAAAGGAGGGAATCATGCTTCCTTTGCATCAGATCTTACAGGATCTACTATTAAGAATGTGGGGAAACTCCTTTAACGGTATCCCCACTTTCTAAGACACTTGACACTATGTACAAGGTGCCACCTTCTCCATGTTTTCAAAAGACTCAACTTCCTCATCATTCTATTGTTGTAGAATCAGCAATGAGGTGTATTAAGAGTGCAAAGAAGCACTCCGCTTATCCACCAGGTCGTGAGTCTAGGACTTTAGATGCCTTTGGACATCGATGTTTCCAGGCATCCATGCTTTCAGCAATAATTCTCATATTTTCTATATGGGATTATCTTTTGAAGAGGTCACAAAGAACTTAAAGCTTTTGAACCCTTTTCTTCAAGAACATAAAAGAGCAGACTATTTCTTATTAGTCAGTCATGCTCAAAATGTCTCTAAGTTCCTTAATTGTGCTTCCCTGGACTGTTTTGAGTCTATTAGCAGAACCTCTGCTATAGCCATAGGGGCACGGCGCATGGCCTGGCTCCAAGCTTCAGACTTGGACAAATGGGTGCAAGAAAGGCTGGGAAATACTCCTTGTACTGGTAAAAATCTCTTTAACAAGGATGCTTTATTCCAAGCTAATCAGTTAAACACTGATATTGTTGCTTTCAGAGGATTATCAAAACTTTCCTCTATCCCAGCTAGTAAAAAATCTCCTAACAAACTTTATCCCCCTAAGGGGAAGAAGTTTTATTCATCTTCTACCCATCATGCAGATGTTTCCAAAGAAGGGCAACATCAAACCAGGCTAAAAAAATCAAAACCTCAACAGGCTCAGCAAACCCAGCAGTCGCAGGGTTTCTGATATTTTATTCATTAAATCTCTTTTTCCTGTTTGAGGTTTAGAACCAGTAACCTACTTCTTAACAACAGAAGCATCTACAGTTCATCTCATCCTTACTGAGATATCAGTGATACACTGACTCAATCCTCGACTCTAGGCATGAATCTCTTGCCACAAGAGAAATCCATTCTTTTAGCTCCAAGAGCTATTGAGGACAATCATGCCCTACAGGTAACAGGGTTCTCCTCTCCTTTTTGAAGGAAAAAGAGGAGTAACAACTAACAACAAGGTAGGCTATGTCCTTCACCTTGACAGTTTTCCTGTACGAGGATATCTCATAGTTTTTGACTGCAAGTGGGCTTCACCTTTTCAGGGACTTACCAAATTGTAAGTCTTCTCAACTCTGTATTACTTCTGTCCCTTTTAGTTGAGACATTTAGTCTCTAAGAGTGATACTATTCAACTGGAGGGCTTACTTTTTAAGCCCATAGGTTTTTCTTCAATACCTACTCCGGTAAGTGGTTTCCATACAGAGTTTTTCTTCCCCTTTGCAATCTTCTGAACTATTTCTTTTAAGACAGCTTATCAGACGGTAATTGAATTTTACCACGCCTAATTATGTCTGTCGGTCCTTTTCCAATTTATAGGACCTAACTTTTCTGCTGCCTTAATAACAGATCATTCCAAGAGAGGTTCCACAACCCACTTGGACAATTTATCATTGCAGGCAACCGGCCTATCTACTATTCTTAGCCATCTTCAATTCTTTTTGGCTCCAACAGAATAGATTAGGTTTCACACTGGCAATTAAACAGCCAGATCTCACCTAAGCAACCTACAACATGCTCTCTACAATTATACAAAAAAGCTCTGCACTATGGGCCTTTGCCAGAGAGCGTCAGAGCCATTCCTAGTAGGTAACTCCAGATGGTTAAAAAGGCTTTGCCCAGTCATGCTCCTACATGACTGTTTTTTTCCTACTCTTACCATCTTCCTTCAAATTTTCCTCTTAAGGAAAAGGAACCAGGACTTAGACCACGTGAAAACATAAAGAATTGCTCAATTCCCTGGGTTGTTCCACACCTCCAGTGGAACTCTTACAACAGGGATGCATTCTTTTTCACTGCAGTCGGTCCTTGTCTGCTGCTTTCCTTCTAATTCCAAATACTTCATTGAAGCTTATGCTAAACAAAGAACGCATGATACTCATATTGCCCTCATAGAGGGGCAATGATGGTATCCCCTTATATTGAGTCGTCTTCTCCAGCTACTACACTGAAGTTATAGAAGGATCCAGACTTGCTGTCTTAAGGCTAAGGATCTCCTCTGCACCCCTTTACGTAGGTCTCCATTCCTGGTTATTCAAAGGCTAGAATTTTTAAAGAAATCTATACCTCTCCTTATAAGTAAAAGCATTCCACTGGTTTCCATGAAACCACCTCTATGGCTCTTCCACTTATAACCCGAAAGAGATTCTCTATCCATATTCTCAAGCAGGTCTTACCCCTTCTTGTTATTAAGTGAATCTCTCTCTCTCTATATCTATATATATCTGACTCGGAAAGAGCTTTAAACTTTGGCCTACAGAAGCTTCAGCTTTTCCTCCAAAGTCCAACCTCATTAAACTCCCCCAGTTTTTTCTTCTGGGATTAGTTCTAGCCATTAAGGCTTCTGACCTCTGCCTGTATTGCAAAATTTATCTTCCTCTACTTCACAGTGAGGTAATTTCTTTGAGGATAATCTACTGGCTCTTAGCAGCAGACCCATAATAGCCTCAATAAACACTTTTGCAATATTTTGAGTAAGGTCCACATTACAAAATTGGAATGCAATATTTGCTAATGGTCTACACAAGGACTCCCCTTTAGACGCCTTGTTTAGTCAAGCTGTTCTACAGCACACCCTTTTTAATTCAACTCCTACCCTCTATCCCTTGGATGCCTGAGGTTCTGGGAAATAGCATGGTCCATCCATTAGATTTGCAACATGCTGGGACCTCCTCTAGGCATCTCTAGCTTGGGATTCCCCATATGTGAAGACTCATTCCTGCTTGTTCCTGGAGATAGCACAGTTACTTACCTGTAACAGGTGATCTCTGGGAACAGTAGGAATAAGTCTTCACAACCCACCCACCTCCCCTAGGAGTTGTTCTCTCTCTCTCTCTCTCTCCCTCTTTGTCTACTTCCCTCCTTCGGTCTCAGCTACAAACCCAACTGATGAGAGGGAAGTGAATCAGCGGGAAGGCAGCGTGCATGTGTGTGGGATGCTCCCAAAGGCTTTCTTTTTGGACGCTGGGGAGCATTCCCGCGTAGGCTCCGTCGGTACCGACGTACCCATATGTGAAGACTTATTCCTGCTGTTCCCAGAGATCACCTGTTACAGGTAAGTAACTGTGCTTTCTTTGATTGATGTGGCTGTTTCTAAATTAGCATCCCATGTCCTTCCTCTTCAGTCTACTAATGTGGTTGGAATTAAGGATTCTTTATTTTTGCATTCTAAATTGGAAGGTCTTGAGAATTCTATGCGGGCTTGTAATTTACGTTTTTTGAGTTTTCCTCAGTCTTCATTATTGTCAGCTAAGATTCTTTTAGATAAATATCTTAAGGAAATATTAGCCATATCAGATCCTATTGATGTTTTGCAGATTTATTATGTTCCCTCTGGCTCTAAAAAAGTTAACTCTGCAGAGGGTGATCTGGATGAGATGGTTTCCCTTATGACTAATCTTACTGCGTTTTTGGAGGACTCCCTAGATATAATCTCCTTGCGTTCCACCTTGCTGGTGACCTTTTCTCAATATTGGTGAAGCAACGGATTCTAAAAGCTTTTTTTAAGGTTAAGTCAGCTAAGTTTTGTGGACAGACCATAAATATTTTTCCAGATGTGTCACGTGCTACCCAAATGCGCCGGAGGCAATTTCTAACTCTTAAGCCCCGGGTTTTAGCTTTGGGAGCCTCTTTCTTCTTACGGTTTCCCTGTAAGTGCATCATTAACTTTGATAGTGCTTCATATATTTTCATGGACATATCACACCTGGAGAAATTCCTGTTGGATAGGCAGGGTTTAGAGGGAGATGGTAATGTCTGATTGAATTGCCTCCATTAATGTGGTCCATATGGACTTGTTTTCTGATTAAGGATGTTTGTTTTCCCCTATAGTTTGTAATGCAGTCATGCTCTCTTGATGTGGTCTATATTGTTTGCCTCCCATGGTGTCGTCTTTTCTTCTGTGAATTGCTTTATTAATTATTTATACTGTGTATGGGAGCTTAAAATTGTCCTGTTCCATATTTGGTTATTGAAAAAAAAAAGATAGTGTTTCCAGAGTTGTAATACTGTAAAAGTATAATTTACACCCACTCACATTGGTGGTCTGTTCTGTAAATTTAATTTTTCATGTGTGACCACAGTAGACTTAACTTGTAACCCACCAGCAAATCTTCCAGGATATGACCAGGTCAAGAGCTATTTTTTTGGTAATCATAAGCAGAAAAATGGCGGCAGATAAAAACTATACTGCCTACCCTGTCTGCTCTTCCATGTCAACAATAAGCTTTATGGTTTCTTTTTTTTTGCCTTAGAGATCCTCTGTTTGTCCCATGTCGTCTTGAATTTGGATATAGTCCTTTACCACCTACTCTGAGAGACTATTCCATGCATGTACCACTTTCCATAAAGAGATACTTCCTCAGATTATTTCTTGGTTTATCCCTTTTCACCTTCATCCTATGTCACCTCAGTGCTGCAGAGCTTTCAGTTAAGAGGCTCTTCTCCTGTACATTTCTGCCATGGAAGTATTTGAATGTCTCCATCATATCTCCCCTCTCCTGCCTTTCTTCCAAACTATGCCTATTGAGATCTTTGTCTGTCCCCATATGTCTTATGACGAAGGCCACTGACCTTTTTAGAAGCAGCCCTCTGTGCCAACTCTGTACTGTTTATATCCTCTTGAAGGTGTGGTCTCCAGAATTGCACACTGTTCTAAATGAGGTCTTGCCAAAGATTTATATAGAGGCACTATCACATCGTCCTTCCTGCTGGCCATTCCTCTCCCTATGCACCTAAGTATCCTCCTTTCACTGTTTTTTTCCTACCTGTTTAGCCACCTTAGGATCATCAGAAACAAGTTTAAAAGGTTTATGGTTTATTGTATTTGATTAATTGCCTTTTATCACTCAAAATAGTATATAAAATCTAAAACTACACAAATATATCAAGATCAATTAGATGATAAATCCACAAAAAACTAAACGGGCAAAAGAGTAAGATATGACCTATATGAGAGTAACTAATCTGCTGTAATTGTTGCAAAGTAACTTAATTTTTATTTCTGTAATCTTACATTTTTGTAAAATCATTTTTAATGTTTATCAATTATAGGAGAAGTTGAGTAATCTGGTGCAGAAATGGTTTCCCGAATTACCTCTACTTCACCCTGAAGCAGGGATTTTAAAATACATGGTGAGAAGTGCTGTAATTTTATATCATTAGATTTATTGCTGATTTTCTGAGTGGGTTACACCGGTGAAATGCTGATCAATAAACAGGAACTCTGCATGAATAGACATGGAATTTGGTGCTTACTGTGATCATGAAAGAACTGTAAGAACTTATGGTTTCCTAGTTCTTCCATTAAGTGCATGTTGAACAAGTTCTGTTGCCTCTCTGAAGTACTCTTGTTCATTACTTTGAGTGTAACAAGAAACTTGCATTGCCAAAGTTTTTACTGTATTTCCTTATCGTTCCTCCAGTTCAGTCCTCTACCTCTGGGTTGTCAATCTCCTCCTGCAGCTAGGAGACTGGTATGTCAGAATGATGACATCACTGGATATAGCCTGCTGTACTCCCACTCGCATCCCAGTGTAACCAGTCTCCTTGCAGCAGGAGGACTTGATGAGCCTTAGGGAGAGGCTCTTTGGAGGAATGGATAAGGAGCAATAAAGGGTTTAGAGTAGTTAGTGGTGTGCTTAGTTATTAGGCTGCTGTTGCTTTAAAAAAAAAAAAGAATAAAAAAGAGCCTTGGGACAGGCTGTTTCTCACAGCTTACAGTGGAGGTAGAAAGGCTTTCTTATACCCTGCCTGAGTCGGGGCTGGGTTTTCTTCCTCGGGGGTTCTGACTCAGGTCAGTGCGAGTCCTCTCCCCTCTCCCACTGGGCCCAGAAGCCTCACCTCCCTGACTATACGGGGATGAGTCCTTCCCTGAGACAGTGCAAGCAGAACTGCTGTCTCTGTGTCCCGCGGCTGAATAGCTGGCGGCGTTACACATCCTCTTCGGGGCCCGGGGTTCCTGGCACTTACAACGTGCAGAGCGGATTGCCTGTCCGGTGCGGTAAGTGTTTTCGCCGGCACCCGGCAGCTCATTTCGCCAGGCCGTTCCACTTCCCCACAGCTGAGGAGCTTTGGGATTTTGGCGCCTTTTTGCTTTCCTTTGCGGCGGCCATTTTTGAGGCCGCGTTGCAGCCGCGTGGCGGCTGCTTCCCTTCACATTTCTGTTAGGGGTTTTATTTTCGTTTCGTTCCTTTAATTTCTATTACTTTCGTTTATTTTTGGTTGCTGTTAATTTTTTCTTTTCGGGTTTCTTCTGTTGTATTGGTTCCTTCGGTCGGCCCTTCAGGATCGCGTGGGGGGGGGCTGAGGGAAGTGCTTTCCTTTGACAGCTTACCCATTTCAGAAAGCATAAATTCAGGGCTACATCAGGAAGGCCTATTGTGGGTGCCTCAAGCGGCTTAGTTCTGCACAGGACATCTTGGTTCCTAGGTGCAGTTCCCTGCATTTCTCTGCTGATGGCTACCCGGCCTCAGTGCCTCGTCTGTGGCACTCGGAGGGGCACAGTCGCCGACACGGGAGTGTGCAGGGGTTGTGCCGCCCTTTCCTCGTCTGTTGAGCTGCAGATGGAGACCCCTGAGGTGCAGGTTCCGCCGGTGGTGGTGGAGCCTGCTCCCGCGCGCCTCTTGACGCCAGAGGTGGTGGTGGAGGAGATGGCAGGTCCCTCTGGGGTACTTTTGTCAGATCAGGAGTCCGGTCTCGGTGTCTTTAGTCCCGAATTTGTTCTCCTGATGCATAAAGCGTTTTGCCTGCGACAGCAGGGTAAGAGACCGCGTTCGGAGTCACCGGTGGCCCATCCTCTGCCACTGTTGGCAGAGGGTGGATTGGGCGCGGACTCCCCAGCCCTGAAACGGGCAAAGCTGGCCGAGCCGCGGGACGGGGCCTGGCCGGAAGCGGAAGATCCGGAATGGGACCCTGAAGAGGGGGGTCCCAGGACCTAGAAGAAGGGGAGATTCCACAGCCAGAGGATCAGGCTAAAATCATTCGGGTGTTCCGCAGGGAGGAGTTGGCTGCCTTGATTGCGGAAACCTTGCAGATTTTGAATCTCACACCGCCAGCAGCGCCAGAGGACGACGTGGAAGATCCGGTCATCCAGGCGGTTCGACAGACACAGGTGGTGTTTCCGTTGCACCAAGTGGTGGAGAAGATGATTCAAGATGAATGGGACAAGCCGGAAGCTGGTTTGCGGGGAATTCGGACACTTACTCGCTTATATCCCTTGGCGGATTCTGCTAAGGAGAGGTTCCGAACGCCGCACATAGACACGGTGGTCTCCGCTGTTACGTAGAAGACCACGATTCCGGTTGAAGGCAGTGCGGCCTTGAAGGATGCTCAGGACCGTAAGGTTGATGGTCTTTTAAAGCAAGTCTTTGAAGCCGATTCTATTTCGCTTCAAGCCTCCGTCTGTGGAGCTTGGGTGGCCCAGGCGTGTTTACGCTGGGCGCAGCGGCTCCGCCAATCATCGCACATCGATCCGGAGGAGCTAAAGGAGTTGGATCGCTTGGAGTCCGGTGCGGCCTTCCTCGCCGATGTCCACTATGATCTAGTTAGGGCGCTAGCCAATAGCACAGGTTCCGTGGTGGCTGCGCGACGGTCATTGTGGCTCCGCAATTGGGCTGCGGATGGCTCTTCTAAGTCCCGCCTCAGCAAGCTTCCCTTTAAGGGTGGTTTGCTGTTTGGAGAGGATTTGGATAAGTTGGTGAAGGATCTCGGTGAGTCCAAGGCGGGTCGGCTGCCGGAGGACAAGCCGAAGCCGCCCAAACCCGGCCAAGGCGGTCGGTGTCAGTTTCGGGACTTTCGGAAATTTCGCTCGGCCCGTACCGGGGTTTTTCAGCGCGGACGGTTTTCTTCCAGAGGCCAGGGCTTTCGTGGGTTTCGGGGAGCAACCAGAGGCTTCTCGGCTAACCCGGGGTCCGCCACGTGTAAGCCCCAATGATGCAAGGCGGGTCTCGGCGGGGGAACCTTCCATAGGCGGGAGGCTTCGGGAGTTTCTTCCCGCCTGGACCCTCATCACTTCCGATCAGTGGGTGTTGGAAATCATTCAGTACGGCTACGCCCTGGAGTTTGCACGGCCCGTTCGGGATTCCTTTGTTCTGTCTCCTTGCAGGGTTCCCCAGAAAACGGTGGCCGTTCGCGAAACTTTGCAACGGCTAATTCGGTTGGGAGCCGTAGTGGAAGTCCCCAGAGCCGATTACGGCGTGGGTCGCTACTCCATTTATTTCGTAGTGCCCAAGAAGGACGGCAAGCTGCGGCCCATTCTCGACTTGAAAGGCGTGAATCGATGCTTAAGGGTGCCGCACTTTTGGATGGAAACGTTGCGATCCGTCATAGTGGCGGTACGGCAAGGCGAATTCTTGACGTCTCTAGACCTGTCGGAAGCGTATTTGCACATTCCCATTCGAGAGGCTCACCAGCGCTTTCTGCGATTTGCCCTTCCTTGGGGTCACTATCAGTTTCAGGCCTTGCCGTTCAGGTTGGCGACGGCGCCGCGGACCTTCACCAAAATTATGGTGGTGGTGGCGGCGGCATTGCGCAAGGAAGGGATCCTGGTCCATCCTTATCTGGACGACTGGTTGATCCGGGCCAAGTCTGCGGAGGAAAGCCGCCGAGTAACGGACCGGGTGGTACGGTTCTTGCAAGACCTTGGTTGGGTGGTCAACCCGACCAAAAGCCGGTTGCAGCCGTCTCAGGACCTCGAATACTTGGGTGTCTGGTTCGACACGAAGGAGGGCCGCGTGTTTCTCCTGCTCAAGCGGGCCGAGGGCTTAAGGACCCTAGTGCGGCAGTTCCTGTCGGTGTCGGCGCCATCGGCGTGGGATTACCTTCGGGTGCTGGGCACCATGGCAGCGACCCTGGAGGCCGTGCCGTGGGCTCGATTCCACATGCGTCCTCTTCAGAGGGCGTTGCTCCGTCGTTGGTCGCATCAGCGGGATTCCTTGAACAAGCGTCTCCTTTGCCCGGGCAGGGTGCGGCACTCCCTTAGTTGGTGGCTGCGCCCATCGTCCCTGGCAGCCGGTCTGCTGCTGGAACAGCCGGAATGGATTCCGTTGCTGACGGATGCCAGTCTGAGGGGCTGGGGAGCCCACTGCGGGGCCCAATTTGCGCAAGGGCTTTGGACTCCCCTGGAAGCCTCGTGGGCGATAAACCGTTTGGAGCTTCGGGCGGTGTTCCGGGGCCTTCAGGCGTTCGAAGTGTTCGTGCACGGTCGGCCGGTGCGTGTGCTGTCCGACAACTCGGCGACGGTGGCGTACATCAACCGACAGGGCGGCACCGGAAGTGCCGCGATGGAGGCAGAAGCCAACGAGTTGTTCGCGTGGGTGGTGCCTCGCTTGACCGCGTTCTCGGCAGCGCACATTGCCGGCAAGGACAATGTCACCGCGGACTTCCTCAGCAGAGTTCAGGTGGATGCCGGAGAGTGGGAGCTACATCCCGAGGTCTTCCGACGGATAGTCTGACGCTGGGGAACTCCGGTCATGGATCTCATGGCGACCTTTCAGTCGGCCAAAGTCGGCCGTTTCTTCAGCAGGCGTCGGGAACGAATGTCGGAGGACATCGACGCCTTGCTCCATCAGTGGCCGTCGAACGGGCTTCTCTATGTGTTCCCACCCTGGGCGCTAATAGGCCGGGTGCTCCAGAAGATCGGGGCGCATGCTGGAAGAGTGCTGTTGGTGGCGCCCGATTGGCCGCGGCGTCCTTGGTACGCCGATCTCATCCGTCTCCTGGACGGGGAACCTTGGCGGTTGCCGACGAGGGCGGATCTCTTGCTCCAGGGGCCCCTGTTCATGCCACAAGTGGATCGGTTCTCGCTTACGGTTTGGCCATTGAGAGGGCTAAACTCCTGAAGAAAGGTTACTCGTCGGCGGTGGTCGCGACTTTACTGAGAGCGCGTAAACATTCCACTTCCCTTACTTATGTGCGTGTCTGGCGTATCTTTGAAGATTGGTGTACGCCTCGCCAGGTTCGGCCGGGCTCGGCTTCAGTTCCACTGATCTTGGAATTTCTTCAGAACGGCTTTGAAAAAGGGCTCGCGGCCAGTTCTTTGCGCGTTCAACTGGCGGCCCTTTCCTGTTATCGTGGCAAGGTCAATGGCGTGCCGTTAGGGGCTCATCCTGACGTGAGTCGTTTTCTCCGAGCGACTTCTCAGTTGCGCCCGGCCCGTAGAGTGTACGTGCCGCCGTGGGACTTGAATCTTGTTCTCACGGCGCTGACCGAGCCCCCCTTTGAGCCCTTGCGTCGGGCGTCGGTGAAAGATTTGACGTTGAAGGCGGTGTTTCTGGTGGCTATTTGTTCTGCGCGGAGGGTTTCCGAACTGCAGGCTTTGTCGTGCCGAGAGCCTTTCTTGTCTTTTTCCAAGGAAAAGGTGGTGATGCGGCCGGTTCCATCCTTTTTGCCGAAGGTGGTGTCCCCCTTTCATGTGAACCAGGCCGTGTGTTTGCCTGTGCTGGGGTCTTTGGGGGGTGACGCCTCGGATCGCAGTCTTCGGCGGCTTGACGTGAAGCGGATATTGCGTCAGTATTTGCGAGTCACGGAGCCGTTCCGGAAGTCGGAGCGCTTGTTTGTTCTGTTCGGCGGCGTGCGCAAAGGGGAGGCGGCGGCTAAGGCCTCCATCGCCCGTTGGCTTCGGGAAGCGATTGTGTCCGCTTATTTGCTTCGAGGGCGCCTTGCGCCGGTGGGGCTCAGAGCGCATTCTACTAGGGCGCAGGCGGCGTCTTGGGCGGAGCATGCCTTGATTCCGCCGGGGGACATTTGCAGAGCTGCAACTTGGTCGACACTGCACACGTTCAGCAAGCATTACCGACTGGATGTGGCAGCGGCCTCGGATGCTCGTTTCGGTGCGGCAGTTTTATCTGCCGGCTGGAAGGGTCCCTCCCATTAATCACTGCTCTGGTACATCCCAGAGGTAGAGGACTGAACTGGAGGAACGATAAGGAAATGATAATTACACTTACCTGGTAATTGTAGTTCCTTGAGTTACGACAGTTCAGTCCTCCTTCCCGCCCGGATGTGTCAGGGGATTCCTGATTGGTGGCAGGTGGCAGAGGATTACAGGTGAGTCTGCATTTCTTCATTTCTTCATTTCTTTTTGTGCTTTGTTCCCCCCCCCCCCCCGACAAGGCTTTCATACTACCTGCCCCGTCATTGAGAAGGGGAGTACATCTCTTTCAGTGGTGTACCCCAGGGATCTGTGCTGGGTCCGCTGCTTTTTGACATATTCATAAATGACCTGGAAAGTGGAATAACGAGTGAGGTTATCAAATTTGCAGATGACACAAAACTATTTAAAGTTGTTAAAACCCAAGAGGATTGTGGAAAATTGCAAGAGGATCTTGATAAATTGGAAGACTGGGCATCAAAATGGCAGATGAAATTTAATGTGGACAAGTGCAAGGTTATGCACCTAGGGAAGAACAACCCAAACTATGGTTACACGATGCAAGGTTCCACATTAGGAACCACCACCCAGGAAAAAGATTTAGGCTTCATTGTGGATACCATGTTAAAACCCTCAGCCCAGTGTGCAGCGGCGGCCAAGAGAGCAAATAGAATGCTAGGTATGATAAGGAAAGGAATGGAAAATAAAACAAAGGATATTATAATGCCTCTATATCGTTCCATGGTGAGACCGCACCTTGAATATTGTGTGCAATTCTGGTCGCCGTATCTTAAAAAGGATATAGAGTTATTAGAAAAGGTTCAGAGAAGAGCCACCAAAATGGTAAAGGGGATGGAAGGATACTCCTATGAAGAAAGGCTAAAAAGGTTAGTGCTCTTTAACCTGGAAAAGAGACGGCTGAGGGGAGATATGATAGAAGTCTATAAATTAATGAGCGGAGTGGAACGGGTAAACGTAGATCGATTGTTTACCTTATCAGAATATAGAAAGACTAGGGGACATGCAATGAAGCTACAGGGTAAACTATTTAAGACTAATAAAAGAAAATATTTTTTCACTCAACGTGTTATCAAACTGTGGAATTTGTTACCGGAGGATGTAGTAAAGGCTGTTAGTGTAGCTGGGTTTAAAAAAGGTTTGGACAAGTTCCTGGAGGAAAGGTCCATAAGCCATTATTAAGAAGGGACCCAGGATATCAATGCTTGAACCAATACAAGCATTGTGGAACCTGTGTCCCTTGGGGAAACTGCTAGGTACATATGACCTAGATTGGCCACTGTTGGAAACAGAATACTGGGCTTGATGGACCTTGGTCTGACCCAGTATGGCATATCTTATGATCTTATGAAAACCTTGAAGAAAGGGTGTATTTCGAGCGGAGAGAGCCTGTTTCAATGTATGCAAGGTGATGCGCAAACAGGGGAGCCCAAGATGGTGGTGATAGTGCTCCGTTAGCAGCAGCAGCATAGTGCCCAAGTATGAAAGGGCACCATGTTGATGGGGCAAAGGAGGTGGCATGTTGGATATGCAGTGGGGGTTGCTGCTGCACAAGGCCAACCAGGCAACTTCCCTGGTGGAACATCTGTGATATCTGTCATAATCTCACATTGACAGAGGCAGCATGCAGACATGCTACTGCCTTGGAAAGGTGATGCACCACTTGGGACACTTCAAGAGTTCCTGGCACCATAAGCAGAGACCCTGACCAGCTCCCCCCTCCCCCTGCTGCTGCTGAAGCCAGCTCCAGAGGAAGAGGCTGAAAGATACAGGGAGCTGCAAAATGCAGATGCCCAAGGAAATACCACTGCTGCGGCTGTCCGTCTCCCCTGAGACATATCGGCAGCAGGTGAGGATGAGGTCCCAGCAGTGGTGGTTAGTTGGGGAGGGTGGTGTGGCCATCAATGTATGCCTCTGCGCCCCCCCCCCCCCCCCCCATTTGGATCTGGCGCCCTAAGCGTCTGCCAAAGCTGCATGGTGGATGGGCCGGGACTGCGCACCACCCCCACTTGTAGAATGTCAGCATGGGGTGTGGGTGTTGGCGGAGGGTGCAGCAGACAAAAACCCATGTCCTGGTCCTGTGTGCCGTTCGCATCGTAACATGTTCCAAGGTCTGTCTGATGGGGAACATGTCAGCCCCAGGGACTGCTGTATCCATATGGCAGCTCTGTGGCTCAACACACAAAGCCAGTGTGTATATGACCTTTGGGTTACAGGTTCAAGACCTGGCTGCAGATCATGTCTTCCATGTCCCTGTGGGTAAACGTTAGCCTACAGTGCAGGCTAAACAAGGATACAAACACCCATAATCCACACAGATAGGCTCCACTATCCACAGCTGAATGGAAAGGCAGGCTGATAGCACCGGCACACTGAGCAGGCATTAACAACAGGAGTGAATGTTAGAGCACACTACTAATGCCTGCACAATGACCACACATTAACAGTGCTTGAGCTGATATGGAGATCAAAGTGACAGGCAGGAATGCCAGCTATCCCCACTTTTGCACAGCACGGCGATGTGAGTGTCTTATGTGTGTATGTCTCTCCAGAGTTCTGTGGCTGCCTGCACTACACTGCCTTGCATTGCCTAGGCTGTTCCCATCATTAGTCAGCAAATGTGCATGATGAGGAGCAGAGGATTGTGAGTATGGCCTGAAACAGAGCAGTTTGCTCAGGATATGTCTACATTGGAGGTAGGGTAAATGGCTGAGGCTTTGTAGTTCCCATCTGCCACGTGCATGGCCTGGGTGGCCACAGTAGTTCATGCTGCGAGGGCTCCCTCACTCTGACTAAGCTGTGACCATGGCATGGCTATGTATCCACATAGTGCTATATAGTGTCCAGCTCCAGTAATATGGGTGCTGTCCTTATCCTGGGAGCCCAATCACTGTGCCAAATGCTGGGTGACTGTTTGTCCCAAGCCAGGGTGTACATGGTTGCTCTATACACATGCATTGTGTGCTGACCGGCTACTGTTGGTATGGTACATGGCTGAAAGAGCCCTGTGGTTTAGCAGCAGGTGCAGTCTGACTGGGCTTGCTGTGGTGGATTGGTAGTCCCAGATGGTTGGGACAGCAGTTGTTCATGGCCTGCTCCGTGTGGTCATGGCAGGACCAATAGGATGGTAGAAGCAACCCCATGCAAGCCTAGAAGCCCCTTTGGCATTTGGCGTCCATGGCATCAGCTGCTGCAACGCTGGGCACTGACTTGCACTGTTCTAGGAGGGTTCCTGTCCAACAGGGCCTAGATGTGACAGGTGCCTATGGCATGCTGGAATTGTGCAAGAAACAAGGTGACTAGCATAACACACTGCAGACAATACCTGCCACACACTGGCAGTGATGCAGAGCTGCGGTATGGCTGGTAGAGACTATCTCTAACAGTGAAAGTTCTGGGGACCAGGTGCTGGGCGCCCATCCTCACCCTCAGGGTGATTGCTGAAACTGCTCAGTAGCACGGTTTGTTGCTGTTATGTGCTTCTAGCACACACTCATTGCATCTTACTGAACTGATGTGATGGATCAGTGCATTCTCCATTTGGTGATCAGCTGCAGACTGCTGTCCCGCATATGCAGTGCCTCATGAATACTGGAGCGGCTAACCTATACTGGCTCACACAGCAGACATTTTAGGCAGTGATCTGCAGTGTGTCTGAATCCAGACATTGCTGTGCAGAGAGGTGTGGGAGATGTAGTCTACTGGTTAGTGCAATGTCTTCATAAGCAGCAGACAAGGGTTCAATTTCCACTTGTTTGTTTTGTGGCCTGTGTGCTCTTCAGATCATTTTCCTGCCTGTAACAGTCCAGGCTCTGCTGTGACTTGCAGACCCACATCCTTCTACTTTATGCATTCTGACCACACTTTAGGTCAGCAGACATGCTATTCCCGATCATACCCTTCTGAGTATGGTTTTATTGCTTCTGCTGCAGCCCATTGTAGGGGGTCAGACATGTTCACCCTGCAGATGTCAGGCACCTGCTTGAAGGCATGGTGTAATGGTCAGGCAGTGGCTTGGGGAGCAAGATACCAGGATTTGAGGCCCACTAGCACTCCTTATGTGACATTTCGGAATGTGGTGGTGTCGCATTTTGTCTGTCACAACCTTCATGGACTGACAATACCTCCTTGTGACCTTGAGCAGGTCACTTAAACCACCAATGACTCAGCTGACTGCAGGTCTGTACAGTCCCTATTTATCATCAGACATTATAAATTCGTCAGTAAGATATACTCCAGCATGACTGCACTGGTACAGCGTTATACTAACAGGCAGTTACATGCATACAGCTGTAAGCTACATGTGAGACATGAGTCATGTATGACATGACTGTCACTGTACAGCTTTGGCTCCATCACATCTCTGCAGTACACACGGACATATCCTACCCCTTGGATAGCAACCTGCAGGTATCACCTCATGTCCGTATGTACCCCATTTGCCCAGTGTGACTGGCACCTGTCCAGTTATCTGCACATTTGTCTGGGGTGTTGTGTGGCTGGGACAGGTGTGAAACCCACATGTCTGATAGCCTTCCACATGGCACTGACACACATTTTCCCATACAGTACATATACGTTGGGGATGACACTTACAGCATATCGGTGCTGCCAGACCATTTCACCCTCTCCTCTGCTGCCATCTTTCCTTCAGCCTATCCATCCGCCTCTGTCAACTGTATGCAGTCATATCTTCTCATGTAAACTGCTGCAACATGGCCTACACAGGTACTCTTTCCTGTATTTCAGCTCTTCACTCATGCCTCTCCTGTGCCTGATCTGCATGTCACCACTCCTGCTCTGCCCTCCTTTCGCTGCCCTACTGCCACTTCTGACTCCACTGGGGGACACGTCTTCCCCATCTTATGCCATACACTGACATTGCGCCGATTTACATTGGCACTTCTCATATGGTTGTCCAAATTACTGGCTGCCACATAGGGTGCCCATGAATCTGGCAGGTTCATCAGCACCCACCTGTCCTTCCATTGACTTACCTTGGTTCTCCCTTATTCAGTGTTAGGATGACAGCCATTTTCAGATGTTAAGGTGCACGCTTGACACCTTAACAGCCGATGTTCTGTTAACACATGTTAAATGGCCCATTGCGCCCTTACCTCTGGAATGCCTCCTACCCGCCCAGAGCCTTTTTCATATGTAAAACCCCTTATAGCTGCCGTTTATTGCCTGCTACCTTAAAACCCTTTAGTAAACATACCCTCTAGAGTCTGAACAGCTACCCCTCTCCCTCCCCTTCTGCCTGCTACTCGGTGCAATTGCACTGGCAGCTGTTCAGTTGCATTCTGCTTTTGTAAGTTACGGGAGAAACAGTAGGCAGCATTCCTGTGGCAGGAGCCTTTGGTCACACTCTTGAACATAGGCCCTATATTTACAATCTTTAGTTCTAACTCCAGGAACAAGTAGGAATGCAGTCCTCACATATGGGTGACATCTGCATCAACAGAGCTCCGCATGGGAACACTCCCTAGCATCCAGTAGGAATGCTTTTGGAAGCATCCCTCCACGCATGTGTGCCTGCTTTCCTAACAATTCTTCTTAGTCGTCTTTTTTTTTTCCACGGAGCTATCAGGACCTTGTTCTAACCCCACTGATTAAATTTGTCTAAACCACGGAGCTATCAGGACCTTGTTCTAACCCCACTGATTAAATTTGTCTAAGTACCAAAGAAATAGCAGTCTATTATGTATCTAATCTATTCTACTGCCCCCCCCCCCCATTTACCCTCCATGTATATACTGCTCTATGTATCAAATATTGCATATAAGTCTTCTAAATATGTTCCGCTGTTCTGTGTACCAATTGCTGTTATAGGTACCGAATTCTGCTCGATGTATCACTTATTGCTTACAGCAATACGTTTTGTAAATAAGTTCCACTGTTCCGTTTAACATCAGTTGTACACCGCTTTGCCCCGGTGAAAAGTGGTATAAAAAAAACAGTCAAAATAAGTGCCTTTGGGTACATAGTGCTTGCCTTCCCATCAGTCCGGAGCGGTATCAACCGCTCTGGTCTCTTTACAAAAAAAAAAAAATGTCTTTCTTTGTTTATTTTTCTTCATTTTTGGTGTTGCCGTTTTCTTAGCTGGCTTAGACTAGGCCGCCATTGCTTTTTTTGATTTTGCCTCGATGTTTTTTTCAGACATGGAGAAAACCACGTAGTAGCTTAAAAAAATGTACTAAGTGCCGAAGTACTATTTCAGCTACTGATAAGCACAACTGGTGCTTAAAATGTTTGGGCCCAGACCACGATGCCTCTGCTTGCCCCCCCCTGTCAGTTGATGACCCAGAGGGGCTCAAAGACCGTGAACAACGACGAGGAAAGCTATTTCCGTCACACTCAGCCACTTCCGTCACACTCAGCCACTTCCGTCACACTCAGCCACTTCAGCACATTCTTCAGTGGCCTCCACACCGTTGTGGTCATCTCATGATTCCCATACTCCTCGAAGTCCAAACATGGCAGCAAGCACAAGTCCTCTTCAGAGGCAGAAAAGGTATCAAAGACCTCTGCCTTGAGGTTCTTGTCATCTGCATATGACTCGGAGACCTGACCTCGACACCGGCACTCCCTGGCAAGAGAACTGGACATCGACTGACCGGCAAAACAGCTCCGGTGGGAGGATACCTCCTCCAAAGCACCAGAGGGGTTCCGGGACATTCCTGAGGTGTCATCCTCTGCGGAACCCCCAGTACCATGCTCTGGTATGATGGCACAGGGCTCTGTACAAGAGTCCCCCCAGTCACCTCCAGTCTCCCTTGATCAACATGTACAAGCTATCGAGCAGAGTGTCTGGGCACTATCCTGGCGGCCATAATGCCGGGGCCCTTGAGGCCATGGATCCGCTGCCCGACCTCAGTGTTGGTGCATTGAGACATTCCATGGCATCGGTGACAGAACTAGCGTCGTTACACCCGGGGCCTATACCCCCTTTGGAACTCATATCTGCACTGGGCTCCAGACACCTCGATTCTGAGGTTTCACAGCATCGGAACCAATCCTTGATGTAGACATCAGAACAGCATCGACACCACGATACCAACCGTCATTACTTCCACTTTCTTCCAGGTTCCAGTTCCTCAGAATCGGACATCAAATCCACTCCTCTCTGAGACATTCTCTCAGACCCTTCTCCACTGCATGAGAGGCATCAATCACCACCTGAGGATATGTCCTTTCAGGATTTCATCAGGGACATGGCAGCTGACCTCTCTGTGACGATAACCACGGAGATGGAACCAAGGGCTGAAGAACTTGAAATTCTTCAATATCCCTCGATTCCCAAGGAGGCTGCTACACTTCCCATCTGTCACATTCTCCAGAATCTTATGGGTTCGCATGTGGGAAGGCTCCTTTGTCAGTTCCATCAGTCAGCAAGAGGCTGGACATACTCTATATAGAGTCCCCTCCTTGCCCTGGTTTTCAAAAACCTGTTACATCATTCTGTGGTTGTGGAATTGGCAGTGCATCGAGTTAAACGTGCTAAGAATCACCCTCAATTCCCCCAGGCAGAGAGCCCAAGACTTTTGATGCATTTGGATATCGGTGCTTCCAGGCAGTAATGTTATCATCTAGGATAAACTCCTATATGCTTGACATGGGGATGTTCCTGTGAGATGTCACAAAGGTCCTGTCTGAGTTTACCACCCTGTTACTACCAGACAAATAAGGCCCACATCAGGCTTTGATCATGCATGATTAGAATACATCAAAATTCCTGACCAGGGCTGCCTTTGATGTTTTTGAGCCCACAGTAGGGCAGCAGCAGTATGCATAGGAGCCAGAAGAATGGGCCTGGCTGCAAGCCTCCGACCTTGAACAGTAGGTTCAGGATAAGCTTGTTAATATTCATTGCACAATGAAAATCTTTTTGTTAAGGGATGGTGTGAGAGAACAGGTGAGATAGAGACTGATGATCTCGCCATGCAGCACCTTTCCCGGAAAATAGCTGAACTAGCTAAAAAGAAAGCTCCTGCCAAGAAGCCTTTCTATCCCTGGAAGAAAAAGTATTATCCTTCCTACCCAACTTATTCTTCCTATCAACCTCAGCAGCCATATCAAAAGCAGTAGGGCCCTTGTCAGCCCAGGAAGCCTAAAGCTGCTAAACCTCAACCAGCTCTGCAGCTACAACCCGCAACTGGTTTTTGACTGCTTCCATGAGGGCATAGCCAGTCTCCCTTTAAAGGGACCTCTTCCAACCCACATAGCGGGCAGATTAATCCACTTTGCCCACAGGTGACCCCTCATCACGTCAGAACCCTGGAACTTAAAGGTTGTGAATGTGAGATATCTGCTCATTTTCCAGGACCTGTCCCCCATGGGTCAACTGCATGCTACTTCAACAGGAGATAGTCACTCTAGTAGTGCAGGGGCCATAGAGGAAGTCCCATTCCCTCAACAAGGCCTAGGGTTCTACTCCCGTTATTCCCTCATCCCCAAGAAAATGGGGGGAGGGGGGGTTCAGGCCTATCCTGGACCTCCGCAGTCTCAAGTTCCTCATAAGGGAGAGGTTGAAGATGGTCTTGCTAGGGACCTTACCTTCAGGAAAGACTGGTTCTGCTCTCTTGATCTCAAGAATGCCTATACTTACATCGTGTTTCATCCCTCCCACAGAAAGTACCTCCGTTTTTTCTTCCAGGGACACCATTACCAATACTGAGTTCTACCTTTTGGTGTTGCACCAGCACCAAGAGTTTTCACAAAGTGCCTGGTGGTCATGGTGGCCTACCTCCGCACTGCTGCCCATCTTTGTCTTTCCTTACTTAGACGATTTGCTGATCAAGGGTGCTACCCCTCATGTAGTGACCATCTCGTTCCAACGCACCATTGCAGTACTTCAGCATCTAGGCTTTGTGGTCAATTACCCAAGTCCCATTTTGCTCCAACACAAACATTGGAGTTCATCGGGGTTCTACTGGACACTACACAGTCACGAGCCTTCCTTCCAAGAGATCGGCTCCACTGTCTCATCAATTTGGGAACTCCTTGCCAAGGCCGGTCCAGTCTCAGTGTGAGACACATGCTCCATCTCTTAGGATACATGGCCCCCACAGTCCATGTAGTGCCATATGCTCGACTTCACATGCGGCCAGCACAGTGGACTCTTTCAGATCCGTGGAAATAGTCAACAGATCATCTTGCGGACAAGATCGCCATCATGCCTCATTTGGTAGACTCCCTAAATTGGTGGTGCACCATTCAAAATCTTCTCGTCAGGTTATCTTTTCAAATGTCTTCATCATAGTTTACCCTGATGACAGATGATTCCAAATAGGGCTGAGGGGACGCATCTCGATCTCACCATGCAAGGCCTATGGTCCCCCAGGGAAGCTACTGACTTTGTCAACCTCTTGGAACTCAGGGCAATTGCCACTGCCTTTCGTGTGTTCTGACTGGATGATCGGTCCTTATTCAGACCGACAACCAGGTTGCCATGTATTACCTCAACAAACATGGAGGAACAGGATCTTGCTACCTTCGCAGGGAAATGATCCGCCTCTGGTCCTTTGCGATATCTCATCAGATTCTTCTTCGAGCAGTCTACCTATCAGGAGAGCAAAATGTGCTAGCAGACAACTTGAGCAGAGTCCTTCGCCCACACGAATGGATGCTCCATCGCGAAACAGCGCAGCACATCTTTTGATTATGGGGAACTCCTATCATCGACCTCTTTGCAGATCCAGTCAATACCCAGCTTCCTTTGTTCAGCTTCAGGATCCCATCTGCACAGAGCCAGGCCTCAGATGCGTTTCTCCTTCACTGGGGATGGGGTCTGCTTTATGCATTCCTACCCATTCTATTGATTCTGAAAATCCTCTTCAAATTGCAATTGGACAGGGGAATGATGATCCTTATCACCCCATTCTGGCCACGTCAACTCTGGTTTCCCTTGCTCCTTCGACTAGCGCAACATAAACGTCTCAGTCTCTGATGCGCTCCCAATCTTCTATTGCAGGATCAGGGAACGCTCCTTCACCCCAATCTGAGAGCGCTACAGTTGACGGCGTGGCTGCTGAAAGCCTAGCCTCATCTCATTTCAATCTTCCAGAGGAAGTAAAAGATGTGTTACTAGTGTCTAGAAAGGACTCCACTAGACGTACATACGCTTTTAAATGGCATAGGTTTTTCCTCTAGTGCTCCTAGAGGGCTCTCACTAACCACCAGCACTGCAAACAAAGGTACAAATGACCCTGGCATTGACCCCCAATTACTTGCCACTTTCTACAAAGAAAAACTAAAACATCAAAATCTACCCACAGATAATCTTAACAGACCATCCTTAACACCAAACTCTTCATGGTCAACTTTTTCCCTCACCTCAAAAGACACTCTTGGGAATTTCATCTCTAAAATAAACACAACCACGTCATACCTTGACCCCCTGTCCAGTTAGCTGGATAAAAGCAACAAAACCAAACTTTCTCCCTCCCAATTGTTAACTTCTCTCTCCAACACGGTTACATCCCCCCTCCCCCTGAAACACACACTAATATGCCCCATTCTAAAAAATAGTAAGAACATAAGATATGCCATAGTGGGTCAGACCAAGGTCCATCAAGCCCAGTATCCTGTTTCCAACTGTGGCAAATCTAGGTCACAAGTACCTAGCAGTTTCCCCAAAAGACACAGGTTCCACAGTGCTAGTATTGGGGCAAGCAGTGGATATCCCAGGTCCGCTTTAATATCCACGCTTGATTAAAAACAACCCCACATCATACAGACCCATCTCCAGCCTCTCTTTTATGGCCAAACTAATAGAAAAAATAGTACATGTCCAGCTCCAAGATCATATCGATACTTTTGCATCTCTGGATGAACACCAATATGGCTTTTGCCCTCACTACGGTGTAGCGACCCTCCTCACGGTTTTATTTGACCAGCTTATTCGTGGCATAGACAACACCAAACAGGTTTTCCTTCTAATATTTCTTGACATTGCAACTTTTGACAGTATAAACCACCACATTATGCTCTCTAGGCTAAAACAAATAGGCATTAAAGATACAGTATATCTATGGTTCAACTCATACCTATCGTGCAGAACCCAATAGGTTAGAATAGGACAACAGTTATCTCGGCCGTACAACCAAGAACAAGGCCTGCCACAAGGCTCTGCCCTATTTGCCCTCTTGTTTAACGTTTACCTTCAGCCCATCTGCTCCATCTTCGAAAAATTCCAAGTAAGCTATCACATTTACTCTTCAGCCCGCTCCAATCCCGATCGGCATCATCGAGGGAGAGCGGGAAGGTAAGCTCCAGCCCACTCCCCTCCGACAAGGCCAATCGGGCCTGACGGACCTCCTGCAGCTCCAGGCATTAAAAGCCAGCCAGTTCCAGCTCCTCGGCCTCTTCAGCTCGCTCCAGCCCCGATCGGCATCATCGAGGGAGAGCGGGAAGGTAAGCTCCACCCCGCTCCCCTCCGACAAGGCTAATCCGGCCCGACGGGCCTCCTGCAGCTCCGGGCAATAAAAGCCGGCCAGTTCCAGCCCCGATCGGCATCATCGAGGGAGAGCGGGAAGGTAAGCTCCACCCCGCTCCCCTCCAACAAGGCCAATCGGGCCCGACGGACCTCCTGCAGCTCTGGGCATTAAAAGCCGGCCAGTTCCAGCTCCTCGGCCTCTTCAGCCCGCTCCAGCCCCAATTGGCATCATCGAGGGAGAGCGGGAAGGTAAGCTCCACCCCGCTCCCCTCCGACAAGGCCAATCGGGCCCTCCTCCTGACTATTTCCTTTCCGTACAAGAGGTGTGCCCGCGCCTGAGGGCCTCACCACAGGGCCCTTTGGCGTGGCCCTTAGGAGGGGAGCCACAGAACCCAAAAAACTGATCTCTCTAACGCAAGACTCTCAAGCTTTCAACTCAGCAATAAAGTAAGAATGTATTAACTTTATTCAATACTGCAGTACTAACTCAGTATAACCTGTGCTATAACTTGCTATAACCTCAATATAACCTGTGCTATATCCTAAAGTTTGTATTCCTTTTGTCAATACACCACAGAAACTCTGCGAGAACTGTACACCTTCCTGTTCAGAACCACACCACAAATTGCTAATTGCTAATCTGCTATAAATTGTTACCTCCCTTAGTTTGCATTGCTTTGACATAATACCCCCAATCTGTGCCAAAACTTGTGCCTTCTACTTAGAACTACATTTCATAATTTGTACCAGTACTTATGCCATTTACTTAGAACTGTATTGCAAAATCGATATATGCTATAGGGAATATCCTCTAAAAAAAATCCCACTCACAAATCTCCCCCCTACCCCCTTCACAGCTTATAATGGCCCGCATAAAACTTCAAGCCCTTCTTCTCCCACTCTTCCTGATAACCCTCCTAATTCACAACATTTACACACACAAATCAGACCAACCCCATTATAGCACCATCCCCATTATCCACAGCACATACCGAAACACACTTCACACCCCAATACATATCTACACACAGTACCAAAACTCACACCACAACACCCACAGGCCCTATCCCAGACTAATCCAAATAAACCATCATCAACCCATTAATGTGAATGACTCACCCAATGCTCCCACTAGAAGGAAACTCATCCTCATAAACATCCGCTCCATAAGAAACAAATTGCCAATCATCAATGACATGCTTAGAGATGAAAAACCTGACATACTCTTCATCACGGAAACTTGGCTCTCACCCACAGATACAGTCCTACTAAATCAACACGCAACAATACGACCTATTCAACTGCCACCGGGACACCAAAAGAGGAGGAGGAGCACTCATCCTCACCAAAAAAGACTTGCAGTACACCCTAACAAGCATAAAAAGTATGGATGGCATAGACATCATCAACATAGAAAATAAAACTCTTGCACTATGCCTCATCTATAGACCCCCATCCACCAACCATAAAAACCTCACTCCCATCCTTGAACTCGCATGCACAGCCTCACAGAGAAAACCACTTATACTGGGAGACCTGAACCTCCCATCACTTAACCCACCCCACACAACAAATTTCATGGACACCATGACTGATTTGGGATACGAACAGATCATACAAGCCCCCACACACATAAAAGGAAACACCCTCGACCTCGTCTTCCTCCCCACCCCTTTCAACAACCACCAACTCCACACCCCTCCCAACCATAACTGAGGTACCCTGGTCTGACCATCACTTAATAACCTTCTACCTCCTCTCACAAACACCTTCCAACAATACAACAATTACCACGCCACATGCTTCACGTTTTATCCACTTCGACAGAGATGCCTTTTTAGATAATGTCATACCCAAACTCACAACAAGTTCATCTAATATCAATTCACTCATAAATCAATGGAACATAACAATCCAAAAAGCAGCCACCCCCACTCAAATTACTCAAAAACAAATAGAGATCAGAAAAATGGTTTACCAAAGACCTTGCCATACTAAAAAAACTAAGAAAACAAGAAAAAAGATGGAGAAGAACAAAATCAAACGAAAATAAATCCCAATACACAAGACTACTCGGTGCTTATAAAGACGCAATCAACAAATCTAAAAGTAACTACCACTCTAAAGTTATAAACATGGCCATCGATCGTCCTAGAGAACTATTTGCAATCGTAAAAACACTAACAAAAAATCACAAGCCTGAACCAGACCACCCCATTATTAGCGTACAAACTCTAGTTTCACATTTTGCTAAAAAACTGAAAACTAAACCCACTGTAGCAAACACAACAATGCATACAGATCCAAAAAGCATAAACAATTGGACAACCTTTCACAAGGTCGAACAAAAACACCTCCTCAAAATCATAACAATGATCAATACTACAACTTCCCCTCTTGACCCATGTCCAGTATCATGGATAAAATCCACCAAAACTGAACTCGCCACAAACATCCAAAACATAGTGAATCAATCACTATCAAAAGGCATCATGCCTGATGCCCTTAAACTCACTCCATACGCCCGATCCTAAAAAATAATAAACTAGATCCAAAAGACCCAAGCTCCTACATGCCTATAGCCAGTATACCATTCATCGCCAAAGTAATAGAAAAAATCATTCAACTTCAACAAGATTACATTGATATACACGCTCCCCTTGATTCACACCAATTCGGTTTCTGCCCCTTCCATGGCGTCGAAACACTACTAACAACACTTATGGACTACCTCATCAAAGGAACAGATAACAAACAAGGATTCATTCTACTATTCACAGATATAACTGCTGCATTTGACAACAATAACCATAGCACGCTAATCACTAGACTAGAGAACCTGGGAATAGGAGGGACAGTCCTCAAATGGTTCATCTCATACATTACCCACCGATTGATACGTGTCCAATTAGGACAAACCACCTCAGACACTTTCTCTCAAGGACAGGGAATCCCACAAGGCTCAGCCCTCTCTGCCCTCCTTTTTAACCTATACCTACAGCCCATCACAAATATATTTAAAAAACACAAAACTTGCCACTTCATTTATGCCGATGACATGCTCGCTATGCCCATAAACATCAACAACCCCTCCTACCAAAAATTAGCTGAATGTATCAGTGAGGCTAACATCTGGCTAGAAACAAACTATTTAAGCATTGACCTTAAAAAAAAAAAAAAAAAAAACCAGAAGCAATGTTTGTAACACGAAAACCTGCCCATCTACCATCACAATCAACAACACTACTATCCCTGTAAAACAAGAAGTAAAATACCTAGGGATAATATTAGACCACACACTCAGTATGCTCCCCTACATAAAACAGACAGCAAAAACAATATTCTAAGAACATAAGACATGCCATACCGGGTCAGACCGAGGTCCATCAAGCCCAGTATCCTGTTTCCAACAGTGGCCAATCTAGGTCATACGTACCTAGCAATATCCCCAAAAGACACAGGTTCCACAATGCTTGTACTGGGTCAAGCATTGATATCCTGGGTCCCTTTTTAATAGTGGTTTATGGACCTTTCCTCCAGGAACTTGTCCAAACCTTTTTTAAACCCAGCTATACTAACAGCCCTTACTACATCCTCCGGTAACAGATTCCAGAGTTTGATTACACGTTGAGTGAAAAAATATTTTCTCTTATTTGTCTTAAATAGTTTACCCTGTAGCTTCATTACATGTCCCCTAGTCTTTCTATACTCTGATAGCGTAAACAATTGATCCACGTTTATCCGTTCCACTCCATTCATTAATTTATAGACCTCTATCATATCTCCCCTCAGCCATCTCTTCTCCAGGTTAAAGAGCCCTAACCTTCTTAGCCTCTCTTCATAGGAGTAGCCTTCCATCCCCTTCCCTTTTCCAGGTCATTTATGAATATGTCAAAAAGCAGCGGACCCAGTACAGATCCCTGGGGTACTCCACTATTCACCTTTTTCCATTGGAAATATTGGCCATTTAGCCCTACCCTCTGCTTTCTATCTTTTAACCAGTTCCCGATCCACAATAGTACACTGCCTCCTATCCCATGACTTTTTAGCTTCGCCAAAAGTCTCTGATGGGGGACTTTGTCAAAAGCTTTCTGAAAGTCCAGATACACTATATCAACCGACTCACCTTTGTCTACCTGTTTATGCACACCTTCAAAAAAACATAAAAACAACTACAAACTAAAAATCACACAACACCTAAGACCCCCCCTTCTTGACACACGATTTCAGATCCGTAGTCAGCGCACTCATTACCCCCCACTTTGACTATTGTAATAGTCTACTAATTGGTCTACCGCTTAAAAATACAAATTTACTACAAAGAGCCCAGAACATCTGTGCAAAAGTCATAACAAAGGCACGTCTTACCGACCGCATAACCCCTATATTACTAGAACTGCACTGGCTCCCTATAAATAGCCGGATAAAATATAAAATACTCCTTACAACATTTAAACTCCTCAATGACATCTCCCCCTCCCAACTAACTACCCTCCTACACCTCCCATCTGAGTCCAGAACACGTAGGCAAAATGCAACCCACTCACTCATCATACCCAAAACCCATCTGCAAGACAAAAAAACTACAAGCTCGAGAGCCTTCACATTTGCTGCCCCCACCCTTTGGAATGATCTTCCACTGACCCTCCGCATGACAAGACCTTCACCAATTCAGAAAAGAACTTAAAACTCACCTTTTCACTGAGCACTATATAAACCCAACCGAAATCCCCTACCTTCCACGAGCTACACCCCAGCAATCCCAAAACCAACCCTCTAACCTCCAGAACCTGCACCCTATTACCCCCCCTCCAGAACCCAGAAGAAGATAACTCACGAAGATAACACATGATAAGACAGACACATATAACTACTAAGACCCACTTAAGATTATTTGTGTAATATGTTTATATTTCACTATTCTCTGTAAATATGTTTTGTTCATTGAAAATAGTTAATTGGCACAGTTTCATGTAAAGTTATCTGTAAATAGTTATAATTTCTGTTCTATGTAAAATTGTTGAATTGTTCCCTGTAAACCGCCCTTGATCTTTGGAAGGGGCGGTATAGAAGACAACCATAAATAAATAAAAATAAATTTACGATGATGATATTAAGTTTAACCTCCCATTCAATATCTCAAACCCTTCAATTCAAAAAATCACAGATTGCTTCTCAGAAGTAACTGAATGACTTGCATCCCACAACCTCAAAATCCATTTCAATAATAGAAGTGATTTATATAACAAGGAACCAAAGTTTCACCCCTCCACCCTCCATCATAATTCAAGATGCAAGCCTCTCCGTCAAAACAGAAGTAAAATACCTTGGTGTTATCCTAGATCACACACTCAACATGACTTCATATATAAAAGAAACAACAAGGAACATATACTATAAACTTAAGATGTTAAGACAACTACATCCACTCTTTCACCATCATGATTTCAAATCTGTCATTAATGTAATTATCACACCACATTTTGATTTTTACAACACCATCCTACAAGGTCTGCCTAAACAAGTCTTAAGACAATGTCAGATTGCACAACACACTGCAGTCAGGATAACCTCGAGTGCCAGCTTATTAGAGCATATCACCCCAATTTTATACAACCTACACTGGCTCCCAGTCCAGAGTCACATACAGTACACCTTAGAGGAAAGGCGGGATAGAGGTGATATGATTGAGATGTTTAAATATCTCCATGGCATAAATGTTCAGGGAGAGAGCCTCTTTCAATTGAAAGCAAGTTCTGCTACGAGGGGACATGGGATGAGGGTGAAGGGAGATAGATTCAGGAGTGATATGCGGAAATATTTCTTTACGGAAAGAGTAGTGGATCCATGGAATAGTCTCCCAGTGGAGGTGGTAGAGATGAGGACAGTAACTGAATTCAAAAAAGCATGGGACCATCACAGAGGATCTCTAAAGGTAAAAAGTGGACTGTTGTAGTTGTTGATATGGAAGGACAGACTAGATAGGCCATGTGGTCTTTTTCTGTCATATTTCTATGTTTCTATAAAATATTGGTAGCTATATTCAAACTTACCAAAGACATTGGATCATCACATCTCTCCACTCCCATTACCAAGGAAAATAACATATGCACCCTATGAGACTGCAACAAAAATAAACTTATGACACCACCAGAATTCAGGAACTCGAGAAAATTAACAAATAGCAGAGCGTTGTCCCAATTCTCCCCCTACCCTTTTGAATAGCCTTCCAGATAACATAAGAGCCATAAATGACCTTACCATATTCCGAAAAAACTCAACTCATCTGTTTGTTCAACACTTCAGGATCCAAAATGAAGACAGTAACAACCACCTCCACCCTAACATATAAGTCCTGCATGACAAACCCTCCCTAAAATTGAAACTCCATGAGCACCTCAAATCTAGAACCTACCTAAAAACACACAAAGCAACACACCTATTATAACCAAATATGTATATAGTTCAACTGCTATTTGTATTGACTCCTCCTGTCAATGCTAATGTATATAGTTGTTCAACGTTAATGTATATAGTTAATAGTTCCATGTTCCATGTAATTGAATAAGTACTGTTTTCTGTACAATTCAAATGTTGTTCTTTGTAAACCGCATTTAATCTTCTGGAAAATGCAGTATAAAAATTTCTAATAAATAAATACAAATTTACTTGCCCGTTGGAGCTTCTACTTCAATATTTTCTCCATCTCTCCAGGGCAGGACTAAAGACCAACTCTGTGCGAGTTCACTTTGCCATTTCAGCCTCTCACAGTCCAGTTGCAGGTCAACCTGTCTCTGGTCATCCTCTAGTAGCATGTTTCATGCGAGGCCTTCTATCCGGCTACCTCCAGTGGCCTGGGACCTCAATGTTCTTGCTTAACTGCTCAAACCTCCCTTTGAGCCCCTCGTCAGAACTTCTTTGAAGTTCCTTACTTGGAAGGTTATCTTCTTGGTTACTCTCACATCAGCTTGTTGAGTTAGTGAGTTGCAAGCTCTGGTGGATTATGCTCCATCTCTAGGAACAAGCAGGAATGTAGTCTTCACATATGGGTATGTCGGTACCGACGGAGCCTGCGCGGGAACGCTCCCCAGCATCCAATTAGAAAGCTTATGGGAGCATCTCACAGCGCCTGTGTACTGCCTTCCCTCCTTTCCCAACTGCCTCTCTCCAGTTCTTCGTTTTCCGCGGATCCAGCAGGTCGTTGTTCCTGTCACCGCAGAAAATTTTTCCCTATTCTTTCTTTGTCTAAAAAAAAAATATATATATATAGTATTTTTTTCCAAACTTTTCTTCCTCAGGTGCACGCGCCATTTTGGGCCTTAGGCCCAAAACTTCCTTTACCATGGAAAAACCCGCTTCAGGTTTTAAGAAGTGCACCAAGTGTGGCGGTACCATCTCCGTCACCGACACCCATGAGTGGTGTCTTAAATGTTTAGGTCCTGACCACTCCATCTCGGAGTGTATTGCCTGTGCCATGATGTCCAAGAGGGGTCGACAAAAACAAGCTGCTAAGCTCAGCACCCTGTTTCCCTCCGATGCAGCCTCTGTGGCATCGACATCGTCCAGGGCTTCGTCTTCCTCCCATGGATCTCAGGTAACTAAACATAAGTCTGGCCGGTCCTCAAAGGGTAGATCTCCTTCCAAGCATCGAGATGCCTCTGGCGTTGCCCTTGAGGGTTCTGTACCGGCAAAATTGCCCCAGCGGGAGGCTTCGGCTTCCAAAGCATTATCGGGGCTCCAGGATGTTCTCGAGGCCTCAACCTCGGCAGAACTACCGGTGCCATGCTCTGGGGTACGGGCTGCTTTCTCCGGTACCGATACCCAGGCATCAGCAGCGTTGATAGACTAGAGGTTCCTGGCTATTGAACGCAGTCTGGCGGCTCTCCTTGCGACATCGACACCCTCAGAACTGCGTCAGACAGTTCAACTGGTACCGGCACCGGTACTGACAGCATCGACATCGGTGTCTGCATTGCCGGCACCCAGTCATGCTATGCCTTCCGGTACCGATATTCTCCGGCACCAACTTCGGTCGGTATGGGTAACGTGCTCTACAAGAGCATCCGGACAGAAGGTACTTTGAATCCTCTGAGGAGTCTGAGGATTCTGACAGCTCCGTTGGTACCGGAGTACTTCTCCCGGAGGAGCCTTCCTCTCCTAAACGCAGGATGTCTCCTCCAGAGGATATCTCCTTTCAGGACTTTATCGGGGAGGTGGCTCGAGGTCTTTCTATTACTGTGACTCCTGAAACAGAGCCCAGGGCAAAGGAGTTGGAAATTTTGCAATATCTCAAAGCTCCTAAGGAGGCAGCTACCTTGCCTATCCATGAGATCTTACATGATCTCATGTTGAGAATGTGGGAGACACCTCTTACCACCTCTCCTCACTCTTGTAGACTGGATACCATGTATCGAGTACCTCCATGTCCTGGCTTCCAGAAAACTCAGCTTCCTCACCACTCTATTGTAGTGGAATCAGCTATGAGAAGGATCAGAAGTGCAAAGAAGCATGCCTCTAATCCTCCAGGACATGAGTGTCGAACTTTGGATGCCTTTGGACGTCGTACTTTCCAGGCTTCCATGCTTTCTGCCAGGATCAGTTCCTATATTTTATATATGGAAATGTTCCTTAAGGAAGTCACAGGAGATTTAGAGGTGTTGAGCCCTCTTCTTCCTGATAAGAGGCAGGATTTTCTCACTGGTTAAACATGCCCAGGATGTTTCTAAGTTTGTCAATCGTGCAGCTTTTGACTGTTTTGAGTGCATAAGCAGAACCTCTGCCATTGCCATAGATGCACGTAGAATTGCCTGGCTCCAGGCATCCGATTTGGCGCTCTGGGTGCAGGACAAACTGAGCAATATCCCTTGTACAGGTGAGAATCTATTCGGCAAGAATTGGCAAGAGAAGGCCAATGAATTGGATGCTGACAACTCCACTTTGGATAGACTGTCCAATGCCACAGCTGATCCTGCAAGGAGAAAATCTTTCAAGAAACCATTCTTCTCCAAGAAGAAGAGGTTTTATCCTTCTTATTCCCATCAGGCACGTTCTGCAGGTCAATCTGCCGAAAGAGTCAGCAACCACCTAAACAGAGGAAAGCAAAGACTGCTAAGCCTCAACCGTCTCAGCAGTCTCAGCCTCCACAAGGCCTTTGACTTCCATCTAGAGAACTTAGCCTTCCTGGCTTTCAATGGTCCCGAACCTTCCACCATTCCAGGAAGGTTGTGTTACTTTGCCCCCAGATGGGGGCAGATAACAGCAGAGCAATGGACTCTCTCCATTATAAAAGAGGGGTACAAGCTTCACTTTCTGTGCATGCCCCCTCCCACAGTAGTAAGACAGTTCAGTTCTCGGACCTCTCTCATCAATCTGTTAGATCAAGAGGTCACTATGCTTCTTGCCCAAGGGGCAATAGAAGAGGTACCCATTTCTCAACAGGGTACAGTGTTTTACTCCCCCTATTTCCTTATCCCATAGAAAACAGGCGGACACAGACCTATTATAGATCTCAGAGAATTGAACAAATTCCTGTTCAAAGAGAAATTCAAGATGATTTCTCTAGGAACCCTGCTGCCATACCTTCAGAGTCAGGATTGGCTTTGTTCTCTAGATCTCAAGGATGCGTACACTCATGTTCTCATCCATCCAACTCACAGAAAGTTCCTTTTTCAAGGAAAGCACTACCAATACAGGGTGCTTCCTTTTGGCCTGGCCTCAGCACCAAGGGTGTTTACGAAATGCATGGCTGTGGTAGCAGCATTTCTCCACACTCTAGGAATATTCGTCTTACCCTACTTAGACAACTGGCTCATTCGAGCCCCATCAGAGTCAGAGGCCAGGATTTCTCTATCTTGCACAATGCGTATCCTTCAGTATTTGGGTCTGGTCATAAACATCCCAAAATCCAGCCTAACTTCCACTCAGTCTCTAAAGTTCATAGGAGCTCTGCTGGATACCAGGAAAGCAAGGGCCTATCTTCCCCAGACCCTTGCCTTCGCATGGTGCAGTTAGCTTCTCAAGCAGTGCTAAAGCCTCATCTCACTGCTCGAGAAATGTTACAACTACTAGGCCACATGGCATCTGCTGTGCATGTGGTTCCTTATGCTCGCCTCCATATGAGAGCAGCCCAGTGGACTTTATCCACTCAATGGACCCAGGCATCAGGGTGCCTTTCAGACAAAATAGCAATCACAAATCGCCTTATTTTGTCCCTCCAATGGTGGCAGTCCACTCAAAACCTGTTGGTGGGGTCCCCATTTCAACAGCCTTTATTTACCCCAGGCAACTCTCACAACAGATGCTTCACCAATGGGTTGGGGAGCTCATCTGCAAGACCTCTCCACCCAAGGCACTTGGACTCCACAGGAGACTCATCTACACATCAGTCTCTTAGAGCTCAGAGCAGTCTTCCTTGCTCTGCGAGTGTTCCACACCCTGCTCAGCTGCAAGACAGTCCTCATTCATACGGACAATCAAGTAGCCATGTTCTACGTGAACAAGCAGGGAGGAACAGGCTCTCTGTTGCTTTGCAACGAAGCTTTGCGACTATGGGCCCTCGCCAGAGAGCATCAGATTCATCTCCTGGCAGTGTATCTTCCAGGCATACAAAACTCTTGGGCAAACAGACTCAATCGAGTTCTGCTTCCACACATGCAGACCAGGTGGCCAAGATATTTCAAATTTGGGGAACCCCGGACATAGACCTCTTGCAAGTCCGTTGAATGCCAAACTTCCACGGTTCTGTTCCAGAATTCCAGCTCAGGGCTCACAGGCCAAGGATGCTTTCCTCCTACATTTGGGGTCAAGACTTCCTTTATGCCTTTCCACCCATTCCCCTGATTCCCAAAACCCTGTTCAAACTTCAGAGAGAGAGAGGCCATATGATTCTCAAAGCTCCACATTGGCCATGGCAAGTGTGGTATCCTCTGCTTCTACATCTCTCTCAAGCTCCCTCTCTGGAGTTAGGGTCTGCTCCAGATCTCCTGTCTCAGGAGAATGGAATGTTATGGCGTCCCAATCCCCAGTCTCTGCATCTCAGGGCTTGGTTGCTGAAGGCCTAGATCTTCATGATCTTAACCTTTCTCACAAGTAAAGGATATCCTTTATGCTTCTAGAAAACCTTCCACAAGACGCTCTTATGCTTTCAAGTGGAAAAGGTTTACCATATGGTGCTCGCAGAAGGGTCTTAGCCCCCTTGCGATACCTCTGGAATCATTACTGGAGTATCTCCTTCATTTATCCAATGTGGGACTTAAGACTAACTCAGTAAGAGTCCATTTGAGTGCTATTGCAGCTTCTTTCAAGCCTTTAAATGGACAACCTATTTCCTCCCATCCTCTTATAGCAAGATTTATGAGAGGCCTTCTTCTAACTAAACCTCCCGTTAGGCCACCACCGGTGGCATGGGACTTAAACCTGGCTCTTGGCCAGCTCATGAAGCCACCTTTCGAACCCTTAGCTACTACCTCATTGAAATTCCTTTCTTGGAAAGTTATCTTTCTCATTTCAATCACATCAGCACGTCGCATTAGTGAGTTGCAGGCACTAGTGGCTGATCCTCCTTATACAAGGTTCCATCATGACGAGGTAGTCCTTAGGACTCATCCACACTTTATGCCAAAGGTGGTCTCGCCTTTTCATTTGAACCAAGCGGTCTACCTGCCTGTGTTTTTTCTAAGGCCTCATGCATCAAATGCAGAAAGGAATCTTCATACTTTGGACTGTAAAAGAGCTTTAGATTTTTACTTACAGAGAACACAGCAAAATAAAAAGTCCTCTCAACTCTTTGTTGCTTTTGATCCTTTTCATCTGGGACTTCCAATTGCACAGTGTATTTCCTTTGCCTATCAGAGTAAAAATCTTCCTCTGGAGGGCCATGTCACAGCTCACGATGTGAGAGCCATGGCAGCTTCAATGGCTTATCTGCACTTTGTCTCTATCGACGACATCTGTCGAGCAGCCACTTGGGCCTCGGTTCATACCTTCATAGCCCATTACTTCTTGGACAAGGACTCCCGCCGGGATGCCTTGTTTGGTCAGGCTGTTCAACACCTGTTCCATACCTAATCAACTCCTACCCAGCATCCCTGGTAGGATGCCAGAGATCCATGGGGGGAAGTGAAGCCCTTTCACAGGGACTCACAACTTCTGGGGTCTCTCCCTGGCATTTAAAGATAGGGAGTCCCCATATGTGAAGACTACATTCCTGCTTGTTCCTGGAGATAGCATAGTTACTCATCTGTAACAGGTGATCTCCGGGAACAGCAGGAATTTAGTCTTCACAACCCACCCACCTCCCCTGGGAGTTGCATCTCTCTTTTTTTTTTTCTTTTCTTTCCCTCTCTTTGTCTCAGCTTTAAAACTCAACTGGAGAGAGGCAGTTGGGAAAGGCGGGAAGGCAGCATGCAGGCGCTGTGGGATGCTCCTAAAAGCTTTCTCATTGGACGCTGGGGAGCGTTCCCGTGCAGGCTCCGTCGGTACCGACGATACCCATATGTGAAGACTAAATTCCTGCTGTTCCCGGAGATCACCTGTTAAGGTGAGTAACTATGCTTTACACTCGCTTCCACCATGATAGGATGGTACTCCGAACCCATCCCAAGTTCCTTCCAATGGTAGTTTCTCCCTTCCATCTTAACCAGTTGGTCTCCCTTCTGGCCTTTTTTCCATGACCTCATTCTTCTTTGGCGGAAGCTACGCTCTTATCCTAGATTGCAAGAGAGCTTTGGCCTATTTAGAAAGTACTAAGGTTCATAGACAATCCTCTCAACCTTTTGTGTTGTTTGACCCTAGTCACTTGGGCCTACCAGTCACAAAGCATACTCTTTCTAACTGGATTGCTAACTGCATTTTCTTTGCTTATGCAAAAGCCAAATTTTCCCTACAGAGTCATTTCACTGTGCATAACATCCGAGCTATGGCCACCACAGTGGCCAACCTACACTGTCACCATCTCGGAAATTGCCGGGCTGCCACATGGTCTTCTGTTCATACTTTTGCTTCCCATTACTGTTTCAAGAAGGATTCCAGTAGGGGACGCTCTTTGACCAAGCCTTTCTACAGCACCTTTTCGGGACTTTACACCTTCTCCCACTGGTCCTCTGTTTCTGCCGGCTACCTCAACAGAGAGTGTGCTCAAATGGCTGGGTCTGATGAATCCCTACTTGGGGGGGGGGGGGGTTCCCCCGTCCGTTGCACCTTCATACTCTGTTCTTCACGGTAGCCGAGAGCTGGTGAGTCCCATATGTGAAAACTACATTCCTGCTTGTTCCTGGAGATAGTGTAGTTACTTATCTGTAACAGGTGATTTTTGGAAACAGTAGGAATCAGTCTTCACATCCCGCCCTCCTCCCCTTTGAGTTGTCGAATGGGTTTTTTGTTCTCATTTTTCTCTAAGCTCTACACCTGACCGAGGAGAATTGCTAGGCAGGCAGGCATGCATGCATGCAGGGATGTTCCCAAAAGCATTCCTATTGGATGCTGCGGAGTGTTCCTGCGCAAGTCTGTCGATGCTGATGATATCTAGATGTGAATACTGATTCCTGCTGTTCCCGGAGATCACCTGTTACATGTTCCATGTAAAAAAAAAATAGTTATCTCCAAGTTATAATGCCCTGTTCAATGTAATTTCAGTTTGTTCAATGTAAACCACACTGATGCAGAATAGCGCGGTATATAAGAGAATGTAAATAAATAAATAAAAAGTGAGTAACTATGCTTTATGTACTCTTGTGGATAGGAATATTTTTTGTTCTTACATTGCCTTGGTCACATTCACTGTGAGAGTTTGATCTATACAGCTGTCTTCATCCATTTTCTACTCTTCCCTCACTTTCCTTGTCTCAGAGGATGAAAATGCTATGGCTTTGTGCACGTTATTTCATAAACTATTCACCTACAAAATTAAAATTCAGGATAGGCAGATGCATTGAAAGGTTAGAAGCTGGAATGATGATCCTAGAAAGTTCATAGATACAGCCAATATGGTGCGGAGGGGGAGAGGGGAGAGATTACTTTGGCTATACTATTAGGACTGGCCAAAAGGTGGCCATATTCTATTATAGTAGATATTAACACTTTTTGGCCACTGTGAATACTGCACTGTATAGAGAAAGATGGCTAAAAAGAGCTCTGAAGATACCGAGTGTTGGGAATAGAGGTGTCTTGTAGAGTTGCTCCATGGGTTTTTTTTTCTTGTCATTCCATATCGTGAGAAATGTCTAGTTTCTTGCAAAAGAGCTGAAGACTGACCATTGTGAAAAGGATGCAGCAGCAAGTCAAGCATAGCAGGTCATTCCTTTATGTTCTGCTGCTGACCTGTTACTCTTTTTGACAACCAGAACCTGACTTGTAGGAACTAATAAGGCATTCGGCAGTAAGAAAAATTCATATTCTAAGTGTTCTATAGTTTTCAGCTCAGAGTTAATGGGAGTGTTATAGGAGGACCTTAAAATGCGTGCTTGGTATATTCCAGGCTTCTGGTGGGCTTCTTTCAATGAGTTTGGAACGTGACCTGTTGGATGGAGAGCCCATGAAAGAACTCAGCAATAAACGTCCCTTAGTGTGCTCCGAAGTCCAGGGTCAGAAGGTTCTACTGAAGGTAATACTATTATGTTAAGAGGTTTTTTGCTAGTTTTCCCAAGTGTTATGTTCACTGTTTCAGTCATTCTGATGGCTGAAATATGTTTAGCAATAAGAACATAAGATATGCCATACTGGGTCAGACCAAGGTCCATCAAGCCCAGTATCCTGCTTCCAACAGTGGCCAATCTAGGTCATACGTACCTAGCAGTTTCCCCAAAAGACACAGGTTCCACAATGCTTGTACTGGGTCAAGCATTGATATCCTGGGTCACTTCTTAATAATGGTTTATGGACCTTTCCTCCAGGAACTTGTCCAAACCTTTTTTAAACCCAGCTACACTAACAGCCTTTACTACATCCTCCGGTAACAAATTCCAGAGTTTGATTACACGTTGAGTGAAAAAATATTTTCTTTTATTAGTCTTAAATAGTTTACCCTGTAGCTTCATTGCATGTCCCCTAGTCTTTCTATATTCTTATAACGTAAACAATCAATCTATGTTTACCCGTTCCACTCCGTTCATTAATTTATAGACTTCTATCATATCTCCCCTCAGCTGTCTCTTTAATTTCAATACTTGTAATTAAAAACATACAGTAAGAATTACCATATTGGATCAGACCAAAGGTGGTTCAAACCCACTATCCTGTTTCATAACAGGTCAGACGTATTTGGCAAGTTACCAAAAAGTAGTCAAATTACATGCTGCTTATCTCCAGGGATAAGCAGTGGCTTTCCCCAGGTCTACGTTTAATAATAGTCTGAGTTTTTGTCCAGGAGCTTGTCCAAAATGTTTTTGAACCCAGCTAGGCTAACTTCTTTTACCACGTCGTCCAATAACACTTTCCAGAGCTTGAGTACACATTAAGTGAAAAAGATATTTTCTTCTGTTTGTTTTTAAATGCACCACTTCATATGTCCCTTGTCTTGGTACCACTTGTAAGAGTAACTAGTTGTTTTGCAGTTATCTGTTCAACTCCACTGGGTAAGTAGGCTTATTTCCAGGAACAAGTAGGAATGTAGTCTTCACATATGGGTGATGTCGGTACCGACGAAGTCCACACAGGAAACGCTCCCCAGCGTCCAATTGGAAAGCCTTTGGGAGCGCCCCACTCCGCCTGTGTGACTGCCTTCCCGCCTTCCCAACTCCCTCTCTTTAGTTTGTCGTTTTCCGCGGAGCCAGCAGGAAGCAAATCCTGTCACCACAGAAAAACATTTTTGTGGATAGTGCCTCTGCCTTCCTATCAACACCGGCACCATCTAGGACTTTGCTGGTTCCCTTATTCTTTTCTTTACTTCTTTCTTTTCTCTTAAAAAACAAAACAAAAAAAAAAACCCCTACTTGGGCGTCGTTGCCCTATTTAGGCTTTAAGCCTACCATACTCTTCACACCCAAAGGTATGGAGAAACAAACTAGTAGTTTCAAAAAATGTTCTAATTGTGCCAGCACCATTTCGGCAACTGACATACATGATTGGTGTCTAAAATGCCTCGGCCCAGACTACCAGCCAAAAGACTGTCCCCTTTGTCAGAAGATGACAAGGAGATGCCTACAGAACTGGGCTTCTAAATTTGCAGTGTTCTTCGCTTCGAACATGGTATCGATGGCGTCTACTTCGTCAAGGGCCTCCTCATCCTCTCATGGATCTCAGGTATCTTCGAAGTCCAAGCATAAGGCCGCATTGAAGTTTGATGGCACCTCCAGGGGAAGATCTCGCTCAAGCGTAGAAATCCCTTGGGGGTTGCCTCGGAGGCAGATTGGCCTGCTAAACAGCCCCGGTGGGAAGCATTGTCCTCCAAAGCCATTGAGGGTCCCCAGAATGCTCCCCAGGCCTCGACCTCCGGAGAACTATTGGTGCCATGCTCTGGGATGGTAGCGCAAATACCTGTTACCAACACCAAAGCATCGGTGACCTCGATTGACCAGTGCATACTGGCTATCAAGCACATCTTGGCAGCCCTTCTCGCAGCCTTGGCACCAGTAAAGCCCTTGGCTACAGGTACTACCCCATCATTACCGCTTACGGTACAGACATTGATGCCAGTTCTGGCCATGCCATCAGGGTTCCTGCAGATAACATAAACATTGCTTCCACCCATGCCCTCCCTTGAAACTCTTACCAATACTGGTGCTAAGGCCAAGCGGCCCACCGAGGCAGATACCTTGGAGCATCATTACTGGCATCTAGCTTCAGGCGAACACAGAGACCATCGGTACTTCGAGTCCTCCGATTCAGGCTCTCCAATTTTGGGAACTACCTTTGGACCTTTCCCCACCTCAAAACACTTGCACCTAACAGACCAAGAAGATCTGCAGAGTCCAACATGCTAGTAATTCCAAAAGAAGCAACTAAATGCACCAAAACAACAGCTAACAGAGCCTTCCAACTCTGTGCCCCAAATCAATGGAATACCTTACCAGCACATATCAGAGCAATCCCCAACTTGAGCCAATTTAGAAAAGCCCTTAAACATTTCCTCTTCACCAAGTATCTCACTGACATTTCCGATCCTCAGTCCCACTCGAATAACGAGCACCTCAACAATAATAGTAGTCAACTAGGCAAGCCCTCGCAACAGGCGTCCCCTACAATGTAAACACCAAACATTATCCTTTCTCAGTACACCTCATATGTATATAGTGTACCCTTTTTCTAAGTTGCATTTCCTGTTTAATGTAATGACCAGACATATTTAAGTTGTCTGATGTTTCTGTTCCATGTGAATCGTGCTGATTGCAAATAGTGCGGTATATAAATAAATAAAACAACGCATGTCGCCTCCAGAAGACATGTCCTTCCAGGAGTTCATTCATGACCTAGCAAAAGGCCCCTCTATCATGGTGACATCAGAGAAGGAGCCAAGGGCAGAGGAACTGAGATCCTCCAATACCCAACAGTACCCAAAGAGGCAGCAACCTTACCGGTGCACCGCATTCTTCATGACCTTAAGCTACGAATGTGGGAGACACCTCTCACGGTCTCACCTCAAATTCGATGTCTTGATACCATGTATCGAGTACCGGAGTGTCCCGGCTTCCAAAAGCAACAGCTTCCCCAGCACTCCATGGTGGTGGAATCGGCAACATGACAAATCAAAAGTTCGAAGATTCACTCCTCTAATCCTCCCAGTAGAGAATCGAGAACTCTCAATGCCTTCGGACATCGATGCTTCCAAGCGTCAATGCTCTCGACTAGGATTAAATCTTATATCCTCTATGTGGGAGATGTCTCCAGGGATCTTGAGGCCTCTTTAACCTTCTCCTCCCAGGTGACAAGAGGGCAGATTATCTCACCCCAGTCAAGCATAGCCAAAATAACTCTGAGTTTGTCAATAGGACTACCTTTGATGCTTTTGAATGCACAAGCAGGGCCTCAGCAGTATGAATTGGTGTACATCGAATTGCATGGCTTCATACCTCAGATCATGAACATATCTTGCACAGGAGAAAATCTCTTTGGCAAAGACTGGCAAGATAAGCCTCTCAATTAGAGTCAGAAGATACTACTCTAAAGAAGCTGTCCAGAGTAACAGCTGGTCATAGGAAAAAAGACTCTTGCAAAGTAGTCTTTCTACAATAAGAAGAAATTCTTCTCTTCCTATCCTCCTACTTCTCGGTACCAGGGTCAGGCCCCACAGAAGAGGCAGCAGCCTCCTAAGCAACAAAAGAAGCCACAGGTGGCTAAATATCAACCAGTTCCGCAGCCATAGTCTGTGCCTGTTTTTTGACTCTCTTCTAGAGAACATTGCCACCCTGCCTTTGTAGGACCTCCATCCCCTCCATATAGCAGGCAGACTGTGTCACTTTGCCCACAGATGGCACCTCATCACCTCAGAGCAGTGAACACATACCATAGTTCAGGAAGGGTATGACTTCATCTGCAAACTCTGCCCTCCTCCACATTCAAGAGAAAATATCAAATGCAACCCCCACTCACTGCTCTCCTACAGGATAAGGTGTCCTCTCTTCTGTCTCAGGGCGGCATAGAAGTCCAACATCTCAACAGGGAGTGGGCTTCTACTCTCCCTACTTTCTCATTCCAAAGAAGACCGGAGGATACAGGCCCATTCTGGACCTCAGAAACCTCAAGTTTCTGGTCCACGAAAAGTTCAAGATCTTTCTCGGAACTACTCTTCCCTACCTCCATGGTCAGTACTGGCTCTTTTCTCTAGATCTAAAAGATGCGTACACACATCCTCATTCATCCAGAGCACAGGAAATATCTACACTTCACCTTTCAGGGAAGAAATTATCGATAGTGTCCTTCCCTTTGGACTCACTTCTGCCCCAAGAGTCTTCACAAAGTATATGGCAGTTGTGGCCGCATATCTAAGAACTCTGGGGATATTCGTCTTCCCCTACTTAGACGACTGGCTAATGAAAGCAGACACCTCCCAAGAGGTACTGCTTTCCTTGCGTCATACAATCACAGTACTGCAGCACTTGGGATTTGTCATAAACTTCCAAAAATTCCAGCTCACTCCAACTCAGACTAGAGTTTATCGGAGCCCTACTAGACACCTAACAGTCCAGGGTGTTTCTGCCCCTTCTCCGTTGTGCCCATCTAGTCGAACTAGCATCCCGGATGCTCCTACGAGACCATCTAACAGCCCAAGAGATATGCTGCACCTCCTGGGGCACACATGGCCTCTACAGTACACGTCATTGCATATGCCTGACTACATATGCGGACAGCCCAGTGGACTCTTGCCTCCTAGTGGAAGCAGGTCTCAGGCCATCTCTGGGACAAGATCTAGTCACTGCCTGTCTAACCACATTCCTTCAGTGGTGGTGGTCTCCAGAAAATCTACTTGTAGTGTCACCTTTTCAGAAGCCTCCACATCAATGCACCTTGACGACAGATGTCTCCAAACTGGGTTGGGGGGCCCTTCTGGGAAACCTGATTACACAGTGGCTCTGGACAGTGCAAAAGTCACAACTCTAAATCAATCTCCTGGAATTTTGGGCTATCTCCAAAGCCCTTCGGGTGTTCCAACACTACCTCAGAGCACAAGAAGTCCTAGTCAGGACGGACAATCAGGTAGCCATGTTCTATGTGACCAAGCAGGGAGGAACAGGCTTTTGGGCCCTCTGCGAGGAGGCGATACTCCTCTGGTCCTTTGCCATTGCCCATCAAATACACCTCTAAACGGTGTACCTTCCAGGGGAGTCCAATGTCTTGGCAGACGGACTGAGTCACATCCTTCCCTACTAATGGTCTCTCCATCCGGACACAGCGTTCCTATATCTTCCAGACTTTGGGAACTCCAGACATAGATCTGTTTGTGAGTCCACAAAATGCCAAGCTTCCTTACTACTGCACAAGAACTCAGACATCCACCATCTGCTGTTGCCTTTAAATCTACATTGGGATCAGGGTTGGCTTTATGCTTTCCCCCATACCCCTCATTCCAAAGAGGCTTTTCAAGCTTCAGTCTGACACAGGCTCCATGATTCTCATAGCCTCTCATTGGCTGTGGCAACTATGGTTTCTGCTGCTACTATGTCTGACTCAGCCTCTGCGATTATGATGTATACTGGATCTCCTCTTCCAGGACAACGGCTCACTACTCCATCCCAATCCATAGTCTCTCTGCCTCACAGCTTGGCAGCTGAGAGCATAGCTTTACAAGGCCTTGACCTTACTCAAGAGGTTAAGGAGATCCTTTTAGCTTCTAGAAAGCCCTCCACCAGACGTTCATATGCTTTTAAGTGGCGTAGATTCTCTGTCTGACACCAGCAGAAGCACCCCACCGTCGCTGACTCTACGTCTGCTCTCCCGGCAGGGATCGAACCATCAGCTGAGCAATGCGCCCAGGCTTTCCCGCTCCTGCCTTGCCTGCTACTGCTATGCCCAATCGGGGGCAGCCCTCCAGCTCCTGCTCTGCCCAGTCGGGGCAGCCCTTCCAGCTCCTGCGCTGCCCAGTCGGGGCAGACAGCACCAATTCAAAAGGAGCGCCTTCGGGGACACCAGCAGAAGCGCCCCACCGTCGCTCCTGCCTTGCCTGCTCCTGCTCTGCCCAATCGGGGCAGCCCTTCCAGCTCCTGCTCTGCCCAATCGGGGGCAGCCCTTCCAGCTCCTGCTCTGCCCAATCGGGGGCAGCCCTTCCAGCTCCTGCTCTGCCCAATCGGGGGCAGCCCTTCCAGCTCCGGCTCTGCCCAATCGGGGCAGCCCTTCCAGCTCCGGCTCTGCCCAATCGGGGCAGACAGCATCAATTTAAAAGGAGTGCCATCAGGCACACTCGTGCCTGGCGGGCCAGCACCTGAGGGCCCTTTGGAGGCAGCCCTTATCCCGCAGCCAGCACACACCAACAACCGAAGCTTGAGCTCCCCTCCCCGGGTTGAACTCGCTTACTGCAGATACAACCAGCATCAGACACACCACAAATGGTCTGCCTTAATCTCAAAGTCTACCTGTGAGTATCTTTATCATTTAAGCTCTAGGAACATTTACCGTCTACCAGTACCTCATTGTTAAATTTAGAGTACAACGCAAGTATCTGTATTACCGACTGCAACTACCTGCACTGCCACATATCTGTATGACAAACCTTACTGAGTACTGCAAGTATCTGTATTACCAACCTTACTGTGTACTGCAAGTATCACCAACTGTATTATATACTGCGAATACCTGTACTGATAAGTATCCGTACAATCAAAATCACTGTGTACATCAAACCTCAGTACAAAATGCTCTCCCCCAGCATTATCCTAAGCTTTCTATACCTACTCAGCAACGCACTCAATGGCTCCCTCTCCACTGCACCTAACCACTACCCAATTATGATCATACGAGGTCAAGGAAGGAGAGACCACAGCAACACACACCACTCACCAACTGAGCCCTCCCAGAACTCCCATCCTCGCTTGATCCACATACCGCTTCTACGCCCCACGAAATCCAAGCAACCTCAAAACCCACGCAATCTAAAATGTGCCCTCATAAATGCACAGTCCGTCCGTAAAAAGTGGCCAGTCATCCCTGACCTCATATCACACCTCGACCTAGACATGCTACTAGTGACTGAATCATGGCTCAACAGCTCAGACTCGGTCCTCATCAACCAATTCCCCCCCCTCCCCCCCGACTTCTCAATCCACACCTGCCATAGAGCAGACCTCAGAGGAGGCGGTGCATTCATTCTGGTTAGGACAAACCTCCATTACCAGACAATCAACTCCACCAGCTCAACTCATCTGGATACAATTACTATAGCTAACAACCATAATACCGTTAACCTAATCTACAGATCTCCCTCCTCATCCACGGACGATCTGGCAACTATAATTGAACTAGCCTCAAACCCTCACAACACACGCAAGCCAAATTGGATACTTGGAGACTTTAATCTACCAGCCCTACAGGATACCCACTCCAGAGCTTTCCGCGAAGCACTCAGCAACCTGGACTATGAACAAATAGTCGACGCCCCCACACACCAAAAAGGAAACACACTAGACCTTATCTTCAGCCCTCGACCTGAGGTCAGACCAGGCCATAATTTCATTGTAACCATCTCCCCGGTACCATGGTCTGACCACAATCTAATCAGTTTTCAACTACCTATGCATCAAGACAGAGAACAAACCTCGAAACTAACCGAAACAGGAGGAGCCCACACCAGACGCTTCAGACCCTTCGACAAAGAGGAGATCATCAAAAATGTCCTTCCCAGCATCAGGACTACATCACCGAACCTTGAAGATGTGTTAGCCTCATGGAATAACAACCTGAATTCCTTTGCACACATACCTATCCAAACTAAGCCACATATCATGGATAAGCAACCAAAAAATAAAAAACCTGCACGCTGGTACACCGCCGAACTAAAGACCTCACTGAGAGCGCTGAGGAAACTAGAAAAAAAATGGCGACGAACTCGGTCCCCAACAGACCTGACGTTCTACAACTTCCACCTGCAAGCACATCGGAATCAAAATCCACTAAAATTAAAGAACACCACTCCGAACTGCTAAGCCGTTCCTTGAACAAACCCCACAAATTGTTTAATATAGTGAAGAATCTAACAAAGGAACCTTCTTCTTCCCATCAACCTTGATACACCCTCAAGACTATGCAGACTACATGATAGCCAAAACCAACAATGTTAGCAAAGTTAAGCTATCCTGCCCCACTAAGAATCCACCCAAGCAACTCACCACCTCCTCGACACCGACGGATACAAGCATTGAGAGCATCATAGCTAACATCAACGCCACCACTGCCGCTAACGACCCTTGTCCAGCTTTCTGGATAAGATCACTGCGTAATGAATTCAGCCCGATAATAGCTATAATCATTGACCTCTCCTTCTCTTCGGGTCAATTCCCTTCAAACCTTAAGCAGACATCCATTAGACCCCTCTTGAACTCCAAATTAAACTCCCAGAAGGTGGAATCATACTGACCTATATTGAGTATCCCGCTGCTAGCAAAGATAATTGAGAAGGCTGTCCAACGGCAAATAGAGGATCATGTTGACTCTACAGCTCCCCTTGACCCATGCCAACACGGCTTTAGGGGAATCCCATGTTGTTGAAACACTTCTCACCACACTCATCAATACGCTTATAACCAGGATTGACAATATCAAGCAAGGATATACTTTAATTTTCTTAGACATTGCTGCCACATTCGATTCTGTAAACCACGAGCAACTCCTAATACGTCTCCATGATAAAGGGATAAGTGAATCAGCATGGCGATGGTGTAAATCTTATCTAACCAACAGATGGCATCAGGTTTGGACAGGAACCACAACATCCCAACCTTTCCAACAACAGCATGGTGTACCTCAGGGCTAATCTCTCTCTGCCCTCCTATTCAACATTTATATGCAACCCATATGCAAAATAATCCACTCATTTAACATCTCATGTCTGCTCTACGCGGACGACGTGTTACTCTTTACCCCATTCACGATTGAGAATCCGGACTTCTCGCAACTGGTAAAATGCTTTGACGCCATAACCGACTGGCTCCACTCACAGAGCCTCAAGATCAATTTCAACAAGACGGACGTACAATTCATTACTAGAAACCAGTCCTTCTCGCCTCCGCCAACTTTAAAGACAAGAGACGCAGAACTCTCGAGCAGACCCAGCATCCGCTACCTAGGCGTTACTTTAGACCAGCAGCTCAACTTCAAAGCACACTTTAGCAACACCATCAAACAAAAATGCCACAAAATACGAACTCTACAACATCTTTGACCCCTATTGAAACCTGACGACTTCAGATCAGTTTTTCAGGCACTGGTGACACCCCACTTTGATTACGCCAATGTTATCCTGCAGGGCTTACCCAAAAGCACCTTAAACCCCCTACAATTGGCAATGAATGCTGCCGCACGTGTCCTGAGTGGAGCCGCCAGAAGCAATCGCATCACCCCAATCCTTAAGGACTTACACTGGCTACCAATCTACTGCCGGCTATCCTATAAAGTAATCATTATAACCTTCAAGGCCATCAACAAAATAGCCCCCACAGCCATAACGGACCTTGTTCACCCCATGTCAGCGAACAGAGCAAGGAGAACATGCACCTCCATCACCTTTCAGATACCCAGTGAAATAACAAAATGCACCAAGACGACAAGGAGCAGATCCTTCAAGTTCTACTCTCCCAGCTGTTGGAATGTACTCCCAGCTACCATCAGAGCCATAACAGATCTTGCCCAATTCAGAAAGGCACTAAAACACCACCTCTTTCTTTTGCACTACTCTCAACCCACCAACCTAACATCACCTATCACACACCCAACTAGGAATTCATGCGTTACTGTCAACGCATGTACATACTGTAGATAAACTGAAATCAATGTACATAGTTCCCCCAGTTGAAACCAAGTTTTACTTCCTGTTCTTTGTAAGAGCCTAATAGGAGCCTATTCGGCACAGATCCGTTTTATGTAAACCGCGCAGATTTTTAAGAGTGCGGTATATAAGAACAAAAAATAAATAAAAATAAATTTAAACCAGTCAATTTACCTTCCTGTTTTCTTTCCTAAACCACATGCGTCTAGAGCGGAAGCAACTCTGCATACTCGTCACTGCAAGCGTGCATTGACTTTTTATCTTCAGAGGTCTCGATCATCATAAAGCCTCACAGTTGTTTATCTCTTTTGACCCCAATCACCTGGGATCAACTGTTTCTAAGTGTACTCTCTCCAAATGGATGGAGAACTGCATTTCATTTGCCTATGACAAAGCAGGACTCTCCCTGGAATGGCATGTCACTGCTCACAGCATTTATGCCATGGCCACCTCGATGGCGAACCTACATTCAGTAGCCATTGACAAAATTTGCAAAGCAGCAACTTGGTCTTCCATCCATACCTTTGCTGCCTGTTATTGTCTGGACAAGGAATCCTGTTGAGAGGCCTTGTTTGGTCAGGCTATACTTCAGCACCTCTTTCAAACTTAGTTGCAACTCCTATCCTCCATCCTGGACTTTGAAGATACCAGAAATCCATGTGTGATCCATGACCTCATCATGCCTACTCTAAGATGAACCTCCTACCAGTTCTGAGGTCCTTTCATCTGGCGTCTGGGAGCTAGGGAGTTCCATATGTGAAGACTACATTCCTGCTTGTTCCTGGAGATAGCGTAGTTACTCACCTGTAACAGGTGATCTCTGGGAACAGCAGGAATTTAGTCTTTACAACCCACCCTCCTCCCCTAGGAATTAGTAGGGTTTCATTTACTCTTTTCTCAGCTCCAAACTCAACTGAAGAGAGGGAGTTGGGAAGGCAGTCATGCAGGCGCAGTTGAGTGCTCCCAAAAGCTTTCCAATTGGACAGTAAGGAGCATTCTCATGTGGGTTCCATCGGTATTGACGTCACCCACGTGTGAAGACTAAATGGAAGGCAGTGGATGCAAATAGATCTCATGAATATTCATTAGGGACATCATGAAAACCTGGCTGGTCTGTGGCTCTCCAGGACCTGAATTGCCCACCCCTGGGATAGGATATATCCTGGTACAAAAATGTACCAGAACATCCTTCACTTTATATTTTCAGGATAATCACATGTTCTTTGAGCATTTAATAGTTCTACAGGGAATGACCCTTTTATCTACCAGAAGAAATAGTTTAAAAGTAAACCACATTGATCTAAGGAAAGGCAGTATATAAAAACTATTAAATAAAATAAATAAATTGTATGTATATATTTATTTATTTAGACAGTTTTGTATACCACCTTATCCTTCAATCAAAGTGGTCACAACACAATTGGGGGATGCATTTAACACGAGGGGATATGAGACACATACGCTAATACTTACAGGGAACATGGGCAATGGAGAGTTAAGTGGCTTGCCCAAGACCACAAGGAGCACCTGTGGGACTAGAAACCCCAGTCCTTCCGGCCCAAGGTTGCTGTCGTCTAGTGGGTTTGAACCCCTGACCTTCTGGCCTGAGGTAACTTGCCGCAACCACTAGGCAACTCCTCCTTTAACTAGCTATAACATTAAATTGAATTACAATCCAATATGAACCTATAGAAATCAGAATTCATAACCTTAGTACAGATAGGGTGCTATTTTAGCTTCTAGGATTACCAATATATGCAGTTCTATAGCAAATATGAATGAGTTTTTTTCACCAGAGTAACTATGGTTAGTTTTCTCTGCTCTGATCTCACTTAGCATTACCTCTTTATTTTCCTGAGGCCATTAACATGTTACACTTTTTAACGGTTTAATAAAGTATGGCTTTCTAATCATGCCTGTGGCAGTGGCGCTTTATTGGGTAATTTGTTCATCCAGCATCCTGAGCCAAAGGCATAGAGTGAATAGGCAAGAGCAATTATCCAATTAAACCCACTGCCAAGGATAGCAGCGCTGAAAAAAAACCTTTGTCATTTGGAAAATAATGAAATGCTTTGGAGGCTTAATGTTCGTTTTAAATCACTCTATGGATACCGGAGTACTGCCAATTCATGCCCACTAAATCTGGCAGTGGACTGGCAACAGGAGCAGTCGCAGCATAATGAGAATTTTCAGTAGGGCCATGTTGAAACATGCTGGAAAATGTGGCATGTTGCATGATTTTCAGTTCCTTTCTTCCTTTCTGATAATACAGAACATTAAGGGATTGAAACAAATATGGATTTTTTTCCCTTGTAGGGATACTCTGTAGGTGTTGATACAGAAACAACAGTGATAGTGAAAGCAGCTGAGTATCACAAGGCCTGGTCCGAACTCAAGGAGGAATCTGGTTTATTGCCATTGATGTTTCTATTTTTCTGCAAGGCAAGTTGCATAGTGATGCATTTAAATAGTGGTAGTAGAACTCAGTTCGGTAGCACCACCTCCTCTGGGTGAGAACTGATGGCTGGCTGTACATCCCATAGCAGATGCTAATATATTTAGATACAGAGTTTTATTGTGAATCTGAAAAATTATTTTGGGTACTACGTAAACATTCCTCTGTTATGTAAAGTGAAAAAACAATTTTGTGTGTGAGGTTTGTATGTGATATTGGTCCTGAATTCATCTCTCTATCCGGGGAAAGCCTGAGGACATAACTCATTTCTCCCTTTCAGTATGATCAATAGCTGCTTTCTTTCTTGCATGAAATCATCTTTGGAGTATTTGGTGAAGCATGTTATCAAATTTTGTAAAGCTTTAATGATGAAAGAATAAAATATGAATGGGATAGTGTTCCTTGCAGCTATGGAGAGAATTAGCATAAAATGGAGTATGTAGGAATTATAGGAGAAGGATCCCAATGAATGAATGCTCAGTGTTTCACATAAAAATCATTATTTTCATAGTGCTAACACAAGGTTACCAACGTGTGTACTCTTACTCCTAATTCCTTGACCCCTCCCAAAAATGTGCTATTTTAAGTGTTGAAATGTTGGAATATGTGTATACCAGAGCTCTATAAGAGAGAACAAAATGCCCATCAAAATTGGTGGCGGGCTACTGCATGATTCTCCAGGACCAAGCAGGAAGTCAGTCCTCACATATGGGTGACGTCGGTGCCGACAGAGCCCCCGTGCGAAGCATTTCCCCAGCTTTCAAAGAAAGCCTTTGGGAATTGCAGCACGCATGCGCGGTCCCCTTCCCGCCCAAGGGTGCCATCTTAGTCAGTCTTCTATTTTCCGCGGAGCCCGACGGACGTAGTTCGTTTTTCGCCGAGGAAAAAGTTGATTACCCTGTTTTTTTTGTCTTCCTTCTTCGGTTCGCCGGATCCTTTTCCCGCCTGGGCCCGATACACCGGTATCGAGCTCACTCTCTTTTTTCCGCTTTTTGTCCTTAGTGACTAGCATTCGCGCCATTTTCTTTTTCACTGGCAGCCCTGTCTTTCGACCTCGCAGGGGCCCTTTTTCCCCCGATGGCTACCAGCGGGTTTAAAAAGTGTGATCGGTGTAAGAAACTTATGTCTCTCACCGACACACATGACTGCTGCCTCCGTTGCCTCGGACCCGATCATGACCCGATGATCTCTGGTCCGTGTGGAAAAATGTCCTTGAAGGCGTTGAGTCGGCAGCACCAAAAGGACAGAATCTTCTCTGACTCCGCGTCCGGACGGGCCCGGACCTCGCCAGAGGCCTCGATGTCTCGGGACTCCGGCCCCGAGCAGCGTCGGGGTTCCTCTGAGCGGGGGTCTCCTTCGCGGGAGCAGCGCAGGAAGAAAAAAACCACGAGGGCGGCATCGGCGGACGCACCTGGTTCCTCGAGGGCCAGGTCGCATAGCCCCGACCGCCGTCCCGGGTCTTCGGAGTCGGAGAGGCCTGCCAAACAACCTCGTCTCGAGATGGAGTCTCCTGGGCACGTGAGTACTGTAATTCTTGTGGACTCTCCTCCAGGGAAGCCGACGTCGGGCCCGATGCCGTCGGGGGCTGCTGAGTCTCCAGAGCTCGGACTCAGGTTGACGGCCTTGGAGAGCAGCTTGGCTGCCTTCATGGAGCAGCAGCGGGCACTGATCGCTGGTCTCACCGGTGCATCTGCCCCGACCACCGGGACATCGACGTCCAAGTCGACCCTGGAGGCCGAGCCGATCCTCGAGTCCATGCGAGCTCGAGTCGATCCTCGGCCACGGTCTCCCTCGGCCTCCTGTTCGGGACCGAGGTCGTTGACGCCGGTTCTTTCGGCGTCTGGGCGGAGGGCATCGGTGCCTGCCCGACCGGAACCGCTCGATTCCTCCTCCGAGGAGTCGGGCTGGGAGACGGAGGATGAGTCGCCCGACACCTTTCGGACTCGGTGTGTACCATCGGACTCACCGGAGTCCGAACCTCGGAGACGATCCCCACTGGAGGATACCCGGTTCTCGGATTTCGTGCGGGATATGGCAGGCCTTGGCATTCCCCGCGGATCCCGAGGAGGAGCCTCGAGCCGAGGAGCTCGAGGCCCTGCAGTATGACTCTCCCCCGAAGGAGGCCTTTACTGTATCGGTTCCTCCGATGCTGGAACGGCTGCTCTTCCGCATGTGGGAGACCCCGGCCTCGATGCCGGTGTTAAGCAAGCGGGTCGATTCCATCTATTGAGTCCGCAAGAGCCCTGGGTTCCAAAAGGCACAATTACCGCACCACTCCATGGTTGTGGAATCGGCCATGCATCGACTGAAAAGTCAAAAGATGCACTCCTTGGTGCCTCCCGGCCGGGAGGCCCGGAACCTGGATGCCCTCGGTAAAAAAAAGTGCTTCCAGGGCTCTATGCTTGCTTGCCGTGTCCAGACATACCAGCTCTACATGGGCATGTACCTTCGAGACCTGGCAAAGGAGATTGCCGGGTTCTCTGCTGGTCTCTCCGAGGAACCTTTGCAGAGGTTCCAGGCCTTGTCCACTGGTATTAGAGAGTGCTCAAAGTTTATCTCTCGAGCAGCCTACGATGGCTTCGAGGCTTCGGCCCGAGTAGCCGGGGCTGGCATCGGTGCCCGCCGACAGGCTTGGCTACAGTCATCGGACCTCGAGCCATGGGTACAGGACAAGTTGGTCGATGTCCCCTGCCGAGGTGAGAACCTTTTTGGCAAACCCATGGCTGAAAAGGCTGCTGAACTCGAGACCGAGACTCTGACCAGGACTAGGCTGTCCAGAAAAACCTCTGCCTCTTCTCAGAAGAAGAAGGGCTCGGGAAAAAAGACCTTTTACCCGAGGAAGACATCTGCCTATAAACAATACCCTCCTTATCAGGCCTCTGCAGCTCCCCAACAGGGTCAGCAGGCCAAGGGGCAGGGTCATGGCCCCATAGGCAGAAGGCCCCCAAGCCACCAACACCGAATCATGCACAGCAGGGCGGGGGGTTTTGACTCCAAAATCATAGCCTCTCCTCCTCAGCTGGCTCACATCAGCACAGGAGGCCGGCTGGCCCTCTTTGCCCACAGGTGGTCAGCCGTCACAACAGATACCTGGGTACTCCATATAGTCCAAAAAGGCTATCTTCTGCCTCCAAGATCCCCTCTGCACAGGGACCTACTCCTACAGGAGTTAGCAAGTCTACTAAAGGAACGGGCTGTGGAACCGGTGCCCCACCACCTGAGAGGTCACGGCTTTTATTCCAGGTACTTTCTGGTACCAAAAAGAACAGGAGGCCTCAGACCCATCCTAGACTTGCGAAACCTCAACATGTTCCTGGAGAGGGAAAAGTTCAAGATGCTTACCCTTGGAATCCTGCTGCCCTACCTCCAGCAGGGAGATTGGCTATGCTCCTTAGATCTAAAGGATGCTTATACTCACATCCTTATTCATCCAGACCACAGACAATATCTCAGATTTGTTGTGGGAGGAAACCACTATCGGTACAGAGTGCTACCCTTTGGCCTAACCTCCGCCCCCAGGGTGTTCACAAAGTGCCTGGCGGTGGTGGCGGCCTACCTAAGGCTTCAAGGTCTTTTTGTGTTCCCATACCTGGACGACTGGCTCATAAGGGGTCAGTCTTCACAGGAGGCCAGTCAAGCCACCCTTCGCACTGTGGCTCTGCTTCAGCACTTGGGGATTGTTATAAACTTCGCAAAGTCCACTTTTCTCCCGTCCCAGAACATGGAGCTCATAGGAGCAAGGCTGCACACCCTTCAGGCGAAGGCTTTTCTGCCCGTGGACAGAGCCCACAGATTAATGGATCTAGCCAGGCAGTTTCGCTGCAATTCCCTGGTCTCCGCCAGGCAATTCCTGAGACATCTCGGCCATATGGTTTCCACGGTTCATGTAACCCCCAATGCCCACCTGCATATGCGGCCTGCTCAGTGGAGTCTTCGAACTCAGTGGCATCAGGCCACAGGGAGTCTTGCAGACTCAGTGAGAATATCCACACTGCTTGCCGCCTCTCTGCAATGGTGGCTTCATCTTCCGAATCCCCCGCACTCTCAAGTGCTGACAACCGATGCTTCTCTTCAAGGTTGGGGAGCGCATTGCCAAGGGGCATGTACTCAGGGTCTCTGGACCCCTTGGGAGGCTACACAGCAGATAAATTTCCTGGAGCTGCAGGCGATACGCTTAGCTCTGAGGGCCTTCTCCCATCTCACGTCTCGAGCGAATAGTGAACTTTCTCAAAACCAACAGGTTGCAAGATCCAAGGCAACATGGTTTTACCGAAGGACGGTCTTGCCAAACAAATCTGATTGAGTTCTTTGATTGGGTGACCAAGAAACTAGATCTGGGGCATGCAATGGATGTCATCTATCTGGATTTCAGCAAAGCCTTTGATACTGTTCCTCATAGGAGGCTTGTCAATAAACTCAGTAGCTTGGGGATGGGTCCCAAGATAGTAAACTGGATTAGAAATTGGTTGACTGACAGACAACATAAGGTGAGGGTACATGGAGCTCACTCAGATGAGAGGAAGGTGATTAGCGGGGTGCCTCAGGGTTCGGTCCTGGGCCCGGCACTGTTCAATGTATTTGTGAGTGATATTGTTGAAGGACTGAATGGTAAAGTCTGTCTTTTTGCAGATGAGACAAAAATTTGCAACAGAGTGGACTCCCCTGAGGGAGTAGTTAACATGAGGAAAGATCTACAAAAGCTGTAAGACTGGTCTAATGCTTGGCAACTACGATTTAATGTGAAAAAGTGCAGTGTCATGCACTTGGGTAGCAGAAATCCAAGGGAAAAGTACACGATAGGGGGTGAGAGGTTGGTATGCACAGTTCAGGAGAAAGACCTTGGTGTGATTATCTCTGATGATCTCAAGGTGGCAAAACAGTGCGACAAGGTGGTGGCAAAAGCCAGGAGAATGTTGGGCTGCATACAAAGAGGGATTACCAGCAGAAAGGAAGAGCTACTTATGCCACTGTATAAGTCACTGGTGAGGCCTCACTTGGAATACTGTGTTCAGTTTTGGAGACCATATCTTGCAAAAGATGTAAAAAGATTGGAAACTGTTCAGAGAAAGGCGACCAAAATGATTTGGAGCCTGCGTCAGAAGCCTTATGAGAAGAGACTTGAAGACCTAAATATGTACACTTTGGAGGAGAGGAGGGACAGGGGAGATATGATTCAGACCTTTAAATACTTAAAAAGAAATGATGAACAAACAAAGCTCTTCCAAAGACGGGGAAGCTGTAAAACTAGAGGGCATAACATGAAGCTGCAAGGTGGTAAATTGAAAGGCAATGTCAGGAAATATTTCTTCACTGAAAGGGTGGTGGATGCTTGGAATGCCCTCCCGATGGAAGTGGTGGGGGCAAACACGGTGATGGAATTCAAAACGGCATGGGACAAACACAGTGGATCCCTTTACAGCAAGAGGATAAAATCAAAATAAACGGTACCATCTAACTTCTGAACTATCTAGCGTCTCAACAAATAAGGGTGTCCTACATGGAGTGGTGGGTTCACCCCTAAACAAAAACATGGGGAAGGGTGGCCTGCACAGAGCGACAGGTGCACCTACTCTTGCCATCTTGCTGGGCAGACTAGATGGACCATGCTGGTCTTTATCTGCCGTCACTTACTATGTTACTATGTTACCAGTCTGTACTGGTCCAGACGGACAATCAAGTTGCCATGTTTTACGTGAACAAGCAAGGAGGCACAGGCTCCTTCCTTCTATGTCAGGAAGCACAACGACTGTTCTCTTGGGCCGTCAATCACGGAATCCTTCTCAAGGCAGTCTACCTCCCAGGTCAAGAGAATTACCTGGCGGACAGACTGAGCAGGATCCTGCAACCACACGAATGGAGATTGAATCCATTGGTGGTTCAGCAGATCTTTCTGAGGTGGGGACTCCCCACCATGGATCTTTTCGCTAGTCCTCTGAACCGGCAACTCCCGAGATTCTGTTCCAGACACAACGGCATTCTCTCTGAGTAGCAGCGGATGTGTTTCTGCTCCCGTGGTCCAAAGGCCTACTGTATGCGTTTCCTCCCACGCCACTAGTGTCCAGAACACTGTTCAAAGTACTCAAGGACGGGGCCTCCATGATTCTGATAGCCCCCAGTTGGCCGAGGCAACCGTGGTTCCCACTTCTGCTGCAACTGGCGGTAGACACTTCTATTCCTCTGGGGCTTCAACACGATCTCCTGTCTCAAGAACAGGGATCTCTCTTACACCCCAACCTCCAGTCCCTTCATCTGATGGCCTGGCTGCTGAAAGGGTAGTTCTGGCTCCCCTTCTACTGCCTAGAGAGGTGGAAGACGTAGTCTTAGCCTCTAGAAGGCAATCCACCCGGAAATCCTACGCTCTTAAGTGGCGTAGATTCTCCGCATGGTGTGCTCAGCACAGCGAGAATCCCTTCTCGTGCTTGGTAGCGGTAGTATTGCAATATTTGCTTTACCTCTCCAATCTCGGCCTTAAGTCCAATTCTGTCAAAGTTCACCTCAGTGCTCTGTCAGCGCACCACTCGCCGGTGGACGGGAGGCCTCTTTCCAACCACCCTTTGGTGGCTCGTTTCCTCAGAGGCCGCCTCTTGCTTAAGCCTCCTCTACGCCAACTGGCCCCTGAGTGGGATTTAAATGTGGTCTTACAGCGGATTACTTGTCCGCCATTTGAACCTATGGCTACCTGCCCTCTCCGTTTTCTCTCCTGGAAAACTTTGTTTCTGGTAGCTCTTACCTCTGCTCGGCGAGTAAGTGAACTTCAGGCGCTAGTGTCTGATCCCCCTTACACTAGGTTCTACAGGAATAGGGTAGTCTTATGGACTCACCCTAAGTTTCTCCCTAAGGTTGTCTCCTCTTTCCACCTCAATCAGGAGGTGGTTCTTCCGACTTTCTTTCCCAGGCCGCATGACAGCCGGGCTGAGATGGTCCTGCATACCCTGGACTGTAGGAGGGCATTATCCTTCTACCTTGACCGTACGCAGGAGCACTGGAGGGCTGTTCAGCTCTTCGCTTCTTTTGTCCCCAATAAGTTGGGGTTACCTGTCTCCAAGCATACTTTGTCCATATGGGTCGCTGACTGTATCGTCTGGGCTTATGGGGCAGCCGGCCTCTCGTTGGAGGGTCGAGTCACAGCTCATCGTGTCAGGGCGAAGGCTGCGTCAGTGGCTCATCTCCGCTCTGTTCCGTTGGCAGACATCTGCCGGGCCGCTACTTGGTCTTCAAGCCAGACTTTTGCGGCCCATTACTGCCTTGAGAGGGAGTCCTGCAGGGACAGTGCTTTCGGACAGGCAGTACTCCATAATCTCTTTGGGGTTTAGGCAACTCCTTCCCTCCGGCCCTGATGTTGGGCTACCGGTCAGGGGCGTTCTCAGAGAAGATTCCTTCCTTACGTTCTGACGCTCTAGAGGGAGCTCATTTTTTCGGCTTGGGGTCTCCGGTAGCCTTAAGCTGGGGAGTCCCATATGTGAGGACTGACTTCCTGCTTGGTCCTGGAGAAAGAGTAGTTACTCACCTGTAACAGGTGTTCTCCAGGAGCAGCAGGAATCAGTCTTCACAACCCTCCCTCCTCCCCTTGGAGTTGCAGTCATATGATTTATTTTTTGCTATTTTTGCTGTATTTTAGCTATGTCATCAGACTGAGCAAGATGGCACCCTTGGGCGGGAAGGGGACCGCGCATGCGTGCTGCAATTCCCAAAGGCTTTCTTTGAAAGCTGGGGAAATGCTCCGCACGGGGGCTCCGTCGGCGCCGACGTCACCCATATGTGAGGACTGATTCCTGCTGCTCCTGGAGAACACCTGTTACAGGTGAGTAACTACTCTTTCAGGCTGTAGCACTGGTGCATAGCAGACTGACTCCAGTCTGTAGCCCAGTGTGAAGGCAACTAGGACAGCTCCTGCTGGCAATAGAATTAGTGTAAGCACTGCAGAGGTGGCTTTGTCCCCTGTCCCGTCTGCTACTGAGCTATCTTTTCGGCTCATTTGATAACTGAGATAGTTTCCTCATCATATGATATTTTATGGTGATCTTTTTCGGAGATATCACTTCTTTATCTTCGGAGTGTTCTTACATAGTAACATAGTAAATGACGGCAGATAAAGACCAGTATGGTCCATCTGGTCTGCCCAGTAAGATGGCTGGAGTAAGATGGCAGGAGTAGGTGCCACTCTGTGCAGGCCACCCCTCAGGCTACCCCTCCCCATGTCTTTGTTTAGGGGTGAACCCACCGCTCCATGCAGGACACCCCTATTTGTTGAGAAGTTAGATGGTTCAGTTTATTTTGATTTTATTCTGTTGCTATAAATGGATCCATTGTGTCTGTCCCATGCCATTTTGAATTCTTGTGCAGCTTCGGCCCATTACCTCTATCTATGTCCCCATTCCATCATCGCTGTTGACTTCTAGACTGCAGTGTTTGCACCCCTATCTGTTAACCATAGTTAATTCGTCTTTGAACTCTGGTGTTTTGCCAGGCGTTTTGAAACGGGCAATAATCCGGCCCATCTTAAAGAAGGGTATGAAGGCTTCTGATTTGCCTGGCGAATTATAGGCCGGTTTCAGTGCTGCCTTTTTTGGTGAAGGTCGTGGAAAAGGTGATTTTTGTGCAGCTTAGGGATTGTGATACAGAAGGGTGTTCTGCATCCATGTCAGTCAGGATTCTGACCCCATTTTAGTACAGAAACATGTTTAACTGCTATACATAGTGAGTTACACCAGGCACTTGTTGCGAGTCGTATTGCACTGGTTGTCTCATTGGACTCATCGATAGCATTCAAATTGGTGGACCATGGGCTGTTGCTCCAGTGTTTGTCAGCTATTAGGGTGGCTGTTACAGCTTGGTTGTGGTTTTCATCTTTTCTTTTCTTTTTTTTAAATTTTATCTTTATGCAACTTTTACAATACAACCAAGAATGCAATCTTGTACAGAATCTGGGATATGATAAACAAAATCAAAAAAGGAAATAAATTACAGGAGAAAAATAATACACTCTAGCCCACCAAAGAGAGGATCCAAGAAAAGGAAATCGCCTATACCAAATCCAAAAGGAAAAATAACACAGGCATAAACAATCAGTATCACATAATTTCATGGTGGGTTGGTAGGAGGCCCCGCCGAAGCTTCCAGATGGTAGTAGTTCAGGAAGGTCAGCAGTTGGGAAGGCTCAAAAAATACATAGTGTATGGAACCGGGGTGGGGGGGGAATCTGTTGGCCAGGCGGATGCCACCACTCCTCCTCCGTGGAAGAGGGAAACAAAACCTTGCATACAGGGAGGGCCTACCTCCTTCTCCCAATAAACCACACCTCATACAGATTATACTCGTACCTCGCACAAAATTCTCAGATTCTTCTTACAAATAAAATCCTTTATTTATTATATCACAGAAGCAAACATAAGGAAGCGCAACCAAAACTAGCTAAATACAAAGTAACATGGAGAATTCCCTCACTACCTTCTTACAAGTTTACAGCTATAATGTAATTAAGAGATTTCCTGTCCATCGACAGATCCAACACAGTGAGAAAAGGATATATGGTTCCTAGCTACACTCAAAAATAAACTAAGGAAAACCTTTCACACAGACAAGAATCAAAATCATACCCACTCACTCATTAGCAGACATACAGTGGAAATTTACAAACCACCTTTTTCAGAAAATGGGGTGTAAATTCCCAATCTTTAAAAGTTATGTCCTGTTATATAGTTTTCGTTCCCAAATAAATAGTCCCTTTGTTTTCGATTCCAGGCATCTGGATTCTCTTTCATTCCTTCCTTTGTCCTGTCATATCTGCACTCCCATTCCTGCTGACCTGTTGACCCTTATGGCCTTGTGTATAAACATGTGCTCAGGCCTTTGTCAGATTTATTCCTTGTTATCTGACCCTTTTCCACTTATTCAGCCTTCCACCCAGTCTGTCTTTCCATCCCCTATTTTCAAGGAGTATAGAAAATATATCTCATTAGTTCTCTGATATTCTGACAGTTACCACACTAGGCCGCAGGAGGCCACCATGCCCAACTGGTATAACCATGCTAATGATGCCTTCTGTCTCCTGTGCTCTGTAAAGTGTTTTTTCTCACATCTTTTCCATCTGATGTCACCTAATACCCCTAGCATCCCACAACGCACATGCAGTACAAATGCCAGCAATTTGGATTGTTAACTCCTTCCCTTCTGGCTCTCACAGCATTTGCAAGGATATTTGAGGAAAAAGACCTCCCAACTGCTACACACCAGGACATAAGAGGAGAAACTCTTGCCTCCTTTTCTGGGTTTCACGGGCAAGATCCAGATACATTCGAACCAATAAACCCTTAAAACGAACAGTTCTCTTTTTGAAAAAAATCTTCATTAACCAATCTTTATCTGGTAATAAAACTAAGGTAATCAAGAGTTTAACTTCATCATGTAGAGATTTCTCCAGAATTGCAGTAATATTAAGAATATCGACTTGACCCAACTCTGGATCATCTCTCCTTACTACCACTTTCTTAGAGGAGGGAAGATAATAAACCCTCACTAACGGTGGATGAGATTCAGGAGGAATACCTAATGTATCAGTCAAATAACTGCGAAACATATCTCTAGGAGGTACAAGTGCAGCCGAGGAAAGTTCACCAGCTGCAAATTTGCAGCTCTGAGTTTTCCAAAGCCTCCTCCAACTTAGCTTTAATGGAAAAAGACTCCTTGATATGACAGACTGCTCCTCCAGCATAGCAACTTGATCTTGAACCATAGCTACTGAATTTTGAAGTAACAGTACCTTTGCTGAGGATTCCTCCATAGCCTTTGCATGTTGAACTTTGAGACAACAGTGTCACCTGCGGTATCAAAACAGACCCCAACTGTACTATAGCATTCCATATCGATTCCAACATGAAAATCTCAGGCCGTTGAAAAGTGAAGGCAGAAAGACTCTCCTCCATTGCCCAGAACAACCCTCCTGTTCTCCCGACGACAAAGCATGGCTCTTTAAGACAGTCACAGCCACTGTCTGGTCTCCAACCGCCAGCACAGGATGAGCGTCGCAAACCTGTTGATCTGGGAGGAGCTCCTCTCCCTCAACTGGAGATCCCAGGAAAGCCCCTCTGCTGCCGGCATCCACACCAGTGTCAACAGCGTCAGCACACCACGGCTCATCTGGGGACTCCTGAATGCAAGGCTCTTTCACTGCGTGCCGCAAAGCAGGGGAGACAGAGTCACTGCCCGAGGTCAGCTCCAAGCCATCTAACTCTGGAGCAGACACAGCCGGGCTATACTCCCCTGCTTGAACTGGTTGCTGAGCTGACCGAAGAAGAAAGGCATCGAGCAGTCCAAAGACCTGAGGCAATAGAGTGGAGGTCGAGAGAGGCAGCGAGGGATAGTCAGCCCCCCTTTCCTTCCACTTCCTTCCCATCAGGAAACGCTGACATCCGCCATGCCTGTAATCCGCCATCTTGGATCGACAACTCTGTCTTCATCTTTTATGTATGAACGTTCTTTTGTAATTCGCTGATTTTGGCAGAACTATGTTTGTCTTGGGGGGTGTTGCTGTGCTCCATTTTGGCTCCATTTTTGTTTAATATATTTTTGGCCCTATTGGCAGTTTTAGCACAATCTTTGGGGGTTTCTGTGCATATGTTCACAGATGATATTCAACTTCTTGTACTTTGATGCTCGGTCTGTGGATTTACAGTTTCTTAATGATTCTCTTGCAAGTGTTTCACTCTTGGTTATGAGTGCATTCTCTTAAACCTAATCCTGGTAAGTGTCAAGCCTTGTGGGTTACTCGTAGACTGCCGCCGGAGGTTGCACCACCTATTTTGGAGGGCCAGCCCATGTTGGTAGTGTCCCAGCTTAAGGTTCTTTGGTTTATTTTTGATACTCCAACTTAGGTTTCATTTTCAAATGTCTGGAACAGTGAAGTCTTGTTTTTGTTCTTTGTATATTATTCAAGCCCTTTGACATTACTTGGATCAAGCAGCTCTTTTAATGTTGTTCTGTTCTTTGGTGCTTAGTCGGCTAGACTATGGCAGTTCCCTTTACCATGGTCTACCCATGATGACGCTTCAATGATTGCAATGGGTACAAAATGTGGCTATTAAGATCATGTCCCATTCTTGACCGTTTGATCATGTTACCCCGCTGTTGAAGGTGTACCATTGGTTGCCGTTGCATTACTGGATCATATTCAAGATTCTTTAGTTTGCTTTTAAGGCGTATCATCAGGGTTGCCCTGGTTATCTGGTGGAGTTAGTGGTAGCAAATGTTCCATCTCAGGCTACTCGATCACAGTCTCGGTGCCGGTTAATACTACCTTCAGTTCATGTTGCTCGATTGGAATCTGGTGGTTTCATTTTGCAGCCTCTTTGTTGTGGAATTCGATTCCTGTATATGTCCAACAGGCAGACCTTTGAAGCTATTTAAGAAAGATCTTAAAACGTTTTTTTTTTTTTTTTTTTTTTTTTTATGGGGGAGCGTCTATCAGCAGTCCGGTGCCCTGTTGAGAGAGGGGCCGGTTCCGAGCCGGGCGAGCAGAGCGGGCAGCCCTGCTGACGTCACCGCAGGCTTAGTTAAAAGACCTTGCTGCTTACCTATCCCTGGGAGCGTCTATCAGCAGTCCGGTGCCCTGTTGAGAGAGGGGCCGGTTCCGAGCAGAGCGGGCAGCCCTGCTGACGTCATCATTTGGCCCCCATATCTCTGAGGCCTTTTCGGCGCTAAGCCGTCGGCGCGTTTTCTCAAGGGGCGTTTTCTCAAGGGGCGTTTTCTCAAGGGGCGTTTTCTCAAGGGGCATGATCATCGCCCCTTGTGAGCCCCTTTGGAGCATAAGCTGTTGATGCTGTAAGAATGCCTGGTAAACGCAAGAAAAAGCTTCACAAGGATACATCGCAGACCGGTGCCATGGAGAAACATGTGGTGTCCACGCCCAGAAACATCGTCTCAGGTACTGTTCCCGATAATCTCACTGCCGAGGGCGTGAGTCTAAGCTCAGTAGAGCGGACCCCTCCTCTTCCTCCTGGTTTCCTTGAGCTGTCCGCTGAAGTTTCCTTTGATGATCTCTCTTGCACTGTGGATTTGCCGAGAGTGGTGTCTTGGAAACCCCCCTCTGGGCCTCCCAGTGATCTTCCAGTCTCTGAAGTCTCTTTATTGGACATATGGCGTGTGGTAACTCGTACGGAAAATACTTTAACGGCTACTATTTCTTCTTTGTGTCAATTTACAGGTGATACTGTTCAGAAATTTCGCTCTCTAGATTCCCAACTTGGGGCTTTACGCTCCACGGTGACAAAAATGGAGCCCCTGGTTTCTACTTCGGTTGAATCAGTTGCTGCATATATGAAGGATAGTCTGTTTTTGCACCAAAAAATTGAGAACCTAGAGAATGCAAATCGCTCTAGGAATTTGCGAATTTTGAATTTTCCTCTATGTATGTTGCTCTCTCCAATGATATTGTTCCGGAAATATCTAAAAGAAGTCCTATTTCCGCATGCCGATTCATGTTTAATTCTCAAATGTTATTACTTACCATTAAATGTTTCATCTGGCAATGTGGATCAGGGGGTTGCTTCTCCTGTTGATTTAGAGAAGTTTAATCTTACTGCTTTTCTCGAGGAGTCTCAAGACCTTATATCCACTCGTGCTACCTTATTGGTTACCCTTTCTTCAGAAGAAGATAAGGTAAATATTTTAAGAGCTTATTTTAAGAAAAAGGAGATGCAATTTTGTGGAGCAAAGGTCTTGATATTCCCCGATGTTTCACGCTCAACTCAAATGCGCAGGAAAGTTTTTCTTTCCTTAAAATTAAGAGTGGTTGCTTTGGGAGCAACATTTTTTTTGAAATATCCCTGTAAATGTAATATCTCTTTAAATAACGACAGATTTATTTTTCTTATGCCTTCTGATTTAGAGAAATGGTTACTGGATAGAGAGAAACCAAAGGTTATTGTTAAACCTTGAGTTGGGAGGGCTCATTAAACCGGTGTAGTTGGCTACAGGCTATGCCTGTTTATAGCCTTGTTTTCTTTGTCTTTGTATTTCCTTTAGTACTGGATGGATTTCTCCCCATTGATGTGGGCTATACTCTTATTAATGTATTTGTTTAAGGATATTTTATGCCTCTTGTATTTTGTTTCTCTGAAAGCTAATTTTGTTGTGTTTTCACTGTAAAATTTCATAAATAAAAGATTTAAAAAAAAAAAAAAAAACGTTTTTTTATGAACAAGTACTAGGCTAGTTTGGACCTGGAGGGTGGAGAGTCTGCTGTTGCTTTTCCTGCGTTCTTTGTTTTTGTTTGAGTTTTGTGTTATATATTTTAAGGATTTGTAAACTGTTTTGATGCATGATGCTAAAGGCTATTAATCAAGTTTGTAATAAACAATAAACCTGAATGTTAATTGTTTTGAGGTGCCATTGAAAAGGCATGAGCTAAATCCAAATAAATAAAAAAAGCAGCTTTGTCTCAGAGGAGAAAGGTTTAGTTCATGGGGTCAGAGAGGCTCCCCTGACTTGTTTCCTGGGTGGGGATTTTAAAGTAAAAGTATGGTACAGTTTGTAAGTAGTGCAACTTTGATCTTCAAATGCGCAAAATGCATTTGCCAACTTACGTTGCTACTAAATGGTTTTCTGGTGTTTATGCAGTAGTTTAAACTCTGTGTATTGGATGGACTTTTAGAGGAGTCCTATATCATTTCATATGTGAAAGCTGTGCATATAGTGTGTTTTCTAGACCACTGAATTCCTGGAATATGTTCATTGGTGCAGTTTGCTTACTTTGAGGCAAAGGTTAAGGAAGTCATATTGCCAGTGAAGGCAGGGGAATCAGTTCAGCAGGATTTGGAGGGGGGGGAGGTTACCGCTCCCCATGTTCATCCTAGACCACACCTATGGATATGTTGAATATCCATTTTAGTTTTGACTTAATGAATAAAGTAATATAAGATGCCACAATTTACTTATTTATATAGCGCTACTAGGCATATGCAGCATTGTACAAATACACAAAAAGACACTCCTTTCTCCACAGAACTTTCAATCTACTAAGACAGACAAACAGAACGACTGGGACAAGGGAATTCTTGGGGAAATTATTCAAATATAAGGATAAGAGTCGGAATACATGAGTTTTTAACCTGTGTTTGGATAGGACTAGGGATGGAGCCTGACATACTGACTCGTAATCTATTCCAAGCATATGGTGCAGCTAGGCAGAAGGAACAGAGTCTGCAGTTGGCAGTAGAAGAGAATGGAATAGATAAGTGATTTGCTCAATGAGTGAAGTTGCCAGGGAGGGGTGTAGAGAAAAATAAGAGAGGAATGTAGTGAGGAGCCATGGTGTGAAAGCAACCTCTCTAACAATAACTTTCCAGGAGTGCATGTGTGTTATATTTTCTAACAAAAAACTTTCATGGGTGGGTTTGGTAGGGTGAATTGCTTGGGGGAAAAAAGCATATTTAAGTTTTTATTGCACACAAGGATTGTATTAAGATCCATCTTAATAGTGGATTCAAAACCACATCAACTGAGACATTAACCTAGTGTAAAGCAAGAAGCCTCTAAGATTATTTTCTTCCTTTAGTTATTGCTTGTTCATAAAACAGAAATAAAAGCTTCCAATCCAGCCCGATGGCTCATTAGCTATGTTATACAAGAGGAACATGTTAAAATCTCAGACCCAGCTATCTGTTTGTGTTAGAGCATGCTAATACTGATTTTGAAGTGACACATGACTTTCCTCCAAAGGGTCTTAAAAAGATTTATTTATCCAGTTTTATATACCACCTTTTCCTTCAATCAACGATTAAAGGGGGAAAATGTCTTTCTGTATGAATAACCCATTCATGTTCTCTTGTCTTTGGACTTTACGAGTTAGCATGCAATGCAATGTGTGCCTTCGAGTCAGTCCTGACTCCTGGCGACCCAGAAGCTCCTGGGTTTTCTTGGCAGTGTCACCGGAAGTAGATTGCCAGGCCTTTCTTCCGAGGCAATGGAGGGCTAAGTGATTTGCCCAAGGCCACAAGGAGTGCTAGTGGGAATCGAACCCTGGTTGCTTGGTTACCAAGCCAGTGTTCTAACCACTAGGCTACTCCTCCACTCCACGAGTTAGCATAGCTAATCAAAAATAAAAATGAACTCAGAACCTTACATTTGTGCAGAATGTTTGCTGAAAATAAAATGTTATTTCATAACACATCTTTTGTTTTCCAGTCTGATCCACTGGCCTATTTGATGGTCCCTTTTTATCCTGGGGAAAATTTAGCAGCTGTGCAAGCCTCTGAACCTTTAATTCTAGCGGTAAGTAATAATGTTAGTTTGAGTAGAGGAGTCAGATACATTTTGTAAATATTCTGAATTTTGGTCACATCATAAAACATCTTTATTAGAACTAGTGATGTTTTCTTTTTGTGTAAAACTTTTCTAGTGAATGAAATCTTGTCGTCAGGGTGGGGGTTCTGTTGTGTGTGTTTTGAAGAAGCCAGAATTTGCTGTAATGAGTTGGGCCTCTGTCTTAAAATTCAGCATGGCCAAAACAAAACACATTTCCCCCCACCCCTAAACTTGCGCTTTCACCTTTCTCAGTCACTGTGAATAACACAACCATCCTCCCAGTCCCCTCAGTCTGCAACCTCGAGGGTCTGTTTTGATTTCTCTTCTCTATGGCTATCCACAACACAGCCAAAAAAATACTGATCTTTTCTCCAGGACCAAGCAGGAAGTCAATCCTCACATATGGGTGACGTCGGCGCCGACGGAGCCCTTGTGCGGAGCATTTCCCAGCTTTCAAAGAAAGCCTTTGGGAACTGCAGCGCGCATGCGCGGTCCCCTTCCCGCCCAAGGGTGCCATCTTGCTCAGTCTTCTTTTTTCCGCGGTGCCCGACGGACGTAGTTTGTTTTTCGCCGAGGAAAAAGTTGATTTCCCTGTCTTTTGTACTTCTCCTTCGGTATGACGCCAGATCCTTTTCCCGCCTGGGCCCGATATGCCGGTATTGAGCCCACTCTCCCTTATTCGGTTTTTGTCCTTCATGACTAGCGTTCGCGCCATTTTTTCTTTTTTCACTGGCAGCCCTGTCTTTTGACCTCGCAGGGGCCCTTTTTCCCCTGATGGCTGCCAGCGGGTTTAAAAAGTGTGATCGGTGTAAGAAACTTATGTCTCTTACCAACACACATGACTGCTGCCTCCGCTGCCTCGGACTCGATCATGACCCAATGATATGTGGTCCGTGTGGCAAAATGTCCTCGAAGGCGTTGAGGAGTCGGCAGCACCAGAAGGATAGGATCTTCTCTGACGACGGGCCCGGACCTCGTCAGAGGCCTCGACGTCTCGGGACTCCAGCCCTGAGCAGCATCGGGGCTCCTCTGAGCGGGGGTCTCCTTAGCGGGAACAATGCAGGCAGAAGAAACCCACGAGGGCGGCGTCGGTGGACGCTCCTGGTTCCTCGAGAGCCAGGTCTCATAGCCCCGATAGCCATCCCGGGTCTTCAGAGTTGGAGAGGCCTGCCAAGCAACCTCGTCTCGAGATGGAGTCTCCTGGACACGTGAGTGCTGTTGTCCTCGTGGACTCTCCTCCAAGGGAGCCGACGTCGGGCCCGACACCGTCGGGGCCCGCTGGGTCTCCTATACTCAGACTCAGGTTGACGGCCTTGGAGAGCAGCCTCGCTGCCTTCATGGAACAGCAGCGGGCTTTGATCGCCGGTCTCACCGGTGCATCTGCCCTGACCACCGGGACATCGACGTCCAAGTTGACCCCAGAGGCCGAGTGGATCCTCGAGTCCATGCGGGCTCGAGTCGATCCTCGGCCGCGGTTTCCCTCGGCCTCCCGTTCGGGACCGAGGTCATCGACGCCGGTACCCTCGGCGTCGGGGCGGAGGGCATCGGTGCCCGCCTGACCGGAGCCGCTCGACACCTCCGAGGAGTCGGGCTGGGATACGGAGGACAAAGAGTCACCCGACACCTATCGGACTCGGTGCGTCCCATCGGACTCGCCGGAGTCCGAACCTCGGAGCCGATCCCCACCGGAGGGTACCCGGTTCTCGGACTTCGTGCGGGATATGGCCAAGGCCCGGTGTTAAGCAAGCGGGTCGATTCCATCTATCGAGTCCGCAAGAGCCCCGGGTTCCAAAAGGCACAATTGCCGCACCACTCCATGGTTGTGGAATCGGCCATGCATCGACTGAAAAGTCAGAAGATGCACTCCTTGGTGCCTCCCGCCCGGGAGGCCCGGAACCTGGATGCCCTCGGTAAGAAGTGCTTCCAGGGCTCTATGCTTGCTTGCCATGTCCAGACATATCAGCTCTACATGGGCATGTATCTCCGAGACCTGGCAAAGGAGATTGCCGGGTTCTCTGCTGGTCTCTCCGAGGAACCTTTGCAGAGGTTCCAGGCCTTGTCCACCGGTATTCGAGAGTGCTCGTAGTTTATCTCTCGAGCAGCCTACGATGGCTTCGAGGCTTCGGCCCGAATAGCCGGGGCCGGCATCGGTGCCCGCCGACAGGCTTGACTACAGTCATCCGACCTCGAGCCATGGGTACAGGACAAGTTGGTCGATGTCCCCTGCCGAAGTGAAAACCTCTTTGGCAAGCCCATGGCTGAAAAGGCTGCAGAACTTGAGACCGAGACTCTGACCAGGACTAGGCTGTCCAGAAAAACCTCTGCCCCTTCTCAGAAAAAGAAGGGCTCGGGAAAAAAGACCTTTTACCCGAGGAAGTCCTCTGCCTATAAACAATACCCTCATTATCAGGCCTCTACAGCTCCCCAACAGGGTCAGCAGGCCAAGGGGCAGGGTCATGGGCCCCGTAGGCAGAAGGCCCCCAAGCCACCAACACCGGCCCCTGCTCAGCAGGGTGGGGGTTTTTGACTCAGACAGCATAGCCTCTTCTCCTCAGCTGGCTTCTCTCAGCACAGGAGGCCGGCTGGCCCACTTTGCCCACCGGTGGTCAGCCGTCACATCAGATGCCTGGGTGCTTCATATAGTCCAAAAGGGCTATCTTTTCCATTTTCACCAGGTACCTCCCTCCTATTTTCCAGGGGAACCTCCAAGACTCCCTCTGCACAGGGACCTACTCCTTCAGGAGTTAGCAAGTCTGCTAAAGGAACAGGCTGTGGAACCGGTGCCTCACCACCTGAGAGGTCACGGCTTTTATTCCAGGTACTTTCTGGTGCCAAAAAGAACAGGAGGCCTCAGACCCATCCTAGACTTGCGCAACCTCAACAAGTTCCTGGAGAGGGAAAAGTTCAAGATGCTTACCCTTGGAATCCTGCTGCCCTACCTCCAGCAGGGAGATTGGCTATGCTCCTTAGATTTAAAGGATGCTTATACTCACATCCTTATTCATCCAGACCACAGACAATATCTCAGATTTGTTGTGGGGGGAAAACACTACCAGTACAGAGTACTACCCTTTGGCCTAACCTCCTCCCAGGGTGTTCACCAAGTGCCTGGCGGTGGTGGCAGCCTACCTGAGGCTTCAAGGTCTTTTTGTGTTTCCTTACCTGGACGACTGGCTCATAAGGGGTCAGTCTTCCCAGGAGGCCAGTCAAGCCACCCTTCGCACTGTGGCTCTGCTTCAGCACTTGGGGTTTGTCATAAACTTCACAAAGTCCACTTTGCTCCCGTCCCAGAACTTAGAATTCATAGGAGCAAGGCTGGACACTCTTCAGGTGAAGGCTTTACTGCCAATGGACAGAGCCCACAGGTTAATGGATCTAGCCAGGCAGTTTCACAGCAATTCCCTGGTCTCCGCCAGGCAATTCCTGAGACTTCTCGGCCATATGGCTTCCACGGTTCATGTAACCCCCAATGCCCGCCTGCACATGCGGCCTGCTCAGTGGAGCCTTCGAACTCAGTGGCATCAAGCCACAGGGAGCCTTGCAGACTCAGTAAGAATATCCGCACTGCTCGTCTCCTCTCTGCAATGGTGGCTTCATCTTCTGAATCTGGTATTCGGAGTGGTTTTTCAATCCCCTCCGCATTCTCAAGTGCTGACGACAGATGCTTCTCTTCTAGGTTGGGGGGAGCACATTGCCAAGGGGCATGTACTCAGGGTCTCTGGACCCCTTGGGAGGCTGCTGAGCAGATAAACTTCCTGGAGCTACGGGCGATACGCCTAGCACTGAGAGCTTTCTCCCACCTCACATCTCACCAGTCTGTACTGGTCCAGGCGGACAATCAAGTTGCCATGTTCTACGTGAACAAACAAGGAGGCACAGGCTCCTTCCTTCTCTGTCAGGAGGCACAACGGCTGTGCTCTTGGGCCGTCAATCACGGCATCCACCTCAAGGCTGTCTACCTCCCAGGTCAAGAAAATTACCTGGCGGACAGACTGAGCAGGATCCTGCAACCACACGAATGAAGATTGAATCCGTTGGTGGTTCAACCGATTTTTCTCAGGTGGGGCTTCCCCACCATGGATCTTTTCGCCAGTCCTCTGAACCAGCAACTCCCGAGGTTCTGTTCCAGACAACCGCATCCTCTGAGTAGCAGCGGATGCGTTTCTGCTTCCGTGGTCCCAGGGCCTACTGTATGCGTTTCCTCCCACGCCACTAGTGTCCCGAACACTGTTCAAATTCCTCAGGGACGGGGCCTCCATGATTCTGATAGCCCCCAGGTGGCCGAGGCAACCGTGGTTCCCACTTCTGCTGCAACTGGCGGTGGACACTCCTCTTCCTCTGGGGATTCAACACGATCTCCTGTCTCAAGAACAGGGATCTCTCTTGCATCCCAACCTCCAGTCCCTTCATCTGATGGCCTGGCTGCTGAAAGGGTAGTCCTGGCTCCCATCCTACTGCCTAGGGAGGTGGAAGACGTAGTCTTAGCCTCTAGACGGCAATCCACCAGGAAATTCTACGCTCTTAAGTGGCGTAGATTCTCCACATGGTGTGCTCAGCACTGCGAGAATCCTTTCTTGTGCTTGGTAGCGGTAGTATTGCAATATTTGCTTCACTTCTCCAATCTAGACCTTAAGTCCAATTCTGTCAGAGTTCACCTCAGTGCTCTCTCAGCGCACCACTCGCCGGTGGACGAGCGGCCTCTTTCCAACCACCCTTTAGTGGCTCATTTCCTCAGAGGCCTCCTTTTGTTTAAGCCTCCTTTACGTCCACCGGCCCCTGAGTGGGATTTGAATGTGGCCTTACAGCGGATTACTTGTCCGCCATTTGAACCTATGGCTACCTGTCCTCTCCATTTCCTCTCCTGGAAAACCTTGTTTCTGGTAGCTCTTACCTCTGCTATTAAGAGGGCTATATAAAGGATTAACAGGACAGATAACTATTTAGTATAAAGGATTAACAGGACAGATAACTATTTAGATATCAACTATAACTAGAGAAAAATTTATAAACCAGGAAGATGTATTACAAGTATTTGATAAACTGAAAAGTAGTAAATCACCTGGCCCAGATGGTATACATCTGAGTATGCTGAAAGAACTGAAATATGAGATTGCAGACCTGCTATTAGTAATCTGTGAACTATCGTTATAATCATCTGTGCTACGTGAAGATTGGAGAATGGCCAGTGTAACACCAATTTTTAAAAAGGGCTCCAGGGGTGATCCGGGAAACTACAGACGGGTGAGTCTGACATCTGTACTGGGCAATAAGATAGAAACCGTTATAAAAAACAAAACTACTGAACATCTAGACAGTCATAGTCTAATGGGAGAAAGCCAACCTGGATTTAACCAAGGAAAGTCTTGTCTTACTAATCTGTTATATTTTTTGAAGGTGTGAATAAACAGACAGAGGTGAGGCGGTTGATGTAGTGTATCTGTGGCTCTTTAACCTGGAAAAGAGACGGCTGAGGGGAGAGATGATAGAAGTCTATAAATTAATGAACGGAGTGGAACGGATAAACGTAGATCGATTGTTTACGTTATCAGAATATAGAAAGACTAGGGGACATTCAATGAAGCTACAGGGTAAACTAAGACTAATAAAAGAAAATATTTTTTCACTCAACATGTAATCAAACTTTGGAATATTTTACCGGAGGATGTAGTAAAGGCTGTTAGTGTAGCTGGGTTTAAAAAAGGTTTGGACAAGTTCCTGGAGGAAAGGTCCATAAACCATTATTAAGAAGGGACCCAGGATATCAATGCTTGACCCAGTACAAGCATTGCGGAACCTGTCTCTTTTGGGGAAACTGCTTGGTACGTATGACCTAGATTGGCCACTGTTGGAAACAGGATACTGGGCTTGATGGACCTTGATCTGACCCAGTATGGCATATCTTATGTTAATAATTGAGCACCCCAGGGATCTGTGCTGGGCCTGTTGCTTTTTAATGTATTCATTCATACCTGGAAATGGGAATAACGAGTAGATGACAAAATTATTCAAAGTTGTTAAAACACAAGAGGATTGTGAAACATTGCAAGAGGACCTTGATAAATTGGAAGACTGGACATTCAAATGGCAGATGAAATTTAATGTTGGTAAGTCAAAGTTCTGCACCTAGGAAAGAATAACCCAAACTATGGTTATATGATGCAAGGTTCCACACTGAGAACCGCAACTCAGGAAAAAGATTTAGGTGTCATCGTGGATAATACATTGAAACCCTCCACCCAGTGTGCATCAGCAATCAGGAAAGCAAACAGAATGCTGGAAATTATAAGGAAAGGAATGGAGAATAAAGCCAAGGATATTATAATGCTTCTATATCGTTCCATGGTGTGACCACCTTGAATATTGTGCGTAATTCTGGTCACCGTATCTTAAAAAGGATATTTTTTTATTTAGCTGCATTTATGTCCCGCTTTTCACCGGGTCAAAGCGGTTGGGGGATACATTTAACACGAGGGGATATGAGACACATACACTAATACTTACAGGGAACATGGGCAATGGAGGGTTAAGTGGCTTGCCCAAGACCTCAAGGAGCACCTGCGGGACTAGAAACCGCAGTCCTTCCGGCCCAAGGTTGCTGTCCTCTAGTGGGATTTGAACCACCGACCTTCCGGCCTGTAGTACCTTGCCCCAACCACTAGGCCACTCCTCCTATAGCGGAATTAGAAAAAGCACAAAATGGTGAAGGAGATGGAAGGATACCCCTATGAGGAGAGGCTTAAAAAGTTAGGGCTCTTCAACTTGAGAAAGAGACAGCTGAGGAGAGATATGATAGAGGTCTATAAATTAATGAATGGAGTGGAATGGGTAAATGTAGATCGATCATTTAAGCCATCAAAAAGTAGAAAGATTAGGGGACACGCAGTGAAGCTGCAGTGTAACCCATTTAAGACTAATAAGAGAATATATTCTTTCACTCAACGCATAATCAAACTCTGGAATTTGTTACCGGAGGAAGTAGTAAAAGCTGTCAGTGTAGCTGGGTTTAAAAAAAGATTTGGGCAACTTCCTGGAAGAAAGGTCCATAAATTGTTATTGAGGACAACCCATGAAATCCACTGCCTGCCCCGGTACAAGCATTGTGGAACCTGTCTTTTTGGTGTACTTGTAACCTGGATTGGCCACTGTTAGAAAAATGCGCTTGATGGACCTTGGTCTGACCTAGTATGGCATTTCTAATGTTCTTATAGATAAGGGACTACTTTCCGTAACTTCAGAAGTAGTACCTGAGCTGGAAAGTAACTAATTTGAATATGCTATATAATAAAAATCACAATATTGAAATGATTATTTAAATTAAGGGAGGTTTAAGAATTAGGTTATTAGTGTCTAAAGCCAAACCAAAAATCAGCTACTTCTGTCTTTTTCTCAAGAGTGCTGCAACGTACATCTGTTTCGTCTCATTTAGTTGTTCCCTTGAAACTGAGATCAGGAAAACATTCAAAACAGTGTGCTTCTTACCTGTAAACCAAAATGTATAACTCAAATACAGAAAAACAACTGAAATTATCTTAAGACCCAAGAGTGAATCAAACAAAACAAGACAAATCTGTGTAGTCTTTACACATTACCAACCAGCAGTGATAAGAAAACAGACTTTTCAAAGACCAACTTGCCAGTTTGGCAAAATAAGGTCCTGACCTACTAAAGAAGAAACTCAGAATATGAAAAGAAAACAAAACCTAACAACTAATTACCAAGTTAGGCTTTTTAAATCTTTTACAAGCACAGCATAAAGAAAGCAAACAAAGGAATCATTATGCACTATCTCCAGGAACAAGTAGGAATGTAGTCTTCACATATGGGTATCGTCGACACTGATGGAGCCCGTGTGGGAACGCTCTCTAGCGTCCTATAGGAAAGCTTTTGGGAGCATCCCACTGTGCCTGCGCAGCTGCCTTCCTAAATTTCCAGCTCTCCCTCTTCAGTTTTTCATTTTCTGCGGAGCCGACAGGCAGCAATTCCTGTCATCAAAGAAAATTTTCTTTTTCGTGGTCGCATCTGCCTTCCCATCGACGTTGACACCGGTACCATCGGTGTCGTCGTCTTTCTTTCTTCTTTTAAAAAAAAACAAAAATAAACCTTTTTTTCTTGAGGGTCTTTCCCCTCTTGGTGCCTTGGTGCCATTTTGGGCCATAGGCTCTGTTTTTCTTTAAAATGGAGAAACCAACTAGTGGTTTCAAAAAATATTCAAAATGTAGCAGTACTATTTCTGCTTCCAACACCCATGACTGGTGTCTTAAATGTTTGGGCCCAGACCATTCACCATTGGAGTGTCTCCTCTGCAGAAAGATGACTAAGAAGGGCCTGCAGAGTAGAGCTGCGAAACTCTGCACCTTTTTTGCCTCGGATGTAATGTCTGTTGCATCGACGTCTAGGGCTTCATTTTCCTCCCATGGATCTCAGGTAACCAAACCCAGGTCTTCCTCGAAGACTGACCGGTCCTCAAAGGGTAGATCTCCTAAGCATCAAGATGTTTCTAGCATTGCCCTCGAGAATACACTGGCCAAACAACCCCGGCGGGAAGTCCTTGCCTCCAGAACATTATCGGGGTCCCAAGATGTTCCCGAGGCGTCCACCTCTGGAGAGCTCTTGATGCCATGTTCTGGGATCGTGACCTGCTCTGCTGGTACTGACACCCAGACATTGGCAGGCTCCATGGATCAACATATCCTAGCCATTGAGTGAAGTCTTGCGGCCTTGCTAGCAGCCTCCATACCGCTAAAGCCGCTGCAATCGGTTTTGCAGTCTTTGTTACCGGTACGGGAGGTATCTGCATCTACCGTTGCGCTGCTCTCCACGCTAACACCCATGCCAGCCCTAGAATCGGTGTCTGGCATAGAGGGTCTGGTATCGAGTCATTCTGATGCCGACTTTGATTAGTACCGTTGACAGGCAGTGTGGGAGCACCTGGCCCGTCGATACTTCGAGTCTTCCGATTTTGATTCTTCCGATGACTCCATCGGTACCGGAGAGGTTCTTCCGGAGGATCCCTCTCCTTCCGTGCAAAACCGGATGTCTCCTCGGGAGGACATGTCTTTTCAAGACGTTATAGGTGGCTTGGGGCCTGTCGATCACCGTCACCCCCAAGAAGGAACCGAGAGCTGAAGAACTTGAAATTCTTCAGTATCCGGCAGCCCCTAAAGATGCCGCAACCTTACCCATAATCGGATTTTGCATGACCTCATGCTTAGTATGTGGGAAACACCTTTAACGGTTTCTCCACATTCTCAAAGACTCGATACAATGTACCGGGTAGTGCAGTGTCCAGGGTTCCAAAAAACTCAGTTACCACACCATTCCATGGTTGTGGAGTCAGCAATGCGCCAAATCAAAAGTGCCAAGACACATTCATTTAATCCTCCAGGCCGTGAGGCGAGAACTCTCGATGCCTTTGGCCATTGATGTTTTCAGGCCTCTATGTTATAGGCCAGAATAAATTCATACATACTCTACATGGGTATGTTTCTTTGGGAGGTTACTAAAGATTTGGAACTAATGACTCTTCTCATTGATGACAAGAGTGCTGATTTCCATACACTTGTTAAACATGCTCAAAATGTTAATAAGTTCATGAACAGGGCAACCTTTGATTGTTTCAAATGTATTAGCAGGACTTCTGCTATTTCCATTGGTGCATATCGGATTGCTTGGTTACAAGCATCTGATTTAGAGCAGTGGGTGCAAGATAAGCTGGGGAATATTCTTTGCATGGGAGGAAACCTCTTTGGCAAGGATTGGCAGGACAAAGCTTCTCAACTTGAGTCCGATAACACTACCTTAAATAGGCTCTCAAGTACCACTGCCAACCCAGCTAAGGAAAAGAGAGTTAAGAAACCCTTTTTCAACAAAAAAAGAAATTCTATCCTCCATATACCCATACTGTCCACTGCCCAGTGCATGCTTCCCAGAAGGGACAACAGCAGCTGAAACAGAGAAAGGCTCAAGTCCCTAGAGCTCAACCAGCTTAGCAGACACAGCCTCCACAAGGTCTTTGACTCCTTCCTAGAGAACCTAATCATCCTACCTCTAAAAATTCCAGAGTCACTCAACATTACAGGCAGACTATTACTTTGCCAAGAGGTGGCAGCAGATAACATCAGATTGTTGGACTCTTTCCATAGTGACAGAGGGGTACAGACTTCATTTTCACAGTTTGCCCCCCCCCCCCCTCTCACCACACTCTCATATCAGGACGTTACCTCACTCCTTGCTCAGGGTGTGATAGAGGAGGTACCTCTTTCTCAACAAGACCTTGTCTTTTTCTCCAGGACCAAGCAGGAAGTCAGTCCTCACATATGGGTGACGTCGGCGCCGACGGAGCCCTCGCGGAGCAATTTTCCCCAGCTTTCACAGAAAGCCTTTGGGAATTTCAGCGCGCATGCGCGGCCAAGGGTGCCATCTTAGCCAGTCTTCTTTTTTCCGCGGAGCCCTACAGACGTACCCGTCGTGTCCCCGCTAAAAAAGTTGATTTTCGTGAGTTTTTCTCGTTTTTCAATTCGGTTCGACGCCGGTCGTTTTCCTGCCCGGACTCGCGACGCCGTTGCGAGTCCTTCCCTTATTTTTCGGTTTTTCTGATTTTTGGTCAGTTTCGTTTTCGGTTTTTCACTGGCAGCCCGGTCCTTTGACCTTGCAGGGGCCCTTTTTCCCCCGATTGCTGCCAGTGGTTTCAAGCGGTGTGGTCAGTGTGACAGAAATATGTCACTCACTGACACACACGATAATTGCCTCCGCTGCCTGGGCCCGGATCATGAAGAAATGATCTGTGGAGCCTGTGGCAAAATGTCCTCCAAAGCGTTGAGGAGTCGGCGGCATCAGCGGGATAGAATCTTCGCTGACCCCAGCCGTACCCGGACCTCGTCGGAGGCCTCGGCATCCAGAGGCTCCAGCTCTGACCATCGCCGAAGCTCCTCCGACAGGGGTTCTCCCTCCGGAGACCATCGAGAAGGAGCACCTCCCGAAGCGACCTCGCCTGGAGTCGGAGTTGCCTGCTCGGGTAAGTCCTGTGGTCCTTCTGGACTCGCCTCCGAGAGGTCCGACGTCGGGCCCGACGCCGTCGGGGCCCGAGTCGGGGACCGCTGGGTCTCACCTGAGGTCGGACTCAGGTTGACGGCCTTGGAGAGCAGACTATCTGCCTTCATGGACCAGCAGCGGGCACTGATCGCTAGCCTCGCTGGCGCCGCTGCCCCGACCGCCGGGACGTCGACGTCTAAGTCGACCCCGGAGACCGAGCCGATCCTCGAGTCCATGCGAACTCGAGTCGATCCTCGGTCGAGGTCACCCTCGGCCTCCCGTTCGGGACCGAGGTCGTCGCCGCCGACTCCCTCAGCGTCGGGGCGGCCGACGCCTCCGCCTGCCCGAGCCGACCCCACTGATTCCTCCTCGGAGTCGGTCTGGGAGTCTGAAGAGGAGGAGTCACCTGATTCCTTTCGGACTCGGTGTGTCCCCTCGGACTCACCTGAGTCCGAACCTCGGAAACAGTCCCCTCCGGAGGATGCCCGGTTCTCGGACTTCGTCAGGGATATGGCCAAGGCTTTGGCCTTCCCTGCGGATCCCGAGGAGGAGCCTCGAGCCGAAGAGCTCGACGCCCTTCAGTACGACTCTCCCGCCCGGGAGCACTTTACTGTACCGGTGCCTCCCATGCTGGAACGACTACTCTTCCGCATGTGGGAGAGTCCGGCCTCGTCGCCGGTATTCAGCAAGCGGGTCGATTCCATCTATCGAGTCCGCAAGAGTCCTGGCTTCCAAAAAGCACAGCTACCACACCATTCCATGGTAGTGGAATCGGCCATGCATAGGCTTAAGAGCCAGAAAATGCACTCCTCGGTGCCCCCTGGCAGGGAGGCCCGTAACCTGGATGGCCTTGGTAAGAAGTGTTTCCAGGGCTCTATGCTGGCTTGTCGTGTCCAGACCTACCAGCTATACATGGGCATGTATCTCCGAGACCTGGCTAACGAGCTAGCCGGATTCTCTGCTGGACTGTCCGAGGAACCTTTGCGGAGGTTCCTAGCCTTAACAACTGGTATTCGGGAATGCTCCAAATTCATGTCCCGAGCAGCCTATGATGGCTTTGAAGCATCGGCTCGTGTGGCCGCAGCCGGCATCGGTGCCCACCGACAGGCTTGGCTTCAGTCGTCTGACCTTGAGCCTTGGGTGCAGGACAAGTTGGTCGATGTCCCCTGCAGAGGTGAGAACCTCTTTGGCAAGCCCATGGCTGAAAAGGCTGCACAAATCGAGACGGAGACTCTCACCAGGACCAGGCTTTCTAGGAATACCTCCGCCCCTTCCCAGAAAAAGAAGGGCTCGGGAAAAAAGTCCTTTTACCCGAGAAAGGCGGCTGCCTATAAACACTACCCCCAATATCAGGCCCCTCCAGCTCCCCAACAGGGTCAGCAGGCCAAGGGACGGGGTAACGGGTCCCGTAGGCAGCAAGCCCCCAAGCCTGCACCACCAGCCCCTGCTCAGCAGGGTGGGGGTTTTTGACTTCCTCAGCATAGCCTCTCCCCCTCAGCTGGTTCCTCCCAGCACCGGAGGCCGGCTGGTTCACTTCGCCCACAGGTGGTCCAACATCACTTCAGATGCCTGGGTGCTTCAAGTCGTGCGAGAAGGATATCTTCTCCACTTCCATCAGGTCCCTCCCTCTTATTTTCCGGGAGAACCTCCGCGACTCCCTCTGCACAGGGACTTACTCCTTCAGGAGTTAGCAAGTCTTCTTCAGGACCAGGCTGTGGAAACCGGTGCCCCACCACCTGAGAGGTCAAGGCTTTTATTCCAGGTATTTCCTAATACCAAAAAGGACAGGAGGCCTCAGACCCATCCTGGACTTGCGCAACCTCAACAAGTTCCTTGTGCGGGAAAAGTTCAAGATGCTTACCCTTGGAATCCTTCTGCCCTACCTCCAGCAGGGAGATTGGCTATGCTCCTTGGATCTAAAGGATGCCTACACGCACATCCTCATCCACCCAAGCCACCGCCAATACCTAAGGTTTGTGGTGGCCGGAAATCACTACCAGTACAGAGTACTGCCCTTTGGCCTGTCCTCCGCACCGCGAGTCTTCACAAAATGTCTCGCGGTGGTGGCGGCCTATCTCAGGCTTCACGGCCTCTATGTCTTTCCGTACCTCGACGACTGGCTCATCAGAGCGTCGTCCCCTCCGGCAGTCACCAATGCCACACACCGCACGGTGACTCTTCTGCAGTACTTGGGCTTTGTCATAAACTTCGCAAAGTCCACTTTGCTCCCCTCACAGGATCTCGAGTTCATCGGCGCAAGACTGCACACTCCTCAGGCTCGAGCTTTCCTGCCTCTCGACAGGGCTCAACGGCTCATGGACCTAGCCGGCCGTTTTCGCAGCCAGTCCCTGGTCTCCGCCAGGCGCTTCCTGAGACTACTCAGCCATATGGCTTCCACCGTCCACGTGACCCCCAATGCTCGCCTGAATATGCGGCCGGCTCAATGGTGCCTTCGCAAGCAGTGGCAACAAGCCACCGGCGGGCTAGCCGACTTAGTGCGCCTCTCCAGACCGCTGGCCTCTTCCCTACAGTGGTGGCTTCATCAGCCGAACCTGGTGCTCGGAATGCCGTTTCAGTCACCTCAGCCGACTCAAGTGCTGACGACCGATGCTTCCCTCCTGGGTTGGGGAGCTCATTGCCAGGGGGCATGTACTCAAGGTCTCTGGACCGCATGGGAATCTGCTCAACAGATCAACTTCCTGGAGCTCAGAGCTATTCGTCTGGCGCTCAAGGCTTTCTCCCACCTGACTTCTCACCAGTCCGTCCTTGTCCAGACGGACAATCAAGTTGCCATGTTCTACGTGAACAAGCAGGGCGGCACGGGCTCCTTCCTTCTCTGCCGAGAAGCTCAAAAGCTCTGCTCTTGGGCCGTCAGTCACGGCATTCTTCTCAAAGCAGTTTATCTCCCAGGCCAGGAGAATTGCCTGGCGGACAAACTCAGCAGGATACTCCAGCCGCACGAGTGGCGTCTGGATCCCTTGGTAGTCCAGAAGAAACTCTTTCTGAAGTGGGGCCTCCCCACGATGGATCTCTTTGCCAGTCCTCTCAACCGGCAACTTCCTCGCTTCTGCTCGCGTCAGCCACATCCCCTTCGGGTAGCGGCAGATGCATTTCTGCTCTCATGGTCGGAAAACCTTCTCTATGCTTTTCCTCCCATCCCGCTAGTCTCCCGAACTCTGTTCAAGGTTCTCCGGGACAAAGCGTCCATGATCCTGGTGGCTCCTCGCTGGCCCAGACAGCCTTGGTTTCCACTCCTGTTGCAATTAGCGGTAGAGGATCCGTTCCCTCTGGGGTTTCAACCGGATCTCCTAACACAGGATCAGGGGTCTCTGCTACACCCCAACCTCAGATCTCTCAATCTAATGGCCTGGCGGCTGAAAGGGTAGTCCTTGCTCCCCTTCTCCTGCCGGCAGAGGTGGAAGAGGTCGTCCTAGCTTCTCGGCGACCTTCTACCCGCAAATGCTACGCCCTTAAATGGCGTCACTTTTCCGTTTGGTGTGTACAGCAGTCTCAGGATCCCTTCTCCTGCTCGGTGTCGGTGATCTTGCAGTACCTGCTCTACCTCTCTAATCTGGGACTTAAGTCCAACTCCGTCAAAGCCCACCTCAGTGCTCTTTCAGCACACCATATGCCGGTGGACGGCAGACCTCTTTCCAGCGACCCTCTTGTAGCACAGTTTCTCCGAGGTCTCCTTCTACTAAAACCACCTCTGCGCCCGCCAGCACCTGACTGGGATCTGAATGTGGTTTTACAGCGGATCACCTGTCCGCCTTTTGAACCGATGGCTACCTATTCTCTGCATTTTCTTTCGTGGAAAACCTTATTCCTGATAGCCCTCACTTCCGCTAGACGCGTAAGTGAATTGCAGGCCCTCGTGTCTGATCCTCCCTTCACTCGGTTCTACAAAAATAGGGTAGTCCTACGGACTCACCCAAAATTTCTTCCAAAAGTTGTGGTACTTCCAACCTTCTTTCCCAGGCCTCACTCCAGCCGAGCTGAACGAGTCCTGCATACCCTGGACTGTAGAAGGGCATTGAACTTCTACCTTGACCGTACGCGAGAGCACCGTAAAGCTGCTCAGCTTTTTGTGTCTTTTGACCCCAATAAATTGGGGCTCCCGGTCTCCAAGCGTACCCTGTCCATCTGGGTTGCTGACTGTATCGCTTGGGCTTATGGGGCAGCCGGACTCTCCTTAGAAAGTCGAGTCACGGCTCATTGTGTTCGGGCGAAGGCTACGTCAGTGGCTTACCTCCGCTCTGTTCCGCTGGCAGACATCTGCCGGGCCGCTACTTGGTCTTCGAGCCAGACTTTTGCGGTCCATTACTGTCTCGAGAGGGAGTCCCGCAGGGACAGTGCTTTCGGACAGGCAGTCCTCCGAAATCTCTTCGAGGTTTGAGCAACTCCTACCCTCCATCCCGGATGGGGGCTACCGGTGGGTAATAATTCAGCGAAGATTCCTTCCTTCTGTACTGCCGAGCTAGAGGGAGCTCATTTTTGTGCTTAGGGTCTCCGGTAGCCTTAAGCTTGGGAGTCCCATATGTGAGGACTGACTTCCTGCTTGGTCCTGGAGAAAGCGTAGTTACTCACCTGTAACAGGTGTTCTCCAGGAGCAGCAGGAATCAGTCCTCACAACCCTCCCTCCTCCCCGTGGAGTTGCAATCATCTGCTTAAGTTTTTTTGCAAATTTTTATGCTGTCTTTTAGCTATGTCATCAGACTGGCTAAGATGGCACCCTTGGGCGGGAAGGCGACCGCGCATGCGCGCTGCAATTCCCAAAGGCTTTCTGTGAAAGCTGAGGAAAATTGCTCCGCGAGGGCTCCGTCGGCGCCGACGTCACCCATATGTGAGGACTGATTCCTGCTGCTCCTGGAGGTGAGTAACCTGCTGCTCCTGGAGGTGAGTAACTATGCTTTCTCCCCCTACTTCCTTATAGCAAAGAAAACAGGAAGGTACAGGCCCATCCTGGACCTCAGGGAGTTTAAACAAGTATTTGTTCCGAGAGAAATTCAAAATGATCTCTTTCGGAACACTTCTCCCTTACATCCAGAGTCAGGATTGGCTATATTCTCTAGACCTAAAAGACACATATACACATATCCTTATTCATGCAGAACACAGGTTTCTTCGATTCCTCTTTCAGGGAAGAAATTACCAGTACAGGGTTCTACCCTTCGGCCTGGCTTCCGCCCCAAGAGTCTTCACAAAATGCATGGCAGTAGTAGCAGCATTTCTAAGGAATCTAGGGATATTTGTCTTCCCCTACTTAGACGACTGGCTGATCTGAGCATCAACAGCTCCAGAGGCCAGTTCTGCTCTTTCCTGCACAGTGCAAGTTCTTCAATAATTGGGATTGGTCATAAATCTCCCAAAGTCCCATTTTAACCCTTCTCAATCCCTAGAGTTCATAGTGGCTCTTCTAGACATGTGGCAGTCAAGGGCTTCCTGCCACAGCTCTGCTGTGCTCGAATAGTTCAACTGGCTTCTCAAGCAGCTATGAAAACTTTCCTAACTGCTTGAGAAATGCTTCAGTTGCTTGGTCCTTTGGCTTCCACTGTACATGTGGCCCCCTGTGCTCGCCTACATATGCTGGCAGCTCAGTGGACCCTAGCCTCTCAGTGGATTCAGGCATTCGGGTCGTCTTGGGGACAAAATCAGAAACTCTGCATGCCTCATTTTGTCCCTCCAGTGGTGGCTAGAAAATGTATTCGTAGGGTCACCTTTTCAGCAGCCACCTCCAAGCTACCTTGACGACAGATGCGTCCAAGTTGGGTTGGGGAGCTCATCTGGACAATCTCTCCACTCAAGGTCTATGGACCCAGCAGGCGGCTTGTCTTCACATAAACCTGCTGGAACTCAGAGCCATCTTCTATGCTCTTCGTGTGTTCCAGGACCATCTGCGCTACAAGACAGTTCTTGTCCAGACAGACAATCAGTCATGTTCTATGTGAACAAGCAGGGTGGAACATGTTCTCAGGCATTGTGCAACAAAGCTCACAACCTATGGTCTTTTGCAAGAGGCCTTCAGATTCACCTACTAGCGGTGTATCTTCCAGGCAAACAATCTCCCAGCAGACAAACTCAGTCGAGTGCTGCTGCCACGAGTGGTCTCTTCATTTAGAGCAAATTGCTCAAATCTTTCGAATCTGAGAAACCCCAGATATAGACCTATTTGCAAGTCCTCAGAATGCCAAACTTCCCCGATTCTGTTCCAGATTTCCTACTCAGGACAGTCAGGCAATAGGTGCTTTCCATCTCCACTGGGGTCAGGACTTTCTATATGCCTACCCATCCATTCCCCTCATTCCCAAGACTCTGTTCAAACTTCAGAGAGTCAGGGACTATATGATCCTCAAAGCCCCACGCAGGCCACGACAGAATCATTCAGAGGGTGAAGAAAACCGACCATATCACCCCAATTCTGAAAGAACTTCACATTCTCCCCCTCGAAGCACGGACAAAATACAAAGCCATCCTACTCGCCCACAAAGCTATCCATCAAACACAGGACACCCAACTTCTCACCCTACTGGCTCGTCCAGCCCACAGCAGATCTACTAGACAAACCTCCAGCATTTTCCTCACCGTCCCTCACAAAAGAACCAAATGCTCGCAACGGACCTGCAATCGAGCCTTTGAACTTTATGTTCCATCCTTATGGAACTCTCTACCGAGCTATCTCAGAAACAATGCCGACCTACTATCTTTCAGAAAACAGCTAAAAACCATCCTTTTCCAGGAATACTTCAACTCGAACCCCACCGAAAAACCCACAAACCTCTGATCTCACCCACAATGAACCTCTAACTTAAAGCTACACTAACCTGTCTGTCCTATGTCCAAAAGTCTTTCCTATGTCAAAATCATCAATGTTGCCTCCCCGGTGATGGCTCTACCCTTGTACTTAATTCCCCCACCCCTATGTAACACCACTTTGACCCGGTGAAAAGCGGTATATAAATACAGCTAAATAAATAAATACATAAAATAAATGTGGTATCCACTGCTTCTATGTCTCTCTCAAGCCAAACCTCTGGAGTTGGAAGGGGCTCCAGATCTTCTATCCCAGGAGAACGGGACGCTTCTGCACCCCAACCCTCAGTCCTTGCAGCTGATGGTGTGGCTGCTGAGAGCTTAGAACTCCACGATATCAACCTCTCTCAACAGGTTAAAGATATTCTTTTGGCCTCCAGGAAATCTTCCACAAGGCGTGCTTATGCTTTTAAATGGAGAAGAGTCTCTATCTGGTGTTCAGAAAGGGAACTTATTCCTTTTTCAGTTCCAGTAGAGTCGTTACTGGAGTATCTCCTCCACATTTCGTCCTCTGGACTTAAAACTAATTCAGTAAGGGTCCATCTTAGTGCCATTGTGGCTTTCCGCACGCCCTTTGCTGGACAACCTGTCTCCTCTCAGCTGCTTGTAGCGTGTTTTATGAGAGGTCTACTCTTAAGTAAGCCTCCCATTAAGCCATCACCCGTGGCATGGGATTTAAATCTCTTTCCTTGGACAGCTGATGAAGCCGTCCTTCGAACCCTTAGCCACTACATCCCTGAAGTTTCTTTCTTGGGTGGTGATCTTCCTAATTGCTCTCACTTCTGCAAGGCGCATCAGTAAGCTCCAATTTTTAGTGACTGGCCCTCCTTAAACAAGGTTCCACCATGATAAGGTAGTCTTTAGGATTCATCCTCACTTTATGCCAAATGTGTTTTTGCCTTTTCATTTGAACCAGTCGGTTTACCTTACTGACCTCTTCCATGGGCCTCATGCCTCTAGTGCAGAAAGGAATCTTCACACTCTAGATTGTAAACGGGCTTTAGCCTTTTACCTTCAGAGGACTGAGCAGCATGGAAAGGCTTCACAGCTTTTTGTTGCCTTTGATTCCAGTCACCTGGGTTTACCAGTTTCCAAGAGAACACTCTCCAAGTGGATTGCAGACTGCATATCCTTTACCTTTCTCTCGAAGGTCATGTCACAGCTTACAGTTTGAGAGCAGTGGCTGCCTCTATGGCCAACCTTTGCTCGGTGTCGATTGACGACATCTGCAAAGCAGCCACTTGGTCCTCTGTCCTCACTTTTGCGGCCCATTACTGCTTGGACAAGGACTCCCGTCGGGATGCCTTGTTTGGCCAGACTATTCTCCAGTATCTCTTTCAGACTTAGAACAACTCCCAGCTCCTGTCCTGGGTTTCGATACCAGAGATCCTTGGGAGGAAGCATGACCCACCTCAACCTGGATTTCACTGCTTTCTGGGGTCCATCTCCCTGGCATCTCTAAGCTTGGGAGTTCCATATGTGAAGACTACATTCCTGCTTGTTCCTGGAGATAGCGTGGTTACTCACTTGTAACAGGTGATCTCCGGGAACAGCAGGAATTGAATCTTCACAAACCACCCACCTCCCCCTAGGAGTTGTATCTCTCTTTCTCTCTCTCTCTCTCTTTCTCTCTCTCTCTCTCTCTCTCCTTCTCAGCCACAAACCCAACTGAAGAGGGAGAGTTGGAAAGGCGGGAAGGTAGCAGCGCAGGCACAGTTGGATGCTCCCAAAAGCTTTCCTATAGGATGCTGAGGAGCGTTCCTGCGCGGGCTCCGTCGGTGCCGATGATATCCATATGTGATGACTCAATTCCTGCTGTTCCCGGAGATCACCTGTTACAGGGGAGTAACTACGCTTTCTCTTCTAATGTAAACAACTTATGGTTGGTTTGTTTTTTGGCTTCACATTTAATTTTTTTAGCTTTTAAAATAAAGAAAGCAAAAAAGGTATACAGTAATATTAGCATTTACATTGAGTGATACAAATTTTAAAAAACCTAACTATTAACTAGCAGACAGAATAGAGCTATCCCAAGATGTAACATGGGGTGTCATGCTGCCATACAAGGCATTTTCTTTGCCCTATATGGCAGTCCGACCCACCTGGTGATTCCCAGGATACTCCTGCAAGGCCAAGTGCCACCATTTTAAAAGATGGGAGTGAAAAGGAGGGGGGGGTGAGCAATGCTCCCACCCCATGATTTAAGGCACTGTTGGGGGGGAGTGTGGAGAGGTTTGGGGCCGCTGGGCCACCAGGGATTTTGTTTCTATTGGGGGGTGAGTGTCTGGGGGGACAGCACTGGACACCCCAACAGTGCCCCGATGCCTGGATCATGAGAGGAAGTGTCAAACGTGACTGAAGATGATATTTTTGTCCCGGCTGGATCTTTACATTTGCCTGAAGCTGGCGTGAAGATCCAACATTAAAAACTGTAAAAAAAATAAAATAAAAATCTCCGCTATGTTTTAGCACAGGTTTTTTTATTTTAAATATCTTTATTGGGACATACCAAAACTTAACATGATACAAAGCAGATCAAACATAACATCACATACGATTCACAGTTTAACTCTTTTGCGTCCATGTAATTTTGTAACATTACATAAATTGATACAATTAATTTTTTGGAAATATAGAAAATTTGGGGGAAAATTTGAAGGTTGCCATATGGCAACAACAGCCATGAAAGGGTTAACAACATCATTATTGTTCGCTTTATACCAGTCACAATATGGTAAAACTCACGAACACAATCATCATTTTGCCCCAAATTTTCATTATTAAACCCCCTAGTCTCTCTGTCCCCCCACCCTCCTTCCCTGACTACACACCACAGCCCTTCCTCAAGATTTATCTAGCTCTTCCACAACAATAACAACAAACAGATTCCCCCAGAGTGCCAATCCCTTGCACAAAAGGATAGAAAAGACCACAAAGCAGGTCTCCTCCAAAAAGGATGGACACCACACGGGCACCCCAACCAAGCCCACGAACAGAATAGTAGGTCCCAGGATCTCCCCGTCTTATGATACGGTACCTGCTTACCCTATTCCCAACTCCATCCTTATAATGGCAGAATGTCTAGCTCAAATCCATCTACAGATAATAGGGGAGTCACAGGTGGGATTTTTACAGGGTCGTATGGCGGCCCGAAATGTGCGGAAGCTGTTAGTGGCACAACATGAAATCATAAGACATCAACAACTGGCCCTCTTTATTAGTTTTGACACTGAGAAAGCCTTGGACAGGGTCAAGTGGGACTATATGTATATGGTGTTGGAACGAGTTGGAATAACAGGACAATTCATAGAGATGGTTCGTTTATTGTGCTCTAGGCCTTGCGGAGCGTTGATAATTAATGGAAACATAACTGAACCACCCTTCCCTTTGGAGTGAGGTACTAGGCAGGGGTGCCCACTCCCTCCACTTCTATTTATCTTGCAATTGGAACCTCTGTTTGAACGTCTTAGAATGCATCCGTCTCTGGTAGGGGTACAGTTAGGGAAGGACAAGTTTTGAATTTCAGCCTTTGCTGATGACTTTTTGGTGTGCCTGAGTCTGGACATGCTGTTGAAAGAATTTTGGAATTATGGCACATTTGCAGGTCTAAAGTTGAATTTAGACATATCTGAAGATCTGCCGGTCTTTCCGGAAGTGCGGAGGAACTGGCTAGGTCAGTTTCCATTGAAATGGGCAGAGAATAAATTTAAGTATTTGGGGATTTGGATAACGGCGATGCCAAAGGATCTGTACGAGGTTATCATGAGGGCCTTATTTGTGGATTTGGAGGCAAAGGTGAGATGGAAGAATTTACCACTATATTTCAGTGGCCGGATTAGTCTGTACAAAATGATTATATTCCCTAGATGGCTTTATGTCCTGCAACTTTTCCTGCTATATTTGAGGCCCACAGAACAAAAGCGATTTGAAAAGATATTGAATGGTTTTTTTTGGAAAGGCCGCCGTGCTAGACTAAAATTGGGAGCTCTGAATAAACTGTGGGGGAAAGGAGGCCTCGGCCTCCCATACTTGATACGATATAATCTGGTCTGTGTGTGCCAACACTTGAAGGATTGGCTGTACAACATGCAGGATTATACTCCATTGGAGGCAGAAAGGGCAATGGTAGAGCCCATCTCTCTCAAATATGTCTTACATCTGACACCGGCTCTGTTAAAAGTTCTGGCCTTGCAGAATGAACTGGTGAGCTTACTCAACAGAGGATGGTGAGTACTTTGTGGAAGGTTGCGGTGGCCTTTGGGGACAACGACCTACCTTCCCTGGATGGGGAATTTATCCCTCTTACCGGGCATGTCCAGACGTACATATCTGCATTGCGAAAGGCAGGGCCTGGAGGGGTTGGAACAAGTCGTTTCGGAAGCTGGGGAGGTGCTCCCTTTTTCCGTGTTGAGAGCGATATAATTTACTAGAGAGGGATGTATTTCCATACTTGCAAGTGCAAAGTTATGTTCACTCACCGCCTAAGGAAGGGATCACTCTGGACTTTGTATCCTGGATGGAGGAGGTGCTGATGGCGGGAGGCAGAGGGGCGTAAGTGTATAGCGCACCTAAGTAGAAAGTTGGCTGACTTAGACCCACAGCCTGATTTGGGGAAAGTGGCTGACCAATGGATGAGGGATTTAGAGATAATAGTGGACGGAGTAGAGATTCTGGAAGCATTGACAAAAATTGTGGACCTCACCACTAATATGGATTTAAGGGAAACGCAGTTCAGAGTGCTGCGGTGACTTTATTATGCTCCTTTTGAGAGCATATAAGGCGGGTATTGCAGGGAAATCCATATGCCCCTGCTGTGAGGGCCCTGAGGCCACCTTGGGTCATATGTTTTGGGGATGTCCAGTGATAAGGAGATTTTGGGAGCAAATAAGAGAATACATAGGTAAGATAATGGGAAATTTGCTAAATCTGTCCACTCTATCCCCACAATGAGCTATCTAAGATCTGCCTCAGGTTAGAATGGTGGGAGATGAAATTCAGATGGATGCCCCTTGTACTACTGTTATCTCATAAAAGTATTTTACAGACTTTGATGACATCTACAGGACCCTCAATATCGTCTTGGAAATGGTCCCTATACCTACTTATACAATGTGAACAAGAATGTTTGCGGGGACGGACGCAGCACTGGAAGTATTTTTTAATAGTATGGGAGCCCTGTTTTCAGGCATTACCAAGTCGCTTACACAGCAGGCTGTTATACCTCTCTCCTGAACAGTGGTTTAAGAGTATCAAAGAATAGATCTTAGGAATGTCTTGATTGTGGTGGCCAAGGAGCAAGGACTACGGATTGTTTGGAGTAGAGTCTGAAGTTTGGAATGGTCTGGAGTTGAACACATAGCATGTACTGTGCTGCCTGGGGTGGGGAGGGATGGGGGGGGATAGGGGAGGGTGCAGGTAGGAGAGAGAGGTAGGCTGGGATGTGGGGTAAGGACTATTTAAGGATGGAGTTGGGAATAGGGTAAGCAGGTACCGCATCATAAGACGGGGCGATCCCGGGACTTACTATTGTGTTTGTGGGCTTGGTTGGGGTGCCTGGGTGGTGTCCATCCTTTTTGGAGGAGACCTGCTTTGTGGTCTTTTCTATCCTTTTGTGCAAGGGATTGGCACTCTGGGGGAATCTGTTTGTTGGTATCGTTATCTTAGCAAGAATCTTAATATCCACATTAAGTGGCGATATTGGTCTATACAAACTTGGGAGCAGAGGATCTTTGCCTGGTTTAGGCAATGCGGTTATATAGGCCTGATTAGGTGCATATGGAAACTCTCCGCTCTGAACCTGCTCTGTAAAATAGTCTGTTAAAGGTATTGCCACTTTATCGGACATCAATTTATAAAAATCTGCCTGAAATCCATTTGGGCCCGGGGCTTTCCCTTTTACATTTTTTTTAATGCAGTCCTGAACTTCCTGGGGCGTTACCAACCCATTTAATCCCTTCAGATCCTCTTCCTTTATCATTGGCAAATCCAGGCCTTCCAAGAATTTCTGAGCCTCTTCTATTGCACAAGGCTCAGTCTTGTACAATCTTATATAATAATCTCTAAGAATTTCCTCCAGTTTGTTGCGCAGTTTGAGTCTTAGGGGCATGTTTACTAAACTGCGGTAATGTTACATAACGAGCGTTATGTAACGTTAACGATCATTAAGTAACGTTAACGCGCATTATGAGATGTTAACGATCGTTAACGTCTCATAATGCATGTTACTGTTACTTAACGATCGTAAATGTTCCGTGGCGCGGTAAAACACCGCAGAAGGTGGAGAGAGGGCGGAGAGAAGGGGTCAGTGGGCGGGGAGAGGCTCCATTCACACTAACGCACTGATCTGAAGAGCTGAATCCTAACGCGATTGAAAACCTGCCGTTAGATGCACATTTGCAGGGGAGAGAAACCATTTAAGTGTCAGCAATGTACAGCATAGGCAGGGAAACCTATAAAAAGTGATAAGTGTGATACATGTGCACAGAACAAAAGGGCACATAAACATTGAAAATGATCTCAACAAACTGGAAAAAAACCATAACCAAGCTGGCCAATAGTGATATTAATGGGAAAAAACACAACCCCCCCCCCCCCCCCCCCGAGAAAGCTCCAAAAAAAAGATATTAATCGTGGAAGGGTCTATGCTCCGTCCTCATGCAAGGTGAATGAACCCACAGTGAAATTGCGCTGTGCAGGGTTTTCCTCTCCATCGGACAGGTTTCCTATGGGGTGCACATGTGCAGCAACGGCAGGGCGGGCATGTCGGAACGGCAACTGGACAGATGCCGGAAAAGGGGATACAGAGGGCTGCAGGTGGCACATGCTGTGGTGCAGCTGTGCCACAGTGCGGACACCGGTGATGCCTAGGTGGCCCATACGAATGCTGAAACAGCAGAGCAGCCAGACAGCAACTGCTGAAGGCCCAACATGGGCACGACTGTGTTTCCCACAGTGTCACAGGGGATAGTACCCAGCAGCTACCCCCAAGGGCACGGAACATTGGCAGGCGGTGCTGGGGGGAAGCGTGGACACCTATGCAGGCACCCCTACCCCAGAACCCGCACCATAGGCAGCCGCCTACCCGCACACTGGATGGCCTGAGACTGCGCTCCACCAGCACCACCAACAGAAGGGAATGTCAGCATGGTGGCAAAGGGTTACTGGTGGTGGAGGGGGCAGTGGCAGCTTCTCAGAGCAGACCATGGCCTAGCCCTGTGTAGGTGGGTGCCATGCACTGCAACAGACAGGCCTATCTGACGAACAGTCATGGTATCACCAGGGAATGCACTGACTCTGTGATAACACGGTGGTGCAGTGCACAAAACCAGTGTATTCAGAAGCAGAAGGTCACAGGTTCAAGTCCCAGCTGTGGTTCCTGCCAACCCAGTCCCCATATTTTACCCACTACTAAAACGTGCTAATACAGACAGAACCTTTATTGCAGATGACGTAAACATGCCCAAAACACCTACATTTTACCCTACAGAGCACAGACACCATAAACATGCGCATTACCTAGAGCAGTCTCCCAAATGCAGTCCTGGAGGGCCAAACACCATCCAGGTTCCATGCTGCCTCTAATAAAGATGCCTATGCTGCATTTCTTTGCGCCGCCCCAATGGTATGCAGATGTAGCTCATGCATATTCATGAGGGACAGCATGAAAACCCGAACAGTGTTTGGCCCACCAGGACTGGAGTTGGGAACCTCTGCCCTAAAGCAGTGGCCAACAGGGGCAGACACACCCGCACCCATAGGCTCCATTATCCAGTGCCTCCTGGAGTGGCAGGATGTTGGGCCCTGCGTGCATCTCCCAATACTAGCACTTGCATACCTTGGCAATGCCACCCTAAACCTGGGAATACGGTAAACATTTATCAAACAGTTGCTATGATTACTGGCAGATTGCAATTCCAAAGTTAAGCACAATTTGCTGTTTGAGCTGCATCATAGCAACCTTTCTGATGTCTGTGGAGTGTGCTACAGGTCTTGTGTCTGACAGTGTTTACCACCCTGGGGAGTGACCCCAACAGTATTGCCTACCATAGCCATGCCTGCACTGTGCCCAGGACTGGTGCGGTGGCCAGGGCTGCCAAACACCTTTATAGTTGCACAATGCTGGCAAAGGTGTGGGGAGTGTGTGTCTATCCAGTGTGTGGTGGCTGCAAACACCCTCTACAGCCCACACTGCTAGCACTGTTGCCAGTATTGGCCTGCCAATGTGCATAATGAGGAGCAAGGTACCGTGGGAATAGCCTGGATAGGGTGGCCTGGCCTGGATGCATCAGCACAGGGCATAGGGCAATGGCTCGGACATTGTAGTGCCCAGCCACCACCTGCACGGACAGGGTGGCCACAGCATGTCCTGCTGGGAGGTCACTTTCACCCTGACTCAGCAGTGACCACGGCATGGCTAGGTTCCCCCATAGTGCTATATAGTATTTCTCTCATGTGATATTTATGGGTTCTCTTTTGGGGCCCAATCACTGACTTATCTGCTTGGTGTATATGCTGACATCCCAGTTCTGGGTACACGCATCTCCTTCATGAACATGCACTATGGACTAGCTAGCAGACTGTCTGCAGCTAGTATGTGTCTGGCTGGAACACCTTGCAGGGTGCAGCGGCTGGAGGCTTGCTGCTGGAGAATGTCAGATAGTGGTGGGGGGCAGCTGGACATTTCCAGGCCTACTGTCTGTCTGCTGTTGCTTTATGGATGGGTACAGATCTGCATTGCCTGCCCTGTAGGGTGTCTGTTCCCCAGCAGGACTGGGGTTGATGGTCCCCTCTACTGCTACCATTGCAGGGAGGTAGAATGTGGTTCTATTGGTGGGTGATCCTGTTTCCCACCCTGAGCCCCAGAGGGTGGGTTGTGTGGTGGTACATAATCTGCCTATGGGTCCAAACCCCCCCCCCCCTTCACCTACATCATGTAACCATGGCACCAACACAGGATATGCACTATTCTGGGTGCATCATAGCCCATAAGGGCTAGACATGACTGAGAAATACAGAAGGACACATATATATCCTAGGTGTGTCTGCAGGAACTACCTATCACACACTGATGGGGACCTGCAGCATGGCGTATTTCAGCCATGAAAGGTGCTGTGGACCTAGTGCTGGGTGCCCCACCTCACCCTCAGGGTGAGCACAGTACCCACAAAATGTGACGGTCTGTGGCTACTCTGTGCCAGTACCACACACGGTCAGTTCCCCCTACCAGGCTGAGGTGTTGTGGGGGTGCATACTCCATCTTGTGCCCATCTGTTGACTGCTGATTTGCATGTGCAGTGCATCATGGGTATGGGTGGGTTAACCCTATCCTGGTAACCACAGCAGACAGTTTGTGTGGTGACGTACAGTCCTTCTGCAGCCAGCCAGGGGTTTGTTAGCAGCTATAGAGCTGTAGCCCACTGGTTACTTCACTGCCTGTGCAGCCAGAGGTCATGGGTTCAAACCCATGGTGGGGTTATTTGATAGGGCTGTCTGAGGCATTGTCTATTTTTAATGTACATTAGTGCTGCCAGCAAAAACACCCTCAGAGTACTGTAACCTTAAGGTGCCTTATAAGGTGTTCCGGCAGTAACATCAAGCTCCTTATAAGATGCCTTATAAGGTGTCCTATAGGGGACATTATAGAATGCCTTGGCGGACAGTGCACTTTATAATGTGCCCTATGGAGTGCGTTATGGGGTGCCTTATGCAGCACCTTAGGTTACGCCACCGTGAGGATGTGTTTGCTGGCAGCACTAATTAAAATAAAAGTAAAATGCCTCAACAATCACTACTTAAACGTAAAGGGTGATGCCTCAGCCAGCCTTATGCATTAGGCACACTGGGGAATCAAACCCATGACCCCTGTACCATCAGTCAGTGTAGTAACCATTGTGCTACAGCTCTGTTTCTGTGTTTCATGTCTGCGCGCCTTCTTAAGATTAACGCGTGGTAACGTGCCATGTAACGCTCATTAATTTATGGCGCCTTGTAACACGTGTTATCGGTAACGATGTACCGCCCATGTCCTTATTTGGGATTTCTGCCTCTACCGTGGATCCTAACGCGAATCACATTACCGCAGTTTAGTAAACATACCCCTTACCCTCTCTGTCCTGCATGGCTGCAATAGTTCTTGGTCCTCCATTCGACTTGACCTACGTTGCAAGTAATTTCCCTGCTTTGTTCCCATATGTATACAAACAGTACCAATGGTAAAACATAGACTGGCATGTCCTCTGGTGCAGCAAGGACTGCAGTTCCATTCCATCTGAAGAGGTTCCATATTCATTTTATTGATCCCCGTCTGGTGCGCCCCATATCTTCTATGTGCTTTACATAAGTCCCTTTCCAAGTAAAGAACCCTCTGATTCTGTGCCCGTTTCTTGGTTGAGCAATATCCTATTACGTGTCCTTGCAAGACCACCTTTGCTGTTTCCCAAAATAAGGCTGAATTGCTTTTGTGAGCAGCATTGTGTTCTTCAAATTCTTCCCATTTAGCCCATATAAAGTTTTGGAACTCTGTCATTTACGAGATGAAGCGGGAATCTCCATGGCCCCTCGCGGAGTCTCTCCCCCCCCCCCCCCTTCCAGCTTCAACACTACCAGAGTGATACCACTATCGGGCCAATGTCCACCTTCCTTATTCACTCTAATAGTGAAGCCAACACTAAAAAGTAATCTAATCTAGAGTTGGTTCCATGCACCCTTGATATGTGAGTGTAATCTCTTTCCGAGGGGTGCAAAACCATCCACACATCAATCAATTCACACCCTTCGCTTATCCCTCTCCATCTGTTCGAGCTACGCCGGTCTCCTCTGCCCTTTTGCCCTGTACGATCCATAGTAGCATCCACTACACAATTAAAGTCCCTCCCCCAGAATGATCTGGGAAGAATCCCTTCGAGTTAACTATTGCATCAGCTGTTGGAAAAATTGAACATTACAGACATTGGGGCCATATATATTCTCAGTCGTTATTGCTCGGCCCTGTAATGTGCCCCAGAGAACTAAATAATGGCCCAGGGGATCCGATCCATTCATTGTTTCTACCTTCAGCTCCACCTGCTTTCGAACTAAAATAACCACTCCAGCTTTCTGTCTCCCGAAGACGCTCCATGTATTGCTCCTACCCATTACCGTTTCAACTTACTATGCTTCACATCCGTAAGATGGGCTTCCTGTATAAGAGCAATATCTACTCCCGTGTATCTTTTCTTTTTTTTTTTTTACCACAGGGAAATACATACAGTGGAGTACATCACCCCAATACAAAACAATATTCATCTCGCGTAGAATTTTTCCATTCCACAAAGTATTTTACCATTGCCCCCTTATTCTTTCCCGTGACTCAGATTTTTTCCCTTGTTTATACCAACCCCTCACCCTCTCCACCCATCCCTCCCCCCCCCCACCCCCCACAGGCACTGTTTAGCATCTAATTACATTCAATCATCACTCCTCTTGCTTCACCTTCCACAATTAAACCCTAAGCAGCCAGGCAGAATATTTAGACCATATCCTCTCAAACTGCATCACTCTCGTTTCAGGGCTGTCAACTTACTCATCAAATATACATGGTGCATTCCTCTTGCCCAGTTGCCCAGCAGTGGTGGTCCACTTTGCCTCAATTTCTTAGCTATTTCCAACCGAGCCGCCATACAGCTCAAATTAATGAAATTGCTCTCCTCTTTTTTTCATTCTCTTTCTATGGATCCCCAATAACGCCACCCCTGGGTCTGCCCCAACAGCCTTTTCCAACATGATAACCAGAATCTGGAATACTTCTCTCCAAAACCCCTTTATTTTTGGGCATAACCACCATATGTGAAAAAACGTTCCTCGAACCCACCCCACACACACACTCTCCCACCAACAGAGACCACTTGTCTCCCCGTACATTTTTTTGAATTACATCTGGCGTCACATACCACCTATACATGATCTTATAATTATGTTCTATTAAATTGCTAGCTAACAGACCCTTATACCCCTGGCCATAAATCCCATCCTAGGCTTGCTCAGACATAACCAGCCCCAGGTCCGCTTCCCATTTCTTTTGGAATAATTCTTTTTCATTCTTCGACGTGACCATGATTTCATATAATTGTGTGATGCTGCCCTTTATCTTATCTTTCAGGAACAGCTGTTCGATTGGAGCAATTTCCTCCCTCAAACCCGGAATGATTCTCTTTTGGATATAGTTAACCACCTGCACATAGTTATAGTAATCTGAATTCTTCAATGAAAATTCTTCCTTAATTTTTTTCAAACGATCTAACTTTACACCCTTCCAGGAACTGACCCACACAACACAGATTACTTCTAGCCCATCTTTCAGCAAACCCACCCTTCATCCCCAGAGGGAATTCACAATTGCCCCTTAGGGGGACACCTGTAGTCACACATCCCTCATCCAATCACTTCGTCTGCCACTGGAACTATAATTGAAAAGTTATTTGCATGAATGGGTTGTCACACCTTGTCACCAGCTTCTGTCCCCGGGGAATCCACAGTGCTTCTCTCAATGATGGTACTCCCAATGCCCTCCTTTCCATCTGAACCCAATCTTGCATGTTGTGTAGTCCCCATTCCAAAACCGCCCTTAACTTCGCAGCACTATAATATTTTCCCAAGTCAGGGATCGCCATACCTCCTTTTGCTTTATTCTTTATCAAAATATGTTTGGGGACTCTCGCTCTTTCTTAAAAATCCCCCTGGTACAGCCCCCGGCAACATGCTAAACAAGAAGAGCAGCTTAGGCAATATCATAATTTTTACCGCAGCTATTCTCCTTGACCAGGTCAGTTTCAACCTTCCCCAGCCCTCCAACTCTCTTCAAATCTTGCCCTCTAGAGAAATATAGTTCGCTCCAAACAGGTCTGAAATCACTGGTGTTACTTGTACACCCAAATAGTGAATACTTCTCTTAGCCCACTTAAAGGGGAATAATTTCTTCAATTTTTCGCTTGTTCTGTCTGGGATGGATACATTTAAAATCTCAGATTTGGATGCATTCATTTTAAACCCAGAAACTTTCCTAAAACTCCATCTCATTCATCAAAGCGCTCAACGTTTGCTCTGGGGATGTAATGATAAACAATAAATCATCGGCAAACAAGGACACCTTACTCTCCCCCACTTTCCCATTTCAACCCCTGAATCACCCCCAAGTCTTACTCTTTGGGCTAGTGGCTCCATCGTTAACACAAACAATAAAGGAGACAATGGGCAACCCTGCCTAGTCTCTCGCATAAGCTCAAAGGCCTCCATGTATTCTCCATTGATCCGCAGTGCGGCCTGAGGGTTCTTATACAAGGCACTCACCCACTCCAAATATCTACCTTTTACCCCCACTTTTCGTAGGGTCTGAATCAAAAAAGGCCAGGATACCCTATCAAATGCTTTCTCAACATCTATTGCAACAACAGTTCTTCATTCCTACTCTTACCCTTCCATACAACATTAAGGACCTTCCTTAAATTGTCTGATGCTTGTCTCCCGGGTATGAACCCAGATTGATCCATATGAATTAAATGGGGCATATATGAAATTAATCTATTGGCCAGTACTCTAGAAAAAAGTTTCAAATCCGATCCCAGTAAGGAGCTTGGCCGATAGGACCCACATTGCATAGGATCTTTCCCCTCTTTAGGTATTAGTGACTCCCGCCATCCTCATCGTCGGGGGTATGGATTCTTCTCTCCCCACTAGGTTATATAAACGAGCTAAGGGTCCAGCCAAAATTGGTGCAAACACCTTGTAGAATCTATTGGGGAATCCATCCCTCCCCGGTGCCTTATGTAATGGTAGCTCCTTAATTACCCCCAGTACTTCCTGGTCAGTAATAGGCCTAGACATAATTAGGCTCTCCTGTTCTCCAATTTTAGGCAATTGTATTCCCTCTAAGTATTTTTGTATCTTCTCATGAGTTACTGCCTCTTCTGGTGTGTACAGTTCCCTATAGAATTCCATAAACCTCGCCTTAATCTCTTCTCTTTGCCTCAGCTTCTTCCCATACTATCTCTTATTTTATGAATACAATTCCTCACCTGCGTTTTTTTCAACTGATCTGCTGCTAATCTGCTTGGTTTGTCTCTGTACTCAAAATGCATTTGCCAAAGCTTCTCTTGCGCAAACTTAATTTCCCCTAGTTCCATTTCATTCAGATGTTTAATGCTCGTTAATTTTTTATTATCCTCTTTATTTAACTGGCCCTATTTTCGGCGTCTCTCCAATATTCTCATATTTTCCCTCAATGCTGCTTTTTTTGCCTTTTTCTTTCTTGAGATCCTAATGCTATGAATTTCCCTCTGACCACCGCTTTTAAACAGTCCCATACTACCCCCATCGAGCATTGCCCATTATCATTAAACTGCAGATATTCCAAAATGATATCCGAGATCTTTTGCACAGCCCCTGGTGTTTCTAACAAAGCCTCATTTAACCGCCATTGACCCCTCCCCCTACTAGCAGCTGGGTCTCTGAAATCCCCCCACACTGGTGCATAATCGGACCAGGAGCTTTCACCAATATTACTTCCCACCACCCAGGTCATCAAATCCTTATGAACCAGCAACATATCAATCCTACTATAGGACCCATGCACCGAAGAATAAAACGTGTAATCCTCCTCCCTCCCATGTTTATCTCTCCAAGCATCAGTCAAACCCAAATCCCTCATCAAAGATTTTAATTTTTTCCTCTGCTGCACTAAACCTCCCACTTGTCCCCTTGAGGAGTCTAATTCGGGGTTGACTGTTAAAGTGCCCCCCCCCCCCTGATCAAATGCCCTTCATTAAAGTTAAATAGAATGGATCTCAACCCTTCAAAAAAAATCACCTTGTGCATAACTGGGGCCATACACATTCACTATTGTATATACCTGCTCAAACATCTTAATTTTTAACAGGTATCTGCCCCCTTATCTTTTTTTACTTCCAGACATTGGCACTGAATTGTCGCACTTATAAATATTCCAACCCCTCCTTTCTTCTTTTCATGGTGGTTAGATGCAAACCATTGGTTTGGAAATTTTTTGTTTACCATTCTCCGCTCTCCCCCGCCCATTAGGTGCGTTTCTTGTATTAAAATAATATCGCCATTCAGCCTAAGCGCTTCTTTATAACATAACTGCCGCTTTCTTTCAGAGTTGAGGCTCCTTACATTCAAGGATACCACTCTAAAGTCATGTCTTGTATTACCTGCCATACTTTCCCAAGAAGATTACTCTTTCCAGCCTGCAAGGCCCCTCCTCCTCCTCCCCCTTCTTGCCACCCCCGCCCCCTCCCTCACCCTTCCACCAACTCCCCACCCCAACCCGCCCTCCAATTTTCCAGAAGGTTCCACCCCTCTTCACTCCAGTGAGGTGTGGGTCACTAGCAAGATCAACATTATCCCTTCCTCCCCCATTAATACACATTCTTCTGCCCTTAGTATACAAAGCACAAAAAGCCCGACATTTCCCCTCCACTTCACCCCCCACCAAACACCCGCTTTACATTATCTTCAAAGTCCATGATCCAGGTATCTCCTGGGTGTTTGACATTTTTGGGTTTCTGGCATCTCAAACGTCGGCTCCCCTGTGTTGCTCGCTGCCACTCCGTACTCACAAGCCCCAACCTCTTCTGCTCCGCTTCTTTCCCCACCAGGACTTCCAGTAGGTCCGACCACCCTGCCATCTCCATTCCTTTGAAAGCTTCCTCTGTGGTGCACACAATGGTGGTCTTTCTTAGGATATTGAATTGCAGTCCAAAGGGAAACAGCCACTTGTAGCAAATACGTTCTTCTCTTAGCCGTGTTGTAATTTCTTTAAAGGTTCTTATCTTTCTTATGGTAATGATCGAAATATTTGCATACAGTTCCACTGGTTGATCCTTCCAGAGCACTTTGCCCACTTTCCGCGCCGCTTGCATTATCGCCGCCTTTGTACTGAAGTCATGAAAACACGCTACAATGTCTGTTGGCAAGCCATCCCGCTTTGGGTCTAAAGGTCTATGTGCTCTGTCTATATCAAAACATAAGTTCTCCATTGGTGCTTCAGCTTGTCTTAATATGGCCTTACACAATTGTCGGATCGTTTCAAACCACTCTTTCATCTCTTCCTTCAACGAGCTCAGCTCACCATCCCCTGGCACGCAGACTCCTGTCGAGGAATTTTTTTCTTCCCCCGCCACGCCGTTTGGCGCCATCTTTGCTCTGACTCCTGCTGCCACAGGGGTCGCCTTAAACCCAAAGGTTTTCAGATCCGGGCTCGTTTTTTTTTTTTTTTCACCATCACTCACTAGTTCGCTCCTCAGGGAAAAATTCGGGCTTTCAAGCTGCTAATTGGGGATCTTATCTTCCCGACCTCGGGAGCTTCACATAGCTGCTGCCGTCTTCGATGGTGATGTCACCAGACCCTTCTACTCCCTTGTCTCAACATTTTTAAGATCTTGTACCATTTGACTGGATTTTCAATACCACATACATTCCATGAAAAAATACACACAGTCTTACCCAGGACATTTCCTAATTGTTAGTTCCTTTCCCTCACACTGGATTTCTCTGCCAGATCCACCCTGTAGGGACCTTCCCAGCCTCCCCCATCTCCCATTCATCCCATCCCTCTAGTTCAAGGAGCTTAGATTCCACAATCCCCCTTCTACAGATTGTCTTGAGCCCCCCAAAATTTAAGGTAATCCCCCTGTGCTGCCTCTGATCCTCCCCACTAGTCTCCCCCTCCCTCCCCTCAACCCTATCCTCCCACCCCTCACCCCTATCCTCCCACCTCATCATTCTCTCACCTATGGCTTAACGCCAAATGTCCGTATAATGGCGTAGATTCCCCCCCCCCCCATTATCATATTTCCATCTTAACCTCCCACGAACTATTAATAGCTAGGCTCATGTCCATCCCGCCCTCCACAAATCTAAACTTTGGTGGGTGGAAGGAAGTCCAAAAAACTGCCAGCATGGTTTAAAGGTGAGGTCAGAGAGGCTGTTGCCAAAAAAGCATCTTTCAGGAAATGGAAAAAAGAGCCAAACGGCGAAACCTGGAAACAGCACAAGCACTGGCAAGTCAAATGCAAGGCATTGATAAAGCAGGCAAAGGGAGAATTTGAGAAGAAGCTTGCTGTGGAAGCAAAAATGCAAAATAACGATTTTTTTCAAGTACATTCGTAGCAAAAAACCTGTGAGAGTCAGTTGGTCCATTAGATGATCGAGGAGTTAAAGGGGCACTAAGAGGCGACAAGGCAATAGCGGAGAGACTGAATGAATTCTTTGCTTTGGTCTTTACTGAGGAAGATGTAGGGATGTTGCCCATGACTGAAGTGGTATTTAAAGGTGCGGAAGAATTGAAGGAAATATCGATACATCAGGAAAATGTATTACAACTATTAGATAAACTGAAGAGTAGCAAATCACCTGGGCCGGATGGTAATACATCCAAGGGTGTTGAAAGAACTGAAATATGAGATTGCAGACCTGCTATTAGTAATCTGTGAACTATCATTAAAATCATCTCTAATACCTGAAGATTGGAGGATTGCCAGTGTAACACCAATTTTTAAAAAGGGTTCCAGGGGTGATCCGAGAAACTACAGACCGGTGAGCCTCACATCAGTACCGGGAAAAATGGTAGAAACCATCATAAAGAATAAAATTACTCAGCATGTAGATAGTCATGGCCTAATGGGAGACAGCCAACATGGCTTTAGACAAGGAAGATCTTGTCTTACTAATCTGTTATGTTTTTTTTGAAAGTGTGAATAAACAGATGGACAAAGGTGAGTCAGTTGATATAGTGTATCTGGACTTTCAGAAAGCCTTTGACAAGGTCCCTCATCAGAGACTTTTGGCAAAACTAAAGAGTCATGGGATAGGAGGCAGTGTACTATTGTGGATCAGGAACTAGTTAAAAGATAGAAAGCAGAGGGTTGGGCTAAATGGCCAATTTTCCCAATGGAGAAAGGTGAATAGTGGTGTACCCCAGGGATCTGTGCTGGGTCCGCTGATTTTTGACATATTCATAAATGACCTGGAAAGTGGAATAACGAGTGAGGTTATCAAATTTACAAATGAGACAAAACTATTTAAAGTTGTTAAAACCCAAGAGGATTGTGGAAAATTGCAAGAGGATCTTGATAAATTGGAAGACTGGGCATCAAAATGGCAGATGAAATTTAATGTGGACAAGTGCAAAGTTATGCACCTAGGGAAGAACAACCCAAACTATGGTTACACAATGCAAGGTTCCACATTAGGAACCACCACCTAGGAAAAAGATTTAGGCATCATTGTGGATAACATGTTAAAACCCTCGGCCCAATGTGCAGCGGCAGCCAAGAGAGCAACTAGAATGCTAGGTATCATAAGGAAAGTAATGGAAAATAAAACAAAAGATGATATAATACCTTTATATCGTTCCATGGTGAGACCGCACCTTGAATATTGCGTGCAATTCTGGTCACTGTATCTTAAAAAGGATATAGCGTTATTAGAAAAGGTTTAGAGAAGAGCCACCAAAATGGTAAAGGGGATGGAAGGATACTCCTATGAAGAAAGGCTAAAAACGTTTAACCTGGAAAAGAGACGCTGAGGGGAGATATGATAGAAGTCTATAAATTAATGAATGGAGTGGAACGGGTAAATGTAGATCGATTGTTTACGTTATCAGAATATAGAAAGACTAGGGGACGTGCAATGAAGCTACAGAGTAAACTATTTAAGACTAATAAAAAGAAAATATTTTTTCACTCAACGTGTAATCAAACTCTGGAATTTGTTACCGGAGGATGTAGTAAAGGCTGTTAGTGTAGCTGGGTTTAAAAAAGGTTTGGACAAGTTCCTGGAGGAAAGGTCCATAAACCATTATTAAGAAGGGACCCAGGATATCAATGCTTGACCCAGTACAAGCATTGCGGAACCTGTGTCTTTTGGGGAAACTGCTAGGTACGTATGACCTAGATTGGCCACTGTTGGAAACAGGATACTGGGTTTGATGGACCTTGGTCTGACCCAGTATGGCATATCTTATGTTCTTATGTACACCTAGCTGCCCCTACCCATCTTCCCCCCCCCCCCATCAAACTGTTACACACCGTTCCTTATTCTTGCAGGAGAGCATAGTATACCATTTATCTTGAGCCTCCTAGGTAACATTTTGAGCTGTTAGTTCTTATACCCTGTTGGGGCTACTTATATCATGTATTGCTCTGATTCCCCTCCACTACAGTTAAATTACAAAGTCTGCAAATTCCTAGGATCTCCCTCCAGTATAAGTTGTCTGCCAATCCAGCCCCCTCCCAATCTCCGGCCCCCTCCCAGCATCTGCCATATCTGCATGTACAAAGAGGGACACAAGTGCCCTTATAAGGTCCTGTCCTATTTAAATTGAACTTTAAATAGACTTAGACCTCTCAATTAAGGGCCTCTGTGCTTCCCCTTATAGTATTTCTCATCTAGTTCCTTAAGGGATTGTCATTTACACATTTAACCATAAAATATCAGATTTTGAACTAAACTTTAAGAATTATTACACACTGGTTTCTCCCCATACCTTCATATACATAGCAACACAAGTTGGTGTTAAGAAAAGGGAGAGGGAATCGATGAATTGTTACACAAAAGAAGTGGGAGTAGCAGTACTCTTCAAAATCATACAGTACAATACAATGCATCCCACCCCCACCCAGCAAGCAATATTAACCCTCACATCCGAATTCTCCCCCGGCCCTAACACAATCCATTCTCTTTCCCTCCTTTCTCTCTCCCCCCCCCCCCCTTCTTTTCTTTTGTTAAGTACTAAAAAACAAAAAGGAAAGTACCATAAAATTACCCCAGAGACCTTCAATTTATTTCTCTCCCAATACTATATCGTTTTCCTGCAGCGTTCCCTTTAGGTCTGTCATACCATCTCGCAAAATGTTCTTGTCACACTTCCATCGTATGACAGATGCTCAGACCTAGCCACTCACCACGTCCATTAGCCACACTGCAGGCCTTCCCTGTTGGCTCCTTTCCAAGTATCAACGGCCCCTTTTTTTACAATGTCTGCTACCCATGATGTCTTTACAGCTGCATACTACTTCTTGCTTCCCAAATCGTCCTTCCCCCACCAACACATAAAATTAAAGTAAGGAAAAGAACACAAAAAACAAACAAACCCTCAGCAGCATAGTACATACGTGAAACTGAGCAGTACCCCCTGGTAAGGGTATGCTCCTTTATCCATTAATAATACCCAGCTGTCCCAATAGTGTGTTTTCATCATATAACTGTTTACTCCCCTTCACTTGGAGACTTTTTACCATGTGTCTCGGCGCCTTCCAGCGGTCCCAGGTTCTCTTCCTCGCATGGCTACTGCCCATTCCTTACGCAGGATCCTTAAAGTGGTTGGCACAAAATGTTTGAGCTGCCTCCGCCGTAAGAAACACTTGGGGCTGCCCATTAATTGTGAGCCGCAGCTTCGTTGGGTAGATCAAGGCAAACCTTATCCCTTTTTTGCTGGTGTGCTGCATACAGTGTTGAAGGCCTTGCGTTTCTGGGTCACTGCAGCCGAATAATCCTGGAAACACAGCACCCTCGTTCCTTCATAAGTAAGAGCCCCCGGCTTCTGAACTGCCCAAAGGATCGTTTCCTTTTGGTGGAAATTCAGAAATCTCACCAACACTGCTCTTGGCCTTGTGTAGCCCTCTTTCCAGGAGCCCACCCGATGTGCGCACTCAACAGTTAGCTTTCCTGCCATTTCTGTTAGCTATAGGCTCATCGGTAACCAAGTCTCTAGGAATCCCCAGAGTTCCTTTTCCTTAAGTTTCAGGGATGTCTACCAATCTGAGGTTTTTCCTTTGCGCCGCCCCCCCCCACCCTGATTTTTGAGCTCATCTATTTTGCTGTCGTGCGTAAGCATTTTCTCTTCCAGCTGGTGAATTCTCCGTTCCAGTTCTATATTGCTATCCTCAATTCCCGATATTCGGAGATCAGAATGGTGCAGACAGCCTGTGAACTCTGCCACCGAACCCATCAATTGTTCAAGTTGTGCAGTAATACCTTCAAACCGGTCACTCAATGCCTGTACCACTGCTGACAAAACCTCTTCTACCAGGGCCCCTGAAGATGTCTCTGGGCTCGAAAAGGGGAGGGATCTGCCATGTTAGTGTCCGCACCCCGCGATCTCTCCTTTTTATTTATTTTTTATTTATTTATTACAGGCTCTTATATGCCGCTCTATTCAGAATCAGCGCGGTTCACAATATAACAACATACCATAACAACAAACTGTTAGGTTTTACAGTGAACAAGGTCAGAGAACTTGGAATAAAACATGGGACGTCATTACTGCAACTATTTACAAGAGTATTTACAAGTATACATTACAGGATTTGTTCTTAGTTTGGGTAGTGATTAAGATTGGTTAGTTGGTCAAGTAATATTGGGGGAAGAGGTGGGATTTGAGTGCCTTTCTGAAAAGGGATAGATCATTGATAGCACGAATCTCTGGGGGTAGAGCGTTCCAGTACTTAGGGGCAGTAGTCTAGCCACTATCCGCTTTAGTACTCCCTTAATTCTTCTCTAAAAGACCACTTCAACAGCTAAGCTAGTCTGTTGCACAGGTACAGGGGGTTTCGTCCTGTTAAAGAGAGCAGCATGGGGGGGACCCAGAGCTCCGGCATTCAAGTCCGCCTCAGCTCATCGCCATACTGGAAGTCAAACAACTTATGTTTAAGGTCTTGGACTTCATCTTTTTGTTTTTCTTGAGACTTTTCAATTGCCATTGTCTCCCACCATATAAAGACGACCTACTCAGGACTAGTGCAATTCCATCTATCAAGGCCTTCCACGAACTACCCTACTCTCTCTAACAGAGCTCTACACACAGCAGCACGAACTCTGAAAGGATCATCAAAATATGACCACATTACACCCACAGTGAAGCAACCACACTGGCTACTGCTACCCAGCTGGATCAAGTACTAGATGACACTTCTAATCCGCAAAGCCAACTACTACCCTGCATCACATTTACACACCTTAATCCATACTCAAAGGCACCACCGAGCCAGTGGTCATCCCTCACACTAGAACAAAGTCTACCCAACAAGCATGTGCAGGATCCTTCGAACAATCTGGAACACACTCCAGGACTCAATAAAAAATACCACTGATCTGCCCACATTCCGAAAACACCAGTTAACCCATCTTTTCATCAAACATTTTGGCTCCCCCAATCTAACCCTCCTCCCCCTTCAAATAAAATTCAACCAGCTCCCACCGATAGCTTTACTCTGTCTCCAACAGACCTATTGTAAAATGTATATAAGTTCACCCCATAGGTAAATAGCAATGTAAAAAGTTCCAAGTTTTAATGTACATAAGTTGTAATGTGTTTCAGTGTAACCTCATATAGCTGTTGTTCAATGTAAATCACTTTGATCTGGTGAAAAGAGGTATGTAAGCCTTGCTAAATAAAAAAGTGTGCAGTCCCCCTAAATCATTGGCTGCCATTTCATATTTCAAGCACCATAGTTCCTCTGAAAAAGTTCCCCTTCAAAGGAAACTACTAGTCATTGAGTTCCATCATGCAACAGGGTTTATAGCAATGTCACCATGTTTAATATGCATACAATAAGGTGGGCTGCCCTTCTTAAACACTAAAGCCCCTGCCTTTTCCTTGCCATTCATTCAACTTAGTTTGAGTCTGTCATTGACTAAAATTACCCATCATTCTTACAGTGATAAACGTTTGACTTGCCTTCAACCCCAGAGAAGAAATCCAAATCACGTCATAAACTGTTGTATGTAACAAATTCCTAGTCAGGGGCAACAAACACAGAGATCCTTCTTTTGCCCTTGGTTTTCTATTATATCTTAATAACAAAGTTATGCTAAAGTTTTAGGAAGGAGGTCACAGGCCCACAAACCTGAGCTGTCTCTTGTAACTCCCTCAATCAGCTTGGCTGCAGCTCCTTCTTTTATTAGGAAAAAATGCCATATTGTATAATTTTATCTTATCACGCTACGTCATGCTTTTTGCTTTGCCTATATCTGTTACAAGTCAAGCCAAGCACAGGCATATTGCTCACCTTTAATCAGGACAAGCTTCCTGCAAACAAAAGCTCCCTGTCATGCAAGATGTAATCTTGACTGTCTGTTTCATAAACATCCCTTACAACACTGACAGCACTTTTTAAAGTTGCTTTCACTCACCAGACTTTCTCCATGAGACCCCCATTACCCTTATAAGTCCCTTTCTGCAGTTAACAGCTCTACTAACAGTTGATTACATATGTATGTGAATGTACGACTGGTGAGGAGGATTTAGAAGGACTTGACTAAAGAATGTAAGAGAAGCCATACTGGGTCAAACCAAAGGTCCATCAATGCCAGTATCCTGTTTCCAACAGTGGCTGATCCAGGTCACAGGTACCTTTCAGGTTCCCAAAAAATAGACAGGTTCCATGATGCTTATCTCAGGGGTAAGCAGTGGATTTCCCCAGTCCACTTTAAGAATGGTTTATGGACTTTCCTCCAGGAACTTGTCCAAACCTCTTTTTAAACTCTGCTACACTGCCAGCTTTTACTACATTCTCCGGCAACAAATTAGTTGTTTTTACATGTTGAATGAAAAAATAGTTTATCCTATTTGTCTTAAATGTACTACACTGTAGTTTCATTGTATGTCCCTTAGTCTTTCTACTTTTTGAAGGAGTAAAAAACGGATCTAAGTTTACCCATTCCACTCCACTCCACTCAGTATCTTATAGACCCTTATCATATCTCCCCTCAGCCATTTCTTTTCCAAGCGGAGAAGCCCTAATCTTTTAAGCCTTTCCTTATAGGAGTACCCCTCTTTCCCCTTTATCATTTTAGTTGCTGTTCTCTGTATGTATTCTAATTCCACTATATACTTTTTAAAATACAGTGACCAGAACTTCACACAATATTCAAGGTGCAGTCACACTTTGGAGCATTATAATATCCTTTGTTTTGTTCTCTATTCCTTTACTTATGATTCCTAGCATTCTTTTTGCTTTCTTGGCCACCACTGTACACTGGATAGAGGGTTTCAATGTATTATCTGAAAACTAGATTCTTTTCCTGGGCAGTGAATCCCAATGTGGAACCTTGCATCATGTAACTGTAGTTTAGGTTCTTACCTAAGTGCATAACTTTGCACTTGTCCACATAAATTTCATCTGCCATTTGGATGTCAAGTTCCCCAGTTTCTCAAGGTCCTCTTGCAATATTTCACAATCATCTTGCGTTTTAACAACTTCAAATAATTTTGTGTCATCTGCAGATGTGATCACCTTACTCGTTCTCAAAAGCAGCAGGTCCAGTACAGATCCCTGGGGTACTCCACTATTCACCTTTCTCCATTGAGAAAATTGGCCATTTAACCCTACTCTTTGTTGCTATCTTTTAACCAGTTCCCAGTCCACACAAATACATTGCCTCCTATCCCATGACTCTTTAATTTACTCGAGTGTTGCGTGAAGTGACTTGACAAGGGCTTTTTGAAAATCCAGATACACTATATTAACTGGTTCACCTTTTTCTACCTGTTCAGAACTTCAAAAAAATGTTGTCTTTGTTCCACTAAACCATGACTATATGTTCAGTAATTTTGTTCTTTATAATGGTTTCTTCCTTTTTGCCTGATGCTTTTTGGATAAAGAAAACAAAAGCAGAACTTACACCGAATTTGCTGAACATAGTGAACCAATCGCTACATCAAGGATTCATAACCGAAGACCTCAAAAGATCAGCAATACAACCTTTGCTAAAGAATAAAACTCTAGACAGCAATGACCCCTCTTCATACTGCCTCATTGCAAGCATTCTGTTCCTTGCCAAGATTATTGAGAAGGTTGTACAGATACAACTACAGGACTATATAGACTCATCAGCACCATTAGACGAGCAACAATACGGATTACGCCCATATCACGGTGTGGAAACCCTCCTATTAGCACTATTTGACACTATCATCAGGGGTATCGATAATACCAAGCAAGCCTTCATGCTCATTTTCCTTGATATTTCTTCGGCATTCGACAATGTAAACCATGCTACGCTCATCTCCAGACTCGCCCAACTAGGCATTAAGGATAAAACCCTTGATTGGTTTAAATCCTCCGGACCCAATATGTACAAATAGACCAAGTCGCATCGTTACCTTTTCCACAAGAAAAGGGCATCCCGCAAGGCTCCGCCCTCTCAGCACTACTGTTTAATCTGTACCTCCAACCTATCTCTACCATTTTTCAATGCCACAAGATAAATTATCACATCTATGCAGACAACATTGTTGTACTCATCGTTCGATGTATCCAACCCTGAATATGACAATATATCATGCTGCCTAACCGAAGCGGAATTGTGGCTTAAAGCAATGAACATGAATATTAATTTCAAAAAGACAGAAGTACTATTTGTAACAAGAAATACGAACTTCACCCCTCCGACAGAAATTAACATTGGAAACATCCCCCTACCAGTTAAGGCAGAGGTCAGATATCTAGGAGTCACGTTTGACAGGACGTTCAGCCTTACTCAACACACAAAACAAACTGTTAAAACGATATACTTTAAAATAAGGACAATCCAACAGCTACTACAGATAATAGATAGCACCGACTTCAGAACTGTGGCCCAAACACTAATAACACCTCATCTAGACTATTGCAATGGTATTCTTCAAGGAACTTATAAGAAAAGCCTACACACTCTACAATTTGCCCAAAATGTCACAGCAAGGATCATTTACAGAGCAAAAGTAACAGATCACATATCTCCTATTCTCTACGCTCTGCACTGGCTTCCGGTCTCATGTAGAATTACCTATAAATCACTAGTTAACTACGTTCAAGAACTTTAATAATATAGCACCATCCTTCCTGGCTACGCTTGTCAATACCCCACAGGAAAGCAGGTCAAGAAGAAGAGTGAACCTACACATGTTGCTAGTTCCGGATACCATTCGAAAGACGAGGCAGAAGACAAGCAACACTGCTTTCTCGTTCTACGCACCCATATTGTGGAACAGCCTCCCAGTTGAACTAAGAGAAATTAAAGACCTTCAATCATTTAGAAAGGAACTAAAAACCTATCTATTTACTCAGCACTATTACAACCTTCAACATGATGATCAGAATTCACAGACCAGCACTGACCAACAGCCATATTCTGATCCTACCTAGACAAAGCACACACCCACACCTCTTACATAGCTATTTTGCCATCTAGATCACCCAGCTTACGGATATATTTGATGCCACATCTGCAAATAGTTATCTGATGTAATTGAATGTAATTTGAATGTAATTAGTTATACTGTAGGACGCGGCATCGCTTGCCGCTAGTCCCATCTGTTCCATGCTAAGAGTTAAATAGTTAATGATGTCCTTCAATTGTTCTTTGTAAAAATAATAATAGCTTGCTATTAACATTTTGTTATTTGTTAACCACCTCTGATCTCTGGAAGAGGCGGTATAGAAAAAATGTATAAATAAAAAAATAAAATAAAATGCTGGCATCAGGCTCACTGGTCTATAGTTCCCCAGATCGCCTCTGGAACCCTTTTTTAAAAATTGTCATTACTTTGGCCACTCTCCAATCTTCAAGTACTACTGATGATTTTAATAATAGTTCACAGATTACTAATGGGTCTGCAATCTCTTGTTTTTTGAGCTTCCTGTTATGTATACCATCTGGTCCAGGTGATTCGCTACTCTTTAGCTTATCAAATTGCTGTACTACAGCTGCCAGGTTTATTGAGATTTGCTTCAGTTCCTCCTTTGCATCACCTTTAAATATCATTTCTGGCATGGATAACTTCCTTACGTTGTCCTCACTAAGACTGAAACAAATAATTCAGCCTACTATGACTTTTGTACTCCCTTAGCACCCCTTTAGCCCCTCTATCATAATAACATAGTATATGACCGCAGATAAAAAACCAGCATAGTCCCCTATCATCTAATGATCAACTGACTCTCTCAGGTTTTTTTGCTACAAATGTACTTGAAAAAGCTCTTTCAAGTTTTTGCTTCCACAGCAAGCTTTTTTCCAAATTCTTTTTTTCCACCTTATCAATACCTTGCATCTAACCTATCTTGTTTTCATCATTTGGCTCTTTTTTCCTTTTTCTGAAAGTTGCTTTTTTGGCTATTACAGCCTCTCTGACTTTACCTTTAAACCATGCCAGCAATCGTTTGGCTTTCTTCCACTATTCTGAAAGTGTTTGAAGAAAACCCGTGATCTGGCCACAATACCACGGCTCTTTCGGTCACTGGTCCCCCAAGCCGTGAGAAATAATCAGAGAGTAACACAGAACACAATCACACACAAAGTGCTACTTTCTTTGAGCTCAGAGGGAAAACAGAAGGTCCATGGATACAGCACAGTTCCACCTCTGTTGAATTCAAAGTCTTCTTCCTTTGAAGCCCATTTATTAAAGAAAAAAAGGGAAGTAACAGTCATTTATTATAAATGTGAAATAACACAAGGTGTCGCTAGAGCTCTTTACAGAGTAAGAGCTGATTACAGTGTATTAGATGAAATTTACTTGATTATGACAGAATTATTTATAATTGCAGAGTTGCAGAAATTACGCTGTGCCAGAAGGGACCTATAGTTGTACAGTGAGCTATGGTTGTGCAATTCATAGCCTATGTTTACTCTTTATGCTTGTGTTAACAATGTTCTCAAACTATTTTTAAAGACAGTTACACAGAACTCATAATCATGATATCCCACTCCACCTAAGAGGAAGTAGGTGAAAGGACAAACTCGTGAGTGACGGTCATTGTTAAAAAGTTCTTCTATCAGCACATTTTAGAGATCTTTATCAAGAAATTCATCTATCTTTAATTACATATTGGAGATTCTGGTATCCCCTTTACCTGTCCATCCCTACAGTCCTCCCTGTGATTCTATAAGAGCGGTAGCTGAAACATGACCAAATCTAGAATAAATCTTCTACAGTAGGTTTCATTTTGCAGATGTTCCTTCAGAGTCCTAGGCACATCTGGGCCATAGGTGAGCTCCATCTTGTTCATTGGAGGAAGTTGTTATACAAAATCATGTGACATTGTTTGCCTTTGCTTAGCCTCAATAAGAATGTGTACAGAGAGCAAGACTTTACCAATTATTCTTGTAAGGACTACCTCTTCTGGCAGAGGCCAACTGCTTCTCATAGATCTATCAATAATTCAGAGATTAGTCCCTCATATCATGACACCAGTCATCACTCCAAATTCTTCAGCAGCATCCTTTCGCACCATTGGCTGTGCCATGCACATCTTAGATAAAGCTTTTTCTGTGACCATCCACCCAGGTTTCACTGCTGCGCATACATGAGTAGTTCTGCTGGAATCGCTGATCGTTATCAGGAGTCTCCATATTCAGTAGCATTATCATTCACAGTAGTTTTCTTCTTCAGCCCATAGGATTCAATGCATACAATATATAATTTGTAAAAACCCAACTCTCCACTACAGCATTTCTTGATTCCATACAATTGCAAACAAGCACAATTATTCATCCCTAATGACAGTCTTAAATTGTTGAACAGAATTATATTATCTTTTGTTAATTACAATACATCTATTGCTAGCACTAAATTATTACATAGCTAGCCTATAACATAATTTTTTATTTTTTTCATCTACATTCCTAAACTTATTCTGTCTATTTGCCAAATCAAATGTTACATATTCATATCACTAATTATATTTGTGATGTACTCTCCAGTTATAACAATATACAAGATATAGTCAATCTGGTTATTCAAGGGGTAGCAAACATTAAAACATAACAAGCAGTTTATGAAAAATTTACTTTTTATGTTATTTTTTTAATACCACTTTCCCCACTAGTCACAGCAGTTCACATTGCAACTAAAACATACAGCACATTAAACAGGAACATTGATTCTCCAGGACCAAGCAGGAAGTCAGTCCTCACATATGGGTGACGTCGGCGCCGACGGAGCCCCCGCGGAGCAATCTCCCCAGCCCTCAAAGAAAGCCCCTGGGAATTGCAGCGCGCATGCGCGGTCCCCTTCCCGCCCAAGGGTGCCATCTTGCTCAGTCTTCTTTATTCCGCGGAGCCCTACAGACGCTGTTTGTGATCGCCGCAGAAAAAGTTGATTTTATTTCTTCTTCTTTCTCGGTTTCGACGCCAGATCCTTTTCCCGCCTGGACCTGCTACGCCGGTATCGGGTCCGTTCTTTATTTTTCGTTTTTTTGTCCTTCGTTACAAGCGTTCGCGCCATTTTTTATTTTTCACTGGCAGCCCTGTCTTTTGACCTCGCAGGGGCCCCTTTTCCCTCGATGGCTGCCAGCGGGTTTAAAAAGTGTGATCGGTGTAAGAAACTTATGTCTCTTACCGACACACACGACTGCTGCCTCCGCTGCCTCGGACCCGATCATGACCCGATCTGTGGACCGTGTAGCAAGATGTCTTCAAAAGCGTTGAGGAGTCGGCAGCATCAAAGGGAATGAATCTTCTCTGACTCCGCGTCCGGCCGGGCCCGGACCTCGTCAGAGGCTTCGACGTCCTGGGACTCCGGTCCTGAGCATCGTCGGAGTTCCTCTGAGCGGGGGTCTCCTGCCCGGGAACATCATAGGAAGAAAAAACCCGTGAGGGCGGCATCGGTGGATGCTCCTGGTTCCTCGAGGGCCAGGTCGCATAGCCCCGATAGCCGTCCCGGGTCCTCGGAGTCGGAGAGGCCTTCGAAACATCCTCGTCTTGAAATGGAGTCGCCTGGACACGTGAGTACTGTAGTCCTCGTGGACTCGCCTCCGAAGGAGCCAACGTCGGGCCCGACGCCGTCGGGGGCTGCTGGGTCTCCTGAGCTTGGACTCAGGTTGACAGCCTTGGAGAGCAGTTTGGCTGCCTTCATGGATCAGCAGCAGGCATTGATCGCTGGCCTCGCCAATGCGTCTGCCCCGGCCACCGGGACGTTGACGTCCAAGTCGGCCCCGGAGACCGAGCCGATCCTCGAGTCCATGCGAGCTCGAGTCGATCCTCGGTCGCGGTCTCCCTCGGCCTCCCGTTCGGGACCGAGGTCGTCGACGCCGACACCCTCGGCGTCGGGGCGGAGGGCATCGGTGCCCGCCCGACCGGAGCCGCTCGATTCCTCCTCCGAGGAGTCGGCCTGGGAAACGGAGGACGAAGAGTCACCTGGTACTTTTCGGACTCGGTGTGTCCCATCGAACTCACCTGAGTCCGAACCTCCGAGACGGTCCCCCCCGGAGGACACCCGGTTCTCGGACTTCGTGCGGGATATGGCCAAGGCCTTGGCATTCCCCGCGGATCCCGAGGAGGAGCCTCGAGCCGAAGAGCTCAATGCCCTCCAGTATGACTCTCCCCCGAAGGAGGCCTTTACTGTACCGGTTCCTCTGATGCTGGAACGACTTCTCTTCCGCATGTGGGAGAGCCCGGCGTTGGCGCTGGTGTTAAGCAAGCGGGTCGATTCTATTTATCGAGTCCGCAAGAGCCACGGGTTCCAAAAGGCACAACTACCGCACCATTCCATGGTGGTGGAATCGGCCATGCATCGACTCAAGAGTCAGAAGATGCACTCCTCGGTGCCTCCCGGCCAGGAGGCCCGGAACCTGGATGCCCTCGGTAGAAAGTGCTTCCAGGGCTCTATGCTTGCTTGTCGAGTCCAGACCTACCAGCTCTATATGGGCATGTATCTCCGAGATCTGGCAAAAGAAATTGCCGGGTTCTCTGCTGGTCTCTCCGAGGAACCGTTGCAGAGGTTCCAAGCCTTGTCCACTGGTATTCGAGAGTGCTTGAAGTTTATCTCTCGAGCAGCCTACGATGGCTTCAAAGCATCTGCTCGAGTAGCCGGGGCCGGCATCGGTGCCCGCCGACAGGCTTGGCTTCAGTCATCCGACCTCGAGCCATGGGTACAGGACAAGTTGGTCGATGTCCCCTGCAGAGGTGAAAACCTCTTTGGCAAACCCATGGCTGAAAAGGCTGCACAGATCGAGACCGAGACTCTGACCAGAACTAGGCTGTCCAGAAAAACCTCTGCCCCTTCTCAGAAGAAGAAGGGCTCGGGGAAAAAGCCCTTTTACCCGAGGAAGGCGTCTGCCTATAAACACTAACCTCAGTATCAGGCCTCAGCAGCTCCCCAAACGGGTCAGCAGGCCAAGGGACGGGGTAATGGGTCCCGTAGGCAGCAGGCCCCCAAGCCCACAACACCAAGACTCCCTCTGCACAGGGACTTACTCCTTCAGGAGTTAGCAAGTCTTCTTCAGGAACAGGCTGTGGAACTGGTGCCCCACCACCTGAGAGGTCACGGCTTTTATTCCAGGTACTTTCTGATACCAAAAAGAACAGGAGGCCTCAGACCGATCCTGGACTTGCGAAACCTCAACAAGTTCCTGGCAAGGGAAAAGTTCAAGATGCTTACCCTTGGAATCCTGCTGCCCTACCTCCAGCAGGGAGACTGGCTATGCTCCTTAGATCTCAAGGATGCCTATACTCACATCCTTATTCATCCAGACCACAGACAATATCTCAGGTTTGTTGTGGGAGGACATCATTACCAGTACAGAGTACTGCCCTTTGGCCTATCCTCCGCCCCCAGGGTGTTCATCAAATGCCTAGCAGTGGTGGCGGCCTATCTAAGACTTCAAGGCCTTTTTGTGTTTCCATACCTGGACGACTGGCTCATCAGGGCCCAGTCTTCCCAAGAGGCCACTCAGGCTACTCATCGCACTGTGTCTCTGCTCCAGCACTTGGGCTTTGTCATAAACTTCGCAAAGTCCACTTTGCTCCCCTCTCAAGATCTCGAATTCATCGGCGCAAGGTTAAGCACACTTTAGGCGCGGGCCTTCCTGCCTCTAGACAGAGCACACAGGCTCATGGATCTCGCCAGCCACTTTCACAGCAATTCCCTGGTCTCTGCCAGGCAATTTCTGAGACTGCTCGGCCATATGGCTTCCACGGTCTATGTGACCCCCAATGCCCGCCTGAACATGCGACCTGCTCAGTGGTGCCTTCGCACTCAATGGCATCAGGCCACGGGGAGCCTGGCGGACTCAGTACAGGTCTTCGACCTGCTGGTCTCTTCTCTGCGGTGGTGGCTTCATCTGCCAAACCTGTTACTGGGAGTGGATTTTCAATCTCCTCCGCCTTCTCAGGTGCTAACAACCGATGCTTCTCTCCTGGGTTGGGGAGCTCATTGCCAAGGGACATGTACTCAAGGCCTCTGGACTCCTTGGGAGTCTGCGCAGCAGATAAACTTCCTGGAGCTCAGAGCCATCCGCCTAGCTCTGAGAGCCTTCTCCCACCTCACTTCTCACCAGTCTGTGCTGGTCCAGACGGACAATCAAGTTGCAATGTTCTACGTGAACAAACAAGGAGGCACAGGCTCCTTCCTTCTCTGTCAGGAGGCACGAAGACTGTGCTCTTGGGCCGTCCACCACGGCATCCTCCTCAAAGCGGTCTATCTCCCAGGTCAGGAAAATTACCTGGCAGACAAGCTAAGCAGGATCCTCCAACCACACGAGTGGAGATTGGATCCATTGGTGGTTCAACGGATCTTTCTCAAGTGGGGACTCCCCACCATGGATCTGTTTGCCAGTCCTCTGAACCGGCAACTTCCCAGATTCTGCTCTCGACAACCGCATCCTCTCAGAGTAGCGGCGGATGCTTTTCTGATTCCATGGTCCACAGGCCTCTTTTATGCCTTTCCTCCCATGCCACTGGTGTCTCGAACACTCTTCAAAGTTCTCAGAGACAAAGCCTCGCTGATCCTAGTGGCTCCCCGGTGGCCGAGACAACCTTGGTTCCCGCTTCTAATGCAGCTGGTGGTGGACACTCCTCTTCCTCTGGGGTTTCAGCCCGATCTCCTGACACAGGATCAAGGGTCTCTCCTACACCCCAACCTCCGGTCCCTTCATCTGATGGCCTGGCTGCTGAAAGGGTAGTCCTTGCTCCCCTCCAGCTGCCTCGGGAGGTGGAAGAGGTTGTCTTGGCCTCGAGGAGGCCTTCCACCCGGACGTTCTATGCTCTTAAGTGGCGTCGGTTCTCCATTTGGTGTGCTCAGCAGTCTGAGAATCCCTTCTCCTGCTTGGTAGCAGTGGTCTTGCAATACTTACTTTACCTCTCCAATCTGGGCCTTAAGTCCAACTCTGTCAGAGTCCACTTCAGTGCTCTCTCTGCACATTATGCACCGGTGGATGGCAGGCCTCTTTCCCACCACCCTTTGGTGGCTCGTTTTCTCCGAGGCCTTCTTCTCCTTAAGCCTCCTTTACGCCCACCAGCCCCTGAATGGGTTCTGAATTTGGTCTTGCAGCGGATTACCTGTCCGCCCTTTGAACCTATGGCTACCTGCCCTCTTTGTTTTCTTTCTTGGAAAACCTTGTTCTTGGTAGCCCTTACCTCTGCTAGGCGCGTTAGTGAACTGCAAGCCCTAGTGTCTGATCCTCCTTACACTAGGTTCTACAGGAATAGGGTCGTCTTACGGACTCACCCTAAGTTTCTTCCAAAAGTGGTTTCTACTTTTCATCTCAACCAGGAGGTGGTTCTTCCGACCTTCTTTCCCAGGCCGCACACCTGCCGGGCTGAAATGGTCCTGCATACCCTGGACTGTAGGAGGGCCTTATCCTTCTACCTTGACCGTACGCAAGAGCATAGAAGCGCTGTTCAGCTCTTCGTTTCTTTTGACCCCAATACGTTGGGGCTACCTGTCTCCAAGCGTACTTTGTCCATATGGGTTGCTGACTGTATCGCTTGGGCTTATGGGGCGGGCGGCCTCTCGTTGGAGGGTCGAGTCACGGCTCATCGTGTTAGGGCGAAGGCTGCATCAGTGGCTCATCTCCGCTCTGTTCCGTTGGCAGACATCTGCCGGGCCGCTACTTGGTCTTCAAGCCAGACTTTTGCAGCCCATTACTGCCTAGAGAGGGAGTCCCGCAGGGACAGTGCTTTCGGACAGGCAGTCCTCCATAATCTCTTTGAGGTTTAGGCAACTCCTATCCTCCGGCCCTGGTGTTGGGCTACCGGTCGGGGGCGTTTTCAGAGAAGATTCCTTCCTTCTGTGCTTCTGAGCTAGAGGGAGCTCATTTTTCCGCTTGAGGCCTCCGGTAGCCTTAAGCTTGGGAGTCCCATATGTGAGGACTGATTTCCTGCTTGGTCCTGGAGAAAGAGTAGTTACTCACCTGTAACAGGTGTTCTCCAGGAGTAGCAGGAATCAGTCCTCACAACTCTCCCTCCTCTCCTTGGAGTTGCAGTCCTATCATTTCGTTTTTGCTAATTTTTTTCTATCTTTTAGCTATGTCGTCAGACTGAGCAGGATGGCACCCTTGGGCGGGAAGGGGACCGCGCATGCGCGCTGCAATTCCCAGGGGCTTTCTTTGAGGGCTGGGGAGATTGCTCCGCGGGGGCTCCGTCGGCGCCGACGTCACCCATATGTGAGGACTGATTCCTGCTGCTCCTGGAGAACACCTGTTACAGGTGAGTAACTACTCTTAACTTGGAATTTGTTTTCTTTGTAAGGCAATGAGGGGGTTAAGTGACTTGTCCAAGGTCACAAGGAGTGCTAGTACTCTAGTCATTAGACTACTTCTCTGTTCCATTCTAATTCGCATAGACATCTAAGCTCGCCAAGGAAGGAACATTTACGTAAGGGTGTATACATTCATAAACTATAAAACTTTTTTTAACACCAAATTTGAACCAATTAGAAAGTCAATTACCACTTCTTAACGGCTTAACAATTCTATCTGTTACACTGTTTTCAGAACAAAACAGCATAGTAGTAAAGGATCAGCACATAGAGCTCCCCATGCAAGAAGCTTGAGACAAAGTCAGTATTGATGATCAAGTGAGCAGATAACTCAAGAGCTCTAGAAAGAGCGAACACTTCAGCTAGTTGAGCACTAGCAGATAGCAAAGCAGCCGACTGCCACAGAATAAACTCTAATTGCATCAATTTTCCTTATTCATTGCGGAAAGCAGAACCATCACTACATAGTGAGGCGAAACAGTAACAGTCTAGAGCTGGAAGAAAGCTGTTTTTTTTTTTTTTATTCCAAGTGTAGAAGACGCGAAAACTGAATGAGAGGCATGTTGTAGTACTAGAAAATCAGTAATTTGGATTGCAAAGACTATTGCTGCCAGAGACTGAAAGCATGGAGGCATTCCTGCTACAACAGCGTAACAAAAAGTCTGAAAAAATAACCCAGTGGCTTAAGTCCAGTGGGAAATTTCTGAGCGAGAACACAAACAGCAGCAATAGAAGAGGTAAGCAATTGAATCTACCTCAGTGATACTAATTTAAAACTATTCCACTAGCAACAAGGCATTCGCTTCACACGTGCGATTAACATCATCAGTTCTGCAGAGGTCTTTCCATAATAACTAAAACATACACGACATGAGAATTTAAGATCACTCCTCCAATCTACTCTTGCAGATTAGTTTAAAAGAGACTAGGAGAAATATCAGCATTTTTTCTGCAGACATTGTTACTCATACACTATCATAGTTGTGATTTTCAACTAGTCTACTATCACAAAGGAAAAATAAAACATTATACATATATTTACCATATTGTTTTAATTACTTAATTCACTTGTTTGAATGTAGTTGTATCATTCACTTTCTCCCTTTAATTAAACAAACTTGCTTGACTTAACTTGACAAGCAATTCAATTTTGTTTTTTTTTCCAGTAAGTTACTAACTTCTATCTTTCCTTTAAACATTTAATTTTTCTTAACCTTTGTCACATCACACAAATCCACACAATTTATCAAATACCTAAATACATCAAAGCATGGAAGATCTTCCCATTCATTCACATCAATTATAACTAAAAATAAAATTTGGAGAATATCAATCATTTTTCTTCCCAGAGTATCCAGAGATATAATAATACTTTTCAGCATTTGCATTATTACACATAGAATGGAATCAGTAGATAAATTCTCATAACCCAAAATAAGTTCAGATCCATGACCTAGAAAACAAAATTTATTTACTATACATACACAAGTAAAAGAATGGTTAATCACTTTTGGAGTCTTTTTTTTTAAATTAACTTCCCCAATAAGGCTTATGGTTAGTCTAACAAAAAAAAAATCTTACCACAGTTGCTCAAGACTTTCGTCCTGTTAAAAATATACAGTCATGCCCAGCCGTTATCTGTGCCGGAAACCTCCAAATTGTTAAGAAAGGTGGAACCCTTGACCTAGTCTTTCTACCAGAAGATTTCCAAAAACATTTTAACCAGTCATCGCTTGAGTGTATACCCATTCCTTGGTCAGACCACCACCTGATCAAATTCACCTTAGCCTACACTGGAAGAAACAACAAAAATAACCTACAAATTACCCCTCCACCTAGATTCACAAAATTTAACGCTAATGAATTCATTGATCTAACTATTCCCTATCTCACCCTTGTACTAACTGACCTAGATGAAGCAGTCGCAACTTGGCACAATACAATTAACAATGCAGCTGCATATAAACAATCCATCAAGAAGAAAAGCTACTCTAGAATAGGAGATGCCCCCTGGTTCAACAGCACCTTAAGACGAATGAAGAGAGAATTGAGAAATATTGAATCCAAATGGCGCAAATCCAAATCCATCTCTTCTTATGACGCTTATCACAGCCACCTTAAAAAGTACAAAGAAGCTTCAGACGGCGCAAAGAAAAATTACCACACAACTATACTAACCAAATCCATTAATAGACCAAGAGAACTTTTCAGTATCGTCCAAAACTTAACTAATAACTCATATGCTAGAGTCTGGGCAGAGATATCAATAGTATCGTTGCTGGTCCCCAGCAACGATACTATTGATATCTCTGCCCAGACTCTAGCAAACCACTATATAAATAAATCAAAAACATTTGCATTCACACCAAATTCTCTATCACTTTCCCACCAACATCAATTAGAAAAATGGTCCGACTTCCACTCTATAACCAAAGACACTCTTAAGATGACTATTTCAAACCTGAACACTACGACCTCTCAACTTGATCCATGTCCGGTAAACTGGATCAAGCATACCCTCTCTACACTATCCCCCTTTATCCTTTCTATAGTCAATCTGTCGCTGCGCCAAGGATACTTACCACCTTCCCTCAAACATGCACAAATCCGACCGATAATCAAAAATAACACCCTCGACAAAACATCACCTAATTCCTACAGACCTATCTCTAGCATTCCATTTATGGCTAAACTGATTGAAAAGGTCGTTCAAACTCAAACACAAGATCACATAGAAACCTCAGCCCCCCTTGATGACCAACAATATGGCTTTCGCCCCTATCATGGTGTAGACACTCTATTAACAGTACTCCTCGATACCTTAACACGAGGTATTGATAACCCTAAACAAGCTTTCATTCTCCTCTTTCTAGACATCTCTGCAGCGTTTGACAGTGTACACCATGCTGTAATGCTTAACAGACTAAAACAAATAGGAATCCACTCAACTGTACATAATTGGTTCACCTCATATCTAACTGATCGAACCCAAACCGTCCGAACTAACACAGAAACATCTAAAACATATAAACAGGAAATTGGTCTCCCACAAGGCTCCGCCGTCTCTGCCCTCCTATTTAATATATATATTCAACCAGTCTGCAACATTTTCAAGAAATTTAAAGTCCACTATCACATATATGCAGACGATATGATGATGTACATACCATTCACAATCCCAACACTCCCATTACAACTGTTAACAGAATGCTTCTCTGAATTAACAATCTGGCTAAAAGACCACAATCTCCATATCAATCATTCTAAAACTGATATATTAATAGTAACTAAAAATCAATCCTACATACCTCCAACACACATCACTCTCCAAAATCACAACATTACTATAAAAAATGAAGTAAAATACCTAGGTGTCACCCTTGACTCACACCTTAGTATGGACACACATATTAGAAACATCACTAAGAAAATCTACTTTAAACTCAAAATTTTAAAACAATTACGTCCTCTTGTACTTCTACATGATTTTCTGAGCATTATCCAGGCTATCATCACACCACACTTTGATTTCGCAAATCTCACCCTACTAGGAACAACAAAACAAAACATTAAAAGACTCCAACTTGCCCAAAATGCAGCAGCAAGAATTGTAATGAAGGTTCCACCATTTGAACACATTACCCCTATACTAGCAAACCTTCACTGGCTCCCAATTCAATCCAGAATAAATCACAAATTGATTATCACTACATTTAAGACATTAAATACAATGGCCCCAGTCTCTTTGACAAAACTTATCATTAAAGACACATCCCAAACTGCGCTACGGAGAGGCCACACGAATAAAATTAGGATCCCGAAAGATTTCACAACTACCAAAAAAACAACTAATAAAAAAGCGTTTTCTCATGCAGCTCCCACCCTATGGAACTCCCTCCCCGAAGAAATAAGAGCACTAAATGATGCAAAGGAACTCCACAAGAAATTAAAAACATATTTATTCATCTCCCATTTCGGCAAACTAGAAAATACCTTACCACTAACAGGAAATGGTTAATAGCGACCTCAGGGTACACCAACTCCAATTTTTCTATCTAACTACAATTAAAGTCGATTAAATAACTATTTGTAAATCCTGTAAATAGATATATGTAAATAGTTCAAAATATGTAAATAGTTCAATTGTTGTTTAACAAATTATTTACCATATTTAGTCCAATCATGTTTAATGTATTTAGCAAAATTGTACCTAGTTAATTAATGTTTCATGTAAAACAGACCTGTTAATCTGTTCATTCCTTGTTCACTGTAAACCGCACCTGATCTGTGGAAGGTAGCGGTATATAAGCAACTGTTAAATAAATAAAAATAAATACTGTTCAGCATATTCCTCTTCCCTAACCACTAAATTAGAGAATCCACTTCATACTACACAGTTATGACATGAAAATTATTCCTATAGTACCTTGCTTGATTAATTCTATTTTGTCATAGAGCAATGATTTAAGTTTTTCAAACAGAGTTCAGTGGCTTGCTGCGCTTTTTCAGCAGCCTTAAACTGCCACCAACCATACACAACCCATTCGTGACTGGTATGAGGTCGCCCCAAATCATTAAGGGCCATCTCATACTGTAACCAGCACAGTTTGTCCTCCTGAAAAGTTCCACCCCAAGAGGAACTGCAAACTGGGGATCTCCAGGAACAAGCAGGAATGAGTCTTCACATATGGGTATCGTCGGTACCGACAGAGCCTGCGCGGGAACGCTCCCCAGCGTCCAATTAGAACGCTTTTGTGAGCATCCCACAGCACCTGCGTGCTGCCTTCCTGCCTTTCCCAACTGCCTCTCTCCAGTTTTCCACGGAGCCGGCAAGGCGTATTCCTGTCACCGCAGAAAATTCTTCTTTTTATTCTTAGTTTTTTGTGGTCGCGTCTGCCTTCCCTCGACGCTACCGGTACCGCCGGTACTTTTCTTTCTTTTTCCTGGTATTGACATCGGCATCGGTGTCGGTACCGTCCATGCTTGCTTCGACAGAATCGCTTCCCTCGATGCCGAGCCTGGAATCGATCTCTAGCATGGAGGATTCGGTACTGACTCGTCTCAGTACCATCCTTGGGCGGTACCAAAGACATCGCTTTAAAGAAAATCCGATGCTTCATCCTTTCCAGTCTTCCGATCCCGATGACTGGGATGAATCCATCGGTACCAAGGCTAATTTTTCTACAAGTCTAGCCTTTACCCCTCATTTTACAGAGTCCTTCTCGGTGAAGATTTCTTTTCAAGCTTTTCTGCTTGATATGGCAAAGTTACTTGCCATTTTTATACCTGGTAAAGAATCCCTACCGGGGAATTCAGAGACACTGCAATTCCCCTGGATTCCAAAGGAGGTGATCATGCTTCCTTTGCATCAGATCTTACAAGATCTACTGTTAAGAATGTGGGAAACTCCTTTAACGGTATCCCCACATTCTAAGACACTTGACACTATGTACAAGGTGCCACCTTTTCCAGGTTTTCAAAAGACTCAACTTCCTCATCATTCTATTGTTGTAGAATCAGCAATGAGGCGTATTAAGAGTGCAAAGAAGCACTCTTCTTATCCGCCAGTTTGTGAGTCTAGAACTTTAGATGCCTTTGGACGTCGATGCTTCCAGGCATCCATGCTTTCAGCAAGAATTATCTCATATATTTTCTATATGGGATTATCTCTTGAAGAGGTCACAAAGAACTTAAAGCTTTTGAACCCTTTTTTTTCCAGAGCATAAAAGAGCAGACTATTCCTTATTAGTCAATCATGCTCAAAATATCGCTAGGTTCCTTAATCGTGCTTCCCTGGACTGTTTTGAGTCTATTAGCAGAACTTCTGTTATAGCCATAGGAGCACGACGCATAGCCTGGCTCCAAGCTTCAGACTTGGACAGATGGGTTCAGGAAAGGCTGGGAAATACTCCTTGTACTGGTGAAAATCTCTTCAACAAGGAGGCTTTATTTCAAGCTAATCAGTTGAGCACTGATGCTGTTACTTTCAGAGGATTGTCAAAGCTTTCCTCTATCCCAGCTAATAAAAAATCTCATAAAAAGCTATCTCCAGGAACAAGCAGGAATGAGTCTTCACATATGGGTACGTCGGTACCGACGGAGCCTGCGCGGGAACACTCCCCAGCGTCCCAAAAAAGGAAAGCTTTTGGGAGCATCCCACAGCGCCTGCGCGCTGCCTTCCCGCCTTTCCTAACTGCCTCTCTCCAGTTCTTCTTTTCCGCGGAGCCAGCAGGTCGTGTTCCTGTCACCGCTGAAGAAGTTCTTTATTTTATTTTATTTCTTTGGTCGCGTGTCTGCCTTCTTCGACGTCGGACCGGTACCGCCGGTCTTTTCTTTCTTTTTCTTTAAAAAAAAAAAAAAAGAAACTTTCCGTTCCACTTCAGTGTATTTTTTCTTCGTTGGGCCTTAGGCCTAACAGAAAATTCCTCATGGAAAAGCCCGCCTCCGGGTTTAAAAAATGCACTAAGTGCAGCGGTACCATCTCTGTTACCGACACCCATGACTGGTGTCTTAAGTGTTTGGGTCCTGACCATTCCATCACGGATTGTCCATCCTCCATGATGTCTAAAAGAGGTTTACAGAACCGAGCAGCCAAGCTCAGTACACTGTTTCCCTCTGATGCAGCTTCGGTGGCATCGACGTCTTCCAGGGCTGCTTCTTCCTCCTATGGATCTCAGGTAATCAAACATAAGTCCAGCCGGTCCTCGAAGGGTAGATCTCCCTCTAAGCATCGAGATGCCTCCGGGCTTGCCCTCGAGGATCCTGCACCAGCAAAAGTACCCCGGCGGAAAGCTCCAGCTTCCAAAGCTCCTCCTATGGGGTCACAGGTTGACATCGATGGCACGGCCTCGACCGATCACCTGTTACAATGTTCTGGGGTACCGGTGGAATCTGCCAGTACCGACCTCCAGACATTCATGGCGTCGATGGATCAGAATGTTCTGACCATGCAGCGTGCCATTACGGAATTCATACAAGCTGTGATGCCGCTGGTACCGCAACAAGCTTCGTTGTCGGTACCGGCTCCATCGACATCGGCTTCGGTGTCGACTGCAGCGGTACCCTGTCCGATGATGCCTATCGGTACTGATTCGGTACCGATAACTCCCGATGTCGATACCACTCGGTATGCGTATCGGGCTTTACAGGAGCATCCAGACAGGCGATACTTCGACTCCTCCGAAGACTCTGATGCATCGGAGGCTCCTTCCTCAGGAGCCGCCTTCTCCAAAAAGAAGAAGGTCCCCTCCAGAAGACTTGTCTTTTCAAGATTTCATAAGGGAAGTGGCCAAGGGGCTTGCTTTCTCAGTAGCCCCTGAGTCAGAGCCTAGAGCCAAAAAATGGGATATTTTGCAATATCCCAAGGCTCCTAAAGAGGCAGCCACTTTGCCAATTCATGAGATCCTTTATGACCACATGATAGGCATATGGGAGACTCCTCTCACCATCTCTTCTCTTTCTCGTAGGTTGGATACCATGTATCGTGTCCCTCCTTGTCCTGGATTTCATAAAACTCCGCTTCCTCACCATTCTATTGTGGTGGAGTCTGCTATGAAAAAGTTAGAGTGCAAAGAGACACTCATCTGCTCCTCCAGGAAGAGAATGTAGAACCTTAGATGCTTTTGGCAGGAAAATTTTCCAAGCCAGTATGCTTGTTGCCAGAATCAACTCCTATAGTCTCTATATGGGGATGTTTCTGAAGGAAGTTACAGATCATCTGCAAACTTTCCTCCCTTTTCTTCCAGAAGATAAAAGGGAAGACTTTCTTACCTGGCTTAAGCATGCCCAGGATGTTTCCAAATTTTCTAACCGTGCAGCCTTTGACTCTTTTGAAGGGGCCAGCAGAGCCTCGGCCATTGCCATAGGTGCACGCAGAATTGCTTGGTTACAAGCTTCTGATTTGGAACCCTGGGTCCAAAATGGATTAGGAAATCTTCCTTGTACAGGTGAAAACCTGTTTGGCAAAGATTGGCAAGCAAAGGCCACACAAATGGATGCAGAAAATTCTGCTTTGGATAGGCTTTCAAAGTCTACCTCTGATCCTGTCAAGAAGAGGTTGTTCAAAAAGGCATATTTTCCCAAGAAGGGAAGATATTATCCTGTTTATGGTCAACAGACATCTTCTGCAGGTCGTTTGCTGCTAAGCGTCAACAACCTAAACAGGCCAAGCCTAAGGCTGCAAGGACTACTGTAGCCCAACAGCCTCAGCCTCCTCAGGGCCTTTGACTTGCAGCTAGAGAACTTAACCTTTCTGGCTCTAAAAGAAACAGAACCTCTCACCATTCCAGGAAGGTTAGCTCACTTTGCTCCCAGATGGGAGCAAATCACAGCAGAGCAGTGGACCCCTTCCATCATAAGGGAGGGGTACAAACTTCATTACTCAAACCTTCCTCCTTACACCATGGTGAGACAGTTCAATTCTCCAACATCTCTTTTCGACCTTCTGGGTCAGGAGATTTCTACCCTTCTTGCCCAAGGGGCAATAGAAGAAGTACCTCTTCTTCAACAGGGCTCAGGATTCTACTCCCCCTACTTTCTAATTCCAAAGAAAACAGGGGGCTACAGACCCATATTAGATCTCAGAGAATTGAACAAATTCCTATGCAAGGAGAAATTCAAGATGATTTCTCTAGGTCAGCGATGGCGAACCTATGGCACGAGTGCCAGCTGTGGCACGCGAAGGCCTTGCAGCTGGCACGCGGGAAGGTCCGCAAAAAAGAAAAAGCTGGCTCTGACTGCTGCCGCGGACGCGGCAAGGGCAGAATGCAGTGTCCCGCGGGGCCCCCTCCGCCCGCTAAGCCCCTCTGCAAGGGCTTTCAGCTTCGCGAGGGAGAGCGTCTCCCTCGCGTCTCTGTTAAGCCCGCAGGGGCTAATGGGAAATTTCCCATCAGCCCCTTTAGACGCGAGGGACTGATGGGAAATTTCCCATTAGCCCCTGCGGGCTTAACAGAGACGCGAGGGAGACGCTCTCCCTCGCGAATCTGAAAGCCCTTGCAGAGGGGCTTAGCGGGCGGAGGGGGCCCCGCGGGACATTGCATTCTGCCGCGGCAGCAGCCAGAGCCAGCTTTTTTTTTTTTTTTTAATTTGCCGGGGGGGGTTAGGACTGCTAATGGGCTAGGGGGGGGGGTTAGGACTGCTAATGGGCTAGGGGGGGGGGGTTAGGACTGCTAATGGGGGGGGGGTTGGGTCTGCGAATGGGGTGGGGGGGGGTTAGGACTGCTAATGGGCTAGGAGGGGGGGGTTAGGACTGCTCATGGTCTAGGGGGGGGGGTTAGGACTGCTAATGGGCTAGGGGGGGTTAGGACTGCTAATGGGCTAGGGGGGGTTAGGACTGCTAATGGGCGGCGGGGCGGGGGGGTAGGACTGCTAATGGGCTGTGGGCTGATGGGGGCTGTCTGGAAATGGGGTGATGAGGGGTTAGGACTGGTAATGGGCTATGGGGGGGTTAGGACTGGTAATGGGCTATGGGGGTTAGGACTGGTAATGGGCTTTGGGCTGATGGGGGCTGTCTGGAAATGGGGTGATGGGGGTTAGGACTGGTAATGGGTTATAGGGGGGGCTTAAACTGAAAATGGGGTGATGGGGGTTTAGGACTGGAAGTGGGTTGATGGGGGGGGCTAGGACTGGTATTGGGTTGGGGGGTTGCTAGGACTGGTAATGGGCTGATGGGGGGGTAGGACTGGAATGGGGCTGATGCAGGGACTAGAAGGGACTGGAGGCTGGGTGTGGCTTGAAGTAGTAGGGTGCTGAGGGTGGGGGAGGATTAGAATGGGTTGGGGCTGGGAGAGTAAAATGGAGAGGGGAAAAATATTTTGTGTGGGAGGGATAAAAAATCTACAATTGGCCGGGTATTGGGAGAGTAAGTGGGGATTGAGGATGGAGGGGTAAAATTTGAGTGGATGAAATAGGAATGAGGAAAGAGCAAAAGGAGAAAGATTAGTATGTTAAAGCGGATGTAGAGAGAGAGAATGGAAAAAAAAACTAGAAGAGAGAAGAAAGGACAAATGGACAGCAGATGATGGAGAGTTAGCAGAAAACATGAAGAAACCAGAAGAAAGTGGCTGGAGCAATTGCAACTGTGTAACTGAGCTGAGGTATTCTGTTTATGTAATTCCTTTTTGACATTGCCACTTGTTCTCTTTCCCCAGTAGGTCATGTATTGTTATTCTCTGAAATGTATTGGTTTAATATTTGCAGTGTTGCCTTTTGATAGGTATGGTATGGTGCTTTGTGAGTCCTGGTAGTGCTGTTAGGATACGGCGGGTTTGCTATTGGTTCTAAATGGGCAGTGTTTGTAGTAGTTCCTAATGTGCCTGGCGGTTGGCACTGGATTATAGTAATGTAGAAATCTTTTAGTCTGTCTTTATCCATACACTCATTAAGAGACATGTTTACTAAAAGTTAGTGTATGTTAGCATTATGCAAATATTTATGCAAATTGACGTGCTGGCACTTTGAGGAAATTCTTTGGTTTTGTGCGGCAGTTTGGGCACTCGGGCTCAAAAAGGTTAGCCATCACTGCTCTAGGTACTCTCCTTCCATTCCTTCAGAGTCAGGATTGGCTTTGTTCTCTAGATCTCAAGGATGCGTATACCCATATACTCATCCATCCAGCACACAGAAGGTTCCTTCGGTTCCTTTTATCTGGGAAAGCACTACCAATACAGGGTGCTTCCTTTTGGTCTGGCCTCTGCTCCAAGAGTGTTCACAAAATGCATGGCAGTAATAGCTGCATTTCTACGCACGCTGGGAATATTCGTATTCCCATATCTGGACGACTGGATCATCCGAGCTTCATCCCAATCAGAGGCCCAGACTTCCCTAGCCTGCACAATGCGTGTTCTGCAGTATCTGGGACTGGTGATAAACATTCCAAAGTCCCAACTCACCCCTACTCAGTCTCTAGAGTTCATAGGGGCCTTGCTGGATACCACAACTGCAAGGGCCTATCTTCCCCGGCCCGTTGCCTACGCTTAGTGCAGTTAGCCTCTCAGATTCAGTTAAAAACCCATCTAACTGCTCGAGAGATGTTACAACTGCTAGGCCACATGGCATCCACTGTGCATGTGGTCCCTTATGCTCGCCTTCACATGAGGGCAGCTCAATGGACTTTGTCCACCCAGTGGACCCAGGCATCAGGGGGTCTGTCAGACAAAATAGCAACCTCCAGGCACCTCTTTTGGTCTCTCCAGTGGTGGAGGTCCACTCAAAATCTGTTGCTGGGGTCCCCCTTCCAACAATTTTTACCCCAAGCAATCCTTACAACAGATGCCTCTCCAAAGGGTTGGGGAGCTCATCTTCAAGACCTCTCCACCCAGGGCATTTGTTCTCCACAGGAGACCTCCCTACATATCAACATCTTAGAGCTCAGAGCAATCTTCTTAGCTCTCAGTCTTCCATACCCTGCTCAGCTACAAGACAGTCCTCATTCACACGGACAACCAAGTAGCCATGTTCTATGTGAACAAGCAGGGAGGGACTGGCTCTCTGTCGCTTTGCAACGAAGCTCTGAGATTGTGGGCCTTCGCCAGAGAGCATCAAATTCATCTTCTGGCAGTATACCTTTTAGGAGTTCAAAACTCTTGGGCAGACAGACTCAGTCGAGTTCTGCTTCCACACGAATGGTCCCTTCATATAGACCAGATAGTCAGAATCTTTCGAATTTGGGGAACCCCGGATATAGACCTCTTTGCAAGTCCGTGGAATGCCAAACTTCCCCGATTCTGTTCCAGAATTCCGTGTCGGGGAGTTCAGGCCAGGGATGCCTTCCTCCTTCATTGGGGTCAAGACTTCTTGTACGCCTTTCCACCCATTCCCCTAATTCCCAAGACCCTGTTCAAGCTACAGAGAGATCGAGGGACTATGATCCTCATAGCTCCACGTTGGCCACGCCAAGTGTGGTACCCTCTACTTCTGCATCTCTCTCAAGCTCCCTCCCTGGACTTGGGGTCTGCTCCAGATCTCCTGTCTCAGGAGGGGGGAACGTTGTGGCACCCAAACCCCCAATCTCTCCATCTCAGGGCTTGGTTGCTGAAGGCTTAGACCTTCAAGATTGGCATCTTTCTCAGCAAGTAAGGGATATCCTTCATGCTTCCAGAAAGCCTTCTACTAGACGTTCCTATGCTTTTAAATGGAAAAGGTTTACCATTTGGTGTGCTGAGAAGGGTATTAACCCTCTAGCAATACCTTTGAATTCTTTACTAGAGTATCTCCTGCATCTTTCCCATGCAGGCCTCAAAACGAATTCAGTAAGGGTCCATTTGAGTGCTATTGCAGCATCCCTCAAGCCTCTCAATGGGCAACCTGTCTCCTCTCATCCTCTTATTGCAAGATTCATGAGAGGCCTTCTTTTAACTAAACCTCCCATTAGACCACCTCCAGTGGCATGGGACTTGAATCTGGTTTTTGGTCAGCTCATGAAGCCACCCTTTGAACCCTTAGTCACTACCTCCTTGAAATTTCTTTCCTGGAAGGTTATCTTTCTTATTGCAGTCACCTCAGCTCGCCGCATCAGTGAACTTCAGGCCTTAGTGGCTAATCCACCTTATACAAGGTTCCATCATGATAAGGTAGTCCTTAGGACCAATCCACACTTTATGCCTAAAGTGGTCTCTCCTTTTCATCTTAATCAAGAGGTGTATTTACCTGTCTTTTTTCCAGGTCCTCATGCACCAAGTGCAGAGAGGAATCTTCATACCCTGGATTGTAAGAGAGCTTTTGCTTTTTACTTACAAAGGACACAGCAACATAGAAAGTCTTCTCAACTCTTTGTTGCTTTTGATCCCTCTCATTTGGGACTTCCAGTCTCTAAGAGGATACTGTCCACTTGGATTGCTCAGTGTATTTCTTTCGCCTACCAGAGTAAGAACCTTTCTCTGGAGGGCCATGTCACAGCTCATAATGTGAGGGCCATGGCCACCTCTATGGTTCATCTAAATTCTGTGTCCATCGATCAGATCTGTCGAGCGGCCACCTGGGCCTCGGTTCATACCTTCACAGCCCATTACTGTTTGGACAAGGACTCCCGCCGGGATGCCTTGTTTGGTCAGGCTGTTCTCAAACACCTGTTCCATGCTTAATCAACTCCTACCCTCCATCCCTGGTTGGATGCCTGAGATCCATAGGAGGAGGTAGAGCCCTTCTCAGGGTCTCACAACCTTGGGGATCTCCCAGGCATCTCTAGCTGGGGAGTCCCCATATGTGAAGACTCATTCCTGCTTGTTCCTGGAGATAGCACAGTTACTTACCTGTAACAGGTGATCTCTGGGAACAGCAGGAATAAGTCTTCACAACCCACCCACCTCCCCAAGGAGTTGTATCTCTCTATCTATCTTTCCTTTCCTCTCTCTCTCTTTGTCTCAGCTTTAAAACTCGAACTGGAGAGAGGCGGTTAGGAAAGGCGGGAAGGCAGCGCGCAGGCGCTGTGGGATGCTCCCAAAAGCTTTCCTTTTTTGGGACGCTTGGGAGCGTTCCCGCGCAGGCTCCGTCGGTACCGACGTACCCATATGTGAAGACTTATTCCTGCTGTTCCCAGAGATCTCCTGTTACAGGTATGTAACTGTGCTTTATTCCCCCAAGGGGAAAAAGTTTCATCCATCGTCTACCCATTCTGCAGATGTTTCCAAAGATGGGCAACACCACACCAGGCTAAGAAAATCAAAACCTCAACAGACTCAGCAAACCCAGCAATCTCAGGGTTTCTGATTTTTTATTCACTTTTTCTGTGTGAGGTTTAGAACTTGAACCTACTTCTTTTCAACAGAAGCATCCAAAATTCATCTCATCCATGCTGAGATATCAGTCATACATTGACTCAATCCTCGACTCTGGGCATGAATCTCTTGCTACAAGAGAAATCTATCCTTCTAGCTCCAAGAGCTATTAAGGACTATTATACCCCAGAGATAAGAGGTTTTCTCCTTTTTAAAACAAAAGGAGAACTAACAACTAACAGCAGGGTGAACTATACCCTTCACCTTGTCAGTTTCCTGTACGGGGATATCTCATACTTTTAACTGCAAGGGGACCCTATCTCTTCAAACACTTACTAAATTGTAAATCTTCTCAACTCTATTAATTTCTATCCCTCTTAGCTCAGACATTCAGTCTCTAAGAGTACTACTAATCAACTGGAGGGCTTATTTTCTCTAAGCCATAGGATTTTCTTCAATACCTACTCCAGTAAGTAGTTTCCATACAGAGTTTTATCCCTTTTTGCTGTTCATCTCCTTCTCACATATCTTTTAAGGCAGCTTTTTGGACAGAAATTGGGTATCACTACTCCAAATTATGTCTGTCGGTCCTTTCCATCTATGGGACCTAACATTTATGCTGTCTTAATAATAGATAATTCCAAAGAGATCCAGAACTCATTTGGACTATTTATTGTTGCAGGCATCAGGCCTGTCTACAATTCTTAGACACCTTCAGTTCTTTTTGGCTCCCACAGAATAGATTAGGTTGCACATTGGCAATTCAACAGCCAGATCTAAGCAACCTACAACATGCTCTCTGCAATTCTATATCAAAGCTCTGCATCTGTGGGCCTTTGCCAGAGAGCCTCAGAGCTACTCCTAATAGGTAGCTGCCAGATAGTTAAGAAGGGCTTCAGCTGGTAGACTCTGCAGTCATGTCCTACATGACTGGTTTTTTCCTACTCTACCATATTCCTTAAAAATTTCCTTTTAAGAAAAGGTAACCAGGGTTTAGACCACGTGAAAGCGTAGAAAATTGCACAATTCCCGGGTTGTTCCACATCTCACTGGAACTTCCACAACAGGAATGCATGTTTTTTACTGCAGTTGGTCCTTATTCACTATTTTTCCTTCTAATTTCCCATACTTCATGGTAGCTTATGTTAAACAGGAGAAAGCATGATACTCGTATTGCCCTCATAAGAGGCAAACATGGTACCCTCTTATATTGCGTCTTTTTCTCCAGCTACTATTTGAAATTATAGAAGGATCCAGACTTGCTGTCTTAAGACTAAGGATCTCCTCTGCACTCATTCACGTACGTCTCCAGTCCTGGTTATTTCAGGGGCTGGATCTTTCCAAGAAGTCTAGTCCTATCCCTGTAACTGAAGAACATAATACCAGTTTCCACGAAACTTTCTCTATGGTTCTTCCATATTTAACCAGACAGAGATTCTCCATCAATATTCTCAAGTAGGTCTTAATCCTTCTTGTTATTGCGTCAATCTCTATACAACATCTGACTTTGAAAGATTTGTTTACTGTCCATATTAATGCTGCCCCAGCATACCATAAAACTCAATGGACAACCAATTTCTATGGTAAATTAGGAAATACCTTCTTTTACCGTTACCTTTTAGGTTACGTCACATCTGAAGCTCTACATGTAAGGTCATCATCATAAGTGACATCACTTATGAAAGACTTTTACTGATCTTCAAGAAATTGGAGGCTCAACGCCTAGTACAAATGTCTTTGTCTTTCATTGGAATAAAGGGGGTCTTAAAGACCTATCCCCTTTTTTCTGCAAAGGGTAATTCTGCCTTTTCATCCAAACCAGTCAGATTATCTCCACTCTTTCCCAGGACCTTATTCTGCTCCAAGGACAAGAAGTTCAACTTTTTGGACTTTACAGAAGCTTAGCTATTTCTCAAAAGTCCATCCTCATTGAACTCCCCCAGTACTTTCTTCTGGGGTTAGTTCTTGCCATGAGGGCACAGACCCTTATTACCCTCAAGTATTTTTTGCAATATTTTTGAATGAGATCCACATTAGAAAATTAGGACTCAACTTTTTTCTAATATTTCTGATTTACACAAGGACTCCCTTCTGGATACTGTCAGACGGCCGCCTGGGTGAGAATGTTCACAGTCTTGGCAAAAGCATACCTCTATATGATTTGCAAGGATTTGTGGGTAATGTAGTCCATTCATTCCAGACACAGCCTTGACCAATAATTAATTATACTTGCTCAAGGGTAAAGCAAATAAGATTTTTATTTATGAGGGGTTCTCCCAACACAGATAATGCTTGGTAGCACAGAACTCAGGATACTTGCTTGCAGTTTTAAAGTTAGGAAAACAAAATCAGGAAAAAAAACATCTGAACTTGTCAGGTAATTAAAGCAAAGGATTAAAGACCTGGTTGGCAACAAACCGGTCTTTCTTGTAGGCTTTAGCAAATAATGTCTTAGCAATGCAGTAAGCAACCAAATAAACCCACAAAGTAGGAAAAATGTTCTTTTCTTCAGGTTAACTTCTTATATCTTTACATAAAAATTCAGAAGTGATTCCCTTCAGAGCACACAAGCAATTAGGTAAGCTCAATTGCTAGCAATCACCCAGCTGAAACCCCTTAGCTGGCTTGCTTTCACTGTGTAGCTCAAAATCTTACTCAAGGTTTTCTGAGTAGATTAAAGAACAAGTTGGTATTTCTTTGTGAGGGTTGTTGCACTTTGTAACAGAAAACTACCATTTGAGTTTGGACAGAGAGCAGTCCATATATTCACATTCTGGTTCTAAGACCTCTCCCCTTTCTTCAATAATCATAGGTTCAATATCTTGGCTTGGCACAAAGGAATTTCTCAATGGAGCACTACCAGGAGAATAATCATTTCCCTGCTTCCTTTCAAAGTTATAGCTAGGGCATAGATCAGTGTTCATACCTGAGCTTCCATTGCTATTAGAGTTCCCCTTTAAATAGCCTGGCCAATATGTAGTCCAGTTTCTGTGTCCAGCCTTCCAATCTAGATCCCTGGACACTGGATCTCTCTTCACATACCTTCTGGCATGGGTCTCAGGGTCCCTTCCACGTGCAGCTGTTTCCCTCACAGGTGCCGTCTGGAGATTCCTGGCTCTGCAATACCACTCCTTTGGTTTCCCCCAGTCCAATGGTGTATGCTGACCTCTTGTCTGTCTCCCAGTATACGTACTGTGCTGGACTCCTGTAGACTTCCCAGAGGCTTTTCTCTTCCTTCTTTTAAAGGGCTTCTTGCTCTCTCTGTCCGTCCGTTCTGACCTCTGCTTCTGATGAGAATGAAGATCAGGATCCCGTGGATGATCAAGATACCAATGATCATGACATCCCAGCTCTGGATGATTCTCTGTAGAATAGACTCTATCTTTATTCTGCCTTGATGAGTGCTCCACCTTAGCACAGCGCAGCTGTGCTGAATCAAGCCCTGCCCCTTGCAATGAGTGCTTGGGGATTACCTCATAGCCCTTTTGATTGAACACACGTTTTCTCACTTCAGCTCCTCTCATGGCTGTTGGAAACCTGGTGCATTCTGGGACTGGCAGTCTTTTATGGCAAAATTCTGTTTTCTCATTTCTACCAGCACTGACAGGTTGCTTGTTCAGAGACACTTCACCTTTTCTTTAGCCCCTTCCTGAGCTATGATAAGCTTCCTTATCACAATACCTTGTTTAGTTAAGCTGTTTCACAGCACCTCTTTTTTCTTTTCTAGTTCAACTCCTACCCTCCATCCCTTGGATGCCTGAGGTTTTGAGGGATAAGCATGGCCCATCTTTAGATTGCAACATGCTGGGGCCTCCTCCAGGCATCTTAGCTTGGGAGTCCCCATATGTGAAGACTCATTCCTGCTTGTTCCTGGAGATAGCACAGATCTCCAGGAACAAGCAGGAATGAGTCTTCACATATGGGCATCGTCGGTACCGATGGAGCCTGCGCGGGAACGCTCCCCAGCGTCCAGTAAGAAAGCTTTTGGGAGCATCCCACAGCGCCTGCCCGCTGCCTTCCCGCCTTTCCCAACCGCCTCTCTCCAGTTTTTCTTTTCTGCGGAGCCAGCAGGTCGTGTTCCTGTCACCGCAGAGGTTGTTCTTTATTTTTTTCTTTATTTTTCTGTGTCGCGTCTGCCTTCTTCGACGTCAGACCGGTACCGCTGGTCTTTTCTTTCTTCAAAAAAAACCAAAAACTTTTCTTTCTTCAACTGTGCATTTTCAGTTTGGGCCTTAGGCCTGAATATTTTTCTCCTCATGGAGAAGCCCGCTTCCGGGTTCAAAAAGTGCACAAAATGTGGCGGTACTATTTCTGTCACCGACACCCATGATTGGTGTCTAAAATGTTTGGGTCCTGACCATTCCATCACGGATTGTGTGTCCTGTACCATGATGTCTAAAAGAGGTCGGCAGAACCGAGCAGCCAAGCTCAGTACCCTGTTTCCCTCTGATGCAGCCTCGGTGGCATCGACGTCTTCCAGGGCTGCTTTTTCCTCCCATGGATCTCAGGTAACCAAACATAAATCTAGCCGGTCCTCGAAGGGCAAATCTCCCTCTAAGCATCGAGATTCCTCCGGGCTTGTCCTCGAGGATTCCGCACCGGCAAAATTACCCCGGCGGGAAGTTCTGGCTTCCAAAGCATTGTCTATGGGGTCACAGGCTGACATCGATGGCTCGGCCTCGACCGATCACCTGTTGCCGTGTTCTGGGGTACCGGTGGCCTCCACTGGTACCGACATCCAGACTCTGGTGGCATGGATGGATCAGAAGATTCTGTCCATGCAGCGCACCCTAACGGTGTTTATGCACCCTCCGGTACTGCAACAATCTCCGTTGCCGGTACCGACTCCAGCACCGGCATCGTTCCCGGTGCCGGTACCGATTGCATCGACATTGGCTCCGGTGTCTACTGCAACGGTGCCCTGTCCTTTGATGCCCATCGGTACCGAACTGGTACCGCTTACTCCCGATGTCGATCCCACTCGGTACGCGTATCGGGCTTTACAGGAGCATCCAGACAGGCGATACTTCGATTCCTCTGAAGACTCTGAGTCGGAGGCTTCTGTCGAGGCACCTGTACTTCTTCCTCAGGAGTCTGCTTCTCCAAAACGAAGAATGTCTCCTCCAGAAGACTTGTCTTTTTAAGACTTCATTAGGGAAGTGGCTAGGGGCCTCTCCATTACAGTGACCCCTGAGTCAGAGCCTAGAGCCAAGCAATTCGATGTTTTGCAATATCCTAAGGCTCCTAAAGAAGCAGCTACCTTACCTATTCATGAGATACTCTATGATCTCATGTTGGGCATGTGGGAGACTCCTCTCACCACCTCTCCTCATTCTCGTAGGTTAGACACCATGTACCGTGTCCCTCCTTGTCCTGGCTTTCATAACACTCAGCTTCCTCACCACTCTATTGTGGTAGAGTCTGCCATGAGGAAAATAAAGAGGGCAAAGAGACACTCATCTAATCCTCCAGGACGTGAATGTAGGACCCTAGATGCTTTTGGCCGAAGGGTTTTCCAAGCTAATATGCTTGCTGCCAGAATCAATTCCTATAGTCTCTATATGAGTATGTTTCTAAAAGAAGTCACAGATCATCTGCAGACTTTAGCTCCTTTTATTACAGAAGATAAAAGGCAGGAATTTCTCACTTGGCTCAAACATGCCCAAGATGTTTGCAAATTTTCCAACCGTGCAGCCTTTGACTATTTTGAGTGTGTAAGCAGAGCCTCGGCTATTGCCATAGGTGCACGCAGAATTGCTTGTTACAAGCCTCTGATTTGGAACTCTGGGTCCAAGATGAATTGGGAAATCTTCCTTGTACAGGTAAAAGCCTTTTTGGCAAGGATTGGCAAGCAAAGGCCACTCAGATGGCTCCTGTTAAAAGATTGTTCAAAAAGCTTTCTTACTTGGACGCTGGGGAGCGTTCCCGCGCATGCTCCGTCGGTACCGACGATACCCATATGTGAAGACTTATTCCTGCTGTTCCCAGAGATCACCTGTTACAGGTAAGTAACTGTGCTTTACTTACCTGTAACAGGTGATCTCTGTGAACAGCAGGAATAAGTCTTCACAACCCACCCACCTCCCCTAGGAGTTGTATCTATCTATCTATCTCTTTTCCTTTCCCTCGCTCTCTCTCTCTTTGTCTCAGCTCTAATACTCAACTGGAGAGAGGCAGTTGGGAAAGGCGGGAAGGCAGCATGCAGGCGCTGTGGGATGCTCCGAAAAGTGTTCTGATTGGACGCTGGGGTGCGTTCCCGCGCAGGCGTCGTCGGTACCTACGATACCCATATGTGAAGACTTATTCCTGCTGTTCCCAGAGATCACCTGTTACAGGTAAGTAACTGTGCTTTACTGGCAGTCATCGAATGTCAATGGCCAACATAATGGCGCTATCACCATATCTACGCCTCATTTCATAATTCGGGCTTCCCTTTTTCTGCCCTCTATTACGAGCTTTCTCTGCCCTATATTACGAGCTTTTACTGTCCTATACATCTAACAGTGTATTCTGTTTAGTTTTGCCGGCATTATTGCCCATTTTAAATACTCACAACAGAAACCTGCCTTTTAATACTCATGACAGAAACCTGCCTTTTAATACTCATGACAGAAACCTGCCACATGTATCCTGGAGACCTATCTGCTGTTTCCAACTGCTGAAGAACACAGTGATCCGAGAAGCGGCACCAACTGAAGAAAACCCGTGATCTGGCCTCAATACCACAGCTCTTTTGGTCTCTGGTTCCCCAAGCAGTGAGAAATAATCAGAGTAACACAGAACACAAATACACACAAAGTGCTACTTTCTTTGAGCTCAGAGGGAAAACAGAAGGTCCATGGACGCAGCACAATTCCACCTATGTTGAATTCAAAGTCTTCCTCCTTTGAAGCCCCTTTTACTAAAGAAAAAAAGGGAAGTAGCAGTCATTTATTATAAACGTGATATAGCACAAGGTGTCGCTAGAATTCTTTACAGAGTAAGAGCTGATTACAGTGTATTAGATGAAATTTACTTGATTATGACAGAATTATTTATAATTGCAGAGTTGCAGAAATTGCGCTGTGCCAGCAGGGACCTATAGTTGACTGTACAATGAACTATGGTTGCGCAGTTCATAGCCTATGTTTACTCTTTATGCTTGCGTTAACAATGTTCTCAAACTATTTTTTAAAGACAGTTACACAGAACTCATGATCATGATATCCCACTCCTCCTAAGAGGAAGTAGGTGAAAGGACAAACTCGTGAGTGAGAGTCATTGTTTAAAAGTTCTTCAATCAGCACATTTTAGAGATCTGTATCAAGAAATTCATCTATCTTTAATTACATATTGGGGATTCTGGTATCCCCTTTACCTGTCCTTTCCTACAGTGTTGAATACACGCAAGGGTATGTTTACTATTTGGTGGTGGCGGCTTCCATGCAATATCGGAGTTGTGGCCCCATTGAAATCAATGGGGCCATGGCTCCAATATCGCATGGAAGCCGCTACCGCTGAATAGTAAACATATCCCTTAGTCTTGGCTTGTAAAATCATATTTTTTAAATAGTGTCCGGGCCTGATGTAAATTTTTAACCTTTACTGCTGCTCCTTTTAGTTTTTTCTTCACCATTTTCCTCATTTTCTCAGTCTCTCTTTTGAAAGTTAAATGGTGGTGCTTTGGGTTTCTTTGCTGTCTCTTTACATTGACATAAGTTACAATGACAGACCTCCAAGTAAACCTTTGCTGAGGGGGATCCCCCTCCCATTGTTGCTGCTGTGGCATGCTCCCCCCTCATGCAGGCCCCCACATTCATTGGCAAACTTACCTCATTGTGTTTGCCTCACTGCTCTGCTCTAATTTCACTCTGTGCCCGGCAGATATTCCCCACCAGGCCAAAGTCTTCCAGTGTGGTGGTTGTCGTGAGGTTTCGGCCCAGCAAAGAACAGCCACTAGGCCTGCAGCAGACTTATGAGAATTCAGCAGTACAGCAAATGTGATAAAGTTTGCTGCGCCGCCGCTGCTACTGTTTGGGTTCCCTTTCTGCCCGGACCCTCCCGCATTGCAGGGGCTGCTTAGGTGTAATTTACACCACTTCCCATTTATTAAATCAAATGTTATGTTATGATCATTGTTGCCAAGTGGCCCCAACACCGCTATCTCTCACACTGGATCCTCTGTTCCATTAAAAACTACATCTGAAATAGCTTCCCCTTGTTTTGGAGCCTGAACCAGCTACTCCATGAAGCAGTCATTTATTTCATCTAGAAATTTTATCTCCCTAGCATGTCCTGATGCCTGATGTAAGTTTCGACTGTTGCCTTCCTCAGAGGGTACACATCCTCAAAAAACCATAAATACAATGAATGCAAATATACATACAATAAATAAAAATAGTTAAAAACAGATGTAAAACATATGCAGATAATTAAATGTAAAACAAGTAAAGATATTAAAAACGTATTAAAAATCCAAAACGCAAGGCAAAATATATGTTGAGACAGGTGCGCAAACATACATACAACATGTAAAGAAAGGAGAATAAAAAGGGAGGAAAGAGATGAGGAGGACTTAGAATGTGCGACTATAAACAATTATAATGTGAAGGTACTTACAATGGCACGCTGTGTGAACTCAGTTTAGAAGAACCAATAATTCATAAAATCAGGTCTGTAAAAACAGAAAAGACTGTAAGGGCAAGATACCCTAAGATAAACTTCATGAACTGTGCTAATTGGGAAGCCCATTCTAATCTCACTGTTGACTATTTACAATGTTTCACTGCTACTAAATAAAATAGAATCATGTAGAACAGTACCGAGTAGTTAAATGCTGTATGACCGAAGGAAGAAGCCAGGGACGAAGCCCAGGAAGCCTAAACCAAAACAAAATCAGATCGACTGGAATCAGAGAAATCAAGGGACAGATACCTTAAGATTAGAGAGTGATTCTAAATGACAATTTAAATAAGGTGATGCCAGGGCAGGGACAAACGTTCAAAAAAGCTTTGAAAAAGAGAATACATGGCATATCTATCAACCGTAACTAAAAGCGTGTATGCACTTTTTTATCCCGAGAAACAGAAATCTCAGTATTGAATTAAAACGCTACTTAAACCCTTCAAAAGATACTAGTCCATCTACCGATTAAACCCATAAATAAAAAGTATATATGCCTTACCAACCCTAAAACGGAGACTTGCCAAAACAAATGTTCAGTGACTAGAAAGTATTCAAAGCTTTTGCTACAAAAAAGCTTACTATTGTTCGTAAGAGGAACCATAATTTGGCTAATATCCTAGTTCCATCAGCCCTGTCAATACCTAAACCAATATGCAAAGTGAGTGGCCATTTTAAGCGTGGTCGATGCTCGGTGTGTCCGAACATCTTGGTTACTAAGAGGTTTTTTGTACATCCTCCTTTACACAAGAAATCTTTTTCTACTGATTATTTTAAATTTTAATACTGCAAATGTTATATATCTTATTATCTACCCATGCAATATGATCTATGTTGGTAAGACTAAGAGATCAGTTAAGACCAGAATCATAGAACATAAGAGTTGTTTGCAAAGACACATCCAAGACAAACCATTGGTAACACATTGGGCAGAAAAGAACCACAATATCTCTGATTTAAATTATCTTGTTTTAAAAGTTGTTGACCCCCATTAGAGAGGCGGTGATATTGATAAGGTCCTTCTTAAATTGAAACAACGATATATTTATGAATTAGACTTTGGAGCCACATGGTTTGAACCAAGAAATCAACCTTGCTGTTTTCCTTTAAATTTGTGTTTTGGATTTCTAACACGGTTTTATGCTTTGTTTTTACTCTTGTTCGCATTCTTATTGGCGCATTATAATTTATTTATTACTTTTATCTTATATTTTCTCTGGAATGGCCACCATTTGGCTCCCATGGCCCCCTTCTGTGCCATTGCAATGTCTCCCTTTGTATCCCCTCCTTTGTCCCCTCTTCTCCCTTCCCTTTCCCTCCCTTCCTTCCTTCTCCTTTCCATTCTCTTTTCATTTTCTCCTTTCCTCTTCCCCCTCTTTATTTTCTTTTCTTTTTCTCCTTCTCCTCCCCCGTCCCCCTTCTTTCTTTCTCTCCCTTCTCTCCCCCTTTTTTCTCCCCTCCCCCTTTTTTCTCCCCTCCCCTTCTCCATCCATTCCCTACTCACCCCCCGCTCTTCCCCTGTGGTCTTTTCTTCCTTATTATTTTCATGGCACAATTCACACTTACTGTTTTACATGGTACAATTTGTATTTGTTTTTTTTAGTAGTTCCTCTGTTGTTCTTCTTTCTTAGTTCTGTTAGTTTTTATTGGCAGGTTTATTGTACATTTGCTTTTATTGGTTCTTTTATTATTTATTTAACCTTTACCTTCAATTTTTAGTACAACTTTTATTTATGATTTTAATGGCCATTGTTTTTATTAATAAGAAGCCCCCTCAGACCCTGCTTTTAATTTTTTAATGCAAGAGTGTGTGTTTTTTTCTTTTACCCTGTTATCCTTTTAGTTTTCATGACCTTGTGATTTTACGTATTAGGAGACTCCTTTTAGTATTTTTTACCCTCTTGAATGTGTTTTTATTTGTTCATGTTCTACTTATGTATTTATAACTTTCATTTATTTATTTTATTACTTTTCCTCCTTTGGTTCCCTTTCCTCTCCCCCTCCCCTGCTCCTTGGCTTCCCCTCCCCCCTCTTCGGTCCACTCGTGACCCACACATTATAGTTTTTTTATTCTAATTTCCGCACAGTTACACTATGCTTTAATTTCTCAATGGTGGTTCTATTCTAGTACCCTGAAGATATCTACATTATATTTCAATACAGTCTACACAGTTTTTGGCTGATCTTTCGTGCATTTCTTTTTATTGAGCTTTGTTGGCTGTTGGTGGCGCTCTCAGAATTGTACCAGCAGCACACTTGTTCAGGTTTTGGAGCCACGTTCTCCAACTGATATATTTTTTTATTTGTATATTTTAATTTTTATTTGGCAAATACTGTTCTAATCTACACTAGTTCCTTATGCGCATGTTAATGACACCTTTGAACTGAGTGGCGTGAAACAGCGGCGTTTAAAAGATTCACTGTTCCTTCATTTGCTTTGAATATTTTCTAGTCACTGAGCATTCGCTTTAGCAGGTCTCCGTTTTGGGGTTGGTAAGGCATATATACTTAGACGTAGAAACATAGAAATATGACGACAGAAAAAGACCACATGACCTATCTAGTCTGTCCTTCCATATCAACAACTACAACAGTCCCCTTTTTTCCTTTAGAGATCCTCTGTGTTCCATGCTTTTTTTGAATTCAGATACTGTCCTCATCTCTACCACCTCCACTGGGAGATTATTCCATGGATCCACCACTCTTTCCGTAAAGAAATATTTCCGCATATCACTCCTGAATCTATCCCCCTTCACCCTCATCCCATGTCCCCTCGTAGCGGAACTTGCTTTCAATTGAAAGAGGCTCTCCCCCTGTACATTTATGCCACTGAGGTATTTAAACATCTCAATCATATCACCTCTATACCGCCTTTCCTCTAAGATGTACATATTAAGATCCTTAAGTCTGTCCTCATATGGTTTATAATGAAGACCACTAACCATTTTAGTAGCCACCCTCGGTACTGACTCCATCCTGTTTATATCCTTTTGAAGGTGCGGTCTCCAGAATTGCACACTATACTCCAAATGAGGTCGCACCAAAGACTTATACAGAGGCACTATCACCTCCTTTTTTCTGCTAGCCATTCCTCTCCGTATGCACCCAAGCATCCTTCTAGCTTTTGCTGTCGCCTTTTCTACCTGTTTAGCTACTTTAAGATCATCAGACACAACCATGCCTAGGCCCCACTCTTCTTTAGTGGACAAAAGTACTTCACCCCCTATACTGTATTGCTCCCTTGGATTGCTGCAGCCCAAATGCATGACCTTACATTTTTTAACATTAAATCCCAGCTGCCAAATTCTAGTCCATTCTTCAAGCTTAGCCAGATCCCTCCTCATGTTATCTACACCTTCCTGGGTGTCTACTCTATTGCAGATTTTGGTATCATCCGCAAAGAGGCAAACCTTCCTGACAGCCCTTCCGCTATATCACTAACAAATCGATAGATGGACTAGTATTTTCTGAAGGGTTTAAGTAGTGTTTTAATTCAATATTGAGATTTCTGTTTCTGGGGATAAAAAAAAAGCGCACATACACGTTTAGTTACAGTTGATAAATATGCCACGTATTCTATTTTTCAAAGCTTTTTTAAACGTTTGTCCCTGCCCTGGCATCACCTTATTTAAGTTGTCATTTAGAATCATTCTCTATCTTAAGATATCTGTCCCTTGATTTTCTGATTCCAGTCGATCTGATTTTTGTTTTGGTTTAGGCTTCATGGGCTTCATCCCTAGCTTCTTCATTTTGTCATGTAGCATATAACTACTTTGTACTGTTCTACATGATTCTATTTTTAGTAGCAGTGAAGCATTGTGAATATTAGTCACCCAGTGAGATTAGAATGGGCTTCCCAATTAGCACAGTTCATGAAGTTTTTTATCTTAGGGTATCTTGCCCTTGTAGTCTTTTCTGTTTTACAGACCTGATTTTATTATTGGTTCTTCTAAACTGAGTTCACACAGTGTGCCATTGCAAGTGCCTTCACATTAAAATTGTTTACAGGCACACATTCTAGGTCCTCCTCTCCCTTTTTATTCTCCTTTCTTTACATGTTATATGTATGTTTGCACATCTGATGTCTCAACATATATTTTTGCCTTGCGTTTTGGATTTTTAATAAGTTTTTAATATCTTTATTTGTTTGACATTTAATTATCCGCATATATGTATTGTTTGTTTTACATTTTGTGTTTAACTATTTTTTATTGTATATATATTTTTATTCATTGTATTTGTTTTTTTGAGTATGTGTACCCCCTGAGGAAGGCAACAGCTGAAACGCATAGGGGTTCATCATACATTTAAAGCACCTGTAACCTCCATACACCACTCGCTGTTTGTGTTCTTTGGCTTGGTGTGATGGTGTTTGCTCTCCGTGTGTTTTTTCTGATGCCTGATTGTGACATTGACCCAGTTAATATCAGGATAATTGATATCACCCATATTTTCTGTGTTATAACTTTTATTAGCGTCCCTAATGTTTTTTTTAGCATTTTATCATCCATCGGTTCATTCTGGCCGGGTGGACGGTAGTACTCTGTCATTGGCATCCCCTTTTTTATTTATTTTTATTTATTTATTTAACATTTTTTATATACCGCACTATTTACATCAGCGCGGTTCACATGTAACACAAATGTCCAGTGTGGGGGAACTACATTGGACTTACAATAAACAGGAATTTGAACTTGGAGAACATGTCAAACTATGTACATCACTCTTCGATCTATCTATGCATGTATTTAAAATCCATTGTGAGGTGTAGAGTTAAGGTCGGTCAGGTGATTAACCGGGAGAGGAGGGACGCATGGAATTTTTGCATGGAATTTTTTGCATGGAATTTCTGTCTATAGATATTCTAAGTGTATTTTGTTGCCTGCCAAACGTTTTATCTTGTTTGGTCCAATTTCCTCTTTAACATACAGTGCCACCCCTCCACCACTATGATCTACCCTATCATTGCGATATAATTTGTACCCAGGTATCTGTGTCCAATTGGTTGTTCTTCCACCAGGTCCCCCACACTGGCAGAACCTTTCTGTCGCAGCATGCATTAAGAAATTTTCATCTGGTTGAGTTAATCAAAAATAAGTGTTGTCTTATTGTTTTGACATAAATGGGGTGTCTCCACAGAGGATAGAGGGGGAAATAATGAAAATGTTTTATCTAGAGCAATGGGACAGAATATTTTTTTTCTCAGTTAGAAATAATCATGCAATCTGGTAATGAAAAGATTTTAAGATTATTTTTCTGAGATCTGCAATATTGTATCATGCTATATAGCTGACACCAGCATGTGAACATTGTCAACCTTCAAGTTAGTGGTACTGAACTGCTACTTCATAATACGCTTATGCTGGGTGCTTTTGCATTGAGAGACTTTCAGTTCTCCTTATTTTTTCTCCTTTGGTTTTGTGACCTCACTCTTCTGAGTGGTAATTTAAATCCTGCTTATTCAGCTTTTCTGCATTCCAAATATTGCTTTCTTTTCTTACACAGGAGGTAATAAAAGTGATGAAAGGTATAGCATGTGGATTGCAAACGCTGCACAAATCTAACTTGGTTCATGGAGCAATTCATCCAAATAACACATTTGCTGTGTATCGGAAAAAAGGAATAGTTGGGGATTTTGACTTCACCAAAACAGCGGTAAATATAATTTAAACATGCATTGATTTGAAGGCTTCTTAAATATGAACTGGAATAAAAATCAGATCCGCAATGCTTATTTTGCATGTGATGTATTTTTCTTAGCAGAATAAAATCGGCCACATGTGAGTAGTATCAAACAGCCCTGATACCTTCTGATAGGACACCACTTTCTGAGCTCATCTAAAAATTGAGCATGCATGGGATTTACTGCACACAGTAGCTCCCAAAAAAACAATATTTTTATGTCTGTAATGGTGTGTACATATGATCCTCGCTCTCCTTTTGTTGCGTTTCCTTTCTACCCCCAAACAATTACAAAATGATGTATATCTCTACCTCTAATATTCTCTTGCTTCAAAAAAACAAATTTGATATAATTAACTGCCTTTTCTCAATGGCTGTTATGTCTCTGGGATTCAAGAAATGCAAAGCAAATGTGTCTGTTTCAAACAGACTTCCTTTAGCGCAGCAGTTTTCTCAGTGATTCCCCATGATAATTGTAATCCTGATATAATAAGAACTATCAGCTTGGGAAAATTGGCAATAAAACCACTGCGCTAAAATGCACATGCAAATTGCTGAATAACAAATTTTCTCCCAGTGTTTTAAAAAAGGCTGAAATTTGGTAGAGTTTTTACTCTTCTAGTGCTGGATTTTTATTTCAACCTTGAGCTGCTATAAAGATGCAGTGCGGGAGCAAAAGGGTCATCTGAGATGAAGTGGAATCCTGTCCTTTCAGCACCAACTCTTCCCCCCCCGCTGTCTGATCCAGTGCACTTAGCACAGAGATCCTGACTAGAGACCCTCCAGTGGTGGACTAGACCCTCCTAGGACCAATTGCACCCACCTGGTCTAGGGAAGCGATCCTTTCCTTCCTTCATACTGCCATCTTTAAAAAAAAAAAAAAAAAAATGGTAGCGCCTGATCCCACTAGGGTTAGTCTGCCAGATAAGGCAAAGCTTCCCAAATAAGGAAAACACTCACTCAATTGGCAAACCAGTCTGCAGGGGGAGGGATCAGGCCCACCAACAGAGGCTCTTTGAGTCATAAGACATTTTGCAGGATGGTTCAAAAGGGGTTCAGAGTCCCTGGGCCACCAAGGAAATTATGTGGGAGATGGAAAGTCCTGCCAGTAATTTTTTATATTTTTTTTGTCTCCCTTCTTGTCGGTGTGTGAACTAGTCCTGCTCATGAACTGACAGGAAGAGACATTTTACTTGTGATGCAGCAAATGGCTGCATATTACTGCAGTGGTGTGCGCTGTTTCTGACGTATACATTTTTTTTATAGCACTGTAATTTGTATAATCATTTGCTGCATTGATCTTTTTTTTTAGTTTAGCAGGCACACTGGAATGCCAGGTGCTGAAGCTTAGCACAGTGTTCTTATGCATTACTTAATGCATTGAATCGTCTATGTGCTATTGGTGCCTGGGAGCTGACCACTATGTGCTGTTTGGTGCCAAGATATTGCAGAGGACATACGTTCAGCATGTTGAAGGCCTTTAAGTCCCATCAGCAAAAACCCTCTTTTAGGCCAGTTCTTCAGTACCTACTGCACCTGTCGCACACAGGGCTGAAATCCAAATCTGTGAGGGTGCATCTAAGCGCCATAGCCACGCACCACTACCATATCAAGGGAAGCCCCTCTCTAGCCAGCCCCTGGTCTTTAGGTTCCTCCAGGGCCTCCTGTTCAAGACCCCCCTCCACCTTCCGGTGGCGGAATGGTACCTCAACATGGTGCTCTCCCAGCTAACTAAACCACCATTCGAGCCACTTGCCATCTGAGATACCTGTCTTGGAAAGTGGCCTTCCTGGTAGCCCTCACATCCGCCCGAAGGGTGAGCGAACTCCAGGCCCTGGTGGCGGACTCGCCATATACGAAGTTCTGTAAGAACAGGGTGGTGCTCTGAACACACCCCAAATCCCTCCCAAAGGTGGTAACTTCTTTCCACCTCAACCAAGAGGTGGTCCTCCCCACATTCTTCCTGCGGCCTCACGCCGGCCAGGAGGAATTAATACTTCATACACTAGGTTGCAAGCGGGCCCTGTCCTTCTACTTGCAAAGGACTCGGGCCCATCGGAAAGCTCCTCAGCTTTTCGTGTCTTATGACCCCAGTAGACTGGGGCTCCTCTTGACCAATCAACTCTGTCCACTTGGGTGGTGGACTGTATTGCCCTCGCCTTTGAGTGAACTGGTCTCTCCCTCGAGCACCAGATCACAACAAATCACGTGAGGGCGATGGCCGCGTCGGTGGCCAACCTCCGCTCAGTGCCGGTGACTGAAATCTGCAAAGCTGCCACATGGTCTTCATTTCATAATTTCGCGGCTCACTACTGCCTGGAGAGTGAGTCCTGCAGGGACACTACCTTTGTCCAGGCGGTACTTCATAATAATCTCAGGGTGTAGGCAACTCCTGCCCTCTGACCCTTCTGTGTTCAGGCTACCAGAGTGATAGTGTCACTGGATGTGAGGATCTTGCAGTCTTTCAGTGGGGACTCTTCTGCAACTCACAGCTACCCGATTAATCGTCGTTGATGCTTTGTTGGTTCGGTCCTTGGCAACCTGGAGCTAGGGAGTCCCATATGTGAGGACTGACTTCCTGCTTGTTCCTGGAGAAAGCGTAGTTACTCACCTGTAACAGGTGTTCTCTCAGAACAGCAGGCATCAGTCCTCACAACCCTCCCTCTTCCCTACCTTGTTTTATATTTTTACTGCTATCCTAGCGATGTCATCTGACTGAGCAAGATGGCACCCTTGGGCAGAAAGGGGACCATGCATGTGTGGTAGCATGTCCCAAAGGCTTTCTTTGAAAGCTGGGGAAATGCTCTGTGTGGGCTCCATCGCATCAACGTCACCCATATGTGAGGACTGATTCCTGCTGTTCCCGGAGATCACCTGTTATTGGTGAGTAACTATGCTTTCTCTTAAATGGGTCACATTGTAGCTTCATTGTGTGTCCCCTAATCTTTCTACTTTGTGATGGCATAAACAACTGATCTACGTTTACCCATAGATCGGGCAGACCTACTATTGGTAATCTGTGAACTATCATTAAAATCATCTGTAGTACCTGAAGATAAGAGAATGGCCAATCTAACACCAGTTTTTAAAAAGGGTTCCAGGAGTGATCTGGGAAACTACAGACTGGTGAGCCTGACATCAGTATCAGGCAAAATGGTAGAAACCATTATAAAGAATAAAATTACTGAACATGTAGATAGTCAAGGTTTAATAGGAGAAAGCCAACCTGGATTTAGCCAAGGAAAGTCTTGTCTTACTATTTTTTTATATTTTTTTGAAGGTGTGAATAAATAGACCAAATGAGCTGGTTTATATAGTGTATCTGGATTTTCCATAAGCCTTTCACAAGGCTGTCTTGCCTCTGACCCCCGTTGTCTTATCTCTACTCTCAGCTCTCTCCTCAAGGCACCTCCGCTTCTGACTCCCCCTCTTCTCTTTCTGCCCAAACCCTTGCCTATTATTTCCTCAACAAAGTCCATAAGGTTACACTCCAATTCCCCTCAATATCAGCTTCATCCCCTCATTCCCCCCCCCTCTTTTTCAGTACCAACGTTTTCTATACCAACTTTTACTGCGATCTTTTACCCATTCTTCCTTTTCTAAGATCTCCAAAGAGGAAACCTTTCATCTTCTTTCCTCCTCTAAACTTACTATCTATTCCTCTGATCCTGTCCCCTCCCATCTCCTCAACGCCATCTCCTCTCTCATCCCTTCCAACACAAACATTCTCTACCTATCATTCTCTGCTACAACTTTCCCTGCAGCCTTCAAGCATGCTCTGGTGTCACCGCTCCTCAGAAATCTTCTCTTGACCCTATTTGTCCTTCTAATTATCGGTCACTTTTTCCAGAGTACAAGCTCAGATATTATTGTAACAAATCTGTATTATAACAAAGAAAGTGTGCTGCATAGCATTAGCTGACTCGTGGCTAGATGAGGTCTCAGAAACCTTAGGCTGCCACCGATTGCTTCAAGTCATGCGGTGGGCTAACGCCTAAACTCACATCAATGACCCCCAGTGTTAACCATCAGCCACATTCTAAAGTTTTCTCATTTTTAATTTTTCTTTTCCCATTTTTCTAACAAAAGGTGATATTTCCCTTGAAAAGCCTTATGGTTGTATTACCAAATATATTCAAAAGTGAACCAGTGCTTAACGTTATAGCGATTTCCCGACGCTTGTTCAGCGCGCTATGGATTGCGTTTCACCATGCTGTTTTCTTCAGGGGAATCTTTTCAAGAAGCACTGTAAAAATAGAGTTCATAAGATATGCACTTTCTTAAAACTTTAATGAAACTTTAAATACTAATTACTCCATTCGCTGCTGTGTATGAGAAGCTTCCTACCTTCGGCGTCACTGATGTTCCTCCATTAAGGCTCTGTTTGGTAAGGTTTTTTTCAACAAACTCGACCCATCTCCCTTCTTCCCTTTATTTCCAAAATTCTTGAACTTGCAGTTTTGATTTTCTCTCCTCTCAAGCCCTTCTCGATACATTTCAATCTGGCTTTCATCTCTTACAGTCTCCTGAAATTGCCCTTGCTAATGTCTCCAGCGACTTGTTTCTGGCTAAATCCAAAGGCCTTTACTCAGTCCTAATTCTTCTTGACCTTTCTGCTGCTTTTGACACTGTTCACTACCACCTTCTCATTGATAAATTGTTCTCACCTGTTTTTGGGGGCTCTGTACTGTCCTGGTTCTCCTCTTATCTCTCCCATCGCTTCTTCAGTATCTATTCTGGTGGTTCCTCCTCCACTACTATCTTTCAGGGGAGGCGTAGCCTAGTGGTTGGGGCAAGGTACCACAGGCCGGAAGGTAGGTGGTTCAAATCCCACTAGAGGACAGCAACCTTGGGCCGGAAGGACTGGGGTTTCTAGTCCCACAGGTGCTCCTTGTGGTCTTGGGCAAGCCACTTAACCCTTCATTGCCCATGTTCCCTGTAAGTATTAGTGTACGTGTGTCATATCCCCTCGTGTTAAATGTATCCCCCAACCGCTTTGACCCGGTGAAAAGCGGGATATAAATGCAGATAAATAAATAAATAAATAATATCCCACGATCTCCAGGAACAAGCAGGAATGTAGTTTTCACATATGGGTATCGTCGGCACCGACGGAGCCCGCACGGGAACGCTCCCCAAAGTTTTATAGGAAAGCTTTTGGGAGCATCCCACTGTGCCTGCACTGCTGCCTTTCCAACTCTCCCTCTTCAGTTTTTCATTTTCCGCAGAGCCGACAGGCAGCAACTCCTGTCACTGCAGAAAAAATTATTTTCTGTGGTCGCGTCTACCTTCCCGTCAGCGCCTACACCAGTACCACCGGTGTCTTTATTTTCTTCATTTTCTTTAAAAAAAAAAAAAAAAAAAACAAAGCTTTTCTTGAGGGTTTGTCCCCTCTTGGTGCTTCGGCACCATTTTGGGCACTAGTCCCTGTTTTTTTTCAAAATGGAGAAACCAACTAGTGGTTTCAAAAAATGTTCAAAATGTGGGGGTACCATTTCTGCTACCGACACCCATGACTGGTGCCTTCAATGTTTGGGCCCAGACCATTCTCCATCGGAGTGTCTCCTCTGCAGAAAGATGACTAAGAGGGGGCTGCAGAATAAAGCTGTGAAACTCTGCACCCTTTTTGCCTTGGATGCAATGTCCATTGCATTGACATCGTCCAGGGCTTCATCTTCCTCCCATGGATCTCAGATAACCAAACCCAGGTCGTCTTCGAAGACCAGTAGGTCCTCAAAGGGTTGATCTCCTTCTAAGCATCGAGATGCTTCTAGCATTGCCCTCTGAGAATACACCGGCCAAATTTATTTAGTGTACACTTATATCCCGCTACTTTCAGCGATCAGCAGCGGTTTGCTATACATAACAGTATGGTTGTACAGGCCATGGATTAAAACATACATAATGATTCAGTATAGGACACAAACATTCAGATTACAGGTTTACACTTGATTGCAAGACATTGATTACACATGTATGTACATAATTACAGGTTGTCGGAGTCTATAGGTGTTTGACGTGTAGTTCTCTTTCCTTGTGCATGGTGAAAGAGGTTATGTGGGATTGAAGTGTGTCTGGAAAAGATGCGTCTTTAGCTTTTTTTTCTGAATACCAACAGGACACTGATTGCTCTCAGTTCGCATGGTAGTTGGTTCCATAGCAGTGGCGCTATGAATGAGAATGCTCGGTTGCTGGTGGTTGCAGTGACAGATCTCAGGCTAGCCGGAACAATGAGGGTATTGAGGTATGTGGTTCTTCTGCTTCTGTTATTTGGCTGCGATGTGATAAGGGCGTTGAGAAACGAGGGTGCTATATTATGAATGAGCTTGAATGTGGTGATTAGGATTTTGTATTGTATGCGTGCAGTGATGGGGAACCAATGTAGGTCCATTAGAATTGGTGTGACATGCTCCTTCAGGCCTTTCCTCATGATTAATCTAGCTGCCACATTTTGCGCCATTTGGAGGATGTTGAGGGGTTTTTTAGGCAACCCTTGTAGTATGGCATTGCAGTAGTCCAGGTGAGGAATGATGAGGGCTTGTGCAACGGTCCTAAAATCTGAGTGCTCTATGATGCTACGTAGCGGGTGCAAGACTTTTATTTTGTGGGTGCAAGACTTTTATTTTGTGGAAAATGGCTCGATTGGTAATTCGGAGATGCTTTTCCATCTTTAGGTTGCAATCCAGTGTCACGCCCAGGTATTTTAGCTCGCTCTTTGTGGCGTAGACGTTACTGTTCATGGTGACTGTAGGTGGTGGGTTGAAATCTGGTTTTCTGGAAATGAACATCACTTCGGTCTTTTTGTGATTAATGGCCATGTTGTTCTGTTGCAGCCAGAATTGTAGCTCGCTGAGGCATTTTTCCAGTTGACTGATGTTCGGGTTGTCTACATCAAGTTGAGTGTAGAGCATTAGGTCATCAGCATAGATGTGATAACTGATCTGGCGTTCCTGGAATGTTTTACAAACTGACCGTAGATAAAGGTTGAAGAGGAGAGAAGACAGGGCCAAGCCTTGAGGTATGCCTTGGGTTTGGGGGAAAGTTGAGGCCTCCAAAGCATTAATGGGGTCCTTGCCTCCAAAGCATTAATGGGGTCCCAAGATGTTCCCGAGGCATCCACCTCCAGAGACCTCTTGGTGCCATGTTCTGGGGTCGTGGCCCGCTCCACCAGTACCAACACCCAGATATCAGCAGACTCCATGGATCAACGCATCCTAGCCATTGAGCGCAGTCTTGCGGCCTTGTTAGCAGCCTCTGTACCGCTAAAGCCGCTACAATCGGTCCTGCAGCCATCTGTACCAATACCGGTACTGGATGTATCTGCATCTACCGTTGGGCCTCTCTCCATGCTATCACCCATGCCGGCCCTAGAATCGGTGTCCGGCATAGAGAGTCTGGTATCGAGGCAATCTCCAGGAACAAGCAGGAATGAGTCTTCACATATGGGTACGTCGGTACCGACGGAGTCTGCGCGGGAACGCTTCCCAGCGTCCAATCAAAACGCTTTTGGAAGCATCCCACCACGCCTGCGTGCTGCCTTCCCGCCTTCCCAACTGCCTCTCCTCAGTTTTCGTTTTTCCGCGGAGCCGGCAGGACATTGTCCTGTCACTGCAGAAAATTCTTCTTTTATTTTTTAGTTTTCTTGTGGTCGCGGCTGCCTTCCCCGACGCCACCGGTACCGCCGGTGTTTTTCTCTCCTTTTTTCTTGTAAAATTTTCCTTTTTAAGGAATATTTTTTCTTCTTAGTGCCTCACAGTTTTCTTAGGCCTGCTAGGCCTACTCACTTTCCTTCATGGAACCGCCAGTCACTATTCCCAAGAAATGTTCAAACTGCGGCGGTACAAAATTTACTTTAGACACCCCTAAATGGTGTCTGGCCGATTTGAGTCCTGACCATTTTCCTCCGGAGTGTCCCTCCTGCAATAGTATTGTTGGAAGAAGTCTTCAGCATCTGGTTTCCCTCGATACGCGGTCCCCATCCAGCTTCAGGGCACTGACCACTTCTTCTTCTACACGGAATCAGGTAACCCAAAAACAGTCTGTTAAGACTAGCCAGTCCTCGAGTGGTAGATCTCATGCACAGCATAGAGATGCCTCTGGCCTTGCCCTCGAGAACATACTGGTTTTAAAACCCCGGTGGGAGTCTTTGGCCTCCAAAGCCTGTGTGGGGTTTCAGGTTGTTCCTGAGGTTCACCCCTCACAGAACATACCTGTGCCATGCTCGGTGGTGGCATCCGCTTCGAGCGGTACCGATACCCCGGCATCGGCAATGGTGTTGGATGATACATTCCTCACCAAGGATCGTTGTCTGGCGTCCTCGGTACCTACGGGACCGTTGGATACGCTCCAAGCCGATCCTCCAGTATCGGTATCGATCCTGGTACTGATACTAGTACCAACGTCGGTACCCTCCAGATGTGCTTCGATAGACTCGCTTCCTTCGATGCCGAGTCTGGAATCGATCTCCAGTCTGGAGGACTGGGTACCGACACCAAACGGTACCGAAGGCACGGTTCCGATGATCCATGTCCGGCACTCTTGGTTTCTTCCATACCGATAGAGTTGTCACCAGCTGGCCTTCATCCACTGGTACCGGATACGGTGCCGGAGTCGGTACCGGTATCCACATTACCATGGCTGTCGGTGCCTTCCATGCTTCCCTCTTCAGGCTCGCTTCCCTTGATACCGAGTTTAGAATCGATACCTAGCATGGACGATATGCTACCGACTGTTGCTGGTCCCGACCCCCTGCGGTACTTTCGACTATTCTCTAGGGATCTCCACCATTCAGGATCTTATATTCCTATAAGGTTGGATAGGTCCTCCGGTGCCAATGCTAGTTCTTCAGCAGATCTAGCCTGTCCAAAAGAATTTCCCTCTGGGGATTTTTCTTTTCAAGCTTTTCTCATGGATATGATGAGATCACTTGCCATTTCTATGCCTGGACAGGATCCTACACAAGGCAATGCAGAATCCCTGTATATTCCTGGGACAGCAAAGGATACCATTATGCTTCCTTTGCATCATTCCTTACAGGATCTCCTTCTACGAATGTGGGAGACTCCTTTAACGGTGCCCCCACCTTCTAGGACAACTGATCTTCTATATCAGGTGCCTCCCTCTCCAGGTTTTCAGAAGACTCAACTTCCTCATCATTCCATTGTTGTTGAATCAGCAATGAGGCGGGTGAAGAGTACTAAAAAGCACTCTTCTTATCCGCCAGGTCGTGAGTCTAAGACTTTAGATGCCTTTGGACGCCAAACCTTCCAGGCATCCATGCTTTCAGCAAGGATGCTCTCATATATTTTCTATTTGGGATTATCTCTTGATGAGGTCACAAAGAAATTACTATCTTTGACTCCTTTTCTTCAAGAGACTATAAGTGCAGACTATTCCTCTCTGGTTAGTCATGCTCAAAATATATCTAGGTTCCTTATTCGTGCTTCCCTGGACTCCTTTGAGTCTGTTAGCAGAACGTCTGCTATAGCTATAGGGGCATGACGTAAAGCCTGGCTCCAGGCTTCAAACTTAGACAAATGGGCTCAAGAAAGACTGGGAAATACTCCTTGCCCTGGAGAAAATCTCTTTAACAAGGAGTCTTTACTCCAGGTTGCTCAGTTAACCACTGACATTCCTGTTTCCAGAGACTGTTCTACGCCTTCCTCTTTCCCAGTTGGTAGGAAATGTCCTACCCAACTTTCTTCCCCTAGGGGGAAAAAGTTTTATTCTTCTGCCCATCATTCAGATGTTCCCAAACAGGGGAAACATCGCCCTAGTCTGAAGAAACCACAACCTCAACAGGGTTCACAAACCCAGCAGTCGCAGGGTTTTAAATAAGTCATTTTTCCCCTTGTGTTGCTGGTTACAGGGACAGTCTACTTCTTTTTGCTGAAGTATCTGCACTAAATTTATCCTAACTTTTTCAAGATGTCTCTTCTTGAGACATTTTTTCCTTTACTCTAAGAGTCTTCATGATGATCATGCCCTCACTTGACAGATTTCTCTTCCTTTTCGGGAAAAGAGAAATGACAACTATTAATAAGACAGTTGTTTCCCTGTACTGGCATGTCTCATCTTACCTTTCAGAGACTTCCTTCATAGTCAGTCTCCTTCACCTCTGTCTTACCTCCCTCTTGCTACAGCATCTGGTTTGTAAGAGTGGCTCTTTTACACTGGTAAGCTCCTATGGTCCTCTACCTGTTCCACAGGGGGATTCTCCATTTAAGAGTTGTCTCCCCCTTTATTTCCTTAGGGCAGCTCATCAGACACTAGATAGTCCTACTATGTCTGTTGTCTCTTTTTTCCAATCTAAAAAGATGGGAAAAGAAATTTTTCGCCTGCTGCCCTGGTAGTTGCTGCAGATACACTAATTCCTAGTGGTTAAGCCATTGGTTCTGTTCACCACACAACCAGGGCTTCTCCTCCACTAGCTATTCTTCTAGCCTCAGTGCTAAACCCCAAACAGGTTATCAACCTCGTTTGGGAAACCCTATTATCACAGACTGGTTAACTTCTATTCTTTGCCCCTTGTCCTTGGCAGAATAGTTCTTACCCACTGGCTTTTAACAGCCAGTTTTTTCTTCTAACTAACCTGCAGCATGTTCTCTGCAACTCTGCAGAGTAGCTTTGCACTATGGGCCCTTGCTAGAGAGCATCATTTCTTGTCTAGCAGATAACCCCAGAGGGTTAGGAGGGGTTTCCCCAGTCATATTTTTCATGTCTGGTAGGTGTTCCCTACCCCTACCATCTCATCTAAAATCTCTTTTGAGACCTGAGGCTCAGGCCTTTTCTTCATGTGACAACCTAAAGAATGGCAAATTCCCTGGCTTGGTCCATATCCCCTTGGTCTTCTCGCCAGAGATCTTTTTTGTTTCAGTGGCAGTTAAAGGATGCCTGATACCCATCTGCCCTTGTAGACAGGTCACTATGGTATCTCCCTCCAGTGACGTCCTCTATCCATTCTCCATACTGCGGTTCTGGAGAAATCTGGACTTGCTGCCTGCAGACTGAAGTTATCCTCTGCCTTTTTCCACGTAGACCATCCTGGTTATTTAAGAGCTCAAATTCTGAAACGGATTTAGACTCTCTTTTGTCAGGGACACTATTTCCCTGACTTTTTCAATCATAACCAGGGAAGGAAGATTCTTGATGCATCTATTTAAGCGGGTATCACCCTCCTTGCTGTTAGATGAATCTTTTCTCTCCCCATACTCCTATGGGGATCAATTTCTATAGACATTTCTTCATCCACATACCTGGAGACATCTGTCTACATGCCTACATATTCATATATCTATCTATCTATCTATCTGTGTATCTTCTGCCCATACAGGTCTCTCCGTATATATATGCATATATCCTCTATATGTGTATAACTTTAGGAATGTATGTATATCTATATATATATATATATAGAGAGAGAGATATATCTATAGAGATATCTTTTAGGTAGATATGTATCCACATACTTATCTCTCTGTCTGTTTGCATTCAGATATTCATACATTCCTATATGATCCTGACAGCATACTTAGGGTTCTACACACATAACCACTTCCTGTGGTGATCAACAAACTTCTTCTTACCATAACCTTTCAGGGTTAGGTACCCATGAAGTTCTCCATGTACCCTTTTTCTTTCCTTAACCCATTCAGGAAAGACATTGAGGAACTTCAGTTTACCTAAAGCTTAGCGCTTCCTAAGTCTGTCCTTAACTTCTTATCAGATACAGGGGTTTCCACACCCTTTCTCTCCTACATGGACTGTTTGTTTATTTATTTATTTACATTCTCTTATATACCGCGCTATTCTGCATCAGTGCGGTTTACATTGAACAAACTGAAATTACATTGAACAGGGCATTATAACTTGGAGATAACTATTTTACAGGGAACTACTGTTTCTACTGCCAGTCCAGCTGGGTCAGACTCTTTTTTTTCTTTTGGTCCTAGGATTGGATTTTTCTTGGACCAACACAGCTTAAGCTTTCTTAATGGCACCTTTTGCATCTTCCGCTGAAGTCCTACCTCTCTTTCCCTACCCCAGTTTCTCCCTGGGGCTGTTTCTTCACCCTGAGGGGTTCTGACCTCCACTTGTTTTTTCTACTTTTCTTACCTCTACTTCTCAGTGAGGTACTCCTTGAGGTTTTCCAATGGTTCTTCTAACAGATCCATATCAACCTCAGTAGACTTGCAATGCCAACAAGGGAGGCCCATATCTCAATTTTTACCACTAGATCTCCTCTCTACAGGGTTCTTCTCTGTAGAGGTCCTGTTCTAGTTCAGCTGTTCCACAGCACCTTTTCTGTATTCAACTCCTACCCTCCATCCCCAGGATGCCTGAGGTTCTGGGGAGTAGCATGGCTCTTCTACATCCACAACATGCTAGGACTCCCTCTGGGCATCTCAGCTTGGGAGTCCCCATATGTGAAGACTCATTCCTGCTTGTTCCTGGAGATAGCACAGTTACTTACCTGTAACAGGTGATCTCTGGGAACAGCAGGAATAAGTCTTCACAACCCACCCACCTCCCCTAGGAGTTGTATCTCTCTATCTTTCCTTTCCTCTCTCTGTCTTTGTCTCAGCTTTAAAACTCGAACTGGAGAGAGGCGGTTGGGAAAGGCGGGAAGGCAGCACGCAGGCACTGTGGGATGCTCCCAAAAGCTTTCTTACTGGACGCTGGGGAGCGTTCCCGCGCAGGCTCCGTCAGTACCAACGATACCCATATGTGAAGACTTATTCCTGCTGTTCCCAGAGATCACCTGTTATCTCTCTATCTTTCCTTTCCTCTCTCTTTGTCTCAGCTTTAAAACATAACTGAGGAGAGGCAGTTGGGAAGGCAGCACGCAGGCGTGGTGGGATGCTTCCAAAAGCATTTTGATTGGACGCTGGGAAGCATTCCCGCGCAGACTCCGTCGGTACTGACGTACCCATATGTGAAGACTTATTCCTGCTGTTCCCAGAGATCACCTGTTACAGGTAAGTAACTGTGCTTTCCGATGCTGACTTCAATCAATATCGTTGACAGGCAGTACAAGAGCACCTGGCCTGTCGATACTTCGATACGTCGAGTCTTCCGAATCCGATGATTCTTATGAATCCATCGATACCAGAGCGGTTCTTCAAGACTTTATATGGGATGTGGTGAGGGGCCTCTCGATCACCGTGACCCCCGAGAAGGAACCGAGAGCTGGAGAACTTGAAATTCTTCAGTATCCAGCAGCCCCTAAGGAGGACACAACCCTTCCCATTCACCGGATTTTGCATGCTCTCATTCTCAGAATGTGGGAAACACTCTTAATGGTGTCTCCACAATCTCCAGGAACAAGCAGGAATGAGTCTTCACATATGGGTATCGTCGGTACCGACGGAGCCTACGTGGGAACGCTCCCCAGCGTCCAGTAAGAAAGCTTTTGGGAGCATCCCACAGCGCCTGCGCGCTGCCTTCCCGCCTTTCCCAACCGCCTCTCTCCAGTTCTTCTTTTCCGTGGAGCCAGCAGGTCGTGTTCCTGTCACCGCAGAAGAATTCTTAATTTTTTTCTTTATTTTTCTGTGTCGCGTCTGCCTTCTTCGACATCAGACCGGTACCGCCGGTCTTTTCTTTTCTTTCTTACAAAAAAAATCCAAAACCTTTTCTTTCTTCAACTGTGCATTTTCGGTTTGGGCCTTAGGCCTGAACATATTTTCTCCTCATGGAGAAGCCTGCTTCCGGGTTCAAAAAGTGCACGAAGTGTGGCGGTACTATTTCTGTCACCGACACCCATGACTGGTGTCTAAAATGTTTGGGTCCTGACCATTCCATCACGGATTGTGTGTCCTGTACCATGATGTCTGAAAGAGGTCGGCAGAACCGAGCAGCCAAGCTCAGTACCCTGTTTTCCTCTGATGCAGCCTCGGTGGCATCGACGTCTTCCAGGGCTGCTTCTTCCTCCCATGGATCTCAGGTAACCAAACATAAATCTAGCCTGTCCTCGAGGGGCAAATCTCCCTCTAAGCATCGAGATGCCTCCGGGCTTGTCCTCGAGGATTCCACACCGGCAAAATTACTCCGGCGGGAAGTTCCGGCTTCCAAAGCATTGTCTATGGGGTCACAGGTTGACATCGATGGCTTGGCCTCGACCGATCACCTGTTGCCGTGTTCTGGGGTACCGGTGGCCCCCACTGGTACCGACATCCAGACTCTGGTGGCGTCGATGGATCAGAGGATTATGTCCATGCAGCGCACCCTAACGGGGTTTATGCAGGCTTCGACGCCTCCGGTACCACAACAGTCTCTGTTGCCGGTACCGACTCCGGCACCGGCATCGTTCCCGGTGCCGGTACCGATTGCATCGACATCAGCTTTGGTATCGACTGCAACGGTACCCTGTCCTATGATGCCCATCGGTACCGAACCGGTACCGCTTACTCCCGATGTCGATCCCACTCTGTATGCGTATCGGGCTTTACAGGAGCATCCAGACAGGCGATACTTCGATTCCTCCGAAGACTCTGATGAGTCAGAGGCTTCTGTCGATGCACCGGTACTTCTTCCTCAGGAGTCTGATTCTCCAAAACGAAGAATGTCTCCTCCAGAAGACTTGTCTTTTCAGGACTTCATTAGGGAAGTGGCTAGGGGCCTCTCCATTACAGTGGCCCCTGAGTCAGAGCCTAGAGCCAAGCAACTAGATATTTTGCAATATCCTAAGGCTCCTAAAGAAGCAGCTACTTTACCTATTCATGAGATTCTCTATGATCTCATGATGAGCATGTGGGAGACTCCTCTTACCACCTCTCCTCATTCTCGTAGATTAGACACCATGTACCGTGTCCCTCCTTGTCCTGGCTTTCATAAGTCTCAGCTTCCTCACCACTCTATTGTGGTAGAGTCTGCCATGAGGAAAATAAAGAGTGCAAAGAGACACTCATCTAATCCTCCAGGACGTGAATGCAGGACCCTTGATGCTTTTGGCCGAAGGGTTTTCCAAGCTAATATGCTTGCTGCCAGAATCAACTCCTATAGTCTCTATATGGGGATGTTTCTAAAAGAAGTCACAGATCATCTGCAGACTTTAGCCCCTTTTATTTCAGAAGATAAAAGGCAGGAATTTCTCACTTGGCTTAAACATGCCCAAGATGTTTCCAAATTTTCCAACCGTGCAGCCTTTGACTCTTTTGAGTGTGTAAGCAGAGCCTCGGCTATTGCCATAGGTGCAACCAGAATTGCTTGGTTACAAGCCTCTGATTTGGAACTTTGGGTCCAAGATGAACTGGGAAATCTTCCTTGTACAGGGGAAAACCTTTTTGGCAGGGATTGGCAAGCAAAGGCCACTCAGATGGATGCTGAGAACTCTGCTTTGGATCGACTTTCAAAGTCTACCTCTGCTCCTGCTTAGAAAAGATTGTTCAAAAAGACAACTTTTTCTAAAAAGGGAAGATACTATCCTGCTTATGGTCAGCAGGCATCTTCTGCAGGTCGTTTTGCTGCAAAGCGTCAGCAACCACCTAAACAGGCCAGCAGCTTCAGCCTCCTCAGGGCCTTTGACTTGCAACTAGAGAACTTAGCCTTTCTAGCTCTGCAAGAACCAGAGCCCCTCACCATTCCAGGAAGGTTGGCTTACTTTGCTCCCAGATGGGAGCAAATCACAGGAAAGCAATGGACCCTCTCCATTATAAGGGAAGGGTACAAGCTTCATTTCTTAAACCTTCCTCCCCACACCATGGTGAAACAGTTCAATTCTCCAACATCTTTCCTCAACCTTCTGGGTCAGGAGATTGCTACCCTTCTTGCCCAAGGGGCAATAGAAGAAGTACCCCTTCTTCAACAGGGCTCAGGGTTTTACTCCCCTTATTTTCTTATTCCAAAGAAAACAGGGGGCTACAGACCCATATTAGAACTCAGAGAATTGAACAAGTTTCTATTCAAAGAGAAATTCAAGATTTCTCTCGGTACTCTGCTGCCATACCTTCAGAGTCAGGACTGGCTTTGTTCTGTAGATCTCATGGATGCGTACACCCATGTCCTCATTCATCCAACACACAGAAGGTTCCTTCGGTTCCTTTTTCAAGGAAAGCACTACCAATACAGGGTGCTTCCTTTCGGTCTGGCGTCTGCACCAAGGGTGTTCACGAAATGCATGGCAGTGGTAGCTGCATTTCTACGCACTCTAGGAATATTCGTTTTCCCATATCTGGACAACTGGCTCATTCGAGCTCCATCCCAGTCATAGGCCCAGATTTCTCTAACCTGCACAATGCGTGTCCTTCAGTATTTGGGACTGGTAATAAACATTCCAAAATCCCATCTCACCCCTACTCAGTCTCTGGAGTTTATAGGGGCCTTGCTGGATACCACAACCGCAAGGGCCTATCTTCCTCAGGCCCGTTGCCTACACTTGGTGCAGTTAGCCTCCCAGATATAGTTAAAGTCCCATTTAACTGCTCGAGAGATGTTACAACTATTAGACCACATGGCATCCACCGTGCATGTGGTTCCATATGCTCACTTTCACATGAGAGCAGCTCAATGGACTTTGTCCACCCAATGGACTCAGGCATCAGGTTGCCTGTCAGACAAAATAGCAAACTCCAGTCGCCTTTTTTGGTCTCTCCAGTGGTGGAAGTCCCCTCCAAATCTGTTGCTGGGGTCCCCTTTTCAGCAGTCGCTACCCCAAGCAACTCTAACAACAGATGCTTCTCCAATGGGTTGGGGAGCTCATCTGCTGGATCTCTCCACCCAGGGCATCTGGTCTCCACAGGAGACTTCTCTGCATATCAATCTCTTGGAACTCAGAGCAATATTCTTAGCTCTCAGAGTGTTCCATTCCCTGCTCGGCTACAGGACAGTCCTCATCCATACGAACAACCAAGTAGCCATGTTCTATGTAAACAAGCAGGGCGGGACTGGCTCTCTGTCGCTTTGCAACGAAGCTTTGCGACTGTGGGCCTTCGCCAGAGAGCATCACATCCATCTTCTGGCAGTATATCTTCCAGGCGTTCAAAACTCTTGGGCGGACAGACTCAGTCGAGTTCTGCTTCCACACGAGTGGTCCCTCCACATGGACCAGGTAGCCAGGATTTTTAGAATTTGGGGAACCCCGGACATAGACCTCTTTGCAAGTCCGTGGAATGCCAAACTTCCCCGGTTCTGTTCCAGAATTCCGTGTCAGGGAGTTCAGGCCAAGGATGCCTTCCTCCTCCACTGAGGTCAAGACTTCCTTTATGCCTTTCCACCAATTGCCCTAATTCCCAAGACACTATTCAAGCTTCAGAGAGATCAAGGGACCATGATCCTCATAGCACCACATTGGCGATGCCAAGTGTGGTACCCTCTACTTCTGCATCTCTCTCAAGCTCCTTCCCTGGACTTGGGCTCTGCACCAGACCTTCTCTCCCAGGAAGAGGGAACTTTGTGGCACCCAAACCCCCAGTCGCTCCATCTCAGGGCTTGGTTGCTGAGGGCCTAGACCTTCAAGATTTTCATCTCTCAGCAAGTCAGAGATGTTATTCATGCCTCTAGAAAGCCGTCTGCTAGACGTTCCTATGCTTTCAAATGGAAAAGATTTACCATTTGGTGTTCAGGGAAAGGTCTAAACCCTCTTGCAATACCTCTGAATTCTCTACTAGAGTATCTCCTGCATCTATCCCATGCAGGTCTGAAAACGAATTCAGTAAGAGTCCATTTGAGTGCTATTGCAGCATCTCTCAAGCCTCTCAATGGACAACCTATTTCCTCTCATCCTCTTTTATAGCAAGATTCATGAGAGGCCTTCTTTTAACTAAACCTCCCATTAGACCACCTCCAGTGGCATGCGACTTAAACCTGGTTCTTGGCCAGCTTATGAAGCCACCTTTTAAACCTTTAGCCACCACCTCCTTGAAATTCCTTTCTTGGAAAGTTATTTTTCTCAATGCAGTCACCTCAGCACACCACATCAGTGAGTTGCAAGCTTTGGTGGCTAATCCTCCTTATATAAGGTTCCATCATAAGGTAGTCCTCAGGACCAATCCACACTTTATGCCTAAAGTGGTCTCACCTTTTCATCTGAACCAAGAGGTATATTTACCTGTCTTTTTTCCAGGACCTCATGCATCAAATGCAGAGAGGAATCTTCATACCTTGGATTGTAAGAGAGCTCTCGCTTTTTATTTACAAAGAACACAGCAACATAGAAAGTCTTCTCAACTCTTTGTTGCTTTTGATTCTTCTCATTTAGTACTTCCAGTCTCTAAGAGAACACTGTCCAACTGGATTGCTCAGTGTATTTCTTTCGCCTTCCAGAGTAGGAACATTTCTCTGGAGGGCCATGTCACAGCTCACAATAGAAATATGACGACAGAAAAACAATGTGAGAGCCATGGCAGCCTCAATGGCTCATCTAAACTCTGTGTCCATCAACCAAATCTGTCGAGTGGCCACCTGGGCCCCGGTTCATACCTTCACAGCCCATTACTGTTTGGACAAGGACTCCCGCCGGGATGCCTCATTTGGTCAGGCTGTTCTCAAACACCTGTTCCATTCCTAATCAACTCCTACCCATCTACCCTGGTCTGATGCCAGAGGTCCATGGGGGGATGTAGAGTCCTTTTCAAGGACACACAACCTGGGTTTTCTCCCTGGCATCTGCAGCTAGGGAGTCCCCATATGTGAAGACTCATTGTTCCTGGAGATAGCACAGTTACGTACCTGTAACAGGTGATCTCTGGGAACAGCAGGAATAAGTCTTCACAACCCACCCACCTCCCCTAGGAGTTGTATCTCTCTATCTTTCCTTTCCTCTCTCTGTCTTTGTCTCAGCTTTAAAACTCGAACTGGAGAGAGGCGGTTGGGAAAGGCGGGAAGGCAGCACGCAGGCACTGTGGGATGCTCCCAAAAGCTTTCTTACTGGACGCTGGGGAGCGTTCCCGCGCAGGCTCCGTCAGTACCAACGATACCCATATGTGAAGACTTATTCCTGCTGTTCCCAGAGATCACCTGTTACAGGTAAGTAACTGTGCTTTCTTGAAGACTCGATACAATGTACCAGGTACCACAGTATCCCGGTTTCCAAAAAATGCAGTTATCATACCATTCTGTGGTTGTGGAATCGGCGATGCGCCGGATCAAATGTGCCAAGACACATTCCTCTAACCTTCCAGGCCGTGAGGCAAGGACTCTTGATGCCTTTGGTCGTCAATGCTTTCAGGCGTCTATGCTGTCTGTCGGCCAGAATAAGTTCATACATACTCTACATGGGTATTTTTCTTCGAAAAGTTACTAAGGATTTGGAACTCATGGCTCCTCTTCTTCCCGATGACAAGAGGGCTGATTTCCTTACTCTTGTTAAGCATGCCCAAAATGTTTCTAAGTTCATGAACAGTGCAACCTTTGTTTCCAATGCATTGGCAGGACCTCTGCTATTTCTATTTGTGCATGTCTGATTGCTTGGTTACAAGCATCTGATTTAGAACAGTAGGTGCAAGATAAGCTGGGGAATATTCCTTGCACAGGAGAAAACCTCTTTGACAAGGACTGGCAGGATAATGCTTCTCAGCTTGAGTCCGAGAACACTACCTTAAATAGACTGTCCAGGACCACTGCCAACCCAGCTAAGAAAAAGACAGTTAAGAAACCCTTTTTCAACAAGAAAAAGAAATTCTATCCTTTTTACACCCAAACTGCCCACTGTCCAATCCATGCTCCCCAGAAGGGGCAGCAGCAGCCGAAACAAGAAAGAAAGTCTCTATCCCCAGAGCTCAGCCACCTCAGCAGACAAGCCTCTGCATGATCTTTGACTCCTTCCTAGAGAACCTAGTCATCCTTCCTCTAGAAATACCAGAGCCACTCAACATTCCAGGCAGACTGTGTTTCTTTGCCAAGAGATGGCAGTAGATAACATCAGAGCATTGAACTCTCTTCATAGTGACAGAGGGGTACAAACTCCCCTTCCACAATATGCCCCCGCTTTCTGCTCCAAGAGAGTTCAGTTCTCGCCCCCCCCCCCCCCCCCTCACCACTTTCTTGTGTCAAGAGGTCACCTCATTCCTTGCTAGGGAGCGATGGAGGGGGTACCTCTTTCTCAGCAAGGTCTGGACTTTTACGCCCCCCTACTTCCTTATTCCAAAGAAAACAGGAGGGTACAGGCCCATACTGGACCTCAGGGAGTTAAACAAATATTACTTATGAGAAAAATTCAAAATGATCTCTCTCGGGACATTTCTCCCTTACATTGAGTCAGGATTGGCTATGTTCTCTAGACCTAAAAGACGCCTATACACATATCCTTATTCATGCAGAACACAGGAGGTTTCTTCGATTCCTCTTTCAGGGAAGACATTACCAGTACAGAGTTCTACCCTTTGGCCTGGCTTCTGCCTCAAGAGTCTTCACAAAATGCATGGCAGTAGTAGCAGCATTTCTAAGGACTCTAGGGATATTCATCTTCCCCTACTTAGACGACTGGCTGATCTGAGCACCAACAGCTCCAGAAGCCAGCTCCGCTCTTTCCTGCATGATGCAAATCCTGCAATATTTTGGATTGGTGTTAAATCTCCCAAAGTCCCATCTCACCCCTTCTCAGTCTCTAGAGTTCATAGGAGCTCTGCTAGACACACGGCAGTCAAGGGCTTTCCTACCACAGCTGCGCTGTGCTTGAATAGTTCAACTGGCGTCTCAAGCAGCTCTGAAAACTTTCCTGACTGCTTGAGAGATGCTTCAGTTGCTAGGGCATATGACGTCCACTGTACATGCGAGCAGCCCAGTGGATCCTAGCCTCTCAGTGGACACAGGCATCAGGTCATCTGAGGGACAAAATCAGAAACTCTGCATGCCTCATCGCGTCCCTTCAGTGGTGGCAAACACTAGAAAACCTTCTCTTAGCGTCACCTTTTCAGCAGCCACTGCACCAAGCTACCTTGATGACGGATGCGTCCAAGTCAGGTTGGGGGGGCTCATACGGACAATCTCTCCACTCAAGGTCTCTGGACCCAACAGGAGACTTGTGTTCACATAAATCTACTGGAACTCAGTCATTTTCTCTGCTCTTTGAGTTTTCAGGACCATCTGCGCTACAAGACAGTCCTCGTCCAGGCGGACAATCAAGTAGCCATGTTCTACGTGAACAAGCAGGGTGGAACAGGCTCTCGGGCATTGTGCAAAGAAGAGATGGCAGTAGATAACATCAGAGCATTGAACTCTGGTCCTTCGCAAGAGACCTTCAGATTCACCTACTGGCGGTGTATCTCCCAGGCACACAGAATCTCCTGGCAGACAAACTCAGTCGAGTGCTGCTGCCACACGAGTGGTCTCTCCATTCAGAACAGATTGCTTGACTCTTTCAAATCTGGGGAACCCCCGATATAGACCTATTTGCAAGTCCTCAGAATGCCAAACTTCCCCGATTCTGTTCCATAATTCCAGCTCAGAACAGTCAAACAAGGGATGCTTTCCACCTCCACTGGGGTCAGGACTTCCTGTATGCCTACCCACCCATTCCCCTCATTCCCAAGACTCTGTTCAAACTCCAGAGAGAGGGGCTATATGATCCGCATAGCCCCACACTGGCCATGACAGACATGGTATCCACTGCTGATATGTGTCTCTCAAGCCATGCCTCTGGACTTGGGATGTGCTCCAGACCTTCTATCCTAGGAGAACAGGACACTTTTGCACCCGAATCCTCAGTCTTTACACCTGATGGCATGGTTGCTGAGCACTTAGAATTCCAGGATGTCAACCTCTTTCAACAGTTTAAGGATATCCTTTTGGCCTCAAGGAAACCTTCCACAAGGCGGGCTTATGCCTTTAAGTGGAAAAGATTCTCTATCTGGTGTTCGAAGAAGGAACTTAATCCTTTTTCAGTTCCCTAGAGGCGTTACTGGAGTATCTCTTGCATCTTTCATCTTCTGGTCTCAAGGCTAATTCAGTAAGAGTCCACTTTAGTGCCATTGCAGCTTTCTACAAGCCCTTTGATAGACAACCTGTCTCCTCTCAGCCGGTTGTAGCGCTGATTATGAGGGGTTTACTCTTAACTAAGCCTCCCATTAAGCCACCACCCGTGGCATGGGACTTAAATCTTGTCCTCGGACAGCTCATGAAGCCGTCCTTCAAGCCCTTAGCCATTACATCCCTGAAGCTTCTTTCTTGGAAGGTAATCTTCCTAATTGCCCTCACTTCTACAAGATGCATTAGTGAGCTACAAGCTTTAGTGGCTGATCCTCCTTACACAAGGTTCCACCATGATAAAGTAGTCTTTAGGACTCTTCCTCACTTTATGCCGAAGGTGGTTTTGCCTTTTCATTTAAACCAGTCGGTTTATCTTCCTGTTTTCTTTCCTAGGACTCATGCCTCTAGTGCAGAAAGGAATCTTCACACTCTAGATCAGTGGTTCTCAACCTTTTTTGTACCGTGACCCTTTTTACCATTGGTCAACTTGTGGTGACCCCCAATGATAAAATTAAATGCGTCTCTTCCTTTACCGTTAACGCATTGTTGCTGTAATCATTTGTTGAATTATTAATATATTATAGGCCTTTGCAATATGTTTGTTTATTTATAAAATTTACTTATTTAAACCACAGTAATTACAATAACAAGTAACAATATTTGATTTCAAAATTATGATGATTTTGTAGTCAAATAACTAATATGAAATAAAATTATTTTTTCTACCTTTGTTGTCTGACCAATTTATTCTCTGATCATGCTGGTCCTGATCTGAGGCTTCTGCTTTCCTGTCTTCTCTTAGCTCTCTTTCTGTGGTCTTATGGTCCATCTGCCATTTCTTATCTCTTCTTTCGTTTTCTTCACTTCTTTCCATCAGCCTATTTCCAGTCTTAGTAACCCTCCCCAGTATCAGCTCCTTTCCAGTCCTCACTCTCAATACCTTCCAATGTCAACTTGCATTCCCATGACTGCCACTGGTGTCCATTCCCTTCCAGTCCCCCTCCTTCCCCACTGACCAGTCCCTTCTAGTACAACTACCATGGCAGCCCCTCTCAGATACACTCCCTTCCAGTTCCATTCTCCCATCCCCTCGTATCAGCCCATTTGTAGCCTTAGCCCCCAGTTTTCTTCCAGGACCAGCAGCTCTATCCTCCCCTCCCCACAATCAGCCCATTCCCAGTCGAAGCCCCCCCAATCAGCTCATTTCCAGTGCTAGTCCCTCCTCAACCCCATTACCAGTGCTAGGCTCCCCTAATCAGCCCAATACCAGTCCTACTCCCCCCCCCCAGCTCATTATCAGTCCTAGCCTCCCCTAATCAGCTCATTTCCAGTGCTAGTCCCTCCTCAACCCCATTACCAGTGCTAGGCTCCCCTAATCAGCCCATTACCAGTCCTACCCCCCCCCATCAGCCCATTACCAGTCCTAGCCTCCTATAGCCCATTTCCAGTCCTAACCTCCCTGATCAGCTCATTTCCAATGCTAGCCCCCCATCAGTCCATTACCAGTTCCAACCCCCCCCCCTTGATCAGCCCATTCCCAGTCCTAGCCTTCCCTAATCGACCCATTACCAGTCCTATTCCCCCCCCCATCTGCCCATTATAATCCTAACCCACACTGTCTCTCCCCTCTCTCCAGCATTTATCCCCCGTCTGTCCAGTATGTCTCCCTGTCTCTTCCCTTTGTCCATGTCAGCCCCCCTTCCGTCCATGTCAGCCCCCCTCTCTCCTTCCCTCCCTCTCTCCATGTCAGCCCCCCCTCCCTCCCTCCCCTCTCTCCATGTCAGCCCCCCCCTCCCTCCATGTCAGCCCCCCTCTCTCCCTCCATCTCTCCATGTCAGCCCTACCCTCCCCTCCATCCATCTCTCCATGTCAGCCCCCCTCCATCTCAGCCCCCCTCCCTCCATGTCAGCCCCCCTCCCTCCCTCCCTCGTGTCAGCCCCGTTGTAGGTTCCCTGGCCCCTCCTCCCCTCTCCCTGTCTGCCTGCTACTGCCCTGCTGTTCTTCTACAGCTGCGGCTCCCTGTCTCTCAGAGAACTGTGGCTATACCTGTCAAATCATTGCGGAGCCTTCCTCTCTCTCGACAGGCTCCGTGCAGCATTGTCCCACCTCCAAAGGAAGTGGTAAACAACTTCCTTTGGAGGCGGGACAATGCTGCACGGAGCCCATTGAGAGGCAGGAAGGCTCTGCAACGGTTTTACAGGCATAGCCGCGGTTCCCTAACAGGCAGGGAGCCGCGGCTGCAGAGCAAGGGAGGCGATGAGCTTGCCACTGCCGAGAAGTGGACTCGGCAGCGGCAGAAACTTGTGCATCATTTTTTTTTAAAGCGGAGTGAGGCGACCCCCGCTAAATCCTGTGGCGACCCCCGTGGGGGTTGTGACCCACAGGTTGAGAACCATTGCTCTAGATTATAAAAGAGCTTTAGCCTTTTACCTTCAGAGAACTAGGCAGCATAGAAAGGCTTCACAGCACTTCGTTCCTTTGATTCCAGCCACCTGGGGTTACCAGTCTTCAAGAGAACTCTCTCCCGGTGGATCGCAGACAGCATATCCTTTATCTATGAGAGTAAAGGACTATCTCCAGGAACAAGCAGGAATGAGTCTTCACATATGGATACGTCGGTACCGACGGAGCCTGCGCGGGAACGCTCCCCAGCGTCCAAAAAGAAAGCTTTTGGGATCATCCCACATGCATGCGCGCTGCCTTCCCGCCCATTCACTTCCCTCTCATCAGTTTTCCACGGAGCCGTCAGGACGTATTCCTGTCACCGCAGAAAAGTTTTTCTTCTATTCTCTTTTTGTGGTCGCGTCTGCCTTCCCTCGATACCGCCGGTGCTTTCCTTTCTTTTTACTAAACATTTCTTCTTTTCTCTGGAAATTTTTTCGTTTAGTGCCTGACGGTTTCTAGGCCACTAGGCCTCTATCCTTCCATTATGGAAAAGCCAGCCACTATCCTTAAGAAATGCTCAAAGTGTGGCGGTACAAATATATTTTTAGACACTCATACTTGGTGTCTAAAATGTTTAGGTCCTGACCATTGCCCACTGGAGTGTCTCTCCTGCTGGAGTTCAAACAGAAGAAGTCTTCAAGATCGAGCACAACTCGATACCCGGTTCACATCGGACTCGATGTCACCAACCAGAATATCTTTTTTTTTTCACAGTATTAGGTAACCAAACAAAAGTCTAAGACTAGCCAGTCCTCGAGTGGTAGATCTTCTAAGCATCGAGATTCCTCTGGCGTTGCCCTTGAGGACATTTTGACAATAAAGCCCCGGCGGGAGTCTTCGGGCTCCAAAACATTAACCAGGTTTCAGGTTGTTGCCGAGGTTCTTACCTCCATGGACATACCTGGGCCATGCTCGGTGGTTGTGGCCACTGCAAGCGGATGAAACACTCCTCACCGATGAACGTAGTTTAGCACTCTCAGCTACTTCGGTACCGCTAGAGTTGCTGCAGACGTTCCTCGTGTATCGGTACCGGTATCGACATGGTTACCGATATCAACATGGTTACCGGTGTCAGTACTGGTATCGACATCGTTACCGGTGTCGGTACCGGTATCGACATCGTTACCGGTGTCGATACCGTCGATGTTTTCTTCGACAGACTCGCTCCCTTCGATAATGAGCCTGGAATCGCTCTCTAGCATAGAGGATTCGGTACCAACTCATCTCGGTACCGACCTTGGGCGGTACCGAAAACATCTCTTCAAAGAAAATCCGATGCTTCATCCTTTCAAGTCTTCCGATCCCGATGACTGGGATGAATCCATCGGTGCCAAGGCTGAATTTTCAATAATTTCAGCTTTTACCCCTCATTTCAGAGGGTCCTCCTCAGGAGAGATTTCTTTTCAAGCTTTTTTGCTTGATATGGCAAAGTTACTTGCCATTTCTATACCAGGGGATTCAGAAACTCTGCAATTCCCCTGGATTCCAAAGGAGGTCATCATGCTTCCTTTGCATCAGATCTTACAGGATCTACTATTAAGAATGTGGGAAACTCCTTTAACGGTATCCCCACATTCTGAGACACTTGATACTATGAACAAGGTGCCACCTTCTCCAGGTTTTCTAAAGACTCAACTTCCTCATCATTCTATTGTTGTAGAATCAACAATGAGGCGTATTAAGAGTGCAAAGAAGCACTCCTTTTATCCGCCAGGTCGTGAGTCTAGGACTTTAGATGCCTTTGGACGTCGATGCTTCCAGGCATCCATGCTTTCAGCAAGAATTATCTCATATATTTTCTATATGGGATTATCTCTTGAAGAGGTCACAAAGAACTTGAAGCTTTTGAACCCTTTTCTTCAAGAACATAAAAGAGCAGACTATTTCTTATTAGTTAGTCATGCTCAAAATGTCTCTAAATTCCTTAATCGTGCTTCCCTGGACTGTTTTGAGTCTATTAGCAGAACTTCTGCTATAGCCATAGGGGCACGATGCATGGCCTGGCTCCAAGCTTCAGACTTGGACAAATGGGTACAAGAAAGGCTGGGAAATACTCCGTGTACTGGTGAGAATCTCTTTAACAAGGATGCTTTATTCCAAGCTAATCAGTTTAACACTGATATTGTTGCTTTCAGAGGATTGTCAAAACTTTCCTCTATCCCAGCTAGTAAAAAAAAATCTCCTAACAAACTTTATCCCCCTAGGGGAAAAAAGTTTTATCCATCTTCTATCCATCATGCAGATGTTTCCAAAGAAGGGCAACATCAAACCAGGCTAAAAAAAATCAAAACCTCAACAGGCTCAGCAAACCCAGCAGTCACAGGGTTTCTGATATTTTATTCATTAAATCTCTTTTTCCTATTTGATGTTTAGAACCAGTAACCTATTTCTTATCAACAGAAGCATCTTCAGTTCATCTCATCCTTACTGAGATATCAGTGATACACTGATTCAATCCTCAACTCTAGGCATAAATCTCTTGCCACAAGAGAAATCCATTCTTTTAGCTCCAAGAGCTATTGAGGACAATCATGCCCTACAGGTAACAGGGTTCTCCTCTCCTTTTTTGAAGGAAAAAGAGGAGTAACTAACAACAAGGTAGGCTATGTCCTTCACCTTGACAGTTTTCCTGTACGAGGATATCTCATAGTTTTTGACTGCAAGGGGGCTTCACCTTTTCAGGGACTTACCAAATTGTAAGTCTTCTCAACTCTGTATTACTTCTATCCCTCTTAGTTGAGACATTTAGTCTCTAAGAGTGATACTATTCAACTGGAGGGCTTACTTTTTAAGCCCATAGGTTTTTCTTCAATACCTACTCCAGTAAGTGGTTTCCATACAGAGTTTTTCTTCCCCTTTGCAAGCTTCTCAATTATTTCTTTTAAGACAGCTTATCAGATGGTAATTGAATTTTACCACTCCTAATTATGTCTGTTGGTCCTTTTCCAATCTATAGGACCTAACATTTTCTGCTGCCTTAATAACAGATCATTCCAAGAGAGGTTCCACAACCCACTTGGACAATTTATCATTGCAGGCAACCGGCCTGTCTACTATTCTTAGCCATCTTCAATTCTTTTTGACTCCAACAGAATAGATTAGGTTGCACACTGGCAATTAAACAGCCAGATCTCACCTAAGCAACCTACAACATGCTCTCTACAATTATACAAAAAAGCTCTGCACTATGGGCCTTTGCCAGAGAGCGTCAGAGCCATTCCTAGTAGGTAACTTCCAGATGGTTAAAAAGGCTTTGCCCAGTCATGCTCCTACATGACTGGTTTTATTTTCCTACTCTTACCATCTTCCTTAAAATTTCCTTTTAAGGAAACGGAACCAGGGCTTAGACCACGTGAAAACATAAAGAATTGCTCAATTCCCTGGGTTGTTCCACATCTCCAGTGGAACTCTTACAACAGGGATGCATTCTTTTTCACTGCAGTCGGTCCTTGTCTACTGCTTTCCTTCTAATTCCCAATACTTCATTGAAGCTTATGCTGAACAAAGAATGCATGATACTCATATTGCCCTCATAGAAGGGCAATCATGGTACCCCCTTATATTGCGTCGTCTTCTCCAGCTACTACACTGAAGTTATAGAAGGATCCAGACTTGCTGTCTTAAGACTAAGGATCTCCTCTGCACCCCTTCACGTAGGTTTCCATTCCTGGTTATTCAAAAGCTAGAATTTTTAAAGAAATCTAGACCTCTCCTTATAAGTAAGAGCATTCCACTGGTTTTCCATGAAACCTTTTCCATGGTTCTTCCACTTATAACCAGAGAGATTCTCTATCCATATTCTCAAGCAGGTCTTACCCCCTTCTTGTTATTAAGTGAATCTCTCTCTCTCTCTCGATATATATATATATATATATATATATATATATATATATATATATAGATATATATATAGATATAGTGACCCACTAGCTTACCCAGAGGCTTGGGTAGCTTGGTGGGGCAGTATTTTATTGGCAATTACGTTCCTGTGAAGGCAGTAGCAAAGCCTTCTGGTTCCTGAAGTTTGTACCTTTAGCCAATAAGTGTAGTTGAGGCAGAGGGTAAGGTTTAAAATCAGGTTTTATTCCCCGTCCGGGGCGGATTCAAAACCATGGAACATAAAAGGAAAACAGACCATACGTCTGGTAACACAATTAAAGAAAATACTGTGAACAAAAATCAGCTTCCTTCAGCATTAAATAAACAGCACCAGAAAATAACAGAAAAACAGTTCTCTTCACTCACGTGCAACCTGCAGCTTTCTTCCTTCAAGAGAGATGATGTTATATGTAAACTATAAACAAGACAATTTAATACTGTTTGTTCATTTATTCTCTGGTAGCTGTATGTCCCCCGAAGAAGGCGCAAGCCGAAACGCGTAGGGACTTATTTTCAATAAAGCAGTCTGGTTCCAACCCACATCTCTTGCTCCGTTCGTTCCTCCTTTGGCCTGCAAGAGGTTTGCTCCTTCCTCTGTCTCCTCACAGCTCTGTGGACACTGCTTTCCAGCCCAGCAGTTCCAGGTACTTCTGTTCTTCTCCCAGTCAAGAACAACTCTGTTTCTCTCGCTTCCTCTCTTCCTCCTTCTCTTGCTCTTTCTCTTGCTCTATCTGCTGGTAAGTGAGTCCTAAATATATTGCACTTGGTGTTAGCCTGGGCTCCGCCCCCATGCAGGTGCTCTCTATTTCCTAATGAGTTCTGAGCTCCCTCTCTGCTCGGGCGTTCCCTAACACCTCGTGGCTGTGTTTCCACTGTTGCTCATGGCAACCCTTTCCCATATGTGAAGGTGAGCTGTCAGTTTCCCTGCTGTTTTGCTCACTCTCCCTTACTTCTATGGGCTCTGATGGCGTTACCTCGTGACTATATATATATATGACTCTGAAAGAGCTTTAAACGTTGGCCTACAGAAGCTTCAGCTTTTCCTCCACAGTCCAACCTCATTAAACTCCCCCAGTTTTTCCTTCTGGGATTAGTTCTAGCCATTAAGGCTTCTGACCTCTGCCTGTATTGCAAAATTTATTTTCCTCTACTTCACAGTGAGGTAATTTCTTTGAGGATAATTTACTGGCTCTTAGCAGAAGACCCATATTAGCCTCAATAAACACTTTCGCAATACTTTTGAGTAAGGTCCACATTAGAAAATTGAAATTCAATATTTGCTAACAATTATGGTCTACACAAGGACTCCCCTCTAGACGCCTTGTTTAGTCAAGCTGTTCCACAGCACACCCTTTTTAATTCAACTCCTACCCTCCATCCCTTGGATGCCTGAGATTCTGGGAAACAGCATGGCCCATCCATTAGATTTGCAACATGCTGGGACCTCCTCTAGGCATCTCTAGCTTGGGAGTCCCCATATGTGAAGACTCGTTCCTGCTTGTTCCTGGAGATAGCACAGTTACTTACCTGTAACAGGTGATCTCTGGGAACAGCAGGAATAAGTCTTCACAACCCACCCACCTCCCCTAGGAGTTGTGTTCTCTCTCTCTCTCTCTCTCTCTCTCTCTCTCTCTCTCTCTAATTTGTCTACTGCCCTCCTTCGGTCTCAGCTACAAACCCAACTGATGAGAGGGAAGTGAATCGGCGGGAAGGCAGCGCGCATGTGTGTGGGATGCTCCCAAAAGCTTTCTTTTTGGACGCTGGGGAGCTTTCCCGCACAGGCTCCATCGGTACCGACGTACCCATATGTGAAGACTTATTACTGCTGTTCCCAGAGATCACTTGTTACAGATAAGCAACTGCTTTCTCTCAAAGGTCATGTCACAGCTCACAATGTTAGAGTATGGGTGCCTCTATGGCCAACCTTCACTTGGTGTCCATCGATGACATCTGCAAAGCAGCCACTTGGTCCTCGTTCCACACCTTTGCGGCCCATTACTGCTTAGACAAGGACTGCCGTCGGGATGCCTCATTTGGCCAGGCTGTTCTCCAGCATCTCCTACCCACCCCCCCCCCCACCCCCCCCATCCTGGGTTTAGATTCCAGAGATCCTTGGGAGGAAGCATGACCCACCTCAACCTGGGTTTAGCTGCTCTATGGGGTCATCTCCCTGGCATTTCTAAGCTTGGGAGTCAATGAGGCAAGAGATGGGATGAACACAGGTGCCTTTATTAGTAGTCCCCTACACGTTTCGGCCTGAAGCCTTCCTCGGGGGGATATAAAGGCACTGTAGGGAGAATGATGTACTTTGGCCTATATAAATGGCACCTGATCTTGACCAGTTATGATGAACGACACTGAATAACCAAAATACAAACGCACTTCCAGAATAAAGGTGTAGACTGAGCTCAGTCTACACCTTTATTCTGGAAGTGCGTTTGTATTTTGGTTATTCAGTGTCGTTCATCATAACTGGTCAAGATCAGGTGCCATTTATATAGGCCAAAGTACATCATTCTCCCTACAGTGCCTTTATATCCCCCCGAGGAAGGCTTCAGGCCGAAACGCGTAGGGGACTACTAATAAAGGCACCTGTGTTCATCCCATCTCTTGCCTCATTGTCTCCTGTTGGAATAGCAAGAGCGTCCTGCTCTCTTTGTGTCTAAGCTTGGGAGTCCCCATATGTGAAGACTACATTCCTGCTTGTTCCTGGAGATAGCGTAGTTACTCACCTGTAACAGGCGATCTCCGGGAACAGCAGGAATTGAGTCTTCACAACCCATCCACCTCCCCTAGGAGTTGTATCTCTATCTCTCTCTCTTTTCTTTCCTTCTCTCCTTTTGTCTCAGCTACAAACTCAACTGAAGAGGGAGAGTTGGAAAGGCAGCAGTGCAGGCGCAGTGGGATGCTCCCAAAAGCTTTCCTATAGAACGCTGGAGAGCGTTTCCACGCAGGTCTGTCTGTGTTTGACGATACCCTTATGTGAAGACTAAATTCCTGCTGTTCCCGGAGATCACCTGTTACAGGTGAGTAACTACGATTTCTCAGTTGGTGTACCCCAAGGGTCTGTTCTAGGTTCTCTCCTTTTCTCTCTCTATACCTTAGTGCTCTGATCTCCCCCCTGGCTTTCAGTATCATTTTTATGCTTTTGACTCTCAGATCTATGTATCTACACCTGATATTTCTCTTTCACTCCAAGCCCATATATCTGCCTGCCTATCTGACATCGCTGCCTGGATGTCTCACCACCGTTAGGTTTTGGTCATGTTCAATTTCAAAGAACTTATTTTTCTCCCTAAACCCTCTTACCCCTTCCCTTTCTCTGTTGATAAAACTCTTCTGCTTCCTGTTTCTTCAGCCCGCAACCTTGGAGTCATCTTTGACTACTTCAACTCCTCCACACATATCCAGCAGATAGCAAAAACCTGTTTCTTTCTCTACAACATTAACAAAATTTGCCACTTCCTTTCTGAATGCAATGCTAAAACATTTATTCACTCTTTAGTCACTTCTCGCCTCAACTATTACAACCTCCTTCTTGCTGGTCTCCCTCGGAGTCATCTTTCCCCCTTCAAGCTGTTGAAAACTCTTCTGCGCAACTAATCTTCTGCCAGCCCCAATGTACTCATATGACCTCTCTTCTCATATCACTTCATTGGCTTGCTATCTCCAGGAACAAGCAGGAATGAGTCTTCACATATGGGTACGTCGGTACCGACGGAGTCCGCGCGGGAACACTTCCCAGCATCCAATCAAAGAGCTTTTGGAAGCATCCCACCACGCCTGCGTGCTGCCTTCCCACCTTTCCCAACTGCCTCTCCTCAGTTTTCGTTTTTCCGCGGAGCCGGAAGGACTTCGTCCTGGGACCGCAGAAAATTTTTGTTTTATTTCTTTAGTTTTCTTGTGGTCACGGCTGTCTTCCCGATGCCACCGGTACCGCCGGTGTTTTCTTTTCTTTTCTTGTGAAATCTTCCTTTTTCAAGGAATATTTTTTCTTCATAGTGTCCACGGTATCGTAGGCCTTTTAGGCCTCTTCTTTTTCCTTCATGGAACTGCCAGCCACTTTCTCCAAGAAATGTTCAAACTGTGGCGGTACAACTTTATTTTTAGACCCTCGAAGTCGGTGTCTATCCTGCTTGGGTCCTGACAACAGTTTAGTGAGAAGAGGTTTTCAATATCGAGGTTCCCTCGATACACGGTTTCCCTCCAGCTTCGGGGCACCATCCCCTTCTTCTACACAGGATCAGGTAACCCACAAACAGTCTAAGACTAGCCAGCCCTCGAGTGGTAGATCTCATGCACAGCATGTAGACGGCTCCGGCCTTGCCCTCGAGGGCCTACTGGCTTCAAAACCCCGGCGGGAGTCTTCGGTCTCAAAAGCCTTTCAGGGGTTTCAGGTTGTTCCTGTGGTTCACCCCTCACAGAACATACCTGAGCCGTGTCCAGTGGTGGCATCCGCTTCGAGCGGTACCGATACCCCGACATCGGCACTGGTGTTGGATGAAACACTCCTCACCAGGGATGGTCATCTGGCGTCCTCGGTGCCTTCGGGACCGGTGGATACACTCCAGACTGACCTTTCATTATCGGTACCAGCACCGATACTACCACCGACGTCGGTACCCTCCAGATGTGCATCGATAGCCCCTCTTCCTTCGATGCCGAGTCTGGAATCGATCTCCAGTCTGGAGGATTGGGTACCGACTCGCCTTGGTTACCGGCTCTCGGCGATACCGAAGGCTCGGTTCCGGTGATTCGGATCCGCAACTCTCGGTTCCCCTGAGGCCAATTGAGTTGCCACTAGCTGACCTTCATTCACCGGTATCAGACACGGTACCGAACTTGGTACCGATGTCCTCATTACCCTTACAGTCGGTGCCTTCCATGCTTTGCTTATCGATGCCGAGTTAAGAATCGCTCTCTAGTCTGGAAGACTTGGTACCAATACTCTTTGGTACCGACACCGATCGATACCGGTGGCTCGGTACCGAGGATAGCACACGGAGGTTTTCGGTTACCTCGGTACCGATTGAACTGTCACCGATGACTGCTCTGATGTCTTTGTCGGGCTCGACTCCGACATCGGTACCGGTATTGGCATTGGTACCGGTATCCACAGTAGCATCGTGGCCAACTCCTACCATGCTTTTTTCAACAGGATCGCTCCCTTCTATGCCAAGCTTGGAATCGATACCTGGCATGGACAATGTGGTAATGACGGTCGCTGCTCCTGACAGCCAGTACCGGCGACCATCCTTTAAGCATTCCACACTGCCCTGTGCGGGATCTTCCATTCCTTTATATCTGGATAGCTCTGTCGGTGCTCAGGCTAGTTCTTCAGATCTAACCTGTCCAAGGGAAAATCCTGTTGGGGAACCCTCTTTTCAGAGTTTCCTCCTGGATATAGCAAGATCTCTTGCCATTCCTATCCCAGGACATGATCCTGCACAGGGCTCTCTTTCTACCAAAACAAAGGAGAACATAATGCTTCCTTTGCATCATTCCTTGCAGGATCTCCTTCTAGGAATGTGGGAAACACCTTTAAGGGTACCCCCACCTTCCAGAGCAACTGATCTCTTATATCAGGTGCCCCCCTCTCCAGGGTTTCAAAAGACTCAACTTCCTCATCATTCCATAGTTGTGGAATCAGCAATGAGGCGGGTAAAGAGCAAGAAAAAGCACTCTTCTTATCTGCCAGGTTGTGAGTCTAAGACACTTGATGCCTTTGGACGTCAAACCTTCCAGACATCTATGCTTTCTGCAAGAATTCTCTCATATATTTTCTATATGAGTCTATCTCTTGAGGAGGTCACAAAGCAATTACATCTTTTGACTCCTTCCCTTTCAGAGTCAAAGAGTACAGACTATTCTTCACTGCTCAAGCATCTCCAGAATATCTCTTGGTTTCTTACTCGTGCTTCCCTAGACTCTTTTAAGTCTGTTAGCAGAACTTCTGCTATAACTATAGGGGCACGACGTAGAGCCTGGCTCCAAGCTTCATACTTGGACAAATGGGCACAGCACAGACTGGGACATACTCCTTGCACTGGAGACAATCTTTTCAACAAGGAGTCTTTACGTCAGGTTACTCAGTTCTCCACTGACTTACCTGTTCCTAGGGGCTGTTCTGCACCTTCTTCTGTCCCAGTAGGTAGGAAATGTCCTGCCAAACTTTCTTCCCATAGGAGAAGAAGGTTTTATGCATCATCTGCCCATCATACAGATGTTCCCAAACAGGGGAAGCATCGTCCTGGTCTGCAGAGTTCAACCTCTCACCAGGCTCAGCAAACCCAGCAACCACAGGGTTTCTGATCAATCCATCAGATGCTTGTGACTCTTGGGATTAGAATCTGCAGTTGCTTCTTCTCAGTAGAAGCAATCCACTGCTGTCATTCTAAATCCTAAACATGGATATCTTCCCGAAAGACATCCATTCTTTCTGTTTTTAAACAGTACCATTCTTCTGCTGTCTGGCAAGCAGCTGCCAATGCAGGAGCCATAATGTTTGGACCACTGGTTCTTGTCCACCAGCAACCAGATTTGTCCTCCACTAACATTTTGTCTGGTCTTAGTAGTGGCTGCAAGTCAGTGCTGTCATCTGTCTTGGAAATTTTTTCACTACAAGCTTGTTGGATTGTCTTCTCTTTCTGCCATCTCCATTCCCCTGGGTTTGGCAGCATACTTGACATAGGTACTGGCTCTCCTGCAGCCAGTTCTATCTCCTCATTCTCCTGCATCATGCTCTTTGCAATTCTACAGAGAAGCTCTCCACTATGGGCCCTTGCTAGAGAGCATGGGGGGCTTTTTCTCCAACAGATATACTACATGGTTGGAGAAAAAAAAGGGCTTTTTCAGTCATGTCTCCCATGACTAGAAAAGTTCTCCTTTTTAATATAAAGGACATAGGCCTCCGCTTACGTGAAAGCTTAAGGAGTTGCTAATTCCTTGCTTTGGTCCATAGTATTTCCAATAGGGAATATGTTTTCTCCTTCCAGCTCGTCCTCATGGTAAGAACGCATGATACCTTTTTGCCCTTAAGCAGGTCAGCATGGTATCTCATTCCTATGCGTCTTCTGTTCACTTACCATGCTAGAGTTCTAAAATACTCGGGACTTGCTGGCTGCAGACTATCATCCTCTGCTTTTCACGTAACCATCCTGGTTATTCTACTACCTAGCATCCCTGTAGCCATAACCAGTGGGAATTGATTCTCTATATATCTTCTCAAGTAGGTTCCACCTTCTTGTTATTAGATGTATCTTTCCTCTCCACATTTTCCTGTGTGAATACCTTTTTGTAGGCATATCTCTGTCTGCTTCTTTGCAGACTTCCATATAGAGGCCTATATATTCATACCTACAGTATTTTATGCCCTTCATATCTCACTATAGATATATTCTCATATATCTATAGGTTATATATATATATATATATATCTCCAGGAACAAGCAGGAATGAGTCCTCACATATGGGTACGTCGGTACCGATGGAGCCTGCGCGGGAATGCTCCCCAGCTTCCCAAAAAGGAAAGCTTTTGGGAGCATCCCACAGCACCTGCGCGCTGCATTCCCGCCTTTCCTAACCAACTCTCCTCAGTTCTTCTTTTCCGCGGAGCCAGCATGTCGTGTTCCTGTCACCGCTGAAGAAGTTCTTTATTTTAATTTATTTCTTTGGTCGCGTGTCTGCCTTCCCCGACGCCGGACCGGTACCGCCGGTCTTTTCTTTAAAATTTTTTTTTAAAAAACTCTTTATTTTTCCTCACTTGGTGTATTTTTCTTCTTAGGCCTCCAGGCCCACAAGAAATTTTTCCCTCATAGAAAAACAGCCTCCGGGTTCAAAAAATGCACTAAGTGTAGCGGTACAGTTTCTGTCACAGATACCCATGAATGGTGTCTGAAATGCTTGGGGCCTGAACACTCCATCCCGGATTGCCAGTCCTGTTCTCAAATGTCTAAACGAGGGTTACAGAACCGGGCAGCCAGGCTCCATGTGCTGTTTCCCACGGATGCACCGGCGGTGGCATCGACATCTTCCAGGTCTTCCTCTCCTGATGGGTCTCAGGTAACCAAACATACTTTTAGCAGGTCCTCGAAGGGCAAATCTCCCTCTAAGCATCGAGATGCCTCCGGGCTTGCCCTCGAGGATCCTGCCCCAGCCAAACAACCCCGGCGGGAAGCTCCGGCTTCCAAAGCTCCTCCTATGGGGTTACAGGTTGACATCGATGGCACGGCCTCGACCGATCACCTGTTAGACTGCTCTGGGGTACCGGCACAATCTCCCGGTACCGACATCCAGGCAGTCGTGGCGTCCATGGATCACACTGTGCAATCCATGCAGCAGGCTATACTGGCTTTCATTAAGGCTGCGACGCCGACCGTACCGCAAAAAGCTCTGTTGTCGGTGCCGGCACCGGTACCAACTTTGATACCGGTACCGACTGCATCGACATCGGTCAGGATACCGATTCCGGCTCCCTGTCCTGGGCTCTTTCTCGGTACCAATCCGGTACCTGGAACACCCGATGTCGGTACCGATCGATACGCCTATTGATCTTTTGAATCGAGCAGACGATACTTCGATTCTTCTGATGATTCTGATTCATCGGATGAGTCTCCTGAAGTATCTATCACCCTTCCTGAGGAGCCCTCTTCTCCAAAAAGGAGATTGTCTCCTCCAGAGGATTTGTCCTTTCAAGACTTCATAATAGAAGTAGCTAAAGGACTCTCTATTTCAGTAACCTCTGAAAAAGAACCTAGAGCAAAAAAATTAGATATTTTGGGATACTCTAAGGTTCCCAGAGAGGCAGTCACCTTGCCAATTCATGAAATTCTTCAAGAACATTTGATTGAATTATGGGAGACTCCTCTCACCCTTTCTCCTCATTCTCGTAGATTGGACACTATGTACCGTGTCCCTCCCTCCTCCTGGATTTCAAAAAACTCAGCTTCCTCACCACTCCATTGTGGTGCAGTCAGCTATGAAGAAGATAAAGAGTACCAAAAGACACTCTTCTACTCCTCCAGGAAGAGAATGCAGGACCTTTGATGCTTTTGGTAGGAAAATCTTCCAAGCTAGCATGCTTATTGCCAGAATCAATTCATATAGCCTCTATATGGGTATGTTTCTGAAGGAAGTTGCAGAAAAGCTGCACAACTTTCTCCCTTTTATTCCAGAGGATAAAAGGGGATGAGTTCCTTCTTTGGCTTAAGCATACTCAAGACATTTCAAAGTTTTCCAACAGGGCAGCCTTTGATTCTTTTGAAGGTGCCAGCAGAGCCTCAGGCATTGCTATAGCTGCTCGTAGAATTTCTTGGCTCCAGGCTTCTGATCTAGAATCCTGGGTTCAAGATGGTTTAGGAAATCTGCCCTGTACAGGTGAAAATCTATTTGGCAAAGAGTGGCAAATTAAAGCCACTCCAATGGATGCAGAAAATGCTGCTCTGGATAGACTTTCTAAGTCTACCTCCACTCCGGCCAAGAAAAAATCTTTTAAAAAGTCTTTTTACAAAAAGGGCAGATTTCCTTCCACTTCTGGTCAACAGTCTTCTACAGGTCGCTTTGCTACTAAGCGTCAGCAACCTAAACAGGCCAGGCCTAAACCTGCAGGGGCTGCTACAACCCAGCAGTCCCAACCCCCTCAGGGTTTTTGACGATACTAGAGAACTTAACCTTTCTGGCTCTACAACAACCAGAGCCTCTCACCATTCCAGGAAGGTTAGCTCATTTTGCTCCCAGATGGGAGCAAATCACATCAGAGCAGTGGACCCTCTCTATCATAAGAGAGGGCTACAAACTTCATTTCTCAGACCTTCCTCCCTACACCAGGGTGAGACACCTCAATTCTCCCACATCCCTTGACCTTCTGGATCAGGAGGTGACTACCCTTCTGGCCCAGAGGGCCATAGAAGCAGTTCCGCTTCTTCAACAAGGGTCAGGGTTTTACTCCCCCTATTTTCTCATCCCAAAGAAAACAGGGGGATACAGACCCATTCTAGATCTCAGAGAATTGAACAAATTCCTATGCAAGGAGAAGTTCAAGATGCTTTCTTTAGGCACTCTCCTTCCATACCTGCAGAGTCAGGATTGGCTTTGTTCTCTAGATCTCAAGGATGCGTACACTCATATACTCATCCATCCATCCCACAGAAAATTCCTACGTTTTCTGTTCCAAGGGAAAACATTACCAATACAGAGTGCTTCCTTTCGGTCTAGCCTCTGCTCCAAGAGTGTTCACCAAATGCATGGCAATAGTTGCTGCATTTCTACGCACTCTGGGAATATTTGTCTTCCCATACCTGGACGACTGGCTCATCCGAGCTCCATCTCAGTCAGAAGCCCAAGTTTCCCTGGACCGCACCAGGCGCATTCTGCAGTATCTGGGACTTGTGGTAAACCTCCCAAAGTCTCAGCTCACCCCTACTCAGTCCCTAGAATTCATAGGGGCCTGGTTGGACACCACTACTGCAAGAGCCTACCTTCCTCAGGCTCGTTGCCAACGTCTAGTGCAGTTAGCCTCCCAAATTCGGTCAAAGAGCCACTTAACTGCCCGGGAGATGCTACAACTACTAGGCCACATGGCTTCCACAATGCATGTGGTGCCCTATGCTCGCCTACACATGAGAGCAGCTCAATGGACTTTGTCCACACAGTGGACTCAAGCATCCGGAGCTCTCTCAGACCAAATAGCAACCTCCAAACGTCTCTTTTGGTCTCTCCAATGGTGGATGTCAACTCAAAATCTGTTGCTGGGGTCCCCCTTCCAACCTGTGTTACCCCAAGCAACCCTCACAACAGATGCCTCCCAAACAGGTTGGGGAGCTCATCTACAGGACCTATCCACCCAAGGCACTTGGTCCCCACAGGAGACCTCTCTTCATATCAACCACTTGGAACTGCGAGCAGTGTTCCTAGCTCTCAAGGTCTTTCATACCCTCCTCAGCTACAAGACCGTCCTCATTCATACGGACAATCAAGTAGCCATGTTTTACATAAACAAGCAAGGAGGAACTGGCTCTCTGTCGCTTTGCAACGAAGCTCTAAGATTGTGGGCCTTCGCCAGAGAGCATCAAATCCATCTCCTGGCAGTATACCTCCCAGGAATCCAAAACTCTTGGGCAGACAGACTCAGTCGAGTTCTGCTTCCACACGAATGGTCCCTGCACATGGATCAGGTACTCAGAATCTTCCAGGAATGGGGAACCCCGGACATAGACCTCTTTGCAAGTCCGTGGAATGCCAAACTTCCCCGGTTCTGTTCCAGAATTCCGTGTCATGGAGCTCTGGCCAAGGATGCCTTCCTCCTTCATTGGGGTCAGCACTTCCTGTACGCCTTTCCACCCATTCCTTTGATTCCCAAGACTCTGTTCAAACTTCAGAGGGATCAAGGATCTATGATCCTCATAGCTCCACGTTGGCCACGCCAAGTGTGGTACCCTCTACTTCTGCATCTCTCCCAAGCCCCCTCCCTGGACTTGGGAGCTGCTCCAGACCTTCTGTCTCAGGAGGAGGGGACTTTGTGGCACCCAAACCCCAAGTCCCTTCACCTCAGAGCTTGGTTACTGAAGGCCTAGACCTTCAAGACTTCAATCTTTCTCAGCAAGTGAAGGATATCCTCCATGCTTCCAGAAAACCTTCCACTAGGCGTTCCTACGCATTTAAGTGGAAAAGATTTTCCATTTGGTGTGCTCAAAAGGGTCTTGACCCTTTGGCACTTCCCCTGACTTCTCTATTAGAATATCTCCTGCATCTCTTCAATGCAGGCCTTAAAACGAATTCAGTAAGGGTCCATTTGAGTGCTATTGCAGCATCACTTAAACCCCTCAATGGACAACCTATTTCCTCTCATCCTCTTATTGCAAGATTCATGAGAGGCCTAACTTTAACAAAACCTCCCATTCGACCTCCCCCGGTGGCATGGGACTTAAACTTGGTTCTTGGTCAGCTTATGAAGCCACCTTTTGAACCCTTAGCCACTACCTCCTTGAAATTTCTTTCCTGGAAGGTTATTTTCCTTATTGCAGTCACTTCTGCTCACCGCATCAGTGAACTGCAGGCCTTAGTGGCTAATCCACCTTATGCAAGGTTCCATCATGATAAGGTAGTCCTTAGGACAAATCCTCACTTTATGCCTAAAGTGGTCTCACCTTTTCATCTTAATCAAGAGGTGTATTTACCTGTCTTTTTTCCAGCTCCTCATGCATCCATTGCAGAGAGGAACCTTCATACTCTAGATTGTAAAAGAGCTCTTGCTTTTTACTTGCACAGGACACAGCAACATAGAAAGTCTTCCCAGCTTTTTGTTGCTTTTGATCCTTCTCATTTAGGACTTCGTCTCTAAAAGGACACTGTCCAATTGGATTGCTCAGTGTATTTCTTTTGCTTACCAGAGTAAGAACCTTTCTCTGGAGGGCCATGTCACAGCTCACAATGTGAGGGCCATGGGCACCTCTATGGCTCATCTTCATTCTGTCTCCATCGATCAGATCTGTCGAGCAGCCACCTGGGCCTCGGTTCATACCTTCACAGCCCATTACTGTTTGGACAAGGACTCCCGCCGGGATGCCTTGTTTGGTCAGGCTGTCCTCAAACACCTGTTCCATTCTTGAACAGCTCCTGCCCTCCTTCTCTGAATGGATGCCTGAGATCCATAGTAAGACGAGGAACCCTTAAGGGTCTCATATCCTTGGGGATCTCCCGGGCATCTTAGCTAGGGAGTCCCCATATGTGAGGACTCATTCCTGCTTGTTCCTGGAGATAGCACAGTTACTTACCTGTAACAGGTGATCTCTGGGAACAGCAGGAATTAGTCCTCACAACCCTCCCACCTCCCCTAGGAGTTGTATCTCTCTCTCTCTCTCTCTTTCCTTTCCTCTCTCTCTCTATTGTCTCAGCTTTAAACTCGAACTGAGGAGAGTTGGTTGGAAAGGCGGGAAGGCAGCGCGCAGGCGCTGTGGGATGCTCCCAAAAGCTTTCCTTTTTGGGAAGCTGGGGAGCGTTCCCGCGCAGGCTCCGTCGGTACCGACGTACCCATATGTGAGGACTAATTCTTGCTGTTCCCAGAGATCACCTGTTACAGGTAAGTAACTGTGCTATCTATCTATATCTATCTATCTATATATATATATATATATATATATATATATATGTGTGTGTATCTGTCTAGATATTTTACTATCGGTAGATATGTATTCTGCTTTATCTACCTGACTGTCGAGGCTCATATAGCTATATGATTCTGACAGATGGGCTTTACCCATACTTATGCTATCCAGCATGTTTCAGGGTCCTACACTCACAACCACTTTGGTAGTTAACACCTACCATAACCTTAAGGTTAGGTACCCCTGAAGCTCTCCATGTTCCAATATCTCTCCCAGCTAACCTCAGTTAGGAGAGACATTGCGGATCTTCAGCTAATCACAGGCTCTAACGCCTCCGGCGTTCTCCTTTCTTTTGGGATACAAGGGGTTCCCATACCCTTTCTCCCCACAAGGACTGGGCCTGTTTGTCCAAATCGGTTAGCCTTTCTCTTTTTGTTCCTAAGAGTGAGCCACTCTGCTGCCAAAAGAGTTCGGCTTTTATCATAAAGCCTTCCGCTGAAGGCCCACCGTTTTTGTACTACCCCAGTTTTTCCTACTGGGGTTACCTGTTACCTTTCAGGATTCTGACCTCCATTGCTTTTCCTACAGGTTTTCTACCTCCACTTACAGTGAGGTCCTTCTTGAGGTTCCTCTGCTGGGTTCCCCAGTAGATTCCATGAACCTCCATACTTCTCTGAAGTCCTGTTAGGGGAGGTCCATATTGCAATATTTTTTCTTTGCAATATCATTGATGACAATTATCATCCACACATGGACTCCTTGTCTGCAATCCTATGCTAGGTTAACTGTTCCACAGCACCTTTTTTCTCTTCAACTCCTACCCTCCATCCTCAGGATGTCTGGTGTTGTGGGGGATAGCATGTTCCAACCTATGACATGCTGGGACTCCAGGCATCTCAGCTTGGGAGTCCCCATATGTGAAGACTCATTCCTGCTTGTTCCTGGAGATAGCACAATTACTTACCTGTAACAGGTGATCTCTGGGAACAGCAGGCATAAGTCTTCACAACCCACCCACCTCCCCAGGAGTTGTATCTCTATCTATCTTTCCTTTCCTCTCTCTCTCTTTGTCTCAGCTTTAAAACTTAACTGAAGAGAGGCAGTTGGGAAAGGCGGGAAGGCAGCACGCAGGCGTGGTGGGATGGTTCCAAAAGCTCTTTGATTGGATGCTGGGAAGCGTTCCCGCACGGACTCCGTCGGTACCGACGTACCCATATGTGAAGACTTATTCCTGCTGTTCTCAGAGATCACCTGTTACAGGTAAGTAACTGTGCTTTCCTTCCATTTCCGTATCCAGTACAAACCTCTGACCTATAAGTGCATTCATTCTATTTCTCCTCACTAACCTTTCTCTTCTCTCTCTCCCCTCTCCCTACACCCCTTCTCGTGAGTTTCTCTTCCTCTGGCTTTTTTCTCTCTATGCCCTTCTCTTCAACAGCCAATTCCAGGCTTCGATCCTTTTACCTTGCTGCTCCTTATCTCTGGAACAAACTACCTGTATCTTTATGTCAGCTTTCATCGCTCCTTCTTTTCAAATTCATGCTAAAGGATCACCTCTTACAGGCCGCTTTTGGATCTTAATCCTTCTCCTATCTCATTACCCTCATCTATTCTCATCTATTGTACTGTCTGTTTTGATTAGATTAGAAACTCTGATGAGCAGGGACAATCTTTTATGTGACTGTGCAGTGCTGTGTACGCCTTGTAGCACTATATAAATGATGAATAATAATAGTAGTAGTAGACAAGGTCCCTCATGAGAGATTCTTGGCAAAATTAGGAAGTCATGGGTTTGGAAGTAGTGTACTATTTTGGATCAGGAACTGATTAAAAGATAGAAAGCAGAGAGAAGGGCTAAATGGCCAATTTTCTCAATGGAGAAAGGCAAATAGTGGAGTACCCCAGGGATCTGTGCTGGGCCTGCTGCTTTTTAACATTTATAAATGACCTAGAAATAAGAATAACAAGTGAGGTGATCAAATTTGCAGATGACACAAAATTACTCAAAACACAAGTGTATTTGTGAAAAATTGCAAGAGGACCTTGATAAATTGGAAGGCTGGATGTCTAAATGGCAGATGAAAATTTAAAGTGAACAAGTGCAAAGATAAACACCTAGGAAAGAACAGCCCATACTATGGTTATACGATGCAAGGTTTCACATTAGAAACCACCACCCAGGAAAAAGATTTAGGCGGCATCATGGATAGTACTTTGAAACCCTCTGCCCGGTATGCAGCGGCAGCGAAGAAAGCAATTAGAATACTAGGAATCACAAGGAAAGGAATGGAGAATAAAACCAGGGATGATATAATGCCGTTGCATTGTTCCATGGTGCGACTGCACCTTGATTGTTGTATGCAATTGTGGTCACCATATCTTAAAAAATGATAAAGCAGAATTAGAAAAAGTACCCAGAAGAGCTGCGAAAATGAGGAAAGGCTTAAAGGATTATAGCTTTTTCAACTTGGAAAAAGAGACGCTTGAAGGGAGATATGATATTGGTCTATAAATTAATGAATTGAATGGGTAAACATAGATCGGTGGTTTGTCATCAAAAAGTGGAAAGACTAGGGGACACGCAATAAAGCTACAATGTAACCCATTTAAGACTAAAAAGAGAAAATATTTTTTCACTCAAAGCGTAATCAAACTCTGGAATTCGTTACTGGAGGATATAATAAAAGCTGTTGGTGTAGTTGGGTTTTGAATGGATCTCTTAGCCTGTGGCCTACTTCTGACCAGATAGCAAAACTTAACCTCGATCCTTGGAATTCAGTTCTCTAAATTCAGCTGCAAATACGAAGGCACACACACACACACGCAGAGAGTTGTATAAAACAGTGCAACTTGAGCTTAAGTGAGGAATTCACAGGTGTGCACACTTGTGCAGGTTCTCATGATTTCTCCCTCAGCTAGGCCGTCGCATCTCCTTTTATTAGGGAAAAATCTCTTACTTAAACAAAGCTTGATGCAGAGCTGAATTTTTACAATCTAGATGTTCTAGGTCAGAGTAGAGACATTTCTGCTCCAGCACTCTAAAAACAAAAGCATTCTGTCGTCTCCTCACAAACAATGTCACCTCAAAGTAAAACCTTGGTTTTTATAACACATCTCTCTCTAGGCTAGTAGGCGTCAGACTGTTAGCAACATTCCAAGCTATTCTCCATATTAACCCTTTTCAGAAGGTCCTGGGACCCCACTTCAAATCACTTTCAACAGGTTTAAAAAAGGTTTTTACAAGTTCCTAGACAAAAGGTCCATAAACCATTATTAAAAAGGACTAAGAAAATTCACTGCTTGCCCTCTGACAAGCATTGTGGAACATGTGCCTTTTTGGAAACCTGCCAGGTACTTGTGACCTGGATTGGCCTCTGTTGGAAACAGGATATTGGCTTGATGGACCTTGGTCTGACCCTGTATGTCGTTTCTTCTGCTCTTGTATGCCTTCTGGCCACCTCAGCCTTAACACACGCTGTTGTCATAGCTGCCTTAACTCTGCCTTCTTGCAAGAAACATTGACCTGTGGCAAGCGAGGTGTCTCATCTCTGGATTCAGGACTCTGCTCTTCTTGCATGGCAGTTTCTGAGTTGTCCCTGGAGGACCTGCTCCCCCTTTTTCATCCCGGGAATGCGATTAGTCTGGCCTTGCTTGCCTCAAGGCAGGAGGTGACTGATGACGCTATGGGTAAGGATATCCAGTTGGCCAGAAGGTCCAGTGACCATGCTGTGAGCCATTTATCGCCCTCGGGGGGGGGGGGGTGACAACTGTGCCCCCTGGTGTTATAAGAACATAAGATATGCCATACTGGGTCAGACCAGGGTCCATCAAGCCCAGTATTCTGTTTCCAACAGTGGCCAATCTAGGTCATATGTACCTAGCAGTATCCCCAAGAGACACAAGTTCCACAATGCTTGTACTGGGTCAAGCATTGATATCTTTGGGGTGTCAATTCTGAGAGAAGAGCTTCTGGGCTCTGGATTGTCCATCCCAGAGTTCTTTTCTTTTTTTGCAGCAGCCTTGGTCCTTCTGGCATGGAAATTCAGACCCTGTGACCTGAGTGCCCCCTGGTGCAGTCTAATGCAGGGCAGATGGAGAGTGGAAGCCTGAGGTGCCCTCTAGAGATGAGGAACAGTTGGGAGCCATCCAAGATTTATACTATGACTTTGATTCTGATAGCTCGGTACTGGCTCTGACATGGACGTAGAATTACTCTCGCCTTCAGAAGATTGTGAAGAGGCCAGAGTGATCCACCTATTCCGGAAGGAGTAGCTGGTGGCATTGATTACCAGGGTCGCATCCACCTTGAATTCTGATGGATGCTTTCGTCACAGAGCTGGAGCCAAAGGTACATTTGCTCCTTCAAGGGGTGCATAAATCCACTACTTACTTCCTGTTTCTGGATGTGATCAAGGATATGAGCCGGTCGGAGAGGGATTCTCTCGACTCGCCGCCTAAAGGGTTAAGGGTGTGTAAGGAGATCTCCACTCTCCCAGAGGAGGAGTGTGTTGAGTGGTTTGGCATTCCCAAGGTGAATGCGCAAGTCATGCGCAACCCAAAATCCACATAACCCAAGTTCCTTGGTCCGACCATTACCTAATTCTGATCACCCTATATCCATCCTCCTCAACAAACAAGTTAGACTCTGGTTCAACTAATCAACAACGAAGAAAATTCCAGCCATTCAACAAGGAAGCTCTAATAAACTCTCTTAATGAGCACATAACCCATGACAACTATGATATCGAAGACCTAATCCAACAATGGAACTCTACAATAGAAGCCAACTCTGAGCCAGCATGGAAGTCATCAGCCAGGGAGACAAAAACCAGAACAGAACCCTGGTACACACCACCATTGCACAAAATGAAAAAGGATCTAAGAAAATTGGAAAGAAAATGGAGACGAACTAAGACTGATCTGCACAAGATGGAATACCTGGAGCTCCTTGCCAAATACAAAAATGAGATCAACCTTGCCAAAAAAGCGCACCACACCAAAGTACTCAACAAGGCTATTAACAGACCCAGAGAGCTGTTTGAGCCAGTCAAATCACTCACGAAGCCCTTGCTGGAATTCGACTGCAATGGAAAAATAAAGGCCCAAGACCTGGCAAATCACTATGCTATCAAGCTAAATCCACATATCCTGACTATCCAATCGCAGAATGTGATCACTACAAGCCCCAAGCAGCCAAACAGCATGAACTCAAGCTGAAATTGAAAGAAGGATGGTCTACTTTCCAGATAATCGACAAAAGACTCATCATAAATACCATCTCAAACCTTAATACAACAACCTCGCTTCTAGATCCTTGTCCAGCAGAATGGATCAAATTTACTAAGCAGGAAATTGCTCATCTGATAACGCACATAGTAAATCAATCTCTGCAGCAAGGTATCATGCCCGCCCAACTTAAAAGATCCCTAATAAGGCCTATCTTAAAGAATAAAGCTCTCAACAAAGAAGACCCAAACTCCTACAGGCCGATATCAAGCATATCATTCCTTACAAAGATTATCGAAAAGGTAACCCAACAGCAATTGCAGGACCACCTAGACGAAAACAAAATCCTTGACGACCATCAATATGGTTTCAGACCGCACCATGGAGTTGAAACCCTACTCATAGCGCTTCTAGACAACCTCATCAAGGGTCTGGAAAACAAAAGTAAGATGTTCTTACTCATATTCATTGATATATCAGCAGCATTTGACACAGTACATCATCAAACACTCTTACAAAGACTTGCGACCATAGGTATAGCGGGAACACCGTTAAAGTGGTTTGAGTCATACCTAACAAATAGAATGCAACAAGTACGATTCAGTAACGAGCAAGCAAAGCCTTTCCCCCAAACCCAAGGAATACCTCAGGGCTCAGCTATCTCCTCCCTGCTATTCAACGTTTACATCCAGCCAGTCTGTACGATTTTCCAAAAGCATAGCATCAGATACCACTTATACGCAGATGATATCATGTTGTACACACAACTTGATATAAACAATCCTAATTTCAACCAAATAGAAGAATGCCTAGGTGAAATGCAAAATTGGCTCCAAGACAACAATATGTCGATAAACCACAAAAAAACTGAAGTGATGATCATATCAGGAAAACAAGACTTCAAACCTCCTGCTTCAATCACCCTTAACACCACCACCTATCAATCTAAAAATGAGATCAAATATCTAGGAGTACTAATTGATGCTAACCTAAAAATGGACAAACATCTCCGGATAACCAACAGAGCAGTTTTTCACAAGCTGAGAGTCCTTCAACCCCTACGCAGCATAATTAACCACAAAGACTTCAGAACAGTAGCTCAAGCGCTCATCATTCCCCACTTTGACTACTGTAATGCCATCTTGCAAGGTCTACCGAAAAAAACCTTAAACATCTTACAATTGGCACAAAATGTATCAGCCAGGATTATCATGAATAAGAAGCTGATAGATCACATTACACCAGTCCTGATTGAGCTTCACTGGCTCCCCATCTCTGCACGAGTAGTTTACAAAATACTGGTAACAACATTCAAAATCATTCACAAAATATCTCCTTCATTCATCGATAACCTCATCATCTCACAGCCCCCCAACAGATGCCGACGGACTGCGAACCTGAACACACTCTGCGTTCCAAGCAGTATAAGAGCTGTCAAAGAGCGAACGAGCAACCGGGCATTTACGTACGTTGCACCCAAGCTTTGGAACCAACTGCCTCATGAGATACGCCTGATCAACGACCTACAGGCCTTCAGAAAAAAGCTTAAAACACACCTGTTCCAATCACATTACGGCATCACCTAGACAGATGCAACCATTATCATTGCCCAAGTTGCCTACCTCCCTCTGAAGCACATGAGTCTTAAAATCTATTGCACCGACAGCTCACATCTATGGCGATTTAAAATGTATATATGTATATATCCACTGTTAATAAAATTGCATATTTTGCCTTGTATTGTATAACTGTAATTTATCTGGTTGCTCAAACTGGGTGATCAAACTGTAATTTATCTGGTTAATCAAATGTATAATTGCAATTCATGTGTGTGTGGTGCACCCCTCCCTCAAATCAAACATGTATTCTTAAATTGTTATGTACATACTCCCTTGTTTTCTCCACCATTGGACCGCTGCTGATCGCTGGAAGTGGCGGCATACAAATGTATGTATACCAATGATGGCTACCAGTTGGACCACCATTCCTGTGGAAGGTGGGATTGGCCTTAATGGATTTTGTGGACCATAAGGTGGATTCGTGGTTGAGGAACCAGTTGACTATGGTGGCGGCTATTCTGCAGCTGACAGAATGCACCAGTCTGATGTATCAAGTTCTGCTCCAGTGGATTCAATCTCTTCTGGTGGATGGTACTTCCCCTATTTTGGAGTCTACTATGGCCTTTCTTTGATGCCATGTATGACCTGGTACGTTTGGCGGCCACAGATGGTGCTTTGATGACTGTGTCACGATGTTGGATTTGGCTCCAGCACTGGGCAACAGATGCATCTTCCAAAGCCCAGTTGGCTCAACTGGTTTTTAAGGGGAAACTTCTGTTTGGAGCCACTTTAAAAAAGCTGGTGAAAGACCTGGGTGGGACAAAACCTACCGTCTTCTGAAAGACAGGTCCAAGGGGCCTGCAAAGCATGCTGGTGCCCCTTCTTGTCAGTCTCTGCCTGTCTACCAAGGGTGTGGTGGCTACTTTCCCAAGGGTCTCAGGACACTAGTTATGACCTGGAAAAATCTTTATTCCCCTCTGCTTCAGGGCTTTGGGCTAGTTCTCGATCCTTTCGTGGAGCGCATGGGCCCAGGAATCAGTCCCTTCCAGAGGAGGACCCTCCCAGGCTGCGCAGTGAAATTTTTGGGGCCCATTCCCTGGTTCCTCCACTTCGGGGCAGACTTTGCCTTTTCTTTCAGTAATGGGCCCAGGTTTGCGAGGATTGCTGGGTGCTAGACAGCATTCAATTCGGCTATGTCCTGGAATGCAGAGAGTCTATTCCGGATGCCTTTGTCATCTCCCTTTGTGTGTATGTGATAAAGTGCCAATGTACAAATCACCTTGGACCACAGTTGCTGTGCCTAAAGGTGGTGATGGCCTTCCCGCCAGACGAGCGGGGCAAGGGCAGATACTCCATGTATTTCGTGGTACCCAAAAGGATGGTTCCTTCCGGCCCATTGTAGACCTCAAGAGAGTCAGCAAACACTTGCGCATCCTGAGCATTTGGATGGAAACCTTGCACTCAGTGATTCAAGCAGTGTGCTGAGGGGAGTTCTTGGCTTCTCTGGATCTGGCCGAGGTGTATCTTCATATCCTGATCTGGGCAAATCAGCAGAAGTATCTGTGTATTAACATGCTTGACCCTCACTATCAGTTCGCTGCCCTCCCTTTCAGGCTTTCCACCTCCCTGAAGATGTATTCCCAGGTCATGGTGGTGGCGGATGCTGTACCAATGATTCTGTCTCAATCCCTGTCTGGACAACAGACTCATCCTGGCCTGTTTCCTTCTTTTCAAAGGCATCTCTGATGGTGTCCAGAGTTGTCCGTTTTGGACTGATTCTGCTGGTAATCAAGGAAAGAGCCAGCTATTGCCTTCCCAGTCTCTGTTTTTGGGAACATGTTTTGACATTAGTGGGCAGAGTTTTCTTGTCAGAGGAGAAAGTCAAAAAGCTGTTGGATTGTCTGGTGCTGTTCTGTGCACAGTAGGCTCCCAGTGTCTGGGATTATCTTCAGCTGCTTGGATTGATGGCGGCAACCATAGAGATGATGCCGTAGGCAAGTACTCACATGTAGCCCCTCCAGCAATCCCTGTTGACTCTGTGGTCCCCAAGTTTTCAAGAGTTCAAGCGCAGCTCCTGCTCCGTATAATGGTGAAAGCCAACCTGCGGTGATGGCAACAGCCGTGTAATTTGAGGAAGGGCGTGTTGCTGGATGATTTCTCCTGGATCCTTCTGACAACTAATGCCAGCCTCTCAGACTGGGAAGCCCATTGCCAAGACTGTACGGCCCAGGGCCATTGGAACTTCAGGGAAGCAATGTGGTCCATCAACCACCTTGAGGCAAGGGCAGTCAGATTGGCTCTTCTGCATTTCTGGCCCCTGGTCAAGGTCTGAGAAGTTCAAGTTTTTGGACACTGCCACAGCAGTGGCTGATGTCAATCGGCAAGGCAGCACGAGGAATGCCAGGTTAGCTCTGGAGATGGCTCTTGTTTGCCTGGGCAGAGAAGAAACTCCTACCCTTGTAAGCTTAGCACTTGCTGGAGTGTACAGTGTGGAAGTGGATTTCCTCAACCAGCACTCTTCGGATCCCGGAGAGTGGGAGTTGAGACAGGAGGCATTTCAGTTGATTTTGCGCCTCTGCAGTTGGCCCGAAATGGATCGGAGGGCGACCCACTCCAGTGCCAAAGTTTGCCGCTTCAGTTGCTACCCAGAGATGTGGTCTAAGGGCATTGACACTCTGTCCTAGCCTGCTGTTCATGTTTCCTCCATGGCCCTTGGTGTGGGGTGTGTGATTTAGCGTATAGAACACCACTCAGGCAGGATTGTTCTGGTGGTGTCGGATTGGCCAAGGAGAATATGGTTCAAAGACCAGATGTGACTCCTGCAGGCGCCTCCTCTTTGGTTGCTCCCGTCTCAGGGCCTAGTGCAGCAGGGACTGATTGTCCTGGAGGACTAAATTCCCTTCTCAGTTATAGCTTGGCTTTTGAAAGGAGACGGCTAGCGTGTCAGGGCTATTTTCCAGCGGTGGTCTCCACTCTGCTGGGAGCCTGGAGGAGGTCTACCAAGCAAGCATTCATGCAATTCTACAGTAATAAGCAGGAAGTCAGTCCTCACATATGGGTGACGTCAGCACCGATGGAGCCCCGCTGAAGCATCTCCCTTCATCTCCTGGTGCTGCAGTACTTGTTCCACCTTTCACAGACCAGACTCAAGTCCAACTCGGGGTACACCTGAGCATGCTATCTGCACGCCATCATTCCATAGAGGGCAAACCTCTTTCTGTGCAGCCCTTCATTTCCCGATTCAGGCGGGGCTTGCTGCTCTTTACAGTGGTGCGCAAAAGTCTGGAATCACTTGTAAATTTGACTTTTTTCAACTTCGTGACCTTATATCTTAATTTCTTTTTACTTCCAGTGGCTTTTCTGTGTATCTCATGATAAGTGATAGATTTGGCTATTAGGGCCAACTTTTAGTATTGGTTTGGCCCTTATTTTCTGAGTTTATTCCCCATAGTTGTCATGTTGATAGATTTTCTGTGAAAATCGTGTAATGTACATTGGCCAACGATATATTATTGTAAGTATGCTTTAAAATATTATGGACGCACACCAGGTTTCCTTCAAATTAATGTATGTGGCCTTGAAAAAGGCCGTTTTTATGTGTCAGTGATGGCTCAGTATTTGATGGGCCACCCTTTGTTCTTGATCACCTGACTGCACCTTGTCGGCATTGAATGAACCAGTCTGACAAGGTGATCGTTGGTGACAACGTGGTTCCAAGCTGCAGTGAGTGACTCAGCTCACGCTTTGATGTCGGATGCCTCTTGGATATTTCCAATGCCACCTTGTGCCACAGGTTTTTGATTGAATTCAGATCTGGAGACTGGGCAGGCCAGTCCATTGACTTGATGTTCTGCTGCTTCCAGCTGATCACCTGTCTGAAGCGATGGCAGGGTGCATTGTCATCTTGGAGCAGGAACTGGCCAGGAAACAGCTGGTGTGCTGATGGCACCATGCACTTTTGCAGTATGGTGATGTACTTGGCCCCATTGACCATTCCATTGACGATGTGAAGACGTCCAATGCCAGTGACAGCCATGCAGCCTCAGACCATGACCTTCAAAGGATGCTTCACAGTGAGATTGACACTCAGGCTTGAATTCCTCTCCAGGAAATCTCCTCACATAGGTGTGGGTCTGGTTACCAAACAGGCAGAAGGTGCTTTCATCGCTGAATAGCACCTTTTCCCACATTTCAGTCGACAAGGTTGAGTGCTTTCTCGCCCACACGATCTGGTTGCGCCTTTGTATGTCAGTCATCAGTGGCTTATTTCGTGCTTTGCAGGCACTGGCGACGAACTGTTGATGAGCTGACACTGACCTCACTCTTGTCTGAGCACTCTCGAAGTAGCTGAGGAGAGGTCAACTTGCAATTAGTCAGTGAAATGCGTTGTAGTGCGCGGTCCTGGCGTGATATTGATGCACGTGGATGACCTGAACGAGGCTTGTCCACCACTGAACCAGTTTCTTTTTCTGTACAATCTGAACAATGCTCTGACTGCAGCCAACTTCCCTGGCTATCTGGCGTCTTAAATCCTTCCTCGCTCATAAAGGACATACGAACACGCTCTTCCAACGTCAGGATCCGAGTCAACTTCATGATAGATCCAGAAAGCGTATGAAATTCAAAAATTCCGCACATTTTTATAGCTGCACGGTTGGCTAGATATCTGCATTGTGATTGGTTAGTGAAACCAGCCTCCTGATTGGTCAGAAATAACATGTGCATATTGGATAATCTCGATCCAGTTTTGACACAGGATCCACAAAAATCGCAGTAGCTATCTCCCAGTGTCTGTAAAGTATTTAAATTGGAAGCAAGGAATGCAAAAAAGTCAACTCTAATAGCCAAATGTATCCCTTTTAACGTGGTAGAAAGATGAATATGCTGGGCTAACGCGAAATTTAAAAAAAAATGTTAGAAAGTACGAAAAATGCAAAACTCACAAGTGATTCCAGACTTTTGCATACCAGCGTAATCCTCCAATCCGCCTGCCTCCGGCAGAATGAGATCTAAATGTGGTTCTGACACAGCTTACCAAGCCACCTTTCAAACCTTTGGCTATCTGCCATTTGCGCTACCTATTTTGAAGGTCATCTTGTGGCACTCACCTCTGCCTGCAGTGTCAGTGAGCTTCAGGCCTTTGTGGCTTACGCCAGGATTTACAAGAACAGGGTCGTGCTTCGCACCCACCCAATATTCCTTCCGAAGGTGGTATCAGCCTCCCACCTCAACCAGGAGGTGGTGCTCCCTACCTTCCTTCCATAGCCCCATGCCAACAAGGCAGCGGCCATTCTCCATATTCTGGACTGCAAGAGGGCCCTGTCCTCTTAACTGCAGCATACCCAGGGCCACCGCAAAGCCTTGCAGCTTTTTGTTTCATAAGGACATAAGATATGCCATACTGGGTCAGACCAAGGTCCATCAAGCCCAGTATCCTGTTTCCAACAGTGACCAATCTAGGTTTGATGGACCTTGGTCTGATCCAGTATGGCATCTTATGTTCTTATGAAACAAAAAGCTGAGAGGCTTTGTGGTGGCCCTGGGTATGCTGTAGCTAAAAGGATAGGGCCCTCTTGCAGTCCAGAATATGGAGAATGGTCAACTGTGGGAGATTGTGACCAAGTGGATCCTATCCACCTGGGTGGTGGACTGCATCACACACCCCCACGATCAGGCTGGGCTCTCGTTGCACGCTGGGTTATGGCACACAACGTCAGGGCTATGGTGACCTCGTTTGCCAGCTTACGCTCTGTCTCTGTGGCAGACATCTGGTCCTCAGTTCACACCTTTGGAGCTCACTACTGCCTGGAGATTGAGTCCCGATGGGACAGTGCCTTCGGCCAGGCTGTACTCCGTAATCTGTTTGGGGTTTAGGCAACTCCTGCCCGTTGACCCTTCTTGTTCAGGCTACTGGAGCCATGATTCTCCCTGGACACTGGGGTCCTCAGAATCTTTCCTAAGATTCGCTTGAGGCTGCTCATGGCTGGGCTGTGTTTTTCTACAGGTTCACGGTAGCCTATAGCAGGGGTGGGCAATTCCAGTCCTGGAGGCCGCAGACCAGTCAGGTTTTCATGATGTCCTTAATGAATATTCATGGACCTATTTCCATACAGTGGAAGGCAGTGGATGCAAATAGTTCTCATGAATATTCATTAGGGACATCATGAAAACCTGACTGGTCTGCGGCCCTCCAGGACCAGAATTGCCCACCCCTGTCCTATAGCTAGGGAGTCCCATATGTGAGGACTGTCAGACGGCTGCTTGGGTGAGAATGTTCACAGTCTTGGCAAGTGCATATATCAATATGATTTGCAAGGGATTGTGGGAAATGCAGTCCATTCACACCAGACACAGCTGCTCACAATAATCAGTTGTGCTTAAGTGTAAAGCCAATAAGATATTTATTTATGGGGTTATTTCTCCCAACACAGATATGCTTGGTAGCACATAAAACAGGATACTTGCTTTCAGTGTTAAACTTAGAAAAACAAAATCAGGAAAACAACAGTTGAACTTTGTCAGGCAATCAAAGCAAAAGAATAAAGACCTGGTTGGTAACAAACTGGTCTTTTCTGTAGGCTTTAGCTAATATTTTCTTAGCAGTGTTTCAAACAACAAGAAAAACCCACAAAGAAGGGAAAAACTGTTCTTTTCAGGTTAACTTCTTATATCTTCCCACATAGACTCAGAAGTGATTCCCTCAGAGCTCACAAGCAATTAGGTAAGGCTCAATTGCTAGCAGTTACCCAGCTGAAACCCCTTAGCTGGCTTGCTTTCTACTGCGTGGCTAAAAATCCTACTCAGGAGCTTTTCTGAGTAGATTAAAGAACAAGTTTGTATTTCTTTGTGATGGTTGCTGTACTTTGTAACAGTAAATCACCAAAGGAGTTTAGACAGAGAGCAATCCATATATTCACAGCCTATATCTAAGACTTCTCCTTCCCCTTCTACAACAATCATGGGTTCAATATCAGGGATTGGCACAGAGGAATTTCTCAATGGAGCACTTTCAGGAGAATACTTGTTTCCCTGCTGTCTTTCAAGGTTATAGCTAGGGCATAGATCAGTGTTCATATCTGAGCTTCCATTGCTGTTAGAGTTCCTCTCTAAATAGCCTGGCCAGTATATAGTCCAGTTCTTATGTCCAGCCTTCCAATCCAGATCCCTGGATACTGGATCTCTCTTCACATACCTTCTGGCACGGGTCTTAGGGTCCCTTCCACGTGCAGCCGTCTCCCTCACAGGTACCGTCTGGAGATTCCTAGCCCTGCAGCACCATTCCTCTGGCTTTCCCCAGTCCAATGGTGTATGCTGGCCTTTTGAATGTCTCCCAGTATGCGTACTGCTCTGGACTCCTCTAGCCCTTCCAAATGCTTTTCTCTTCTTTCTTCCAAAGGGTTTCTTGCCCTCTCTGTCCGTCCGCTCTGGCTTCTGCTTCCGATGATCCTCCAGATGATGAAGCTGTCCAAGATCATGAAGATGATTCTCTGTAGAATAAACTCTACCTTTATTCTGCTTGGATGAGTGCTCCACCCTAACACAGCGCAGCTGTGCTGAATCAGGCCCTGCCCTTTGAGATGAGTGCTTGGGGATTACCTCATAGCCCTCTTGATTGAACACACGTTTCCCCACTTCAGCTCCTCTAATGGCTGTTGGAAACCTGGTGCATTCTGGGACTGGTAGTCTTTTATGGGAAAATTCTGTTTTCTTATTTCTACCAGAACTGACAGGTTGCTTGTTCAGAGTCACTTCACCTCTTCCATAGCTCCTTCCTGAGCTATGATAAGCTTCCTTATCACAGGACTGACTTCCTGCTTGTTCCTGGAGAAAGGGTAGTTACCTATAACAGGTGTTCTCGAGGGACAGCAGGAATTAGTCCTCACAACCTTCCTTCCTCCTCTTGGAATTGCTGTACAATTTTTGGCCATCTTCTTTTGTCGGCTCTAGCTAAGTAGTCTGAGTAAGATGGCACCCTTGGCCAGGATGGCAACCGCGGTTCTGTTGGTGCCGACAACGCCCATATGTGAGGACTGATTCCTGCTGTCTCTGGAGAACACCTGTTATTGATTAACTATGTTATCTGGTTCCCCTTTGATCAATGGTGCAACACTCAGCAGTTGACTCCTGAGATGGCCAATGTGCCCTCTCTGTTGGCCTTTCTACAGGATGACCTGGAAAAGCACCTTTCCCTTAGCTCCCTGAATGTTCAGATAGCAGCTTTGGCCTGTTTCTGCGGTCTGGTGGCTTATAGGTCTTTTAGCCTTGCACCCGGATGTCTTGCAATTTCTCCAGGAGGTTTGGCACCTGCGTCCTCGCCTCTGGTCTATAATACCTTCCTGCGATTTGGATGTGATGCTCAGAACCCTGATGGCAGCACCCTTTGAGCCATTGAAGCACACTGCTTTAAAGGATTTGATGCTCAAGGTGGTCATCTTGGTTGCAATTTGCTGATTTCCAAGCTGCAGGCTCTGTCTTGCCGAGATCCTTATCTGTCTTTTTCAAAGGAGGCTGTTTCCATTCGGCCTTTGCCTTCCTTGTTGCCCAAGGTGCTTTCTTCCTTTCATTTGAACCAAGTGGGCTGTCTGCTCTCCTTCTCTCAGGATCAGTGTCGGGGGAAGGATCTTCACCTTATGGATGTCTGGAGGGTGCTTCTCCGATACATGGAGGTTACAAATTCCATCTTATTGTATTGCTTGCTAGCCCATGCAAAGGTGACATGGCGGGTAAGTGGATCTTGGGGCACTAGATTAAGGAGGCCATTGCCACAGTGTGTCTGTTGCAGAACCAACTGGTTCCCGGAGGGTTTACTTGCCCATTCTACCAGAGTACAAGCGTCCTTGCGGGTGGAGTGGTTCTCTCTAGCCTCTGCCGACATTTTGTTGGGCAGCGATGTGGGCATAATTTTCCACTTTTGCCAAGCATTACTGCTTGGATGTCCATGCATGGTTGGACACAGCCTTTGACTCAAGGGTTTTGCGAGCTGCTGTCTTTTTCTCTGCCCTGCTTGTCTGGACTGGTCTAGCAGGACGATATGAATGGTGACCTTTTACTTGCCAGTTAATATTCTTTCCTTGAGTCTTGCTGGACCAGTCCAGGGCCCGCCCATGAAATTGTATTTGCTCTGTTCTTCTGCTGTGGTATGCTTGGGTACGCTATGATTTTTTTATGTTTGACTCTGCAGGTTAATCTTCTGACAGCATTCTGTTTAGGCTTTTCTGTACATAGTTCTCTACTGCTGATTACTCCTTGTTGCCCATGATTGAGGTTGTATGAGCCTTGCCAAGTTTCTTCCTTATGCTTTGGGACCAATACTGAAGCAACCTGTGGTGGCTGAGGCGAATAGAGGCATGGGAGCGATGTCATTGAAACCTGGGCTTTTCATTGGTTCTTTGTCTCCACCAATCTGCTGCTAGGGGGAACACAACCCACTTGTCTGGACTGGTCTAGCGGGACTAAAGGGAAGGACATTAACTGGTAAGTAAAATGTCACCTTTAACCAGATTTTCTGTTTATAATCAGTAGTAAATATAGAAACTTTTTCACATTTGTGTTGCTGGTCAGGCAGAAAGATCTCTAGTTCAGAATAGACATGCATCCTATTTTGGAGTATGTTTAGCCATACAGTTTGATTTCACATATGGTTGGAACTGTTGGAGGGGGGGAACGGGTAGGCTCCTTTGTATTCAATGTGTTTCCATTCCTCAGTTATTTTCAAATTATTTTTTTTAAATATTGTAACCAGCTTGTGTGTTTGTACTTAATATACCACCTTTCATTCATAGACATAAACATTGTTGAGGTACCTTGGGATCAGCCTTCCTCTGATGCATCCCTAGGCTCATCTGACACTTCAACCAAGCCCAGAAAAAATGGAGCATGTACTGGGATCAGCTCCCTCAGCAGAGAATGAGAGGTCCAGTGTGAAATGAGTTTCTTTTTCTAGAGCTCAGACTGGTTGGGGGAACAGGATTCCAAAGGCCAGGAGCACCTTCCTAGCACAAGACCTAAATTATACCAGATTTGTGCAAAAGATGCCCTTTTGATGCTCCCCCTCTTGAATACAGTAAGATCAGGGCACAAGGACAGATTTATACAGCCTCCTGTGCTGTCTTGATGTACCTAGATTAATAGTGCCATCTTGATCCATTGGCTCCTACAAGAGTTAGTTATGCATGTGGGAAAAAACACATCTTACCAGTAACAAAGAAACTGGATCTTAAACAGAAAGTCCAGCTAAGACTGGGTTTCAACAGAATTACAGCTGCCACACCACTCAGTAGTTTCATTCCATTCCATTCATTTTTTTTTCTATAGTGCAACACACAAAAACATCAATGTGATTTCCATAAAACATCTATAATTGAAGCATAAAATCACAAACATAACAAATATGTATATGTGTGTCCCCCTCCCCCCTCCCCAAGAATGACTTAACAGCATTCTATCTGCATCATATTGCTATGGATTCTGTGGTTGGGGCAAGTTACCTCGGACCAGAGGGCCAGGGGTTCAAATCCCACTAGAGGACAGCAACCTTGGGCCGGAAGGATTGGGTTTCTAGTCTCACAGATGCTCCTTGTGGCCTTGGGCAAGCCACTTAACCCTCCATTGCCTCAAGTACAACAACATAGATTGTGAGCCCTTCAGGAACAAGGGAAAAATATATATACAGTACCTGAATGTACACTGTTTTGACTGGTAGAAAAGCGGTATATAAGCCTAGTTAAACAAATTCTGTGCAGCTCTGTCTGCCCCAGCTACCTTGCTACTTTATCAAACTACTAATCATTATATAACTGACACCTATTACATCTTTGTAAACCAATGTCTTCAACTTCTTTTAAAAGCAATAATACATTTTGCCATTCCAGAGGCAATGGTAACACATTCCATAATCTTGGGGCAGTTATCAAGAAGACTTTATTATGGGTACTCATTAACAACCCCTCATGTAACAAAGGAATCTGTAATAATTCATGTACACTTGAACATAAATTTCTCATTGGAGGATATTTCCTTAACATGTCAGCCAGTTCAATTTCCAAGTTCTGCTATATTAACATATACCAGATAGGGGCACTTAAAATTGCTGCGCTGTTTGACTGGCTGCCAGTATAATTCTTGAAGGCAGGCAGATATGATCAGACTTATAAAGCACATATGTTAAACAGGCAGTTGTATTTTGTACTATTAGCAACCCATTAATATATTTTGCTGGTAAGCCAAAATACATTAAAGTACATTGGTTGTGGAATCTGTTCTTAAGACATTGAGGTATACAAAGAAACTTTCCAGTACTCCTCCAGAAAGGATAAGAAGATTCGGGACACAGTGGGAAAGACGCTCCAAGGGAGCCATGTTCTATATGAGAATAGCTGACCACCATTTGTGCATAGTGCATGATCTGCCTGAGTATTTAACAAAGATGCATCTTCTGGTAGATCCAGCAGAAGGCTCTGAGGATTTTTACAGATGACCTGAGTGATGCACTGGAATGTGAGAAATACCTGATCTGATCAGCCTTTAAGTGTCTGACACAACATTCAGAGCATCCATAGTAGCATTAGGGTCTAGACCAGCGATGGCGAACCTATGGCACGCGTGCCAGCTGTGGCACGCGAAGGCCTTGCAGCTGGCACGCGGGAAGGTCCGCAATTAGTTTTTTTTTTTTTTTTCCAATTTTACTTGTCTGCTGCCGCTGTCGGGGCCGCCGCGGCAAAATCGAGCGTGCCGCGGGGCCCCCCTGTACCCGGCAGAGCCTGCCCTCCCCGTAGCAGCTCTCTCTTTGGCAGCTCTCTCTTTGGAGCTGCAGTCAGACGCGCCGGCTTGCAGAGCGCGAAGGGAAGAGTTTCCCTTTCGCGACTCTGTTAAGCCCGCGGGGGCTGATGGGAACTTCCCATCAGCCCCCGCGGGTTTAACAGAGCAGCGAGGGAGAAACTCTTCCCTCGCGCTCTGCAAGCCTGCGCGTCTGACTGCAGCTCCAGAGAGAGCTGCTACGGGGAGGGCAGGCTCTGCCGGATACAGGGGGGCCCCGCGGCACGCTCGATTCTGCCGCGGCGGCCCCGACAGCGGCAACAGACAGGTTTTCTTTTTTTTTAATTTTCCCTGGGCTGGGGGGGGGGTTAGGAGTGGTGATGTGATGGGCTGGGCTGGGCTGGGGGGGGTTAGGAGGGGTGTGGGGATGGGCTGGGCTGGGCTGGGCTGGGGGGGGGGGGGTTAGGAGTGTTGATGGGCTGGGCTGGGGGGGGTTAGGAGTGGTGATGGGCTGGGCTGGGGGGGTTACGAGTACAGATGGGCTGGGCTGGGGGGGTGTTAGGAGTAGTGCTGGGCTGGGGGGATTTAGGAGTGGTGATGGGCACTGGGCTGGGGGGGTAGGAGTGATGGGCACTGGGCTGGGGGGGGGTAGGAGTGGTGATGGACACTGGGCTGGCTGGGGGGGGTTAAGAGTGGTGTTGGGCAATGGGCTGGCGGGGGGGGTTAGGAGTGGTGAGGTGCGCTGGGCTGGGGGGGTTAGGAGTGGTGATGGGCGCTGGGGCGGCTTAAACTAAAAATTGGGTGATGGGGGATTAGGACTGGAAATGGGCTGGTGGGATTAGGACTGGAAGTGGGTTGATGGTGGGTTAGGACTGGTAATGGGCTATGGGGGGGCTTAAACTGAAAATTGGGTGATGGGGGATTAGGACTGGAAATGGGCTGGTGGGATTAGGACTGGAAGTGGGTTGATGGGGGGTTAGGACTGGTAATGGGCTATGGGGGGGCTTAAACTGAAAATTGGGTGATGGGGATTAGGACTGGGAGTGGGCTGATGGGGAGGTTAGGACTGGTAATGGGCTATGGGGGGGCTTAAACTGAAAATTGGGTGATGGGGGATTAGGACTGGAAATGGGCTGGTGGGATTAGGACTGGGAGTGGGCTATGGGGGGCTAGGACTGGTAATGGGTTGGGGTTGCTTGGTGTGGTATTGGGGTGTGTGGTTGGGGGCTTTAACTGCAAATCGCTTTGGGGGTTGGGGCTTGGAATGGAAATGGGCGGCGGGGACGTGGGGGGCTTGAACTGCAAATAGCTGATGGGGACGGGGCTTGGAATGGAAATGGGCTGAGGGGAAGTGGGGGGCTTGAACTGCGAATAGCTGAGGGGGAGGGGGGCTGGGAAGGGACGTGGGCTGAGTGGAAGGGGGCTTGAACTGCAAATAACTGATGGGAAGGGGGGCTTGGAATGGGCTCTTAGGGGAGGGAGCTAGGACAGGAACTGGGCTGATGGATGGGCTAGGATAGAACTGAGAATTGGGTGTTGGGAGAGCTAAGATTGGAAATGGGCTGTGGTGGGGGCTTGGATTGAAATGGACTCATGGAGGGGCTAGAACTGGAGGTAGGCTCATGGGGGGCTTGGATTAGAAATGGGCTGAGTGGAGGGGAGCTAGGATTTAACATGGGCTGATGGTGGGGCTAGGAAAGGACTAGAAATGGGCTGATGGGAGGCTGGTATTGGAAATGAGCTGATGAAGGGACTCGGATAGGACTGGAAATGGATGGGGGAGCTAGGACTGGAAATGGACTGATGAGGGGACTAGAAGGGAGCGGATACTGGGTGGGGCTGGAACTAAAAGGGAGCTGATGTTGGGGGAGATTAGAAGGGGATGGGGCTGGGAGAATGAAATGGAGAGGGGAAAAATATTTTGTGTGTGAGGGAAGAAAAATGTACAATTGGCCGGGTATTGGGAGAGTAAGTGGGGATTAAGGATGGAGGGGTAAAATTTGAGTGGATGAAATAGGAATGAGGAAAGAGCAAAAGGAGAAAGATTAGTATGTTAAAGCGGATGTAGAGAGAGAGAATGGAAAAAAAAACTAGAAGAGAGAAGAAAGGACAAATGGACAGCAGATGATGGAGAGTTAGCAGAAAACATGAAGAAACCAGAAGAAAGTGGCTGGAGCAATTGCAACTGTGTAACTGAGCTGAGGTATTCTGTTTATGTAATTCCTTTTTGACATTGCCACTTGTTCTCTTTCCCCAGTAGGTCATGTATTGTTGTTCTCTGAAATGTATTGGTTTAATATTTGCAGTGTTGCCTTTTGATAGGTATGGTATGGTGCTTTGTGACTCCTGGTAGTGCTGTTAGGATACGGCGGGTTTGCTATTGGTTCTAAATGGGCAGTGTTTGTAGTAGTTCCTAATGTGCCTGGCGGTTGGCAATGGATTATAGTAATGTAGAAATCTTTTAGTCTGTCTTTATCCATACACTCATTAAGAGACATGTTTACTAAAAGTTAGTGTATGTTAGCATTATGCAAATATTTATGCAAATTGACGTGCTGGCACTTTGAGGAAATTCTTTGGTTTTGTGCGGCAGTTTGGGCACTCGGGTTCAAAAAGGTTAGCCATCACTGGTCTAGACAAGTGGACTGGTTAGGGTTTAGTGGTCTTCATGAGAATGCCCATGGCTGGCTAGCAGATGTCGCTTGCACCAAAGTGAATTAATTTTGATTGAAAGCAAAAGAGCCTGTGGACCAAATTAAGGACAGCTGGACTACCCTTCAGATGCTCAGCAATGGCCTTTGACCAGCCTGCCTAGTTAAAGTCCACCTTACTTTTTGGAGGTCCTTCCCATATCTTAGGAAGACATATACTGCCAGTCCATGCACTCAGCAGGCCCAGAGGCCCACGTAATGGGACAGACGTCGACAATGGCCCTTTACCCAAGTTAACAGAAGCTTGTATAATTTTTCTTAAAAATCTGAATATAATTTCTGCTTCACCAGATGCAGTGCCTCCAGTTAGCAGCAGAGAGCAGCTCTACGGAGTTCTGGAAGAACATCAAAAAGGACAGCTGGGTATGTGAGAGAGTCTCCCAAGAGTACAAGCTTCACTTCTGCTCGCATCCATGGGAGTAGACCCTACCTTCCTCTTTGCCAGAAATGTCTAGAGCCCCACTCTTGCAAACCAAAGTGCTGCTGTTATTGCTCAAGAACGTTGCAATAGAACTAGTCCCATAGGAAAACCTGGGGAATGGGTTCTGCTCAAGTACTTTCTAATTCTAAAGTAGTCCAGTGATCTAAGACCCTCCCTGGAAATAAGGGATCTCAGGGCTTGATATTCAACTGAGCAGGGCTAAGCGCTGTAGCTGCTTAGCCCTACCCGCCAACCCCTCACCTACCTTATAGGTGCCGAGGGCTAACCATGAAGTTTCCAATATCAGTGCTGCGTAGTTAGTATCGGTCTCTGCCTCTGCTCTACTGTTAACCATTTAAATGCCTTTTGAATATCGGGCCCTCGATGTTTGTTAAAATTTCATATACTGCCTTTAGGCAAAAATGACAATTTGCAGACCAGAAAAAATAAAACAAATATACATACATACTGTACATACCTACCATAAAACACCACTATCATCGCCAGCATAACATCTCACAATCCCATTTTCATTGTAGCACATAGAGCCTCAGCTGATTTATGGGTCATTCGTGGCACAGAATCAAATTTCCATTGTAGCCTAGAAAGTTTGCATCAGCAAATAGTTTCTCAGTTTAAATGCTCATCTGGTGCAGGAAACATTCAAGTAGTAGTCCTTTCAGACAATCCTCCCCATGATTAAAGGGGATTGGATATACTTGTTGGATGTAAGGATGTATCTCCAGGAACAAGCAGGAATGCAGTCTTCACATATGGGTGAATGTCAGTGACGGAGCTCACATGGGAGCGCTCCCCGGCGTCCAATAGGAAAGACTTTGGGAGCACTCCACAGTGCCTTTGTGCCTGCCTTCCCATCTCTTCTCCTCAGATCTTTGTTTTCTGTGGAGCCAGTAGGACGAATCGTCCTATCGCCGCCAAAAAAGTCTCTCTTGTGCCTTTCGGGGTACGTTGTGCTTCTGCCTTCCAGTCAACGCTGTTTCCGATTATTTTTTCTTTATTTTCAATTTTTCTTTTCTATTGATTTTCACCGCGCCAAGGCCCCTAGGCCTCCATAGCCTTATCTTCACTCTCAAAGGCAACTTTTCAGGCATGGAAAAGCCAGTCACAGGTTTAAAAAAAAAATGTACCGGGGGATCATGCGATATGGTGAGCCGAGTGGTTGTGCATCTACTGGGCTCCGTAGTTTCCTGCTCATTTAACCTAATTCTTAAGCTTTAAAATGCCTGTCCTTCCGATGAACACACTCTGAGGGAAGGCGAAGATTACCGGCTAACAAAGGAGAGGCATACAACCACAACTCCCGTCGCTGATGGCCACAAAATCTACGTGAAAAGAGAAAACCTGCGTGGCAGAGAGTAAGATGGCTGACCTGACTCCAGTAAAGCCTGCGTTTCGGTCAGTCTCCCCGTATGGGGGATGAGGTTACTGACGCAGTGGTGGCAGCTCTGGAGGGGAGATTTCAGCCCCTGTCCAAGCAGTCATGTTGATAGGTACCTGTATTGAACAGGCGGAAGGCCGTATTTCCACCGTGGAAGATACCCAGCAGACGCAAAGCCAAACGATAAAGAAACTAGAAGAACTCATTAAACAGCAAGGGGAAAAAATTGACGACTTGGAGAATTAGGGGCAGGAGAGAGAATCTCAGGTTCATTGGAATTGCTGAAACAATAGCTGACACTGAACTGCATGGATACTTGGAATCCTGGCTGCCCCTTAATCTCACATTGAGTTCTGCTGTGGGATCTACAGTGATAGAAAGAGCTCACCGCCTGGACCAAAGGAGAGATGGGACAAACAAACCACGTGTGGTAATTGTGTGATTTCTTAATTTCGCACAAAAGGAGGCGATCCTACAAGAGGCCAGAGCGCAACAGGACCGGGCAGCACACAGTAACAATAATGCAAAGGTACTGGTTTTTCAAGATTATTCTCCGATAGCCGGCACCACAGAGAATATTCTGAAATTTGCAATGTGTTGATCAAGAAGGGTCTCTGATTTGCATTATTATATCCGGAGCGTCTGAGCATCGAGCATCAGAAGCAGCAACATTATTTTGCTTCCCCTGTGGAAGCCCAAGCATTTGTGAACACGCTTCCACCAGTGGAAAAAACAATATGAAAGCTACCATGGTGGTTACGGTGGACTTGAGGATTGGAAATCACACAGCTGCAGGTAGACTGTAAAACTGTAGAATTGTATTCAATTATAGGAGAAAATAACTGGGAGGAAGGTGTGGGGAATATGAATGAAGAATCCAAGTCAACACCAACCGTTGCTGAGGAAAGCCAATAGATGGCCTAAGCAGATATAGAGGCCTCTCAGAAACAGCATGCCTCCCTCAACTCAGATCATTCACACATTGTTGGTGGTGCAGAGGAAGCTGTAATGGTGAATTTTGGTAAACGGACAATATAAATGTTTTCTGTGATGTTTGGATTTATGTTTATCATCTTATACATCTTCAATGAGCAGTTCTACAGTAATTAATCTTATAGTAAATAAAGAGTAGTAAAGCAGTAAAAATAACCCTGGATGGGGTGTTGGGAGACGGGTGATATGTAAAGTCGCATGGACTTGGGCTGACGTGTTGCATTTGCTCCCCCCCCCCCCCCCCCCCCCGTGTGTCTCTCTGTTCTGCCTTTTCTGTTCTCTTTTCCTTTTCTTTTCTTTTTTTTTTGTTTTCTTTTTTCCTTTTCCCTTCCTTCTGCTGTTCCCTCCCTGTCCACTCCCCTTCCGGCCCCGGCATTGCCAGATTGGAGGTGTACAAATTAAGCTGTACTCTGGGATTGGGTCATTATAGGTGACGAAGGACTTGAAATGTTATTTTACAAATGTTTTTACAGATAGCTACTATATCAAATGATCTTGGATACATATTTCGTTGGGGACAATAGTCACAAATAAATAAAGGACAGCCCCGGAACCATTTAATAAATAAGGCAATGGAATGATTAAGGGGCTTACTGAGCATACCTTGGAGGTGCTTTTTTAGAATCAGGATAGACTTCAGGATCATTTTGTAGTGTGGCAAAGGCTGATTTAATGAACATCGTGACCCTGATTGGGGATCCGGGGCTGCGTGTGGTTGGGGGGGGGGGAGGGTTTATAGCTACTAGCATGTCTTCACGAAATGCCTCACTGTGGTCACCGCCCGACTCAGGCGTCAGGGCATGCTGGTCTTTCCCTAACTCGACGACTGGCTCGTCACGGGATCCTCGTTTGAGGAAACCTGGCGAGCAATGTCGCACACAATCCTTCTGTTGGAAGGCTTGGGGTTCTTGGTCAACTACCCAAAGTCTCATCTCGAGCCGGTGCAAACACTTGTTCATCGGGGCATGCCTCGATACTCAGCGGGCAACTGCATTTTTATCAGCGGATTGCGCCGACCGCCTCTGAGCCCTGGCACTCCAAAGCACTCCCCGGGTCACAGCTCAGACCATGCTACACCACCTGGGCCGCATGGCCTCTACCGTACATGTTGTTCCCCATGCCCACCTGCACATGCAGACAGTTCAGCGGTGCCTCAGCACCCAGTGGAGCCTGTCCATCAGTCACCTCAGGGATCCCATCAAGGTCCTTCCCGGCCTCCGCTTGTTCCTGAGCTGGTGGCAAAACCCCTGCAACCTCCTCTGGGGGTTGCCCTTCCAGGCCCCACAGCACAACGTGGTGCTGACTACAGATCCTTCCCTGTTAGGGTGGGGAGCCCACTGCGGGCCACTGTGCACGCAGGGGCAGTGGTCGCCCGAGGAGTCTCAACAGCAGATAAACTTGCTTGAACTCCGGGCGATTCGGTGGGCCCTGAGGACCTTCGAGGACCACCTCAAGGGGAGGTCGGTTCTCGTGCAGACTGACAACCACGTGGCGATGTTCTATGTCAATAAGGAGGGAGGCACTGGATCGCGCTCCCTCTGCCGGGAAGTGGTGGTCCTTTGCCGTCCAACGGAAGATGTCCCTCAAGGTGACCTACCTTCCGGGTCAGGAGAATGTCCTGGCAGACAGGCTCAGCAGGATCATTCGCCCCACGAATGGCGGCTGGATCCAGGGGTAGCGGACTGGCTGTTTCGTCACTAGGGGATGCTGGCGATAGACCTCTTCGCCAGTCCCCAGAACGTGCAGCTCCCCCGCTTTTGTGGCCCGGTACCACACCCAAACAGGGAGAGTCCGGATGCATTCCTTTTGGACTGGTCATCCAGTCTGCTCTATGCATTCCCTCCCTTCCATCTCATTGTGGGAAACCTTTTCAAGGCTCAGCGGGATCAGGCATCGTTGATCCTCATAGCCCCCTAGTGGCCTCGGCAGCATTGGTTCCCGCTTCTGCTCCGGCTGTCGATGGAGCCTCCTGTTCACCTGGGCTCTGCCCTGGGTCTGCTAACACAGGAGGAGGGGCGGGTGCAGCCCTCCCTTATGGCCTGGCGGCTGAACGGGTTTCCCTAGCCTCACTGGCTCTTCCGGAGGAGGAGGTCCTCGCCTCGAGAAAGGACTCCAGTAGACAGGCCTACACCTTCAAGTGGTGACGCTTCTCAGTCTGGTGCTCAGGGCTCCAGATTGACCCGTTCTCATGTCCCATTCTATGGATCCTCCAGTACCTCCTCCATCTCTTGAGGGAAGGTCTGAAGTCGAACTCTGACAGGGTACACTTGAGCGCCATCTCGGTGAGCCACCTCCCCATCGAGGGAAAGCCTCTCTCAGGACAGCTATTAGTCTCCCGCTTTATGCGGGGTCTTTTGCTTTCCAAGCTGCCTATCCGACCTCCACCGGCAGAATGGGACCTGAATGTGCAGCTCACCCATCCACCCTTCAGGCCGATGACGACGTGCTCACTCCGGCACCTGTCAGAGTCAGTGAGCTCCAGGCTCTCATGGCTGATGACCCTTATACCCGGTTGTATCGGAATAGGGTGGTCCTCCGTACCCACCCTAAATTCCTGCCTAAAGTTGTCTCGGATTTCCATCTTAATCAGGAGATAGTCCAGCCGACTTTCTTCCCGAGGCCCCATGCCGACCAGGCGTCAGCAGCTCTCCACACCCTCAACTGCAGAAGGGCTCTCGCCTTCTACTTGCAGCACACCCAGACTCATCGCAAATCTGGCCGACTCTTTGTGACCTCCAATCCCAATCGACTGGGACAGGCAGTTACCAAACTTACCCTCTCGGTTTGGGTGGTGGACTGCATCGCTTTCGCTCATACGAAGTCTGGTGCCCCATTAGATCGTCGAGTCGCCGCACACAAGGTTTGGGCCAAAGTGGCCTCGGTGGCCTCGCTGCACTCCGTACCCCTGATGGACATCTGCCGGGTGGCGACCTGGTTTTCCACGAATAGTCACTGCACACTACTGCCTGGAGAAGGAGTCCCGCCGGGACAGCGCCTTCGGCCAGGCTGTACTCCGTAATCTATTCGAAGTATAAGCAACTCCTGCCCTCCGACCCTTATTCACGGCTACTGAGGGCTTCGCCCTGAGGACCTGAAGACTCAGGCTCCTTTGGGCATCGGCTTCTGCTCATGGCCTTGTGGAGGCATTTTTTGGTTACAGGTTCGGTAGTCTGTAGCTGGGGAGTCCCATAAGTGAGGACTGACTTCCTGCTTTTTCCTGGAGAAAGTGTAGTTACTCACCTGTAACAGGTGTTCTCCAGGGACAGCAGGAATCAGTTCTCACTATCCTCCCCTGATGAGTTGCTGGATTTTTGCCCTTCCCTTACCATCTGCTTGGTAGGGCTCGAGCTAAGGGACCTGACTGAGCAAGATGGCACCCTTGGGTGGGAAGAGGACCACGCATGCGTGGCAGCAATCCCAAAGGCTTTCTTTGAAAGCTGGGGAATTGCTTTGCGCGGGCTCCGTCTTTGCTGACGTCGCCCATAAGTGAGGACTGATTCCTGCTGTCCTTGGAGAACACCTGTTACAGGTGAGTAACTACACTTTTTAGATCCAGTTGGTCGCTATGTATTTGTGATTGGTAAGATAGAAAATCAACAGATGGCCCTGGCTAATATTTATGCGCCAAACACATATGATGCGGAACAATCAACCTCATCACCCAATCACCCCCCAACAAATCATCCCATACTGTACTATTTAGACAGTTTAGTGACAAAACAGAGCTGGTACCAAGACTGGCGGATTTAGAGAGTTTGACAAAGAAACCTTTCTAGAAAAAGTCACCCATCAACTTGCATCTCAGACTATGAACCTTGAAGAAACCATTGAAAACTGGTTTTCCACATTCAACTATGCTGAAAAAGCCAAAGCACCAATCAAAAAAGGCAACCACAAGCACTCTGAAAAATGGTTCACACATCACGTATGAACCTCAAAAGGGAACTTTGTAAGACTGAGATGAGATGGAGAGCAAGAAAACCCCCTGAAAACAAAGACCCATTACACTGTAGCACTGAATACCTACAGGGAAACCATTCTTAGAGCTAAAAAGGTCCATCACACAAACATACTAAACAAAGCCAGGACCAAGAGGGAAGTCAGTCCTCACATATGGGTGACTTCGGCGCCGACGGAGCCCTCGTGCGGAGCATTTCCACAGCTTTCAAAGAAAGCCTTTGGGAATGCAGCGTGCATGCGCGGTCCCCTTCCCACCCAAGGGTGCCATCTTGCTCAGACTTTCTTTTTCCGCTGAGCCCAACGGACGTAGTTTGTGTCACCCGGTAAAAAGTTGATTTTTCAGCGATCTTTTGCATTTCCTTCTCCGGTTAGACGCCAGTTCCCCATCCCGCCTCTGCTCGGTACACTGGTATTGAGCCCGGAGTTTATTTTTCGGTTTTTGTCCTTTGTGACTAGCGTTCGCACCATTTTTCCTTTTTTCACTGGCAGCCCTGTCTTTTGACCTTGCAGGGGCCCTTTTTCCCCCAATGGCTGCCAGCGGGTTTAAAAAATGTGATCGGTGCAAGAAACGTATGTCTCTCACCGACGCACGTGACTGCTGCCTCCGATGCCTCGGGCCCGACCATGACCCGCTGGTCTGTGGCCTGTGCGGCAAGATGTCATCTAAGGCGCTTCGGAGCCGTCAGCATCAATGTGAAAGAATTTTTTCAGAGTCCACGTCTGGACGGGCCCGGACTTTGTCAGAGGCCTCGACATCTCGGGAGTCTGACCCCGAGCGGCGTCGTGGGTCCTCTGAGAGGGGTCTCCTGCCCGGGAGCACAAAAGGAAGAAGCAGCTTGTGAGGGCGTCGTCGGTGGAGGCACCTGGATCCTCGAGGGCCAGGTCGTGCATCCCTGACTGCTGCCCCGGGCTCTCTGAGTCGGAGCGGCCGACCAAACTACCTCGCCTGGAGCCGGATTCCCCGAGTCAGGTAACATCTGTTGTCCTCGTAGAGACTCCTCCGGGAGAACCAACGTCGGGCCCGACACCATCGGGGCCCGAGTCGGGCTGCAGAGTCTCCTGAGCTCGGTCTCAGGTTGACGGCCCTGGAGAGCAGCCTGGCTGCCTTCATGGAGCAGCAGCGGGTACTGATCGCCAGTCTGACGGGTGCATCTGTCCCGACCACCGGGACCTAGACGTCCAAGATGACCCCAGAGGCCGAGCCGATCCTCGAGTCCATCAAGTCTTGAGTCGATCTTCGGCCAAGATCTCCCTCGACCTCCCGTGCGGGGCCGAGGTTGTCGACGCCGGTGCCCTCGGCGTCGGGGTGGGTGGCATTGAGGCCCACATGGCTGGAGCAGCTCGACTCCTCGGAGGAGGAGTCGGCGTGGAAGACGGAGGACGAGGAGTCCCCAGACACCTTCCGGACCCGGTGTATCCCGTCGGACTCCCCGGAGTCCGAGCCTCGGAGAAGGTCCCTCCCCCCGGAGGATACCTGGTTCTCGGACTTCGTCCGGGACATGGCCAAGGCTTTGGCTTTCCCAGCGGAGTCCAAGGAGGAGCCGAAGAGCTCGATGCCCTCCAGTATGATTTTCCTCCGAAGGAAGCCTTTACTGTATCTGTTCCTCCAATGCTGGAACAGCTGCTCTTCCGTATGTGGGAAGCACCGGCCTCAGCGCCGGTTCTTAGCAAATGAGTCGATTCCATTTATCGAGTCTGGAAAAGCCCTGGATTCCAGAAGGCACAGCTATCGCACAACTCCATGGTTGTGGAATATTTGGCCATGCACACACTGAAAAGTCAAAAGATGCACTCCTCGGTGCCTTCTGGCCAGGAGGCCCGTAAGCTGGATGCCCTCGGTAGAAAATGCTTCCAAGGCTCTATGCTATCTTGCCGTGTCCAGACTTACTAGCTGTACATGGGCATGTACCTACGGGACCTGGCAAGAGAAATTGCCGGGTTCTCAGCTGGCCTCTCTGAGGAACCTTTGCAGAGGTTCAAAGCCTTGTCCACAGGGATCCGGGAGTGCTCGAAGTTTATCTCTTGAGCAGCCTATGATGGCTTTGAGGCTTCAGCCCGGGTAGCCGCGGCCGGCATCGGTGCACACCGTCAGGCCTGGCTACAGTCATCGGACCTGGAGTCATGGGTGCAGGACAAGTTAGTCGATGTCCCCTGCCAAGGTGACAACCTATTCGGTAAGCCCATGACTGAAAAGGCTGCAGAAATTGAGACTGAGACTCTCACCAGGACAAGGCTGTCCAGGAAGACTTCTGCCCCTTCTCAAAAAAAGAAGGGCTCGAGGAAGAAGCCCTTTTTCCCGAGGAAGGGTGCTGCCTACAAAACCTACCCTCAGTATCAGGGCTCTCCAGCTCCCCAAAAGGGCCAGCAGGCCAAAGGGCAGGGGCATGGGCCCCGTAGGCAGAAAACCCCCAAGCCGCCAGCCCCGGCTCCTGCACAGCAGGGAGGGGTTTTTTTACTCCCTAAGCATAGCCTCTCCTCCGCCGGTAGCTCCACTCAGCACAGGAGGTCGGCTGACCCTGTACGCCTACAGGTGGTCAGCCATCACAGGGGATACCTGGGAACTGAGCATAGTTCAGAAGGGCTATATGCTCCATTTCCATCAGCTACCCCCTCCTGCTATCCAGGGGAGCCTACAAGACTCCCTCTACATAGAGACCTCCTCCTTCAGGAGTTGCAAAGTCTTCTAAAGGAAGAGGCGGTGGAACCCGTGGCACACCACCTGGAAGGACAAGGCGTCAGGTGGTGTGCCACGGGTTCCACCGCCTCTTCCTTTAGAAGACTTTGCAACTCCTGAAGGAGGAGGTCTCTATGTAGAGGGAGTCTTGTAGTCTGGTAGTCTGGTGTGCATCAGGTTCACCTAAGTTCAGTTATAATGGGAACTCTCGGGCACTTCACCAGCATCTAATATACATTCCACTCCAACTTTCGACAATAGCCAAACAAGACGAAAGCCTCTACTCACAAAGCCTCAAATGTGCCCTCATCAATGCCCGTTCAATTCGTACGAAATGGCCGGTGGTTGTGGATACTATTTCCCTACATAACCTTGATATTCTCATGGTTACTGAAACGTGGCTTTCTGCAGAAGACAATGTGCTACTTAACCAACTTCTTCCACCAAATTTCTCAGTGTTTGCCAGCCACAGACAAAACAAGCGAGGAGGGGGCGTGCTCATTCTCTCCAGATCAGACCTTCAGTTCCAGCTGAAAGATACCCCTAGATCCGACCACCTCGAGTTAGTTTCTATCTCCAACAAATTATGCACAATAAGCCTTCTATACAGAGCACCTTCATCCTCCCCAGAAGTCCTTCCAGCCATTATAGATCTGGCATCCAACATTCAGAATCCTAATATCCCAACTTGGATTGTGGGTGATTTTAACCTGCCAGCTCTCCAAGATAGTCACTCTTCCGCCTTCCTCGAAGCACTTGAATCCCTGGGATACCAACAACTAATCCATGAACCTACCCATGTAAAGGGAAACACCCTTGATCTTATCTTTGCCCCACAGTCCTTAAACACCCAATCTTATACTGCCGCGATATCTATTACTGATGTACCGTGGTCAGATCATAAACTCATCTTTTTCCAAATCCCTACGCACAACAGACATTCAATGACTAACAATGCTCCGGATAACAGCCCCAAATCTCTGGCTAGGAGCTTTCTTCCTTTCAACAGAGATCGCATCCTTGCTGGAACATGCTCACTCCGTAACAAGGCCTCCCTAGAAATAGAAGATCTAATCACCTGCTGGAACACCAGTCTTAATTCGATTGCAATACAACCATCACTCAACAGGCTGCCTAGAAAGAGAGCTTCGGCACCATGGTACACAGATGACCTGAGAAGATCACTATCCCAACTACGGAACCTCGAGAAGCGCTGGCGTCGGTCTCGCTCAACAGCAGACCAGGCAGCCTACCTCAATCAGCTATCCATCCACCGCAAGGCCATCTCAGAGAAAATGAAGCGGTACCACACGGACACCTTGAGGCGGGCTCTAAACAAACCTCATGATTTGTTTAACCTAGTCAAGACCTTATCTAAAGAGCCAGCCCCTGAAAAGCAAGGTGAGATCCATCCTCAAGACTTCGCAGCCTACCTACAATCCAAGCTTACACAAACAAATAAACCTCCATTAAAATTAACCCCCATAGATCAAGATTGCCAAACAGCTCTAACCATGTTTTCTACCCCTACCAAGAAGCGAATTGAGGATCTGATCATGTCTCTCAATTCCACAACTGCTCAGACGGACCCCTGCCCAGCCTTCTGGATAAGGGATCTGCGTTGTGAATTCAGCCCAATAATAACTAAAATAGTAAACCTGTCTTTCAACTCCGGTACATTCCCATCTGCCCTCAAGCAAACTTCCATCAGACCTCTCCTGAAAAACTGTAAGTTAGATCCTCAAAAGGTAGACTCCTACAGACCCATCTCAAGTATACCTTTTCTCGCGAAGTTAATAGAAAAGGAGGTACAATGTCAATTGCAAGACCACATCGATACCAATGCTCCATTGGATCCTTGCCAACATGGCTTCAGAGAGTCACATGGTGTAGAGACTCTCCTCACAGCTCTCCTCAATACCATAATTTCTGGTATCAACAACATCCGACAGGGTTTCGCACTTGTGTTCCTGGACATAGCCGCTGCTTTTGACTCTGTGAGCCATGACCTCCTCCTATTACGGCTGAAGGAGAAAGGAGTAGGCGGAACTGCCCTTGAGTGGTGCAGATCGTACTTATCCGAAAGATGGCAACATGTTCGTGCTGGGGGAGTGATGTCTGATCCATTCCACCAATGGCAAGGGGTCCCACAAGGCTCCTCTCTCTCTGCTTTGTTGTTCAATATTTATATGCAACCTATTTGCAAGATCATCCGGTCTTTCAATGTTGGTTGCATGATATATGCGGACGACGTCCTGCTTTATATGCCTTTCAACATTGACAATTTGGACCTGTCCCCTCTGAGCAACTGCTTTGACGCCATATCGGAATGGCTCCTATCACAAAACCTCCGGATTCAACATAAGAAGACAGAGGTGCTTTTCATGTCAAAGAACCCGAACTTCAGCCCTCCACAATTCCTTAAGGTGAAAGATGCTGAGCTACAATCAAAACAGCAAATACGTTACCTGGGTGTTACACTCGATCAGAACCTGGACATGAAGGCGCATATAGCTAACACGGTAAGATCCATATACTACAAAATCCGATCACTAAGACACCTTCGCCCACTGCTTGAACCTGAGGATTTCCGTACCATCTACCAGGCTCTGATCATGCCCCACTTTGACTATGCTAATGTCATTTTGCTAGGCCTCCCTCAATCCACCTTGAACCCTTTACAGCTTGCAATGAATAGCGCTGCGAGGATTCTCTATGGGGCATCTAGGAGTGAGCATGTGTCGCCCCTTCTGAAGCAGTTACACTGGCTTCCTGTACAGGCCAGGATCATTTTCAAGACATTACTACTTACCTTCAAAGCGGTAAATAGTCTCTCATCCACATCATTAACTGATCTCATCAAACCCATTTCTTCTAATAGATCAAGAAGATCAGTGGCATTAAATACGCTATTGGTTCCCCGTGAACTTACAAAAAGCACCTCATCAACAGCAAACAGAGCTTTCAGTCTCCGTGCCCCGAAGCTTTGGAATATGCTGCCACCTGATATTAGAGCAATTACCAGCATACTCCAATTCAGAAAGGCCCTCAAACATTACCTATTCCTTATATACTTCCCAGTGAGTGCAGAATCACGACCCATCACTGTTAGTTATAGAAACTCTGAATCACCCATTGACCCTGAATTCCCCACTTAGTAAGTTCAACGCTCAACTGACCATTACGTCTCAACGGTGCCCTAACTTATTGATGTAAATAGTTTACACTACAATCAAAGTTTATTTACCTGAGTTGTAAAATTACCCTGTTGTCCAAGTTGTTAACCCTGTTTAATGTAACTCAGACATTTTTGTGTACTGAAATGTTTTGTTTGATGTAAACCGCGCTGATGTCAAATAGTGCGGTATATAAGAAATGTAAATAAATAAATAAAGGCTTTTACTCCAGGTGCTTCCTGGTACCAAAGAGAACAGGAGGCCTCAGACCTATCCTAGACTTGTGAAATCTCAAGTTTCTGGAGAGGGAAAAGTTCAGGATGCTTACCCTTAGACTACTGTTGCCCTACCTCCAGCAGGGAGACTGGCTATGCTCCTTAGATCTCAAGGATGCCTACACTCACATCCTCATCCATCCAGACCGCAGACAATATCTCAGATGTGTGGTGGGAGGAAACTACTTTCAGTACAGAGTGCTTCCATTTGGCCTAACCTCTGCCCCCAGGATTTTCACCAAATGCCTGGCAGTGGTGGTGGCTTTTCTCAGGAACCAGGGAATTTTTGTCTTCCCCTATCTGGACGACTGGCTAATCAGGGGCCAGTCAGTCCAAGAGGCCCGACAGGCCACTCTGCGCACTATCTCTCTCCTTCAGCATCTAGGCTTTTTCATAAACTACGCAAAGTCCACTTTGCTCCCCTCAACCTAGAGTTTATAGGGACCAGGTTGGACACACTTCAGGCAAGAGCTTACTTGCCCGAGGACAGGGCCCACAGACTTATGGACTTGGCCAACCAGTTCCAAAGCAATTCTCGTGTTTCCGCAAGGCACTACCTGCGGCTCCTGGGCCACATGGCATCTACGGTACATGTGACCCCGAATGCCCATCTGCATTTGCGGGCTGCTCAGTGGTGCCTCAGAGATCAGTGGACACAAGCCACCGGCGACCTCCGAGACACAGTAAAGGTGTCTAGACGACTTCTGAACTCCTTACAGTGGTGGCTACATCTGCCAAACCTCCTCAGGGGTGTACCTTTTCAGACTCCAGCAACACGAGGGTGCTGACAACAGATGCCTCCTTAAAGGGCTGGGGTGCACATTGCCCAGGGCACCTGCACTCAAGGCTTGGGTCCCTTCGGGAGGCCACACAGCAGATCAACCTTTTAGAGCTGCGAGCAAGCCACTTAGCTCTGCAAACCTTCTGCCATGCTGTCTCTCTCAACAGTCTGTCCTAGTTCAGACGGACAATCAGGTAGCAATGTTCTATGTGAACAAACAAGGAGGCACAGGCTCCAGGCTCCTATGTCAGGAGGCACAGGACTTTTGCTCCTTTGCGGTCAAACAAGGCATGTTTCTCAAAGCAGTTTATCTACCTGGTCAGGAAAACTTCCTAGCAGACAAGCTAAGCAGGATTCTCCAGCCCCACGAATGACAGTTGAATCCATTGGTGGTCCAGCAGATCTTCCTCCGCTGGGGACTTCCATGCATCGATCTCTTTGCAAGTCCACTAAACCGTTAGCTGCCCAAGTTTTGCTCCAGACAGCCGCATCCTCTGAGGATGGCAGCAGATGCTTTTCTGATCACTTGGTCTACGGGCCTCCTGTATGCGTTTCCTCCCACGCCCCTGGTGGCCCGAACTCTGTTCAAGATCCTCCAGGACAAAGCCTCGGTGATTCCGGTAGCCCCCAGATGGTCGAGGCAACCGTGGTTTCCACTCCTCCTACAGTTAGCGGTGGAAGCCCCGTTCCCTCTGGGGCTGCAGCACGATCTCCTGTCTCAAGAGCAGGGTTCCCTTCTGCACCCCAATCTCAGGTCCCTCAATCTGATGGCCTGGCTGCTGAAAGGATAGTGCTAACTCCCTTACTTCTACCTAAGGAAGTTCAGGAGGTGGTCTTGGCCTCTAGGAGGCAGTCCACCAGAAAGTCCTAAGCCCTCAAGTGGTGTAGGTTTACATTATGGTGTGCTCAGCGCAATGAAGATCCTTTCTCTTGCCTTGTGCCAGTAGTACTGCAGTATCTACTTTACCTGTCAGACTTAGGCCTTAAGTCTAACTCTGTTCGGGTCCACCTCAGTGCTCTGTCAGCGCACCACTCACCGGTGGAGGGACAGTCTCTGTTGGTTCACCCTTTGGTCTCCAGATTTCTCAGAGGTCTGCTTCTGCTCAAGCCTCCGGTTCGTCCACCGGCGACTGAGTGGGACTTGAACGTGGTCTTGCAGCAACTGACTCGCCCACCGTTTGAGCCGATGGCTACTTGCTATTTGTGCTTCCTCTCGTGGAAAGCGCTCTTCCTGGTGGCTCTTACCTCGGCCAGACGTGTGAGTGAACTACAAGCTCTGGTTTCTGATAGACCGTACACGCGGTTCTATAGGAACAGGGTGGTCCTACGGACCTATCCCAAGTTCCTCCCAAAAGTGGTCTTCTCTTTCCACCTCAATCAGGAGGTGGTTCTTCCATCCTTTTTTCCCAGGCCCCATGCCAGCCGGGCTGAAACAGTCTTGCATACCCTGGACTGTAAGAGGGCGTTGTCCTTTTACATAGAACGTACGTGGGAGCATCGGAGGGCTACTCACCTTTTCGTCTCGTTTGACCCTAATAGGATGGGGTTACCTGTCTCCAAGCGTACCTTGTCCACTTGGGTGGCAGATTGCATTGCCTGGTCATACAGGGCAGCCGACCTCTCCTTGCAGGGTCGGGTCACGGCCCACCGTGTCAGGGCGAAGGCCGCATCAGTAGCTCATCTCCGCTCTGTTCCGTTGGCAGACATCTGTCGGGCCGCAGCTTGGTCTTCAAGCCAGACTTTTGCAGCCCATTACTGCCTGGAGAGAGAGTCCCGGCAGGACAGTGTTTTCGGCCAGGCGGTACTCCGTAATCTCTTTGAGGTTTAGACAACTCCTACCCTCCGTCCCTTGTGTTGGGCTACCGCATGGGGTGCGTTCTCAGAGAAAGTTCTTATCACGGATGCTGAGGCTCTTGAGAGGGAGCCAATTTTTCAGTTCTGGGTTCACGGTAGCCTAGAGCTGGGGAGTCCCATATGTGAGGACTGACTTCCTGCTTGGTCCTGGAGAAAGCGTAGTTACTCACCTGTAACAGGTGTTCTCCAGGAGCAGCAGGAATCAGTCCTCACAACCCTCCCTCCTCCCCTTGGAGTTGCAGTCATATACTTCATTTTGGTTTTTTGCTGTGTCTTAGCTATGTCATCAGACTGAGCAAGATGGCACCCTTGGGCGGGAAGGGGACCGTGCATGCGTGCTGCATTCCCAAAGGCTTTCTTTGAAAGCTGGGGAAATGCTCCGCAAGAGGGCTCCGTCGGCGCCGACGTCACCCATATGTGAAGACCGATTCCTGCTGCTCCTGGAGAACATCTGTTACAGGTGAGTAACTACGCTAAATTGCTTCAGGGAACTATTCGAACTAGTAAAAACCCTAACCAAAAAGCATCAAAACTACACAACTAACATACTGATTAACCCCCAGACAATGGCAAACCACCTTGCAACAAGATTAGAGCAAAGATTCTCTAACCATCTCCCCCCCCCCCTTCAGAGAATGTCACCTCACCCCTACCAAATAGCAAACCTTTCACCTCATCAATGTGAAACAAACCCTAGAAACAATAACCAAAATTAATACCACAGTGCCATACCTTGATCCATGTCCAGTCTCATGGATCAAAGTAGCGAAAACTGAATTAGCACCTTTTATTATGGAAATTGTTAATCACTCCATAACATCTGGTGCAGTGCCAACTGCACTAAAACACACTATTATTCGTCTCATTCTCAAAAACAGATCCCTTAACAAAGATGTCAGTACATCATATAGACCGATTGCTAGCATCCCATTCCTAGCAAAAATCATAGAAAAGGTTGTGTAAATCCAACTTCAGGACTTTATAGATAGCCATGCCCCTCTTGACGAATACCAATATGGGTTTCGCCCTTTACACGGAGTAGAAACATTACTCCTGGTACTATTTGATACTCTCCTTTGTGGCTTAGATAATGTAAACCAAGCATACCTCCTGGTGGTCCTAGACATCACCTCTGCTTTTGATAATGTAGATCACAACACCCTCCTAACAAGACTTGCACATTTAGGTATATCTGGAACAACCTTCAAATAGTTTAAATCCTACCTGTCCAACCGATCGCTATATGTGAAAGTTGATCAGGATCTCTCCTCCACCTTCCCTCGAGAACAGGGAATTCCACAAGGTTCTGCGCTCTCCGCCCTCCTGTTCAACATATACCTTCAACTTATATGTACGATCTTCAAGAAATACAATATAAACTACCACATCTACGCATACATTATCATGGTTTGCACATCCATCGACAAAAAACCCCACATACCAAAATATCATTAATTGCATAGAGGAAGCTAAATCCTGGCTAAAGGAAAATAATCTTCACGTAAATCTCAAAAAAACAGAGATCTTATTCGTAACAAGAAATCATAGCTTCACCCCTCCCACAACATTTAAACTTCATGACACAAATATCCCAATCAACGATGAGGTTAAATATCTAGGCATCGTAATTAATAAATCACTCTCGATGACAACGCAAATTAAACAAACGGCAATAAATGATAATTACACTTACCTGGTAATTGTAGTTCCTTGAGTTACGACAGTTCAGTCCTCTACCTCTGGGTTGTCAATCTCCTCCTGCAGCTAGGAGACTGGTTTGTCAGAATGATGACATCACTGGATATAGCTTACTTCACTCCCACTTGCTTCCCAGTGTAAACTATAACAAAGCAGACTCAAAGGAGCAACAAATAAGTAGCTAAAGACATTAAAACCACCATGCAAATAAAAGTACTCCTCCCCCCCGACAAGGCGTTCGTACGCTCTGCCCCATCATGGAGAAGGAAACCAAGCACAGCAAGAAAAGAAATACAGACTCACCTGTAAACATCTGCCGTGGACCCCCTAATCAGAAAAAACCTCTGACACATCCGGGTGGGAAGGAGGACTGAACTGTCATAACTCAAGGAACTACAATTACCAGGTAAGTGTAATTATCATTTCCTTATCGTTCCGCCAGTTCAGTCCTCTACCTCTGGGATGTACCAGAGCAGTGACTAACGGGAGGGACCCGTCCAGCCGGCAGATAAAACCGCCGCCCCGAAACGAGCATCCGAAGCGGCCGCCTCATCCAGCCGGTAATGCTTGCTGAACGTGTGCAGCAACGACCAAGTCGCAGCTCTGCAAATGTCCCCCGGTGGGACCAAGGCATGCTCCGCCCACGATGACGCCTGCGCCCTAGTAGAATGTGCTCTTAGCCCCACAGGCGCAGGGCGGCCGCGAAGCAAATAAGCGGACACAATCGCTTCCCTAATCCAGCGAGCTATGGAGGCCTTAGCCGCTGCCTCCCCTTTGCGCGCTCCTCCGAACAGAACAAATAAGCGGTCAGACTTACGAAACGGCTCCGTAACCCGCAAATACTGCCACAAAGTCCTCTTCACATCCAGGTGCCGAAGCTCTCGTCCCGAGACGTCACCCCTTACTGATCCCAAGACGGGCAAACACACAGCCTGGTTCACGTGAAAGGGAGACACCACCTTGGGTAAAAAGGATGGGACCGTACGCAAAAAAACCTTATCCGAAGAGAAGGACAAGAAAGGCTCTCGGCAAGACAAAGCTTGTAGCTCAGAAATTCTCCGCGCGGAACAAATAGCCACCAGAAAAACCGCCTTCAAAGTCAAATCCTTCACCGACGCCCGACATAACGGCTCAAAGGGAGGCTCGGCCAGAGCCGTGAGAACGAGGTTCAGGTCCCAAGGTGGAACGAACACGCGCCGCGCCGGGCGCAATCGAGAAGCCGCTCTAAGAAAGCGACGTACGTCAGGATGAGTCCCTAAAGACACGCCGTTGACCTTGCCCCGATAACAAGACAGGGCCGCCAGCTGAACACGCAAGGAACTGGCCGCCAGCCCCTTCTCAAAACCGGCCTGAAGAAACTCCAAGACCAGCGGGACCGAAGCAGAACCCGGCCGAACCAAACGCGGTGCGCACCAATCCTCAAAGATACGCCAGACCCGCACATACGCCAGAGAAGTGGAACGCTTCCGGGCTCGCAGTAAGGTCATGACCACCGCCGACGAATAACCTTTCTTTAGCAGCCGAGCCCTCTCAACGGCCAAACCGTAAGCGAGAATCGATCCACTTGCGGCATTAACAGGGGCCCCTGGAGCAGAAGATCCGCCCGCGGCGGTAACCGGCAAGGCTCCCCGTCCAGGAGACGAATGAGATCGGCGTACCAAGGACGCCTCGGCCAATCGGGCGCCACCAGTAACACTCGCCCGGCGTGTGCTCCTATCTTCTGAAGTACCCGGCCGATGAGCGCCCAGGGCGGGAAAACATACAGAAGACCGCCCGGCGGCCACTGACGAAGCAAAGCGTCGATCCCCTCCGACATGCGTTCCCGACGCCTGCTGAAAAAACGGCCCACTTTGGCCGACTGAAAGGTCGCCATGAGATCCATGACCGGCGTCCCCCAGCGGAAGACGATTTGACGGAAGATCTGGGGGTGAAGCTCCCACTCTCCGGCATCTACGTGCACTCTGCTGAGGAAGTCCGCGGTGACATTGTCCTTGCCGGCGATGTGTGCTGCCGAGATCGTGGTCAAGCGAGGCTCCACCCACGCAAACAACTTGTCGGCCTCGGCCTCCATTGCGGCACTCCCGGTGCCGCCCTGCCGGTTGATGTAAGCCACCGTCGCAGAGTTGTCGGACAGCACCTGCACCGGCCGGTCTCGGACAAGAGATTCGAACGCCTGAAGGCCCCGGAACACCGCTCGCAACTCCAAGCGATTGATCGCCCACGAGGCCTCCAGGGGAGACCAAAGGCCCTGCGCAAAGTAACCCCCGCAGTGGGCTCCCCAGCCCCCTAGACTGGCATCCGTCATCAATGGGAGCCAGTCCGGCTGCTCCAACGGCAGGCCGGCCGCCAGGGACGCCGGGGACAGCCACCACCGAAGGGACTGCTGAACGTTGCCCGGGCAAGGGAGACGCTTGACCAAAGAGTCCGTCTGATGCGACCAACGCCTGAGCAGCGCCCTCTGGAGAGGGCGCATATGGAACCGAGCCCAAGGTACCGCTTCGAGGGTCGCCGCCATGGTGCCCAGCACCTGGAGATAATCCCACGCCGATGGCGCCGGCACCGACAGGAACTGTCGCACCAGGGACCGCAAGCCCGCGGCCCGCTTGTGCGGTAGAAACACTCGCCCCTCCTTCGTATCAAACCTGACCCCCAAGTATTCGAGGTCCTGGGAAGGATCCAACCGGGTTTTGGTCGGGTTGATGACCCAACCCAGCTCCTGCAAGAACCGGACTACCCGGTCCATCACACGGAGGCTTTCCTCCGCAGACTTGGCCCGGATCAACCAGTCTTCTAGATAAGGGTGAACCAGGATCCCTTCCTTGCGCAACGCCGCCGCGACCACCACCATAATTTTGGTGAAGGTTCGCGGCGCAGTCGCCAAGCCGAACGGCAACGCACGAAACTGATAGTGACCCCAAGGAAGGGCGTTGCGCAGGAAGCGTTGGTGGGCGTCCCGAATGGGAATGTGCAAATACGCTTCTGAGAGGTCTAGAGACGTCAAGAATTCGCCTTGCCGCACCGCCACTATGACGGATCGCAACGTTTCCATCCGAAAGTGCGGCACCCGCAAGCACCGATTCACCCCTTTGAGGTCGAGGATGGGTCTGAGCTTGCCATCCTTCTTGGGCACCACAAAATAAATGGAGTAGCGACCCGTGCCGTAATCTGTCTTGGGCACCTCCACCACCGCGCCCAACCGAATGAGCCGTTGCACAGTTTCGCGAACTGCCGCCGTTTTCTTGGGACCCCGGCAAGGAGACAAGACGAAGGAGTCCCGTACGGGCCACGCCAACTCCAACGCGTAGCCGTGCTGAATAATCTCCAGCACCCATTGATCGGAGGTGATGAGGGTCCAGGCGGAAAGAAACTCCCGGAGCCTCCCGCCGATGGGAGTTTCCCCCGCCGGGACCCGCCTCGCCTCATTGAGCTTTACGCGTGGCGGATCCAGAGGTAGCCGAGAAGCCCCTGGACGCTCCCCGGAAGCCACGAAAGCCCTGGCCCCTCGCAGAGAAGCGCCCTCTCTGGAAGGCACCGGGACGCGGCGAGCGAAAGCGCCGAAAATCCCGAAACTGCCCCCCGACCGCCCTGGCCGGGCTTGGATTGCTTGGGCTTGTCCTCAGGCAGCCAACCCGCCTTAGACTCCCCAAGGTCTTTTACCAACTTATCCAAATCCTCACCAAACAGCAGCCCACCCTTAAAGGGAAGCTTGCTGAGACGGGACTTGGAGGAACTGTCCGCCGCCCAATTGCGGAGCCACAGGGACCGTCGGGCAGCCACCACTGATCCGGTGCTGTTGGCCAGAGCTCTAATCAAATCATAATGTACATCGGCGAGGAAGGCCGCTCCAGACTCTAAGCGATCCAACTCCATGATCTCCTCTGGCACCATGTGCGATGATTGTCGGAGCCTCTGCGCCCAGCGCAAACACGCTCGGGCCACCCATGCTCCGCAGACGGACGCCTGAAGCGAAATAGAGTCCGCTTCAAAGGCTTGCTTGAGCAGACCATCGACTTTACGGTCTTGGGCATCCTTCAAGGCCGCACTTCCTTCAACCGGAATCGTGGTTTTCTTTGTAACAGCGGAGACCACCGCGTCTATGCGCGGAGCACGGAATCGCTCCTTAGCCGAGTCCACTAAGGGATATAACCGGGCAAGCGTGCGAAGGCCTCGCAAGCCGGCTTCGGGCTTATCCCATTCATCTTGAATCATCTTCTCCACCACACGGTGCAAGGGAAACACCACCTGTGTTTGACGGACCGCCTGAATGACTGGGTCTTCCACTTCGTCCTCCGCCGCCGCCGGCAGAGTAAGGTTCAAGATTTGCAAGGTTTCCGCGATCAAGGCCGCCAACTCCTCCCTGCGGAACACTCTAATGATTTTTGACTGGTCCTCTGGCTGCGGTATCTCACCTTCCTCCAGGTCTTGTGAGCCCTCTTCCGGGTCCCATTCCGGATCGTCAGCGTCCGGCCAGACCCCCTCCGTCGGCTCGGACAGTTTCGCCCGCTTCGGAACTGGGGAGTCAGCGTCCAGCGCACCCTCCGCCACCAAAGGCGGAGGCTGGGCCGCCGGCGCCTCCGAGCACCCTCGCTTGCCCTGCTGTCGCAGGCAGAACGCCTTATGCATAAGGAGAACAAACTCCGGGCTAAAGCCGCCAAGGCTGGACTCTGGAACGGACTGCGGGAGCCCCGAGGGCCCTGGCCGTTCCTCCGAGTCCCCTTCTGGCACCAAAAGGCGCGTAGGGGCAGACTCCAGCACCACCGGGGGAACCTGCGTCTCCGGGACCTCAGGAGCTTCCATGGTGAGCTCCACCGCCGAAGAAAGGGCAACACAGCCTCTGCACACACCCGTGTCAGCCACAGTGCCCCTTCGAGTGCCACACACGAGGCACTGAGGACGGGCAGCCATAGGGAGAGCTAAACCAAGAACCGTTACTTATCTATGCTACTAAGTACTGAGCTAAGCCAGCTAGCAAACCCACTGACCAGGTACTTCAAACAGTATGGGGCTGTTCTGTCGTTGTCCCCGTAGTGCTGTTGCACAATAGTGACAGAGAGGGGAAGAGAAGAGTGCCCCTCCAGCCGCCGCCCCCCCCCGCGAGTCCGAGGGTCCTCCGACGCAACGGAGACACCCCCGAGGCGAAAGGAACCGCCAAAAATCAAAGAGAGAAAATAAAGAAAGAAAGAATGAAAGAAAGAAATAAAGAAAAACAAAACCGCTGAGGAAAAGAAAGGGGAAGCGGCTGCCACGCGGCTGCACCGGGGCTCCCAAGATGGCCGCCGCAACGCGATTACCAAAAAGGGCGCCAAAGCTCCTAGCTGTCAGAGCGGAGCGGCCCTACTCAGCGGCCGGGAGCCGAATCCAGACTTACCGCACCAGTCACTGCGCTCTGTCCCACGAGCGAGAGAGAGAAGCGGGAACCTGGGCCCATTCACCAGAGACCTTTGCTGGCAGTCAGGTCGTCAGCCGCGGAGCACAGAAACAGCAGCCCCGCGGTGCACAGCAAGCAAGAAGGACTCACCCCCGTAGCGTCAGGGGGGTGAGGCTTCCGGGCCAAACAGGTAAGGGGGAGAGGACCCGCAGGAGCCTGAGTCAAACCCCCAGAGGCAGGAAAGCCAAGGACCGACACAGGCAGGGTGCAGGAAAGCCTGTCCCTGCCTACTGAAGAGAAGCAGCCAGCCAAAGCCCCTGCTCAGACAGAACCGGTGCCTTGGGCTTTGCTTTTTTTTTTTTGGTTAAACACAGGAACCCCAAGAAACTACACCAGCTACACTAACACCCCTGGCTCCTTATCCATTCCTCCAAAGAGCCTCTCCTAAGGCTCGTCAAGTCCTCCTGCTGCAAGGAGACTGGTTACACTGGGAAGCAAGTGGGAGTGAAGCAGGCTATATCCAGTGATGTCATCATTCTGATAAACCAGTCTCCTAGCTGCAGGAGGAGATTGACAACCCAGAGGTAGAGGACTGAACTGGCGGAACGATAAGGAACTATATTTTACAAACTAAAGACAATTCAGCACCTCAGACCCCTCCTAGATACCCATGAATTTCGTACAGTAGTCCAGGCCCTCATCACACCTCACCTGGACTATTGTAATAGTATACTACAAGGACTGCCTAAAAAGAGCCTCCACACTCTCCAATTAGCCCAAAATGTTACTGTGAGGATCATATCCAAGGCAAGACTAACTGATCATATCTCCCCTATTCTCTACGAGCAACACTGGCTCCCAGTGGCCAGTAGAATAAAATACAAATCTTTAGTCGCCATATTCAAACTTATCAATAGCATATCCCCATCTTTTCTTACCATCAAGATACAAACTCAACCAGAAACAGAAGCAGGAGAAAAAGTAAGCTAAATCTACTAGCAATCCCAGCCTCATTCCCCAAAACAAAACAAAGCTACTAGTAATAGTCTTTTCCTATACTGCGCCTACACTTTGGAACTCCCTCCCAGACCTAATCAGATCAATAAAAGACCTTTAGGAATTCAGAAAAGAACTGAAAACACTGCTCTTTACTGAACATTATAGCAATTACTATATCAAACTCTCCTTTAACTATACAGTCATGCTACTCAGCAACTCAACTACCACCTAGCACGTCCTCCTAGGCTGAACTTCCCACTTAGCTACCTCTGTTCACTGCACATGTTCTGCATTCTATTATGTATATAGTTTTGCATTCGGTAACAAACCGTTATTGGTCACCTTTAGCCTATGGCCCGACACAGGCCGTGTTTTGCAACCTTCTTCAGGGACAGGCTAAACTAAAAACATAACAAATCATAAATAAATAACACCATAAGTAAAAACATAAATAAGTAAAATAACCATAAAAACACCAAGAGTGTTAAAAATTACATCAAATAGAAATAAATAAATAACGTATGTCCATAAATACACATAAAAGTATAAGAACTTATACCCTATACTTATTGCATATATCTGAGTTGATCTAAAAAACTAGACTAGCACAGTCAATAGAGGGGAACGTGATAATAAATAAATAAATACATTACTCATAAGACATTATCAAAAAATATAAAATATACAGTAAGAAATTTTGATGATAAACACATAAAAATATAAAAAACAAGGATAAGAGAATAGAAGCTTCCATAAAATTATACCTTAAATGGGGGTTCAAAGGTTGTATGGTATGTATTCATGTGCCCAAATTAAAATTACATATATATAACCTTAAAAAACATGCAAAGATAAGGGATATACAAAAAAACAAAGATCCAGTGGAATCAGGGGAAATAGAGAATCATCTCTCTCAACATGATCATCCCAAGTTGTTCTTTTAAAAAACGAACTGGACGAATGGTCATTCCCACATAGAGTTTCATAGATGGGCACAGTATTACGTAAATGACGTGACTCGTACTACAATTAGAAAAATCATCCAAACGAAATTCATGACCCTTAACCGGATGAACAAATCTACTTTTAATTGTGAGTGTATGGACGCATACTGAACATGCACCACACTGATAATGGCCTTTATGAGAGGATAAAAAGACCCTCTCAGTCAGTGCAGATGGAACAAGCATATTCTTTAAATTTGCATTACGTCTATGAGCAATAGTTAATTTCATATCCTGAAAAGGTGGCATAGTCTGAATTAGATACCAGTGCTTTCTTAATATTTTAGCAATACGGTGAGATTGGTAAGAGAACAAAAGGGGGCAGACAAAGCCTACATCGTTATTCTTTTTCTGTTGTTGCAATAACTTCTGACGTGGGCAACCTAAGACCCTATAGTATGCCCTCTTAATAGTATGTTGTGGATGGTGTCTGACTCCAAACCTATTAACCATAGAAAGTGCTTGCTCCTCAAAATCAGAATCTAAGGTGCATATTCTGCGTATCCTAAGAAATTGTCCTACTGGTAAATTATTCCTGAGTGATGCATTATGAAAGCTATTGTAATGAAGCAATTGATTCCTATCGGTAGATTTTCTAAAGAGAGTAGTGATAAACCCCGTATCAGTCTTTTTAATAAGCAGATCTAGAAACGCAATCTGTTTGTCATCAAAAGTGACCTGAAACCGTAGGTTTCCATCACAGGTATTAATCCAGATGTTAAACTCTTCCAAAAGTTCCTCAGTGCCATCCAACAGCATAAGAATATCATCTATATACCGTACCCATAACCTCATATTCTTTTTAAATGGATTGTCTTTGATATAAATCTGTTCAAAATTAAAAACATACAAGTTTGCAATATCGGGGGCCATGGATGACCCCATGGCCACACCCTTAACTTGCTTGTAAAATACTCCTTGAAAACAGAAATAATTCTCAATAAGAGCAAACCACGCTAAATCAATGAGAAATGCTGTGGGGAGCCGCCTGTGGCTCTGCCTATTCATCAAATATTGCTCAACTATACCTAATGCTTCTCTTTCAATTTACCCCCTTGCAGCTTCATGTTATGCCCTCTAATTTTACAGCTTCCCCGTCTTTGGAAGAGGTTTGTTCATTATTTCTCTTTAAGTATTTAAAGATCTGAATCATATCTCCCCTGTCCTTCCTCTCCTCCAGAGTGTACATATTTAGGTCTTCAAGTCTCTTCTCATAAGGCTTCTGACGCAGGCTCCAAATCATTTTGGTCGCCTTCCTCTGAACAGTTTCCAGTCTTTTTATATCCTTTGCAAAATATGGTCTCCAAAACTGAACACAGTATTCCAAGTGAGGCCTCACCAGTGACTTATACAGTGGCATTAGTACCTCTTCCTTTCTGCTGGTAATTCCTCTTTGTGTGCAACCCAACATCCTCCCAGCCTTTGCCACCGCCTTGTCTCACTGTTTTGCCACCTTGAGATCCGCAGAATCACGCCAAGGTCCTTCTGGTCCGTGCACACCAATCTCTCTCCCCCTATCGCGTACATTTGATGTGTTGAGCTAGAGAAGTGGATTATTTAATGGTACAGGAGTTGTAAATTTATTAGTACTAAATTTTTAACGGGTATAATTTTTAGTAGGTCCATCATTGATATTTTTTGAGTAAGAATATAACAGCGATAGTGCGGTTTCCAATCCTGCGGGGAATTGTGAAGATTACGCTGATCCCCACGAAAGATAGAGCACTTGAAGATTGATCCTACCTTTTTCCTTACAATGTAATTTCTAACATTAGGTATGCTGATATTGATATATGATTGCATATATTTTAGTGTAGTTTTTTTCATTTGTGTTATTAATAGAAACGGCATTTAATGAGATTATAAGGTTTGGAAGACTGACGTCCCAATTCACAGGTAGATGTACCCCATTTTTTGAAACATTTATGATATTTGCGTTGAGAAGGGTTTCTTCTTTTCCCCTGTTTTTCCACTTAATTCATGCAATATGAATACATATAATACCCTCCTTTTTTAAAAGAACAACTTGGGATGATCATGTTGAGAGAGATGATTCTCTGATTCTACTGGATCTTTGTTTTTTTGTATATCCCTTTGCATGTTTTTTAAGGTTATATATATGTAATTTTAATTTGGGCACATGAATACATACCATACAACCTTTGAACCCCTTTTTTTTTATTTAAATTTTATATTTATTGATCATTTCTAAAGAAAACAACAAATGACAATAATATATATATAGAAAACTTAGTCCACATCACGGGGAGAAAGAAATTACCACACACAAGCAGTAAACTAAAAGGAAAAAAAGGGCCTTTCGAGTGGGATATATGGTTTCTTCCAACTGCCCACATTGTGGACTAGAAAGTGCAAATTTGGGGCATATATTCTGGAGTTGTCCAGTGTCGGATAGATATTGGGAAAGCTGTACATAATTACATCAGCTCCATACTGGGGATCCAGATGAAAGCCAATCCCCAGGTGGCATTTCTGGGATTAGTGTCCAGGATGGATAGTGGTGAAAGAGATGGATAGAGGATTGGTGCTATTGATGGTGCGGCGCCTTCTCTTACGATACTGGAAACTACTGTAGTATCCAAAAAGAGAGTTGTGGGCAAGAGAAGTATGAATCTATTAATAATAGAACATGTAGGGGCACAGAAAAATGCAAGACTGGAGCACTTTTTTAACTGAATGAAACCTTATATTGATACGTTGTCTCCCAGAGATTGGGGTCACATCCTCAATATTTTGTAAATAAGGCTATATGCATAGAAGGCGGGGAGAAGCTCCCTTGTAGACTCCAGAGGACCAAAAGGGCGAGGTAGAAGGTAGGTTAGGGATGGGCTGGGGTAGTGGATCAGGAGGTAATGGAGAGAGTGCAGATACATGGCAGTTATTACTAAATTATGTGTATGAGGGGATGTTTGGATCTCAGGATTAGATCTTGGGGTATTCTGGAAGGTGTGCCTGGCAATAGCAGACCAATCTATGGGAAATAAACTCACAAATGGCGCAAAGAACAACCTATGTAAACAGGCTCGATGTTCTTGGGTAAAAGGTGACTTTAGTTAATGTGTATTGCTTTTGACTATCATTGCTACTCATTATGCGTGATGTTCATAGTGTTGTTTGAAATGGGAAGGTAACGTGCTTAATGAGATGGATAATTGATAGTTGGGCTGTCAGTATAAAAGTGGGGTTCGGGGGTGGCAAAGGAATAATGTACAATGTAATACAACAAATTGTACTATTGACTTTGTGCACTGAAGTTATGTTCCGAGATATGTGTACATGAGGTCTTATGAGGCGGAAGTTGTTTATGTTAATAAAGGGTTGAGCTATTAAAATAGGGGGGTGGGGTAGGGGGGATCAATAAATAAGGAAATTGGGAACACAAAAGAATCAATAAAACTAATGATATGGCTAGTCAATTAGGACAATCCACAATATGCGGCAAAATACTCACAAAAGTGCCTTATCTGGATTGAATAATGTAATATTGTATTTGAATGTGCCTATGTTATGAATGTTGTGAACCAATAAAAAATGATTGAACATAAAAAAAAATGTACCAAGTGTGCCAGTACTATTTCGTCCACTGATAAACATGGCTGCTGTCTAAAATGTTTGGGTCCTGAACGTGAACCCACCTCTTGTTCTTTGTGCCAGCAAATGACAGAGAGGCCTGAAGAACCGAGCCAGACAGTTTGGATCATTGTTCACCTTGGACTCTGTTTCAGTGACTTCCATTTCATCGAGGGCATCAACTTTTTCTCATGGGTTTCAGGCTCTTCCAAGTCCAAAACCAGAAGTAAGTCAAAATCTATGGCCATTTCCAAATCTTCGGCATCTAAGACTGATTCCTAAGCCAGGGAAAGGTCCCAGCATAAGCATCACGACTCCCCTAGAGGTACTTCCAATGTAGACCAGCCAGCCAAACAGCCCCGGCTGGAGGATCTGTCCTCAAAAGCACAAGTGGGGCTCTGGAATGCTCCCGAGGCATCGACCTCCAGAGAGCTACCAGTTCCACGTTCTGGGACGGTGGCTCAGAGTTCCCGTACGTGATTCCACCCAAACATCGGCCATCTCTCTAGACCAGCACATGTTAGGAATTTGGCAGCACTCCTGACAGCCTTGGTACTGATAACATCAAAAGCTTCAGGAGTGCAGGCTTAGGCACAGAGTCTACAGCCAGACATTTCTGGCCTGATGTCGGCCCTCAAACTGGCATCGTCTAAGCACCCGAGACAGATTCCTCCATTGGAACTGGTCAATGCCCCTGGTATCTAACAGACAGACTCTCTGCTCTGATATCTCTGAGTATATGTATCAGTATCGACCATCGATTTCCATGAAGCATTGAGGTCGAAACCAAGAATGCCAATACTTTGACTTCTTGCCAGACTCTGATTCAAGTTCTTCAGAATCTGATGGAGGGAGGGGTCACTCCATTCCCGAGAACTTCCTGACGTCCCTCAGACTCTTTGCCACCTCAGGAATGGTGTCGGTCCCCACCAGAAGATATGTCCCATATATGAAGACTACATTCCTGCTTGTTCCTGGAGATAGCGTAGTTACTCACCTGTAACAGGTGATCTCCTGGAACAGCAGGAATTTAGTCTTTACGACCCACTCTTCTCCCCTAGGAGTTATAGGGTTTCATTTATTCTCTTTTCTCAGCTACAAACTCGAGAGGGAGATGGGAAGGCAGGAAGGCAATTGCACAGGTGCAGTGGAGTGCTCCCAAAAGCTTTCCAATTGGATGCTGGGGAGCGCTCCCACACAGGCTCCATCGGTACTGACATCACCCATATGTGAAGACTAAATTTCTGCTGTTCCCAGAGATCATCTGTTATAGGTGAGTAACTATCCTTTCTTACCTGCCTTATGCTGCCTATCGACCTCGGCATCCTCAGCAGAGGCAGCAATGTCCTCGCCAACCCAAGAAACTCAAGGCTACTAAGCTTCTAAGCCTCAACCAGCTTCACAGGCACAGCCTGCACTTGTTTTTTGACTCCTTGCTAAAGAGCATTGCCAATCTGCCCCTGAAGGGCCCTCAACCCTTCCACATAGCAGGCAGACCACTGTGCCCACAGGTGGCACCTCATAACGTCAGAGCAATGGCACTCCAGATTGCCAAAAGGGGTTATCTACTTCATTTTGAAACTACCCTCCACCTGCTTCACAGGGGATCATCCCATACAACCCCTTCAAAGCACTCTCTTAAAAGAAGAGGTGACCACCCTGTTCTCCCAGAGTGCCATAAAAAGAGTTCCTTTTCCTCTAGAAATGTTGGGCTTCTACTCTCCATCCTTTCTCATTCCAAAGAAAACAGGAGGCTTCAGGCCCATCATGGATCTCAGAGACCTAAACAAGTTCGTGGTCCGAGAAAAATTCAAAATGATTTCTCTAGGAACTCTTCTACCATAGCTCCAGAGACACAATTGGCTGTGTTCTCTAGTCCTAAAAAAGGTGTACACACATTTACTGATACATCCCTTTCACAGACAGTATCTGCACTTCTTGTTTCAAGGAAACCATTATCAATGAGGGTGGAGTGGCCTAGTGGTTGTGGTAAGTTTCCTTGGGCCGGAGGGCCGGGGTTTTGAATCCCACTGGAGGACAGCAACCTCAGGTTGGAGGGACTGGGTTTTCTAGTCCCACAGGCTCTTCCAAGCCTTGATAAAGCCACTTAACCCTCCATTGCCTCAGGTACAAAATGTAGATTGTGAGCCCTTCGGGGACAAGAGAAATATAATACCATATCTGAGTGTACACCGTTTTGACCCAGTGAAAAAGCGGTATATAAGTATTTCTAAAAAATAAATAACAATAGAGAGTTCTCCCCTTCGGTCTAGCCTCTACGCAAGGGTCTTCACAAAATGCATGGCAGTCGTCGATGCCTACCTACGCAACTTGGGGGTATTTGTCTTTCCTTACTTGGACGATTGGCTGATCAGGAGGAGACTCCCCCGAGGAGGTAAAATTCTTCCTTCATCACACCATCACAGTGCTCCAACACCTGGGGTTCATCATAAACTTTCCAAAGTTCCACTTCCCTCCAACCCAATGTCTAGAGTTCGTTGGTGTGCTCTTAGACATTCGACAGGCCTGAGCTTTCCTCCCACAGGATGGCTGTGCCCACCTCAACCGAGCTGGCAAAAGGGGTACAACAGCAAAGCAGAACAGCAGCTCGAGAGATGCAAGACTATTAGGACACATGGCCTCCATGGCTCATGTCATCCCCTATGCTCAATTACACATGCGACAAGCGAAGGGTCAACTCAGAGATAGGATCTATATCACCCCTTAACTAATCATGTCGCTTCAGTGGTGGTGTCCCCCACGAAACCTACTCGTTGGGTCACCTCTTCAGATGCCTCCACCTCGATGCACCCTGATGACGGATGCTTCCAAATTGGGTTGGGGGGGGCGCATCTCCATGACCTGACCACACAGGTACTGTAGACATAACAGGAATCTGCCCTGCAGATCAACCTGTTAGAACTATGGGCACTGACAGATGCTATTTGGGTTTTTAAACCCCAACCTTAGGGGCAGCTGTTCTAGTCAGAACAGACAACCAGGTTGCTGTGTTCTATGTAAGCAAACATGGAGGAACGGGATCCTATCCCCTCTGTGAAGAAACGATTTGCCTATGGTCCTTTGCCATCTCTCACCGCATCCACCTCAGAGCGGTGTACCTCCTAGGCAAACTCAACATCCTAGCAGACAGGCTAGGTTGTATCCTTCATCCACACAAATGGACCTTGCATCGGGAGATGGCTACTCGGATCTTCCAAATGTGGGAACCCCACTCATAAATATTTTTGCCTCTCCACAAAATATACAGCTTCCGCTCTTCTGCTCCAGGGTTCTGTTACTGCACAGATAAGCCCAGGATGCCTTCCTTCTCCATTCGGGACAGGGACTGCTCTACGCATACCCTTCTATCCCCTTGATACCCCAAGACGCTGTACAGGCTCGTTGATTCTTATAGCCCCCTTTTGGCCCCGTCAACCGTGGTTTCCTCTGCTTCACCTTGCGCAGATTCAGCCACTCAACCTGGGATGTGCACCAGACCCTCCTCCTTCAGGAACACGAGACGCTTCTCCATCCCAATATTCACTCCCTATGCCTGACAGCATGGCTGCTGAAGGGCTAGTGCTGCCAACCTCAGCCTACCACAGGCGGATTCCACCAGGTGGTCGTATGCCTTTAAATGGGGTAGGTTTGTCCTCTGGTGCTCCCCAAAGGACATTGACTCCTTTTCTTGCCTGGTGGCGTCGCTTCTACAACATCTCCTACACTTATCCTTAACAGTTCTTAAAACTAACTCAGTGAGAGATCACCTTAGCGCCAATGAAGCCTCTCACAGAGCAGTGGATGGATAGTCTCTCTCCTCACACCCCCTAGTAGCACACTTCATGTGTTGGCTCCTGCTGTCCAAGCCACCCATTAAGCTGCCTTCATTGGCCTGGGATCTGTATGTGGTTCTTCTAAAGCCACCTTTCGAACCTTTAGTCACCACTTCAGTGGAGTTTCTATCTTGGAAGGTCATTTTCCTCATTGCTCTCACTTCAGCTCGCCGCATCAGCGAACTGCAGGCTCTAGTGGCAGATTCCCCCGTACTCTGTTCCACCACGACAAGGTGGTTCTGCATATCTTTCCACATTTTCTCCTGGTGATGTTTGTTCCTTCCATCAAACCAGTCAATAATCCTCCCAATTTTCTTCCCTAAACCACATATGTCTCAGGCTGAAACAGTACTACACACTTTAGACTGCAAGTGAGCACTGGCCTACTACTTGGATAGAACTAAAGATCAAAGAAAACCTTCTCACTTATTTGTTTCCTTTGATCCTAGTCACCTGGGCCTACTGGTGACGAAACGTACTCTTATCTAGATGGATAGCAGAATGCATTTCTTTTGCTTATGCACAGGCAGGACTTTCATTAAAGGGTCACGCGACTGCTCACAATGTGTAGGCTATGACAACATCCGTAGCTAACCTCTCTTCAGTAGCCGTTGAGGACATTTGCTGGGCAATTACCTGGTCCTTTTGCTGCACACTACTGTCTAGACGGACACTCCCATTGGGATGCTACTTTGGCCAAGTTATACTCCAGCACCTCTTTGGGAGTTAAACTCAACTGCTACCCACAGTCCCAGACTTCTGCAAGATACCAGACTATCACTGGGGGAGTATCACCACCTGGAATCAAATCCAAATGGCCCACAATTCTTCCAGACTCTTCGGCTACAAGTTTTTTGCCTCAGGGATTGCACTACTTTCCCTCCCATACTAGTCTGGTACCTAGAAGCTAGTGAGTCCCATATGTGAAGACTGCATTCCTGCTTGGTCCTGGAGATAGTGTAGTTACTCACCTATAACAGGTGTTCTCTGGGAACAGTAGGAATCAGTCTTTACAACCCGCCCTCCTCCCCTAGGAGTTGTAGGAAAGGTGGGAAGGCATGCAGGTGCTGTGGAATGCTCCCAAAGGCTTTCCTATTGGACGCTGGGGCGCATTCCTGCCCTGGCTCAGTCTGTGACGTTCACCCATATGTGAAGACTGATTCCTGCTGTTCCTGGAGATCACCTGTTTACAGGTGAGTAACTACACTTTATGCATACATCTCCATGTCGGCCATAGAAGATTTCTGTGTTTCATTCTGGATGGTGGTAACACAAAGTACAAAATCTTTCCATTTAGACTGGTGGTGGTTTGTCAAGAGTATTCACAAAATATCTGGCTACAGTGACATTACGTCTGCTGGAATTCTGCAAACAGAATTCAAACTTCTGTGTCAAAAGGTCTGAATTATGCAAAATTCTGCATTCTCTGGTGAAATAACAATGCATATTGTTTTTAGGTGATGCTTCATTTAAAATATAATACAGAAAAAAAAACATTTAAAAAGTGAAAAATTTTCAGTTGTGTGTAAAATTTCAGCCAGGAGTAAGTGAAGTGGCATCTCTTCACTGTGTATAGGGGATCTTTGCATTTCCCTTAGACTGGCTCATTCACAAGATAGTGACATGCAGGACCTTAACTAAAGTAGCTGGAGAGCTGAATAAGCATGAAGACAACTCAGTTACTGCAGTGCTTATACAAGATAAGAAGGTGGCACACCCCAAGCAAGAGATCACTTCAGGTCATAAGACAATCTGAGATTTAGGAATTTACCTGGAATCCCTTGCTGTTGTTAAGTGCCGTCGAGTCGGAGTCGACTCATGGCGACCCTCTAGATAGTTATCCTAAATTGTGTTCGGTCTTCAGTCAGGCGGCTCATTGTTGACAGACTGGTACCCGTAGCTGCTGTTATTGTATCGATCCATCTCATAGCTGGCCTTCCTCTTTTGCGTTGACCTTCTATCTTGCCAAGCATGATGTCTTTCTCTAATGATCTCTCTCTCCGCATGATGTGTCCAAAGTATGAAAGTCGAAGTCTTGTCATCTGAGCTTCTAAAGAAAGCTTAGGTTTGATCTCCTCTAGTACAGACTGGTTTGTTCTTCGGGCAGTCCATGGTATACACAGTATTCGCCGCCAGCACCTAATTCAAAGGCATCAGTTTTCTTCCTGTCTATCTTTTTCACTGTCCAGCTTTCACATCCATATGATGTTATTGAAAATACCATGGCTTGAACAAGTCGAATCTTTGTATGGAGAGAGACATCTCTGCTCTTGAGAATCTTATCTAGGTCTTTCATAGCCATTCTGCCAAGAGCAATGCGTCGTCTGATTTCTTGACTGCTTGTTGCTTCTTTATTGATAGTTGATCCAAGTAGGTTAAAGTTGTTCACGATTTCAATTTCTTCTCCTTCGACGATGGACCTGTTGATTATGCCAGTTGTCATGATCTTTGTCTTCTTTACATTAAGGTGCAGGCCCATTTTGAGACTATGTTCTTTGATTGTGAGAAGCAAATGTTTCAGATCATCTTCACTTTCAGCCAGTAATGTGGTATCATCAGCATAGTGAAGGTTGTTGATGAGTCTTTCACCAATCTTCACACCTCTGTTGTCTTCATACAATCCTGCTTCTCTGATGATTTGTTCTGCATATAAATTAAACAGGTAGGGGGAAAGTATGCAGCCTTGTCTTACACCTTTGCTTATTTTAAACTATTCTGTTTCTCCTTGTTCCGTTCGAACTGTTGCTTCTTGATCAATGTACAGATTGTGCAAGAGAACGATCAGGTGTTCTGGTATACCCATGCTTAATGTGGCCCAGAGTTTCTCATGGTTTACACAGTCAAAAGCTTTGCTATAGTCGATAAAGCACAAATAGATATCCTTTTGGTATTCTTTAGTCTTTTCAAGGATCCATCTCACATCCGCAATGATGTCTTTCGTTCCTTGCCCTTTTCTGAACCCTGCTTGCCCGTCAGGTAGTTCTTGTTCCAGGTATGATTGTAGTCTCTTTTGAATAATCTTCAGTAGAATCTTGCTGGCATGTGGGATCAGAGCGACTGTGCGATAATTTCCACAGTCAGTTGGATCACCTTTCTTTAGTATTGGTATAAACACAGATCTTTTCCAGTCAGTTGGCCATGATGCTGTCTTCCATATTTCTTGGCAGAGCCTTGTAAGTACGGTAACAGCTGCATCAGATTGCTGTAATACTTCTATGGGAATGCAATCAATGCCTGGTGCTTTGTTCTTTGATAAGGCTTTCAATGCTGCTTCAACTTCTTCTTTCATCACCAATGGTTCCAGATCATAAGGTACAGGTTGAAACGGCTGTTGATCCACTTGATCTTTATCATATAAAAACTCTGTATATTCCTTCCATCTTTTCTTGATGATCTCAGCATCATTCAACATAGACCCTTGAGCATCTTGTAACATTCCAATTCGAGGCTGGAACTTTTTCTTTAACTCTCGTAGCTTTAGGAAAGCTGATCTTGTTCTTCCTCTAATAGTTTCTTCTTCTATTTCCTTGCATGCGTCATTGTAGTACTTTTCCTTGTCCTGTCTTGCTGCAAGTTGGAAATCTCTGTTGAGTTCTGCGATTGTCTTTCTTTCTCCTCTGGCTTTAGCTTCTCTGCGTTTCTGGGCAATTTTCAGAGTTTCTTCCGTCATCCATTTTGGCCGTTTTTTCTTTTTTACCTTTTGTAGAGACTTCTCGCTTTCTTCCAACACAACCTTCTTGATGTCATTCCATATCTCTTCTGGAACTCTATCATTTGTATCTAAAGCAGCAAATTGATTTTGCGGGCAGTCTTTAAATTCCAGTGGTATATTCTCAAGGTCATATTTTGCTGCATTCATGAGTGGTTTGCTCTTTTTCAGCTTTAGCTTGAGTTTGCATACTACGGTAGTAGTTGATGATCTGTACCACAGTCGGCTCCAGGTTTTGTCTTTGTTGATGTTATAGAGCTTTTCCATCGTTGACTTCCACAGATGTCAATTTGATTTTTATACAATCCATTGGGTGAAGTCCATGTGTACAGTCGCCGCTTGTGTTGCTGGAAGAAAGTGTTTGAGATGAATAGATCGTTGGTCTTGCAGAATTCTATCAGTCTTTCTCCAGCTTCATTTCTGTTGCCAAATCCATATTTTCCAACTACTTTGTCTTCTTCTTTGTTGCCAACCTTTGTGTTCCAATCACCCATGACTATCAGGATATCCTGTTTGCATGTTCTGTCAATTTCAGCTTGTACTTGTTCATAGAACTCTTCAATTTCATTCTCTTCTGCAGCTGTTGTTGGGGCATATACTTGAATTATAGTTGTGTTGATAGGCATTCCTCGTAGACGAATAGAGATTAAGCGTTCGCTGACTGCATTGTATTTCATTACAGTTCTTGCAAGTTTCTTCTTTATTATAAATGCAACACCATTTCTACTTTGTCTTTCATTTCCAGCATAGTAGACCATGTGATCTTCTGATGCAAAGTGCCCGATGCCAGTCCATTTCAGTTCGCTGACACCCAACAGATCAAGTTGTACACGTTCCATTTCATTCTTGACCACCTCCAACTTCCCTTGGTTCATGCTTCGTACGTTCCATGTTCCAATGTGTAAGACATCTTTACAGCTTCTGACTCTCATTTCATGTGCAGCTACATCAGCAGTCAGACGTCCCGAGGGCTTTGATCCAACCACATCATAAATGCTGGCTTTACTCTGAAAAGTCTTCAGCTCTTCCCCAGTAGCTAGTTGAGTGCCTTCCAACCTGGGGGTCTCATCTTCCAGCACTACAGCACAATTTGTTTTGTTGTAACTATCCATTGGGTTTTCATGGCAAGATACAGAAGTAGATTGCCGGGCCTTTCTTCCGCGCAGTTTAAGTTTGGTGGTGTTGCCGTTGTCACAGAAATGTGATCCTCCGCCGTCAACACTATCCCATTCTGCTGCTGCCCAGATGGGTGGTTTGTCTTGGTCTGGCATCTCAGTTGAGACCTGTCCATCTTGGGAGACCCTGCCAGTAGTTAAACTACCGATAGTTTAGCCCTCAGCATCACTGATGCACACAAGCCCTCACAGAACCACAAGCTGCAAACCAAGTGAGGGAAATTATGCTTGCTAATTATGCTTAAAAGACACTTCACAAAATTCAATCTCTAGTTGAATCTATGCTACCTCCGGCAATGTGTATTTTCTGACATCTGATAAATGTGTTGGGATAAAAATAGGACCTGGAGTATTTCCCATGAACAAGCATTTGTTGACCTCCCAAAAGTTTCATCTCCATCTTGCATCAACCTAGCTCATTGTGTTTCCCATGTTCTTTCCAAAACTCTGTATCATCAAAGGGGAATATGTGCTACACATACTCAGCTTACAGGACTTATCATCAGAGGTCTCACAAAGCTTCAACATAAAGCATGAGAAATGCGCAAAACTACAGTGTAAAGAGGAAAGCCAACGCATGCGCAAACAATAAAAATGCTACAGGTGCGCATGTGTGTTGAGTTCAGATGCTCACATCTTATGCGCATAAGAATGACATCACGGCATATGTGCACTTAGGTGTGTATATCTGTGCATAAAATGCAAACTCAGTGTGTTGCAACAGTGCTGTAAAGGGAGGAAAAGGCATAAAAGTTCTGTGTGCACCGGAGGGGGAATGGTATTTATAGGGAACTTGCAAGCAAAGTGGCCATTTCTGCTGTTCATCGGTTGGACAGTTTGGAGAGAGGGAGCATGATTCCAGTTCAGGCAGTGAGATGGAACAGACCGGCAGCCAGGCAAAGCACATCTGCTCTGTGCACTTTTCTGAGGGAGGAGGAGGATCTGCTGTACCACCGTGTGTGTGCTGACTACCACAACCTACATATGGCAAAGATTGTGGCAGGGCAAAGGGCTAAATTGTGGGGGAAATAACTATGGAGGTGAGCTCACTGTGGGTGAAAGTACACATGGTCAAATAGTTAAAAGCACCGGTGGCATGATGTGCATTTTTCCGTTTAAAAAAAAAAAAGATAGCAATTGGCAAGTCACGGCATCAGACTGGGTGGGGGGGGGTGCCCTCCATGCACTGACCAGCTAACACCACTGGAGCAGCTGATCGTGACCACCTAATGGCCAGGGACAATCAATGGTATGCCTTGCTGTACAGACTCAGCAGATTCTGTTGCTCCCACCCCAGGGTCAGAAGTGCAAGCTGGTGAGTACATCTCTAGAAGTACCTGTGTATTTGGGTGGAAGGACTGGTGAGGGGCTGAAGATTGTGAAGCTGTCTCAATTATTAGCTGTCCCTTTTCCATTTGTTATAGTAGTGTCTGCTGCTGGGGGCTCTTTGGTGCCCTATTCCCCTGCTGGTGAGTACACCCCCAGCATTACCTTGGGAATCTTTGGGGGTTGGGGGAGTGAGAATTGTGCTGGGGCCATGTCACAAATCAGTTACTCACCAGTCCTATTTTATTCCAGTGACACACATTGTTAATGGCGAGGTTGCAAACATGGACTGTTCAGTCTGGTACTGAGCTGGGAGGAGACAAACACAGAGCTTCTAGCACCACCCCACATTCAAAAGTCAAGACAGCGACGGTAGACCCCCTGGAAGAGATGGCAGCTCAAGTGCTGACACGGCAGGAGGAGGAGACTGTTGCACTCCTGCGGGAAGCACAGCATACAGGGCAGGCAATACATGGCATAGAGCAGCCACTGAACAGTTTAGTCCGGGTGCAGCAGGGGCAGGGACTGCATCAGAGGAAGTTAATGGCCCTGCTTTCTGCTGGTCAGACCGAAAGGTCACATTGCTGGGCAAATAAAAGCTCTCGTAGATGTGCTCACCAATGAGCATCTGTGCCCAGTAAGTGGATGCAAGCTTTTGGAGTCCCGACCCTACTCTACTCATTGCTTTTTAAAAAGTCGTCTCTTGTCTTTCCTTCCTGCAGACTGTTCCCTCCTTGCCAGATCCAGCCATCAATCCATCGCGATTCCAGTGTCAGCTATTTGGTGTTGTGGGGGGGGGGGGAGGGTTGTTTTACACTTGTTTTATGTTTTCAGCTCTGCATAGAAAACAAATGGTTATGGTTATTCATTATTTGATATACAGCAATACTGTAGTGTGCTAGCTATGAATGGATGTATATTTTGGTTTCCTTTATTGCATTAAATATAGAAACATGATGGCAGTAAAAAGTCTGCCCTTCCATATCAACTACAATAGTCCCCTTTAGAGATCTTTGGTGTCCCATGCTTTTTTGAATTCAGATACTGTCCTCGACTCTACTACTTCCACTGGGAGACTATTCCACGCATCTACCACTCTTTCTGCAAAGAAATAGTACTACTTAATCTATCCTCTTTCACCCTCATCTTATGTTCCCTCGTAGCACAGCTTGCATTCAGTCGAAAGAGGCTCTCCTCTTGTGCATTTATGTCACGGAGGTATTTAAACATCTCCATCACATCTCCCCTATCCCGCCTTTCCTCTAATATATACATATTTATTTTATTTATTTATTTGTTTATTGAACAGCTCTTTTATACCGCTCCTTCCAGCGATTGGGGCGGTTTACATTAAGATTATTAAGATCTTTGTCCTCATATGCTTTATAACGAAGACCACTAACCATTTTCGTAGCCACTCCATCCTGTTTATAGTATTTTGAAGGTGTGATCTCCAGAATTGCACACAATACTCCAAATGAGGTCGCATCAGATACAGAGGCACTGTCGCTTCCTTTTTTTTTTTTTTTTTTTTTTTCTGCTAGCCATTCCTCTCCGTATGCATCCAAGCATCCTTCTGGCTTTCTCTGTCGACTTTTCTGTTTAGGCACTTTAAGATCATCAGAAAAATCAGGCCCAGGTCCTGCTCTTTTGTGGACAGAAGTACCTTACCCCTTACACTGTACAGCTCCTTTGTATTTTTGCAGCCCAGGTGCATGACCCTGCATTTTTTTAGTATTAAATCTCAGCTGCCAAATTCTTGACCATTCCTCAAACTTGGCTAGATCCCTCCTCGTGGTATCTATTCTTTCCTGGGTATCTACTGTATTGCAGATTTTGGTATCATCTGCAAACAAGCAAACCTTAACAGACAGCCCTTCTGTAGTATCACTAACAAAGATGTTGAAAAGAATCGGACCAAGGACAGATTCCTGCAACACATCACTGGTAACATCCTTCTTCTCAGAGTGAACTCCATCTACCTTTGCCCTTTGTCACTTCCCACTCAACCATTTTCTAACCCAGTCATTCACCATTCCTAGGGTACCCAGTTTATTAATAAGTTGCCTGTGTGGAATGGTGTCAAAGGCTTTACTGAAATCTAAGTACACCACATCTAGGGCTCTCCCTCAGTCCAACTCCCTGGTCACCCATTCAAAAAATCAATCAGATTTGTCTGACACAGTCTGCCTCTGGTAAACCCATGTTACCTCGGATCTTGCAATCCATTGGATTCCAGAAACCTCACTATTCTCTCTTTTAGTAGCATTTCCAATAATTCTCTCCCTACAGAGTTATCGATCTGGTGTTCTGTTGCATTTTGCATCTGCAAGAGAGATGATAGTAGCTGGATTGCTCCCACACACCATAATCACCCCCCCCCCCCCATTGTCACCCTTTTACCCATGCCCAACACCTTATTGTAGACCAGGGGTTCTTTACCCAGTCCTGGGCAGTCAGACATGTTTTCAGAATTATTGCTATGGATATGAGACAGATATGTACACATACTGGTCTGGCCTGAGGGATTGGGTTGAGAACTCCTCCACATAATGACTATGGATGGCATTGAGAAGTAGACTAGACAAATTTGTAACAGTAGAAAACAGTTTTTTATATAAAATTAATTATTTGCAAATGTACAGTGTAATAGGTAGAGGGGAGTGAGGGGGTAAGAAAAATGGCAAAAGAAAAAAAATCCAGGGGGAAGAGGATCACTGAGGAGGGGCCGGTAACCGCTGGGTAATTTTTTCTGTGGCCTCAGTGAGTCGGTTGAGCATATTGCCTATCGCCAGCAATTGTCCCTGGAGGTCCTCCAGCATGTTGTGGACCCCCTCTTATGCCATAACAGCCAGTTGCAGCCCAGAAGGGGGATGATGCAGTATGTTGCTCCCTGTGATTCCCTTCTTCCTGGATTGGTGGGGATTGTAGTGGCAGGAGAAGCAAGCAGGATAACCCCTAGCTGTGGGGGTGGGGTGGGGCAAGGGGGTGAATCAGATAACTCTTGGCTGTGGAGGTGGGGCTTCAGGCTGTGGTTGCTGTGGCTACAGGTGGTATGGGGATCCCAGTTACTTCTCATCTGGACTGGGCTTTGCCAAAAGAAAAGAAAAGCACATCTCAGCCAGACAAAAAGCAGTGTGCAAGATAGAAACTGGACTGAGTGCTATAGCCTCTTCAACTTATGATGCAGCGACATCTCTCACTCACATCGCACCTATTCCATGAGTTCTCTATCCTGCTGCAGCTTGCAGGCCTTTTTCCTGAAGTCCTCAGTCTGAAAGACAAGAACATAACATCTCTTAGCAGCAGCAGCACATGCAGACCGAACCAACCCATAGACTGCTCTAGTAACCCACCTCAAAAAAAAAAATGCCTACGTGGTAGCCTACATCCCTGCTGCACGCACCTTCCTGGGGAGTACAGCCTCTTCATTGAAAGTGGAGCAGAATTGCCTTCAGGACTGCCGCCGCATACGGTAGTTGCTGCTCCTCTCTGGCCTTGGAAAGAATTGCTTCTCATTGGCCACAATAAATGTGGCCAACAATTCTATATCCTCCTGGAAGAAACTTGGCTTCTGCCCAGAAGGTGCTGCTGGTGCCACCATTTTGCTTGTCAGAAGCGGTTCTGTTCTCATGCATGTGTAACATACGTGTACATGTGTGTTCCGTGCATGCGCACTGCGAGCATGTGTTCTGTGCACCTGTGATCAGCATGCATATGAATGTACAGAACATGGAAGGGGGGGCTGTGGAACAGGAAAGAGGGGCCTACAGATATGGCATATTCATATGCGGTTAACATGCCCATGGGTAGCTGCATGTATTTTCATATGCGCATGTTCCGCAGGCGTACACATGGAATCAAAACGGAGACTTTGTAGAAGTGGGGTAGTGTATGGACCTTAATGGCAAAGACAGTAACAGCTTGATGGTGCCCACTCCAATAATAAACACTATTCTCGCCCAAAAATATTTTATTAAATCACACCAAGGAGACAGATCAGGAAATGGAGAATGATAAAATCAGTCACAAAAGTAAGTCCTGTATAACCTTTTTTGAATCATTCCCCCTTGTGGCATCTAATCGAGCCGAGGCACAGATGAGAGGTTCTGGTGGCAGATCAAGAGCTATGTCGCCTAACATGCTGCAATTCAAGGCCATGTTATGCAGCGTGCAGCACACTGCGACAGTGTCCCCAGCCTTGTCAGGTGCATACTGCAATGCCCCATCCCCCCCAGAATGGTCCCGACAACTGAAGCAACTCTTGAGGACCCCAAATGTGTGCTCTGACACCCAACGTAGTGATGTGTGCCTCATTGTAGCACCTTGCCGCAGGTGTGCGCAGCAACAGCAGAGGAGTCAGCAACCACAACTTATACTCATATCTGGCATCCCCTGTGCATTAAAATGAAACAAAACAGTTTATATAATAGTACAATATATAAAAGTATGTTCCTTATCGTCCCTCCAGTCTAGTCCCAAACCCCTGGGTTTAGCACCTCCTCCAGCAGCTTTGGAGACTGAAAAACGTCATCCTTGTGATGATACTGGTACAAATCCCCCAGGGACCGCCTCCTGACTCCAGTTCTCTGTCTCCAAGCAACTGGAGGATGGTGAGCCTAGAGATCGGGGCTCACTTGAACAACTAAGGAAAGACTTAGCAAGATTTTAGTAGAAATAGTTAAAGACTATTAAAGATTAAAGATAAAATGGCTTGAAAAGTGTGGAATGAGAGCTGTGCTGAGGTGCGCCCTCCCCCCCCCCCCCCCCCGATATTCTCTCTCCCTCCTTATTGTATTTAACGGAGCGGAGGAGAAGACGGAGCAAGAGACTACATCGGGGAAGGAAGATTGTAAGGGGACAGGGCTCCGACTCCCGAACCCACAGTTTGGGTGAGGAGTCGGCAGCAGAAGCTATGGAGCAGGCTAGCAGTTTTCTTATCTGCAGCACGCTGACAGGCAGATACTTTAAAAAAAAAAAAAAGAGTTAAAGTTTAAATTTAAGGTTTTATTGTGTTTCTCTCTGCGGAGATCAACAGAGCTTCACTTGGGAAAGTAGCTGTTGGTGCAGAGTGCTCAGCTGACGTTAAGGGCTGGGTTGCAGTAAAAAGGATGCCTTCTTGGCCACAGTGCTTGGTGTGTGGGGCTAGAAGAGGAGCAGTTTCTGAGATGGGGGGTGTAGAGGGTGCGTCCAGGAAGCAGCCTCTATGGAGCAGGTGTTGGAAGGTGCTGGTGACAGTCAGAAAGGCCCTGCTGGAGCCCTACCGGAGCCTGTTTCTTCCTCGGTGCCATCTGTAGAACCAGTAGCGGGACCGTCTTCTGATCCCGATTTTTCTTCGTCTCCCGGACTGTTGCCGGGAGGCTTAGCAGCAATGTTTTCTCCAGATTTTGTGTGTCTGCTTCAGCAGGCCTTTGGGGGGGGGGTGTAGAGAGGGATGGCAGCTAGTTCCGCGGAAGGGGAACCATGCGGAAAGCGTCCATGAACCCCACAAGGATTGGGGGACACTGGATTTCTGTCTAAGAGGCCTAGGACAGTGAAGGAACAGCCAGACCAGTCTGTGACATCGGAGGGACTCCATTCGGAAGATGGCGAGCCAGATGTAGAGTTAGAGGACGAGTTAGAGGAAGGAGAGCTTACTGAGCAGGAAGACCAGGCTAGGGTGGTGCGCGTTTTTCATCGCAACGAGTTGCCGGCACTCGTTACTGAGACCCTGAAAGCTCTTAATATGCCATCGGCAGGGCCGGCAGAGGATTCCACCTTAGAAGACCCGTTATTGCAGGCCATGCGAAAGACTCAAAATGCCTTTCCGGTACACAGAGTGGTACGGGGAGATGATTCAAGAGAAGTGGGACATGCCTGAGGCAGCTCTTAAAGGGTCAAGGGTATTGGCCCGCCTTTATCCCTTGGTTGACCAGGACCGGGAGGAGTTTGTCTCCGAAGGTAGATGCAGCAGTCTCGGCGGTGACAAAGAAAACCACCATTCTGGTGGAAGGTAGTGCTGCTCTCAAGGTTTCCCAGGATAGGAAGTTAGATACGTTGTTGAAACAAGTTTTTGACGTCAATGCCTTGTCCATTCAAGCTTCTATTTGTGGAGCATGGGTGGCGAGAGCCTGTCTACGCTGGTCTCAGCAGATTCAGGGGGAACAGATGGAAGAGGCAGCCAGGGAAGCGTCTAGACTAGAATCCGGGGCTGCGTATCTGGCAGATATTCATTATGACCTTATTCGTGGATTGTCAAAAAGTATGGCATCGGTTATAGCGGCAAGACGGTATCTTTGGCTGCGCAATTGGGCGGCGGATGGTTCCTCCAAAACAAGGCTTGGTAAACTACTTTTCAGAGGTAAACTACTTTTTGGAGAAAACTTAGATAAGTTAGTAAAGGATCTAGGGGAGTCCAAGGGCAGAAAACTGCCTGAGGACAAGCAGAAGCAAGGGCACCCAGCATCGGCAGCCAAGAATCAGCAACGGGAGTTTCGCCGTTTCCGTTCTCCAAGGTTCAGTCAATTTCAAAGAGGACGTTTCCCCTATAGGAATCAGGGGTTTCGAGGTTTTCGAGGAGCAGGCAGAAGATTTGGGTCCTCTACTTCCTCGAACTTAGAATGTCACAATGAAGAGAAGAGGACCCCAGGTAGGGCAGGTACCCGTGGGAGGTCAGTTATGTGACTTCTCCCCTGCCTGGGTCCAAATCACGTCAGATTAGTGGGTGTTAGAGGTTATTCGAGAAGGATATGCTCTGGAATTTCAACGCCTGGTGGTCGACTCTTACGTTCAGTCCCCATGCAAGGCGTGGGTCAAGTTAGATGCGGTGCGAGAGACCTTAGACAGGCTACTGAAGCTCAATGCTGTGGTGCCAGTTCCTTCAGACCAGTATGATTTCGGTCGGTACTCCATATACTTTGTAGTGCCAAAGAAGGAAGGGTCCTATTGACCGATTCTGGATCTCAAAAGGGTAAATCATTGTCTCCGAGTGGCTCATTTTTATATGGACACTCTGAGATCAGTTATCGTAGCAGTACGAGACGGAGAGTTTCTCACTTCTCTGGATTTATCAGAAGCTTATCTACATATTCCAATTCGACCGGAACATCAGAGGTTTCTCAGATTTGCAGTCCCGATGGGACATTTTCAATTCCAAGCGTTACCTTTTGGACTGGCAACGGCCCCACGGATTTTCACAAAGGTGATGGTGGTAGTAGCGGCAGCATTGCGAAAGGAGGTAGTATTAGTTCACCCTTATTTGGACGATTGGTTAATTTGAACAAAGTCCAGGAGCGAGAGCGAGGTGGCGACAACCAGAGTAGTGGAGTTTCTACAGAGTCTCGGTTGGGTAGTCAACATGTCAAAGAGCAAATTAAATCCGTCGCAGAGCCTAGAATATCTGGGTGCTCGATTTGATACAAGCGTAGGAAACGTTTTTCTGCCGCAACTGAGGGCAAAAAGTTTGAGAAAAGTAGTCTGCAAGTTTCTGGAAAAGAAAGGCGCCTATGGCATGGCATTATCTACAGCTGCTAGAGACCATGGCTGCAACGCTCGAGTTAGTGCCGTGGACAAGGGCACATATGCGACCATTGCAGAGGGCATTGCTCAGAAGGTGGTCACATCAGGAGGATCCGCTGTCCCAGAAGCTACCCTGTCCGCCAGAGACACACCAGGCTCTTCAGTGGTGGTTATGTCCAGGGGGTCTGGAAGAGGGAATGCCCTTGGAGTCTCCTCCCTGGATACCCTTAATGACCGATGCGAGCCTACTAGGCTGGGGAGCACACTTTTGAAGGAAGTTTCGCTCAAGGACAGTGGAACAAGCTCGAATGGGTTTGGTCAATCAACAGGTTGGAGTTGAGAGTGGTAACGCTGGCACTTCGAGCTTTTCAACCGTGTCTACAGGGGAAGGCGATTCGGGTGATCTCCAGGAACAAGCAGGAATGTAGTCCTCACATATGGTATCATCGGTACCAACGGAGCCTGCGCGGGAACGCTCCCCAGTGTCCAATAGGAACGCTTTTGGGAGCATCCCTCAGCACATGCGCGCTGCCTTCCCGCCTTTCCAACTGTCCCTCCTCAGTTCTTCGTTTTCCACGGAGCTGACAGGATCTGTTCCCTGTCACTGTAGAAAATTCCGTCTTTAAATTTCTTTTCTTGTGGTCGCGTTGCCTACCGCACAACGCCTACCGGTACTGCCGGTTCTTTTTCTTTTCATTAAAAAAAAAAAAAAACCTACTAACTTTAGACTCTTTCTTTTCAGAAACTTTTCTCTTTGGTGCTAGGTGCCATTTTGGACATTAGGCCCCATATTCCTAAATCATGGAAAAGCCAACTAGTGGTTTTAAAAAATGTACTAAGTGTGGCGGTACCATTTCCGTCACTGACACCCATGATTGGTGTCTGAAATGTTTAGGACTTGAACATTCTCAAACTGAATGTCTCTCCTGCATGGAGATGACTAAAAGAGGAAGACAGAACCGGGCCACAAAGCTCGGTATCCTCTTTTCTTCAGATGCCAGATCCATTGCATCGACATCGTCAAGGGCTTCTTCTTCCTCCCATGGATCTCAGGTAACTAAACACAAAAGCCGGTCCTCAAAGGGTAGCTATCCTGCTAAGCATCGAGAGGCCATTGGCATTGCCCTTGAGGGAACCACAACGGCAAAACAGCCCCGGCGGGAGGCTTCGGCTTCCAAAGCATTGATGGGGCTTCAGGATGTTCTCGAGGCCTCAACCTCGCAAGAATTACCTGTGCCATGCTCAGGGGTTCCGGCCATTTTTACTGGTACCGACACCCAGGCATCGGCAGCATCGATAGACCAGAGGTTCCTCACTATCGAGCGCAGCATCGCAGCTCTTCTTTCAGCTGCGGTACCGGTGGTCCCACGAGCACCGGTACCGACATCGACGCCGGTACCGGCCCCAGTGGGAATTCTTCCCATGCCATCTCTGGCTGGAATTGACAAAGCGGTACCGGGTCACCTCGGTACCGACTTCGATCGGTACCGGGATCGTGCTTTGCAAGAGCATCGGGGTCAGGAATACTTATATTCCTCTGATTCCAAAGACTCTGACAATTCTGCTGGCACTAGAGGGTTTCTCTTAGAAGATCCCTCTTCTCCCCAACGCAGAATGTCACTTCCAGAGGACATATCATTTCAGGATTTCATCCGTGATATGGCCAAGGGTCTTTCAATCGCAGTGGCTCCTGAAGACGAACCCAGAGCAAAGGAATTGGAAATTCTCCAATATCCTAAAGCTCCTAAGGAGGCAGCCACTCTTCCTATTCATGAAATTCTGCATACCTGTGTCCCTGGAAGACGAGGCCGAGCAGCTGTTCGATTGGGCCGAAGTACATCTGCTGGCTTTGTCGGCGGCGGATGTGGCAGGAGTAGACAATATGGAGGCCGATTTTTTTGAGTCAGGTCAGGGTGGACCCAGGAGAGTGGGTTCTCCATCCGGAGGTGTTTGAGATGGTGGTGCGACATTGGGGAACACCAGTAATAGATTTGATTGCGACCTTTGAGTCGGCAAAAGCAACCGATTCTTCAGCAGAAGACGGGAAAGAATATCGGAAGGATTAGATGCGCTCATTCAGAGATGGCCAGAAGACCAACACCTATACGTGTTTCCACCCAGGGTGTTACTAGGTCGAGTGCTACAACGCATAGAAGTGCACAAAGGTCCGGTGATATTGATTGCACCAGAGTGGCCATGGCGTCCCTGGTATGCAGCTCTGATAAGGCTCTTAGTGGAGCGACCTTGGCATCTACTGAATCGCAGGGATCTATTATTGCAAGGGCCCCTGCTCTTCCCTCAGGTGGATCGGTTCTCGCTTACGGCTTGGCTCTTGAAAGGGCGAGGTTAACAGTGAGATGTTACTGTACAGCGGTGATTTCCACTTTGTTGAAAGCGAGATGGAGGTCTGCTTCATTGGCGTATGTTCGTATCTGGCGTATATTTGAAGCGTGGTGTGAGGATAAGGTGGAGGCCTTGAGAGCTTTGATCCGGAGGTATTGTCCTTTTTACAGGATGGCTTTGAGAAGGACTTGGCTGCAGCATCCTTAAGAGTGCAGCTAGCGGCGCTATCCTGTTACAGAGGAAAGATAAAAGGCGAGGCGCTGGGCGTGCATCCAGATATTAAGCGTTTTTTGAGGGCGGTGGCTCTTTTGAGACCACCATGTAGACCAACGGTTCCGACGTGGGATCTGCAATTAGTGCTGGAAGCATTGGTACGCAAGCTATTTGAACCTTTATCGAAGGCATCAATAAAGGACTTGACTCTCAAAGTGATATTTCTGGTAGCTATATGCTCTGCTTGACGAATTTCAGAATTGCAGGCTCTGTCGTGCTGAAAGCCTTTTCTCCTTTTACGAGAGGAAAGTGGTATTGAGGCTGGTACCATCTTTTTTTGCCCAAAGTGCCATTGGTTTTTCATGTAAATCAGGAGATTTCGTTGCCGGTTTTTGAAGAAGATAGGGAGAGTTTTTCCAGAGTGAAATTGCATCTCTTAGATGTTCGTAGGGTGTTAAAGAAGTATCTTCGGAGGACAGCGGGATTCCGCAAGACGGATAGGCTATTTGTCCTGTTTGGGGGGCCAAGGAGAGGAGAAGCAGTGTCAAAAGCCTCTATTGCTAGGTGGCTCAAGGACTCTATTGCGTCAGCGTGCATTTTGAAGGGAAAAGTAGTGCCTGACTGGCTTAGAGCTCATTCCACTAGGGCGCAGGTGGCGGCGTGGGCCGAGTGCAGTTTGGTTCAGACTATTGACGTTTGTAGAGCAGCTACTTGGTCCTCTTTAAATTCTTTTGTCAAACATTACCGTCTGGATGATCAAGCGGACAACGATACCCGTTTTGGATCAGCAGTGCTTCAGGCTGGTCTAGCAGGGCCCTCCCGTTGAATTTATTACTGCTGTTATATCCCCAGAGGTTCGGGACTAGACTGGAGGGACGATAAGGAAGGTGAAATTAGACGTACCTGCTAATTGTTGTTCCTTGAGGAACTCCAGTCTAGTCCCGCATCCCTCCCTGGTAGTTTCTTTTGGACTATTGTCTGAAGCGAAGAGATTCATTTTTCAGGACAGGCTAGAGAAACAGCTGTGCGGGTTGCGATCCGTAAGGGGAGGTTCATAGATGGGGATTCTGCTGGGGTCAACATCCTCGGTAAAAAGGGGGACGGTGGACCTGGGCTTATACATAAGTACTTGATTTTCCTCATACTCAGTTAATGTAGAAAGTTAATGTACAAGTTAGTTACAAGTTGATTATAATGTTTACTACTTAATTGTTGCTCCGGTGAGTCTGCTTTTCAGTAGATTACTGGAGTCAGGAGGCAGTCCCTGGGGGATTTGTACCAGTGTCATCACAAGAATGACGTTTCTCAGTCTCCAAAGCTGCTGGAGGAGGTGCTATACCCAGAGGTTCGGGACTAGACTGGAGTTCCTCAAGGAACAACAATTAGCAGGTAAGTCTAATTTCACCATATATAATATGCAGAAACTTACAGCTGTCCCCCCCTCCCCAAAGTTCCAATATACCTATGTGACATTTACCCAGGAGCCAACTTTCACCATACTTTCCCTCTGCAGTGTTACTGGCTGAGTTGGAGAAGATATGGTTCTCCAGGACCAAGCAGGAAGTCAGTCCTCACTTATGGGTGACGTCGGCGCCGACGGAGCCCTCGCGGAGCAATTTTCCCCAGCTTTCAAGGAAAGCCTTTGGGAATTGCAGCGCGCATGCGCGGTCGTCTTCCCGCCCGAAGGTGCCATCTTAGCCAGTCTTCTTTTTTCCGCGGAGCCCTACAGACGTCCCCGTCTTGTCCCCGCGAAAAAGTTGATTTTCCTCTTTATTTTATACTTTTTTCTTTCGGTTCGACGCCGATCGTTTTCCCGCCCGGACTCGCGACGCCGGTCTCGAGTCCTCTTCCGTTTTTTCGGTTTTTCTGACTTAGTCAGCTTTCGTTTTCGTTTTCCCTGGCAGCCCGGTCCTTTGACCTCGCAGGGGCCCTTTTTCCCCCGATGGCTGCCAGTGGCTTTAAGCGGTGTGGTCGGTGTGACCGAAATATGTCACTAACCGACACACACGACTTTTGCCTCCGCTGCCTGGGCCCGGATCATGAGGAACTGATCTGTGGGCCCTGCAGCAAACTGTCCTCGAAGGCGTTGAGAAGTCGGCGGCATCAGCGCGAGAGAATCTTCGCTGACCCCAGCCGTACCCGGACCTCGTCGGAGGCCTCCGTGTCGAAAGGCTCCAGCTCGGACCGTCGCCGGAGCTCCTCCGACCGGGGTTCTCCCTCCGGGGACCATCGTCGGAAGGAAAAACCCGCGAGGGCGGCGTCGGTGGACGCTCCTGGCTCCGCGAGGGCCAGGTCGCATAGCCCCGACAGCCGCCCCGGGTCCTTGGAGAAGGAACACCTCCCGAAGCGACCTCGCCTGGAGTCGGAGATGCCTGCCCGGGTAAGTCCTGTAGTCCTTCTGGACTCGCCTCCGCGACAGCCGATGTCGGGCCCGACGCCGTCGGGGCCCGAGTCGGGGGCTGCTGGGTCACCTGAGCTCGGACTCAGGTTGACGGCCTTGGAGAGCAGACTGTCTGCCTTCATGGACCAGCAGCGGGCACTGCTCGCTGGCTTCGCTGGCGTCGCTGCCCCGACCGCCGGGACGTCGACGTCCAAGTCGACCCCGGAGACTGAGCCGATCCTCGAGTCGATGAGAACTCGAGTCGATCCTCGGTCGAGGTCGCCCTCGGCCTCCCGTTCGGGACCGAGGTCGCCGACGCCGACTCCCTCGGCGTCGGGGCGGCTGGCGCCGCACCCTGCCCGGGCCGACCCCACTGAGTCCTCGTCGGAGTTGGTCTGGGAGTCTGAGGAGGAAGAGTCACCTGATTCTTTCCGGACTCGGTGTGTCCCATCGGACTCTCCGGAGTCCGAGCCTTGGAAGCAGTCCCCCCCGGAGGATGCCCGGTTCTCGGACTTCGTTAGGGATGTGGCCAAGGCTTTGGCCTTCCCTGCGGATCCCGAGGAGGAGCCTCGAGCCGAAGAGCTCGACGCCCTCCAGTATGACTCTCCCGCGAGGGAACACTTTACTGTGCCGGTTCCTCCTATGCTGGAACGACTACTCTTCCGCATGTGGGAGAGTCCGGCCTCCTCGCCGGTCCTGAGCAAGCGGGTCGATTCTATCTATCGAGTCCGCAAGAGCCCTGGCTTTCAAAAGGCACAGCTGCCACACCATTCCATGGTAGTGGAATCGGCCATGCATCGTCTTAAGAGCCAGAAGATGCACTCCTCGGTGCCTCCTGGAAGGGAGGCCCGTAACCTGGATGGCCTTGGCAAGAAGTGCTTCCAGGGCTCTATGCTCGCCTGTCGTGTCCAGACTTACCAGCTCTACATGGGCATGTATCTCCGGGATCTGGCTAAAGAGCTAGCCGGATTCTCCGCTGGTCTCTCCGAGGAGCCCTTGCGGAGGTTCCTAGCCTTGTCCACGGGTATTCGGGAATGCTCAAAGTTCATGTCCCGAGCAGCCTATGATGGCTTTGAAGCCTCGGCTCGAGTGGCCGCAGCCGGCATCGGTGCCCGCCGACAGGCTTGGCTTCAGTCGTCCGACCTTGAGCCCTGGGTACAGGGCAAGTTGGTCGATGTCCCCTGCCGAGGCGAAAACCTCTTTGGCAAGCCCATGGCGGAAAAGGCTGCACAAATTGAGACTGAGACTCTCACCAGGACCAGGCTTTCTAGGAAGACCTCCGCCCCTTCCCTGAAAAAGAAGGGCTCGGGAAAAAAGTCCTTTTACCCGAGGAAGGCAGCTGCCTACAAACAATACCCCCATTATCAGGCCCCTGCAGCTCCCCAACAGGGCCAGCAGGCCAAGGGACGGGGTAACGGGTCCCGTAGGCAGCAAGCCCCCAAGCCTGCACCACCAGCCCCTGCTCAGCAGGGTGGGGGTTTTTGACTCGCTCAGCATAGCCTCTCCCCCCCCGCTGGTTCCCCCCAGCACCGGAGGCCGGCTGGTTCACTTCGCCCACAGGTGGTCCAGCATCACCGCAGATGCCTGGGTGCTTCAGGTCGTCGTGCGAGAGGGCTACCTTCTCCACTTCCACCAGGTCCCTCCCTCCTATTTTCCGGGAGAGCCTCCGCGCCCCCCTCTGCACAGGGAGTTGCTCCTTCAGGAGTTAGCAGGTCTTCTGCAGGAACAGGCGGTGGAACCGGTGCCACACCACCTGAGAGGTCAAGGCTTCTATTCAAGGTATTTTCTGATACCAAAGAGAACAGGAGGCCTCAGACCCATCCTGGACTTGCGCAACCTCAACAAGTTCCTTGTGCGGGAGAAGTTCAGAATGCTTACCCTTGGAATCCTTCTGCCCTACCTCCAGCAGGGAGATTGGCTATGCTCCTTGGATCTAAAGGATGCCTACACGCACATCCTCATCCACCCAAGCCACCGCCAATACCTAAGGTTTGTGGTGGCAGGAAATCATTACCAGTACAGAGTACTGCCCTTTGGCCTGTCCTCCGCACCGCGAGTCTTCACAAAATGCCTCGCGGTCGTGGCGGCCCATCTCCGGCTTCGCGGCCTCTTTGTCTTTCCGTACCTCGACGACTGGCTCATCAGAGCAGCGTCCGCTCAGGAGGTCACCCACGCCACGTGCCGCACGGTGACTCTGCTGCAGCACTTGGGCTTTGTCATAAACTTCGCAAAGTCCACTTTGCTCCCCTCACAGGATCTCGAGTTCATCGGCGCAAGGCTGCACACCCCTCAGGCGCGAGCGTACCTACCGCTCGACAGGGCTCAGCGGCTCATGGACCTAGCCGACCGCTTTCGCAGCCAGCCCCTGGTCTCCGCCAGGCGCTTCCTGAGACTGCTCGGCCATATGGCTTCCACCGTCCATGTGACCCCCAATGCCCGCCTGAATATGCGGTCTGCTCAATGGTGTCTCCGCCGGCAGTGGCGACAAGCCACAGGCGGCCTAGCAGACCTGGTGCGCGTCTCCGAGCCGCTGGTCTCGTCTATCCGGTGGTGGCTCCGGCAGCCGAACCTGGTATTAGGAATGCCTTTCCAGTCACCTCAGCCGACCCGGGTGCTGACCACCGATGCATCCCTCCTGGGCTGGGGAGCCCATTGCCACGAGGCACGTACTCAGGGCCTCTGGACCAAGTGGGAGTCTGCTCAGCAGATCAACTTCCTGGAGCTCAGGGCGATCCGCCTAGCTCTCAAGGCCTTCTCCCACCTGACCTCCCAACAGTCCGTCCTTGTCCAGACGGACAATCAAGTTGCCATGTTCTACGTGAACAAGCAGGGGGGCACGGGCTCCTTCCTCCTCTGCCGGGAGGCACAGAAGCTCTGCTCTTGGGCCGTCAGTCGCGGCATTCTCCTCAAGGCAGTTTATCTCCCGGGCCAAGAAAATTGCCTGGCGGACAAACTCAGCAGGGTCCTCCAGCCGCACGAGTGGCGTCTGGATCCCTTGGTCGTTCAGAAGCTCTTCCTCAGGTGGGGCCTCCCCACGGTGGATCTCTTTGCCAGTCCTCGCAACCGGCAACTTCCTCGCTTCTGCTCTCGTCAGCCTCACCCCCTTCGGGTTGCGGCGGACGCCTTTCTGATCTCATGGTCGGGGAGCCTTCTGTACGCTTTCCCTCCCATTCCGTTAGTCTCTCGGACTCTTTTCAAGGTTCTCCGAGACAAAGCCTTCATGATCCTGGTGGCCCCTCGCTGGCCCAGGCAGCCGTGGTTTCCGCTCCTGCTGCAACTGGCGGTGGAGGATCCAATCCCTCTGGGGGCGCAACCGGATCTCCTCACCCAGGATCAGGGGTCCCTACTGCACCCCAACCTCAGGTCTCTCAACCTCATGGCCTGGCTGCTGAGAGGGTAGTCCTTGCTCCCCTTCTCCTGCCGGCGGAGGTGGAGGAGGTCGTCTTGGCTTCGCGACGGCCTTCTACCCGCAAATGCTACGCCCTTAAATGGCGTCGCTTTGCAGTCTGGTGTACCGAACAGTCTCAGGATCCCTTCTCCTGCCCGGTGTCGGTGATCTTGCAGTACTTGCTACACCTCTCTAATCTAGGACTTAAGTCCAACTCCGTCAAAGTTCACCTCAGTGCTCTTTCGGCACATCATGTGCCGGTGGACGGTAGACCTCTCTCCAGCGACCCTCTCGTAGCGAGGTTTCTCCGAGGTCTCCTTCTACTTAAACCACCTCTGCGCCCGCCAGCGCCGAACTGGGACCTGAATGTGGTTTTGCAGCGGATCACCTGTCCGCCTTTTGAACCCATGGCTACATGTTCTCTCCGTTTTCTGTCTTGGAAAACACTGTTCTTGGTAGCCCTCACTTCCGCTAGGCGCGTAAGTGAGTTGCAGGCCCTCGTGTCTGATCCCCCCTACACTAGGTTCTACAAGAATAGGGTAGTCCTACGGACTCACCCTAAGTTTCTGCCTAAAGTGGTCTCCCCTTTTCACATCAATCAGGAGGTGGTACTTCCAACCTTCTTTCCCAGACCACACTCCAGCCGAGCTGAGACGGTCCTCCATACCCTGGACTGTAGAAGGGCATTGAACTTCTACCTTGACCGTACGCGGGAGCACCGTGAAGCTGCTCAGCTTTTTGTGTCTTTTGACCCCAATAAATTGGGACTCCCGGTCTCCAAGCGTACTCTGTCCATTTGGGTTGCGGACTGTATCTCTTGGGCTTATGGGGCAGCCGGACTCGCCTTAGAAAGTCGAGTCACGGCTCATTGTGTTCGGGCAAAGGCCACGTCAGTGGCTTACCTCCGCTCTGTTCCGCTGGCAGACATCTGCCGGGCCGCTACTTGGTCTTCGAGCCAGACTTTTGCGGTCCATTACTGTCTCGAGAGGGAGTCCCGTAGGGACAGTGCTTTCGGACAGGCAGTCCTCCGTAATCTCTTTGAGGTCTGAGCAACTCCTACCCTCCATCCCGGATGTGGGCTACCGGTGGGTGATAATTCAGCGAAGATTCTTTCCTTCTGTGCTGCTGAGCTAGAGGGAGCTCATTTTTGTGCTTAGGGTCTCCGGTAGCCTTGAGCTTGGGAGTCCCATAAGTGAGGACTGACTTCCTGCTTGGTCCTGGAGAAAGCGTAGTTACTCACCTGTAACAGGTGTTCTCCAGGAGCAGCAGGAATCAGTCCTCACTACCCTCCCTCCTCCCCTTGGAGTTGCAATCGTCTGCTTATGTTCTTTTTGCAAATTTTTATGCTGTCTTTTTTAGCTATGTCATCTGACTGGCTAAGATGGCACCTTCGGGCGGGAAGACGACCGCGCATGCGCGCTGCAATTCCCAAAGGCTTTCCTTGAAAGCTGGGGAAAATTGCTCCGCGAGGGCTCCGTCGGCGCCGACGTCACCCATAAGTGAGGACTGATTCCTGCTGCTCCTGGAGAACACCTGTTACAGGTGAGTAACTACGCTGAATTGACAGCTGCCTAGGAACTTTGAGAACACGTTCAAGATCTTCATGTGTGCGTCACACACCACTAGAACATTTATGGAATGGAAGCCTTTCCTGTTCCAGAATGCCATTTCTCTGTCTGAGGGGGTGTTAGAGCAACATGGGTGCAGTCTCTTGCTCCCATCATGTTTGTCACTCATGCAATATTAAAAAGGGTCTCCTTCAACACCTGCCATTCTGCCTGCTGCTCTGGGTACCAGATATGATCCCCGATCCAATTTTTCAAGGCCCTGTGACACCTGCTTAAAATGCCTGGAAAATGATGTTTGAGTGGCCTGTGGAATGAGCCAATCAATGTTTTGGAATGATCCAGTGTCCAAAAAAAATTAGGTAGTCAGTAAGCTATGGTATGGCATGCCAATGAGCAGTAACTGGATTGATATCTTTAATTTCTTCATACAAGGACAAAATGGCTTATATGCCTCTCTGGGGGTCCATCCAGTGCTGCCTTTGTTCAGAATAGGTGCCATCTGCAGGGCTTCATGATGAGAGGTTGAGCCTGTACCCTCCTCATCCTCATCTCTCATGCCTTCTTGCCCTACATTCCCTTGCATGTCTCTGTTGCTCAGGTCTCTGTTCTTCCCTTTTCTTTGGCTAGCTCTTCCAAGCAGCAAAGCTACTAAAGGATAAGAAGCAAAAGACATTTCTTCTTGAATGCCGAACCTTTGCTTATATGCTGAAAGATACACACCAAAGGTGTTCATGCTGACAGTAACAGTTCACAACATACAATCTGAAATAGTCTGTGTCTACACTTGCAAGAATTTTACGTCACTTCAGACCAGGTATACAGATAATGGCGCTCTTGAACTTTACACCTGGCTGAGTAATCCTGGATGTGTTTCTCTGCATTGGGCACAGACCTTAACATTTAATTTTAATACACACAGCTCATTTGTGTATCAGTTTAATATGCTTGGCCTTATGTACACATACCTAAAGCATGCGCCAATCTCATCTCCAGGAACAAGCAGGAATGTACCCTTCACATATGGGTGACAGTACAGAAGGAGTCCACGTGGGAATGTTCCACAGCGTCGAATTGGAAAGCCTTTGGGAGCACTCCTCTGTGACTTCCTTCCCAACTCCCTCTCTTCAGTTCTTCGTTTTCCGTGGAGCCAGCAAGAAGCAAATCCTGTCACTGCAGAAAAATCTCTTTTTGTGGATAGAGCCTCTGCCTTCTTGTCGACACTGGCACCGTCTAGGGCATAGCTGGTTCCTTTATTTCTTTTCTTTATTAATTCTTTAAAAAAAAAAAAAAACTACTTGGGCGTCGACACCATTTTAGGCCTTCAGCCTAACGTACTCTTCACACTGGAGAGTATGGAGAAACCAACTAGTGGTTTCAAAAAATGTTCCAATTGTGCCAGCACCATTTAGGCAACTAACACACATTACTGGTATTTAAAATGCCTCGGCCCAGACCACCAGCCAAAAGACTGTTCCCTCTGTCCTAAATTTACAGGGAGAGGCCTGCGAAACAGGGCTTCTAAATTTGGAGCATTCTTTGCTTGGGACGTGGTATCAATGGCGTCCACTTTGTCGAGGGCTTCATCATTCTCTGATGGATCTCAAGTATCTTCAAAGTCCAAGCATAAGGCCGCATCGAAATCTGATGGCACCATCAATGGAAGATCTCGCTCAAAGTACAGAGACCCCTCTGAGGCAGATCAGAGTGGAGGAGTGGCCTAGTGGTTGGGGCAAGGTACTTCAGGCCGGAAGGTCGGGGGTTCAAATCCCACTAGAGGACAGCAACCTTGGGCCGGAAGGACTGGGGTTTCTAATCCCACAGGTGCTCCTTGTGGTCTTGGGCAAGCCACTTAACCCTCCATAGCCCATGTTCCCTGTAAAATAGTTATTTCCAAGTTATAATGCCCTGTTCAATGTAATTTCAGTTTGTTCAATGTAAACCGCACTGATGCAGAATAGCGCGTTATATAAGAGAATGTAAATAAAATAAATAAATAAATAAATAAATCAGCCTGCTAAACAGCCCAGGCAGGAGGCCTTGTCCTCCAAGGCCATCAAGGGGGCCCTAGGATGCTCCCGAGGCCTCGACCTCTGGAGAGCTACTGGTGACATGTTCCTGGACAGTAGCGCACATACCCATTACAGATACCCAGTGCTCCTTGTGGTCTTGGGCAAGCCACTTAACCCTCCATAGCCCATGTTCCCTGTAAAATAGTTCTCTGTGTGCTGTGCTTTCCTGTCTAATCAATGTGTTTATACCTCAAAAATATCCTGTCATGATTTGACAATTTCCAATCTGTAATCAAAAACCGCTGCTGATCGCTGGAAGTAGCGGTATACAAATGTATACTAAATAAATAAATAAATAAATAAAATACCCAGGCATCTGTGACCTCGATAGACCCGCACTTACAGGCCATGAAGCACAGCTTGGCAGCCCCCCTCACAGCCTCGGTACCAATAAAACCCTTGGCTACAGGCGCTACCCTGTCGATACCACTTACAGTACAGACATCAACACCGGTTCTGGCCACAGCATCAGGGTTGCTGCAAATGGCATAGACATTGCTCCCACCTATGCCCTTCCTTTGAAACTCATACCGGTGCCAAGCCCAAGCGGTTACCGAAGCTGATACCGTGGAGCATCAGTACTGATATATAGCTTTGGGACACCAAGATAGTCTGTACTTCGAGTCCTCCGATTCAGACTCCCCAATTTCGGATGTGGAATCACTCAATTTCTGGGGACCCCGGGACCTACCTTCGGACCCTTCCCTGCCTCAGAGCGCCACATGTCGCCTCCAGAAGACATGTCCTTCCAGGAATTTATTCGGGACCTAGCCAAGGGTGTCTCTATCATTGTGACATCAGAAAAGGGAGCCAAGAGCAGAGGAACTAGAGATCCTCCAATACCCAACAGCACCCAAGAAGGCAGTCACCTTACTGGTGCACTGCATTCTTCATGACCTTAGGCTCTGAATGTCGGAGATGCCTCTCACGGTCTCGCCTCAGAGTTGATGACTTGATATTTTGTACCAGAGTGTCCCACCTTCGAAAAGCCACAGCTTCCCCACCACTCCATGGTGATGGAATCGGCAATGCGCCGAATTAAAAGATCGAAGACTCATTCTTATCCTACAGGTAGAGAATCGAGAACTCTCAATGCCTTTGAGCGTTGATGCTTTCAAGCATCCATGCTCTCAGCTAGGATTAACTCCTATATCTTCTATATAAGAATGTTCCTGAAGGAGGTCTCCAGGGATCTCGAGGCCTTTGCCCCTCTCCTCCCAGATGACAAGAGGGCAGATTATCTCGTCCTAGTTAAGCATGGCCCAAATGTGTCGAAGTTTGTCAATAGAGCTACCTTCAATGCTTTTGAATGCACAAGCAGTGCCTCAGCAATATGCATCGGTGCAAGTCAATTTGCATGGCTTCAGGCTTCAGATCTTGAACAGTGGGTCCAAGATAAGCTGGGCAAACATACCTTACATAGGGGAAAATCTCTTTGGCAAAAACTGGCAAGATAAGGCTGTCAATTAGTCATAAAATACTACTTTAAAGAGACTGTCCAGAGTAACAGCTGACCCTGCTAGGAAAAAAGACTCCTGAAAAGAAGTCTTTCTACAACAAGAAGAAATTCTTCTCTTCCTATTCGTCTCTCCGGGCCAGTCCAGAACAGATGGGTAGTCAAATCTCCCTCCTCTAGCAGCTGAGGACGGAATACTGATTCTTGTTGCTAGGTTACCCATCTCTCCCCTGGTAACAGAAGACAGTCTTATTGTCCTCAGCAGCTGAGATGGATGTGTGGAGATTTAGCTCCCCACCTGTAACCTGTTAGCATTATTTCTCTTTTTTATTTTCTGGAAGAGTTCACACTGAAGAATCAGTGCTTTACCCTAGCAGGGTATCTAGGCACTTTGCTATTGATTATACTGACTGTTTTTCTGTGGCAGCGTCAGTGTCAGTTGGCCGGGTAAACAGCTCAGAGAATGGGACAGAGCCTGTCTCCTCTTCTCTGCTAGGGGTGCTCGGGAGGAGCGGTTCTGGGAGCCCCAGCTACTGTCTCTCTCCTCGGAGTCTGTTCACTTACCGGATCGCTGGCAGCGGTTCCTTGTGGAGTAGGGAGCACTTCAGCCTAACCGGCATATAATTCAGGTATTGCTTGTGAAGTTTTTACTCAGCGCGCAACTGCTCCGGGGGCTGTTCGCTCGGTCCGCGGTATGCAGGAGAGCAAAGGTGATTCGCAGCATCAGTTTTTAACGCTGCAGCCGTCAGGAGAAAGCGCGGGAACGGCAGCCATCTTAGGAGGGCCTTCCGTTTCAGCAACTCCTCTTCCTAAGGCAGGCAAACGCAAGGCGAAGTCTCGTCATGGCGCAGAAGGTACTGCACAGCCTGTGCTGCCAGCGGTTTCAGAAGCGCTTGATCCTCTGCTTTCAGCAGAGTTTATTCTAGCGTTTCATAGAGCTTATTTAATGAAGAAAGCTCAGGCTTCTCTGCCACTTTTGTCAGACTTTCCACAGCTGGCTCAGACAGGGGTCTCTAGCCGGTCTGATCCCGGAGAAGGGGTTGCCTCTTTGTCAGCATTTAAAGAGTCTAAATTAGATACCATTTCTCTGGGAGCTGAGGCTTTAGGGCCTGAAGAAGGGGAGCTTCTCTCAGAGCAGGGTTTGGACTCCTGGCCCGCAGACTTAGAGGAAGGAGAGTTAGGTCCTGGGGATGATCCCAATATTTTTAGAGTTTTTAGGAAAGAGGAGTTGCCAGCCCTGATTGCGCAGTCCCTTACAGCTCGTTCCTCCGGTAGTTCAACAGGAACCTTTGGAGGATCCCTTGTTGCAGGGTTTCAAAACCGAACAGAGATGTTTTCCTCTACATAGGGTGATCAAACAGATGATAGAATCTGAATGGGAATGTCCTGAGGCTTCCTTGAGAGGGGCTAGGGCTATGGCACGGTTGTATCCTTTGCCCCAGGAGGAGAGAGAACTCCTTCGTATGCCTAAGGTAGATGCTCTGGTTTTGGCGGTCACCAAGAAAACTACCATACCCGTAGAGGGGGCTACGGCCCTTAAAGATATGCAAGATCGTCGGTTAGAGGGGCTGTTGAAACAGGCCTTTGATGCCAGTGCTCTGGCGCTACAAGCGTCCGTCTGTGGGGCATATGTGTCCAGAGCTGCGATTCGGTGGGGTCAGCTGGCCTCTAGTCCGAAGGATGAAGTGTCTCCTTCTGGGGAGGGGGCGAAGCTGGAATCGGCGGCGGCGTATTTGGCGGATGCCTTTTACGATTTGATTCGCATTTCCGTGAAGGCTATGGCTTCCATGGTTGCCGCTCGTCGCTTTCTTTGGTTATGGAATTGGGCGGCGGATTCCTCCTCCAAGGCCCGTCTCAGTAAACTCCCATATAAAGGTAAGCTTCTTTTTGGGGGAGGCGCTAGAGAAAATTGTTAACGATTTAGGGGACTCCAAAGGAGGGCGTTTGCCCGAGGACCGTTCTAAATCAGCTAAGCAAGGCTCCTTTATTAGGGGTCAAGGGCGTGAGTTTCGCCGTTTTCGGGGAGCCCGCTTTGCTCCCTATCAGCGAGGTCGCTTTCTGTCCCGGGGGCAGTCCTTTCGGGGCGCTAGAGGCGGCAGTAGAGGCTACTTTGGAGCTCCTCCAGCTTCCCTTAAAAAGCCGCAATGAAGCGAGGCCAGCCCAAGCGGAGCTTCCAGTAGGAGGTCGGTTACAGGAGTTTCTTTCCGCTTGGGTCGCCATTACTACCGACAAGTGGGTACTGCAGATTATTCGCGAGGGATATGCTCTCGAGTTCAATTGTCATCTAGCCGACGCATTCGTTTTCTCTCCGTGCGGTCCGCTCGCCAAGCGGAGGGCGATCCACGACACGTTGCAGCGGTTGTTGTTGCAACTCCGCGCCATGGTTCCAGTTCCGTTAGGCCAGTGCGGCTTCGGTCGATACTCGATTTATTTTGTGGTACCCAAAAAGGAAGGCTCTTTTCGGCCCATTTTGAATTTAAAGCACGTGAACCGCTGTTTGCGTGTCTCTCACTTTCGAATGGAAACATTGAGATCGGTGATCCGTTCAGTAAGGCCGGGGGAGTTCCTCTCCTCCATAGACTTGACGGAGGCCTATCTGCATATTCCTATCAAACCAGATCATCAGCAATTTCTTCGATTCGCGGTTCCCATGGGTCATTTTCAGTTTCGGGCCTTGCCGTTCGGTCTCACGACAGCGCTGCGCACTTTCACCAAGGTGGTGGTGGTGGTGGCGGCGGCTCTGCGCAGGGACGGCATTCAGGTTCACCCTTATCTGGACGACTGGTTGATTCGAGCGGCTTCACGAGAGGAGTCACTGAGAGCGACCGCTCGGGTAATTTCCTGTTTGGAGAGTCTCGGATGGGTTGTGAATCAGGCCAAAGGTCATCTGGAGCCGGTACAACAGCTGACTTATCTCGGGGCCTTCTTCAACACGGACCAAGGTCTGGTTTTATTACCTCCAGACCGGGTTCGGAAGCTTCTCGCTCACGTGTCGAGTTTCTTGCTTGCACGGGCGCCGACAGCTTGGAAGTACTTGCAGTTACTGGGGCTAATGGCGGCGGCTTTGGATTTGGTACCGTGGGCCAGAGCGCACATGCGGCCGCTCCAACAGGCTCTACTTTCGCGATGGTCTCCGCAACGTCATCCCCTTTCTCGTCGCTTGAGCTGTCCCGATCATGTCAGGGTCAGTCTTCAGTGGTGGTTGGTTCCGGAACATCTTCAGGCGGGGGTTCCCCTAGCGCTGCCGGACTGGGTTTTGGTAACTACCGATGCCAGTCTGTCCGGTTGGGGAGCACATTGTTTGACTCACATAGCGCAGGGCTCTTGGACAGCGGAAGAGAGTCTGTGGTCCATCAATCGCCTGGAACTGAGAACGGTACATCTGGCGCTGTTAGCATTTGCAAGTCTTCTGGAGGGGAAGCCGGTGCGCATCTTCTCCGACAACTTAGTGACGGTCTCATACATAAATCGCCAAGGCGGGACAGGCAGTCTTCTTCTTCTGGAGGAGAGTCAGCGCTTGTTTCACTGGGCGGAATTGCACCTCACGGCGCTTTCGGCAGCTCATGTGGCAGGAAAGGACAATGTACAAGCGGACTATCTCAGTCGACATGTCCTCGATCCAGGAGAGTGGGAGCTCAATGCCGAAGTGTTTCACGAGCTCAAAGTACATTGGGGTCAACCGGTAGTGGACCTGATGGCAACTCTGGGCAATGCAAAGGCGGCTCGCTTTTACAGCAGGCGCAGGGAGCATATGTCAGAGGGTCTCGACGGTCTAGTTCAGCCCTGGCCGTTGGGGCAACTTCTGTATGTGTTTCCTCTGTGGCCCTTGGTGGGCCGAGTCGTTCAGCGAACCGTTCAGCACGAGGGTCTGCTGATTCTTATTGCTCCAGATTGGCCCAGGTGCCCTTGGTATGCCGATCTAATGCGCCTCCTTGTGGCTCCACCGTGGAGGTTGCCCGCTCGGGCCGACTTACTGCATCAGGGGCCCGTTTGGATGCCCCAGGCGGATCAATTCTTGCTTACGGCATGGCTCTTGAAAGGCGGCGGTTGCGCTGCAAAGGCTATTCAGAATCAGTAATCAACACCTTGTTGCAGTCACGTCGACAGTCCACATCGTTGGCGTACATTCGTGTGTGGCGCGTTTTTGAGGCGTGGTGTGCAGAACGCCGTTTGAGGGCTCGCCTGTCTTCCATTCCAGATATTCTCGCGTTTCTTCAATGCGGGTTTGAGAAAGGTCTTGCTCTGAGCACCTTAAAGGTGCAATTAGCGGCCCTGGCAGTTTTTCGAGGGCCGGTTCGTGGACTACGTCTTTCGTTACATCCGGATGTACTACGTTTTCTTAGAGTGGCTAAGCAACTTCGGCCTCCGTTTCGGCAAGTTATTCCTCCTTGGGATTTGAACCTGGTGTTAGGGGTCTTGACAGAGTCTCCCTTTGAGCCTCGTTCCTCAGGTTCGCTGCGGGAGTTATCCTGGAAGACGGCTTTTTTGGTGGCCTTGTGTTCTGCTAGGCGCATTTCAGATCTTCGTGCCGTCCGCCCTTTCTTCAGTTTTCTGCGGAAAAAGTGGTCTTGCGTCCGGTACCGTCCTTTCTACCTAAAGTGCTGTCTGCATTTCATGTGAATCAACCGGTCTCGCTACCCACCTTCGTGGATTCGGGGGAAGGTTCTTTCGATCGTTCTCTGCGGAAATTGGATATGGGGCGAGTGCTCCGTAGATATCTTCGGGAGACCGAGCCGTTTCGTAAGACTGATCGGTTGTTTGTGTTGTTTGGAGGGCCGTCCAAGGGACAAGCTGCCTCCAAGGCCTCCATTGCACGTTGGGTAAAGCATGCGATTTGGGTCGCGTATGAAGCCAGAGGCAAACCGATTCCTGTAGGTCTTCGGGCTCATTCTACCAGGGGTCAAGCTACCTCGTGGGCAGAATCGGCCTTGGTTCCGCCGGTAGATATTTGTCGTGCGGCATCCTGGTCTTCTCTCCATGCCTTTTCACGTCATTATAGGTTGGATGTGCTCGCTCGGCAAGATGCGTGTGTGGGGGCTTCAGCGGTGATAGCGGGGCTCACAGGTCCCTCCCAGGGTTAGATACTGCTTTGGTACTACCCATCTGTTCTGGACTGGCCCAGAGAGACGAATAGGAAGGAGAAACTAGGCCTTACCTGCTAATTGTCTTTCCTTGAGTTCTCTCCGGGCCAGTCCAGAACCCACCCTATGAGTGTTATCCGTTTTTTGCTCTCAGTTTTTCTCGAGTTTCATCCATGACGGATCTTCCTATCAGTGATTCAAGAGTTGGAAGTTGTCTTCATGGTTCTTAATTACGCATTCTAAAAAAAAAAAAAAATTTTTTCTAAACAGCAAATGTTTTTAGATAACATGTTAGCCTTTCCTTTGGCTATTGTCGCTGTCAAGTGCTTTGGTGCTCAAGCACGGCTCACGATCATATACCTTCTGTGTGACTCTTCCGCTATCTCTTCTTCTTTGTTGTTGTTTTGGCTGCTTGCTACATGGAGACTGTCTTCTGTTACCAGGGGAGAGATGGGTAACCTAGCAACAAGAATCAGTATTCCGTCCTCAGCTGCTAGAGGAGGGAGATTTGACTACCCATCTGTTCTGGACTGGCCCGGAGAGAACTCAAGGAAAGACAATTAGCAGGTAAGGCCTAATTTCTCCTTCCTGTCCTCATTCTCAGTATCCGGGTCAGGCCCCACAGAAGAGACAGCAGCTTCCTAAGCAACAAATGAAGCTACAGGTGGCTAAATCTCAACCAGCCCCGCAGCCACAGTCTGCGCCTGGTGTTTGACAATCTCCTAGAGAACATTGCCACCCTGTCTCTGGAGGACCCCCACTCCCTCCAAATAGCAGGCAGACTGTGTCACTATGCCCACAGATGGCACCTCCTCATCTCAAAGCAGTGATGCTCACCATAGTTCAGGAGGGCTACAGACTTCATCTGCAAACCCTGCCCCCTTCCACATTCAAGGCAGAATATCAAACGCAGGCCAAACTCACTGCTCTCCTACAAGATGAGGTGTCCTCTCTTCTATCTCAGGGCACCATAGAAGATGTCCCTGCATCCCAATAGGGAGTGGACTTCAACTCTCCGTACTTTCTCATTCCAAAGAAAACCGGAGGGTACAGGCCCATTCTGGGCCTCAGAAACCTCAACAAGTTTCTAGTCCACGAAAAGTTCAAGAAGATCTCTCTTGGGACGACTCTTCCCTACCTCCAGAGTCAGGACATGCTCTGTTCTCTAGATCTAAAAGAAGCATACACACACATCCTCATCCACCCAAGACACAGGAAGTATCTGCACTTCACCTTTCAGGGAAAATGTTATCAATAGAGTCCTTCCTTTCAGACTCGCCTCTGCCCCAAGAGTCTTCACAAAGTGCATGGCGGTCATAGCTGTATATCTAAGAACTGGGGATATTCATCTTCCCCTACTTAGACGACTGGCTAATAAAGGCAGACACCTTCCAAGAGGTATTGCTTTCCTTGCATTGTACCATCACGGTACTTACAGCACTTGGGGTTTGTCATAAACTTCCCAAAATCCCAGCTCACTCCAACTCAAAGACTAGAGTTTGTCAGAGCCCTACTAGATGCCCAACAGTCCAAGGCATTTCTGCCCCAGCTCCGCTGTGCCCATATGGTCGAACTAGCTTCCCAAACAATCTTACAAGACCATCTGGCAGCCTGAGAGGAGATGCAGCTCTTTGAGCACATGGCCTCTACAGTACATGTTGTTCCATATGCCTGACTACATATGCGGACAGCCCAGTGGACTCTGGCCTCCCAGTGGAAGCAGACCTCGGACCATCTCCGGGACAGGATCAAAGTCACTGCCCATCTAACCATATTCCTTCAGTGGTGGTATTCTCCAGAAAATTTGCTCGTAAGGTCACCTTTTCAGATGCCTCCACATCAATGCACCCTGATGACAGATGCCTCTAAACTGGGTTGAGGAGCCCATCTGGGCAACCTGACTACACAGGGGCTCTGGACAGTGCAGGAGTCACAACTCCAGATCAATCTCCTGGAACTTAGGGCTATTTTCAGTGCTCTCTGAGTATTCCAACACCACCTCACAGCACAACAGGTCCTAGTCCAGTTGCCATGTTCTATGTGAACAAGCAAAGAGGAACAGGTTCTTGGGCCCTCTGCGAGCAGGCGATACACCTCTGTTCCTTTGCTATTGCTCATTAGATCCACCTCCCAATGGTGTACCTCCCGGGGGAGTCCAGTGTCTTGGCAGACAGAGTCACATCCTCCTTCCCTAAGAATTGTCTCTGCATCCAGACACAACTTCCTACATCTGCCAGACCTGGGCAACTCCTTACATAGATCTATTTGCAGCTCTGCAAAATGCCAAGCTTCCTTGCTTCTGCGCAAGAACTCTGACATCCACCAACCAACAAGTGGATGCCTCCCATCTACACTGGGTCAGACTCTGCTTTATGCGTTCCCTCCCATAATCCTTATTCCCAAGACACTTTTCGAGCTTCAGTCCAACAGGGGCTCTGTGATTCTCATAGCCCCTCACTGGCCACAGCTACCGTGATTTTCGCTGCTACTACGTCTTACTCACTCATCCTCTGCAATTGGGATGCACCCCTGGATCTACTTTCCCAGGACAGCGACTCGCTATTCCATCCCAATCCACAGTCTCTCCGCCTCACAGCTTGACTGCTGAGAGCATAGCTTTATAGGGCTTTGACCTTACTCAAGAGGTTAAGGATATCCTTTTGGCTTCTAGAAAGCCCTCCAGCAGCCATTCATACATTTTTAGGTAGTGTAGATTTTCTGTCTGGTATTCCCAGAAGGATCTCATTCCTTTTTCTGCTCCAGTGGAGTCACTCCTCCAGTATCTCCTCCACATGTCCTCAACAGATCTAAAGACAAATTCGGTGAGAGTCCACCTTAGGCCATTGCGGCCTCTCATCTACTCAATGGACAGCCCATCTCCACACAACCGCTAGCACGTTTCAAGAGAGGTCTCCCTGCTGTCCACACCTCCCATTAAGCCCCCTCTAGTAGCTTGGAACCTCAATGTCGTTTTAGCGCAGCTTCTCAAGTCGCTCTTTGAACCATTAGCCACGACCTCACTTAAGTTCCTCTCTTGAAAGGTGATCTTTCTAATTGCCCTCACTTCAGCTAGATGCATTAGTGAGCTTCAGGCTTTGGTGATGGATCCACCCTATACCTGCTTCCACCATGACAAAGTAGTCCTTCGGACTCACCCACGCTTTATGCCATTGGTAGTAGCTCCCTTCCATCTAAACCAGTCAAGTTACCTTCCTGTTTTCATTCCTATACCACATGCATCTAGAGCGTAAACAACTTTGCATACTCTTGACTGCAAGCTTCTGTTGACTTTTTATCTCCAAATGACCCAAGGTCATCATAAAGCCTTGAGGTTCATCTCATTTGACCCCAGTCACATGGGATTACCTGTTTCTAAGCATACGCTCTCGAGATGGATAGTGGACTGCATTTCATTTGCCTGTGACAAAGCAGGACTCTCCCTGAAAGGGCAAGTCACTGCTCACAAAGTTCACGCCATGGCCACCTCTATGGCAAACCTACGCTCAGTAGCCATCGATAAATTTGCAAAGCAGCATCTTGGTCTTCTATCCATACCTTTGCTGCCCAATATTGTCTGGACATGGACTTCTGTCGGGATGCCATGTTTGGTCAGGCTTTACTCCAGTACCTCTTTCAGACTTAGATGCAACTCCTACCCTCCGTCCCGGACTTTGAAGATACCATGGGATCCATGACCACCTCATGCCTACTCCAAGGCAAACCTCCACCGGTTCTGGGGTCAACTCATCTAGCATCTGGAAGCTAGGGAGTCCCATTTGTGAAGACTACATTCCTGCTTGTTCCTGGAGATAGCATAGCTACTCACCTGTAACAGGTGATCTCCGGGAACAGCAGGAATTTAGTCTTCACAACCCGCCCTCCTCCCCTCAGAGTTACAGGGTTTCATTTACTCTTTTCTCAGCTACAAACTCAACTGAAGAGAAGGGACTTGGGAAAGCTGGAAAGCAGTCGCGCAGGCGCAGTGGAGTGCTCCCAAAAGCTTTCCAATTGAACACTGTGGAGCGTTCCCGCGCGGCCTCCCTCAGTATCAACATCACCCATATGTAAAGAATAAATTCCTGCTGTTCCCAGAGATTACCTGCTAAAGGTGAGTAGCTATGCTTTCTCTGCATTTGGTGTAGCAATTCTTGTGCATATACGTTGTGTTATCGGCGCATCTAGGGCATGCTGTTCTTTCTGCATCGGCCTGATAGTTAAGACAAATGTTATGCATGTGCACTGACACAGAATATTGTGTGTAAGGGGAGTAGAACTTTCAGTTTGCTTATGAGTTTTGGTTTTAGGTTTACATTTTTGCTGGATGTGTCTAATATTGGAGATTTATTACACAAACTAAGCGAGGTTACCTGTAATGGGGGTTCTCCGTTGACAGCAGAATAAGTCGGTCACACCTGGTGATATCATCTGGTGGCACCATATGGACGGAAGTGCTCTCCTAGAACTCAAAAAAGCAAAGTCTTTCTGAGCATGTGCCAAGGTATCCCTACCCCCTGGTCTGCCTCTACCTGGCTAAGTTTGTCCCAAGCAGGGACCCCCTAGGTAAGCTGACGGGTGTGCTGTGATTTTTATTTTGTTTTGTTTTTTTCTTTGTCTCAGGGCATGAGCCCTCTTCATTCACAGTGGAGGTGGGCAGGAATGTGTGGCTGACTTAATCTTGCTGGCACAAAGAAAGCAGGACAGGAGCACACCGTGGAGTAGAGGACACTATTGAAAACCTACAAGGTCAGCCCGACACATGTTTCAGCCAAGGGCCTTTTTCAGGGGACAATGACGCCAAAAAATTAAAACAAATACATATATTTGTTATTGATATTTATCTCATTAACATAAATATTAATAAAAAAACAGGAACTTAACATCTTACAGTAATTAAAACATAACATATTTAAGATGTTAAGTTCCCGTTTTTATGATTGATTTTTTTATATTTGTTATTGCCATTGGCCGAAACACGTGTTGGGCTGACCTTGTAGGTTTTAAATAGTGTGTCCTCAACTCCACGGTGTGCTCCTATCCTGCTTTCTTTGTGCCTGGTGACGCTGCAGGTGGGGTTCTGACTTATCCTGCTGTCCATGGAGAACTCCTGTTATAGATAAGTAACCTCACTTTCTCCATGAACAAGCAGAATGAGTCAGCCACACCTGGTGACTCCATAGCTGTGGCTTTTGACTGCGTGTGCTGTGGTAGGATGAAGCTAGTGACTTGAAGGAGACATTTTGACTGGGATTGGTGAGGCAAAGCATTTTATTTGCTATGAATTTGAGGTGATCAACAGGCGACAATCAACTAACACTCAATGGACAAGTAGGATGCGAGTAGCGAACATGGTATAGAACACATGCGACAATTGGGGGTTTGTAACAAATCAAGGATAACAGTAACAAGGCATCAATAAAATGCTTAACTGTCAAGGTCAAGGCCTTGGTGGCCCAGGAAGCTGAAAGAACAGAGTCAAGGGTATGCTGCAGTGGCACGCCAGCCAGTCACCTGGCATTACCCGGGTCATGTGTTGCACAGTCCTGGTTGTTTCTGCCCTGGTGGGGTGGGGTGGCTGTGGTGAGGATGGAGCAGCCGAAGGAGCTGTCCAATAGTGCAAGCTTGTCCAGGCAGTAGTGCCATTAGAAGGTGTGTGCTGAGCACCAAGTTGCTGCTTTGCAGATGTCACTCACCAGGATGGCATTGAGGTTCGCCACCATGGCAGCCAGAGCCTGAAGCTGGTTTGCTCGGATGGAGCCTGGAGGCTGGGTGAGTGTTTTTTTTATAACCAGGCATCCTGGTCTGTTGGAGTCGGATGAGACACAGATCTCTGCCTGGTCTGATGTGACTCTGTCCTCTTGAGGTTAGATATACAGTGCTCGAACACAGTCAGGTGTGTAGGCATTGTTCTTCAGGCATGCAGTGGGGTTTAGGATAGAAGATAAGAAGTTTGATGGCTTGGTTAATGTAAAAAGGCAAGGCCACTTTGGGGAAGAACTTGGGGTGTGTCCAGAGGGTGGCACGGTCCGGGTATAGTAGGATGTAAGGTGGGTGGGTGACAACAGCCTCTAACTCGCCTGTTCCTGATGATGATGAGGAATAGGGCCTTCCAGGTGGTATGTTTGAGAGATGGGTCCCTTAAGGGTTCAAAGGGGTACTACGTGAGTTGTTGTAGGACTATATTGAGTCCCCAGGTGGTATGGGCTGGCGGATTGAGAGTCAAGGGTTGGCAAGACCTGTCATGAACCATGAGACTAGCGGGTACTTGGTGATGGATTTGTTGTCAAAACTGTCATGGAATGCTGAGATGGCAGACAGGTGCACCCAAATAGAGGTGGTCCAGAGCCCTGTGGAGGCAAAAGTGGTCAGGTATTGGATGACAGAAGGGATGGGGCAGGTGGAGGTCTTGCCCCGATAATGCGCACCAGGTGTGAAAGCATTTTCATTTCAGTCCATATAATTTTCTTGTGGAGTTGTGCCTGGACACAAGGTGAACTGTTGTACCTTTGCCTTGAAGTGGAGGGAGGAGAATCTCAGCCTTTCCATCTCCAAACAGGTTGAGGTGGAGCGTGGTCCCTCCTTCATGGGTGATGAGGTCTGCTATCTGTGACAGGTGGATGGGCAGGCCATCAGCAGGGTGGCAGAGTTACGGGAAGCACATCTGTCGTGGCCATTGAGGGACTATCAAGATGACTGTCGCTTGATTGCCAGTGATCTTCTGGATGATCTTGGAGATGAGCAGGGTGGGGGAGTATGGGTACAGGAGCAACTGGTTCTCCCCCCCCCCCCCCCCATGCAGGTCGAAGGCATCTGGAACAAGGCTGTGCATGGAGGGGCATTTAGAACAGAAAATTTAGCTGCATTTATATCCCGCTTTTCACCGGGTCAAAGCGGTTGTGGGATACATTTAACACAAAAGGGTGTATTTCGCAATGGTCTCGTGACGAAGACATCAGTTGTGGATAGTTTCAGCACTGGAAGAGAGATCTTGTGATTCTGTCATTGAGGGACCATGTGTGTGGATCAAACTGGTGGCTGAACCTGTCTGTCAGCTGTTTGTGTTTGCCAGGCAGGTAAGACGCTTGTAGGAAACAACCCCTGGATAGGGCCAAGGTTCAAGACCTGTGGACCTTCTTGCAGAGGGTGAGGGAGCCCATGCTCCCCCCCCCCCCACACTTGATGTAGAACATGGTAGCTTGATTGTTAGTTGTATAGCAGTATTAACTTCTTGTTGATCCAGGTTGCGAAGGCGTACCTGATTGCATGGAGCTCCAGCAGGTTAGTGTGGGTCCATTCCTTCACCGTTCAGACCCCTTGCATGCAGAGTTTGCAGTAAGTGGGTGCTCCAGCCCATCTTTGGGCGTACGTGGTGATGGTGAGGTGATGATATGGCTGTTGGAAGAGCCTGCCATGAGTGAGGTGTTCCCAGAGTGTCTATGCGAGTGCAGTTTGCGGTCTATGTTGACTCTGCATGATGGGCTAGAAGTGCTAGTTCCATTTCAGATGTAAGTGCCACTGGAGGCTGCACATGTGCATTCTGGCGAGGATGACAACCTGGATGATTGCTGCTATATGGCTTAGAAGTCATAGTAGTGTCCTGGCTGTGACTCTGCTGGAGAAGGACACTGCTCATGCTAAGGAGATGATATCTGTTCATTGGCAGGTTAGGAATGTCCTTGCCTAGGGTGTTCTGATCGCTGCACCAATGAAATCCAGGGACTGCGTGGGTTGGAGCTGTGATTTTTGTGGTTGAAGAAGCCCTGTGACGGCTAGCTTGGTCTCCTGCAGTGATAGGGCAGAGATGAGCCAGCCCAGGTAGGGAAAGAAGCTTACCTTGGACCTGCAGAGGTGCACAGCAACGCACTTTGTGAAGACACTCAGGGCAGAGGAGAGGCCAAAGGGGAGTACCCTGTATTGGTAGTGGTTGTTCATGACGTAGAAACACAGGTACTCTGTGTCAGATGGATGGGTATGTGGGTGTATGCATCCTGGAGATCTAGTAAAGCAAGTCAATTGTGTTCCAGGAGTGGGAGGATGGATCCAAGGGAGTACATGCGGAATTTCTCCTTGTAGATGAATTTGTTGAGGTGGCGGATGCCCCCAGACTTCTTGGAGATGAGAAAATATCTGAAATAGAAACTGTGGTTGATCTCGTTGGGGGGGGACTCATTCAATGGCCTTCGCTGCCAGGAGGGAGTGGAGCTCCACAGCCATGATAGTGAGCAGGGGGGTAGGAGTCTGGCTGGTGGGGGCGGTCCTCTGCTGTTGGGGTGCAGAGAATCTAAGGTGGTATCCCTAGCTGATGATATCCAGGACCCACTTGTCAGTGGTGATGATCTGACAGGCTTCCTTGAAGAATGAAAGTCATCCCCCCACTGGCAGGTTTGTGCATCTCGTAGAGTTAAAAGGAGGGAGTGCTTTTGCCAGAGAAGGGTGCAGATTGCTTTTGCTGGCAGCGCTCCTGCTGGCTTGGTTTGTGTTGGATGAGTTGGTGCTTGGAGTGAGGTGATTGCCACTTGTGGTGGGAATTGTACTGTTGAGGGGCAGAATAGGACTTCCAGGAGTATGAGAGATGGTATTTGCAGTGGTTGGAATTGCACTTCAGGCTTTCTGTGGCAAGGGTTTGCAGTGTGGTGCAGCAGTCTTTCATGTCGTTAATGGTGTCCTTAACTTTATCTGCAGAGAGGTTTTCCCCTGCACAAGAGGTGTTGGTCAGCCCCTCGTGAGTGTCCTCCTGCAGGCTGGATGCCCTGAGCCAGGCAGTGCATCTCAAGGTGATAGGTGTGGGCAGCTGTGTCTGAGGTATCTAACATGGAGCGGATGAGGTGCTTACCGCATTCCACAATGTCTTCCAGGATGGGCAAGATGGCTGCTTTCAATTCCAATGGTAGGCCTTCAGTATTCTTGAGGCTGTTGAGTAGTGTGTCCTGGTACAGAATGTGCTAAAACTGGTGAGAGGTGATTTTTGCTCTCGGCATCGAAGCCTGGTATGTCGTCTTCCCAAACTCAAGGATCTTGTCCTTCCCAGGCAATGCATTGGAGTGGGAGCAGGATCCTTTAGTCCTCTTCAGCTTGGGTGCGACGATGATGAATTGGTGAGGTAGCTGCACCTTCCCGAATCCAGGGGATGGCTGCATCTGGTATTTGGAGTTATCTGCAAGTGCTATGTCCTGAAGATGATGTCTGCCAGACTTTCATCTGCTTATTGAAGAGGAGCTTGTGAACTGGAATCACTATCAGTGATCTGGGGACATTGAGATACTTAAGGAGATCCAGAACTTCATTCCTGGGATTTGGTGTGTCAGTGGGGGATTGCACAAGGTAGGTAGAAAGAGTTTGGAGGAACTTAAGATAAGTGAGGTCCTTTGGGGGGGAGGGCAGTAAAAGCAGTGGTGGTGATGCCTCCAAAAGGTTGCCCATTGAATTGAAGGGGTGGTTGTAGCTCCCCCTGGAGTCCTGGATAGCCACTGCCTTGCTGACGCTGGCTCTGGCTCTGGCGAGAAGCATGCAGGTGAGGTGGATCTCCTGGTTACTGGCATCCGTGAGGGTTATGGCATTGAGGTGCCGGTGATGGACTGTGCCTCTTGTGTTTGCTGGGTTTCATGCTGGACCAGCAAATGGGCCAGGAGGTCTAGCATGGCCATGGGTGCCAATGGAGCTGGACTTAGGACAGGTGCTGCAATGCGGGCAGCAATCCGTACCCAGTTCAAGATGCGTTGTGCGGTGCTGTGGTCTCGACGGCACTGAGAGCTGTCACAGAGACAGTGCTTAAGGGGTGGGCTGGCCAATGTACCTAGGCTGCTGGAGCTGAAGGGACTTCTGTCCAGGTGTCTTCCTCTGTAGCCGGGGGCCATGGAGCCACTGCTACTATAGCTGAGGAATCGTGCTGCTGTATATATAGGCAGATCTCTGCCTCTCTGTCTCCCCCTCTGTCTCCCCCTCTTCCTTGACACCGAGCTGGCCAGGGAGGCAAGGACGTGTCTGCACCATGGGGGTAGAGCCTGTGCCGTGCAGTGTCTTCCCCTTTGGTGCAATGACGATCCCCACTCTCCTGGTGCCATCCATTCAGATTGCAGGTGGGTGGGGCTTGAGGATCCTGAAAGACTTGTCCTTCCAGGGAGAAGATGGCGCTGGAGGTAGCCACATTGGCTGGTGGTTGAGGTGTGCTGCTTTCGGGCGCCAGATCGGGAGGCCGTTCTGACCGTGCAGGCTTTTGGGATACTGCGGCTGATGCCATTGCTCCCACCCAGCTGGGGATGGAGGGCCTGCAAGGGGGTGCATCCCAGCCGGGGATGGAGACCTGCAGGGGCGCACCCATGCCACGTTTGGACCTGCAGGATGAGTTTTAGCAGCCATGTTGTCTCCAATGACTCTCTGGCTGCAGATCTTCCTGGCATTGAAAGGGGCGCAGAATGGTGACCGGAGGAGGTTCACCACTTTTCTGCTGAAGCTGACTCCAGCGAGGTAAGGAAGTCTTGCAGTGCGTGACTGCGGCACCAGCACAGCCTAGGGGGGGACATCCTGGCACAGCGGGGGCAAGCCACGCAGTGGGATGCCCAAAACACCAGACGCATCAATCATAGACGTCGGTGGTGGTCATCTTTCCTGCACTTGGGGCATTTCTTGAAACCGGGCTTGAAGGGTTTCTTTTCTCTGACTGATACCTTCTCTCTTCTCCTTTTTCATGGTTCCTATAGGTTCTTGTAGGTTAGTGTGGAGAGTTGAAATTTCCGTCCTTCTGTCAAGGTGGAAGTATCAAAACTGAGCCAGGTAGGGGCACCTTGACACATGCTCAGAAAGAGCTCAAGGAGAGCACTTCCATCCATATGGTGCCGTCTGATGACATTACCAGATATGGCTGACTCATCCTGCTGGTCCATGGAGAAATCTGTTATTCTTTTATGTAAAAGGTCAAATTTACATAAGTCTTTGATACAGAATTTACAAGATAGAAGTGATCATGTAAGTGAACTGATGAGGCAGTTAAGGTTTCACAAAATATAGAGGAGACTTGACATGAATCCTACTGAAAGGCTTAAAGGAAAAGTTTGCCTTTTTGCAGATGATATTAAGATTTACAACAGAGTGGATATTTTGGAGGGCGTAGACATGAGAAAAGATCTACAAAATTTTAAAATGGTCAAATACTTGGCAATTTAATGCCAAGAAGTGCAGAGTAATGCACTTGGAATGCAAAATCCCAAAGGAACTGTACATGGTAGGGGACGAGAGGATGGTGTGTACAGACAGAGGGACCTTGAGGTTAAAGTATCTGAGGATCTCAAGGTAGCAAAGCAATGTGACAAGTGGTGGCCAAAGCCAGAAGGATGGTTAGGCTGTATACAGAGAGGAATAACCATCAGGAGAGAGACTGTAGAGGCCTTGTGACAGTGATGTCTCTGAGGCTGTGAATGTACTGAGTCCATTGCATGCTCAGGGTCCACTGAGAGTCTGAATTGAAGATGATCCATGGGAGTGACATGAACTGTGTAGAGGTCATGTGGCCTAACATTCTTAGCATGGTTCTTGACGAGTCCTGCTGAACCAAGCAGTTGAGCTTATCTGGACAGAAAAATGTTCTCTCCTTAGTCATGTTTGTTTGTTTGTTTATTATGTTAATTACACTTGATAAAAAACCGCCTTTCTACAGTAACCAAGGCGGTGTACAATAAAAAAAAATTCAATAAAAGGAGGCCAATAGCCAACGGAAAGGAAAGGAAATTTACAATATCATAAGAGGACAGTAAAGAAAGCAAGGAAGACAGGACTAGACATAAGTAGGGAAACTTGCAAGAGGGGAGGGGAGAAGTAAATATCATACGAAAGGAGAGGGAACATCAAACGCCAGGGAAAACAGGTGGGTCTTTAGGTTTTGTTTAAATGTAGTATATTGGGGTTCCAAACAGAGGGAAGAGGGAAGAGCATTCCAGAGGGCGGGACCAGCAAAAAAGAAGGCAGAGGAACGAGTGAACTGCAAGTGGGCACAGGAAGGAGAAGGAAGGGTGAGGTGGAAAGAGCATGGAGTATGTCTGGGAGAATGAAAGAAAAGGAGATCTGTTAGATATTGTGGGGTACTGGTATGAAAGGCTTTATGTACCAGAGTCAACAGTTTGTATGAGGCACGGAAAGTAACAGGCAACCAGTGAAGGTGAAATAGTAGAGGTGTTATGTGATCTTGGGGGGAAGAATGTGTAACAAGATGTGCTGCAGTGTTTTGGATCCGTTGAAGTCGGGTTAACTGGTTTTTTGGAAGACCAATGAATAATGAGTTAGAAAAATCTACCCTGGACATGACTAAGGACAACACCAGAGTAATGAGGGCCGAAGGGGAAAGGAAATGCGAACGGAGCGAATTTGACGAAGAAAGAAGGATGTTTTGGTGATATGGGAGATGTGGGTGTGAAAGGATAAATCAGAGTCAAAGTGCACACCAAGGTAGCGGAAAGTAGAAACCAGAGGTACGGAAGTGCCGGAAAAAGAGGGGGCTATTGAAGGAGAAGGACTACCGTGAGAGAACCAAATAGCGATAGTCTTAGTAAGATTTAAGTGAAAACCATTAAGCGTTAACCAGTGTGCTACAGCTGTGAGGCAAGAGTTCAGTGCTGAGAGATCAGGGCAGGAGGGAGAAGTGTGATGGAGCAGGAGAATATCATCAGCGTAGAAAAAAGCGGACATACCGGACTACTGGATTAGAGAAGCAAGGGGGGCCAGAAAAAGATTAAAAAGAAGAGGGGCAAGAACGGAACCCTGAGGGACCCCACAGGGGAGAGGATGAGAATCTGAAGGGGGGGGTAGAAGGTGAGGAGGAGAGAACCGCACAGGACCGAGAAGAAAGAAAGGAATGGAACCAACGGTGAACTGTACTACAGAGACCCGCTTCCCGCAATCGGTGAAGAAGAAGAGAGTGGTCGACCAAATCAAAAGCAGCTGAAAGATCCAAAGCAACCGCCACTGAGATATCACCACGATCATGAGCTACGTGAAGTGCATTAGTGAAAGCTAGGAGAACAGTCTCAACACTGTGACCCTGACGGAACCCAGACTGGCGAGGGTGAAGGAAATTAATAGAATCGAGGTGATGGGAGAGTTGTGCAAAGACAAATTTCTCTAGAAGTTTAGATAGAAAAGGGAGGTTAGAGACAGGACGATAGTGAGCGGGAACTGAGGAATCAAGTGAGGAGTTTTTTAGGATGGGACTTATCAAGGCATGTTTCCAGGGTTTGGGAAATGTCCCTGTGGAAAGGCTAGAATTGAACATGGTGAGAATGTAGGGAAGAAGTCCCAGGGGAAGGGGTGAGAAGCCAAGAAGACGGAATGGGATCGAGTGGACAGGAAGTTTTCTTGGAAGAGGATATGAGATGGTGAGGTTCGGGAGCAGTGATCAGGTCAAATGAGGCCCAGAAGTGAGAAAGTTGGGAGATGGGCGGGGGAGAGGGAACAGGAGGGGGAGAGGTAATAGGAGTAGGGCAGGAGGGCAAGGATGCTCTCAGTGATGCAACCTTATCACTGAAGAAAGAAGCTAATTGTGAAGGAGGGGGAAAGGGATGGGCTGAAGAGTCTGATGTTGGGGCGTGTAAGGAAATGAGAGATTGGAAAATGGAATAGAGATGCCGAGTCTGATTCGGGGCATTGGAAATATCAGTAGAGAAATAAGAACTCTTGGCAGAGTGCACTTTAGAACGATAGTAGGAGTGATGGGAGTTGAAGATTGCTAGGGTGGATGGAGAGGGGGCCTTGCGCCAAAGCTGCTCTGCTCTGCGAAGATGGGATCGCAGCAGCCGGAGACCGCTGTGGTACCAGGGATGCGTAGGTCGACGCCGGGGCAAGGCTCCAAATAATTCCAGTTGGTAGGAGGTGTTCAGTTGGGATTTTGTGTAGTTTGACAAACTCTAGTAGTTCTAACACAAGATGTGGATATGTATGGATTCTTGAACTCCTTCCTAAGTACTAGAGAGAATGTAAATTGTTGACAGTGTTAGCATGTAAATAATTTTCAGCGACCACAACATCCCGCGACACCCAAGAATGTACATAGTTGCCCTGTTTAACCCTGTATAAAGAACTGCTATACCCGAGTGTATATAGTTACCCTGTTGAATCCTGTATAATGAACCTATTTATTGTAAGTCCAGTAAGGCCCTTGCCTACACTAGACAAATGCGTTACTTGTAAACCGCGCTGATTTCAAATAGTGGGGTATAAAAGAAACATAAATAAAATAAATAAGTAGTGCTCTTTAGCAGTCAATTATCCAAGTAAGGAAACGTGCACCTTCAGTCTGCATAGAAATGATACGATGACTTCCATGCATTTGGTAAATACACAAGAAATGAAAGCAGGGCCAAAGAACAGAACTCAGTACCAGAAGTGGTGTTTCCCTACAACAAATCTGAGATACTTCCTGTGACTTGAATGTATCTGGATGTGTAAATCCTGTAAATCTAGGAAACATAGACAATCTCCGTTTTGGAGGTAGGGGAGGAGAAGACAAAAAAAAAAGTATCCCGAACTTTTCTCTTGCAGGGAGATCTAGAATGGAACCTTAACCACTTGTTTTCTTTAGAAAATTTTGCACATGGTATTTTAAAATTATGAAAAATTCTGCATGTTTTGTTAGTGTTTGCTCAGAATTCTCCCATCATAAAGCCTTTTTCCTCCTTAGCTGTCTCGCTCCAGTCACCATTCTCTCTCTAACCGCCAAGCCTTCTCTTCCCTCTCCCCTTCCCCCATTCTCTCTCTCTCTCCCCTTCCCCCATTCTCTCTCTCTCTCTCTTCCTGTAACTTCTAGCAAGATCCCTACTGCTGTCTGTCTCTAAAGTCTACCTTCATGAACATACCCCTACTTCACCTTGTTTCTCCCTTCCCCATGCACCAAACCTTTCTTCTCCCTTACCCCTTCTCCTTTCTTTCCATGCACATATACCCCCTTCTGCCTCACCAGCTGCCCCCCCCCCCCCCCAAGCTCACCAGCAGTCCTTCTGTTCTGCCTGACCCACAGCGGCTTTTTAACACAGCCACAGGAGCATTTCCCTTTGCTGTCGCAGCTGTGCTGGATCCCAGTGCTGTCTCTGCAGGCATTTTTAAAATGTGTTCCTTCGTCGGAAGTCTAGCACAGCCACCGAAGCAAACATAAATGCTCCTATGGTTGTGAAAATACTAACAGTGAGGCAGGCTCGGGTGCTCTTAAAGCTTGTGTGACAGAGCATGCCTCACTTGCTAGTCAGTCTCTGTGCCTCTATAGAATTCTACCTAACAAATAGGGGGATTCTATTCAAATACTGTTGTGCAGAATTCCCACAGGAGTAATATTTGTTTTCTTTCTGCATGCCAAATTTGGTCAAATCCTTTCTCTTTTTTGCAGTTGTTGTACCAGCAAACTGGCATTGATCTCTTTTCTATAATTCTTTCTCCGGGAACAAGCAGGAAGTCAGTCCTCAGAAATGGGTGATGGAACCCTCACGAAAGCATCTCCCCAACTTTCAAAGAAAGCCATTAGGAGATGCCACCACGCATGCGTGGTCCCCTTCCCGCCCAAGGGTGCCATCTTGCCTTAGTGTCCGTTTTTCCGTGGAGCCCACCAGACATCTGTTACCCCTGGTAAAAGTATCAGTTTTTTTAGTTTTTCTTTTTCCTTGGTTTTGCACCAGTATTTTCCCGCCCCAGAGCATGCAACCTCGGCATCGCATCTTGAGTCCATTTAAAATTTTTCTTTTTTTACCTCGGTACGATTTGTGTCTTTTTTACTGCTGGCAGAGCCTCGTGTCTTCAACCTAGCTGGGGCCCTTTTTTCCCCATGGCCTCCAGTGCTTGAGGGTCATGTCCCTCACCGACATGCATGATTGCTGCCTCCATTGCCTTGGGCCGGACCATGACACAGCAGACTGTAACCTGTGCAAAAAAATGTCATCCAAGGCCCTCAAGAGCCATCAACAGCAGCACGATAAGTTCTTCTCTGAGTCTGCGGTGACACCAAGCTCCAAGGCCCCCTCTGAGGCCTTGGACTCCTGTGGTGACTCCACAGACCCCGAGCAAAGCCGCGGGTCCTCCAAGTGGGGCTCCCTGATTGGGGAACACAAGAAGAAAAAAACCCTCGAGGGCCGCATCCGTGGACAGATCCAGGAAGGTGGGTAAGTCCCTAGCCAGATCCCGCAGTCCACACTGTTCGTCTGAGGGCACGGAGTGGGAACAGCCTACCAAGGTCATCCGAAAAGAATCCTCTGGTGATCGGCCTCGGACCTCCGAGGCCATCCTTGTTGAGGACCTCCCCCTCAGGAGAACTGGCACCCGGGCCCTCGACATCAAGAACATCCACGGACATCGAGCCAATCCTCAAGCATGCAGCCTCGAGTCGAACTTCGACAGCGGTCTCGATCCTGGTCCCATTCCATGGGCCAGAGATCCTCCCCAGCAAGTGCCCAAGGATGCTGCTGCAGAGCCTCCAAGGGACCCGGACCAGGCTTTGGGCCAGATCATCTGACTCAACTCTCCCTCGATTACTCAGACTGTGGACAGAGGATGAGGAGTCCCTGGACACCCGTCGCCACCACGATGTACCCTCGGACCCATCCCTCTCACTCAATGCCAAATCCCATCCGAGGACATGGCGTTCCTCGACTTCATACGGGACATGTCTAAGGCATTGGAATTTGCCACCAAGTCTGAGGAGGACCCTCGCACAGGGGAGCTTGAGATTTTCCAGTAGGAGGCCCCACCGAGGGAAGCACTGACAGTACCCGTCCCATCCATCCTGAAACAGCTGCTTCTCTACATTCGGGGAAACACCAGTGCCTATGCCCATCGTGAGCCAACGGCTCAACTTGGTGTATCGAGCCCACCAGAGCCCGGGCTTCCAGAAAGCACAGCTGCCACATAACTCCATGGTGGTGGAGTTGGCCATGTGTCGGCTGAAGAGCCAGAAAACACACTCCTCAGTGCCCCTGAGTAGGGAGGCCCGCACCCTGGACACCCTCTACAGGAAGTGCTACCAGGGCTTGATGTTTATCGGCCAGATCCAGGCATACTAGCTGTACATGGCCATGAACCTGAGGGACCTGGCGAAGGAACTCGCCGGGTTCTTGGCTGGTCTTTCCAAAGTGCCCCTACAGCTGTTCCGGACCTTGGCTAAAGCCGTCCATGAGTGCTCCAAGTTTGACTCGAGTAGCCTATGACAGCTTCTAGTCTGCAGCTAGAGTAGCCGTGGCAGGCATCAGTGCCTGATGCCAGGCTTGGCTACGGTCTTCTGACCTGGAGCAATGGATTCAGGACAAATTGGTCGATGTCCCCTGCCAGGGAGAGAACCTATTTGGCAAACCCATGACCAATAAGGCTGCCGAGTTGGAGACAGAGTTCATGACGAGGACCAGGCTCTCCAAAAAGACTGCTACCCTTCCCTGACGGAAGGGCCCAAGTAAAAAGCCCCTTTACTTGAGAAAGAGAGCTTCCAGAAACTACTCTCTGTATCAGGCCTCCCCAGCTGGTTCAGCAGGCCAAGGGACACTGACATGGCCCTCATAAGCAGAAGGCTCCCAAGCCCCAGGCACAGGCGCCGGCCCAGCTTGGTGGGAGTTTTTGACTCCTTGGGCATAGCTTCTCTAATCCCAGGAAGTCAGAAGCCCACATGGGGACGTCTGATCCACCTTGTCCATCAGTGGCCAGCTGTTACCACGGACACTTGGGCGCTCCAAGTGATCAAGGAGGGTTACTTCCTCCTCTACCTGACAGACGCCTCCCCCTTTCTTCCCAGGAGAGGCCCCCAGGACTCCCCTTAATTGGGATCTACTACTGCAGAAACTGAGGCCTCCTCAAGGACATGGCAGTGGAACCGGTGCCCCAGCACTTCTGTGGCAAAGGGTTCTACTCCAGGTGGTACTTGTGCCAAAAAGAACAGGGGCCTAAGGCCCATCCTAGACCTGTGGGACCTGAACAGGTTCCTGCTGAGGGAGAAGTTCAAGATGCTCTCCTTTGGAATATTGCTGCCTTACCTCCAGCAGGGAGACTGGCTATGCTCCTTGGATCTGAAGGATGCAAATACCCACATCCTCATTCATCCCAGCCACAGGCAGTATCTCTGATTCATGGTGGGGGGCGGCCACTATCGGTACAGGGTACCACCTTTCGGCCTGGCCTCTGCCCCCAGAGTCTTCACCAAATGCCTAGTGGTAGTCACTGCCTACCTCCATTTCCAGGGGGCCTTCGTCTTTCCCTACCTGAATGTCTGGCTCATAAAGGGAGACATGGCCCTCACCATCTAACCCCTGCAACATTTGGGGTTCATGGTAAACCGCCCCAAGTCTCACCTCCTCCCAACACAGTATCTGGAGTTCAACAGGGCAAGGCTGGACACAGTTCAGGCCAGAGTTTTTCTCCCCTTGGATAGGGCCAACCATCTCAGGGCACTGGCCATAGATATTCAGCACGACCCTCTGTGTCCGCTCACCTCCTACTGTGCTTTCTCAGCCACATGGCCTCCATGGTCCATGTCACTTCAGAGGCCCGTCTTCATATAAGGGTGGCTCAGTGGTGTCTTTGCACCCAGTGGACACAGGCCATGAGCCAACTGTGAGACAGAATGTCCATGACCCACCAGCTGGTGGAGTCCCTGAACTGGTGGCAGAACACACAGCACCTTTGAGTGGGGATGTCGTTTCAGACCCCAACCCCCCCGAGTCCTCACTACGAACACCACCTTGCTGGGCTGGGGAGCATATTGTGAGGAACTCTGCACTCAGGGCAGTTGGTCTGAGGCATAAAGCCAGCAGCAGATCAGCCTATTGGAGCTCCATGCCATATACTTGGCTCTTCAGGCCTTCCACCACCATCTGCAGCACCAGCCAGTGCTGGTCCAGACAATCAAGTGGCAATGTTCTATGTGAAAAAACAAGGGGGCACGGAGTCCTGCACCCTCTGCCACAAAGCGGTGGCTCTTTGCTCCTATGCATTCTGCCAAAGGATACACCTTTGGGCAGTGTATCTGCTGGGATAGGACAACACCCTGGCAGACAGACTGAGCAAGGTCCTCCGACCACACGAGTGGAAGCTGGACCTCAGAGGAGCAATCAGCTCTTCTGACACTGGGGGACCACTCTAGTGGATCTCTATGCCAACACAGACAATTCCCAGTTGCCTTGCTTCTGCTCATGGCATCCCCACCAGTCTTGTGCCTTCCCGCCCATGCCATTGATTGCCAAGACCTTCTTCAGGATTCTTTGTGACAGGGCATCGCTGATCCTGGTGGCTCCACGGTGACCCAGGCAACTGTGGTTCCCTCTGCTTCTCCGCTTGGTGGCAGAGGCTCCCGTCCCCCTGGGGAATGCCCTGGAGTTATTGTTGCAGGAGGAGGGCTCCCTCCTGCACCCCATTCTGGGGTCCCTGTCTCTGACAGCTTGGCTTCTTAGAAGGTAGCCTTGGCACCTTTCAGCCTCTTGGGGGAGGTAGAGGATGTCCTTTTGGCCTCCCATTAGATCTCCTGCAAACGAGTCTATGCCTTCAAATGATGCAAGTTTTCGGTGTGGTGCGCAGAGCAGCAGGCGAACCCATGCTCTGTGCAGCTGGTGCTGCATACCTACTCCATTTGTCACAACCTGGGCTCAAGTCCAATTCCATCAGGTTACACCTGAGTGCTCTTGCGGCATACCACCACCCTATCAAAGGAAAGCCCCTCTTGGTGCAGCCTCTTGTCACTCACTTTTTCCTGTTCTCCTTTTGTCTAAGCTCCCCATCCGCCCTCCAGCAGCAGAATGGGACCTCAATATGGTGCTAGCACAGCTCACTGGGCCCCCATTCGAGCCCATGGCAACCTGCCACTTGAGGTATCTTTCATGGACAGTCATCGTCCTGGTGACACATCCGCTCGCAGGGTCAGTGAGCTCCAAGCCTTGGTAGCAGAGCTGCCCTACACCAGGTTCTACAAAAACAGGGTTGTGCTTCGCATGCACCCCAAATTCCTCAGGTGGTGTCCCCATTCCACCTCAATCAGGAGGTGGTGATCCCCAACTTCTTTCCGTGGCCTCATGCCAGCAGGATGGAGGCCATCCTCCATACTTTGTATTGTAAGAGGGGCCCTGTCCTTCTACCTTCAACATACATAGGCCTACCGCAAAGCTTCACAGTTTTTTGTTTTATGATCCCAGTTGGCTGGGGGAGGCAGTGACCAAGCGGACTCTGTCCACCTGGGTGGTGGACTGCATCACCCTCACCTATGAACAGACTGGGCTCTCGCTGGAGCGCCGGATTATGGTTCACAACATCAGGGCCATGGCTAACCTCTGTGGCAAGCTTGTGTTCCGTCCCAATGACAGACATCTGCCAGGCTGCCACCTGGTCTTCAGTCCATACCTTTGCAGCTCATTACTGTCTGGAGAGGGATCCCCTACAGGACAGTACCTTCGGCCAGGCCATACTCCATAATCTGTTCGGGGTTTAGGCAACTCCTACTCTCCAACCCTTCTGTGTTCAGGCTACCGAAGTGTTGGTTCCTTACTTGGACACCCAGGTCCTTCTGGAGTCTGTATGCTTGGACTCAATTGCTGCTGCTCACAGCTCCTCTTTGGGGCATCTGTGAATTTTCTACAGACTTTTGGTAGCCTGTAGCTAAGGAATCCCATATGCGAGGACTGACTTTCTGCTTTGTTCCCGGAGAAAGTGTAGTTAAACACCTGTAACAGGTGTTCTCCGGGACAGCAGGAATCAGTCCTCACAACCCTCCCTCCCCACCCCGTGGAGTTGCTTTTCTATCCTTTTGCCATCTTTAGCTATGTCATCTGACTGAGGCAAGATGGCACCCTTAGGTGGGAACGGGACCATCTTGCATGCGTGTGTGACATCTCCCGAAAACTGGGGAGATGCTTCCGCGAGGGCTCTGTCAGTGCTGAAGTTATCCATATGTGAAGGATGATTCCTGCTGTCCCCAGAGAATACCTGTTACAGGTGAGTAACTATGCTTTCCACCATGACACACGTTGTAAAGCGTAAGAAAATGTCTGTTACTACTCGGCATTTCAAACATGTAAACCAGTGGTAAAATGCATTTCTAGGGAACATCCCTCCTTGTTCTCAGGTTGTATGATTCTGACTGAATATACCAATTCAACTATAATTTAAACTGTAAGGCAAATAGGAATTACAGATACTGTTGTGTTGCACTGCTGTGTTTGGTGTGACCTCCATAGTTTCTGTGCAGATTGCTGGACCAGGGTATTTTCTGCATTATATTACTGACTTTTAGGGTAAGGAATGTGTTAACTTACTGTGTGTGTTTTATGTGCAGCAACTTGTGCACCTCGGTAATGTAATGGGGCTTTTATTCTGCTGCAAGAGGGAAGACACAATGCAGTTCAGAATGCAGTGTGCAAGGATCTTTAATTCAACTGCCCATAAAAATTAAATCTGATTTAGACTACAAGATGAAGTGGTTATGTAATGATTTCTTACTTGCAGGATCAACGTAGCTCTGCAAACTCATTCGGTAATCTGATTTTGGCAGCTCCTGAATTAAAAATGGAACAGCCAGCCTCTCCATCCACAGATATGTATGCATATGGCTGCCTACTGCTATGGGTATGATACCTCATGAAAATGACTTTCATAAATAATGTAAACTGTTGCAAAGAAATCTAATGTTTGTGCAGCTTTTAAGTTAAATCAGTTACATATTACAAGAAGGTAACTTTAAATTAGCAACCATCAGCTACTTTGGAGAAGATAATTTTGTTGTACTGTTAAGTTATACCTAGTTTAGCCCATTCCTATAATTTACTGAACTTGTTACCAGGTCTTCATAATTGACAAACTTTAACAGAAAATAAAGGCTTTAATGCTTGTTAAAATCCTGTTTAATGCCTTAATGGCAGTTCACAAGCAAGCATAGGGTCCCCCCTGTCATGTCTTTTTGAAAGTGTGCTCAATGTTCACCAGTGCTATTGAAATCCTCTGATCTCCAGGAACAAGCAGGAATGAGTCTTCACATATGGGTATGTCGGTACCGACGGAGCCTGCGCGGGAACGCTCCCCAGCGTCCAATCAGAAAGCTTTTGGGAGCATCCCTCAGCGCCTGCGTGCTGCCTTCCCGCCTTTCCAACTGTCTCTCCTCAGTTTTCGTTTTTCCGCGGAGCCGACAGGACGTCTTCCTGTCACCGCAGAAAATTTTTTCTTTAATTCTTGTTTTCTTGTGGTCGCGACTGTTTTCCCGCCTCCACCGGTACCGCCGGTGGGTTTTTTCTTTTCTTTTCAAAAACTCAGGGAGAGTTTTCCCTCAGTTTCTGTCTTAATTTTTGGGGCCTGTGAGGCCTCTCCATCATGGATCCTTCTTCTCCTAAGAAGTGCCTTAACTGTGGAAATACAGTTTTCTTTTTAGACTCCAATAACTGGTGTCTAACCTGTTTGGGTCCTGACCCTTTTCTTCCGGAGCCATTAGGCTACAATTTTATGAGAAGAGATTTTCCATTTCGAGTTTCCCTCGATACCGCATTCCCTTCCAGTGTCAGGGCACCGACCATTTCTTCTCTACAGGATCAGGTAACCCACAAACAGTCTGTTAAGACTAGCCAATCCTTGAGTGGTAGGTCTCATGTCAAACATGATGACGGCTCCGGCCTTGCCCTCAAGACCCTGTTGGCTTCAAAATCCCGGCGGGAGTCTTCGGTCTCCAAAGCCTTTCAGGGGTTTCAGGTTGTTCCTGGGGCTCACCCCTCACAGAACATACCTGAGCCATGCTCGGTGATGGCATCCACGTCGAGCGGTACTGATTCCCCGGCATCGGCACTGGTGTTGAGTGATCCACTCTTCACCAGGGATCGTCATCTGGCGTTCTCGGTACCTTCGGGACCGATCGATACGTCCCAGATTGACTTTCCAGTATCGGCAGCATCGCCGATACGACCACCGACGCTGGTACCCTCCAGACATGCATCGGTAGACTCGCTTCCTTCGATGCCGAGTCTGGAATCGATATCAAATCTGGAAGACTGGGTACCGACGCGTCTCGGAACCGACGCTTACCAATTCCGGATGCGCGGTATCGAGGATACTCACCAAGGTTTTTGGTTGCCTCGGTACCGCTTGAGCAGCCTCCGATGACTGCTTCGATGTCGGTATCGCCTCCGATTCCGGCACAGCTACCGGTATCGGTACCGATGCCGGTTCCTGCAGTACCATCGGGACCAACTACTTCCATGCCCTTTTCACCAGGATTGCTCCTTTCTATGCCTAGTTTGGAGTCGATACCTGGCATGGACGATGCAGTACTGACTGTCTCAAGTCATAACCGCCAGTACCAGTATCCATCAATAAGGGCTCCTTTTCTGCACCGGACCAGTACATCCTCCGGTGCCCAGGCTAGTTCTTCAACTTTAGCCTGTCCAGGGATGGTTCCCATTGGAGATTCTTCTTTTCAGAAATTTCTCCTTGACATGGCTACATTCCTTGCTATCCCTGGCTATGATCCTACACAAGGCTCTTCTGGGGAAAAGGAAAATATAATGCTTCCTTTACATCCTTCCTTGCAGGATCTTCTTCTGAGAATATGGGAAACACCTTTAAGGGTTTCCTCACCTTCTACAGCAACTGATCTTCTGTATCAGGTGCCCCCCTCTCCAGGGTTTCAAAAGACTTCCCCATCATTCCATTGTAGTGGAATCAGCAATGAGGAAGGTGAAAAGCAAGAAGAAGCATTCTTCTTATCTGCCAGGTCGTGCTTCTAGAACACTGGATGCTTTTGGACGTCAAACCTTCCAAACATCTATGCTGGCAACAAGGATTCTCTCATATATTTTTTATATGAGTCTATCCCTTCAGGAGATCACAAAGAAATTATCTCTTTTGACTCCTTTTCTATCAGAGCCCAAAGCTGCAAACTATTCCTTACTTCTTAGTCATAGCCAAAATATATCTTGCTTTCTTTCTTGTGCTTCCCTTGACTCTTTTGAGTCTGTTAGCAGAACCTCTGCTATATTTATAGGGGCACGACGTAAAGCCTGGCTCCAAGCTTCATACTTGAACAGATGGGCACAACAAAGACTGGGTAATACTCCTTGTACTGGAGAAAATCTCTTCAATAGGGAGTCTTTACGTCAGGTTGTTCATTGCTCCACTGACTTCCCTGTTTCTGAAGGCTATCCTAAGCCTTCTTCCCCAGTAGGTAGGAAATGCCCTACCAAACCTTCTTTCCCTAAAAGAAGAAAGTTTTATTCTTCTCCTGCCCATCATACAGATGTTCCCAAACAAGGGAAACCTCGCCCTGGTCTGAAGAATCCAAACTCAAGCCAGGAAAATTAACCCTCAATGGGGTTCCAATGGATCTCTTACGACATACAGTTCACTACTTCTCAGCAGAAGGTTTTTCACTGTTTTTTCATTTCAAACTCTACGCTTGGACTCCTGTTTCCAGGACATCCACTTGCTCTCAGGTAGGCTGAGCTGTCAGGAAATTCATGTCTCTGGGTCACAGGGTTTCCTCCTCTTCCTACCATGCAGAGAGGTTTGCCAACTATCTCATGATAGTTTCCCTGTACCACCATGAATTTTTCCTTCTGCAGACTTACCATATAGCAAGTCTCCCTTCAGCTCCTATTTTTCTTTACCCTCGTTTCCAGGGCTTCCCCTGTACGAGGGGTACTATACGACTGGAAGGCTTTCTTAGCCTTTCTAGTATTCCTTTCCTTTCCAGTGTAGAGTTTTTTCTCTGGAGTTACCTCCCTGCTTTCATTGGGCAGCTTATCAGACATGATCAAGATTTTCCCTCTTGTTCTGTCTGTTCTCTCTGTCACAAACAGAAGGATTCCCTCGGCTGTTCTATTCAGCAGCTGCCCATAAGAGTTCCAGTCATTGGACTACTGGTACTTTTTGCGAGTTCCAGTCTTGTCTTCCACTACTTTTTCTGGTCTTAGTAGTGCTTCCAAAATAGTGCTCATCTATCTTGGAAAATCCCTATCGCTTCTTTTCTGTCATCTCCAAATCTCTGGAATTGGCAGCATAACTAAGGTGGCAGCTGGTTTCCTCCAACAGCCATTTTTATTTCCCAATTCTCCTGCATAGTGCTCTCTGCAATCCTACTGAGAAGCTTTCCACTATGGGCCCTTGCTGGAGAGCATGGGGATTTTTTCTCTAATTACTATCCTATATGGTTGAAAAAGGCTTCCTCAGTCATTCCCCATGACTGTAGGGGGTTCTTTACACCCTTCTGTTTCCTTTTTATAAAGGACATAAGCCGCCTTTATGTAACAGTCTAAAGACTTACCCAGTTTTCTACAGAAAAACTGCTCTTTTTCCTTGCAGCTTGTCCTCATGGTATCCTAATCCTTCATGGACAGCACATATTTAATTTAACAACGCATGATACCCCCCCCCCCCTTGTTCCTCAAGTGGGTCAACCTGGTATCTCATCCTATGCGTTTGTCCATTTACCATGCGAGAGTTCTATAGAACTCCGGACTTGCTGTTTACAGACTGATATTACCCTCTGTTTTTCACGCAACCATCCTGGTTATTCCACTGGATGGCATTCCTGCACCATCTTAGCCAGAGGGAATAGATTGTCTATACATCTTCTCAAGTAGGTTCCACCTTCTTGTTATTAGATGAATCTCTATCCTTCACATCTCCCATGTGAATGTTCTTATAGGCATATCTCTATCTGCTTAGTTGCAGACATTTATCTTCGAAATCTATATACATGTATGTAAATATTTCTATATACTGCTCTATAGATACATATGTCTGTAAGCTGCGTGTGCATATCTTATGCCTCTCCAGATCTCACTATAGACATATATATATACATATATACATACATATATATATGTGTGTATGTGTCGAGATGCTTCCTTATAGGTAGATATGTATTTACATACTTATCTCTCTGTCTATGCTTATAAAGGTTTTACCTTCCTATAGCTTCCAGACAGTAGGCTTGCATATGTTCTTACTGTCCCTCAGTATGTCTGGAGTATTATGCACACAACCACTACTGTGGTACTGACAGCTTCTACTTTAACCCTACGTCTGGGTAACCCTGAAGCTCCATGCTTCACTATCTTTCCTATCTCTCAACAGATAGGAAAGGCAGCTTGTATCTTCAGTAGATCTGAAGTTTCAGCCCTTCAGACAATTGTCCTCCTTGGGAGTATGGGCTTTTTTCCATACCCCTTCTTCCCTCCAGGACTGGGTTAGTTGTCCAAATCAGTCAGTCTTCCTCTTTTGTTCCTAAATGTTACTAACTCTGTATCCAAAAGAGTTCCTAGCTTTTCCCATAAAGCTTCCACTAAAGACCTGACGTTTTTCTACTACCCCAGTTGACACCTGGGTCACCTGTCAAATCCAGATTTGGACCTTCGCCTTCACTTCAGTGAAGTCACCTTGAAGATTCCTCTACTGGATCTCCAGTAGACTCCATCAGCCTCTCTACTTCCTGCAATCCAGTAGGTGTGAACCATATTATGTTTGTTCATGTCAATATTTTTCATGGTAATTATCATACCTACAAGGACTCCTTACCTGTAGTCCTTAGGTTAGCTGTTTTTCTTACAGCTCCTCTCTTTTCAACTCCTACCCTCCATCCTCAGGATGCCTGGCCATATGAGGTGTAGCATGTTTCAATCCTCACCATGCTAGGGCTCCAGGCATCTTAGCTTGGGAGTCCCCATATGTGAAGACTCATTCCTGCTTGTTCCTAGAGATAGCACAGTTACTTACCTGTAACAGGTGATCTCTGGGAACAGCAGGAATAAGTCTTCACAACCCACCCACCTCCCCTAGGAGTTGTATCTCTCTATCTTCCTTTCCTCTTTCTCTCTTTTTGTCTCAGCTATAAAACACAACTGAGGAGAGACAGTTGGGAAGGCAGCACGCAGGTGCTGAGGGATGCTCCCAAAAGCTTTCTGATTGGACGCTGGGGAGCGTTCCCGCGCAGGCTCCGTCGGTACCGACGTACCCATATGTGAAGACTTATTCCTGCTGTTCCCAGAGATCACCTGTTACAGGTAAGTAACTGTGCTTTCCCTGCAGACAAGCAGGGTATGTGCACGCACACTCCATGCTGCCATCCTGATGGCGCCAGTGTGCTGGGCTTTTCCCCAGCTTAGAGAAGTCTTTTGGACGTCTCCGAGCATGTGCGGTAGCTGCTGTCTCTCCCCCCCCCCCCCACCCCTCCCCGTTCTGCCTAATCCAATTTCCTTTTCTACCAAAGTCCAAGTTTCCATGGCTCTCTCCCCCCCCCCCCCCCCGCCAGGGTTACCTCTGCTGTTAGGCCCCTTTCATTTAAAAGAAAAAAAAGATGACTAACGCTGATGGTGCTCAAAGCATTGTGTCAGCTGCCTCCAGTTTTGTCCCTGTACCTTTTATTTAAAAAAAAGAAAAGCTTTCATCAGCTGCTGAGGGAACACCATTGATACCATCTCTTCAGTCTCAAAGAACCTTGCCCCATCGAGCCCAGACCAGGCATGATTGGGGCTCCATAGGGCAACCATGTTTCCGGAGGTATACTCCCTACTGGCACCAGCATTGTCGCAGCCAACCAAAGCCTGCTGACTCAGGACGGGGGTTCTTCTCCTTCACCACCTCAGTTCCTGAATGTGATGGCAGAACTCAGTGCATTGGAGGTAAGAAAAACTAAACATCTCGAGCATGCTGCTGACAATCACCTCAGCAGGTAAGGCATCTAAGCGCCCTTGTCTGCCTGACCCTCCAGTTTTGGGATAACCCTCTCCAAATATCTGGAGGTAAAACAATCCCAATATCCTTGAACCACCATAGTCAGCAGAAACCACACGCCTTAACTCTTCCCTTCTGTCACTGCTATGGAAGTTTGTTCAGGATAGCACAGTCATCCTCACTGGGGCTCCTCTGAACCCCTCTGTGATAACGTGGCGAACACCCACACGACTGGAAGATGGCACCTGTTCACTCTTTAGTGTACCTTACTCTCGCACTACTTCCAGGATTGCTGAAGACGTTCCAGAGCCCCTGTCATCGTTAGAACCCTTGGAAGATATTGCCAAAGACCTTTCTTAACCAAAATGCTTACAGAAGGCATCTAAGGCCTTGGCTCTGATTGACTCTCAGACTCCTACCAATAAGCAGGATTTCCACTCTATACTTGCAGCTTGCAATATAGCTAAATAGATTTTAGCTCTACCAGTTCATTAACTCCTTCGAGATCTGCAGCCCTCCATCTGAAAGAATCCCACTTCAGTACATGCTACCTCCCGGCATATTGACCTGAAATATAAGGTACTGTCAGCTCCAGAATTTGACCACTAGCAACTACCTCATAAATCTGTGGTCTCCGAAGCTGTCCTTAAAACGTTAGTCTTCCAAATCGACTTTTCAGATGCCACCCAGTAAAGAATAGAACACACTATATGCCATCGGTAACTAAGTAGCCATCTGGCAATGAGGTTCTTGGCGCATCAGCTTCAGATCTTGAATTATTACCATGAACACCTCTTACAACTAGATGATACTCAAGCCTTAGGGATGGAAAAGCAAGCTCAACTTCTCACTAATTTGCATGAGTCCCTATACCATATCATCTGCATCACCTATGACACCTTTGATTCAATGGCCCGCTCCACCGTCATGGCTATTTCAGCCAGACGCATGACTTGGCTTTGGGTATCTGGACTCCGTGAGGACCTTTAGATGCAAAAAGGCTATCTCCTTGACATGTGGCATCTGCAAGATGATCATAAAGTGCAACAAGCAGTCTCAGATGTTAAAGAACATTTGTCCACATGTAATTAGCTGCCCAGTCAGTAGAACTGGCATCACAACCCAGATGTTCTCAACTTCCTCGCTATCAGCAAACTTACCATTATCAATATTTTCAGCAATTTTACCCTCACTAAAAGTATCAACCTTATTTCCAGACAGCCATCACAATGCCCCTGCTACATCAGCTTACCCTTAGTGCTCCAGTCAGTAGGACAAGAAGCAACCCCCCAACCAAACTCCTGCTCCTAAACCTTCTCCTAGTTTTTGACTACCTGTCATAAGCAGGCAGAATTCAGCACTTTAGAGGCATGGGATTCCATAACTACCGATCGGTGGGTACTTAGCATAGTGGACAGGGGAAGTACATGATCAACTTTCTACAATTTCCACCCCCTCATCCTTGTTCCAATGTGCCCACCCCTTCGGCTCAACATATCCTGGAACAGGAAGTGATCATGCTCCTATACAATCAAGCCATTCAAGTAGTTCCTCATGAACAACGTGGCCAGTGCTTCCATTCCCGTTGCTTCCTGATTCCAAAAAAGGCGGGAGGGTGACATCCCATCTTAGACCTTTGAGACCTTAATCGCTACATCAAGAGAAAAATTCATAATGACTTCTCTCAGTACAATCTTCCCTTTGCTCAGTCAACATGACTAGCTAGTCTCTTTGGCCCTGAAAGATGCCTACACTCAAATTCCCATTCACCCTTTGCACTGGAAGTACATTCGTTCCAAGTTCAAGCCACAGGTTTTGTCATAAACCCACAAAAATCTCAGCTTGGTCCTCAGAAGAATGTTTCATCGGAACATGCATAGATACCACAAAAGGGAAAGCCTTCCTTCCCAACGACAGGTTCAAGCTTCTCTGGGACCTCAGCAGCAGTCTGTTTCACATGTGGGCTACGACTGCTTGCATCTTGCTTCAGTTACTGGGCCACATGGCAGCCACTATGCATGTCATTCCAGTTGCAAGACTGTACATGCAATCTCTTCAGTGGCACCTAAGGGCACAATGGAATCAACACACACACAGCCCCTATGGACAAAAATTCCATTGGACACGAATGCAAATCTAGACCTTCAAAACTGTTTACACTGATGGACTGTTGCATCACACCTAGCAGATGGATGCCTATTCCAGCCACTTCAGCCTCAACTTACCCTAAGGATGGACACCTCCACTTATGTGGAGGAGTGGGGGCACATCTACTACACCTGTCCACACAAGGACTCTGGTCACCACGAGAACACCCCCTTCACATCAATATGTTGGAATTTTGGGCGGTCCTGTATGCCTTGCAGGTCTTCCAATACTGGGTCACCAACAAGATCCTCTTAATACAGACAATCGGGTATCCATGTTCTACATCAACAAACAAGGCAGAGTGGGTTCCCTTTGACTGTCATGAAGCCACTCACCTCTGTCTCTTTGCCCTTTCAATAATCACTTCACTCAGAGCAACCAACCTGCCAGGGGCTCAAAACCAACTAGTGGATTTGCTAAGTTGACAGATGGACCCTCACGAATGGTCCCTCCACACCATGATGGTATGCATGCTCTTTGCGCAGTGGGGCACTCCGGATGTAGATCTCTTCACTGCTGCAGACAACACCAAATGCAGGCTGTTCTGCTCCATCCAACCAAGTCCTCTCCGAAGGGCACACGATGCCTTTGCCATCTTTTGGACTCACCTGCTCTGTTACGCCTTCCCTCCTATCTCCACGAACAAGCAGGAATGTAGTCTTCACATATGGGTATCATCGGTACCGACGGAGCCTGCGCGGGAACGCTCCCCAGCATCCAATAGGAAAGCTTTTGGGAGCATCCCACAGCGCCTGCGTGCTGCCTTCCCGCCTTTCCCAACTGTCCCCCTCCATCCAGTTTTTCGTTTTCCGCGGAGCCGACAGGTCGCACATCCTGTCACCGCAGAAAATTCCCTCCTTATACTTTTGTGGTCGCATCTGCCTTCCCTCGACGCTATACCAGTACCGCCGGTGGTTCTTTTCTTTTTTTCAAAAAAAAAAAAAAACAACTTTGTTTCTGCAGTTTTTCTCCAGTAATTTTCTTCTCGGGTGCCACGCACCATTTTGGGCACTAGGCCCAATTTTTTCCCTCAAAATGGAAAAACCCACTTTGGGTTTTATTGTTTGTTTATTGTTTACTGAGAATTTAATAGACCGCCTATCACAATAGCGTCTGGGCAGTTTACAATGTGCAAAGGCTGCTTAGAAAGTTAGGAGAGGAATGCCATAGTGTGATAGGAAAGAGGAGAGAAGAGTAAAAGGTTGAGGTTAGAATACTAGTAACAGTAACAGGGGAAACAACATCATGGGGGTGGTGAAAAGGGGTGCGGGGGAAGAGAGAGACCAAAAGCTAGACAGAAGAGGTGTGTTTTCAGATTTGCCTTGAATGTTTTAAATGAAGGTTCCAAGCGAAGGTCTGTGGGGAGCGAGTTCCAAAGTGTTCTAAGTGTGGCGGTACCATCTCCGTCATCGACACCCATGAGTGGTGCCTCAAATGTTTAGGTCCTGACCATGCTATTTCAGAGTGCGTTGCCTGTGGAATGATGTCAAAAAGGGGCTGGCAAAACCGAGCTGCTAAGCTTAGCACCCTTTTCCCCTCCGATGCAGCCTCTGTGACATTGACATCCTCCAGGGCTTCATCTTCCTCCCATGGATCTCAGGTAACTAAACATAAATCTAGCCGGTCCTCAAAGGGTAGATCTCCTTCTAAACATCAAGATGCCTCTGGCGTTGGCCTTGAGGGACTTGCACCGGAAAAATTGCCCCGGTGGGAGGCTTTGGCTTCCAAAGCACTAACTGGGCTCCAGGATGTTCTCGAGGCTTCAACCTCGGCTGAACTACTGGTGCCATGCTCTGGGTTTCCGGCTGCTTTAACCAACACCGATACCCAAGCATCGGCAGCGTCGATAGACCAGAGATTCTTGGCTATTGAACGCAGTCTGGCGGCTCTTCTCACGGCCTCGATGCCCCTGAAACCGCTTCAGACAATTCAGCCGGTACCGGCACCGACTGCATCAACATCGGCAGGTATTCTACTGGGACCGAGTCGTGCATCTCTATCTGGCATCGACAAGTCTGTACTGGACCACTCCGATGCCGACTTCGATCGGTACCGGTACCGTGCCTTGCATGATCACCCAGATCGGAGATACTTCCAATCCTCGGATGAGTCTGAAGACTCCGAAGGCTCTGCCGATACCAGAGTACTTCTTCCCAAGGAGTCCTCTTCTCCTCAGCGTAGGATGTCTCCACCAGAGGATATGTCCTTTCAGGATTTTATCCGAGATGTGGCCCGAGGTCTTTCCATCACAGTGGCTCCTGAAAAAGCGCCTAGGGCAAAGGAATTAGAAATCCTACAATACCCTAAAGCACCCAAGGAGGCAGCTACCTTACCTATTCATGAGATCTTGCATGATCTTATGTTAGGGATGTGGGAAACGCCTCTAACCACATCTCCTCATTCTCGAAGACTCGACACCATGTATCGAATTCCTCCTTGTCCTGGGTTTCAGAAGACTCAATTACCACACCATTCCATGGTGGTGGAATCAGCCATGAGACGGATAAAGAGTGCAAAAAGGCATGCATCTAATCCTCCAGGACGTGAGTGTAAGACTCTTGACGCCTTTGGACATTGGTCCTTCCAGGCTTCCATGCTTTCTGCTAGGATCAGTTCCTATATCTTGTATATGGGAATGTTCCTTAAGGAAGTCACAGGAGACTTAGAGCTTATGAGCCCTCTCCTTCCTGATGATAAAAGGCAAGATTATCTTGCTTTTGTTAAACATGCTCAGGATGTTTCCAAGTTTGTGAATCGTGCAGCCTTTGACTGCTTTGAATGCATAAGCAGAACCTCTGCTATTGCCATAGGTGCTCCAGGCATCTGACTTGGATATCTGGTTACAGGACAAACTGGGGAATATACCTTGAACAGGAGAGAATCTCTTTGGCAAGACTTGGCAGGAAAAAGCTAATGAGATAGATGCTGACAATATCACTTTGGATAGATTGTCCAAATCTACAGCTGATTCTGCGAGGAAAAGATCCTCTAAGAAACCATTCTTCAGCAAGAAGAAAAGGTTTTATCCCTCCTATACTCAGCAGGGACATCGTTCAGGTCAGTCTGCCCAAAAGGGACAGCAGCAACAACCTAGGCAACAAAGGAAGCCAAAAGCAGCTAAGCTTCAACCGGCTCAGAAGACTCAGCCTCCACAGGGGCTTTGACTCCTGTCTATAGAACTTTGCCTTCCTGGCCCTGAACAGCCCAGAACCCTCCACCATCCCAGGAAGGTTATGTCATTTTGCCCCCAGATGGTGTCAGTTAACAGAAGAAAATTGGACTCTGTCTATTGTACGAGAGAGGTACAAGCTTCATTTTCTCAGCATTCCCCCTCCTACAATAGTAAGACAGTTCAATTCTCAGGCCTCTCTCAACGACTGGTTTGGTCAAGAAGTCACAATGCTCCTTGCTCAAGGAGCAATAGAAGAGGTGCCCATTTCCCAACTGGGTACAGGGTTTTACTCCCCCTATATCCTTATTCCAAAGAAAACAGGAGGACACAGACCCATTGTAGACCTCAAAAAATTGAACAAATTCCCGTTCAGAGAGAAGTTCAAAATGATTTCTTTAGGAAATCTGCTGCCATACCTTCGGAGTCAGGATTGGCTTTGTTCTCTAGATCTCAAGGATGCGTGCACTCATGTTCTTATCCATCCAACTCATCGGAAGTTCCGTTGATTCCTGTTTCCAGGAAAGCACTACCAATACAGGGTTCTTCCTTTTGGCCTGGCTTCTGCACCAAGGGTGTACACAAAATGCATGGCTGTGGTAGCAGCATGTCTCCGCACCCTGGGATTATTTGTCTTCCCTTACTTAGACGACTGGCTCATTCGAGCTACTTCAGAGCCAGAGGCCAGGGTTGCTCTGTCTCGCACAATGTGCATCCTTCAGTATTTGGGACTTGTCATAAACTTCCCAATTCCAGCCTTGCTCCCACTCAATCCCTAGAGTTTATAGGAGCTCTTCTGGATACCAGACAGACAAGTGCCTTCCTTCCACAGCCCCGCTGCCTTCGCATTGTACAGTTAGCTTCCCAAGCAGTGCTAAAACCTCACCTCACTGCTCGGGAAATGTTACAGTTGCTAGGCCACATGGCATCCACCGTGCATGTGGTTCCTTATGCTCGCCTCCATATGAGGGCAGCCCAGTGGACCTTATCCACTCAGTGGACTCGGGCATCAGGTTGCCTGTCAGACAAAATAGCAAACTCAGATCGCCTTATTTTGTCCCTCCAATGGTGGCAATCACTCCAAAACCTTTTTGGTTGGGTCTCCTTTTCAGCAACCCCCACCCCAGGCCACTCTAACAACAGATGCTTCACAGGTGGGTTGGGGAGCCAACCTGCAAGGCCTCTCTACCCAGGGTACCTGGACTCCACAGGAGGCCTATTTACACATCAATCTCCTGGAGCTCAGAGCAATCTTCCTTGTTCTTTGAGTATTTCACACCCAGCTCATCTACAAGACAGTCCTAGTTCAAACAGACAGTCAGGTAGCCATGTTCTATGTGAACAAGCAGGGCGGAACAGGCTTTCTGTCGCTGTGCAACGAAGCTTTGCGACTATGGGCCCTCGCCAGAGAGCATCAGATTCATCTCCTTGCGGTGTATCTTCCAGGCATTCAAAACTCTTGGGCAGACAGACTCAGTCGAGTTCTGCTTCCACACAAATGGTCTCTCCATGCAGAACAGGTGGCCCAAATTTTTCAAATTTGGGGAATCCCAGACATAGACCTCTTTGCAAGTCCGCTGAATGCCAAACTTCCCCGGTTCTGTTCCAGAATTCCGGCTCAAGGTTGTCAGGCCAGGGATGCTTTCCTCCTTCATTGGGGTCAGGACTTCCTGTATGCCTTTCCACCCATTCCCCTAATTCCCAAAACTCTGTTCAAGCTTCAGAGAGACAGAGGCCATATGATCCTCATAGCTTCACGTTGGCCAAGGCAAATGTGGTACCCTCTGCTCCTACATCTCTCTCAAGCTCTGCCTCTGGAGTTAGGATCTGCTCCAGATCATCTTTCTCAAGAGGACTGGATGCTGTGGCATCCCATTCCCCAGTCTCTGCATCTCAGGGCCTGGTTGCTGAAAGCCTAGAACTTCACTGTCTTAACCTTTCCCAGCAGGTAAAGGACATCCTTCATGCTTCCAGGAAACCTTCCACAAGACACTTATGCTTTTAAGTGGAAAAGGTTTACCATATGGTGCTCGCAGAAGGGTCTTAACCCTCTTGCGATACCTCTGGAATCATTACTGGAGTACCTTCTTCATTTATGAAATGCAGGGCTTAAGACCAATTCAGTGAGAGTCCATTTGAGTGCTTTTGCAGCTTCTTTCAAGCCTCTAAATGGACAACCTATTTCCTCTCATCCTTTCATAGCGAGATTTATGAGAGGCCTTCTTTTAACGAAGCCTCCCATTAAGCCACCACCGGTGGCATGGGACTTGAATCTGGTACTTGGGCAGCTCATGAAACTGCCCTTTGAACCATTAGCCACTACCTCTTTAAAATTCCTTTCCTGGAAGGTTATCTTTCTCATTGCAATCACATCAGCACGTCGCATCAGTGAATTGCAAGCGTTGGTGGCTGATCCTCCTTATACAAGGTTCCATCATGATACGGTAGTCCTTAGGACTCATCCACACTTTATGCCAAAGGTGGTTTCGCCCTTTCATTTAAACCAAGCGGTTTACCTTCCTGTATTCTTTCCAAGGCCTCACACCTCAAATGCAGAAAGGAACCTTCATACTTTGGACTGTAAAAGAGCTTTGACCTTTTACTTACAAAGGACACAGCAACATAGAAAATCCTCTCAGCTCTTTGTTGCTTTTGATCCTAGTCATTTGGGACTTCCAGACTCGAAAAGGATACTGTCCAGCTGGATTTCACAGTGTATATCTTTTGCCTATGAGAGTTAGAACCTTCCTCTTGAAGGCCATGTCACAGCTCACAATGTGAGAGTCCTGGCAGCCTCAATGGGCTTATCTTCACTCTGTGTCTATCGATGACATCTGTCGAGCAGCTACTTTGGGCTTCGATATATACCTTCACAGCCCATTACTGCTTAGACAAGAACTCCCGCCAGGATGCCTTGTTTGGTCAGGCTGTTCTTCAACACCTGTTCCAGACTTAATCAACTCCTACCCACCATCCCTGGTAAGGTGCCAGAGATCCATGGGGGAAAGTGGAACCCTTTCACAAGGACACCAACAAACAGCACGCTGCCACGCAGGCAACAGCAAACAGTACAAAAAACGTGGGCAGGTGTAGGTTCTCACCAAAGCTTTATTATTCCATATATGAAAAAAGGGAGACAAGGGCACACAACTTTCTGGGGCCATCTCCCTGGCATCTGCAGCTAGGGAGTCCCCATATGTGAAGACTACATGCCTGCTTGTTCCTGGAGATAGCATAGTTACTCACCTGTAACAGGTGATCTCCGGGAACAGCAGGAATTTAGTCTTCACAACCCATCCACCTTCCCTAGGAGTTGTATCTTTCTATCTCTCTTTCTCTCTTTCCCTCTCTCTTTTGTCTCAGCTTTAAACTCAACTGGAGAGGGACAGTTGGGAAAGGCGGGAAGGCAGCATGCAGGCACTGTTGGATGCTCCCAAAATCTTTCCTATTGGACGCTGGGGGGGCGTTCCCGCGCAGGCTCCGTCGGTACTGACGATACCCATATGTGAAGACTAAATTCCTGCTGTTCCCGGAGATCACCTGTTACAGGTGAGTAACTATGCTTTTCCATTCATCAGTCGCATTCCTCTCAAGATACGCCAGACAAAGGTGTCAATCATCCTCATTGTGCCTCAGTGGCCATGGCAAGCTTGGGTCTCACACTTCACAATGCAGAGGCCACAACCTCAGGTCACAGATCCCTTTCTGCTCACTCAGCATCAAGGAACATTGCTCCATTCCAGTCTCCAAAGTCTATCTTTAGCAATGTGGAAGATCCAAATACCTCAGCAATGGCTACTTCCTTCCACATGGAGTGCTAGATGTAATTAATGCCTCAAGAAAACAGACCACTCTGCTATCTTACAGATGTAAATGGTACCGCCTTGTACATTGAGCAAAGGAACACCATGCAAACCATATTCACTGTCCCCTGGAAAAGGTCCTGACCTCTGCCTTCTGTATCTCTCCAGCTCTGGTCTACAAACCACGTCTGTCCATTATTACCTTTCTGCTATAGGGCTTTTCATTCCCCGGTGGAGGGCAAGCCGCTCTCAGTTCACCTTCTTACCTCGAGGTTTATGAAAAACCTCATGAGCACCAAACCTTCCATCAAACCATCTTCTGGCTTGGGACCTGAATGTGGTCTTAGCAGAGCCCATGAAAGTTCCCTTCGAGCCCTTCGAATCAACTTCTTTGAAACATCTTACTTGGAAAACAGTCTTCCTTGTGGGAATAACCTCTGTACAAAGGATCAGTGAACTTCAAGCATTCGTGCACTACCCTCCATACACAGTTTCTTCAAAACAAGGTGCTTTTGAGGACACATCCTAAATGCCTTCCGAAAGTGATGTCAGAGTTGCACTTGAACCAGTCCATATTTCTTCCCGCCTTTTTTCCTGATTTCAAAGCACTGTCCAAAACAATCCCTCCATACCTTGGATTACAAGTGAGCACTATTTTATTACCTACAAGCAACCAAAGATTTGAGATCATCACAACTTTTCATCAGTATCAATCCGAAGAACCCCGGATGCCCATCTTCAAAAAAGACTATTTTGTCCTGGGTCTGATTGTATCTTTCTGCTATGCCCAAGTTCAATTACCAGGCCTAGGTCAAGTAGGGCCCCATCAGTTACATGCAACTGTGACTACGGTGGCCAGTTTGGCCGCAGTCTACACCCAGGACATCTGCAAAGCAGTTGCTTGGACATCCATTCATACATTTACCAGACACTATAGCTTGGATCATTATACAGCAGGAGACTCAGCTTTCGATTAGGCTATCCTCTGAAAACATGTTTGCCTCTTGATTGCATACTTCATCTTCCATCCATCACAGATTGTAGCCTGGGCTGTGCAGCCGCAGCTATATTATGTGGCTCTCAGCTGAAGACTCACCATGGAGTGTACTTGCATATCCCCTGCTTGTCTATAGAGAAAGCGGAGTTGTTTACCTATAACGGGGTTCTGCGTAGACAGCAGGGGTATGCAGCCACTCACTCGCCCTCCATCCCCCCCCCCCCAAAAAATTAAGCACGTTAACATTTTTAATGGAAAACGAGTGGAGTTTTTTGTTTCGGGATCAACCCAAGTTCAGTCCCGTTGTATATATGTTCGTTTTGATGATCTGTATACGTTTCATTTTGTGGTACATGCTCCACATCTGGATGCTGGATTATCCAGGAGTGGTGAGCAGCAACTACAGCGCATGCTTGGAGGGGGAGCTGAGAGAGAGCCCAGCACACCAGTGCCATTGGGGACAGCACCATGGAGTGTGGCTGCATACTCCTGCTGTCTACGGAGAAACCCCGTTACAGGTATACAGCTCCACTTTTTCTGAATCTAAACATCTTTGCCTCTGTCAATCCTGCCTTTTCCCTGCTGTACGAGGTGCTATCAAAAAGTATCAAGACTTGTACAATAACACAAGAAATATAACACTGACAGTTATTGCACTCTGTCCCTTTCAAAGTAGTCCCCTTCCGATAAAACACACTTCCTCCAGCATTCCTGCCATTGCTGGAAACAATTTTGAAATGCCTCTTTTGTTATACTGTGAAGCTGCTGTGTCTAATTTTGCTTAATGGTCTCCAAGTTGTTGAAACTCCTTCCTTTCAGTGGTAATTTCAGTTTTGGAAACAAGAAAAAGTCACAGGGTGTGTGGTCAGGTGAGTACGGGGGCTGACGGACTTGCTTGATTTGGTGTTTAGCCAAGAACTGCTGGATAAGATGTGATGCGCAAGCTGGGGCGTTATCGTGATGAAGCAACCATTCACCATTCCTGTGGAACTCCGGCCTCTTACGACGAACTGCATCTCTCAAATGAGTCAGAACTTGGACATAGTACTCCTTATTGATGGTTTGGCCTTTTGGAGCATATTCATGATGAACATAACTTGATAATTAAAGAAAATTGTGAACATGACCTTGACATTGCACCTCACCTGACGGGCTTTCTTGGGTCTGGGAGAGTCTGGAGTCTTCCATTATGAGGACTGAGCCTTAGTTTCTGGGTCATGACCATAAACCCATGATTCATCACCAGTAATAATCTCTGATGAAATCTGAGTCATTTTCAATGCATTCCAACCACTCCCTGGCTGTAGACAGTCTATCTTCTTTTTGGTCAGGGGACTGGAGTTTCGGCATGAATTTTTCAGACACACGGCTCATCTCCAAATTGATAGAATGGACTGTACCAACCCAAAACTAATGTCCATGTCCTCAGCAAGCTCCCTGATAGTTGATTGACAATTTGAGAGTATTGCTTCAACTTTGTCTTAACTCCTGCTCATGGATGGCCTTCCAGAATGGTTATCACTGTCAACACTTTGGCGATCCTCTTGGAAATGTTTGTACCAGTCATAAACTCGAGTACGACTCATGCATTCATCGCCACACACTTGCTATAACTTGTAATAAGTATCTCCAGGAACAAGCAGGAATGTAGTCTTCACATATGGGTATCGTCGGTACTGACGGAGCCCGCGCGGGAACACTCCCCAGCGTCCAATAGGAATGCTTTTGGGAGCATCCCACAGCGCCTGCGTGCTGCCTTCCTGCCTTTCCCACTGTCCCTCTTTAGTTCTTCGTTTTCCGCGGAGCCGACAGGTCCCGTACCCTGTCACCGCAGAAAATTCCTTCTTTATTTTTTGTGGTCGCGTCTGCCTTCGTTCGACGCCTACTGGTACCGCCGGTGGTTCTTTCTTCTTTTCTTTTAAAAAAAAATATATATATATTAGTTCTGAGGTATTTTTTTTTCCTCGGTGCTAGGCGCCATTTTGGGCACTATGCCCATTTTCCTTAATGGAAAAACCAGCTACTGGTTTAAAAAAAAAAAATTCTAAGTGTGGCAGTACCATATCCATCACCGACACCCATGACTGGTGTCTTAAATGTTTAGGCCCTGACCATTCTCCATCGGAGTGCCTCTCCTGTAGGAAGATGACTAAAAAGGGGCCTGCAGAATAGAGCTGGAAAACCCGGTACCCTTTTTGCTTCAGATGCGATGTCCATTGCATCGACGTCTTCCAGAGCGTCATCTTCCTCCCATGGATCTCAGGTAACTAAACATAAATCTAGTCGGTCCTCAAAGGGTAGATCTCCTCCTAGGCATCGAGAGGCCATTGGCGTTGCCCTTGAAACCTCACCGACAAAACAGCCCCGGCGGGAGGCTTCGGCTTCCAAAGCACTAACGGGGCTCCAGGATGTTCTTGAGGCCGCCACCTCGGCAGAACTACTGGTGCCATGCTCTGGGGTTCAGGCCGTTTCTACCGGTGCCGACACCCAAGTATCGGCAGCGTCGATAGATCAGAGGTTTCTCGCTATCGAATGCAGTCTGGCAGCTCTTCTCACGGCTTCGGTACCATTGAGACCGCTACAGATGGTTCAACCGGTACCGGTGGCACCAGCTTCAGTGGGTATACTCCCCATGCCGAGTCTTGAGTCTATCGCCGGCATCGACAGATTGGTACCGAGACATCTTGATACCGACTTTGATCAATACCGGTACCGTGCTCTGCACAAACACCGGGATCAGAGATATTTCAAATCTTCCGATTCCGATGATTCTAATGTCTCTGCCGATACCAGAGTACTTCTTCCGGAGGAACCATCTTCTTCTCCACAATGCAGAATGTCTCCTCCAGAGGACATGTCCTTTCAGGTTTTTATTCGTGATGTGGCTCGAGGCCTTGCAATCACAGTAACTCCTGAAAAGGAGCCTAGGGCACAGGAATTGGAAATCCTTCAATACCCTAAGGCTCCCAAGGAAGCAGCTACTCTGCCTATTCATCAGGTCCTACATGATCTTATGCTGAGGATGTGGGAAACACCTTTAACCACATCCCCTCACTCTCGGAGGCTCGATACAATGTATCAAGTTCCAACTTGTCCTGGCTTCCAAAAAACTCAATTACCACACCATTCAATGGTAGTGGAATCGGCTATGCGTAGGATGAAGAGTGCAAAGAGGCATGCTTCCAATCCTCCAGGCTGTGAGTGCAGGACTCTCGATGCCTTTGGATGTTGATGCTTCCAAGCTTCCATGCTCTCAGCCAGGATCAGCTCCTATATTCTATATATGGGAATGTTCCTCAAAGAGGTCACAGGAGACTTGGAGCTTATGAGCCCCCTTCTTCCTGATGATAAATGACAAGACTCTCTTAATCTTGTCAGACATGCTCAGGATGTTTCCAAGTTTGTAAACTGTGCAGCCTTTGACTCCATCAGCAGAACGTCTGCTATTGCCATTGGTGCACGTCGGATTGCCTGGCTTCAGGCATCCGACTTGGAACTTTGGGTACAAGATAAATTGGGAAATATCCCTTGCACAGGAGAAAATCTCTTTGACAAGAATTGGCAGGAAAAGGCTAATGAAATAGATACTGACAATATCACCCTGGATAGATTGTCAAAATCTACAGCCACCCCAGCCAAAAAGAAATCCTATAAAAAAAGGAAGTTTTATCCTTATGCCCAGCAGGGACACGGTCCAGTTCAGGCTGCCCAAAAGGGACAACAGCAACAAACTAGACAAGAAAAGAAGCCAAAAGGGCCAAGAGCTCAGCTAGTTCCACAGGCTCAGCCTCCTCAGGGGCTTTGACTCCTACCTAGAGAACATAGCCTTCCTGCCCCTGAACGGTCCAGAATTCTAAGCTACCCCTGGCAGGTTGTGTCATTTTGCCAACAGATGGCACCAAATAACAGCAGAAAATTGGACTCTGTCCATTGTACAAGAGGGGTACAAGCTTCATTTTCACAGCATGCCTACAGGGTTCTACTCCCCCTACTTTCTTATCCCAAAGAAAACAGGAGGACACAGACCCATTTTAGACCTCAGAGAATTGAACAAATATCTGTTACGAGAGACATTCAAAATGATCGCTCTAGGAACTCTTCTGCCATACCTTCAAAGTCAGGATTGGCTTTGTTCTCTAGATCTGAAGGATGCATATACTCATATTCTCATCCATCCAGATCATAGGAAATTCCTGCGGTTCCTTTTCCAGGGAAAACACTTCCAATACAAAGTTCTTCCCTTTGGTCTGGCTTCGGCACCAAGAGTATTCACGAAATGCATTGTGGTAGTAGCTGCATTCCTGCGAACTCTAGGGATATTCGTCTTCCCTTAGCTGGCTTATTCGAGCCCCCACGGCTCCAGAAGCCAGCTCTGCTCTGTCTCGCACAATGCGAATCCTTCAATATTTGGGATTGGTCATAAACCTCCCAAAATCCCATCTTGCTCCTACTCAGTCCCTAGAATTCATAGGAGCTCGTCTAGATGCCAGACAGTCAAGGGCTTTCCTTCCACAGCCCTGCTGTCTGCGCATAGTGCAGCTACAGTAGCTTCCCAAGCAACAGTGAAGACTTACCTGACTGCTCAAGAAAAGCTCCAACACAAGAACACAAACACAAGATATGCCATACTGGGTCAGACCAAGGTCCATCAAGCCCAGTATTCTGTTTCCAACAGTGGCCAATCTAGGGCATATGTACCTAGCAGTTTCCCCAAGGGACACAGGTTCCACAATGCTTGTATTGGTTCAAGCATTGATATCCTGGGTCCCTTCTTAATAATGGTTTATGGACGTTTCCTCCAGGAACTTGTCCAAACCTTTTTTAAACCCAGCTACACTAACAGCCTTTACTACATCCTCCGGTAACAAATTCCAGAGTTTGATTACACGTTGAGTTAAAAAATATTTTCTTTTATTAGTCTTAAATAGTTTACCCTGTAGCTTCATTGCATGTCCCCTAGTCTTTCTATATTCTGATAAGGTGAACAATCGATCTACGTTTACCCGTTCCACTCCGTTCATTAATTTATAGACTTCTATCATATCTCCCCTCAGCCATCTCTTTTCCAGGTTAAAGAGCCCTAACCTTTTTAGCCTTTCTTCATAGGAGTATCCTTCCATCCCCTTTACCATTTTGGTGGCTCTTCTCTGAACCTTTTCTAAAATCGCTATATCCTTTTTAAGATACGGCGACCAGAATTGCACACAATATTCAAGGTGTGCGATCTCACCATGGAACGATATAGAGGCATTATAATATCTTTTGTTTTATTTTCCATTCCTTTCCTTATCATACCTAGCATTCTATTTGCTCTCTTGGCCGCTGCTGCACACTGGGCCGAGGGTTTTAACATGGTATCCACAATGACGCCTAAATCTTTTTCCTGGGTGGTGGTTCCTAATGTGGAACCTTGCATCGTGTAACCATAGTTTGGGTTGTTCTTCCCTAGGTGCATAACCTTGCACTTGTCCACATGAAATTTCATCTGCCATTTTGATGCCCAGTCTTCCAATTTATCAAGATCCTCTTGCAATTTTCCACAATCCTCTTGGGTTTTAACAACTTTAAATAGTTTTGTGTCATCTGCAAATTTGATAACCTCACTCGTTATTCCACTTTCCAGGTCATTTATAAATATGTCAAAAAGCAGCGGACCCAGCACAGATCCCTGGGGTACACCACTGTTCACCTTTCTCCATTGGGAAAATTGGCCATTTAGCCCTACCCTCTGCTTTCTATCTTTTAACCAGTTCCTGATCCACAATAGTACACTGCCTCCTATCCCATGACTCTTTAGTTTTGCCAAAAGTCTCTCATGAGGGACCTTGTCAAAGGCTTTCTGAAAGTCCAGATACACAATATCAACCAATTCACCTTTATCCACCTGATTATTTACTCCTTCAAAAAAACATAACAGATTAGTAAGACAAGATCTTCCTTGTCTAAAGCCATGTTGGCTGTCTCCCATTAGGTCATGACTATCTACATGCTGAGTAATTTTATTCTTTGTTGGTTTCTACCATTTTTCCCGGTACTGATGTCAGGCTCACCGGTCTGTAGTTTCCCTGATCACCCCTGGAACCCTTTTTAAAAATTGGTGTTACATTGGCGATCCTCCAATCTTCAGGTATTAGAGATGATTTTAATGATAGTTCACAGATTACTAATAGCAGGTCTGCAATCTCGTATTTCAGTTCTTTCAACACCCTTGGATGTATACCATCCGGCCCAGGTGATTTGCTACTCTTCAGCTTATCTAATAGTTCTAATACATCTTCCCAATGTATCGATATTTCCTTCAATTCTTCCGCACCTTTAAATACCACTTCAGTCATGGGTAACATCCCTACATCTTCCTCAGTAAAGACTGAAGCAAAGAATTCAATCAGTCTCTCCGCTATCGCCTTGTCGCCTCTTAGTACTCCTTTAACCCCTTTATCATCTAATGGACCAACTGACTCTCTCACAGGTTTTTTGCTACGAATGTACTTGAAAAGGTATTTACTTCGCGTTTTTGCTTCTGCAGCAAGCTTCTTCTCAAATTCTCCCTTTGCCTGCCTTATCAATGCCTTGCATTTGACTTGCCAGTGCTTGTGCTGTTTCCAGGTTTTGTCGTTTGGCTCTTTTTTCCATTTCCTGAAAGATGCTTTTTTGGCAACAGCCTCTCTGACCTCACCTTTAAACCATGCTGGAAGTTTTTTGGACTTCCTTCCACTTTTCTTAAAGCATGGAATACAGCTGGTCTGGGCTTCCAAGATAGTATTTTTCAACAACAGCCAAGCCTGATGTACGTCTTTAACCTTTGTAACTGCTCCTTTTAGTTTTTTCTTAACTGTTTTCCTCATTTTATCATAGTCTCCCTTTCGAAAGTTAAAAGGTAGCACTGTGGATTTCCTTACTATCCCTCCTCCACTAATTAAATCAAAGGCGATCATGCTATGATCACTATTGCCAAGTGGCTCCAACAACCTTATCTCTTGCACGAGATCTGGTGTTCCACTAAGGATTAGGGGTTCCACTAAGGATGGGGGGGTTAGGACTGGTAATGGGCTATGGGGGGCTAGGACTGGAAATGGGCTGATAGTGGGTTAGGACTTGAGGTGGGCTGATGGGGTTAGGACTGGTAATGTGATGTGGGCTGATGGGGGGGGTTAGGACTAGTAATGGGTTGGGTTGCTAGGACTGGAAATGGGCTGAGTGGAAGGGGAGGCTTGAACTGCAAATAGCTGATGGGGATGGGGCTTGGAATGGAAATGGGCTGAGTGGAAGGGGGGCTTGAACTGCAAATAGCTGATGGGAGGGGGCTTAGAATGGAAATGGGCTGAGTGGAAGGGGGCTTGAAATGAAAATAGCTGATGGGGAGGGGGGCTTGGAATGGCAATAGGCTGAGTGGAAGGGGGGGCTTGAACTGCAAGTAGCTGATGGGGAGGGGGGCTTGGAATGGAAATGGGCTGTGAGGGGAGGGAGCTAGGACAGGAAATGGGCTGATGAAGGGGTTAGGATAGCACTGAAAATGGGCTGTTGGGGGGAGCTAAGATTGGTAATGGGCTGTTGTGGGGGCTTGGATTGAAATGGACTCATGGAGGGACTAGAACTGGAAGTAGGCTCATAGGGGGCTTGGATTGAAATGGGCTGAGTGGTGGGGAGCTAGGATTTGACGTGGGCTGATGATGGGGCTAGAAAAGGACTAGAAATGGGCTGATGGGAGTTGGGATTGGAAATGAGCTGATGGAGGGACTCAGATAGGACTGGATATGGACAGGGGAGCTAGGACTGGAAATGGGCTGATGGGGGCTAGGACTGGAAATGGGCTGATGCGAGGACTAGAAGGGAGCGGATGCTGGGTGGGGCTGGAACTAGAAGGGAGCTGATTTTGGGGGAGGATTAGAATGGGATGGAGCTGGGAGAGTGAAATAGAGAGGGGAAAAATATTTTGTGTGAGAGGGAAGAAAAATCTACAATTGGCCGGGTATTGGAAGAGTATGTGGGGATTGAGGATGGAGGGGTAAAATTTGAGTAGATGAAATAGGAATGAGGAAAGCGCAAAAGGAGAAAGATTAGTATGTTAAAGCAGATGTAGAGAGAGAGAATGGAAAAAAACTAGAAGAGAGAAGAAAGGACAAATGGACAGCAGATGATGGAGAGTTAGCAGAAGACACGAAGAAACCAGAAGAAAGTGGCTGGAGCAATTGCAACTGAAAAAAGAAATGCACAAAAGGTAGAAAGATATCTCTTTATTTTGAATGTATTAACTGGAATATGTCAGCTCTGGGAAATGTGCATCATTAAAGTCTGTGCTTTGTTTAGTAGAAGAGGAAATTAATTTATAGTGTTATTTCTACAGTGTTGTTGTACATTCCAAGTTTGGCTTTTGGGGTTCCCAGTTCCCAGCTACTGGGACATATGGCATCCACTGTACATGTGGTTCCCTATGCTCGCCTCCACATGCAAGCAGCCCAGTGGACCCTATCCATTCAGTGGACACAAGCCACAGGTCACCTGTCGGACAAAATAGCAAACTCACGTTGTCTTGTTTTGTTCCTCCAATGGTGGCAATCACTGGAGAACCTTCTGGTGGGGTCTCCTTTCCAGCAACCCCTATTCCAGGCCACTCTAACAACAGATGCATCACAGGTGGGATGGGGGGCCCACCTGCACGATCTCTTTACCCCAGGGTACCTGGACTCCACAGGAGGCTTGTCTTCACATAAACCTCCTGGAACTCAGAGCAATCTTCCTTGCTCTTCGAGTATTCCAAACCCAGCTCATCTACAAGACAGTCCTAGTCCAGGCAGACAATCAAGTAGCCATGTTCTACGTGAACAAGTAGGGTGGAACCGGCTCTCATTATGCAACGAAGCTTTATGACTATGGGCCCTCGCCATCAAATTCACCTCCTTGTGGTATATCGTCCAGGCATTCAAAACCTTTGGGCAGACAAACTCAGCCGAGTACTGCTTCCACACAAATGGTCTCTTCACACAGACCAGGTTGCCCAACTATTTCAAATCTGGGGAACCCCAGACATAGACCTCTTTGCAAGTCGACTGAATGCTAAAATTCCCCGGTTCTGTTCCAGAATTCTGGCTTCAGATTGTCAGGCAAGGGACGCCTTCCTCCTTCACTGGGTTCAAGACTTCCTCTATGCCTTCCCACCCATTCCCCTCATCCCCAAAACACTATTCAAGCTTCAGAGAGACAGAGGTCGTATGATTCTCATAGCTCCATGTTGGCCATGGCAAACGTGGTATCCTCTGCTTCTACATCTCTCTCAAGCTGCACCTCGGGAGTTGGGGTGTGCTCCAGATCTTCTCTCCCAAGAGAACGGGACACTATGACACCCGAATCCCCAGTCCCTGCATCTCAGGGCCTGGTTGCTGAAAGCCTAGACCTTCAGGATCTCAACTTTTCTCAACAGGTAAAAGATATCCTACAGGCTTCTAGAAAACCTTCCACAAGATGATCATATGCCTTTAAATGGAAACGGTTTACCATATAGTATTCTCAAAAGGGACTGAACCCCCTTGCGATACCTCTGGAATCGGTACTGGAGTACCTCCTTCATTTATCAAATGCTGGTCTTAAGACCAATTCAGTAAGAGTCCATCTTAGTGCTATTGCAGCTTCCTACAAGCCTCTAAATGGGCAACCTATTTCCTCTCATCCACTTCTAACAAAATTTATGAGAGGTCTTCTTTTAACAAAACCTCCCGTTAGGCCACCACCGGTGGCATGGGATTTGAATCTTGTTTTCGAGCAGCTCATGAAACCGCCCTTTGAGTCTTTAGCCGCTACATCTCTGAAATTCCTTTCCTGGAAAGTCATCTTCCTAATTGCAATCACCTCTGCACTCCGCATTAGTGAATTGCAAGCTCTAGTGGCTGATCCTCCTTATACAAGATTTCACCATGATAAGGTCGTTCTTAGAACTCATCCACACTTTATGCCAAAGGTGGTTTCCCCTTTCCATTTAAACCAAGCAGTTTACCTTCCTGTATTCTTTCCGAGGCCTCATGCCTCCAATGCAGAAAGGAACCTTCATACCTTGGACTGTAAAAGAGCTTTACCTTTTTACCTACAAAGAACACAGCAACATCAAAAATCTTCTCAACTCTTTGTTGCTTTTGATTCTAGTCATTTGGGACTTCCAGTTTCCAAAAGAACTCTAACTAGATTGCACAATGCATATCCTTTGCCTATGAGAGTAAGGGTCTTCCTCTTGAAGGCCATGTCACAGCTCACAATGTGAGAGCCATGGTAGCCTCTGTGGCTATCCTTCACTCTGTATCTATCGACGACATTTGTCGAGCAGCCACTTGGGCTTCGGTACATACCTTTACAGCCCAGTACTGCTTAGACAAGGACTCCCGCCGGGATGCCTTGTTTGGCCAGGCTGCTGTTCAACATCTCTTTCAGACTTAATTTAACTCCTACCCATTATCCCTGGTGGGATGCCAGAGATCCATGTGAGGAAGCATGGCCCATCTCACAATGGGTTGCAGCTTCCTGGGGCCATCTCCCTGGCATCTTCAGCTAGGGACTCCCCATATGTGAAGACTACATCCCTGCTTGTTCCTGGAGATAGCGTAGTTACTCACCTGTAACAGGTGATCTCCGAGAACAGCAGGAATTTACTCTTTACAATCCACCCACCTCCCCAAGGAGTTCTCTCTATCTCTCTCTCTTTCTCCTTTGTCTCAGCTATAAATTCAACTGAAGAGGGACAGTGGGGAAGGCAGCACGCAGGCGCTGTGGGATGCTCGCAAAAGCGTTCCTATTGGACGCTGGGGAGCGTTCCCGCTCAGGCTCCGTCGGTACCGACGATACCCATATGTGAAGACTAAATTCCTGCTGTTCCCGGATATCACCTGTTACAGGTGAGTAACTACGCTCTCTCTGCACGAATCTCCAAGTTTCTGGCAGAATTTAATGCAATTTTGCTGTTCCGATTTTTTCACTCATCATAAATCTGACGAACTGCTTTTACATGATACCAAACATTACATGATTTTAAAAAAGTACAGGTGTGCTGCTGTCACGCTACACTCTGCACACGCGGATCACATAACTAGGTCACTGCATGCTTAAAAGTATCATGGTGCGACGTATTATATAGCTACACACTTCTCGATACTTTTTGATTACACCTCATATGTTACTGACATTGAAAAAGTTTGCTGTTTTACTGTCCCAAGCTAGTAAATCCCCCGCACTTCTCCACTTCCTAGTCCTGTTTTTAAGGTGCTCTGTTGAAACAAGCCATTGCCCTTGTGCTTTGGTTTGTTCAGAGACTCCTGTTCAACATTTATCTTTTGATCTTAATGGGGCAGATCCATTTCAGCAGCAGGAATCAAGCTCTGTAACTAACTAATCCTGTCCAATGACATTGTTACGGACAGTATTTGTATCTGGTCAAATTAGCTAGCGCCACATGGTACTGTTTGAAGGTGAGCACCTAAGGATTATTTATGTATGACACTCTGTCCGTTCTCATTATTGCCATGTAGGGGACACAGGCTTGATTCCTGAGCCTGGCTTCTGCTCCTCAGGCTGGATGGAGCTGGGGATTCTGTGGAAGTAGTGATTGCAGCTCCCATAGAGGACGTCCCAGGCATTACAAATTAGTGACAGAGTTGAAAGCATGCTTATGCAATTTGTGTCAGGCTCCATAGAGACAGTCCATACCACAGTCTGTTTGCACTAGATGAGATGGAGAGCTAAAAATTGGGTTGGGGGATGGGAGGAGGTAACAGATTGAGATAAATTGTAACTGAATCTCTACTGGTGTTATGGCACCACAGGCCTCTCAAGTTCAAAAGGAGCTGGAGCAAATTCCTAATTTGAACAAAAAATTATTGGCGATTATTGCATTTTCAAATAGGACAATGTATCTGGTGATGTATAAGTACCAGAGAAAAATAATTCAAATCATTGATGATCTTATAGCATTATTGACTATTTAGTGCTTTTTTTTTTAATTAACAGCTTTGCACTGGAAATGATACATTTAAAATGAATCCAGATGGAACTCCTAAAATGGATGGACTTGATTTGGTAAGTAGTATGTTGTGGCCTCATGGGATGATGGATGGTTGTCTGGCTTATTCTAGAACATTGCATCACAAAGCGATGTTTGTGGGAAGAGCAGAGGGGCTTATAAATAAAGGAGTTATCTGAGGTGCCATAATAATATTATGGCTTGATCCTTAAGTTTGTGAGTGGTAGCAGTGAGTACTGACAGGAGGGCCAAATTAGCCAGGAAACAACAAAGTAGATCTTTAGTCAGAGGTTCTTTTGGAATCTGATTTAATCTGGAACGCTTTATATTATTAATCTATTAGCATATGGGTTTTATTTAAAAACTGGTCAATCAGCAGAGACCTTACCTGTAGGAAGTTCTGCAGCTCATACAGTTTGTTGAATGGGCCAATATTTGTTCCTTGCAGAAAAGCATTGCCAGTGTTCAGGCACTGTATACCCACTGCAGTGCTTCCTTCTTTAGAGCCAGAGGGAAATGAATCCGTTGGAGTTTTTGAGCAGGAGAAAATGCATATATTTTTACCTACAGTAGCATTAATGTTTTTATAGCACTCCTTTTTCAGATTTCTGGTTTTGAGCATTTTTCATAGTGGCTCAGTGTGTTCCATCTCCTCAGTGTGTTGTGTGTCTCTGTTGTCTGTGTGTTTCTCTGACTTGGCCTTGAAGCCCACAGAACAGTCTGCCTACGAGTCATCCTCGGAGTACTCCGAATGGGAGATGGAGGATGAAGAGTCTCCTGATACCCGTCGCCACCACAGCGTCCCTTCTGATTCCCCAGTCTCAGAACCTCGGAGGCGGTCCCCGCCGGAGGACATGGGCTTCTTGGACTTTGTCAAGGACATGTCCTGGCGTTCCCGACCGAGTCAGAGGAGGACCCTTGGGTGGACGAGCTGGAGATCCTCCAGTACGAGGCCCCTCCTCGAGAATTGCTCACGGTACCCATTCCTTCCATCCTGGAAAGGCTCATGCTCTGCATGTGGGAGACAACAGCATCTGTGCCGGTGGTGAGCAAACGGCTCGACTCGATGTATCGGGTCCGCCAGAGCCCGGGCTTCCAGAAGTCACAGCTGCTGCACAATTCCATGGTGGTGAGGTTGGCCATGCGTCGGCTGAAAAGCCAGAAGACGCACTCCTTGGTGCCCCCTGACAGGGAGGCCCGCACCTTGGATGCCCTTGGCAGGATGTGCTACCAGGGCTCGATGCTCATCTGTCTGGTTCAAGCCTACTAGCTGTACATGGGCATGTACTTCAGAGACCTGGCAAAGGAACTCGCTGGTTCTCGGCTGGTCTCTCTGAGGAACTTTTGCAGTGGTTCAGGAGCCTGTCCAAGGCGGTCCGTGAGTGCTCCAAATTTGTCTCAAGCAGCCTATGACGGGTTTGAGTCGGTGGCCCAGATAGCCACGGCGGGCATCGGTGCACGCCACCAGACTTAGCTTCAGTTGTCCAACTTCAAGCAGTGGGTTCAGGACAAATTGGTTGACGTCCCATGCCAAGGGGAGAACCTCTTTGGCAAACGCTTAGTGACATGGCGGTCAACCTGGAGACCGAGTTCATGATGAGGACCAGGCTCTCCAAGAAGACCACTGCCTGTCCTCGACGGAAGGGCTCGGGTAAAAAGCCCTTTTACCCGAGGAAGGGAGCTGCTTACCAAAACTACCCACTCTTATCAGGCCTCACCTGGCTCTCCAGCAGTGTCAGCAGGCGAAGGGACATGGGCAAGGCCCGCGTAAGCAGAAGGCTCGAAAACCTGAGGCTCCGGCCCAGCCAGGAGGGGAGCTTTTGACTCCTTGAGCATAGCCTTTCTACCCCAAGGAGATCAGTAGCCCACAGGGGGACATCTGGCCCACTATGCCAGAGGTGGTTGACCATCACCACCAACTCCTGGGCACTTTGGGTGGTCAGAGAGGATTACCTTCTCCACCTGACTCAGACACCTCCCCCTTATTTCCCGGGAGAGCCCCTCAGGTCTCCCCTCCACTGGGACCTTCTACTGAAGGAGTTGGTAGGTCTTCTCGAGGACAAAGCAGTGGAACCAGTGCCCCACCATATCAAGGGAATGGGGTTCTACTCCAGGTACTTCCTCATACCAAAAAGAACAGGGGGCCTAAGGCCCATCCTTGACCTGCACAATCTCAACAAATTCCTGGTGAGGGAGAAGTTCAAGATGCTCTCCCTTGGAACATTGCTGCCATACCTCCAGCATGGAGACTGGCTATGCTCCTTAGATCTCAAGGATGCTTATACCCACATCCTTATCCACACCAACCACCAGGTGGCGATGTTCTATGTGAACAAATAGGAGGGCAAAGGGTCTCGTGCACTGTGTTGGGAGGCAGTGGTCCTCTGCTCATATGCATTCCAACAGGGTGTCATCCTACGGGCAGTGTACCTAACAGACCAGGACAACCTTCTGGCCAACAGGCTGAGCAGAGTCCTCCAGCCGCATGAGTGGCAGCTGGACCCCAGGGTTGCCAGTTGGCTTTTCCAGATCTCTGGGGAACCCATAATGGACCTGTTCGCCAGCCTGGACTACTTCCAGTTGCCCCACTTCTGTTCTCGGCAGGCCTACCCCTCCAGAGTGGCAGCGGATGCATTTCTTGTCTCGTGGTCAGAAGACTTCATGTACACCTTTCCTCCCACATCGCTGATAGCCAAAACCTTGTTTAGAACTCTCCGTGACAGGCCAGTTGGGGGCTAGGTTCCTTATACCTTTTTGATGCAAGCGGGCAAGTAGAAGATTATGAATGACCATATCGAAGGCAGATGCAATGTCCATGAATATCAGGATGGATCCTTGTTTCTTCTTATCTAAGCCTGTGTAGAATCTGTCCAGTAGGTTTGCCAGTAGGGTTTCCACACCATGTTGTTGGCGGAAACCATGCTGCTGTGGGTCAAGAGGTGCATAGTAGTCAATGTGGTCTAGGATTTGTTGGAGGACAATTTTTTCTAATATTCTAGTCAGGAAGGGGAGGCTAGATATGGGTCTGTAAGAACTGATATCTGATGGATCTAGCTTGTAGTTCTTTAGCAGTGACCTTGATGGAGGCAGTTTTTAGGGGCAATGGAAGAACACCTTTAGACAGTGAGAGGCAAGCGATTCTGGTGATGATTGAGCTGAGGTTGGATTGTGTTTGCTTAATCCAGAATGCTGGACATGGATCAGCTGGGGAGGTGGTGGTGTTAATCCCACAGATCTTTTCTATTTGCTCAGGAGAGTATGGGTAAAAGACCTCTAGCATGGGTATGAGTATGTCACCAGGGGGAGGGAGGTGCATGAGTGAGTTATCAAGGTCAATCGAATCGGAGTAGGACATTGTCGAATTGATTTTGCTTTGGAAGTATGCAACAAAGGCCTCTGGGCTAGGCGTGCTCATCGCTTCATTCATGGATGCATCCTTTGTGAGGGATTTAATAAGGTTGAAGAGCTCCTGAGGTTTGTTAAGGGAGCGCATGAGGGTGTTGGTATGGTATTCCTTTCTCTTGTGGTTTACTGCTCTTCAATGTTGCTGCAATTTATTCAGGTATGCAGTATGGTCGTTGACATGCCTAGAGTGTCGCCAGCAGCATTCCAGTTTTCTGAGGTGTAATTAAACTGCCTTGAATGGTAGAAAGACGGTATATAAATAAATGTAAATAAATAAATACATTACAGTAACATTAAACACCCAGATAAATGTTAGACCGGAGCTGAAATACCTTGGAATAACACTATACCAAGAACTATTACTCAAAACTCATGTAACAGCCAAAACAATCTACTTCAAGACAAAGACCCTACAATGACTCCGCCCCCTATTAGAACCAGAAGACTTCCGCTCAGCACTCCAAGCCCTCACCCACCCACATGCTGACTACTGTAATATTATCTACCAAGGTTTACTACAAACCACTCTCCTCTCCCTCCAAACTGCACTTCACACTGCAGCACGTATAACCCAGGAAGCCGCTAAATATGATCACATTGCTCCTATCCTAAAACAACTTCACTGGCTTCCCCTCCCCAGCAGAATTAAGTACAAATCCCTACTGATAAAACACAAAGCACTACATTCACACCACACCACTCGCTTCCAAACCCTCCATCAGAAGCTCTACAAATAGACCAAGAAGACTCACTACAACCGACAAACTCAAAATACCACAATCCAAAACAAAATGCAATCAATAAACATGCCACAGAGCATTCAGAATATATGCACCATCCCTTTGGAACTCTCTACCAGATATAATAAGAAATATCACCAACCTCCCCTCCTTCCGCAATCTTAAAAACCCACTTATTCGCTGACCACTTTGGTCCCATCACTTAACCAACCATCTGACATGACACCAAAGCAGAAACCCTCATGACTGAATCTACAGTTGTAAATAAAAAAACATATACCATTGTGTATGTATTGTCCAATTGTAATAGTTCATTGATGAATATAGTTCTTTGTTGCAAATAATTGGGCTTAAGCACTATGTGCCCGATTTTGTCCCACGAATAGCAGGGGATGGACGTCCATCCCTGCTATTCGTGCCCTCCCTGCCAGCGTCTAACCTCCCCACCAGTTGTACGGAGAGGTTAGATGGGGGCGGAGAAGGGGGGCAGAGTTAGGGCGGGCGGTGAGCAGGTACAGGGCCAATTCTAATGTCGGCCTTGTATGTCCAGAGCTGGCGACTTGTGTGGGGAAGTTATTCCACCTCCGAGGTGGAATAACTTCCCTGGATGTCTTTTTTGGCGGGCCTGCGGCACAAATGGGTCAGGGGGCCTGAGGACATTCCCCGCAGCCCGTCCCTGGCTTAGGAATCTGGATCGGGCTGTGAGGAAAGCCTTTGTTGAGCCGGCGTCCAGAATCGTGGCTCCTTTGTAAAGCCTTGACTGAGTTAATTGGGCTTTCCCTGTATGTGCAGGCTAGGCTGAATCGCAGTCCTGGCCTGCACGTACAGGGCTGTTCGCGATTCTGATCCTGCGGGGCTAGTCGTGCGTCGTAGGATCCGAATCGCAATCCCCTCTGTATGTCTGGTTCAAACTGGATGTGGGGGGAGGGGGGGTGTATATCTGGGATGGAATGAGCCTGTATGTAACTAGTAAGTTAATTATTCAGGTAATTGTTATTTGTTAACTAAGAGCTCTCTTCTGCGTACTTAGTTTTGTTCAATGTAAACCGCTTTCACCCGGTGAAATGCAGTATATAAACCTAGCTAAATAAATAAATGTGGAACATTCCCATATCAACAATTAAAATTCCCCCAACAGGTAACGTGTTCCCTTCACTACCAGATACTGGGAGAAGTAATGCAAAACCTTGCAAATAGACACCTAGGTGTTTAAACTACACCAGCACAAAGTCCAAGAACTCAAATGGCACAAACGCTATCTATGAAAAGTCGGTGCTGCAAATGTTCTGAAATAACAGTACACCTCCAGTTTTGAAAAGATGACAAGCTAGACTGATGAAGATTCCTACACAGACCTACATGTTAATATAATCTCTTCAGTGCAATTACATATTGGTGGAGGAGTTTCGCTCTGTTTGAGAAAGTGTTCAGTCAGAAACAAAACACATTGTAGAATCTCTATGGATAGACATTCTGTGTAAAAAGGGGAAGACGATGGCAGTGGAAGATGTACTACTGTCCGCCTGGCCAGAATGAATAGATGGATGATGACGTGCTAAAAGAAATCAGGGAAGCTAACAAAATTTACAGCACAATAACTGTGATTTCAGTTACCCTGATATCGGCTGGGTCAGTGTCATAGCAGGACATGCTAGGGAGAGAAAGTTTCTACGGTAGATGAAATAAATGGCTGTTTCTTGGAGCAACTGGTTCATGAACTGACGAGGGGAAGCTGTTTTGGACATAGTCTGTTGTGAAATACAGGATCTGGCGCGGGAGATAAGTGTTAGGGCCACGCAGCAATAATGATCATAGCATGGTCACATTTGATTTAATAAATGGAAGAAGGATGGCAAGGAAATCCACAGTACTACCTTTTAACTTTCAAAAGAGAGACTATGAGGAAAATAGTTAAGAAAAAGCTAAACTGAGCAGTTGCAAAGGTTAACAGTTTACATCAAGCATGGGCATTGTTTAAAAATACTATCTTGGAAGCCCAGACCACATGTGTTCCATGCTTTAAGGAAGGCCAAAAAACTGCCAGTATGGTTTAAAGGTGAGTTCAGAGAGGCTTTTGTAGCCAAAAAACAGCTTTCAGGAAATGAAAAACTGAGCCAAATGATGAGTGCAAAGGGAGGAAAAGGCCAAAGCGGAGAGACTGTGAATGTATTCCTTGCTTCTGTCCTTACTGAAGAAGATATAGGAAAGTTATCCATGCCTGAAATGGTATTTAAAGTTATGTATCAGAAGAATTGAAAGAACTTTTGATAAACCGGGATGATATATTACAACTATTTGATAAACTAAAGATTAGCAAATTACCTGGACCAGATGGTGTACATCCGAGGGTATTGAAAGAACTGCACTTACCTCACATAATACCCACACCAACCCCCATGGTAGGCACCAACATCACCTGCACGCTCATAAACAAAAATCAATCAGAAACAAAACTAACATCTCAGATTACCTACACGCACATAAAACATACTTTGTATAACTGAGACCTGGCTCAATGATACTGACCAGGTACTTATAAACCAAGTTACTCCACTCATGTACACCGCCTTCAGCTTCCCCAGAGCAGGTAGAAGAGGTGGAGGAGTACGAATACTGACCAAGAGTCATTGCAAATTCAAAACCACACTAACAAATAGCTCAGAAGAAACTAGTATACTCCACATCTCCAACACATGGCAATATGCCTAGTATATAGATCTCTGAACACCAAATCTGAAGACCTAACAAGGATACTTGAAACTGTATGCACACATGACACAGCAAGCAAGCCATTCCTCATCCTAGGTGACTTTAACCTCGGACCACAACAGGATAAGAATGCCAAAACTGTCCTTAAAGCAATGGGAGCACTACACTATTACCATTTGATCAAAGAACGCACCCACGGGCATGGAACAACTCCAGGCCTCATGTTCATTCCTGGACCACTACATGCACTTAACTTAGCCTCCCACCCCACAATCATACCAACACTATGGTCAGACCACTACATAATAACCATCAAAATACAAGTCGAACAAGCAACCCACCCACAAGAAATACATGAGACACAAAGAAGATTTAAATCCTTCAATAGAGAAACTTTTCTGAAAGAAGTAATCCCAAACTTAAAACAAGATACAGAAGACCTTGACAAGATCGTTGAGAACTGGACCAACACTTATCTACTGCAGCCACAGCACTGCCCAGGAAATGCACACACACATGCACCAAACCATCCGCCCCTGGTACTCCCAACACTTTCAGAGATGCAAAAAGAGAACTAAGAAAAATAGAAAGAAAATGGAGACGAATCAATGATCCAAACACACAATAACTATTTTATACTAAACAAAAGGAGTACACCACCCTCATCAACAACAGCAAGCACCACCACACAAACATCATCATGTGATCAGTAAACAAACCAAGAGAGCTTACCAAAGACAGTGCACATCAAGAGATCATTGAAGTCCACCCCAAGACATGGCAGTCCACCTAATCAGAAAACACACAAAACTCAATAAATATACACTTGCTACGGACATTAAGTATATTAGCACAGAAGTGCAAGCATCCACACAACCATGGGAAAAATTCAGCATACCATCACACACAGAAATAGAGCAAACAATCACTTCACTCAACACCACCACCTCTCCAAACGACCTATGCCCTGTTCATTGGATAAAAAACACCAAAGAACAGTTACTTCTATAAATTCAAAAAAGTCGCGCTATCCTTACTACAAGGCTATATGCCAGCCTCCATGAAACAATCCTGAAAAATACCACCCTCTGCAAAACCAATCCTGCAACATACAGATCAATTTCCCTTCTACCATTTCTTGCAAAGATCATAGAAAAGCCAGTATAAAGACAGATTCAGAAACATATAGACCTCAACACACTACTGGATGTGCAACAACACTGCTTCAAACCACATCACAAGGTGGAAACACTCTTAACATCACTCTTCAATAACATCCTGAAAGGAATTGACAAACCAAAAAATGAGTTTCTCCTCATCTTCATGGATATCTCCTCCGCTTTCGACTGTTTCACACCTTATACTCATCCAACGCCTCCAAGAAATTGGTATTTGCAATACCCACACTAAAATGGTTCACCTCATACCTAAGCAACAGAATACAACAAGTTAAATGTGGAGCAAACTATTCGGATCCCTATACTATACCACAAATCATCCCACAAGGATTGGCACTCTTCAACTTGTCCATACGCCCTGTCTGAGACATTATCAAGAAACACGGAATATTGTTCTCTCTGGGTATAATTCTAGATAAGAACCTGAACTTCCACTCCCACATCGCCAAAACTACAAAGAATGCATACCACAAACTGGCAATCATTCGATGGCTAAAGCCCAAACTAAGCCAAGACCATTTCAGGACAGTCTGTCAAGCAATAACAACACCCATACTGGATTACTGCAACTGCAACTCCATTTCCCTTGGATTACCTGCGTCAACCATTCGCCTCCTACAGATGGTACAAAATAAGGCTGCACCTATCCTCACAGGATCTGCAAGACACCTACACATCACCCCTATCCTGAGCCAACTACACTGGCTACCTATCACGCTCAGAATCAAATTCAAAATAGCCCTCATCCTTTTCAAAATCCAGAGCAGCCTGGCACCGAACACCCTCAAGGACTTGATCAAGACAAAAGCTGACACTAGGCGCCCAGACATAGACCAATGATGAACATCATGCAGACACCGGCCTCATACTGCAAATCATCAAACTCGACATCCAGGAGGGCACTCTCTCTTGCAGCACCCTCCCTTTGGAACTCACTCCCCCAGGACATCAGGACTACTACAGATGCAAAGAACTTCAAGACAAAACTGAAGACCTTCCTATTTGCTGATTACTATGGGATTATCACATAGTCCACTCTTCCTTCAGTAAAGCCCTTACAGCTTTCTCCCACTGCTGTATATAACTCTCCCATTTATAAATATGCTCCCTTGAACCCCTTCTCCCCCCCTACATTCACCCCCTTGCAAAGACCTTTCACTCTAAATAGCTCCCTTACCCCCTCCCTTGATGCGTCCCTCTCCCCCTCCCTTGATGCGTTCCTCTCCAGTGACCCCTCTTTCCTCTCTCCTAGTACACCTTCATATCTCCTTACAATCCAATGTTCACTGAAATTAAGTGTGTGTTATACTGTTGTGTAGATTTGACTACTTATTTTTTGTAAACCGCTGATTTAAGGATAGAGCGGTATATAAAACCTGATAAATGTATCAATCAATCTGTACGATGATGACCTCATGCTATACACCCCAATTGATCTTGAAGCACTGAACCTCACAGCATCACAAAATGCTTAGAGGACGTAGCCAGCTGGTTCAACAACAACCACCTCTCTTTAAACTATAAGAAGACAGAAACATTATATATCAGCAGTAGCACTACCTTCAGCCCTCCACAGCAAATCCAACTGTTGAACCATACCATTCCTGTAAGGAAGAACAATACCTTGGCATCATACTAGATAAAGTCCACCTCCAATCACACACAAACCTAACTACAACAAAGGCATACCGCAAACTGAACCTCATAAAAAGACTCAAACCACTTCTACAACAAGACCACTTGAACAGTCTGCCAAGCCATAATCACACCAGTACTAGACTATGGTAACCCACTATACCAAGGACATCCAAAACAAGTTACACACCCACTTCAAATGGTCCAAAACCACAACAACACAAATCAGTGGAACCAGCAAGACCGACCACATTACACCAGTACTACACCAACTACACTGGCTATCAATTCAAGCATGTGCCAAGTTCAAGACCATACTAAACATCTTTAAAATCATCCATCACTCCTCAGCAGACATATTTGAATCACTAATCATAAAAGAAGACAACACCTGATCCAAAAGGACCAACAACAGACACTTGATCAAAATCCCACCTGACTACAGAAAAAGCAGTCAACTTCCAGAAGAGCATTGTTGTTAGCTGCACCACAACTCTGAAACTCTCTCCCCGAAGATATACGCGCAACTGGACTTATGAAAAAAAGTAACACTTCTGTTCACAGAACACTATGGCCACATCACGTAATGCTACATCCGCACTGGCTACAACCAAAGGATCCATGATACACTCAAGCGGACATGATGGTCTAGTCAGATCCTAATGCACAGAACCTATGTAGAGATATACAACGTATTCAACATATTTACATAGTTCTCCCCTGTTAAATATCCCAAACCAATTATAATGTACCCTGTTCTTGTTCTGAGTTTAATGTAAACTGCTTTGATTTCAGGATAAGGCGGTATAAAAAACAGGTTAAATAAATAAGAGATTGCAGATCTACTATTAAGAATCTGTGAACTATCATTAAATCATCTGTAGTACCTGAAGATTGGAGTGGCCAATGTAATGCCAATTTTTAAAAAGGGTTCCAGGGGTGATCCAGGAAACTTCAAAACTACCATTTTGCCCATTATGGAGCCTGACGTCTGTAATGGGCAAAATGATAGAAACCATTATAAAGAATAAAATCACTGAGCATGTAGTCATGATTTAGTGGAAGAAAGCCAACATTGATTTAGCCAAGGAAGATCTTGTTTTACTAATCTGTTTTTTGATGGTGTGAGTAAACAGGTAGACAGAGGTGAGCCAGTTGATATAGTGTATCTGGATTTTCAGAAAGTCATTGACAAAGTCCCTCATGAGACTTGGCGAAATTAAAGTGTCGGGATAGGAGGCAGTGTACTATTATTGTGGATCAGGAACTGGTTAAAAGTCAGAAAACAAAGAATAGGGCTACATGACCGATTTTCTCATTGGAGAAAGGTGAATAATGGAGTCAGGGCAGGCCTGTCCACTAGTGCCCCCTCACCCCTCTCTCTTCCCTGCCCCCCCCCCCCCCCCCCCGGGGCTGCACTGCCACTGGAATCGGCTACGCTCAGCGGCAGCAGGCCATGTGCCAAAGCACATGGCCTGCCGCTGCTACCTACCCCGTTTCCAGAATCTGCGAGGGGGAGGCAGCAGAAACCTTTGGCCCATCCCTGAATAGAGTACCCCAGGGACCTGTGCTGGGCCTGCTACTTTTTAACGTATTTGTAAGTGATCTGGAAATGGGAATAATGAGTGAGATAATCAAATTGCAGATGACAGAAAATTATTTGAAGAAGTTAAAATCCAAGGGAATTGTGAAAAAAATTGCAAGAGGACCTTAATAAATTGGAAGACTGGACATCCAAATGGCAGATGAAATTTAATGTGGGCAAGTGCACAGTTATGCACCTAGGAAAGAAAACCCAATCTATGGTTACACGATACAAGGTTCCACATTAGGAACCACCACCCAAGAAAAGAATTTAGGCATCATTTGGGATAATACGTTGAAACCCTACACCCAGTGTGTAGCAGCGGCCAAGAAAGCAAATAGAATGCTAGGAATCATAAGGAAAGGAATGAAGAATAAAACCAATTACTATACTGCCAATGTATCTTTCCATGGGGCAACCGCACCTTGAATATTGTGTGCAGTTCTGATCGCCAAAGGATATAGCAGAATTAGAAAAGGTACAGAGAAGAGCTGCCAAATTGGTAAAGGGGATGGAAGGATACCTCTGTGAGAAAAGACTTAAAAGGTTAGGTCTCCAACTTGGAAAAGAGGCAGCTAAGGAAAGATATGATGGAGGTCTATAAATCAATGAATTGTGTAGAACAGTTAAACTTAGATTGGTTGTTTACTCCATCACAATGAAGCTACAGTATAACCCATTTAAGATTAATAAGAGAAAATATTTTTTCACTCAACATCTAATGAAATTCTGGAATTCATTACCAAAGGATGTTATAAAAGCTGTTAGTGTAGCTGGGTTTAAAAAAGGTTTGGACAAGTTCCTGGAGGAAAGTTACATAAACCATTGTTAAAGAGGGCCTGGGAAATCCACAGCTTACTCATGAGTCAAGCATTGTGGATTCCATGTACCTTTTTGGAAACCTGCCATGTACTTGTTATCTGGATTGATCACTGTTGGAAACAGGATACTTGGCTTTGATGGACCTTGGTCTGACACAGTATGGCATTTCTTATGTTCACAGACCATTACCTAGTAAAACATAAGTGATTACAAATTAGAAACAAGTATGCAGACAAAACATAGAAATAGAAACCCAAGAATCTAGATTGCGTGCAGTGAAGCACGGAAGAAAGAGAAATACAAATACATGTTCTACTATACAGAACAAAATATAAGAAATCCACATTTTCAAAGCTGACACATTTCATTCTCTAAAATATTTTCATACTTTTGTTGTCTGACCATTTTGTTTTCCAGTTGTGGGTTGGTCGTCCTGGTTTCTCTTCCTTTTTGTTGATTTTCTCCTAAGTCCTTTTCCAAGCTCTCATTTTCATTTTCTGAGGCTGATGCAGCAAACTGCTGTGCTTTAGTGCAGTTATTTTGCTGAAAACTTTCCCATGCTAGTCTTGCTCTCTGATGCAAACCAACTAACACAGGAAAATGCAGAACAAATCCACTGCACTAAAGTGCAGCACAATAGGCATGCTAGTCACATGCAAAGAAAGTAATAGGTAATTGCTCCCCACTGTGTAAAAAAAAAAAAAAAAAAAGTTACTGAAACTTCGTGCAGTTTTTTTTATTCAAGGTTCATATCACTTAGTTCACCTGTAAAGTCAGCGAGAAATGCCATATCACATAACCACTCCTCATCTTCCAACTCTGCTTGGTCATCTCCCCTCTCCTTCAAAAAACTTCTTATTTCATTCAGCAAATCACAAAATCTTTGCAGAAATTTGTGCCTACTTAACCACCTTACATCTGTGTGCAAAATGATTTCCGCTGCCCCTTCATCAAGAGTAAGATTGAAAAGCCATCTTTGAAGTGATCTTACATGAAATGAATTTACAATTTTGAAAGTGATGTCCATGACAGTCTTTGTATTGAGTCTCTTGCTTGCCAAAACCTGCTGGTGAATGATGCAGTGGTAAGAAAGGAAATCTTGGAGGGAAGTCATGCTGTCTACAGAAGGCTATGAAACCGTTAACCTCACCTGTCATTGCTCTTGCTCCATCAGTAGTGATGGAAACAAGTCTATGCAATGGAAGATTACACTTTGTCACAAAAGAATGGAAAGAACTGAATGTTTTTTAAAAAATCATTCCAAGTAGTTCTTCTTTAACACTGAAGTCTTCAAAAACCATCCGGATAAAGACTAGTAACTGGGTTATGTCTCTTATGTCTGTAGATTCATCCAGTTGGAGTGAGAAAGCAACACAATTTGAAACATCCTCCAACAATTGTTCAGTTGTGTCTCCACACATCTTTTCTATTCGCCGCACGACGGTGTTTCTTGACAACTGTACATCTTGAATAGCAGCTATGATCTCTTTCTTATTTTTAAATCCTTCAAAAAGATTGTTAGCTGCTTCAAGAAAACAATCTTTTACAAATTCCCCTTCAGTGAAAGGTTTGCATTTCTTTGCGATCAGGTTGCTGACCTTGAAGGATGCTATGGTTGCATTGACCGAATGTGACCTTGGCTTCGCCATCAACTGTTGCTGAGTAGCCAATTTCGATTTAAGTTCTTTGAGCTTCAGTTTACGAATTTCACTTTTGGGTGGAAAATCAGCATCAAACTTATTGCTATGCAGAGCCTTATAATGACATTCCAGATTACCCTTTTTATTATATTATTATTTATTTATTTATTATTTAGCTGTATTTATATCCCGCTTTTCACCGGGTCAAAGCGGTCAATTGGGAGATACATTTAACACGAGGGGATATGACACACATACGCTAATACTTACAGGGAACATGGGCAATGGAGGGTTAAGTGGCTTGCTCAAGACCACAAGGAGTACCTATAGGACTAGAAATCCCAGTCCCTCCGGCCTGAGATTGCTGTCCCCAGGTGGGTCTTGAACCCCCAGCCCTCCGGCCTGAAGTACCTTGTCCTAACCACTAGGCCACTCCTCCCACCCTTTGGGCAAGGATACTGGGGCGTTACAAATAGACAACACTTGTCTTTCACTATGATGTAGTCCATTTCCCATTCATCATGAAAGTGGTAGGTTTTGCTCGTCTTTGGAACACTCAACTTCGTTATACTGGGGTGGCTGGATGTAAGGCGGCCAAATCTGCTAAGTTAGTATAAACACTGGCTGAATCTGGTCCAAAACTGTCACTGTCCCAAAGTATTAAAGATCAACAGGAACTGAAGACCTCTGGATGATGTGCATACAAGGACTGGAGATGCCAAACCACACATGCCGTTCTAAAAGTAAAAATAAGAATTCATCATACTGGCACCAATAATCAAATACCACCAAATAATCATCAAAAAAACTCCCAACACCTGTCCAGCAAACCAGATAAAATCAAATACCGCCAAACAAGTTCAAATACCACCACACGCGATTTAATAAATTCTGCATACAGTGTAGAATCAACGCAAAGACTAGGCAAAATAAAATTGCAGAGGCAAGCAAAAGTCACAGTGGTTTGAACCAATTCGAAGGCAAGGCATAGGCAAGTTAGAACAAAATTGGAAAAGCCTGCCAAAATCACCAAATTCTTGACACTTTGTTGTGTCTGCCCGAAAATGTTTAATGAAAACGAACTATAAAGCGACCAATGACCAGCACACGACACAACTAATACGGTAAGTGTATTCAGGTAAAGCCCATGCGAATGGATATCGCCCGGTATATAACACACTTCTAAGGGGTGTTAGGGCGGGGGCAGGAATGGGTGATTCTGAGAGGCAGGAGACCAAGTATGGTGCCGGGCCTGTGGTGTCTCGTCACGGGGCGTGGGCGGCAGCCCCCAGGGGTACCCACAAACTATTGGCCCGAAAACAACAGGCGCCCCTGATATACCCACAGGCAAGATTACCACAGGCAGGGAAAAAAGACAAGCAAAGGATCAGCAGTGGCGGCAAACCCACGGCAGAGGACCTGCCGGCACGAGCTCTCTCCTAGCGACAGGGCAAGCTTCTGGAGAGATGGAGCCAAGTGGGGCTGGCAATCTACCTCTGACCCCTCCGCGATCTACAGGTAGATCGCGATCTACCTGTTGGACATGCCTGCTCTAAAGTATACGTGTTAAGATCCTTAAGTGTGTCTTCATATGCTTTATAATGAAGACCACTAACCATTTTTCTCCAGGACCAAGCAGGAAGTCAGTCCTCACATATGGGTGATGTCGGCGCCGACGGAACCCTCGTGCGGAGCATTTCCCCAGCTTTCAAAGAAAGTCTTTGGTAATACAGCGCGCATGTGCGGTCCCCTTCCCGCCCAAGGGTGCCATCTTGCTCAGTCTTCTTTTTTCTGCGGAGCCCGGCAGACGTGTGTCTTAGTCACCCGGTTAAAAGTTGATTTTTCCTTCGAAGATTCGTGGTTTTTTGCCTGTTCAACGCCGGTTCCCCTTCCCGCCCGGGCACAGTACACCGGTATCGAGCCCAGAGCTACTTTTTTGTTTTTTGTCCTTTGAGACTAGCGTTCGCTTTTTTTCTTTTTCACTGGCAGCCCGGTCTTTTGACCTTGCGGGGCCCTTTTTCCCCCGATGAACCCGCTGGCAGCCAAGAAGTGTGATCGGTGTAAGAAACTAATGTCTCTCACTGACACACACGACTGCTGCCTCCAGTACCTCGGGCCTGATCATGACCCGATGATCTGTGGCCCGTGCGGCAAAATGTCCTCTAAGTCGCTGAGGAGCCGTCAACATCAACGAGAAAGGATCTTCTCTGACTCCATGTCCGGCCAGGCCCGGACTTCGTCAGAGGCCTCGACGTCTCGGGAGTCCGACCCCGAGCATCGTCAGGGCTCCTCTGAGCGGGGGTCTCCCTCACGGGAACACAAAAGGAAGAAGAAACCTGTGAGGGCGGTGTTGGTGGACGCTCTAGATCCCTCGAGGGCCAGGTCGCATAGCCCCGACTGCCGTCCCGGGTTCTCGGAGTTGGAGAGGCCTGCCAAATTGCCTCGTGTGGAGCCGGAATCCCCGAGTCATGTGACTGCTGTTGTCCTCGTGGACTCTCCTCCGGGGGAGCAGACGTCAGCCCCGACACTGTCGGGGGCTGCTGAGTCTCCTGAGCTTGGACTCAAGTTGATGGTCTTGGCGAGCAGCTTGGCTGCCTTCTTGGAACAGCAGCGGGTGCTGATCGCCGGTCTGACCGGTGCATCTGCCCCGACCACCGGGACCTCAACATCTTAAGTCAACCCCGGAGGCCAAGCCGATCCTCGAGTCAATGCGGTCTCGAGTCGATCCTCGGCCAAGGTCTCCCTCGGCCTCCCGTATAGGGCCGAGGTCATCGACACCGGTATCCTTGGCGTCAGGGCAGATGGCATCGGTGCCCGCCCAACCGGAGCCGCTCGATTCCTCCTTGGAGGGGTCGGGGTGGGAGACGGAGGTCGAGGAGTCCCCGGACACTTTCCGGACCCGGTGCGTCCCATCGGACTCACCAGAGTCTGAGCCTCGGAGAAGGTCCCCCCCCCCCCTGGAGGATACCCGGTTCTCGGACTTTGAGGGACATTTGCAAGGCCTTGGCCTTTCCTGCGGATCCCGAGGAGGAGCCTCGAGCCAAGGAGCTCGAGGCCCTCCAGTATGACTCTCCACCGAAGGAGGCCTTTACTGTACCAGTTCCTCCGATGCTGGAACGGCTGCTCTTCCGCATGTGGGAGGCACCAGCCTCTGCGCCGGTTCTCAGCAAATGGGTCAATTCCATTTATCGAGTCCGTAAGAGCCCTGGGTTCCAGAAGGAACAGCTACCGCACCACTCCATGGTTGTGGAATTGGCCATACATCGTCAGAAGATGCACTCCTCGGTGCCCCCTGGCAGGGAGGCCCGGAACCTGGATGCCCTCGGTAAAAAGTGCTTCCAGCGCTCTATGCTGGCTTGCCGTGTCCAGATTTACCAGCTGTACATGGGCATGTACCTCTGAGACCTGGCAAAGGAGATTTCCGGGTTCTCTGCTGGCCTCTCTGAGGAACCTTTGCAGAGCTTCAAGGCTTTATCATCGGGGATTTGGGAGTGCTAGAAGTTTATCTCTCGAGCAGCCTATGATGGCTTTGAGGCTTCGGCCCGAGTAACAGTGGCCGGCATCGGTGCACGCCGTCAGGCCTGGCTACAGTCATCGGACCTCGAGCCATGGGTCCAGGACAAGTTGGTCGATGTCCCTTGCCGGGGTGAAAACCTCTTTGGCAAACCCATGGCTGAAAAGGCTGCAGAAATCGAGACTGAGACTCATCAGGACAAGGCTGTCCAGGAAGAATTCTGCCCCTTCTCAGAAGAAGGGCTCTGGGAAAAAGCCCTTTTACCCGAGGAAGGCCTCTGCCTACAAATCCTACCCTCAATTCCAGGCCTCTACAGCTCCCCAACAGGGTCAGCAGGCCAAGGGGCAGGAACATGGGTCCCGTAGGCAGAAAACCCCCAAGCCGCCAGCTCCAGCTCCTGCACAGCAGGGAGCGGGGTTTTGACTCCCACTGCATAGCCTCTCCTACACAGCTGGCTCCACTCAGCACAGGAGGCGGCCTGACACTGTACGCCCACAGGTGGTCAGCCATAACAGGGGATACCTGGATACTGAGCATAGTCCAGAAGGGCTACTTGCTCCACTTCAATCAGTTACCCCCCTCTTATTTTCCAGGGGAGCCTCCAAGACTTCCTCTTCACAAGAACCTCCTCCTTCAGGAGATGGCAAGTCTTCTAAAGGAGCAGGCGGTGGAACCGGTGCCTCACCACCTGAAAGGGCAAGGCTTCTATTCCAGGTACTTTCTGGTACCAAAGAGGAAAGGAGGCCTCAGGCCCATCCTAGACTTGTGAAATCTCAACAAGTTCCTGGAGAGGGAAAACTTCAAGATGCTTACCCTTGGAATACTGCTGCCCTACCTCCAGCAGGGAGATTGGCTATGCTCCTTAGACCTAAAGGATGCTTATACTCACATCCTCATTCATCCAGACCACAGACAATATCTCAGATTTGTAGTGGGAGGAAATCATTTTCAGTACAGAGTACATCCGTTTGGCCTAACCTCCGCACCCAGGGTTTTCACCAAATGCCTGGCGGTGGTGGTGGCCTATCTCAGAAACCAGGGTATCTTTGTCATTCCATACCTGGACGACTGGCTCATCAGGGTTCAGTCTCCACAGGAGGCCAGACAAGCCACTCTTCGCACTGTCTCTCTTCGCCAGCACCTGGGCTTCGTCATAAACTTCGCAACGTCCACTTTGCTCCCCTCACAGGACGTAGAGTTCATAGGGGCAAGGTTTGATACCTTACAAGCAATGGCTTATTTGCCCGGGAACAGGGCTCACAGACTGATGGCTCTGGCCCAGCAGTTTCGCAGTGGATCTCTGGTCTCTGCCAGACTTTTCCTGAGGCTTTTGGGCCACATGGCATCCACGGTCCATGTAACTCCAAATGCTCGTCTCCATATGCGGCCTGCTCAATGGTGCCTCAGAGCTCAGTGGATACAGGCCACAGGGGACTTAAGAGACAGAGTAAGAGTGTCCAAACTGCTAGCAGCCTCACTGCAGTGGTGGCTGCATCTCCCAAACCTTATCAAAGGGGTGCCTTTCCAGGCACCACCACACACACAGGTGCTGACGACCGATGCTTCTCTTCAAGGTTGGGGTGCACATTGCCAGGGGGCATGCACTCAGGGCCTCTGGCCCCCTTGTGAGGCCACACAGCAGATCAATCTGTTGGAGTTGCGAGCTATTCGATTAGCTCTACAAGCTTTCTCTCATGCCCTCTCTCACCAGTCTGTCTTGATTCAGACGGACAACCAAGTAGCAATGTTCTGTGTGAACAAACAAGGGGGCACAGGATCGAGGCTTTTGTGTCAGGAAGCGCAGGCCCTGTGCGCCTTTACAGTCAGGCACGGCATGTTTCTCAAGGCAGTTTATCTACCTGGCCAAGAAAATTACCTTGATATTTGTAGGTCTATTTCAACTGGGGAGTATTGTTATTCAAGACTAAAAATATAAGCTCCTCAGATAATAGTAAGAAAATAGTCTAATTTATCACTGCTGCTCTCGTCTTCAAATCACCTCCTTGTTCATACAGACGAATTTCAGCTGAAAAGAACCAAATGGTCTCAGACTAAATCGGCACTGTCTCCGGGTAGTAGTACCTCAAAGATATTTTGCCTACTTGCATCAATGACCATATCTACTGGTTCTTAAAAAATGCCCTGTTGTAAAGCATTTAACCAATCGAGACTATTCTTAGTATTCTCTCAAAGACGTTTAGAGATTGTACTTATCTCAAATCATAAATGACTAAATATCCCCAGAAAATTACCTGGCAGACAAGTTGGGCAGGATTCTACAGCCTCACGAATGGCATTTGAATCCACTAGTGGTCCAGCAGATCTTCCTAAAATGGGGTCTTCCAACCATCGATCTCTTTGCCAGTCCACTGAACCGTCAGCTGCCCAGGTTCTGTTCCAGACAACCGCATCCTCTGCGAATGGCAGCAGATGCCTTCCTAATCTCTTGGTCTACGGGCCTGCTGTATGCGTTTCCTCCAACACCTTTAGTGGCCCAAACCCTATTCAAGGTTCTTCGGGACAGGGCCTCGCTGATCCTGGTAGCCCCCAGGTGGCCAAGGCAACCGTGGTTTCCACTCCTCCTGCAGTTGGCGGTGGACACTCCATTCCCTCTGGGGGTGCAACCCAATCTCCTGTCTCAGGATCAGGGATCTCTCCTGCACCCCAACCTCCAGTCTCTCCATTTGATGGCCTGGCTGCTGAAAGAGTAGTTCTAACCCCTTACTTATACCTAGGGAAGTGGAGGAGGTGGTTTTGGCCTCTAGGAGACAAACCACCCGGAAATCTTATGCCCTCAAGTGGCGTAGGTTCTCCACCTGGTGTGCTCGGCGCCAAGAGGATCCGTTTTCGTGCCTGGTACCAGTGGTGCTGCAATATCTGCTTCACCTGTCAGACCTAGGCCTTAAATCCAACTCTGTTCGGGTCCACCTCAGTGCTCTGTCAGTGCACCACTCGCCGGTGGAGGGCCAGTCTCTGTCGGTCCACCCCTTAGTGGTCCGCTTTCTCAGAGGCCTGCTTTTGCTCAAGCCTCCGATTCGTCCACCAGCCCCTGAGTGGGATTTGAATGTGGTCTTGCAACAACTTGCTCGCCCACCGTTTGAGCCGTTGGCTATCAGTCATTTACGCTTCCTTTCCTGGAAGGCGTTGTTCTTGGTGGCTCTTACCTCGGCCAGGCGTATGAGTGAACTACAGGCTCTGGTTTCTGATAGACCGTACACACGGTTCTGTAGAAACAGGGTGGTCTTACAGATTCATCCTAAGTTCCTTCCAAAGGTTATCTCCTCCTTTCACCTCAATCAGGAGGTGGTTCTTCCGACCTTTTTTCCCAGGCTGCATGCCAGCCGGGCTGAGATGGTCTTGCATACCCTGGACTGTAGGAGGGCGTTATCTTTCTACATTGACCGTACACAGGGGCATCGAAGGGCTGTTCAGCTCTTCGTGTCTTTTGACCCTAATAAGCTGGGGTTACCTGTGTCAAAGCGTACCCTGTCCAGGTAGCAGACTGTATCGCCTGGGCGTACAGGGCAGCTGGCCTCTCCTTGCAGGGTCGAGTCATGGCCCACCATGTCAGGGTGAAGGCTGTGTCAGTAGCTCATCTCTGCTCTGTTCCATTGGCAGACATCTGCCGGGCCGCTACTTGGTCTTCAAGCCAGACTTTTGCAGCCCATTACTGCCTCGAGAGGGAGTCCCGTAGGGACAGTGCTTTCGGACAGGCGGTACTCCGTAATCTCTTTGAGGTTTGGGCAACTCCCACCCTCCGGCCCTTGTGTTGGGCTACCGTTCGGGGGCGTTCTCAGAGAAGATTCTTATCACGCATGTTGAGACTCTAGAGGGAGCTTATTTTTCAGCTTTGGGTTCTCGGTAGCCTAGAGCTGGGGAATCCCATATGGTGAGGACTGACTTCCTGCTTGGTCCTGGAGAAAGAGTAGTTACTCACCTGTAACAGGTGTTCTCCAGGAGCAGCAGGAATCAGTCCTCACGACCTTCCCTCCTCCCATTGGAGTTGCAGTTATATATTTCATTTTTGTTTTTTGCTGTCTTTTAGCTATGTCATCAGACTGAGCAAGATGGCACCCTTGGGCAGGAAGGGGACCGCACATGCGCGCTGCATTCCCATTCTTTGAAAGCTGGGGAAATGCTCCGCACGAGGGCTCCGTCGGTGCTGACATCACCCATATGTGAGGACTGATTCCTGCTGCTCCTGTAGAACATCTGTTACAGGTGAGTAACTATTCTTACTAGCCACCCTCTGTACTGACTCCAGCCTGTTTATCTTTTTAAAGGTGTGGTCTCCAGAATTGCACACAATACTCCAAATGAGATTGTACCAGAGACTTATACAGAGGCACTATCACCTCCTTTCTTCTTGCCATGCCTGTCCCTATGCATCCAAGCATCCTTCTAGTTTTTGCCATCGCCTTTTCTACCTGTTTAGCTACTTTAAGATCATCAGATATAATCACGCCTAGGTCCCACTCTTCTTGAGTGGACAAAAGTACTTTACCCCGTAAACTATATTCAGGGCTGTACCGAGAGTGACTTGCGCCTTGGGTGACTTGCACATTGGGGGCGCACGCACCCCCCCCCCCCCCTCATCTCCATCTAGCCACTTTCTGGACGGAAGTGGGAGAGAAGAGGCGTATCCAATGTACTAGTCGCTGGCATGCTAAGCTGATCTGTCCCTCCCTACTCTGACGCCGTGTCAGAGGATGGAGGGAGCATACCTGCTTAGCGAGCCACAAGAAGGCTTAAGGGGTGCATTTCAGCTGCCTGCCGTTGCCTGCTTCTGCTGAGAGAAGAAAAAGTGGCGGCGGCAGGTAATGGCAGACAGCTGAAATGTGCCCCTTAAGCCTTTACGCCCTGTGCGGCCGCACCGCTTGCACAGGGCTAGGTAAGGTCCTGACTATATTGCTCCCTTGGATTGCTGCAGCCTAAGTGCATGACATTGCATTTTTTAACATTAAATCTCAGCTGCCAAATTGTAAAGCATTCTTCAAGCTTAGCTAAATCCCTCTTCAAGTTATCTACACCTTCCTGGGTGTCTACTCTATTGCAGATCTTGGTATCATCTGCAAAGAGGCAAACCTTATCCAACAGCCCTTCTGCTAAATCACTAACAAAGATGTTAAAAAGAATCAGACCAAGGACAGATCCCTGAGGCACACCACTGGTAACCACCTCCTCAGAGTGAGCTCCATTTACCTGTACCCTTTGTCGCCTTCCACTCAACCAATTTTTAATCCAAGCAGTAACTTTAGGGTTCATCCCTAGGGTGCTCAGTTTCTTTATAAGTCGCCTGTGAGGAACGGTGTCAAAGGCTTTACTGAAATCTAAATACACCACATCTAGGGCTCTCCCTCGATCCATTTCCCTGGTTACCCAGTCAAAGAAATCAATCAGATTTGTCTGACAATACCTGCCTCTGATGAATCCATGCTGCCTCGGATCCTGTAATCTGCTGGACTCCAGAAACCTCACTTTCTCCAGGACCAAGCAGGAAGTCAGTCCTCACTTATGGGTGACGTCGGCGCCGACGGAGCCCTCGCGGAGCAATTTTCCCCAGCTTTCAAAGAAAGCCTTTGGGAATTGCAGCGCGCATGCGCGGTAGTCTTCCCGCCCGAAGGTGCCATCTTAGCCAGTCTTCTTTTTTCCGCGGAGCCCTACAGACGTCCCCGTCTTGTCCCCGCGTAAAAGTTGATTTTCCTCTGTATTTTTCCTTTTTTCTTTCGGTTCGACGCCGGTCGTTTTCCCGCCCGGACTCGCGACGCCGGTCTCGAGTCCTCTAACGGTTTTTCGGTTTTTTCTGACTTAGTCAGCTTTCGTTTTCGTTTTTTCCCTGGCAGCCCGGTCCTTTGACCTCGCAGGGGCCCTTTTTCCCCCGATGGCTGCCAGTGGCTTTAAGCGGTGTGGTCGGTGTGACCGAAATATGTCACTCACCGACTCACACGACCTTTGCCTCCGCTGCCTGGGCCCAGATCACGAGGAACTGATCTGTGGGCCCTGCAGCAAACTGTCCTCGAAGGCGTTGAGAAGTCGGCGGCATCAGCGCGAAAGAATCTTCGCTGACCCCAGCCGTACCCGGACCTCGTCGGAGGCCTCACTGTCGAAAGGCTCCAGTTCGGACCGTCGACGGAGCTCCTCCGACCGGGGTTCTCCCTCCGGGGACCATCGACGGAAGGAAAAACCCGCGAGGGCGGCGTCGGTGGACGCTCCTGGCTCCGCGAGGGCCAGGTCGCATAGCCCCGACAGCCGCCCCGGGTCCTTGGAGAAGGAACACCTCCCGAAGCGACCTCGCCTGGAGTCGGAGATGCCTGCCCGGGTAAGTCCTGTTGTCCTTCTGGACTCGCCTCCGCGTCAGCCGACGTCGGGCCCGACGCCGTCGGGGCCCGAGTCGGGGGCTGCTGGGTCGCCTGAGCTCGGACTCAGGTTGACGGCCTTGGAGAGCAGATTGTCTGCCTTCATGGACCAGCAGCGGGCACTGCTCGCTGGCTTCGCTGGCGTCGCTGCCCCGACCGCCGGGACGTCGACGTCCAAGTCGACCCCGGAGACCGAGCCGATCCTCGAGTCGATGAGAACTCGAGTCGATCCTCGGTCGAGGTCGCCCTCGGCCTCCCGTTCGGGACCGAGGTCGCCGACGCCGACTCCCTCGGCGTCGGGGCGGCTGGCGCCGCACCCTGCCCGAGCCGACCCCACCGAGTCCTCGTCGGAGTCGGTCTGGGAGTCTGAGGAGGAAGAGTCACCTGATTCTTTCCGGACTCGGTGTGTCCCATCGGACTCTCCGGAGTCCGAGCCTCGGAAGCAGTCCCCCCCGGAGGATGCCCGGTTCTCGGATTTCGTTAGGGATATGGCCAAGGCTTTGGCCTTCCCTGCGGACCCCGAGGAGGAGCCTCGAGCCGAAGAGCTCGACGCCCTCCAGTATGACTCTCCCGCGAGGGAGCACTTTACTGTGCCGGTTCCTCCTATGCTGGAACGACTACTCTTCCGCATGTGGGAGAGTCCGGCCTCCTCGCCGGTCCTGAGCAAGCGGGTCGATTCTATCTATCGAGTCCGCAAGAGCCCTGGCTTTCAAAAGGCGCAGTTGCCACACCATTCCATGGTAGTGGAATCGGCCATGCATCGTCTTAAGAGCCAGAAGATGCACTCCTCGGTGCCTCCTGGAAGGGAGGCCCGTAACCTGGATGGCCTTGGCAAAAAGTGCTTCCAGGGCTCTATGCTCGCCTGTCGTGTCCAGACTTACCAGCTCTACATGGGCATGTATCTCAGGGATCTGGCTAAAGAGCTAGCCGGCTTCTCCGCTGGTTTGTCCGAGGAACCCTTGCGGAGGTTCCTAGCCTTGTCCACAGGTATTCGGGAATGCTCAAAGTTCATGTCCCGAGCAGCCTATGATGGCTTTGAAGCCTCGGCTCGAGTAGCCGCAGCCGGCATCGGTGCCCGCCGACAGGCTTGGCTTCAGTCGTCCGACCTTGAGCCCTGGGTACAGGACAAGTTGGTCGATGTCCCCTGCCGAGGCGAAAACCTCTTTGGCAAGCCCATGGCGGAAAAGGCTGCACAAATTGAGACTGAGACTCTCACCAGGACCAGGCTTTCTAGGAAGACCTCCGCCCCTTCCCAGAAAAAGAAGGGCTCGGGAAAAAAGTCCTTTTACCCGAGGAAGGCGGCTGCCTACAAACAATACCCCCATTATCAGGCCCCTGCAGCTCCCCAACAGGGCCAGCAGGCCAAGGGACGGGGTAACGGGTCCCGTAGGCAGCAAGCCCCCAAGCCTGCGCCACCAGCCCCTGCTCAGCAGCAGGGTGGGGGTTTTTGACTCGCTCAGCATAGCCTCTCCCCCCCCCGCTGGTTCCCCCCAGCACCGGAGGCCGGCTGGTTCACTTCGCCGACAGGTGGTCCAGCATCACCGCAGATGCCTGGGTGCTTCAGGTCGTGCGAGAGGGCTACCTTCTCCACTTCCATCAGGTCCCTCCCTCCTATTTTCCGGGAGAGCCTCCGCGCCCCCCTCTGCACAGGGAGTTGCTCCTTCAGGAGTTAGCAGGTCTTCTGCAGGATCAGGCGGTGGAAACCGGTGCCACACCACCTGAGAGGTCAGGGCTTCTATTCAAGGTATTTTCTGATACCAAAGAGAACAGGAGGCCTCCGACCCATCCTGGACTTGCGCAACCTCAACAAGTTCCTTGTGCGGGAGAAGTTCAAAATGCTTACCCTTGGAATCCTTCTGCCCTACCTCCAGCAGGGAGATTGGCTATGCTCCTTGGATCTAAAGGATGCTTACACGCACATCCTCATCCACCCAAGCCACCGCCAATACCTAAGGTTTGTGGTGGCAGGAAATCATTACCAGTACAGAGTACTGCCCTTCGGCCTGTCCTCCGCACCGCGAGTCTTCACAAAATGTCTCGCGGTCGTGGCGGCCCATCTCCGGCTTCACGGCCTCTATGTTTTTTCCGTACCTCGACGACTGGCTCATCAGAGCAGCATCCGCTCAGGAGGTCACCACCGCCACGTGCCGCACGGTGACTCTGCTGCAGCACTTGGGCTTTGTCATCAACTTCGCAAAGTCCACTTTGCTCCCCTCACAGGATCTCGAGTTCATCGGCGCAAGGCTGCACACCCCTCAGGCGCGAGCGTACCTACCGCTCGACAGGGCTCAGCGGCTCATGGACCTAGCCGACCGCTTTCGCAGCCAGCCCCTGGTCTCCGCCAGGCGCTTCCTGAGACTGCTCGGCCATATGGCTTCCACCGTCCATGTGACCCCCAATGCCCGCCTGAATATGCGGCCTGCTCAGTGGTGTCTCCGCCAGCAGTGGCGACAGGCCACGGGCGGCCTAGCAGACCTGGTGCGCGTCTCCGAGCCGCTGGTCTCGTCTATCCGGTGGTGGCTCCGGCAGCCGAACCTGGTATTGGGAATGCCTTTCCAGTCACCTCAGCCGACCCGGGTGCTGACCACCGATGCATCCCTCCTGGGCTGGGGAGCCCATTGCCAAGAGGCACGTACTCAGGGCCTCTGGACCAAGTGGGAGTCTGCTCAGCAGATCAACTTCCTGGAGCTCAGGGCGATCCGCCTAGCTCTCAAGGCCTTCTCCCACCTGACCTCCCAACAGTCCGTCCTTGTCCAGACGGACAATCAAGTTGCCATGTTCTACGTGAACAAGCAGGGGGGCACGGGCTCCTTCCTCCTCTGCCGGGAGGCACAGAAGCTCTGCTCTTGGGCCGTCGGTCACGGCATTCTCCTCAAGGCAGTTTATCTCCCGGGCCAAGAAAATTGCCTGGCGGACAAACTCAGCAGGGTCCTCCAGCCGCACGAGTGGCGTCTGGACCCCTTGATCGTTCAGAAGCTCTTCCTCAGGTGGGGCCTCCCCACAGTGGATCTCTTTGCCAGTCCTCACAACCGGCAGCTTCCTCGCTTCTGCTCTCGTCAGCCTCACCCCCTTCGGGTGGCGGCGGACGCCTTTCTGATCTCATGGTCGGGGAGCCTTCTGTACGCTTTCCCTCCCATCCCGTTAGTCTCTCGGACCCTTTTCAAGGTTCTCCGAGACAAAGCTTTCATGATCCTGGTGGCCCCTCGCTGGCCCAGGCAGCCGTGGTTTCCGCTCTTGCTGCAACTGGCGGTGGAGGATCCAATCCCTCTGGGGGTGCAACCGGATCTCCTCACCCAGGATCAGGGGTCCCTACTGCACCCCAACCTCAGGTCTCTCAACCTCATGGCCTGGCTGCTGAGAGGGTAGTCCTTGCTCCTCTCCTCTTGCCGGCAGAGGTGGAGGAGGTCGTCTTGGCTTCGCGACGGCCTTCTACCCGCAAATGCTACGCCCTTAAATGGCGTCGCTTTGCAGTCTGGTGTACCCAACAGTCTCAGGATCCCTTCTCCTGCCCGGTGTCGGTGATCTTACAGTACTTGCTACACCTCTCTAATCTGGGACTTAAGTCCAACTCCGTCAAAGTTCACCTCAGTGCTCTTTCCGCACATCATGTGCCGGTGGACGGCAGACCTCTCTCCAACGACCCTCTCGTAGCGAGGTTTCTCCGAGGTCTCCTACTACTTAAACCACCTCTGCGCCCGCCAGCGCCTGACTGGGACCTGAATGTGGTTTTACAGCGGATCACCTGTCCGCCTTTTGAACCTATGGCTACCTGCTCTCCTCTCTCCGTTTTCTGTCTTGGAAAACGCTGTTCTTGATAGCCCTCACTTCCGCTAGGCGCGTAAGTGAATTGCAGGCCCTCGTGTCTGATCCCCCCTACACTCGGTTCTACAAGAATAGGGTAGTCCTACGGACTCACCCAAAGTTTCTGCCTAAAGTGGTCTCCCCTTTTCACTTGAATCAGGAGGTGGTACTTCCAACCTTCTTTCCCAGACCACACTCCAGCCGAGCTGAGACGGTCCTCCATACCCTGGACTGTAGAAGGGCGTTGAACTTCTACCTTGACCGTACGCGGGAGCACCGTAAAGCTGCGCAGCTTTTTGTGTCCTTTGACCCCAATAAATTGGGGCTCCCGGTCTCCAAGCGTACTCTGTCCATCTGGGTTGCGGACTGTATCTCTTGGGCTTATGGGGCAGCCGGACTCGCCTTAGAAAGTCGAGTCATGGCTCATTGCGTTCGGGCAAAGGCCACGTCAGTGGCTTACCTCCGCTCTGTTCCGCTGGCAGACATCTGCCGGGCCGCTACTTGGTCTTCGAGCCAGACTTTTGCGGTCCATTACTGTCTCGAGAGGGAGTCCCGTAGGGACAGTGCTTTCGGACAGGCAGTCCTCCGTAATCTCTTTGAGGTCTGAGCAACTCCTACCCTCCATCCCGGATGTGGGCTACCGGTGGGTGATAATTCAGCGAAGATTCTATCCTTCTGTGCTGCTGAGCTAGAGGGAGCTCATTTTTGTGCTTAGGGTCTCCGGTAGCCTTGAGCTTGGGAGTCCCATAAGTGAGGACTGACTTCCTGCTTGGTCCTGGAGAAAGCGTAGTTACTCACCTGTAACAGGTGTTCTCCAGGAGCAGCAGGAATCAGTCCTCACTACCCTCCCTCCTCCCCTTGGAGTTGCAATCGTCTGCTTATGTTCTTTTTGCAAATTTTTATGCTGTCTTTTTAGCTATGTCATCTGACTGGCTAAGATGGCACCTTCGGGCGGGAAGACTACCGCGCATGCGCGCTGCAATTCCCAAAGGCTTTCTTTGAAAGCTGGGGAAAATTGCTCCGCGAGGGCTCCGTCGGCGCCGACGTCACCCATAAGTGAGGACTGATTCCTGCTGCTCCTGGAGAACACCTGTTACAGGTGAGTAACTACGCTATTTTCTCTTTCAGCAGCGCTTCCAATAATTTACTCACCACCGCAGTTAAACTAGCCAGCCTGTAGTTTTCAACCACAACCTTACTTCCGCTTTTATGTAAAGGGTCCCTACATGTGCCTCTCTCCAGTCCTTTGGCACCACTCCCAACTTCAGTGAGGCATTGAAAATGTCAGTCAGTGGAGCTGCTAGAATGTCCCCAAGTTCCCTCTGTTCTAGGGTATATCCCATTCGGTCCCATCGCTTTGTCTACTTTAAGTTTAGCTAGCTTCTCACAAACAGTCTTCTGAAAATTGTTTGATGCCCCTCGCTTCTGTTCCTGTTTGTGGGTGTTTTCTGAGGTCCTGCTCCTGGTTCTTTATCTGATGAGGATAAAACAGCAATTCCACTATCTCCAGGAGCAAGCAGGAATGAGTCCTCACATATGGGTACGTCGGTACCGACGGAGCCTGCGCGGGAACGCTCCCCAGCTTCCCAAAAAGGAAAGCTTTTGGGAGCATCCCACAGCGCCTGCGTACTGCCTTCCCGCCTTTCCTAACCAACTCTCCTCAGTTCTTCTTTTCCGCGGAGCCAGCAGGTCGTGTTCCTGTCACCGCTGAAGAGGTTCTTTATTTTAATTTATTTCTTTGGTCGCGTGTCTGCCTTCCCCGACGCCAGACCGGTACCGCCGGTCTTTTCTTTTCTTTCTAAAAAGAAAGTGTATTTTTCTTCTTAGGCCTCCAGGCCCACAAGAAATTTTTCCCTCATGGAAAAACCAGCCTCCGGGTTCAAAAAATGCAATAAGTGTAGCGGTACAATTTCTGTTACAGATACCCATGAATGGTGTCTTAAATGTTTGGGTCCTGAACACTCCATTCCGGATTGCTAGTCCTGCTCTCTAATGTCTAAACGAGGGTTACAGAACCGAGCAGCCAAGCTCCATGTGCTGTTTCCCACGGATGCACCGGCGGTGGCATCGACATCTTCCAGGTCTTCCTCTCCTGATGGGTCTCAGGTAACCAAACATAATCCTAGCAGGTCCTCGAAGGGCAAATCTCCCTCTAAGCATCGAGATGCCTCCGGGCTTGCCCTCGAGGATCCTGCCCCAGCCAAACAACCCGGCGGGAAGCTCCGGCTTCCAAAGCTGCTCCTATGGGGTTACAGGTTGACATCGATGGCACGGCCTCGACCGATCACCTGTTAGACTGCTCTGGGGTATCGGCACTTTCTCCCGGTACCGACATCCAGGCAGTCATGGCGTCCATGGATCACACTGTTCAATCCATGCAGCAGGCTATAATGGCTTTTATTAAAGCTGCGACGCCGACGGTACCGCAACGAGTCCCGTTCTCGGTACCGGTACCAGCGCCGATACCGGTACCGACTGCATCGACATCGGCCAGGATACCGACTCCGGCTCCTTGTCCAGGGCTATTTCTCGGTACCGATCCGGTACCGGAGACGCTCGATGTCGGTACTGATAGATACGCGTATCGATCGCTGGAAGGGGACAGACGATACTTCGATTCCTCTGATGATTCTGATTCATCAGATGAGTCTCCTGAAGTATCCATTACCCTTCCTGAGGAGCCTACTTCTCCAAAAAGGAGAATGTCTCCTCCAGAGGATTTGTCCTTTCAAGACTTCATAATAGAAGTGGCTAAAGGACTCTCTATTTCAGTAACCTCTGAAACAGAACCTAGAGCAAAAAAAATAGATATTTAAGGATACTCTAAGGCTCCCAGAGAGGCAGTCACCTTGCCAATTCATGAAATTCTTCATGAACATATGATTGACTTATGGGAGACTCCTCTCACCCTTTCTCCTCATTCTCGCAGATTGGACACTATGTACCGTGTCCCTCCTTGTCCTGGATTTCAGAAAACTCAGCTTCCTCACCACTCCATTGTGGTGCAGTCAGCTATGAAAAGGATAAAGAGTACCAAAAGACACTCTTCTGCTCCTCCAGGAAGAGAATGCAGGACCTTGGATGTTTTTGGTAGGAAAATCTTCCAAGCCAGCATGCTTATTGCCAGAATCAACTCATATAGCCTTTATATGGGTATGTTTCTAAAGGAAGTTGCACAAAAGCTGCACAACTTTCTCTCTTTTATTCCAGAGGATAGAAGGGATGAGTTCCTCCTTTGGCTTAAGCATACTCAAGACATTTCAAAGTTTTCCAACAGGGCAGCCTTTGACTCCTTTGAAGGTGCCAGCAGAGCCTCAGGCATTGCCATAGCTGCTCGCAGAATTGCTTGGCTCCAGGCTTCTGATCTAGAACCCTGGGTTCAGGATGGCTTAGGAAATCTGCCCAGTACGGGTGAAAATCTCTTTGGCAAAGAGTGGCAAATAAAAGCCACTCAAATGGATGCAGAGAATTCTGCTCTGGATAGACTTTCCAAGTCAACCTCCATTCCAGCCAAGAAAAATCCTTTCAAAAAGCCTTTTTACAAAAGGAGATTTCCTTCCACTTCTGGCCAACAATCTTCTACAGGTCGCTTTGCTACTAAGCGTCAGCAACCTAAACAGGCCAGGCCTAAACCTGCAGGGGCTGCTACAACTCAGCAGTCCCAACCCCCTCAGGGTTTTTGACTTGATACTAGAGAACTTAACCTTTCTGGCTCTACAACAGCCAGAACCTCTCACCATTCCAGGAATGTTAGCTCATTTTGCTCCCAGATGGGAGCAAATCACATCAGAGCAGTGGACCCTCTCCATCATAAGAGAGGGCTACAAACTTCATTTCTCAGACCTTCCTCCCTACACCATGGTGAGACACTTCAATTCTCCCACTTCCCTCCTCGACCTTCTGGATCAGGAGGTGACTACCCTTCTGGCCCAGAGGGCCATAGAAGAAGTTCCTTTTCTTCAACAGGGGTCAGGGTTTTACTCCCCCTATTTTCTCATTCCAAAGAAAACAGGGGGATACAGACCCATTCTAGATCTCAGAGAATTGAACAAATTCCTATGCAAGGAGAAGTTCAAGATGCTTTCTTTAGGCACTCTCCTTCCATACCTGCAGAGTCAGGATTGGCTTTGTTCTCTAGATCTCAAGGATGCGTACACTCATGTCCTCATCCATCCATCTCACAGAAAATTCCTACGTTTTCTGTTCCAGGGAAAACATTACCAATACAGAGTGCTTCCTTTCGGTCTAGCCTCTGCTCCAAGAGTGTTCACCAAATGCATGGCAATAGTTGCTGCATTTCTACGCACTCTGGGAATATTTGTCTTCCCATATCTGGACGACTGGCTCATCCGAGCTCCAACCCAGTCGGAGGCTCAGATCTCCCTGAACCGCACCAGGCGCATTCTGCAATACCTGGGACTTGTGGTAAACCTCCCAAAGTCCCAGCTCACCCCTACTCAGTCCCTGGAATTCATAGGGGCCTGGTTGGACACCACTTCTGCAAGGGCCTACCTCCCTCAGGCCCGTTGTCAACGTCTAGTGCAGTTAGCCTCCCAGATTCAGTCAAAGAGCCACTTAACTGCCAGGGAGATGCTACAGCTGCTAGGCCATATGGCTTCCACAGTACATGTGGTACCCTATGCTCGCCTACACATGAGAGAAGCTCAATGGACTTTGTCCACCCAGTGGACTCAAGCTTCAGGAGCTCTCTCAGACCAAATAGCAACCTCCAAACGTCTCTTTTGGTCTCTCCAATGGTAGATGTCCACTCAAAATCTGTTGCTGTGGTCCCCCTTCCAACCTTTGTTGCCCCAAGCAACCCTCACAACAGATGCCTCCCAAACAGGTTGGGGAGCTCATCTACAAGACCTCTCCACCCAAGGCACTTGGTCTCCACAGGAGACCTCTCTTCATATCAACCACTTGGAACTTCGAGCAGTGTTCCTAGCTCTCAAGGTCTTTCATACCCTCCTCAGCTACAAGACAGTCCTCATTCATACGGACAATCAAGTAGCCATGTTTTACATAAACAAGCAAGGAGGAACTGGCTCTCTGTCGCTTTGCAACGAAGCTCTAAGATTATGGGCCTTCGCCAGAGAGCATCAAATCCATCTCCTGGCAGTATACCTCCCAGGAATCCAAAACTCTTGGGCAGACAGACTCAGTCGAGTTCTGCTTCCACACGAATGGTCCCTGCACATGGATCAGGTACTCGGAATCTTCCAGGAATGGGGAACCCCGGACATAGACCTCTTTGCAAGTCCGTGGAATGCCAAACTTCCCCGGTTCTGTTCCAGAATTCCGTGTCAGGGAGCTCAGGCCAAGGATGCCTTCCTCCTTCATTGGGGTCAGGGCTTCCTGTATGCCTTTCCACCCATTCCTTTGATTCCCAAGACTCTGTTCAAACTCCAGAGGGATCAAGGATCTATGATCCTCATAGCTCCACGCTGGCCACGCCAAGTGTGGTACCCTCTACTTCTGCATCTCTCCCAAGCCCCCTCCCTGGACTTGGGAGCTGCACCAGACCTTCTGTCCCAGGAGGAAGGGACTTTGTGGAATCCAAATCCCAAGTCCCTTCACCTCAGAGCTTGGTTACTGAAGGCCTAGACTTCAAGACTTCAATCTTTCTCAGCAAGTGAAGGATATCCTCCATGCTTCCAGAAAACCTTCCACTAGGTGTTCCTATGCTTTTAAGTGGAAAAGATTTTCTATTTGGTGTGCTCAAAAGGGTCTTGACCCTCTGGCACTTCCTGTGAATTCTCTTTTGGAATATCTCCTGCATCTCTCCAATGCAGGCCTTAAAACGAATTCAGTAAGGGTCCATTTGAGTGCTATTGCAGCATCCCTTAAGCCTCTCAATGGACAACCTATTTCCTCTCATCCTCTTATTGCAAGATTCATGAGAGGCCTAACTTTAACTAAACCTCCCATTCGACCTCCTCCGGTGGCATGGGACTTAAACTTTGTTCTTGGTCAGCTTATGAAGCCACCTTTTGAACCCTTAGCCACTACCTCCTTGAAATTTCTTTCCTGGAAGGTTATTTTCCTTATTTCAATCACTTCTGCTCGCCGCATCAGTGAACTGCAGGCCTTAGTGGCTAATCCACCTTATACAAGGTTCCATCATGATAAGGTAGTCCTTAGGACAAATCCTCACTTTATGCCCTAAAGTGGTCTCACCTTTTCATCTTAATCAAGAGGTATATTTACCTGTCTCTTTTCCAGCTCCTCATGCATCCAGTGCAGAGAGGAACCTTCATACTCTAGATTGTAAAAGAGCTCTTGCTTTTTACTTACACAGGACACAGCAACATAGAAAGTCTTCCCAGCTTTTTGTTGCTTTTGATCCTTCTCATTTAGGACTTCCAGTCTCTAAAAGAACACTGTCCAATTGGATTGCTCAGTGTATTTCTTTTGCTTACCAGAGTAAGAACCTTTCTCTGGAGGGCCATGTCACAGCTCACAATGTGAGGGCCATGGCCACCTCTATGGCTCATCTTCATTCTGTGTCCATCGACCAGATCTGTCGAGCAACCACCTGGGCCTTGGTTCATACCTTCACAGCCCATTACTGTTTGGACAAGGACTCCTGCCGGGATGCCTTGTTTGGTCAGGCTGTCCTCAGACACCTGTTCCATTCTTGAACAACTCTTGCCCTCCTTCCCTGAATGGATGCCTGAGATCCATAGGAAGGCGAGGAACCCTTCAGGGTCTCATACCCTTAGGGATCTCCCAGGCATCTTAGCTAGGGAGTCCCATATGTGAGGACTCATTCCTGCTTGTTCTTGGAGATAGCACAGTTACTTACCTGTAACAGGTGATCTCTGGGAACAGCAGGAATTAGTCCTCACAACCACTGTTCCCTCTAAGCTGTGCGCGTGTGCGCGCGCACACACCTCGCCGAGTGAGCGCACATACTTTACAACAGAGCGCACAAAAATTTGGTTCTGATAGAAAACACAGACATTCTTAAAATTGAAAAGTTGTTGTGTATTTACGGTTTTCACAAGTTCTACAATATTTTCTAGTGCAATCAATGTGGTGTACATACTGTATTCTGACGTGTAGTCAAATTTTAAAGTATATAACTCCAAGTGTCGTTATGTGGCGCACAAAAATTTAACCTTCCTTCAAAAGCTGCAGAGCTGACATTTTATGCGCACACAGCCTACAGAAAATTAGAGGGAACATTGCTCACAACCCTCCCACCTCCCCTAGGAGTTGTATCTCTCTCTGTCTTTCCTTTCCTCTCTCTCTCTATTATCTCAGCTTTAAACTTGAACTGAGGAGAGTTGGTTAGGAAAGGCGGGAAGGCAGCGCGCAGGCGCTGTGGGATGCTCCCAAAAGCTTTCCTTTTTGGGAAGCTGGGGAGCGTTCCCGCGCAGGCTCCGTCGGTACCGACATACCCATATGTGAGGACTAATTCCTGCTGTTCCCAGAGATCACCTGTTACAGGTAAGTAACTGTGCTTTATCCTCATCAGCTTCTAAATATTCCTCTCCTTCACTCTTGAGTCTGACAATACCACTTTTGCCCTTCCTCTTCTCACTAACATATCTGAAAAATGTCTTATCCCCCCCCCCCCCCCCATTTTCCTGCATTTTTGCTATTTCCTCCTCTTTTTGAAACTTTGCTTTCCTGACCATTTGCTGGCTTCTCTTAGTTTTTCCAAATATAGATGCCTGTCTTCCTCTCTCTGTGATCTCTTGTATTTCATGAATGCCTCCCTCTTTTTCTTCACTTTTTCAGCTACTTCTTTCGAAAACCATAGCAGTCTCCTTTTCCTTTTATCTTTATTTACCATTTTAACAAAAAGTTTGGTTGCCCTTAAAATATCCTCTTTCAGTTTTGCCCACTGTTTTTCTATATCCCCCAGCTGTTCCTATCCCGTTAATGACTCTCTCAGATCTCCAGGAACAAGCCGGAATGCTCCCCAGCATCCAATAGGAAAGCTTTTGGGAGCATCCCACAGCGCCTGCGTTCTGCCTTCCCGCCTTTCCCAACTGTCCCTCTCCAGTTCTTCGTTTTCTGCAGAGCCGACAGGTCGCACATCCTGTTACCGCAGAAAAAAATCCCTTCTATTCTTCTTGTGTGGTCGCGTCTGCCTTCCCTCGACGCTACACCGGTACCGCCGGTGGTTCTTCTTTCTTTCCTTTAAAAAAAAACAAAAAACTTTTTTCTGGAGTCTTTCCAGTAATTTTCTCTCAGGTGCCACGCGCCATTTTGGGCACTAGGCCCAACTTTTCCTTCAGAATGGAAAAACCCGCTTCGGGTTTTAAAAAGTGTTCTAAGTGTGGCGGTACCATCTCCGTCACCGACACCCATGAGTGGTGCCTCAAATGTTTAGGTTCTGACCACTCTATTTCGGAGTGTGTTGCCTGTGGGATGATGTTGAAAAGGGACCGGCAGAACCAAGCTGCTAAGCTTAGCACCCTTTTTCCCTCCAATGCAGCCTCCGTGGCATCGACATCGTCCAGGGCTTTGTCTTCCTCTCATGGATCTCAGGTAACTAAACATAAATCTAGCTGGTCCTCAAAGGGTAGATCTCCTTCTAGACAGCGAGATGCCTCTGGCGTTGCCCTTGAGGGACTTTCACCAGCAAAATTGCCCCGGCAGGAGGCTTCGGCTTCCAAAGCACTAACAGGGCTCCAGGATGTTCTCGAGGCTTCAACCTTGGCAGAACTACTGGTGCCATGCTCTGGGGTACCGGCCACTTCTTCCGGTACCGATACCCAAGCATCAGCAGCGTTGATAGACCAGAGATTCTTTGCTATTGAACGCAGTCTGGCGGCTCTTCTCACGGCCTCGATGCCCTTGAAACCGCTTCAGACAATTCAACCGGTACCGGCACAAACTCCGGTGCTGGCACCGACTGCATCGACATCGGCAGGTATTCTACAGGGACCGAGTCATGCGTATCCATCTGGTATCGACAGGTCGGTACCGGACCACTCTGACGACTTCGACCGGTACCGTGCCTTGCACGATCACCCGGATCGGAGATACTTCGAATCCTCGGATGAGTCTGAAGACTCTGAAAGCTTTGCCGATACCAGAGTACTTCTTCCTGAGGATTCTTCTTCTCCTCAGTGTAGGATGTCTCCACCAGGGGATATGTCCTTTCAGGATTTTATCCAAGATGTGGTACGAGGTCTTTCCATCAAAGTAGCTCCTGAAAAAGAGCCTAGGGCAAAGGAATTAGAAATCCTGCAATACCCTAAAGCTCCCAAGGAGGCAGCTATCTTACCTATTCATGAGATCTTGCATGATCTCATGTTAAGGATGTGGGAAACACCTCTAACCACATCTCCTCACTCTCGGAAGACGCGACACCATGTATTGAGTTTCTCCATGTCCTGGGTTTCAGAAGACTCAATTACCACATCATTCCATGGTGGTGGAGTTAGCAATGAGAAGGATAAAGAGTGCAAAAAGGTATGCATCTAATCCTCCAGGACGTGAGTGTAGGACTCTTGATGCCTTTGGACGTCGAACCTTCCAGGCTTCCATGCTTTCTGCTAGGATCAGTTCCTATATCTTGTATATGGGAATGTTCCTTAAGGAGATCACAGGAGATTTAGAGCTTATGAGCCCTCTCCTTCCTGATGATAAGAGGCAAGATTATCTCGCCCTTGTCAAACATGCTCAGGATGTTTCCAAGTTTGTGAATCGTGCAGCTTTTGACTGCTTTGAGTGCATAAGCAGAACCTCTGCAATTGCCATAGGTGCACGTAGGATTGCCTGGCTCCAGGCATCTGACTTGGAAATTTGGGTACAGTATAAACTAGGGAATATTCCTTGCACAGGAGAGAATATCTTTGGCAAGAATTGGCAGGAAAAAGCTAATGAGATAGATGCTGACAATATCACTTTGGATAGATTGTCTAAATCTACAGTTGATCCTGCGAGGAAAAAATCCTCCAAGAAACCAATCTTCAGTAAGAAGAGGTTTTATCCCTCCTATACCCAACAGGGACATCGTTTAGGTCAGTCTGCCCAAAAGGGACAGCAGCAACAACCTAGACAAAGAAAGACAAAAGCAGCTAAACCTCAACCGGCTCAGCAGACTCAGCCTCCACAGGAGCTTTGATGCCCATCTAGAGAACTTTGCCTTCCTGGCCCTGAACGGCCCAGAACCCTCCACCATCCAAGGAAGGTTGTCATTTTGCCCCCAGATGGGGTCAGATAACAGCAGAAAATTGGACTCTGTCTATTGTAAGAGAGGGGTACAAACTTCATTTCAAAGCATGCCCCCTTCTACAGTGGTAAGACAGTTCAATTCTCAGACCTCTCTCAACGACCAGTTAGGTCAAGAAGTTACTGTGCTTCTTGCCCAAGGGGCAATAGAAGAGGTACCCATTCCCCAACGGGGTACAGAGTTTTACTCCCCCTATATCCTTATTCCAAAGAAAACAGGAGGACACAGACCCATTTTAGACCTCAGAGAATTGAACAAATTCCTGTTCATAAGAGAAGTTCAAAATGATTTCTCTAGGAACTCTGCTGCCATACTTCAGAGTCAGGATTGGCTTTGTTCTCTAGATCTCAAGGATGCGTACACTCATGTTCTCATCCATCCAACTCATCAAAAGTTCCTTCGCTTTCTGTTTCAAGGGAAGCACTACCAATAAAGGGTTCTTCCTTTTGGCCTGGCCTCTGCACCAAGGATGTTCACAAAATGCATGGCTGTGGTGGCAGCATTTCTCCGCACCCTAGGAATATTCGTCTTCCCTTACTTAGACGACTGGCTCATTCGAGCCCCTTTAGAGCCAGAGGCCAGGGTTGCTCTCTCTCGCCCAATGTGGGACTTGTCATAAACTTCCCAAAATCCAACCTTGCTCCCTGGAGTTTATAGGAGCTCTGCTGGATACCAGACAGACAAGGGTTTACCTTCCACAGCCCCGCTGCCTTTCGCATTGTGCAGTTAGTTTCCCAAGCAGTGCTAAAACCTCACCTCACTGCTCGGGAAATGTTACAGTTGCTAGGCCACATGGCATCCACCGTGCATGTGGTTCCTTATGCTCGCCTCCATATGAGGGCAGACCAGTGGACTTTAATCCACTCAGTGGACTCAGGCGTCAGGTTGCCTGTCAGACAAAATAGCAAACTCAGATCGCCTTATTTTGTCCCTCCAATGGTGGCAGTCACCCCAAAACATTTTGGTGGGGTCTCCTTTTCAGCAACTCCCACCCCAAGCCACTCTAACAACAGATGCCTCACAGGTGGGTTGGGGAGCCCACCTGCAAGGCCTCTCTACCCAGGGTACCTGGACTCCACAAGAGGCCTATCTACACATCAATTATCATTCAACTGCTCGAGAATCTGGGCTTCGTCCACAACTACCCGAAGTCTCATCTGCAAGCCCACTCAGTGCCTCGAGTTCATTGGGACCCTCCTAGATACTACCATGGCCCAAGCCTGCCTACCCGAGGATCGAGCCCTAGCCAGGGAATTGAAGACCCGTCTGTTCACCACAGCCAGGGGGATGCTGCACATTCTTGGCCACATGGCCTCCACAGTTTGTCACTCCACTTGCACGCCTACAGATAAGGCAAGCACAATGGACTCTACGCAGTGGCGTTAAGTCACAGGTCGCCTCCGGGACAAGGTGATCATTACTCAGCCACTCAAACAGTCCCTCTCTTGGTGGCTCAAACCACAAAATCTGTGTCAGCAACTTCCCTTCCATGCCATTTCGCATCAAAGCATTCTGACTACAGATGCCTCCAAGAGGGGTTGGGGAGCCCATCTCTGTTTTCTCCGAATACAGCCTCTGAACGGCTGGCGAAAGCCTCCACCAGCTCAATTTCCTGGAGCTTCATGCCATTTCCAATGTGCTCAGGGTTTTTCGAGAGCAGCTCGCCAACCAGGTTGTCCTCATCCAGACCGGCAACTAAGTAGCAATGTTCTACATCAACAAGCAGGGGTGCACGGGCTCAAACCTTCTCTGCTGGGAGACAGCGCATCTCTGATGGTTTACCATTTCACACGGCATGCTTCTCTGAACGGTGCATCTGCCACGGGAGCTCAATTTCTTGGCAGATTGACTCAGCTGAGTCCTCCAGCTGCATGAGTGGACCCTCAACAATCAAGTTGTCAGCTGCATCTTCTGGATGTGGAGCACCCCGAGCATAGATCTCTTTGCATCACCAGTCAGTGCCCAGGTGCTGTAGTTCTGCTAAGGGGTTCCATGCAGAGTTGAATGCCTTCCGATGCTTTTCTGCTGGATTGGGGCGAGGGGCTGCTTTATGCCTATCCACCAACTCCTCTGGTGGCCAGGACCCTCTTTCAACTCCAGGACGACAAGGCTACCATGATCCTCATTGCCCCACACTGGCCCAGACAGCCCTGGTTCCCTCTTCTCCTCCATCTGTCTCGGAGGCCACCAATCCGGATCTGATATCCCAGGACAGGGGATCTCCTCTTCACCCCAACATCCACTCCCTATCTCTCATGGTGTGGATGCTGAGCACGTAGTTCTCACAGACCTCCACCTATCAGTTGATGTGGATAACGTCATCCTGGCTTCTCACAAGGATGCCACACTGCATTCCTATGCTTTTAAATGGCGCAGATTCTCTCTTTGGTGCGCACATAAGGCACTGAAGCTCTTTTCTTGTTTGGTGGCATCTTTGTTCTCTTACCTGCTCCACCTGTCCAACCTGGGCCTCAAATCAAACTCCGTGAGAGTGTATCTCAGCACAGTGGTAACCTACCATTGTGGAGTAGATAGTAAGTCCATATCTCCAGGAACAAGCAGGAATGTAGTCATCACATATGGGTATCGTCGGAGCCTGTGCGGGAACTCTCCCCAGTGTCCAATTAGAACACTTTTGGGAGCATCCCACAGTGCCTGCGTGCTGCCTTCCCGCCTTTCCAAACTGCCTCTCTCCAGTTCTTCTTTTTTCGCGGAGCCAGCAGGTCGTGTTCCTGTCACCGCAGAATTCTTTTTTCTTTCTTTCTTTTTTGTGGTCGCGTCTGCCTTCCTCGACGCTGTACCGGTACCGCCGGTTTTTCTCTTCTTATTTCTGCCTTTAAAAAAAAAAAATCTTTTTTCTTTTTCTTCAGGTGCACGCGCCTTTTTTGGGCCTTAGGCCCAAAAACTTTTTCTTACCATGGAGAAACCTGCCTCAGGTTTCAAGAAGTGCACCAAGTGTGGCGGTACCATTCCATCACCGACACCCATGAATGGTGTCTAAAATGTTTAGGTCCTGACCACTCCATCATGGATTGTATGTCCTGCGCCATGATGTCTAAAAGGGGTCGGCAGAACCGAGCTGCTAAGCTCAGTACCCTGTTTCCCTCTGATGCAGCTTTGATGGCATCGACGTCTTCCAGTGCTGCTTCTTCCTCCCGTGGATCTCAGGTAACTAAGCATAAGTCCAGCTGGTCCTCGAAGGATAGATTTCATTCTAAGCATTGAGATGCCTCTGGTGTTGCCCTCAAGGATTCTGCACCGGCAAAATTACCCCGGCGGGAGGCTTTGGCTTCCAAAGCATTATCGGGGTTCCAGGATGTTCTCGAGGCTCGACCTCGGCAGAACTACTGGTGCCATGCTCTGGGGTACCGGCGGTCTCCTCCTGTACCGACATCCAGGCATTGGCGGCGTCGCTAGACCAGAGAGTTCTGGCTATGGAGCGCAGTCTGGCGGCTTTCCTTGCGGCATCGACACCCTCGGAACCGCGACAGACAATTCCACCGGTACCGGTACCGGCCTCGGTATCGGTACTGGTACTGATAGCATCGGCATCTGCTTTGCCGGTACCCAGTCATCCGATGACCTCCGGTACCGATGCCCCGGTACCGGTTACTCCCAGTACCAACTTTGGTCGGTACGGGTATCGGGCTCTTCAAGAGCATCCGGACAGACGGTACTTCGAGTCCTCAGAAGAATCTGAGGATTCTGACAGTTCTGTCGATGCACCGATGCTTCTCCCAGAGGAGCCCTCCTCCCCTAAACGCAGGATGTCTCCTCCAAAGGATATTTCCTTCCAGGATTTTATCAGGGAGGTGGCTCGGGGCCTGTCCATTACTGTAGCCCCTGAAACAGAGCCAAGGGCCAAGGATTTGGAAATTCTACAATATCCCAAAACTCCTAAGGAGGCAGCTACCTTGCCCATTCATGAGATTTTATATGATCTCATGTTAAGAATGTGGGAGACACCTCTTACCACCTCTCCTCATTCTCGCAGACTCAATACTATGTATCGAGTCCCTCCTTGTCCTGGGTTTCATAAGACTCAGCTTCCTCACCACTCTATTGTAGTGGAATCAGCTATGAGAAGTATCAAGAGTACAAAGAGGCATGCCTCTAATCCTCCAGGACGTGAGTGCAGAACCCTGGATGCTTTTGGACGTCGGGTCTTCCAAGCTTCCATTCTTTCTGCCAGGATCAGTTCCTATAGTCTCTACATGGGAATGTTCCTGAAGGAGGTCACAGATGATTTCGAGGCTTTAAGTCCTTTTCTTCCTGAGGATAAAAGGCAAGACTTTCTCACTTTGGTCAAACATGCCCAAGATGTTTCTAAATTTTCCAACCGTGCAGCCTTTGATTGCTTTGAGTGCATAAACAGAACCTCGGCTATTGCCATAGGTGCACGTAGAATTGCTTGGCTCCAGGCATCTGATCTAGAGCTCTGGGTACAAGACAAATTGGGAAATATCCCTTGTACTGGTGAGAACCTGTTTGGTAAAGATTGGCAGGAAAAGGCCAGTGAAATGGATGCTGAAAATTCCACCTTGGATAGATTATCCAAGTCCACTGCTGATCCTGCTAGAAGGAAATTGTTCAAGAAACCATTCTTTTCTAAAAAGAAAAGATTTTATCCTGCTTATGTTCAGCAGGGACGTTCTGCAGGTCAGCTTGCCAAGAAAGGTCAGCAACCACTCAAACAGAAGAAAGCAAAGACTGCTAGGCCTCAGCCAGCTCAGCAGGCTCAGCCTCCACAGGGCCTTTGACTCTCAACTAGAGAACGTAGCCTTCCTGGCTCTCGAGGGACCAGAGCCTTCCACCGTTCCAGGAAGGTTATGTCATTTTGCCCCCAGATGGGGGCAAATAACAGCAGAGCATTGGACACTCCATCATAAAGAAGGGGTACAAGCTTCATTTTTCAAGCATGCCCCCTCACACAATAGTAAAGCAGTTCAATTCTCTGACCTCTCTCATCAACCTGTTAGGTCAGGAGGTCGCTATCCTTCTTGCCCAAGGGGCAATAGAAGAAGTACCCATTCATCAGCAGGGTACAGGGTTCTATTCCCCTTATTTTCTTATCCCAAAGAAAACGGGGTTACAGGCCTATCCTAGACCTCAGAGAATTGAACAAATTCCTTGTCAAGGAGAAATTCAATATGATTTCTCTCGGATCTCTGCTGCCATACCTTCAGAGTCAGGATTGGCTTGGTTCTCTAGATCTCAAGGATGCGTACACTCATGTCCTCATCCATCCAACCCACAGAAGGTTCCTTCAGTTCCTTTTTCAGCAAAAGCACTACCAATACAGGGTGCTTCTTTTTGGCCTGGCCTCAACACCAAGGGTGTTCACGAAATGCATGGCTGTAGTAGCAGCATTTCTCCGCACTCTAGGAATATTTGTCTTCCCTTACTTAGACGATTGGCTCATTCGAGCACCAACAGAGTCAGAGGCCAGGACTTCTCTATCCTGCACGATGCGTATCCTTCAGTATTTAGGGCTGGTAATAAACATCCCAAAATCCAGTCTAACTCCTACTCAGTCTCTGGAGTTCCTAGGAGCTTTGCTGGATACCACAAGGGCAAGGGCCTATCTCCCCCAGGCTCGTTGCTTTCGCATGGTGCAGTTAGCTTCTCAAGCAGTGCTAAAGTCTCATCTAACTTTTCGAGTAATGTTACAACTACTAAATCACATGGCATCTACGGTGCATGTGGTTCCCTATGCTCGCCTCCATGTGAGGGCAGCTCAATGGACTTTATCCACCCAATGGACCCAGGCATCCGGATGCCTGTCAAACAAAATAGCAAACACAAGTCGCCTTATTTTGTCCCTCCAGTGGTGGAAGTCCACTCAAAACCTGTTGCTGGGGTCCCCTTTTCAACAACCTCTACCCCAAGCAACTCTCACAACAGATGCTTCTCCAATGGGTTGGAGAGCTCATCTGCAAGACCTCTCCACCCAAGGCACCTGGTCTCTACAGGAGACTCATCTACATATCAATCTTCTGGAACTCAGAGCAATTTTCCTTGCTCTTCGAATGTTCCATACCCTGCTCAGCTACAAGACAGTCCTCATCCATACGGACAATCAAGTAGCCATGTTCTATGTGAACAAGCAGGGGGGAACTGGCTCTCTGTCGCTTTGCAACGAAGCTTTGCGACTATGGGCCCTCGCCAGAGAGCATCAGATTCATCTCTTGGCAGTGTATCTTCCAGGCATACAAAACTCTTGGGCAGACAGACTCAGTCGAGTTCTGCTTCCACACGAGTGGTCTCTGCATGCAGACCAGGTAACCAAGATTTTTCAAATTTGGGGAACCCCGGACATAGACCTCTTTGCAAGTCCGTGGAATGCCAAACTTCCCCGGTTCTGTTCCAGAATTCCGGCTCAGGGGGCTCAGGCCATGGATGCTTTCCTCCTTTATTGGGGTCAAGACTTCCTGTATGCCTTTCCACCCGTTCCCCTAATTCCCAAAACCCTGTTCAAGCTTCAGAGAGACAGAGGCCATATGATTCTCATAGCTCCACATTGGCCACGGCAAGTGTGGTACCCTCTGCTTCTACATCTCTCTCAAGCTCCCTCCCTGGAGTTAGGGTCTGCTCCAGATCTCCTATCTCAGGAGGACGGAATGTTATGGCATCCCAGTCCCCAGTCTCTGCATCTCAGGGCTTGGTTGCTGAAGGCCTAGATCTCCATAATCTCAATCTCCCTCAGCAAGTAAAAGATATTCTTTTTGCTTCCAGGAAACCTTCCACGAGACGCTCTTATGCTTTCAAGTGGAAAAGGTTTACCATATGGTGTTCGCAAAAGGGTCTTAACTCCCTTGCGATACCTCTGGAATCCTTGCTGGAATATCTCCTTCATTTATCCAATGCAGGACTTAAGACTAACTCAGTAAGGGTCCATTTGAGTGCTATTACAGCTTCCTTTAAGCCTCTAAATGGACAGCCTATTTCTTCTCATCCTCTTATAGCAAGATTTAAGAGAGGCCTTCTTCTAACTAAGCCTCCCATTAGGCCACCACCGGTGGCATGGGACTTAAACCTGGTTCTTGGGCAGCTCATGAAACCACCCTTCTAACCTTTAGCTACCACCTCCTTAAAATTCCTTTCTTGGAAGGCTATCTTTCTTATTGCAATCACATCAGCACGTCGCATTAGTGAGTTGCAAGCGCTAGTAGCTAATCCACCTTATACAAGGTTCCATCATGACAAGGTAGTCCTTAGGACTCATCCACACTTTATGCCAAAGGTGGTCTCGCCTTTTCATATGAACCAAGCGGTCTACCTACCTGTGTTTTTTCCAAGGCCTCATGCATCAAATGCAGAGAGGAATTTTCATACCTTGGATTGTAAAAGAGCTTTAGCCTTTTACTTACAAAGAACACAGCAACATAGAAAGTCCTCTCAACTCTTTGTTGCTTTTCATCCTTCTCATTTGGGACTTCCAGTCTCCAAGAGAATTCTATCTAACTGAATTTCTCAGTGTATTTCACATCCCATTACTGCTTGGACAAGGACTCCCACCAGGATGCCTTGTTTGGTCAGGCTGTTCTTCAACATCTGTTCCATACCTAATCAACTCCTACCCACCATCCCTGGTAGGATGCCAGAGATCCATGGGGGGAAGTGGAGCCCTTCTCAGGGACACACAACTTCTGGGGTCTCTCCCTGGCATCTAAAGCTAGGGAGTCCCAATATGTGATGACTACATTCCTGCTTGTTCCTGGAGATAGCATAGTTACTCACCTGTAACAGGTGATCTCCGGGAACAGCAGGAATTTAGTCCTCACAACCCACCCACCTACCCTAGGAGTTGTATCTATTTATCTCTTTTCCTTTCCCTCTCTCTCTCTTTGTCTCAGCTCTAAAACTCAACTGGAGAGAGGCAGTTGGGAAAGGCAGGAAGGCAGCATGCAGGTGCTGTGGGATGCTCCCAAAAGCGTTCTAATTGGACGCTGGGGAGCGTTCCCGCGCAGGCTCCGTCGGTACCGACGATACCCATATGTGAGGACTAAATTCCTGCTGTTCCTGGAGATCACCTGTTACAGGTGAGTAACTATGCTTTCTGTGCATCCCCTTGCAAGTCACTTTGAGAGGTCTCTTGTTCTCTCAGCCTCCATTTAAGCCCTGGCCTGTGGCATGGGACCTTAATGTGTTGCTCGAGCAGCTGATTTCCGCCGCTTTTGAGCCACTCTGCTCTTGTCCACTCAAATATCTCACATGGACGGTCATTTTCTTAGTAGCAGTCACCTCTGCACAGTTGGTGAACTCCAGGCGCTAGTGGTGCATCCTCCTTACATGAGGTTTCATCAAAATACAGTGGTCCTCTGGACTCATCCTGAGTTTCTTCCTAAGGTAGTTTGTTTTTCACCTTAATCAGTCGGTGGTACTGCCCACCTTTTTCCCCAGACCTTATGCAAACATGGCTGAGGCCACCCTACACACACTGAAGTGAAAGAGCACTGGCTTTCTACCTGGAACATACAAAAGCTCACTGCCGTTCCTCCCAGCTCTTTCTCTTGATCCCATAGGCTTGGTTTGGCGGTCTCGAAGCTTACCCTTTCGCTTTGGGTTGCGGACTGCATCTCCTTCGACTATGCTCAAGCTGGTCTTTGTTTGGAGTGCTGTGTCATGGATCACAACGTCCAAGCTCTGGCTGCTTTGGTAGCCAACTTGCATTCCATCTCCACGGTGGAGATCTGTAGGGCTACTATGTGGTCTTCATCCACACCTTCACAGCCCATTACTGTCTGGATGGAGGTTCCTGACGTGATAGCAACTTCGGCCAAGCCATGTTCCAGCACCTGTTTGGGAATTAAGGTAACTCCTTCCCACCGGCCCTTCTGTCCATCAGGCTACCATAGGGTCGACCTTCTGTTGACATCTATGCTGGGCGCTGACTCTCGGAACCTTTCAGTGATTACTCATGCTGCTGTTCTCTGTTCTTTTTTTCTGGTTTCCCCTTTAGGCTGTTTACAGGTCTTTTCGGTAGCCTGCAGCTGGAGAGTCCCATATGTGAGGACTGACTTCCTGCTTTGTCCTGGAGAAAGCATAGTTACCTGTAACAGGTGTTCTCTGGGAACAGCAGGAATCAGTCTTCACTATCCTCCCTTCTCCCCATGGAGTTGTTTTCTGTTTTGGCTTGATTAAACTATGCCGTCATACTGCGGTAAGATGGCTCCTTCAGGCGGGAAGACTGGCACGAATGCATGGTTGACCTCCCAAAAGCTTCCTTTGGAAGCTGGGGAACGTTCCTATGCCGGGCTCCATCGGTCACGTCACCCACATGTGAGGACTGATTCCTGCTTGGTCCCAAAGAACACCTGTTACAGGTGAGTAACTACGCTTCACTCACTCGTCACAACCCTCCCTTCTCCCTAAGGAGTTGTATTCTGGGGAGTATTCCCATGCGGGGTTTTGTCGGGGAAACCACCCATACATGAGGACTTATTCCTGCTGTCCACAGAAAACACCTGCTACCAGTGAGTAGCTGCATTTTATTGCTTGTATGGACAAGGGAAAAAAATAAAACCTTTGTGTTCCTTAGCGTCTCTCTAGTCCAGTCCCGGAACCATAGAGTTGTGAACCTCCACCAGCAGCTTTGGAGACTGAATATTTTCATCTCTTTGATCATCCAGCTATATGCAGCCCCAAGGACCGCCCACACATCAGTATCTCAGTCTCCAAGCAGCTTGGAAGTCAGAGCCCAGAACTGGGCTCCTTAGGAACAAATAAGCAGAGCTTTAGTGTTTTATTATTTTCTAGGTTTAGGTGCTGGGCTGCTGCTGTGGAGGAATTCTTTGGCTGTGTCCCTTCTGCCTTTATCTGATCTGTTTTATTCTCTCTTTCTCTCTCTGTCAGTTTCCCCATAGGTCAAACAAGCAGGGGAGCTGCAAAGGACACAGGTCTCCTTTCTACCGAACCCCCTTGGTGGGTGAGGAGAAGGTTGAAGGCAATTAACTGCAGCAATTAAATACAGCAGTAGGCTCTGAGGGTCCCCTAACTGATTTAGGGGTTCCCCGAGCTGCCCTGAGCGGTTATTAACTCTGATGTTGGCTCTGATAACTGCTACTCAGAGCTTGTGGCAGGCACGCTGGACAGCACTCACAGAGTTTTGGCCCCCCCCCCCCCTCCTCTCCTGTGTGTGGGTGAGTAGAGTTTGGGGCTTTTTATTTCTAAAGGCAGTGATAGAGGCCTTGGGGTAGCCTGGAATCAGCTCTGGGGAGTTTGTTTAGACCTTTTGGGTACTTTTAATAGTCCTTTTTTTGGCGGGATCGGGTCCGGCGGCCATTTTGGATTTTCAAAGTCATTTTTTCTTTGTGTTTTTTTTAGGGATAGGAGCTTTGTTTTTGAATTTTTTGGTCAGATATCAGCTAATTGACCCCAGCTCTATCTAATCCTGCGATTTGGAGCGTTTTTGAGCACTTTTAAAATCACAATTTTTTTTTCTGCTCTGTTTGCTTCAGCAAGGTGTCTCTGCTTTGCTGGTAGAGGGCTGTGTGCATAGGCATGCCTCCTAGTCCTCGGTGTCTGGTTGTGGCATTCGTAGAAGTAGTAATTTGGAAGCCAGAGTCTGTGCCACTTGTTCTGCTGTGGGTGCTGTCATGGAGGATCCTCTGGAGGGCTCCAGTGCGGATCTCCCTCCTGTCTCTACAGAAGGGACATCAAGGCAGGCAGAGACGGTCCTTGATCCGGGGATTTCTGAGGTGCCAGAGCGCCTGTTGGCGGGGGGCGTCCAGGAGGGATCCCTGGGAATTCCACCCGCCTTTTTCTCTCTCATGCAGGAGGCTCTGGCTCTCTTGCAGCCGGCGGGGGGAGGTTCGGTCCCGCCCCGCCGTGGGCTAAAGCGCCCACTTTCAGTAGAGGGAGACACCGGCCCCCGAGTGTTGCGGATTCTGCGCCTCCTGGGGATGAGTCCCACGAGGGGCTGGGGGAGGCTCTCGGGCTAGAGTCTGCGGAAGATTTAGAAGACGGCGAGTTGTTTGACGACGAGCAGAGTAGTAGAATAGTGCGTGTATTTCGTAAAGAGGAACTTCCGGCACTGATTGCCGAAACTCTCAAAGTATTGAACATACCCGTGGAAGATTCCGCTGCGGAGGACCAGTTGGAGGATCCCTTGATGCAGGCGGTGCGCACTTCCCACAGAGTCTTTCTGCTCCATAGGGTTTTTAAGGCTATGATCCAGGAGGAGTGGAACAGTCCAGAATCCGCCTTGCGCGGGGCTAGACTGTTGCCTAAGTTGTATCCTCTATCGGAGGCTGATAGAGAGCTTTTTCGTTCGCCGAAGGAGGACGCGGCAGTTTCCGCGGTTACTAAACGGACTATTATCCCGGTGGAAGGTGCTGCGGCGTTGAAGGACGCGCAGGATAGAAAGGTCGAGAGCTTGTTGAGACAGGCGTTTGATGTTTCTACCCTGTCAATGCAGGCGGCGGTGGCCGGGGCCTGGGTGGTGCGCGGCTGCCTCCGCTGGTCTCAGCAGTTGCAGGGGCCCCAGTCGGCGGAACAGGAGGCCGCGGTGTCCAGATTGGAGTCTGGTGCCGCTTATTTGGCGGATATCCACTATGACCTCATTAGGGGGTTGGCTAACGGCATGGCGTCGGTGGTAGCTGCGCGTCGTTCTCTTTGGTTACGCAATTGGGCGGCTGATGGTTCTTCTAAAGCTCGCCTTAGTAAGCTGCCGTTTAAGGGCAGGCAGTTATTTGGAGAGGACTTGGATAGGTTGGTAAAAGATCTCGGGGATTCTAAGGGGGGTCGGCTTCCGGAGGATAAGCCCAAGCAGGGGAAGCCGACCTTCACCTTCCGGGGGTCTCAGCAGTCCTTTCAGAGATTTCGTGCCTCCCGCTTTGGTCAGTCCCAGCGTTCCAGATACCCGGGGCGCGGACAGAGTTTCCGTGGATTTCGGGGGGCAGGTAAAGGTTTTGGCTCCTTCAAGGCGCAGGTCCCCAAAAAGTCACAATGAAGCGAGGCTGGCTCCGGTGGCGGTGATCCCCGTAGGGGGCAGACTACGGGATTTCTACCCTGCCTGGGCCGCTATCACATCCGATCAGTGGGTGTTAGAAGTGATACGAGAGGGATATGCGCTCGAGCTGCATCGACCGGTGCTAGACTCCTTCGTTATGTCCCCGTGCAGTGCTCCCTGGAAACGAAGAGCCGTATCAGATACACTTTCCCGGCTGCTTCGGCTCCGGGCAGTCGCCCCCGTGCCGGAGGGGCAGTTAGGGTCCGGTCGATACTCCATCTACTTCGTGGTGCCGAAAAAGGAGGGCACCTTTCGACCAATCCTGGATTTAAAGAGAGTGAATCGGTGCCTCCGGGTGTCGCATTTTCGCATGGAAACGCTGCGCTCGGTCATAGCGGCGGTCCGCGAGGGGGAATTCCTAACGTCCCTAGACCTTACGGAGGCCTATCTGCACATTCCCATTCGTCGGGAACATCAAAGATTTCTGCGGTTTGCACTACCGATGGGCCATTTTCAGTTTCAAGCCATGCCCTTCGGCCTCGCGACGGCGCCACGGGTCTTCACGAAGATCATGGTGGTGGTAGCGGCGTTCCTGCGGAAGGAGGGTGTCCTCGTGCATCCCTATCTCGACGACTGGTTGATCCGGGCGAAGTCGAGGGAGGAGAGTCTCCGAGCGACGGCGCGGGTCGTACAGATTTTGCAGTCGTTAGGCTGGGTGGTCAATCGGGCGAAGAGCAGCCTTCTTCCCTCGCAGACCTTGGAGTATTTGGGGGCGCGTTTCGAGACCAGCAACGGGAAGGTTTTTCTCCCAGTGCACAGAGCGCGGGCCCTGAGGCGGCTGGTGGAGCAGTTTCTAGCGAGACGGTCATCCTCGGCTTGGCAATACCTTCAGCTTCTCGGCACGATGGCGGCGACCATCGAGGTAGTTCCATGGGCAAGGGCGCACATGCGGCCCCTGCAGCGAGCGCTGCTGCGTCGATGGTGTCATCAGTCCGACTCGCTAGCTCGTCAGTTTGCCCCTTGGGGGTTCGGCGCAGCCTTCGCTGGTGGTTGCGTCGGCTCTCTCTGGCGAACGGTATGCCCTTGGAGTCTCCCGTCTGGCGTCTGCTGATGACGGATGCCAGCTTGAGCGGCTGGGGGGCTCATTGCGAGGGTCAGATTGCTCAGGGCCAGTGGTCCTCGCGGGAGAGCCAGTGGTCCATCAACCGGAGCCTTGTGGTTGGCTCTGACTGCGTTTCAGCCTTGGCTGCAGGAAGCGGCGGTCAGGGTGCTGTCCGACAATGCCTCCACGGTAGCCTACATAAATCGCCAGGGAGGCACAGGCAGCGCGGCGTTGGAAGCGGAGGCGGATCTGCTTCTAGAATGGGCAGAGCGGCATCTTCAGTGTCTGTCGGCCCAGCATGTCGCGGGGGTTCACAATGTGGAGGCGGACTTTCTGAGTCGTCGCAGAGTAGACCCCGGAGAGTGGTCTCTACATCCCGAGGTATTTGCGTTGCTGGTCCGTCGTTGGGGTCTGCCGATAATGGACCTCATGGCGACCTTCGAGTCCGCGCAGGTCGAACGGTTCTTCAGCAGGCGTCGGGAACGCATGTCTGAAGGCCTCGATGCATTGGCACAAAGGTGGCCAAGGTACGGGCTGCTCTATGTCTTTCCTCCGTGGGCTCTGGTGGGTCGCCTGGTGCAGCGGATCGAGCGGCATCTGGGTCCCGTGGTTCTGATTGCCCCGGACTGGCCTCGTCGGCCTTGGTATGCGGATCTGGTGCGGTTGAGTGTGGCCGATCCGTGGCTGCTTCCTCCTCGGCCGGATCTCCTTCGGCAGGGGCCGCTGCAGATGCCTCAGGTGGCTCGATTCTCGCTTACGGCATGGCTATTGAGAGGGCGCGAATGAGAGCCAAAGGTTATTCTCCGGAGGTCATTGCTACCTTGTTGCGGGCACGGCATCAGTCCACGTCGCTAGCGTATGTCCGGGTCTGGCGTATTTTTGAGAGCTGGTGTGCGGATCGCGAATTGCGGCCTTTGCGGACCTCCGTTCCTCAGATCCTCTCCTTCTTGCAAGCAGGGGTGGACAAGGGCCTGGCGGCCAGTTCCTTGAGGGTACAACTTGCAGCTCTTGCGTGTTTTCGAGGCAAGGTTCAGGGCCAGCTATTGGGGTCCCATGCTGATGTGAAGCGCTTCTTGCGAGCGGTGTTGCTTATGTGTCCTCCATGCAGGGCTTTAGTTCCCTCGTGGGACTTGAATTTGGTGTTGAGGTCTCTGGTGGCTTCGCCGTTTGAACCCTTGGCGCAAGCTTCGTTGAAGGACTTGACGTTGAAGACGGTGTTTCTGGTGGTGATCTCGTCAGCTCGCAGGATTTCGGAGTTGCAGGCTCTTTCGTGTAGGGAACCCTATCTGTCTTTCTCGGCCGACAAGGTGGTATTGCGACCGGTTCCCGCGTTTTTGCCTAAGGTAGTTTCGGCGTTTCACATGAATCAAGTGGTGTCTCTCCCGGTGTTTGCCAAGGAATGCAGTAAGCACGCGGATAACTCCTTGCACGCGTTGGATGTCCGTCGAGCGCTTCGCCGCTATTTGCGGGAAACGGCGTCCTTCCGTAAGTCCGATCATTTATTTGTCGCCTTTGGCGGTCCGCGCAAGGGGGAAGCGGCGTCTAAGTCTTCCATTTCCCGCTGGTTGAAAGAGGCGATTTCGTCGGCATACCTTTTACACGGCAAGGTGGTTCCTGCCGGGCTTCGGGCTCACTCGACTAGGGCGCAGGCGGCGTCTTGGGCAGAAGTTAGCTTGGTGCCGGCGGTGGATATTTGTTGGGCGGCGATGTGGTCATCCTTGCACACCTTTGCTAAGCACTATCGTCTGGATGTGCAGGCGGCGTCGGATGCGCGGTTTGGCTCTCGGGTGCTTCAGGCTGGACTAGCGAGGCCCTCCCGTTGAGATATACTGCTCTGTTACATCCTCTATGGTTCCGAGACTGGACTAGAGAGACGCTAAGGAAGAGTAAATTAGACTTACCTGCTAATTGTTGTTCCTTGCGGAACTCTAGTCCAGTCCCGGATCCCTCCCTGTCTCTCGGTTCTCGCTGCCAGCCAAGAAGATACAGTCATTATAGGAGTCTGCCATGGTTTCTGTTCTCTATGCTTTCGGTCAGAGCTCCTCTGCTTGCAGCACGCCTTAGTTCCCTTTCGGGGCCAATTTGGAGGGTGAGCGGTGGCGCCTCTTGTTGCTTGTGTTTTGCGCAGGGGTCGCTACGGCTGTTCTGGTCCGCCTTCCCGTAGGCGGGAGATTATTCATAAGAAATACAAAAAAAAAAAAAAATTCGCTAGTAGTGGGATCTTTAGGGTCAGGATCCTTTTTTCCACTGTATGGTTATATCTACTTATTTGTTGCTCTGCTTAGTATGCTTTGTCAATAGGTACTGATGTGTGGGCGGTCCTTGGGGCTGCATATAGCTGGATGATCAAAGAGATGAAGATATTCAGTCTCCAAAGCTGCTGGTGGAGGTTCACAACTCTATGGTTCCGGGACTGGACTAGAGTTCCGCAAGGAACAACAATTAGCAGGTAAGTCTAATTTACTCTTTCTTTGGATTGTAATCTGAAGTTGTTCTGGTTTTTGTTAACAATTTGTTCTCTCACTATTTGTAATCTTCCATTTCTTTCAGGACATGACAGTTAAGAGTCTGATTTCTGGACTGATTTGCCCTGGTGATCGAATGATGGCCATGCACGTGCTGGCAAATGATTGCTTTTACACACCAGAAGTCATGTCGGTCCTAAGCCCCACTACAGTTCCTATTGAAGACACTGCTGCTAAGTGTGACTGTGCAGCTATAGAAATGGAGGGCAGTGAAGAGAAGGTCAACTCTGAAGAATCAGACCTCTATTAGAAGAGCCGAGACTTCAAAAGTTAAATACTGTATGGCTGTAAATTGTTTTTTTTATTTGCTCTTTTGTTTTTTTTCAAAAAGTCATCGTGTTTCAATGGGAGAAAAATTTAACCAAACAAAAAGCTGGAAGCAGACAATATTCATAAACAAATAGTTTGATTCAGTGTGCATGCATTAACTACTATTATGCAGTGGTTTGTGTGCTACCGTTTTTCTTTATTTGTAACATACAAAAACATTTTCCTGAAGAAAATAGCTATTTAATTTAACACACATTTATAATTGCCCTTGAGACATTTGAGTGTGAAGATTCCTTGATGTGCGATTTCTGAATAAATGTGTTCTCTACTGACTGCAAAATTAAGTACTCTTCTAGTCTATCGTTTTGTCTTTTATAAAATGTTCTAGTAGTATTTTTAGTAATAACTATTACAAGGGTGTTGTCAAGCAAGCCTACCATACACATAACATCTCCCTTCAGGTAGTGTGAACCATAGTCCTATTTATGGGATGAAATACATACAAATCCTCAGACTATATACTGAGGGTGGTTTCAGTGCTCTAGTAGTATTTGCAGTAGTCATAAGTTGTTCCTGATCGTATCCCTAGTCTAGTCCCGGACTGGGTCTACTCCAGGAACAACAATTAGCAGATAAGTCTAATTTCACCTTTTCATCTAAAATGAATCTCAGGAACAAGCAGGAATGTAGTCGTTCACATATGGGTATCATCGGTACCGATGGAGCCCGCTTGGGAATGCTCCCCAGCGTCCAATAGGAAAGCTTTTGGGAGCATCCCACAGCGCATGCATGCTGCCTTCCCACCTCTGTACCTCTCTCACTTCAGTTCTTCATTTTACGCAGAGCCGACAGGACGTGGTACCCTGTCATCGCAGAAAATTTACCTCTATTTCTTGTTTTTTGTGGTCGCGTCTGCCTTCATTCGATGCCTACCGGTACTGCCGGTTCTCCTCTTCTTTCCTTAAAAAAACAAAAAACTTGTATTTCTTCAGGGGATCTTTCCCTGCTTCTGGTGCTAGGTGCCATTTTGGGCACTAGGCCCATTTTTCTTCAAGCATGGAGAAACCAGCTAGTGGTTTCAAAAATGCTCAAAATGTGGCGGTACCATTTCCGTCACCAACACCCATGATTGGTGTCTAAAATGTTTGGGTCCTGAACATTGTCCAACAGAGTGTCTCTCCTGCACGAGGATGACCAAAAGGGGCCTGCAGAATAGAGCTGCAAAACTCGGTACCCTTTTTGCCGCCGACACGATGTCAGTTGCATCGACGTCTTCCAGGGCTTCATCTTCCTCCCATGGATCTCAGTTAACCAAATTGAAGTCTTCTAAGACTAGCCGGTCCTCGAAGGGTAAATCTCCAAAGTATCGAGATACCACTGGCGTTTATCTCGAGGATACTTCACCGGCAAAACAGCCCCGGTGGGAGTCTTCGGGCTCCAAAGCACTAACGGGGCTCCAGGATGTTCCAGAGGCCTCCACCTCTGTGGAACTACTGGTGCCATGTTCTGGTGTCATAGCCGCTTCCACCGGCACCCAGGCATTGTCAGGAGTGATGGATCACAGAATCCTCGCTATTGAACGCAGTCTAGCGGCTCTCTTAGCGGCTTCGGTACCGCTAAGACCGCAACAGACGGTTCAACATGTATCGGTACTGACATCGGTACTGGTACCCCAGAGACCATGGCCCAACACAAAAATGATAGTAAAAAACTTTATTAAGTAGACCCAACTAACAAGTTTCGGCCGGAGGCCTTCTTCAGGGGTCTAAAAGTAAGCATAAACATAAAATTATACATAATAAAAAGTTTTTTTACATACATAATAAAAACAAAAAATAATAAAATATACATGTGTGTCAATATATATAAAACAACTAAACATATACATTACCACAAAGGGTAGAAAACAGCATATGAAATGTGGAACAAGCCACTCTTCCCAATCTGTATTGAATAAAATGTGAAAATAGGATCAGATAGAGATTATTAAATTCATAAGGCTAAACTGCTAGCAAACAGACTATAATGGATAACATTCGAAAATAGAATCAAATAGAAATTGTTAAATTTATAAAAATAAACTACAATAGATGAAAATAAAAACAGATAGAGATTGTTAGCAAACCGACTATAACAGATGCCTACTGCACACACACCCATGTAGAATAGAAAGTAAATGGATAGCGATATTGCACATTTGTGAAAAGTGTGCAAGCACTAAAAACATACTCAGACAGACAAAACATAATAACTCAGTGAAAATAAGAGAGTATAAACAAAAGACAGACATAAATAACAGAGCAGTTGACAAAGACTCTATTCTATCTGATGGCCAAATAACTCGAATGGCGACCAAAATGAAAACAGGTCTACAGAAGGGCTAAAAGTGTATATGAGGGAATACTCAAGGTTGTAAATAGAAACAACCTTTATTCAGCGAGATGCACTAACTATAAAAACATGCCATAAGTGCACATGGTCAAGAGTATTAGTTCCAATGGAAACACTCTATTTAAAAGGGGCGCTGAGCATACAGCAGTAATGTGCGTAATTCTGAGACATAAATAAAAGCTAATACTACTCATTTTTAATACAAAAAATATAACCGATAACTGTGACATTAAGGAAAAGAAAGACAAACACACACGCTAACCACACAAAGGATAAAAAGCAGAAAACAAACTTAACTGACATTGCTGCTATAGGCAGGAAAACATCACGTAAAAACAGAGGGAATTTGCTTAAAAAAACCAACGGGGTGCCTCCCACCCAAACACGTACAGTGATTAACGAAAAATAATAGGAGTGTACCAAACGTAATAAAGCACACATTGCCAAAAGTCCTGACTCCAGAGGAAACGTTTCATTTTTAAAGGGGCATGAGGACAAAGCCATGTTTGGCATAGAACAGTAAACATAAAATAGTAAAATCAGAACCAGACTAGTCAGGTGTACGGCACTCCGATCAAAAAAATAGAAATAAAGGGACCAACTGAAATTATTTCTATTGGCAAAAAACAACCAGTGTGATTACCAAGAACAAAAAAATAGAAGAGGGGGGGGGGGGAAATAGCGCATGGCATTTTGTGAACATCAGCGTGAAAGCGCACAAGCGCATTGGTAATAAGCATTCAGTAGTAATGTACATAATTCCAAGATGTTAGAGATAAATCTACAATCAAAGCCAATACTGCTCATTTTGAAAATGAATGTGTGAACTGTAGCATTGAGGAAAGGGGAGGGAATTCGGACATAAACGATGATACGTGTTTATGTGGGAGGCACCCTGACGTGTTTTAAAAACCACCTCTGCATTTGCGTCATGGTTTCCCCGTCCTGTAGTAGCGATGCTTGTCATGTTTGTTTTCTGATTTTTAATTTCTGTGTGGTTAGTTTGTTGTTTAAGCTGTATGTTTTCGTTATGGTTTTTGTCCCCTTGACAAGCGCATATGATTCTTTCTAATCTAGTGAAGTCCTTTTATGTTTTTCCTTTTGATGTCTGTTTGACATGTATCATCGTTTATGTCCGAATTCCCTCCCCTTTCCTCAATGCTACAGTTCACACATTCATTTTCAAAATGTGCAGTATTGGCTTTGATTGTAGATTACTGCTGAATGCACACAGACCTCCTCCTTCAAGAGCTTCAAGGTCTGCTTCTGGACCAGGCGGTGGAGCCTGTACCTCCCCGCCTGCAAGGTCACGGTTTCTTTTTCAGGTACTTCCTCGTACCAAAGAGAAGCGGTGGCCTCAGGCCTATTCTCGACCTCAGGAATCTCAACAAGTTCTTGGAGAAAGAGAAGTTCAAGATGCTTACTCTTGGAACACTTCTGCCCTACCTCCAGCAGGGAGATTGGCTATGCTCCTTAGATCTAAAGGATGCGTACACTCACATCCTCATTCATCCAGATCACAGAAAGTACCTCGGGTTCATTGTGGGAGGAAACCAGTACAGAGTACTGCCCTTTAGCCTAACCTCCGCCCCACGGGTCTTTACAAAGTGCCTGGCAGTGGTGGCGGCCTACTTGAGGAATCAAGGTGTTTTTGTCTTCCCCTACCTGGACGACTGGCTCATCAGGGGTCAGACTTACCAGGAGGCCAGGCAAGCCACCCTCCGCACTGTCTCCCTCCAACACCTAGGCTTTGTCATAAACTTCGCAAAGTCCACTTTGCTCCCCTCTCAGAACTTGGAGTTCATAGGGGCGTGGCTGGACTCCCTGCAAGCAAAGGCTTACTTGCCAGAAGACAGGGCACAAAGGCTCATAGACTTGGCAAACCAGTTTCTAAGCATGTCACGGGTTTCTGCCAGACTCTGTCTCAGGCTCCTAGGCCACATGGCGTCAACAGTGCATGTGACCCCCAATGCCCACCTCCACATGAGACCTGCACAGTGGTGCCTCAGCACTCAGTGGAAGCAAGCCACAGGCAGCTTCACAGACAAAGTACGGGTGTCCAAACCATTCCTGAACTCCCTACAGTGGTGGCTACACCCCCCCCCCCCGAACTTACTACAGGGGGTGCCTTTTCAGGTGCCTGTTTCCACAGTGGTGTTGACGACAGATGCCTCCTTGAAGGGCTGGGGTGCACATTGTTTGGACAGATACACCGAGGGCCTGTGGTCTCCATGGGAGGCCACGCAACAGATCAACCTACTGGAACTCCGGGCTATTCGCTTAGCCCTCAAAACCTTCTCTCACACCCTGGCTCATCAGTCTGTTTTGGTACAGACGGACAATCAAGTGGCCATGTTCTATGTGAATAAACAGGGAGGCACTGGGTCCAGGCTCCTGTGTCAGGAAGCACAGGCCCTTTGCTCTTTTTCGCTCATGCACATGTTTCTCAAGGCTGTTTATCTCCCTGGCCAGGAGAACTTCCTGGCAGACAGGTTGAGCAGGGTTCTGCAGCCCCACGAATGGCAACGGCACCCATTAGTGGTTCAAGAAATTTTCCTGAAATGGGGACTTCCATCCGTAGATCTCTTTGCCAGTCCCCTGAACCGACAGCTACCTAAGTTCTGTTCCCGGCAACCGCATCCCCTGAGGTTAGCAGCGGATGCCTTCCTGATTTCTTGGTCCCAGGGCCTCCTGTATGCGTTTCCTCCCATGCCTCTGGTGGCCGGAACCTTGTTCAAGATTCTAAGAGACAAGGCCTCTGTACTTCTGGCAGCCCCCAGGTGGCTGAGGCAGCCCTGGTTCCCACTTCTGCTTCAACTGGCAGTGGAAACCCCACTACCTCTGGGGTTGCAACCCGATCTTCTCTCTCAGGATCAGGGTTCCCTTCTGCACCCCAATCTCAAGTCTCTCAATTTGATGGCCTGGAGGCTGCAAGGGTAGTGTTGGCTCCCTGGGGCCTGCCTCAGGAAGTGGAAGAGGTGGTCTTGGCCTCTAGAAAGCAATTCACCAGGAAAACCTATGCCCTGAAGTGGAGAAGATATTCTCCTTGTGGTGTCAGCAACGCCAGGAAGATCCTTTCTCCTGCACTGTACCAGTAGTGCTTCAGTACCTGCTGCATTTGTCCAATCATGGCCTTAAGTCCAATTCTGTTCGGGTCCATCTCTCTGCTCTGGCAGCTCACCACTCACTGGTGGAGGGACACTCTTTGTCGGTTCACCCCTTGGTGTCCAGGTTTCTCAGAGGCTTGCTCTTGCTCAAGCCTCCTCTCCATCCACCGGCCCCTGAGTGGGAGTTGAATGTGGTCTTGCAGCAACTGACTCGCCCCCTTTTGAGCTGATGGCTACATATCCTCTCCGCTTTCTTTCTTGGAAGACTCTATTCCTAGTGGCCCTGACCTCGGCCAGGCGAGTGAGTGAACTTCAAGCCCTGGTCTGTGACAGGCCATACACTTGCTTCTATAGGAACAGGGTAGTCCTTAGGACTCATCCTAAGTTCCTCCCAAAGGTTGTCTCCTCTTTCCATCTCAACCAGGAGGTGGTTCTTCCAACGTTCTTCCCTAGGCCCCATGCCAGCCGGGCTGAGACAGTCCTGCATACCCTGGACTGTAGAGGGCCTTATCCTTCTACATTGAACGTACGCAGGGGCATAGGAGGGCTACTCAGCTCTTTGTATCTTTTGACCCTAATAACTTGTGGTTACCTGTCTCCAAGCGTACCTTGTCCATCTGGGTGGCTGACTGTATCACCTGGGCTTACAGGGCAGCTGATCTTCCCTTGCAGGGTCGGGTCACGGCCCACCGTGTGAGGGCAATGGCTGCCTCAGTAGCTCATCTCCGCTCTGTACCATTGGCAGACATCTGTAGGGCTGCAACTTGGTCCTCAAGCCAGACCTTTGCGGCCCATTACTGCCTGGAGAGGGAGTCCCATAGGGACAGTGCTTTCGGTCAGGCAGTGCTCCGGAATCTCTTCGAGGTTTAGGCAACTCCTACCCTCTAGCCCTCTGGTTGGGCTACCGGTGGGGGTATGTTTCAGTGAAATCCTTTCTCTGATGCTGCGGCTAGAGGGAGCTCATTTTTCAGCTCTGGGTCCCCGGTAGCCTGAAGCTGGGGAGTCCCATATGTGATGACTGACTTCTTGCTTGGTCCTGGAGAAAGAGTAGTTACTCACCTGTAACAGGTGTTCTCCAGGAGCAGCAGGAATCAGTCCTCACAACCCTCCCTCCTCCCCTGGGAGTTGCAGTTGTACATAGTTTATTTTTACATTTTTTGTGCTGTCTTTTAGTTATGTCATCTGACTGAGCAAGATGGCACCTTTAGGCGGGAAGGGGACTGCACATGCGTGCAGTATTCCCAAAGGCTTTCTTAGAAAGCTTGGGAAATGCTCCACACAGGGGCTCCGTCGATGTCACCCATATGTGAGGACTGATTCCTGCTGCTCCTGGAGAACACCTGTTACAGGTGAGTAACTTCTCTTTCTGCAATACCCTATGGCTCCCAAGGAAGCAGCTATGCTTCCCATTCACAAGATCTTACATGATGTAATGTTGAGAATGTGGGAAACTCCTTTAACAATAGCTTCACATTCCCGACGCCTTGACAGTATCTACCGAGTGCCAAGTTGTCCTGGTTTTCAAAAAACTCAGTTATCACACCATTCAATGGTAGTGGAATTGGCCATGCGAAGGATCAAGAGTGCTAAAACACATTCTTCTAATCCTCCAGGCCGTGAATCCAGGACTCTCAATGCCTTTGACTGTCGATGCTTTCAATCCTCCATGCTATGAGCCAGGATCAATTCCTACATTCTTTATATGGGAATGTTCCCGGAAGAAGTCACAAAAGACTTAGAGCTCTTTAGTCCTTGTGTTTCAGAGGAAAAAAGAGCAGACTACCTTATTTTGGTCAAGCATGCCCAGAATGTCTCAAAATTCATGAACCGTGCTACCTTTGATTGCTTTGAATGTATTAGCAGAACCTCTGCTATATCCATAGGAGCACGTCGTATTGCTTGGCTTTAAGCATCAGACTTAGAACAGTGGGTGCAAGAAAAGCTGGGAAACATTCCTTGCACAGGAGAAAATCTCTTTGGCAAGGACTGGCAGGACAAGGCTAATCAGCTTGAATCTGACAATACTATTTTAAACAGATTGTCAAAGTCTACAGCCAACCCAGCAAAGAAGAAAATATTTAAAAAAAAACCTTTTTCTGTAAGGAAAAGAAGCCTTACCAATCTTACCCCATCAAACTCACTGTCCGCTCCATGTTCCCCAGAAGGAGCAACAACAGAACAGACAGGAGAGAAAGCCGCAAGCTCAAAAAGCTCAACTGGCTCAACAGACTCGGGCCCCCTCAAGGTCTTTGACTTCTATCTAGAGAACTTAGTCATTCTGCCCCTAAAAGGTCCAGAACCCTTGACCATTCCAGGAAGACTATGCTTTTTTGCCAAAAGATGGCAACAAATAACATCAGAAAATTGGACTCTGTCCTTTGTACAACTGGGGTACAAGCTTCATTTTCTCAACTTACCCCCACCTACAATAATAAAACAGTTCAATTCTCAGGGCCCTGCCACCGACCTCTTGTGGCAGGAGGTCACATCACTTCTAGCTCAAGGAGCAATCGAAGTACCCATTCCCCAACAGGGGACAGGGTTTTACTTCCCCTATTTTCTTACTCCAAAGAAGACAGGGGGACACAGACTTATATTAGACCTCAGAGAACTAAGCAAATATTTGTTCCAAGAAAAGTTCAAAATGATCTCCTTCGGTACACTTTTACCATACCTGCAAAGTCAGGACTGGCTATATTCTCTCGATCTAAGAGATGCGTACACGGATATTCTCATTCACTCAGATCACAGGAAGTTCCTTCGATTCCTAGTCCAAGGAAGACACTTCCAGTACAGAGTTTTTCCCTTCGGACTGGCCTCTGCTCCAAGAATCTTCACAAAATGCATGGCAGTGGTAGCAGCATTTATGAGGACTCTGGGAATATTTGTCTTCTTTTACTTAGACGATTGGCTCATTCGAGCATCAACAGCTCCAGAGGCCAGCTTCGCTCTCTCTCGAGCAATGAAAATTCTTCAATACTTAGGGCTGGTCATAAACCTCCCAAAATCTCATCTCACTCCCTCTCAATCTCTAGAATTCATAGGGGCTCATCTAGACATACGGCAGTCAAAGGCTTTCCTGCCCCAACCACACTGTCTATGTATAATTCAACTGGCATCTCAAGCATCTATGAAGGTATTCCTTACTGATCGTGAGATGCTTCAGCTGCTGGGACACATGGCATCCATGTGGTTCCCTATACTCGCCTGCACATGCGAGCAGCCCAGTGGACCCTATCCTCTCAGTGGTCACAAGCCTCGGGTCGACTAACAGACAATATCAGAACTACCACACATCTAATTTTGTTCCTGCAATGGTGGCAATCCCTGGAAAACCTCCTTGGCTCTTCTTTCCAGCAGCCTCTATGCCAAACCACTTCCCAAGATGGGTTGGGGGGCCCACTTGCACGATCTCTCCACTCAGGGTCTTTGGACCTCACAGAAGGTTTCCCTTCACATAAACCACCTAGAGCTGAGAGCCATTTTCAATGCTATTCAAGTCTTTCAGGGCCATCTCAGCAACAAAACAGTTCTGGTCCAAACCAACAATCATGTTCTATGTGAACAAGCAAGGCAGAACAGGCTCCCTGTCGCTATGCAACGAAGCTTTGCGAATATGGGCCCTCGCCAGAGTTACAAATTCACCTGTTTGTGGTATACCTTCTGGGCATTCAAAACTTGTGGGCAGACAAACTCAGTCAAATACTGCTGCCACACGAGTGGTCCCTCCACTCATACCAGCTTGCTCGAGTGTTTCAAATCTGGGGAACACCAGATATAGACCTCTTTGCAAGTCCACAGAATGCCAAACTTCCCCGATTCTGTTCCAGAATTCCGGCTCAAAATTGTCAGTCAAGAGATGCTTTCCTACTCCACTGGGGACAGGACTTCCTCTATGCCTTCCCCACCCATTCCCCTCATTCCCAATACTTTATTCAAACTTCAAAGAGACAGAGGTCATATGATTCTCATAGCTCCACGTTGGCCACGGCTAACGTGGTATCCCCTTTTGCGTCTCTCTCAAACCACTCCTCTGGAGTTAGGGAATGCTCCAGATCTCCTGTCGCAGGAGGACAGATCTTTACTGCATCCCAATCCCCAGTCCCTAAATCTCAGGGCCTGGTTACTGAAAGCCTAGAATTCCAGGATGTTAACCTTTCTCAACAAGTAAAGGATATCTTCCTGGCTTCCAGAAAACCCTCACAAGATGTTCCTATGCTTTCAAGTGGAAAAGGTTCTGTATCTGGGGTTCACAAAAGGGACTTAACCCCCTTTTAGTACCTGTAGAGTTGCTACTAGAGTATCTTCTACAATTATCAACTTCTGGTCTGAAGACCAATTCAGTTAGGGTCCATCTTAGTTCTATTGCTGCTTTTCATAAACCTTTCGATGGACAACCTATTTCCTCTCATCTACTTATATCAAGATTTATGAGAGGCCTACTTTTAACAAACCCCCCCATTAAACCACCACCGGTGGCATGAGATCTAAATCTTGTTCTTGGTCAGCTTATGAAACCGCCCTTTGAACCTTTAGCCACTTCAGAACGAAAGTTTCTTTCATGGAAAGTTATTTTCCTAATTGCCATCATTTCTGCAAGACGCATTAGTGAACTACAGGCGTTAGTAGCTGACCCTCCTTATACAAGGTTTCACCATGATAAAGTAGTCCTCAGGACTCATCCTCACTTTCTGCCAAAGGTGGTTTCGCCTTTTCATTTAAACCAATCGGTTTATCTTCCTATATTCTTCCCTAGGCCTCATGCCTCCAGTGCAGAGAGGAATCTTCACACATTGGATTGTAAAAGAGCCTTGGCTTTTTATCTCCAAAGAACTAAGCCACATAGAAAATCTTCTCAGCTTTTTGTGGCGCTTGACTAGAGTCATTTGGGACTTCCAGTTTCTAAAAGAACTCTGTCAAATTGGATTGCAAATTGCATATCCTGTACATATCAGAGTAAGGGACTTTCTCTCGAAGGTCATGTCACGGCTGACAATGTGAGAGCAATGGCAGCCTCGACGGCTAACCTTTGTTCTGTCTCTATTGATGACATCTGCAAAGCAGCCACTTGGACTTCAGTACATACCTTCACAGCCCACTATTGCTTAGACAAGGACTCCCATCGGGGTGCCTCGTTTGGCCAGGCTGTTCTACAACATCTCTTCCATACTTAATACAACTCTACCCACCATCCACAGTTTGGATGCTTAAGGTCCATGGGAGGAAGCATGACCCATCTCACCTGGGTTCGCAGCTAGCTGGGGTCACCCCTTGGCATCTTTCAGCTGGGGAGTCCCCATATGTGAAGACTACATTCCTGCTCGTTCCTGGAGATAGCGTAGTTACTCACCTGTAACAGATGATCTCCGGGAACAGCAGGAATTTAGTCTTCATAGCCCACCCACCACCCCTAGGAGTTGTCTCTATCTCTCTCTTTCACTACTTCTCTCCTTTGGTCTCAGCTATAAACTCAACTGAAGTGAGAGAGGTACAGGGGCAGGAAGGCAGCATGCATGCACTGTGGGATGCTCCCAAAAGCTTTCCTATTGGACGCTGGGGAGCGTTCCCGTGCAGGCTCTGTCGGTACCGACGATACCCATATGTGAAGACTAAATTCCTGCTGTTCCCGGAGATCACCTGTTGCAGGTGAGTAACTATGCTTTATCTAAGTAGGAAAAATAAAACATTTTTTTTCTTTGTGCTGTCAAGTCAGTGTTGACTCCTAGCGACCCAGCTTCTGCTGGCATTTCTTGGCAATGTGTCAATGGAAGAATAATGCCAGGCCTTTTCTTCTGAGGCAATGAAGGGTAAAGTGACTTGCCCAAGGTCACAAGGCTTGTCAGTGGGAATTGAGCCCTTGATCTTCTGGATACTAGGCAGTTGCTCTAATCACTGGGCTGCTACTCCACTCTGTAAAACATATAAAGGAAGTAAAATAAAATGTTTCTTCAAAGTACTGCTTTCCTGATAATCCCCATGGCTCTACTGTCACGCTCAGCACTATAGTGTAGGAGATTGTCTTCTATCCAGCACTAATAGAGCTTGGACATACTTAAGAGGTTGGTGTGTTTGAGTTCAGTGGTGGGAAGTTAGGTGGTTTCCATTATTGTGACAACGTCTCCTGGTGCAAGAGAATAATGGTTTCAGTCTTAAAAGGCTTCCCCTCAGCCAGCAAAATGAGGCTTCCTCTCACTGAGCATCCCATGCAGAAGCGAAAAAGAAAGACCATGCTCTCTGCTTGTCATCTAATATTTTGTTCTTTGAAAGGCAATAGCAATATAATTCAAAATAAAGGCATTACATTGTTCAATACATGCTAAACTTTGATGTAACAGTTTGCTGCTGTGTAATGTCTATTAAGGATGGAATATATATTAACACCTATTACATTTGCTTGCCATAACCGTGCAGATAATCCTCCTAGAGAAGAATCCTCTGCATTTCTATGAACAAACTTACAAATGCATAAAAAAATAGCAATACATATGACACTTTCAAAATGTTTAAACTCATTCTGAGTATCACAATATATGTAAACTTCCACTTTAGCACACTGGTGCAAACCCACTTTGTTTAAGGGAGATTGCTTTTATTCTTCGGGAACAAGCAGGAAATCAGTCTTCACATATGGGTAACATCAGCACCGACGGAGCCCTTGCGGAAGCATCCTTCCCAGCTTTCAAAGAAAGCCTTTGGGAGATGCCACCATGCATGCGTGGTCCCCCTTCCCGCCCAAGGGTGCCATCTTGCTCAGTCTCCTTTTTTCCTCGGAGCCCTTCAGACGTTTGTCTGCCTTATCCCCTGGAAAAAGTTGATTTTTTTTCACTCTGAGTTTCATATTCGCCTCCAGTATCGCACCGGTACTCTTTCCACCTGCCGGCCTCGGTGTTGAGTTTGGTCCATTTTTGTAGCTTTTTCTTTCCCCGGCATCTTCGCACCTTTTTTCTTCCACTGGCAGCCCGGAGAGTCTTTGATCTCACAGGGTTACTTTTTTCCCCTGTGGCTACCAGTGGTTTTAAGAAGTGTGATCGGTGCTCCAAAATTCTCTTTGACCGACAAACACGACTGCTGTTTCTGCTGCCTGGGATCTGATCATGACCAGCAGCCTGCGGTCTCTACATGAGTATATCCAGCAAAGCCCTCAAGAGTCACCAGCAGCAGCCAATAAGTTTTTCCCCGAGTCCCTGGTGCCTCCGAAGGCCAGGGCCTCATCTGAGGCCCTGACATCTCGGGCGGAACCCTCCAAACCCGAACCTCGTTGTGGGCCCTCTCGAGGAGGATCCCCCTCGAGGGAACCCAGGAAGAAGAAGCCCTCGAAGACGACGTCCTTGGATGGTTACGACCAGCCGGGGGCTCCCCAGGCCGAATCCCGTAGTCCAAGACATTCATCCGAGGTGTTGGAGAAGCAGCGGCCTGCAAAGGTCACCCGTAAGGATCAGACCGTGGAACGACCTCGGTCCCCAGACACTATCCTTGTCAAGAATTCCCCTTCGGGGGAGCTGGCATCAGGCCCAAGTCCCTCGGTGCCTGCGCCGAAGGCTGCGGAGCCTTCTAGCCTGGAGTCCAGAATGGCGGCCCTGGAATGCAGTTTCTCTGCCTTCATGGACCAGCAGCGGGTGTTTGGCACAACCGGTTCATCCGCCCAGACCACCAGGCCCTTGACATCCAAGACATCCTCTTAGGCCAAGCCAATCCTCGAGGTCCTTCAGCCTCGAGTTGATCCTCAGCCAAGGTCGCATTCTTAGTCCCGCTCGATGGCACAGCGGTCATCCACAGCAAGTCTGCTGGGCACCGGCTGCAGGGCATCGGGCGCCCCAAAGCCCGCGGAGCAGCCCTCCTATGGGTCCTCAACGGACTACTCCGAGTGGGAGACGGAAGATGAGGAGTCTCCCGATACCCTTCGTGACGTCCCATCTGACTCTCCCGTCTCAGATCCTCGGCGGAGGTCTCCACCCAATGATGTGGGCTTCCTTGACTTTGTCAAGGATATATTGAAGGCCCTGGCATTCCCGACTGAGTCTGAAGGAGGATCCTCGGGCGGATGAATTGGAAATCCTCCAGTACGAGGCCCGTCTGCGGCATTTGTTCACGGTGCCCGTTCCTCCCATCCTGGAACAGCTGATGCTCCGAATGTGGGAGACACCGGCTTCGGTGCTGGTGGTGAGCAAACGGCTCGACTTGATGTATTGAGTCCGCTGGAGCCCAGGCCTCCAGAAATGTCAATTCCATGGTGGTGGAGTCGGCCTTGCGTCAGCTGAAAAGTCAGAAGAGACACTCTGCGGTGTCCCCCCGGCAGGGAGGCCTGCACCCTGGATGCCCTCGGCAGGCAGTGCTACCAGGGCTCAATGCTCATTGGCCGCATCCAGGTCTACCAGCTGTACATGGGCATGTACCTTAGAGACCTGGCGAAGGAACTCGCTGGGTTCTCAGCCGGTCTCTCCGAGGAACCTTTGCAGCAGTTCAAGAACCTGGCCAAAGCAGTCCATGAATGCTCCAAATTCATGTCTCGGGCGCCCTATGATGGGTTTGAGTCGGAGGCTCGGGTAACGGCAGCTGGTATTGGTACACATTGTCAAGCTTGGCTATAGTTGTCCGACCTCGAGTAGTGGGTTCAGGACAAATTGGTCAATGTCCCCTGCCAAGGAGAGAACCTCTTTGGCAAACCCATGACTGACAAGGCTGCCGAGCTGGAGACCAAGTTCATGATGGAGACCAGGCTCTCTAAAAAGAGACCGCTGCCCCTCCACAACGGAAGGGCTCGGGTAAAAAGCCCTTCTACCTGAGGAAAGGAGCTGCTTCAAGAAGCTATCCACCTTATCAGGCCTCCCCAGCTCCTCAACAGGGTCAGCAGGCCAAGGGACATGGGCATGGTCCACATAAGCAGAAGGCTCCAAAACCCCAAGCACCGGCTACGGCCCAGCCAGGGAGGGAGCTTTTGACTCCTTGAGCATAGCTTCTCTACCCCAAGGAGATCAGCAACCCACAGAGGGATGTCTGGCCCTCTATGCCCAGAGGTGGGTGACCATCACCACTGATTCCTGGGCACTAAGGATAGTCTGGGAGGGTTACCTCCTCCACCTGACTCAGACACTTCCCCCTTATTTCCCGGGAGAGCCCCTCAGGTCTCCCTTCCACTGGGACCTTCTTCTGAAGGAGTTGGCAGGTTTTCTCGAGGACAAAGCGATGGAACCAGTGCCCTACCATCTCATGGGCAAGGGGTTCTACTCCAGGTATTTCCTCATGCCAAAGAGGACAGGGGGCCTAAGGCCCATCCTCGACCTGCGCAACCTCAACACATTCCTGGTGAGGGAGAAGTGTAAGATTCTATGTCTTGGAACATTGCTGCCATAACTACAGCAGGGAGACTGGCTATGCTCCTTAGATCTCATGGATGTTTATTCCCACATCCTCATCCACCCCAACCACAAGCAGTACCTGTGGTTCGTAGTGGGGGGCAGGCACTTTAAATACATACTGCTCCCCTTCAGCCTAGCCTCTGCCCCAAGCGACTTCACAAAATGCCTGGCAGTTGTGGCCGCCTTCCTCTGAATCCAGGGGGTCTTAGTCTTTCCCTACCTGGATGACTGACTCATAAAGGAGGCACAGCCTCAGAGGTGCAGCAGGCCACCGCATGCACCTTTTCGGTTCTGCAACACTTGGGTTTTGTCATAAACTACCCCAAGACTCACCACCTCCCGACACAATGTCTGGAGTTTGTTGGGGCAAAGATAGACACTCTCCAGTCGAAGGCTATCTCCAGGAACAAGCAGGCATGTAGTCTTCATATATGTGTATCGTTTGTACCAATGGAGCCTGCGCGGGAACGCTCCCCAGCGTCCAATAGAAAAGCTTTTGGGAGCATCCCACAGCGCCTGGGTGCTGCCTTCCCGCCTTTCCAACTCTCCCTCTTCAGTTTTTAATTTTCCGCGGAGCCAACAGGATGCATACCCTGTCACCGCAGAACAATTTATCCTTATTCTTTTGTTTTTTGTGGTCGTGTCTGCCTTCATTCGATGCCTACCGGTACCACCGGTTCTTTCTTCTTCTTCAAAAAAAATAGATTTCTAAAAGATTTTCTTTCATAGGCTTTTCCTCTCTCGGGGTTAGGTGCCATTTTGGGCACTAGGCCCATTTTTCTTCAAACATGGAGAAACCAGCTAGTGGTTTCAAGAAATATTCTAAATGTGGCGGTACCATATCTGTCACCGACACCCATGAATGGTGTATTAAGTGTTTAGGTCCTGACCATTCTCCATCTGAGTGTCTCTCCTGCAAAAAGATGACCAAGAGGGGCTTGCAGAATAGAGCTGCAAAACTCGGTACGCTTTTTGCTGCAGATACGATGTCAGTTGCATCAACGTCTTCCAGGGCTTCATCTTCCTCCCATGGATCTCAGGTAACTAAACTTGAGTCTACTAAGACTGGCTGGTCCTCAAAGGGTAGATCTCCTTCCAAGCATTGAGATGCCACTGGCGTTGCCCTCGAGGAAAATTCACCAGCAAAACAGCCCCGGCGGGCAGCCTCGGTCTCCAAAGCATTAACGGGGCTCCAGAATATTCCAGAGGCTTCCATCTATGCAGAACTACTGGTGTCATGTTCTGGGGTCGTAGCTGCTTCCACCGGTACCGACACCCAGGCATCGGCAGGAGCGATGGATCACAGAATCCTCGCTATTGAACGCAGTCTAGTGGCCCTCTTAGCAACTTCAGTACCGCTAAGACCGCTACAGACGGTTCCACAGGTATCGGTACCGGTACCGAGTGCCTCGGCGGGTATGCTTCCCCTCCATGCCGAGCCTTTAGTTTATCTCAGGTATCGACGGATTGGTACTGAGACATCCCGATACCGACTTCGAGCGGTACGGGTACCATGTGTTGCAAGAACACCCGGTACAGAGATACTTCGAATCATCTGATTCCAATGACTCTGACTCTGCCAGTACCAGAGCTATCCTTCCATTGGATCCATATCCTTCTCCTCAACGCAGAATGTCTCCTCCAGAAAACATGTCCTTCCAGGATTTTATTCGTGATTTAGCTCGGGGTCTTGCAATCACGGTGACTCCAGAGAAGGAACCTAGAGCAGAAGAATTAGAAATTCTTCAGTACCCTCAGTCTCCTAAGGAGGCAGCTACCCTGCCCATTCACAGAATCTTGCATGATCGTATGCTAAGAATGTGGGAAACTCCTTTAATGGTGTGTCCACACTCTTGACGACGCAATACCATGTACCGAGTTCCAAGCTGTCCTGGCTTTCAGAAGATTCAGTTACCACACCATTCAATGGCAGTGGAATCGGCAATGCGTAGGATTAAGAGTGCTAAAACACATTCTTCCAATCCTCCGGGCCGTGAATCGAGGATGCTCGATGCCTTTGGGCGTCGATGTTTCCAATCCTCCATGTTGGCAGCTAGGATTAGCTCCTACATTCTCCATATGGGAATGTTCCTCAAAGAAGTTACAGGTGACTTGGAGCTCATGAGCCCTCTTCTCCCTGAGGAAAAAAGGGGGGAATTTCTTACTTTGGTCAAACATGCCCAGGATGTCTCTAAATGTGTAAACCGTGCAACCTTTGATTGCTTTGAATGCATTAGCAGAACCTCTGCTATTTCCATCGGTGCACATCGTATTGCTTGGCTTCAGGCATCAGACTTAGAACAATGGCTGCAAGATAAACTGGGACATATTCCTTGCACAGGAGAAAATCTCTTTGGCAAGACAAGGCTAATCAGATTGAATTTGAAAATACTACCTTGAATGGACTTTCAAAGTCTACAGCCAACCGAGCAAAGAAAAAGTCAGTCAAAAAAACCCTTTTTCATCAAGAAAGAGGTTTTACCCATCTTACACCCATTAGGGCCACTGTCCAGTTCATATTCCCCAAAAGGGGCAGCAACAGACCAGACAGCAGAGGAAGCCACAAGTTCCTAGAGCTCAACCGGCTCAGCAGACTCAGCCTCCTCAGGGGCTTTGATTCCTTCCTAGAAAACGTAGTCTTTCTGCCCCTGAAAGTTCCAGAACCCCTTACCATCCCGGGCAGATTATGCCATTTTGCCAGAAGATGGCAACAAATAACATCAGAAAACTGGACCCTATCCATTGTACAAGAGGGGTACAGACTTCATTTTCACAGCATGCCCCCTCCTACAATCATAAGACAGTTCAATTCTCTGGTCTCTGCCACCAATCTCTTGGGTCAGGAGGTCGCATCACTTTTTGCTCAGGGAACAATAGAAGAAGTACCCATATCCCAACAGGGTACGTGGTTCCACTCCCCCTTCATTCTTATCCCAAAGAAAACGGAGGGACACAGACCTATATTGGACCTCAGAGAATTAAACAAGTATTTGTTCCGGGAAAAAATCAAGATGATATCCCTTGGAACACTCCTGCCATACCTTCAGAGTCAGGACTGGCTATGTTCTCTAGATCTAAAGGATGCATATACGCATATTCTCATCCATGCAGATCACAGGAAATTCCTTTGATTCCTTTTCTAGGGAAGACACTTCCAATACAGGGTTCTTCCCTTCGGTCTGGTTTCTGCCCCAAGAGTTCACAAAATGCATAGCAGTAATAGCAGCATTCCTGAGAACTCTAGGAATATTCGTCTTCCCCTACTTAGACGACTGGCTCATTCGAGCATCAACAGCTCCAGAAGTCAGCTTCGCTCTTTCTCACACCATGCGAATCCTTCAATACTTGGGACTGGTCATAAACCTCCCAAAATCTCATCTCACCCCTTCTCAGTCTCTAGAATTCATAGGGGCTCGTCTAGACACAAGGCAGTCAAGGGCTTTCCTGCCACAGCCATGTTGTCTTCGTATAGTACAGCTGGCCTCCCAAGCAGCTATGAAGGTCTTCCTGACTGCTCGGGAGATGCTTCAATGTCTGGAGCATATGGCATCCACGGTCCATGTGGTTCCCTATGCTCACCTTCATATGCGAGCAGCCCAGTGGACCCTATCCTCTCAGTGGACACAGGCCTCGGGTCGGCTAACGGACAAAATCAGAAACTCCACACATCTCATTTTGTCCTTGCAGTGGTGGCAGTCACTGGTAAACCTTCTCGTGGGTTCTCATTTCCAGCAGCCTCGATGCCAAATCACCCTAACAGATGTGTCCAAGTTGGGTTGGGGGGCTTGCTTGCACGATCTATCAACTCAGGGTCTCTGGACCCCACAGGAGGCTTGTCTTCACATAAACCTCCTAGAGCTCAAAGCCATTTTCCATGCTGTCTGAGTTTTTCAGGCCCATCTCAGCTACAAGACAGTTCTGGTCCAGACCGACAACCAGGTAGCCATGTTCTATGTCAGGCATGTCCAACTTCGAACAGGTCGTGATCTACTTTTTCCAGCCAAAAGTGCCGGTGATCTACCACCATGAAAATTAAGTTTCAAATTAAATTTTAACCCAATAAAGTTGGAGGATTCCCCCCCCCCCCCATTTTTAATGAACTTTCTGTCATTTATTTGGATGTGATCAACTGTTAAACAAATTAAGCAAAAACAAAACAGACGAAGATCCAGTAAGAACTGTGAGGGGAAATGGAAAGTACATTTTTTCTTAGTTTTGTTGAATAACAACTTCCTTTAACTGTCTTAATAACTTTTTTTTACTTTTATTGAGTAATTTGTGTTAAATTTAGGTTGAATATTGATCCAGGCTGATCTTGCACACTCTTTAATATTTTGCTCTTGCTCATTAGTGAGACGTCTGAGCCTGCATTTCATCCACCAGCTTTTTGAAGTTGGGTGAATATTGTGTGAGAGCCAGTCTCAGGGAATCCTGGAGATGTTCATCTGTCATGTTGCAACGTTGTGTATTCTGTCATTTTCAGATGGGAAAACACAGATTCACACAAATAAGTTGAACCAAAACAGGAGTGTACAGCTTCACTGCATCTTCTCAAGTTGGGAAAGTTGTCTCTAGGCACTAGCTTCCAAAACTATTCTTGCTCAGCACGGCTCTTGAGAAAAATGTCATTTTTAAGGGTTAATATTTCGTTTTCAAGAGATGGCTTGTTCAATGAGTAATTTTTACTGATAGCAGCAGCAGTTTCCTTAATGTCCACATCTACTTTGAATGGGTATGACAAGTACTCCACAACTGTTCCAATTTTTTGGAAGTCACTGAATCTATTTTCGAATTCCTGGATAACAGAACAGATTTCTGTCACATACTTCTTGTTCTGAAAAACAAAATTTGGATATTGTCCCAGATGGTCCTGTGTATTAGGAAAATGATCAAAAGTGTTGTTTGCAAGGTCAGTCGTCATTAGCTCAAATTTGCTCTTGTACAATGAGACTGTACTCATCTCGCCAATGCATTTGTTTTTTCCTTGTAGTTCAAGGTTCATATCACTTAGTTTGCCTGTAAAGTCAGCGAGAAATGCAAGATCATATAACCACTCCTCATCTTCCAACTCTGCTTGGTCATCTCCCCTCTCCTTCATAAAACGGCTTATTTCATTCAGCAAATCACAAAATCTTTGCAGAAATTTGTGCCTACTTAGCCACCTTACATCTGTGTACAAAATGTTCTCCAGGACCAAGCAGGAAGTCAGTCCTCACTTATGGGTGACGTCGATGGAGCCCCCATGCGGAGCAATTCCCCAGCTTTCTAAGAAAGCCTTTGGGAATACTGCGCGCATGCGCGGTCCCCTTCCCGCCTAAAGGTGCCATCTTACTCAGTCTTTTTCCGTGGAGCCCACCGGACGTCTGTCCGGGTCACCTGGAAAAACTGACGTTTTTTCTAGCAATTTCATCATGTATTTTTCTCCAGTTTGACGCTGGTTCCCCTTCCTGCCGGGTTCGATACACCGGTATTGAGCCCGTCTTCTATTTTTCGGTTTTTGCCAGTGGTTTCAAAAAGTGTGATCGGTGCAAGAAACTAATGTGTCTCACCGACACACACAACTGCTGCCTTCGGTGCCTGGGCCCAGATCATGATCCTAAGATCTGTGGCCCATGTGGCAAAATGTCCACCAAGGCACTTCGAAGCCGTCAGCATCAGAAAGAGAGGATTTTCTTGGACTCTGCCTCCGGCCGGGCCCGGACCTCATCTGAGGCCTCAACGTCTCGGGAGTCTGATCCCGAGCATCGCCGGGCTTCCTCGGACAGGGGGTCCCCCGATCGGGAACGTAAGAGGAAGAAACGGCTCATGAGGGTGGCGTTGGAAGAGGTCCGTGGTTCCTCGAGGGCCAGGTCTAAGACCCCCGACCGCCGCCCTGGGCCCTTGGAACAGGAGAAGCCGTCCAAGATGCCTCGCGTGGAGCCAGAACCCGTCGGACACGTAAGTCCTGTGGTCCTCGTGGACTCTTCTCTGAGGGAGCCGGCACCGCCGGGGCCTGAGTCGGTAGCTGCTGAGTCTCCTGAGCTTGGACTCAGGCTGACAGCCTTGGAGTGCAGACTGTCTGCCTTCATGGATCAGCAGCGGGTACTGATGGCCAGCCTCGCTGGTGCATCTGCCCCAACCACTGGGATGTCGAAGTCGACCTCGGAGACTGAGCCGATACTCAAGACCATGAAGGCTCGAAGTCGTCCTCGGTCACGGTCCCCCTCGACCTCCCGCTCGGAACCAAGGGCGTTGACGCCGGTGCCTTCGGTGTCGGGGCGGGTGCCACCGAGACCCACGCGGTCGGAGCCCCCCGACTCCTCTTCGGATGAGTCCACGTGGGAGACGGAGGACGAGGAGTCCCCCGATACTTTTCAGACTCGGTGCGTCCCTTCGGACTCACCGCAGTCCAAGCCCCGGAGTAGGTCCCCACCGGAGGACCCCAGGTTCTCGGAGTTCGTCAGGGACATGGCCAAGGCGTTGGCGATTCCCGAGGAGGAGCCTCGAGCCGAAGAGCTCGAGGCCCTCCAGTATGACTCTCCTCCGAAGCAGGCCTTTACTGTGCCGGTCCCTCCGATGCTGGAACGGCTCCTCTTCCGGATGTGGGAGGCGCCGGTCTTAAGCAAGCGGGTCGATTCTATCTATCGATTCCGTAAGAGCCCTGGATTCCAGAAGGCGCAGTTGCTGCACCATTCCATGGTGGTGGAATCGGTCATGCATCGTCTGAAAAGCCAGAATATGCATGCTGCGGTGCCTCCCGGCAGGGAGGCCCGGAACCTGGATGCTTTCAGCAGAAAGTGCTTCCAGGGCTCGATGCTTGCTTGCCGTGTCCAGTCCTACCAGCTGTACATGGGCATGTACTTACGAGACCTGGTGAAAGAGATTGCTGGGTTCTCTGCTGGCCTCTCCGGGGGACCTTTGCAGAGGTTCCAGACTTTGTCCTCAGGAATCCAGGACTGCTCGAAGTTCATGTCCCGAGCGGCCTACGATGGTTTCGAGGCTTCGGCTCGTGTAGCGGCAGCCGGCATCGAAGCCCGACGCCAGGCATGGCTGCAGTCATCGGACCTCGAGCCCTGGGTGCAGGACAAGTTGGTCGATGTCCCTTGCCGAGGTGAAAACCTTTTTGGCAAACCCATGGCCAAGAAGGCGGCTGAGCTCGAAACTGAGCACCTGACTAGGACAAGGCTGTCCAGAAAAACTTCTGCCCCTTCTCATAAGAAGAAGGGCTCGGGTAAAAAGTCCTTTTACCCGAGAAAGGCAGCTGCCTACAAAGCTTTCTCTCAGTACCAGGCCTCCCCAGCAGGGTCAGCAGGCCAAGGGGAAGGGGCAGGGACATGGGCCCCGTAGGCAGAAGACTCCCAAGCCTCCGGCTCCTGCTCCTACTCAGCAGGGAGGGGGTTTTTGACTCCCACAGCATAGCCTTTCCACCTCTGCTGCCGTATTCCTGCACAGGAGGTCGTCTAGCCCTGTTTGCCGGAGAGCCTCTAAGGCCTCCTCTACACACAGACCTCCTTCAAGAACTTCAAGATCTGCTTCTGGACAAGGCGGTGGAGCCTGTACCTCCTCGCCTGCAGGGGCACGGTTTCTACTCCACTTACTTCCTCGTGCCAAAGAGAATCGGTGGCCTTAGGCCTATTTTAGACCTCCGGAACCCTCAACAAGTTCTTGGAGAAAGAAAAGTTCAAGATGCTTACTCTTGGAACACTTCTGCCCTACCTCCAGTAGGGAGATTGGCTATTCTCCAGGACCAAGCAGGAAGTCAGTCCTCACATATGGGTGTCATCGGCGCCGATGAAGCCCAAGCGGAGCATTTCCCCAGCTTTCTATGAAAGCCTTTAGGAATGCAGACACGCATGCGCGGTTCCCTTCCCGCCTAAAGGTGCCATCTTACCTCAGTCTCTTTTTTTCCGAGAAGCCCACCGGACGTGTGTCCTGTTCTCCCAGTTAAAAGTAGATTTTTTTCGGCGATTATCGCTATTTTTTTCTCCCGGTTCGACGCCGGTTCCCCTCCCGCCGGGTTCGGTACACCGGTATCGAGCCCGATTCTTCTTTTTTGGTTGTTGCCCTTCGTGGCTGGCGTTTGCGCCCTTTTTTCCATTTTTCCCTGGAAGGCCGGTCCTTTGACCTCGCAGGGACTCTTTTTTCCCCGATGGCTTCCAGTGGTTTTAAAAAGTGTGATTGGTGTGAGAAATTAATGTCTCTCACCGACACACACGACTGCTGCCTTCGGTGCCTCGGCCCCGATCACGACCCCAAGTCGTGCGGGCCATGTGGGAAGATGTCTTCCAAGGCACGCCGAAGTCGACAGCAGCAAAAAGAAAGGCTTTTCTCAGACTCAGCCTCCGGCCGGGCCCGGACCTCGTCGGAGGCCTCGACATCTCGGGATTCCGATCCCGAGCGCCGTCGAAGCTCCTCGGACAGGGGGTCCGCAGACCGGGAACAGAAGAGGAAGAAGCAGCTCGCGAGGCCATCGTCGGAGGAGGTCCCTGCCTCCTCGAGGGCCAGGTCTAAGACCCCCGACCGTCGCCCCAGGCCCGTGGAACAAGAGAAGCCTGCCAAAGTTCCTCGCATGGAGCCGGAGTCTGCTGGACACGTAAGCCCCGTAGTCCTCGAGGACTCTCCTCCCAGAGAGCCGACGTCGGGCCCGGCACCACCGGGGCCCAAGTCGGTGGCTGCTGCGTCTCCCGAGCTGAGTCTCAGGATGACAGCCTTGGAGAGCAGCCTGTCTGGCGCATCTGCCCCGACCACCGGGACATCGACTTTGAAGTCGACCCCGGAGACCGAGCCGATACTCGAGTCCATCATGGCTCGAAGTCGACCTCGGTCACGGTCTCCCTCGACCTCCCGTTCGGGACCGAAGGCGTCGACGCCGGTGCCAGCATTGGGGCGGGTGCTCCAGGGCCCTGCGGGGTCGGACCCTGACTCCTCCTCAGACGAGTCCACCTGGGAGACGGAGGACGAGGAGTCTCCCGATACCTTCAAGACTCAGTGTGTCCCGTTGGACTCACCGCAGTTTGAGCCCCGGAGTAGATCCCCTCCGGAGGATACTCGGTTCTCGGAGTTCGTCCGGGATATGGCCACTGCCTTGGCTATTCCGGCGGACCCCAAGGAAGAGCTTCGAGCTGAGGAGCTCGAAGCGCTGCAGTATGACTCTCCTCCAAAGGAGGCCTTTACTGTCCCGGTTCCTCCGATGCTGGAACGGCTCCTCTTCCGTATGTGGGAGGCACCGGCCTCGGCGCCGGTTCTAAGCAAGCGAGTCGACTCGAACGAGCCCTGGTTTTCAGAAGGCACAGCTACCACACCATTCTATGGTTGTGGAATTGGCCATGCATCGTCTGAAGAGCCAGAAGATGCACTTCGCGGTGCCCCCTGGCAGGGAGGCCCGAAACCTCGATGGCGTCGGTAGAAAGTGCTTCCAGGGCTCGATGCTTGCTTGCCGTGTCCAGTCCTACCAGCTGTACATGGGCATGTACTTGCGGGACCTGACCAAGGAGTTGGCTGGGTTCTCTGCTGGACTCTCCGGGGAACCCTTGCAGAGATTTAAGTCCTTGTCCTCGGGGATTCGGGACTGCTCGAAGTTCATGTCCCGCGCCGCCTACGATGGCTTCGAGGCTTCGGCCTGAGTTGCGGCAGCCGGCATCGCGGCTCGACACCAGGCATGGCTGCAGTCATCGGACCTCGAGCCATGGGTTCAGGACAAGTTGGTCGATGTCCCTTGCCGAGGTGAGAACCTTTTTGGCAAGCCCATGACCGAGAAGGCCGCTCAGCTCGAAACAGAGCACCTTACATGGACAAGGCTGTCTAGGAAGACCTCTGCCCCTTCTCATAAAAAGAAGGGCCCGGGTAAAAAGACCTTTTACCCGAGGAAGGGCACTGCCTACAAACAGTACCCTCAATATCAGGCTACCCAAGCTGCACCCCAGGGTCAGCAAGCCAAGGGGCAGGGTAATGGGCCCCGTAGGCAGAGGACCCCCAAGCCTCCGGCCCCTGCTACCACTCTGCAGAGTGGGGGTTTTTGACTCCTTGAGCGTAGCCTCTCCATCCCTGCTATCCCAACCCTGCACAGGAGGTCGCCTCGCCCTCTTTGCCCACCAGTGGCCCCTCATCACCGGGGACAGTTGGGTGTTGGACATAGTCCACAGGGGCTATGCACTGTATTTTCACCAACTGCCTCCTCCATACTTTCCAGGGGAGCCTCCAAGGCCTCCCCTGCACAAAGGCCTTCTCCTTCAAGAGCTTCAAGGTCTGTTGGTGGACAGGGTGGTGGAGCCTGTGCCTCCCTACTTGCAAAGTCACGGATTCTACTCCAGGTATTTCCTGGTGCCCAAAAGAACCAGTGGCCTTCGACCCATTCTGGACCTCAGGAACCTCAACAAGTTCCTAGAGAAAGAAAAGTTCAAGATGCTTACTCTTGGAACACTTCTGCCCTACCTCCAGCAGGGAGATTGGCTATGCTCCTTAGATCTAAAGGATGCGTATACTCACATCCTCATTCATCCAGACCACAGAAAGTACCTCAGGTTCATTGTGGGAGGAAACCATTATCAGTACAGAGTACTGCCTTTTGGCCTCACCTCCGCTCCCAGGATCTTTACCAAATGCCTGGCAGTGGTAGCGGCCTACCTGAGAAATCAGGGAATCTTTGTCTTCCCCTATCTGGACGACAGGCTCATCCGGGGTCAGACGTGCCAGGAGGCCAGACAAGCCACCCTCAGAACTATTGCTTTTCTTCAAAGCCTGGGGTTTGTAATAAACTTCGCAAAGTCCACTTTGCTCCCCTCCCAGAACTTGGAGTTCATAGGAGCAAGGTTGGACTCCCTGCTGGCAAAGGCTTTCTTGCCAGCAGACAGAGCCCAAAGACTGATAAACTTAGCAAACTGGTTTCTCAGCAGGTCACTGGTCTCCGCCAGACTCTGCCTGAGGCTGCTTGGCCACATGGCTTCGACAGTGCATGTGACCCCCAATGCCAGGCTCCATATGAGGCCTGCACAGTGGTGCCTTCGGACTCAGTGGTCACAAGCCACAGGCAGCCTCAGAGACAGGATAAGGGTGTCCAGACAATTTCTGAACTCCCTCAACTGGTGGCTACACCCACCCAATCTACTAAAGGGGGTACCTTTTCAGATTCCTGGGTACACGGTGGTACTGACAACCGACGCCTCACTGCAGAGCTGGGGAGCTCATTGTCTAGGCAAGTGCACCCAGGGCCTGTGGTCTCCTTGGGAAGCTGCACAGCAGATCAATCTCCTCAAACTCAGAGCTATTCGATTAGCACTCAAAGCTTTCTCTCCTGCCCTGGCTCATCAGTCTGTCCTGGTTCAGACAGACAACCAAGTAGCCATGTTTTATGTGAACAAACAGGGCGGGACTGGGTCCAGAATCCTTTGTCGGGAGGCTCAGGACCTTTGTTCATTTGCCCTCAAGCACAACATGCTCCTCAAGGCTGTGTACCTTCCAGGCCAGGACAACTACCTGGCCGACAGATTAAGCAGAATTCTGCAGCCCTATGAGTGGCAGCTGCATCCTTCAGTAGTTCAGAAGATCTTCCTAAAATGGGGTCTCCCTTTGGTAGATCTCTTCGGCAGCTGCTTGTTCATTGGGCTGGCAAAGTTCTGCTCCAGGCAACCGCATCCTCTGAGAATAGCAGCAGATGCTTTTCTGATTCCATGGTCTCAGGGCCTCTTGTATGCGTTTCCTCCCACGCCCTTGGTGGCCCGAACTCTCTTCAAAATTCTTCAGGACAAGGCCTCGGTCCTGCTGGTGGCTCCCAGGTGGCCGAGACAGCCTTGGTTTTCCTCTTCTGCTTCAACTGGCGGTGGATCCCCCACTGCTTCTGGGGTTCCAACCCGACCTTCTCTCACAGGAGCAGGGTTCCCTTCTGCACCCCAATCTCAAAGCTCTCAATTTGATGGCCTGGAGGCTGCAAGGGTAGTTTTGGCTCCCTGGGGCCTACCTCAGGAAGTTGAGGAGGTTGTCCTAGCCTCGAGGAAACAGTCCACTAGAAAAACCTATGCTCTCAAATGGAGAAAGTTTTCTGTGTGGTGTCAGCTACGTACAGAGGATCCTTTCTCCTGTACTGTGCCAGTAGTGCTTCAGTACTTGCTGCACTTATCAAATCAGGGACTTAAGTCCAATTCTGTTTGGGTCCACCTCTCAGCTCTAGCAGCTCACCTCTCACTGGTGGAGGGACATTCTCTGTCAGGTCACCCCTTGGTGTCCCGCTTTCTCAGGGGCTTGCTTTTGCTCAAGCCTCCAATCCGTCGTCCTGCCCCTGAGTGGGAGTTGAATGTGGTCTTGCAGCAACTGACTCGCCCATCTTTCGAGCCGATGGCTACTTGTCCACTACGCTTCCTATCCTGGAAGACACTCTTCCTGATAGCCCTTACCTTGGCTAGGCGAGTGAGTGAGCTTCAGGCCCTGGTCTGTGATAGGCCTTACACAAGCTTTTATAGGAACTCACCCAACGTTCCTCCCAAAGATTGTCTCCTCTTTCCACCTCAATCAGGAGGTGGTTCTTCCAACATTCTTCCCTAGGCCTCATGCAAGCCAGGCTGAAGCAGTCCTGCATACCCTGGACTGTAGGAGGGCCTTATCCTTCTACCATGACCGTACACAGGGGCATAGATGGGCTACTCAGCTCTTCATATCCTTTGACCCCAATAAGTTGGGGTTGGCTGTGTCCAAGCGTACCTTGTCCATCTGGGTGGCTGACTGTATCACCTGGGCTTACAAGGCGGCTGACCTTCCTTTGCAGGGTAGGGTCACGGCCCATCGTGTTCGGGCAATGGCTGCTTCAGTGGCTCATCTCCGCTCTGTGCCCTTGGTAGACATCTGCAGGGCTGCAACTTGGTCTTCAAGCCAGACTTTTGCGGCCCATTACTGTCTGGAGAGGGAGTCCCGTAGGGACAGTGCTTTTGGCCAGGCAGTACTCCGGAATCTCTTTGAGGTTTAGGCAACTCCTGCCCTCTGTTGGGCTACCGGTGGAGATTGTGTCCTTGAAAAGCCTTTCTTTGCTGCTGAGACTAGAGGGAGTACTCTTGTTCAGCCTGGGTTCCTCGGTAGCCCAGAGCTAGGGAGTCACCCATATGTGAGGACTGACTTCCTGCTTGGTCCTGGGGAAAGAGTAGTTACTCACCTGTAACAGGTGTTCTCCAGGAGCAGCAGGAATCAGTTCTCACAACCCTCCCTCCTCCCCTTGGAGTTGCAGTTGTACATAGTTTATTTTTTCATTTTTGTGTGCTGTTCTTAGCTATGTCATTTGTCTGAGGTAAGATGGGTGCCATTCATTTAGGTGGGAAGGGAACCGTGCATGCGTGCCTGCATTCTCAAAGGCTATCATAGAAAGCTGGGGAAATGCTCCGCTGGGGCTTCATCGGTGCCGATGACACCCATATGTGAGGACTGATTCCTGCTGCTCCTGGAGAACACCTGTTACAGGTGAGTAACTACTCTTGCTCCTTAGATCTCAAGGATGCGTACGCTCACATCCTCATTCATCCAGACCACAGAAAGTACCTCAGGTTCATTGTGGGAGGAAACCATTACCAGTACAGAGTACTGCCTTTTGGCCTCACTTCCGCCCCAAGGGTCTTTACAAAGTGCTTGGCTGTGGTGGCAGCCTACTTGAGGACTCAAGGTGTTTTTGTCTTCCCCTATCTCGACGACTGGCTCATCAGGGTTCAGACTTACCAGGAGGCCCGACAGGCCACCTTTCGAACTGTATCACTCCTTCAACACCTAGGCTTTGTCATAAACTTCGCAAAGTCCACTTTGCTCCCCTCCCAGAACTTAGAGTTCATAGGGGCACGGCTGGACTCTCTGCAAGCAAGGGCTTACTTGCCAGAAGACAGGGCTCAAAAGCTCATGGAGTTGGCCTCCCGGTTTCTCAGCATGCCAAGGGTTTCTGCCCGACTCTGTCTACAGCTCCTAGGCCACATGGCGTAGATGGTACATGTGACCCCCAATGCCCGCCTTCACATGAGGCCTGCACAGTGGTGCCTCAGAACTCAGTGGAAGCAAGCCACAGGGAGCCTAGCGGACAAAGTAAGGGTGTCCAAACCCTTCCTGACTTCCCTGCAGTGGTGGCTACACCCCCCCCCCAACTTACTTCAGGGGGTGCCTTTCCAGGTGCCTGTCCCCACAGTGGTGTTGACGACAGATGCCTCCTTGCAGGGCTGGGGTGCACATTGTCTGGACCGGTGCACTCAGGGCCTATGGTCTCCATGGGAGGCCACCCACGCAACAGATCAACCTATTAGAACTTCGGGCTATTCTTAGCCCTCAAAACCACCTCTCACACCTTGGCTCACCAGTCTGTTCTGGTGCAGACGGACAATCAAGTGGCCATGTTCTACGTGAACAAGCAGGGGGGCACGGGGTCCAGCCTCCTGTGTCGAGAGGCGCAGGCCCTGTGCTCTTTTGCTCTCAAACACAACATGTTTCTCAAGGCTGTTTATCTCCCTGGCCAGGAAAACTTCCTGGCGGACAGGTTGCGCAGGATTCTGCAACCCACGAGTGGCAACTGCACCCCTTGGTGGTTCAGAATATTTTCCTGAGATGGGGGCTTCCCTCCATAGATCTCTTTTGCCAGTGCCTTGAACCGGCAGCTGCCCAGGTTCTGTTCCAGGCAACCGCATCCCCTGAGGACAGCAGCGGATGCCTTCCTGATTTCTTGGTCCCAGGGCCTCCTGTATGCATTTCCTCCCACGCCTCTGGTGGCCCGAACCTTGTTCAAGATTCTAAGGGACAAGGTCTCTGCACTTCTGGTAACCCCCAGGTGGCCGAGGCAGCCCTGGTTCCCACTTCTGCTTCAACTGGCAGTGGAAACCCCACTACCTCTGGGGTTGCAACCTGATCTTCTCTCTCAGGATCAGGGTTCCCTTCTGCACCCCAATCTCAAGTGTCTCAATTTGATGGCCTGGAGGTTGCAAGGGTGGTGTTGTCTCCCTGGGGCCTGCCTCAGGAAGTGGAAGAGGTGGTCTTGGCCTCTAGAAAGCAGTCCACCAGAAAGACCTATGCCTTGAAGTGGAGAAGGTTCTCCATCTGGTGTCAGCAGCGTAAGGAGGATCCTTTTGCCTGCACTGTACCGCTAGTGCTTCAATAACTGCTACACTTGTCCAATCAAGGCCTTAAGTCCAATTCGGTTCAGGTCCACCTCTCTGCTCTAGCAGCTCACCACTCCCTGGTGGAGGGACACACTCTATCTGTTCACCTCTTGGTGTCTAGGTTTCTCAGAGGCTTGCTTTTGCTCAAACCACCTATCCATCCACTGGCCCCTGAATGGGAATTGAATGTGGTCTTGCAGCAACTGACTCGCCCACTCTTTGAGCTGATGGCTACCTGTCCTCTCCGCTTCCTTTCTTGGAAGGCTCTATTCCTTGTGGCCCTGACCTCGGCCAGGAGGGTGAGTGAGCTTCAAGCCCTGGTCTGTGACAGGCCTTACACTTGCTTCTATAGGAACAGGGTAGTCCTTAGGACTCATCCTAAGTTCCTCCCTAAAGTTGTCTCCTCTTTCCATCTCAACGAAGAGGTGGTTCTTCCAACGTTCTTCCCTAGGCCTCATGCCAGCCGGGCTGAGACAGTTTTGCATACCCTGGACTGTAGAAGGGCCTTATCATTCTACCTTGAGCGTACGCAGAGGCATAGGAGGGCTACTCAGCTCTTTGTATCTTTTGACCCTAATCACTTGGGGTTACCTGTCTCCAAGCGTACCTTGTCCATCTGGGTGGCTGACTGTATCACCTGGGCTTATAGGGCAGCTGACCTTCCCCTGCAGGGTCAGGTCATGGCCCACCGTGTCAGGGCAATGGCTGTCTCAGTAGCTCATCTCCGCTCTGTACCGTTGGCAGACATCTGTAGGGCTGCAACTTGGTCCTCAAGCCAGACTTTTGTGGCCCATTACTGCCTGGAGAGGGAGTCCCGTAGGGACAGTGCTTTCGGTCAAGCAGTGCTCCGGAATCTCTCTGAGGTTTAGGCAACTCCTACCCTCCAGCCCTCTGGTTGGGCTACCGGTAGAGGTATGTTTCAGTGAAATCCTTTCTCTGATGCTGAGGCTAGAGGGAGCTCATTTTTCAGCTTTAGGTCCCCGGTAGCCTGCAGCTGGGGAGTCCCATAAGGGAGGACTGACTTCCTGTTTGGTCCTGGAGAAAGAGTAGTTACTCACCTGTAACAGGTGTTTTCCAGGAGCAGCAGGAATCAGTCCTCACAACCCTCCCTCCTCCCCTGGGAGTTGGAGTTGTACATAGTTTATTTTTACATTTTTGTGTGCTGTTTTTTAGCTATGTCATTGGACTGAGCAAGATGGCACCTTTAGGCGGGAAGGGGATCGTGCATGTGCGCAGTATTCCCAAAAGCTTTCTTAGAAAGCTGGGGAATTGCTCCGCATGGGGGTTCCATCGACATCGCTGTCACCCATAAGTGAGGACTGATTCCTGCTGCTTCTGGAGAACACCTGCTACAGGTGAGTAACTACTCTATTTCCACTGCCCCTTCATCAAGAGTAAGATTGAAAAGCCGTCTTTGAAGTGATCTTCCACGAACTGAATTTACAATTTTGAAAGTGATGTCCATGACAGTCTTTGTATTGAGTCTCTTACTTGCCAAAACTTGCTGGTGAATAATGCAGTGGTAAGAAAGGAAATCTGGGAAGTCGTCATGCTGTCTATAGAGGGCTTTGAGACTGTTAGCCTCACCTGTCATTGCTCTTGCTCCATCAGTAGTGATGGAAACAGGTCTATGCAATGGAAGATAACACTTTGTCACAAAAGAATGGAAAGAACTGAATATTTCCTGACCGGTAGTTCTCACTTTTAAAGAAATCATTCCAAATAGTAGTTCAACTCAGAAGTCTTCAAAAACCATCTGGATAAAGACTAGTGACTGGGCTATGTCTCTTATGTCTGTAGAGTCATCCAGTTGGAGTGAGACAGCAACACAATTTAAAACATCCTCCAACAATTGTTCAGTTGTGTCTCCACACATCTTTTCTAGTTGCTGCATTGTGGTGTTTTTTGACAATTGTACATCTGGAATAGCAGCTATGATCTCTTTCTTATTTTTAAATCCTTCAGTAAGATTGTCAGCTGCTTCAAGAAAACAATCTTTTGCAAATTCCCCTGCAGTGAAAGGTTTGCCTTTCTTTGCGATCAGGTTGCTGACCTTGAAGGATGCTACGGTTGCATTGACCGAATGTGACCTTGGCTTTGCCATCAACCGATGCTGAGTAGCCAATTTCAATTTCAGTTCTTTGAGCTTCAGTTTACGAATTTCACTTTTGGGTGGAAAATCAGCATCAAACCTATTGCTATGCAGAGCCTTATACTGGCGTTCTAGATTACCCTTTTTGGGCAAGGATACTGGGGTGTTACAAATTAGACAACACCACTTGTCTTTCACCATGATGAAGAAGTAGTCCATTTCCCATTCATCATGAAAGTGGTGGGTTTTGCTCTTTTTTGGAACACTCATCTTTGTTATACTAGGGTGGCTGGATGTAAGAAGGCCAAATCTGCTAAGTTAGTATAAACACTGGCTGAATCTGGTCCAAAACTGTCACTGACCCAAAGTATTAAAGATCAACAGGAACTGAAGACCTCTGGATGATGTGCAATACAAGTACTGGAGATGCCAAAACCACACATGCAGTTCTAAAAGTAAAAATAAGAATTCATCATACTGGCACCAATAATCAAATACCACCAAACAATCATCAAAAAAACTCAAACACCTGTCCAGCAAACCAGATAAAATCAAATACCGCCACACACGATTTCATAAATTCTGTATACAGTGTAGAAACAACACAAAGGCTAGGCAAAATAAAATTGCAGAGGCAAGCAAAAGTCAGTGGTTTGAACCAATTTGAAGGCAAGGCATAGGCAAGTTAGAACAAAATTGGAAAAGCCCGCCAAAGTCACCAAATTCTTGACACTTTGTTGTGTCTGCCCGAAAACGTTTAATGAAAGCGAACTATAAAGTGACCAACGACCAGCATGTGACACCACTACTACGGTAAGTGTATTCAAGTAAAGCCCGGGCGGATGGATATCACCTGGTATATAACACACTTCTAAGGGGTGTTGGGGTGGGGGCAGGAATGGATGATTCTGAGAGGCAGGAGACCAGGTATGATGCTGGGACTGTGATGTTTTGTTGCGGGGTGTGGGCAGCAGCCCCCTGGGGTACTCACAAACTATTGGCATGAAAACAACAAGCTCCCCGAATACAACCGCAGGCAGGGAAAAAAGACAGGCAAAGGAACAGCAGCAGCAGCGGCGGCAAGCCCTCGACAGAGGACCTGCTGGCACGAGCTCTCTTAGCGACGGGGCGAGCTGCTGGAGAGATGGAGCCAAGTGGGGCTGGTGCTCTACCTCTGACCCCTCTGCGATCTACCTGTTGGACATGCCTGCCATATGGGGTCTCGTACCTTTTGTCAGGAGACACTGGTCCTCTGCTCATATACAATCCAGGGTTTCCTATTCGTCTCTCCAGGCCAGGACATTAGGGTAGTCAACCTCCAGCAGCTGGGAACTGAATACTGAAATTCTTGCTGACAGCCTCTCCAGTTCCCTCTGGTGTCAGAGAGTCAGTCTTTCAGTCCTCAGCAACTGAACAGGATGTGTGGCTGACAGGCTCCCAAGAGATACGAATAGGAAATAGGCAATTAGAATTGTAGTGGTAAAAAAAAAAAAAAGTTTTGCTCAGTTGCCCTAGCAGGGTAGTAAGGCAAAAAGAAGGGGTTTTTTCTTCAATTAAAAAAAAAAAAAGAAAACGAAGGGACGGTTCTCAGCTGCCAGAAAGAGTAAGCCTATATATAAAAAATATCCTCGAGCGTGATGGCCGCATTCTAACAGAGCTCCGTCCTCACAACCCCAAAATCCTTGCAAACGTGCTAACTTTAGCAATTTACCCCCCTCTACCTACCCTGGGTCGGCGAGAGCAAGTGGTCCCCCTCGGAGCTTGGTTCGGCGGCTAGGCGGGTCCCCTGAAGACTGGAAAATCGCGGGGATCACATCGGGAGCGAGACCTGCTGAGTGCCTCTACTCATCGACGGATACGGGCCCGACTGCTCCCGTGACTACCACAGGAGTCCTGCGTGGGTTTAATTACCACTGGAGCGGAGCCCTGCAAGATTGAGCGGCTGCTTCCTGGGTGCTGCATTGAGGAACGTACGGCAGCCCGTTGGTCGGGGGAGGCAATTTCTCCAAACGCTGAGGCCTCTGAGTGTGCCGCTGAAACCTTGCCTTGAGGCGTGGAGACCACGTGGCAGCTGCCGGCGTGGGCTATCTTCCCCTGCTATTGCGAATCACCCCGAGGGGGGTAAGTCCGAGCGTCAACTTTTCTCTCTCCTGCACTTTGGCCTGCATCTGGTGCTGGTGATGGGGGCTATCTACTAACAGCTTGGAGCCCCGCCGAAGCCTCTGTCCCCCCTGAGTGGAACTTGGAGGCCCTGTTAAATGCTTGTTACCTTGGGAGGGCTGGAGTAGCTTTTCCTTTTTTTTTTTTTTTTTTCTCTGCTGCCTCACTGTCTATCCAGTGCCCTATACCTTGCTGACATTGCTTCTATCCGTCTCCTGACACTGTGTGGTGGTGACTACGCTGAGGATCTGTGAGAGCCTGGACGCCATGGTCTCCTTGGGACCCCCACTTTTTGCTGGCATTGGATATATCTCTCTCCTACCACTGTGTGACTCTGGTGACTTTGTGACCTGTTAAATCCTTGTTACCCCGAGAGGGCTGGGGCAGCTTTTTCCTTTTTTTCTTTTCTTCTTCTGCCTCACTGTCTATTCAGTGCCCTATGCCTTGCTGACATTGCTTGTACCCGTCTCCTGATACTGTGTGGTGGTAACGATGCTGAGGATTTGTGAGAGCCTGGACGCCGCGGTCTCCTTGGGACCCCCATCCTTTGCTGGCATTGGACATACCTCTCTCCTACCACTGTGTGACCTTAGTGACTTCGTGAGATGGCTGCTAAAGCCAAAAGCTCTGAAACTCGGGAGGGGATGCGCTCCTCCCAGCACCTGCAGAGCAAGTCCGGAGCCCCAAGTAGCCCACACTAACAACCCATCCCATCAGGTTCTGATGATGAGACTTAGCGAGGAGGACTTTGATCCGCATAAGCAACTCTCCTCGGCTCAACTCAAACAAGAACTCCGTAGGGGCTTTGCGGAATTAGCTAATGAGTTTTGCGCGCTACGAGAGGACCTGATGAAAGATGTCGCCGTGCTCAGGACCGACGTCAAGGAGCTGGGAGCCCGAGTGGAAGACATGGAGACCAAGGTGGTAGAACAAGATGGGACGCTGATGGATTTACAGTGTGCTTTAGACCGGCAGCATGCGCAAGCAATGGAACTGACTTATAAAATTGATGACATTGAAAACCGTTCCCGCCGCAACAATGTGCGGTTCCGTGGAATCCCAGAGGCGGTAGGGGGCGGAGAAGACCTACCAACGGTACTTAAATTGCTGATAGCGGAATTGCTCTCGACGGAGGACTTGGCTGCGCACCCCTCTGGTATGGAAATTGAACGAGTTCACCGCGCCTTGGGGAAACCCCCCAATAACCAACCTCGTGATGTCATTGCAAGGTTTCTGCGCTACTCTGATGCTGAGCTCCTTATCCGTCGAGGCCGGGAGAAAAAGACGGTCCGATTTCAGGATGCGACGGTGTCCATTTATCAGGACCTCTCGACGTTCACCCTGGCACGGCGGAGAGAGATGAAGCCAGTCTCCGCGGTCCTGAACAGCAAGGGTATTCGCTATTCCTGGTCCTTCCCGTTTAGGATGAACTTTCTTTTGGGCAACAAAAAGATCTCTGCAAAGGACTATACTGAAGCTTGGCGAGCCCTTCGCCAGGCGGGTTTAGTAGATGACAATGCCCAGCCTCATCCGCCGCCCCCTAAGCCCCAGCACTCCAGGTGGACTCGGGTGGGCAAGTCCACTTGATTTCTTTTTGTGGACTTGAAGAGCTCCTCTTACTTTTTCTCTTTTAGGGAGTCTCCTTCCGTGGGCCCCCCGATTTTTGGTTACCTGGTGGTGGGAATTAGATTGGGGTCCCCACCTTTTTGATACATGGGGGGCAGCGGATGATCTGCAAACGTTTTGTTGATGTTATTGCTTTAACAGAGGGGCAGGATGAGCTTGAAGATCCGGGGGAGGTGGAGGAGTAGTGGGGGTATGTTTACCTCTGTTTTTCACTGTTTAAGTTGAGTATTTGCCTTAAGGGGTTCTGGGGGGTTCGGGGTTTGTGGTCAATTTACCGTGTCCTGTGATAATTTAAACAGGCAGGTGGTATTGATGGGAATGGGGGGGAGGTGGGTGGGGGGGCTCTTTATCAATATGGAATTGGGGGGTGTGCTTGGGCTTGGGAGGAGGGACTATGGCTCTTGTTCTTGGAAAGTGGAATGGGTGGGCCCGACTTACTAATTCCCGGGGTCTGATGGGGGGGAGCTATCGTTGGGACCTTATGGATAGCGGGCGGCAGCGAGGGAGTGGATTGTAGTTGCTAATGGTGCGCTTTATCTCTTTGAATGTTAAGGGCCTTAATTCCCCGAGGAAAAGATCCCTGCTGTTTTCGGAATTGCGCACTTTGCAGGGGGACATTGTTTACCTACAGGAGACCCATCTTCAGAATTGTAAGCAGGGCTGGCTAAAGAGGTCCCCATATACCGAGGTGCGGGTGGCCTCAGATGCACAGGGACGGAAGAAGCGGGGAGTGGCCTTACCATTTCATCAGAGCCTCTCTCTACAGATCGAGGAGATAAAGCAAGATACTTTGGGGAGGTGGCTTTTCTTGAATATCCGTTTAGAAGGGCACCTGCTCACCTTAGCTAATGTTTACGCTCCCAATACAGGTCAAGGGGCCTTCTTTGCACGATTAAAAGCCTTATTGGCGGATTTTGCAAGGGGTCCTATCGTTCTGGGGGGGGACTGTAATACGCACCTGGTGCCCCACCTGGATTCCACAAGTCGCGCTGGGGGGCAAGTGGGGGGGGTCGGCAAGAGCCCTGCAAAGATTTATGCTGGACCTAGGTTTGAGGGACGTCTGGAGGGACACCCATGGGGGGGAAAGAGGCTATACGTACTGAACGGGAGCAGCCATCTTAGGAGGGAGTGAGCAGGAGCTCCTCCTCGCTTTCCCTGCTTACCATCAGCAGCCCTGCATAAAAGAACCGCCGCTTCTGAGGCGTGCCCGCGCCTGAGGGCCTCACCAGAGGGCCCTTTGGCGTGGCCCTTAGGCGTAGGGCCATGGCGTTTGTGGCTGTGGGTTGATCCGAAGACATGGACTGGGTCGACCTGCTTCTACTTTGTGGTAACTCGCTGTCCCGTGTTCCTCTCCTCTTCTGTCTGACTGTCTCTGTCCTCTATTCTGTCCTATCATATAAATGGCGTTCTTTTCTATTTCCTTGAATGATTTGCATTGTAAACCGCTCTAATGCCTCTGGCCTGAGCGGTATATCAAATTCGAAATAAACATAAACATACTCTCCGGTCCATCAGGTTCACACTCGCATTGATTATTTTCTTTTGGATCAGCGCCTGATGGACGGGAGAGTGAAGGCTGGACATGGAGCGCTGACCTGGTCAGATCATGCCCCATGCTGGCTTGCTCTTCCGGCCGGATTGTACAGTGAGCACCAGCGGCTTTGGCGCCTAGATGTGAGGTTCCTGCGGCGGCAGGGTGCAGTGCAGGACCATGTCCGTTTTATTATGGAATTCTTTGAGCTTAACAATTCTGGGGATGTTCCTCTCCCCACGGTCTGGGATGCTTATAAGGCTACGGCTCGAGGTCAACTCATGGCGGAGGCGGCCCGCACGCGCAAAATGTGGACGCGTGACCACGACCAGTTAGTGGCGGAGGCTACCCGCCTAGGCTTGGAACACGCTCGAACTGGTTCGCGACAGGTCCTACGCCAGTGGCGGACTGCTCGAGCCAACTTGGATACATGTTTGCAGAAAGAATTAGATAATAAACGCCGGAAGTTACGGCAAACTTTTTATGAGCATGGGAATAAAACAGGCCGCTTCCTAGCCTTGCGTCTTCGCCAACAACAATCCGCGAGAGTGGTACGCGAACTGCGCGACGCTGGGGGACGGAAGAGGGTTATTTCCCGGGAGATACGTGATCTTTTTGCTGACTTTCTGGAGCAGCTCTATAAGGCGGAGCCCTTTGAGCGGGATCGTGTACAGGACTATTTGCGGGGGATTGGTCTGCCGCACCTTTCCGACTCGGATCGGGCTCAGCTAGATTCCGAATTAACGGTAGATGAAGTGGAAACCGCAATCCGGCAACTGAAAACTGGGAGTGCGCCAGGTAGTGATGGCTTCCCAGCAGAATATTATAAGATGTTTCGGATACAATTGGCCCCGACCTTGACTGTCTTGTTCAATGAGATCTTGGGAGGGGTCTCTTTACCACCGTCCCAGCGCGAGGCACTGATCGTGATGATACCCAAGCCTGGTAAACCATTGCACGATGCGGCGTCGTACCGCCCCATCTCCCTGTTAAATGTTGACGTTAAAATATTTGCCTCTGTACTGGCGGCGTGCCTGAATCGGGTCCTTCCGGGTTTGGTTCACCCAGATCAGGTGGGATTCGTGCCAGGTCGCCAGGCGGCAGACAACATTAGGCGTATGTTGCAGGTCATCCACGTAGCCAACGGGATCCACAACCAGCTCTGCTGGTAGGGATTGACGCAGAAAAAGCCTTTGATCGGGTCGACTGGGAATACTTATGGTGTGTTCTGGAGAAAATGGGCTTCGGCTCTAATTATATCTGTTGGGTTTGTAGTCTCTATCAGATGCCCCAGGCATGCGTTCGGATCAATGGGGGACACTCGAGACGCTTCCTGCTGGAACGGGGCACGCGACAGGGTTGCCCTCTTTCGCCCCTACTCTTTGCACTCGCGATGGAACCCTTGGCCCAGAGCTTCCGAGAACATCTGGGCCTGCGGGGGGTTCATATTGGCCCTGCGGACTATAGGATTGCGCTCTTTGCGGATGACATCATACTGTCCCTGGTGGATCCGTCCACTTCCCTTCCAGTTGCGATGCAGTTGTTCGATAACTATGCGCGAGTATCTGGTTTTAAAATTAATTACACTAAATCAGAGATTTTGAATGTTGGGGTCCCCGGGGCGGTTTGTGTGGAGCTCCAGGCGGCTTATCCTCTTCGCTGGGTGTCCGGAGCTTTACGTTATTTAGGGGTACATCTGACTGTGGAGCGGGCAGACCTCTTTAAGGCCAACTACGATCCCTTGCTTCGTCAGATTCGGCGGGATCTAGAGGTATGGAATGGCCTGCTCCTTTCCTGGTTCGGGCGTATAGCCGTAGTCAAGATGGTGGTTGTTCCCCGCTTTCTTTACTTCTTTCAGGTTCTGCCGCTTCCCATCGCGCGGGCCCCTTTGGCGACCTGGCAGCAGATGCTTATGAAATTCATTTGGCATTATCGTCGCCCGCGCTTGGCGCGACAGGTTCTTTATGCCCGTACACGCTCTGGAGGTATGGGCATGCCCAATCTATATTGGTACTATGCGGCGGCGCAATGTCGGGCGGGGGTGGAGTGGATGATTGCTGATAGCAGTAAGCGATGGGTACAATTGGAAATGAGCTTGGCGGGGGGAGCCGGCTTGGGAGACTGGCTGTGGCTTGGTCCAAAACTTCGCCGTGGTAAGCGCACTAGCAATCCCTATATTCTTCATACCATCCGTTGTTGGGACCGGCACTTTCGATCTCGCGATATGGACTTAACCCCTTTAACTCCTATAGTAGATAACGCCTCTTTCCCGCCGGGGTTAAGTGATACAGTCTTTCGGCAGTGGGGACATCACGGCCTTAGTCGGGTCGGACAGCTTTTTGATGATGGTCAATTACAACCCTTTCGTGCGTTACAAGATGAATTTGATATTCCGGCCAGGCAACATTATCAATATATGCAAGTGACACACTGGGTTCGGTCCAAGCTTGTTCGGCCCCAAGTTGCTCGGGCCTTGACAGATTTGGAATGCTACTGTGAGGGGTGCACTACCACTAAGGGACTCGTGGCGACCCTGTATGCCCACTTGCAGGGATCTCAATTGTGTTCTACTAGACACCGGGAACTTTGGAACTCCGACTTGAACCTCTCCTATACTGAGCAGCAGTGGGAAAGGGCGGAAACTCATTTGTGGAAGAGTGCAGTAGCGATTAATGCCCGTGAAACCAATTATAAAATATTGTATCGTTGGTACATGACTCCGGCGCGGATCGCGCGCATATATCCTGGGGCGGTGGACCTCTGCTGGCGTAACTGTGGGCAAAGGGGTACCCTAGGGCATATTTGGTGGGATTGCCCCCGCATTCGCGCCTTTTGGAGGGGTATACAGTTCTGGATACAAATGCTTCTGGGGGTGAGTGTCCCTTGGGATCCGGGGATTTTTCTGTTTGGGGCTGCGGTGCCGGGTGCACGGGCTCTGCAGCTTGCCCTACTTCGCCATGGCCTGAATGCAGCTAGGTTATCCCTTGCAGCAGCCTGGAAGCGTGCCTTGGCCCCCTCCTTTCAGGCTTGGCTGGAACAGATGTGGGATATGTACACCATGGAGCGAGGTGTAACGGTCAGTAGGATGCGCCTGGCGCGCTTCGAGTTGGTGTGGGCACCCTTTGTCTCTCGTTACGGTGCGTGACTGTGCTGGATAAGAGGGGGGAAAAAATGCAAATTGCAAAGGGAGCTTGCCCCCTGAATGTGTCCTTTGCTCACCACCTTCCCGTGCTTGAACACTAGCAAGCCATAGATGGGGGGACTGGGAGGTTGGGTGGGAGGGGGGTCCTGGGCTAGGGAGGTCTCGGGGGGAGGGAGAAAGGGAGGTTGGGGGGTTACTGTTCCCCGTTCCCTTATTTTAAAACTGCAAAAATGATGGCATATTGTCGAATGTTGTTGTGATCTGAAGTTATGTTATTACTGTTACTTCTTTTTTGAAGATCTTTGTGGTTTATGATTCTATGTATTCTTTGGAAGCCTTTCAATAAAAAAAAATATATATATATATATCCTCAAGGGGCCAGTAATATCAATAGAAAAACAAAACCCCCAAAGAGGCACAATAAGAACTGTCAAAACAAAAACAGACGAAATATAACATGAACGTGAAAATGAAATGAAAAATGATAGGTAACAAACCGCCTGTCAGTAAAGAGGAAAAAACAGACCTCAGCAGCCCTCCAGCCAATAACATGGAGAGATCGAGTCTATCAAAGGACACCACAATGTCAGGTGCCACAAAGAGTGATAAGACTCAGCCAACATCAAAGGTTGTAAAAAACCTCTAGTACTCACGGCAGAAACAGTCCAGCACTAATATAGTCCCAGTTCAAAGCAAATGTGATCAAAAAAGCAGTGTTGCAACATGACATAATATAGTAACAAAGCAATAGTGCAAACTGAAGCACAAACTGAAAAAACTTATCTATGATCCAGGTCAGCGAGCAGAACCAAGAGGGCAGAAGTGGAAGGAGCCCTGACATCCGATGTTTCGCCTTGCGGCTTCCTCAAGGAGCTCCAAGGTGCACTATCAAAATGTTGCACTATTCTAAAAAAAGAAAACACTGAATTATAGATCAAAAAACAACCTCACGTCAGAAAAAACAGAAGAAAAAAACAAACAGTAAATAGAGAGCAGGTCCAGGGTACTCACAAACCATTGCTTAAAGAAAAAGAAAAGAAGCACCATACAGGAGAGCAGTGAGTCCTGGCGATCAAAAACATGAAAAACCGCCAGACTAAAAATGCCGACGCATGCGCTATAAAACAGCAAGAGCAAATGATGTAAAAAAAAAGCCGGAAAACGCCAGCCAATGAAAAAAAATGCACTCCGGTGCTTCAAATAACAAAACACATAAAAGGACAAAAATACACCACCCTCCCACCCAGATAGCAAAAAAAAATCAGACGAAAAAGAAATCAAACAAGATCACAGACAGATCTTCCATTCAATCAAATCGTTTAGTCCATTAGGAATGACAGTATTTAAAGAAAAAATCCAGCATTGTTCAAGTCGTGTCAAAACCATATCCCTGTCCCCACCATAAATGGATGGTTTACATTGCGTGATAACAAGACATTTCAAATCCTCAAAAACATGACCAGAAGACCGAAAATGATGGACAAGTGGTGCTCCCTCTACTAAACGGTGGAGGCGACTTCGATGTTCATTAAGACGTATCCGTAGAGCTCGACTGGTTTTCCCAATGTAGAGGAGGCCACAAGGGCAACAAAGAAGATAAATAAACATATGCACTGTCACAAGTTGTAGAATGAAACTCACGATGATTATGACAGAAACTAGAACATGCCTCCATCATAAAACAAACCGAACAGTGTCCACAGCTACGAAGACCAGAGACCGCAGAAGCTGACAATGATGGTGATCTGATAAAAGCAGAGGGACATAGAAGATCTCTCAAATTGGAGCCCTTTGTATACACAGAACGAATACAGGAATGACTTAAACCCGGAGTTAGACGAACAACATGGGAATGTCGCTGAACAATTTTAGACAATTGATAACGGGTTAAACCTAGTAACATAATGTATAAATGGAGACTCCAGTGTGGTAGAACGATCATGAGGGTGAAGCAGCCAGGCCCGATCATTATACTGTGCCCGAGTCCGAGCTCTACGGACTAAAGAAGCTGGATATCCACGAATCAAAAAGGAATCTTCCAAACTCTGTGATTGCATTTTATAATCCAGAACAGTGGAACAATTCCGACGGTAACGAAGGAATTGCGCAAAAGGTAAACTTTCCTTAAGATGCTATGGATGGGCACTTTCAAAATGAAGGAAGGCCATACGATGAGTTGGTTTGGTATAGACAGACGTAACCAGAGCATCAGCTTGACGAGACAACAATGTCCAAAAATGAAATCGAAGTAGCACTGTAAGTCAAAGAAAAAGACAGGTGCGGATCGCATTGGAATCAGAATATCAGTGGCCCATTTGCACCATTCATTTACATTAAAAGGCATAAGGCCAGCTTTCTCAACTATCCTTTCAGTGTCCCTATCTTTTAATGAGTCCTGCAGCATGACTTTAACTGGTGCTCTGAGTTCGGTACTGGGTGCTGATTCTGAGTCATCAGTATTATCCTCCTGACACGGGTCCTGGTTATTGCTCTGTTCTGGCTGAGATAAACTATTAGGATTTTCTTCCTCTGTCCTGCCTGATTCATCTTTATTTTATTTATTTATTTACATTCTCTTATATACCGTGCTATTCTGCATCAGTGCGGTTTACATTGAACAAGCTGAAATTACATTGAACAGGGCATTATAACTTGGAGATAACTATTTTACAGGGAACATGGGCTATGGAGGGTTAAGTGGCTTGCCCAAGACCACAAGGAGCACCTGTGGGACTAGAAACCCCAGTTCTTCCGGCCCAAGGTTGCTGTCCTCTAGTGGGATTTGAACCCCCGACCTTCCGGCCTGAAGTACCTTGCCCCAACCACTAGGCCACTCCTCCACTCCCATTCCTAAGCCCTGCTATACATACTTCTGTGTTCTTTTGTTTCTCAATAGCTTGGATGCATGGCTTATAGGGTGTGCCATAGGCAGTGGGGGCTGAGGGAGAAATGGTTGTTGGCCAGGGCTTATATTTCTTTTGTCTTTCATAGGCCAATTGATCCTTAACATGCCTCAATTCAAGTTTAAGTGCTTCTAATTGCTCACTAACAGTTATAAAGGAGTTTTTGGCTTGTATCACCTGAGCACGTTGCATGGAAATGGAAATTTGTGTTTCCTCCAGGTCTTTGGTTAATTGTGTACACTGAGTAGTCAGTTCAGTATTGTCCTGTTTCATGCTAATGAGCCCCCTGCACATGCCTTGGATAAAAAGGCATTTTCTTTTATTTGTTTTCTTTTTGAATTCTTGATAATGGTTTAACATTTGTCTTTGAATATTATACCATGATGCCTCAGGGAACTCCCCTTCAAAGGGACCACCTTTTACAGTATGTCATTACAATTTCTTTCAGTTCCTTAAAATCAAAGGCCTCCATATTTGAGACTGTAGAAAAGACTGTAGTTGGTACAGGGGCCTACGCTGCTTATGTTTTTATTTGGTTTTATGCGACTATCTCAATGTGCAACCTTTGAAGGAGGAATGCTCACTTATGAAGAAGTGAGACTTAGAATTATAGTTGGAATGGCATAAATTTTATGGGTGTTCAGTAGAGAGTACTGGCATAAAGACCACGCCTTAAAATTATACCTGAATAAAAAGTGCTTACCACCTTTTAACAGAGTGGAAGTTTACGGTGAAATTATAGTAAGAAGGTTGTTAGGAGATTAACAGAATTGTTAGATACTGTATCAGTTGCAGCAAACTTTAAGCCTGCTCTCACCAAGATACATACTGGCAGGAGACTGAGAAATAAAAGGCAGAGGGACAGGAGGTAAAGTAGTGTTACCAGGAAAGATGTATATTGTATTCAATGAGGGACTGTTTAACTGAGTCCAGCTTTGGTTTGGAAGTGGTACAATCTCTGTCTTTTCTTAGCAGCTCAAATACTAGAGAAAAATCTGTGCCTTGTAACAAACCGTAACATGCCTACATGCCTATACATAATAATAAGAAAATTGCAAGCCACCCTATGTAATGTCACTAGGTGTAGGTAATATTAAAATCCTGGATTATTACAGAGCCTTTTGACAATGAAAATCTTACCTTGTCTAAACCCACAAAACAAAGGTAAATGGTCACAAGGGCTTTTGATTTTCCTGTCGCACCCTGTCTGAAATCCACTTTAATGTTTAAAACAAAATTGCTACTTACCCAGCTGGAGATCCGCTGCAAAACCGAGACGAGCTCCCATAAAACAACCAAACTGGTGTGGCTTGGAAAAAAGGTTTTTATATAGAAATAGGCTTATTACATAGGTACAGAACAGAGATATATGGTTGTTACAGAGCTGCTTCCATGTATATCAATGGCTCTGTGTGTGGATGCATGTGTGTGTGAGAGGGGGGGGGGGGGCAAGAAGTGTGTGTCAGAGTCTCATAGTAAGAAGTGTCCCATGAATGGAGAGAGAGAGAACAAAGGAGGGGGGGTAAAGAGAAGTGTGTGTGTCCGATGAATAGGAAGAGAGCGATATTTTTGTCCTTCCCTGTATTTATAGTGAAATTCTCCAGTACCTCCCTTTGTCATACTTTGGTCTGTTTGAGGTCTGTTATCACTTGATTAGCAAGGATGGGCTGTTGTCCTGCAGACTAATCTCATCAGGCATACTAAGCCCATCAAGTTAAGGAGGGGCTATTGTCCTGCAGACTAATCTCATCAGGCATACCAAGCCCATCAAGTCTGGAGACATCCTATCTGACATCACCAGGGGGTCAGAGCTGCAGGCCAAGGTCTGGGAAAAGCCGTGACACCTATGCTAGGCATAATGTCATGCTGATGTATGCTGACAGCGACGTTGGGGATACTCAGTGTCGGTAATAGCCACTATGTTAAGGTCCAGGAGAAGGTTGACGTCCTTGGCGTATATTCGTGCGTGGCGCATTTTTGAAGCGTGGTGTGACGAGCGTACAGTTGAGCCTTGTTCCGTGAGGTTACCAGATATCCTGTCGTTCCTTTAAGGGCGACTAGAAAAGGGGCACTCTCAAGGTGCACTTGGCGACTCTGGCTTGTTATAGGGGAAGAGTGCAGGGGGGCACTCTCTCGTCACACCCAGATGTTCAACGTTTCCTTAGGGCAGCTAGGACTATTAGGCCACCGGTTAGATAGGTAGTGCCTCCTTGGGACTTGAACTTGGTGCTAGAGGCTTTGACAGAGCCTCCTTTTGAGTCAAGGTCGGCAGGGAATCTGAGAGAATTGTCGTGGAAAACTGCCTTCCTAGTGGCGTTGTGTTTCACAAAGAGAGTTTCAGATCTGCAAGCGCTCTCGTGTAGGGAGCCGTACATTCAATTTACGGCGGAAAAAGTGGTGTTATGGCCGGTGCTGTCCTTTCTTCCTAAAGTGGTGTCCGGTTTTCACATGAATCAAGCAGTTTCGCTTCCCACTTTTGTTGGACAGGAGGGGAGTAAAGTGGATCGGTCACTTAGGAAGTTGGATTTGGGATGCGTGCTGCGTAGGTACCTCAGGGAAACTGAGCCGTTTCAGAGGTCGGATAGGTTGTTCGTGCTCTTTAGTGGTCCGCGTAAAGGGAAGGCGGCTACCAAGGCTTCTGTCGCCCGCTGGGTGAAAGAGGCGATAGGGGCGGCTTATGAAGCAAAAGATAAGTTGGCTCCAGAGGGGCTCAGAGCGCATTCTACTAGAGGCCAGGCAGCATCTTGGGCTCAGTTTGCTTTGGTTCCGCCGGTGGATATCTGTCGAGCGGCGACGTGGTCTTCCCTTCATACGTTCGCGAAGCACTATAGGTTAGATGTTCAGGCAAGGGGAGATGCGAAGGTTGGGGCCTCGGCCATTGTGGCGGGGCTCACAGGACCCTCCCGAGTTTAGGTACTGCTTTGGTACTGCCCTAATGTCCTGGACTGGCCCGGAGAGACGAATAGGAAGGAGAAATTAGACCTTACCTGCTAATTGTCTTTCCTTGGGTTCTCTCCGGGTCAGTCCAGGACCCACCCAATTCGTCTGCAAGTATTGGACAAGCCTAGGAACTCGGCCATTAGTTCAGAGAGAGAGTTGTTTGATGCACTAGTGGCCGGAGCTGGAGAAGACTGGATGGCATAGTCGAAGTAAATTTTGGAGGTTCCTCTAGAGTTAGGAGGGCTTCTTCTGAGTCATACAAAAAAAAAAAAAAACGGAAATCTAAGAGGATGCTTCTTAAAGATATAAAGGTTCCTAGAGGCCTAGAGTAATTTGTTTTTCAAAGTTTATAGTTATAGTTCCACTGCTTTGATAATAGTAGACTGACTCTCTGACACCAGAGGGAGCTGGATAGGCTGTCAGCAAGACTTTCAGTATTCAGTCCTCAGCTGCTGGAGGAGGTTGACTACCCTAATGTCCTGGACTGGCCTGGAGAGAACTCAAGGAAAGACAATTAGCAGGTATAGTGCGGTATATAAGAGAATGTAAATAAAATAAATAAATCCTGATAGCATTTATGTGGCCCAGGCAACCGTGGTTCCCACTGCTTCTACAGTTGATGGTGGAGGCCCCCATCCCCTTGAGGACTACCCCGGGACTCCTAACTCAGGAGGGGGGTGCTCTCCTGCACCCCAACCTGGGATCCCTGTTGCTGACAACGTGGCTGCTGAGAGAGTGACTCTGGTCCCTTTCCAACCTTCCAGTTGAGGTGGAAGACAATTTGCTGGGCTCTCGCAAGGCCTCTACTAGGAAGGCTTACACCCTCAAATAGCACAGATTCTCTGTTTGGTGTACTAAACAAGGGGCTGATCTTGTCTCCTGCCCGGTGGCTCTGGTGTTACAGTACCTTTTCCACCTCTCTCAGTCCGTGCTCATGTCTAACTCCGTCCAAGTGCACCTTAGTGCCCCGGCGACGCACCATCATCCAATGGATGGCAATTCCCTCTCGGTCCAACCATTGGTGACCCATTTCCTTCGGGGCCTGCTCTTATCGAAGCCCCCAGTTCACATTTCGGCAACCAAATGGGATCTTAACGTAGTGTTGGGGCAGTTCACTCGCCCACCCTTCGAGCCTCTGGCTACCTGCCACCTTCGCTACCTGTCTTGGAAGGTAGCTTTCCTGGTTGCGCTCACCTCTGCTCGCAGAGTTAGCGAGTTTCAAGCCCTTGTGGTGGAGGTCCCATATCAGCTTCTACAAGAACTGAGTGGTGCTTTGCATGTACCCCAAATTCCTGCCGAAGGAAGTGTCATCCTTCCATCTCAACCAGGATGTGGTACTCCCAGCCTTCTTTCCAAGACCTCAGTCGGTTGGAGATGGTCCTTCACACCTTGGACTGTAAGAGGGCCTTGCCTTTCTATATCCAATGCACTCAAGGCCACTGCAAAGCTTCTCAGCTTTTCATCTCCTATGACCCCAGTAGGCTGGGGGAGGTGGTGACCAAATGTATGTTGTCCACCTGGGTGGTGTACTGTATTGCCCTCGCTTATGAGCAGGCGAGGCTCCCGTTGGAAGGCTGCGTTGTGGTGCACCGTGTCAGGGCCATGGCGACTTTGGTGGCAAACTTGTGCTACATCCCGATGGTGGACATCTGCTGGGCTGCCACCTTGTCTTCAGTCCATACCTTCGAAGCTCATTACTGCCTGGAAAAAGAGTCTTGATGGGACAGTGCCTTCGGCCAGGCTGTGCTCCGTAACCTTTTTTGAGATTTAGGCAACTCCTACCCTTTGACCCTTCTGTGTTCAGGCTACCGGAGTGCTAGTTTCATTGGACACAGGGGTCCTACTGTGGTCTGTGGACACGGACTCATTTGCTGCTGCTTGCGGCTTCTCATGAGGGAGCCCTTAAATTTGCTATGGGCTTTCAGTGGCCTGTAGCTGGGGAGTCCCATATGTGAGGGCTGACTTCCTGCTTGTTCCCGGAGAAAGCGTAGTTAATCACCTGTAACAGGTGTTCTCTGGGACAGCAGGAATCAGTCCTCACAACCCTCCCTCCTCCCCTTGGAGTTGCTCCTTTACCATCTTTTATTTTTGTTGTCTTTTAGCTATGTCATCTGACTGAGCAAGACTCCCCTTGGGCGGGAAGGGGACCACGCATGCGTGGTGGCATTTCCCAAAGGCTTTCTTTGAAAGCTAGGGGGAGGCTTCCGCGAGGGCTCCATCAGTGCCTTCGTCACCCATATGTGAGGACTGATTCTCGCTGTCCCCGGAGAACACCTGTTACAGGTGAGTAATTACACTTTATTTCACTTTGGCCTAAATGTACTGTAATATGAGCTAATATTTTACATGAATGCATTTTTAGTCCAAAGAGAGCCACGTGAACAGGGACAAGTAAAATTGATATTTCATCGAGCTTCAGTAGTAAAAATTTGCTTTCACAGAACAGTTTTCAAACAAAATACAAATTGTCTGAAATTACAGTAAACCAGCATTAATGTATGCATCTATTTCTGGAGTAAAAAAATCAATTGACCAGTTCTGTTAAATTGTTTATGCCATGCCATATGTAACTTACAAATACCTATGCTCCAGCATGGCTCTCCCATTTAGAAGAAATGCTGGGGCGTCTGTTCTGTTCATCATGTATCCAGCAGGCCACAAAGTTTGGAAAAACTTAGAGAAGCTAGCAAAGTAGTCAAGAAGGCAAAGATTCAAAAGGAGGAGGAAATAGCCAATGCAATAAAATGGGGGGATAAGACATTTTTCAGATATATTAGTGAGAAGAGGAAGGGCAAAAGTGGTATTGTCAGACTCAAGGGTGCAGGGGGGGAATATGTAGAAGCTGATAAGGATAAAGCGGAATTGCTTAACAAATATTTTTGTTCTGTGTTCACAGATGAAGAACCAGGAGCAGGACCTCAGAAAACACCCACAAATAAGAACAGAAGCGAGGGACATCTTGAACAATTTTCAGAAGACTGTGTTCGTGAGAAACTAGCTCAACTTAAAGTAGACAAAGCGATGGGACCGAACGGGATACACCCTAGAATACTGAGGGAACTTGGGGATGTTCTAGCAACTCCACTGACTGACCTTTTCAATGCCTCATTGGAGTCGGGAGTGATGCAAAGGACTGGAGAGAGGCTCATGTGGTGCCTTTACACAAAAGCGGAAGTAAGGATGTGGTGGAAAACTACAGGCCGGTTAGTTTAACTTCGGTGGTGAGTAAATTATTGGAAACGCTGCTGAAAGAGAAAATAGTGAGGTTTCTGGAGTCCAGCGGATTACAGGATCCGAGGCAGCATGGATTCACCAGAGGCAGGTCTTGTCAGACAAATCTGATTGATTTCTTTGACTGGGTGACCAGGGAGTTGGACCGAGGGAGAGCTCTAGATGTGGTGTATTTAGATTTCAGTAAAGCCTTTGACACTGTTCCTCACAGGCGACTTATAAACAAACTGAGCACCCTAGGGATGGACCCTAAAGTTACTGCTTGGGTTAGAAATTGGTTGGGTGGGAGGCGACAAAGAGTACAAGTAAATGGAGCTCACTCTGAGGAGAAGGATGTTACCAGTGGTGTGCCCCAGGGATCTGTCCTTGGTCCGATTTTTTTAACATCCTTGTTAGTGATATAGCGGAAGGGCTGTTGGGTAAGGTTTGCCTCTTTGCGGATGATACCAAAATCTGCAATAGAGTAGACACCCAGGAAGGTGTAGATAACATGAGGAGGGATCTAGCTAAGCTTGAAGAATGGTCTAGAATTTGGCAGCTGGGATTTAATGTTAAAAAATGTAAGGTCATGCATTTGGGCTGCAGCAATCCAAGGGAGCAATACAGTATAGGAGGTGAAGTACTTTTGTCCACTAAAGAAGAGCGGGACCTAGGCGTGGTTGTGTCTGATCTTAAAGTAGCTAAATAGATAGAAAAGGCGACGGCAAAAGCTAGAAGGATGCTTGGGTGCATACGGAGAGGAATGGCTAGCAGAAAAAAGGAGGTGATAATGCCTCTGTATAAGTCTTTGTTGCGACCTCATTTGGAGTATGGTGTGCAATTCTGGAGACCGCACCTTCAAAAGGATGTGAACAGGATGGAGTTGGTGCAGAGGGTTGCTTCTAAAATGATTAATGGGCTTCATTATAAAGCATATGAGGACAGACTTGCGTATCTTAATATGTACACCTTAGAGGAAAGGCGGGATAGAGGTGATATGATTGAGATGTTTAAATATCTCCGTGGCATAAATGTTCAGGGAGAGAGCCTCTTTCAATTGAAAGCAAGCTCTGCTACGAGGGGACATGGGATGAGGGTGAAGGGAGATAGATTCAGGAGTGATATGCGGAAATATTTCTTTACGGAAAGAGTAGTGGATCCGTGGAATAGTCTCCCAGTGGAGGTGGTAGAGATGAGGACAGTAACTGAATTCAAAAAAGCATGGGACCAACACAGAGGATCTCTAAAGGTAAAAAGTGGACTGTTGTAGTTGTTATGGAAGGACAGACTAGATGGGCCTTGTGGTCTTTTTCTGTCGTCATGTTTCTATATTTCTAAATAAAATGTCTTTTAAAATATATCTGTGCATGATAGCACTTGGTTGAAACAAATTTGATAATGTTGACAGATTCCACTTTCTAAAACTACATGCAAATCAAAAAACCAAGGTAAGTTCGTCATAATCTCAACAGTTTGATAGGATCAGCTACTGCATGACCCTGATGTCAGGAAATCTTGGTTTAACTTCCATTACTTATAAAACATTTTAGTACTGGAGTTTAGTGTGCACCTCAATGAGGCTTATTCTGAAAGCTGTAATAAGTTATCTACACCTGAATAGTCTAGATCTTAGCAGTCTCTGCAGTGGCATTCCCAGCCCCCTGTCACCCAGGGTGGGAACCTCCACCGTGCTGCCGGTGCCCCACTCATGTGCCATGGCACTGCACGGCACACCACAATGCAACCCTCCCCCACCCGACACCACGGAGGCAGTATGGCAAACTTACAATTAAGCTGGCTTGCTGTAGTGCCTCGCACTACAGGGGCAATTCATAAGACTTTGGCCGGGAGAGAGAAGCAACCGGCCCCTGGATTGCGAGCCACCACAGCAACCCAACTGAATCTTAAGTTTGCCATGCTGCCTCAGTGGGGATACACCCCCCTTCCCAGCCAGCAGCTGGGGGGGACCGCACCTATCGCCTCACCTTTGGTACACCATTGCTTCTCTGCAGCACCTGCTTCTCTGGAACAAGCAGGAATGAAGTCCACACATATGGGTGACAACACCGATGGGGCCTGCGTGGGAACGCTGCCCAGCTTCCATTGGAAGCTTTTGAGAGCTCCATCGCGCATGTGCGCCTGCCTTCCCACCCACTGGAGCCATCTTACCTCAGTCTTCTCTTTTTGGAAGAGCCCTTCAGATATTCATCTGGCCTCGGAAAAACATACTGTACTACCCTTGTAGGTTTTTGTTTTCTAATATCAGTAATCGGTATCATTTTTTGGTCCTGTCCTTCCTGCCCATCGATGGAAGTGTCTGTTCCTTGACACCACGGTTATTTTTTTTTTTCTTTTCTTTCTGCCATGTAGGTTTTTCTTCCCGCGCATTCCTTGGTCAGCCGAGACATTGGCATTCTTTGACTTGATGGATGCCATCTTCCCCAACATGTCTAAGCCGGCCAGTGTCTTTAAACAAAAATGCACCCAGTGTGGCCGCAGCATTTCAGTGACGGACTGCCAAAACTGGTGTCTTCAATGCCTCAGGCCTGACCATGAGCTCTCTTCTTGATCACTGTGTTTGTAGATGTCGAGAAAGGGCATCAAGAACTGCAAGAAGCAGCTCGAGTCTCTCTTCGGGTCATCTGATTCGGCAGCCTCAGCATAGACATTGTCATTGACGCCCTTGTGGGGCTCTACCGAGGCTTTGGCATTGCATGGTGCTCGTGCCCATTCGGAATTGAGAGGCTGCGGTGCCCTGGACCAGAGACTGTCTTCTGATGAGACAGGCCCCCAGATGGATCGATTCTCTGCCCCATCGATGTTAAGGGGCAATGCCTAGTGCCAGGGGAAACCCCATGGGCACTGGCGTCCCCATCGACGCGACTCTGGGTGAGGGCAGGGAATAGCCTCCTAAGCTGCCATGGCTGGAGGAGTTGCCTTTTAAAGCCCAGAAGGCTGTCTGTGGTCTCCCAATGCGGTCACCATTGAGGAGTCCCTGACGTGGGTGCTGGACTCTGAGGCCAAGGTAGCTGCCCTGGCTTCATCTGCTTCCGAGATAGCGTTCTTGGCCGAGCACATACAGGCCCTTGAGGGGAGCCTCACAGAGTTCCTTGCTGCTCAGGCTGCAAGGTCCCTGATGCCCTCGGGTGACTCTGTGCCGGCGGAGGCCCCACCGATGATGGTGCAGCCCTTCTTGGAAACTCATGCTCTCCCCAGCCAGAAAGAAGAATTGGTTAGGCGATCTGTTGCACTGTCTACCAGTTGCCATCTCCTCAACTAGCGCCTCCGGTTCTGAGGGCCTGCTGCATTGGTATCAAGTGCCTCGGACGCCATCATCACCTCCTGAGCGCCGGAGGCATCGGGAGGAAGTGCATCGGTCCTTTGATTTCTTGATCGACTCAGACTCCGAGGGTTGAGAGACTGAGGATGGGTCTCCTGGTCTCGAATCAGCGCTGGGACATAGAAACATAAAAAAATGACGACAGAAAAAGACCACATGGCCTATGTAGTCTGTCCTTCCATATCAACAACTACAACAGTCCCCTTTTTTCCTTTATCGAAACATAGAAAAATGACATCCCCTCCTATCCTTTACCATTTGTCCGCCTTTTTAATCCCTTACCTCTGGATAGCTGTTATAAGACCCCCTGACACCTCTACCTTCCTCACTGACCTTTACTCAGGGTTTTCCTTATTTCTGGATTCATCCTCCCCCTCCCTTATCCTCGGTGACTTATTCATGTTGATAACTCTTCTGACCCCTATCTTTATCTTTATTACGATGCTTGATAGATCCCCCATCGAGAGTCCTCTGGACAGTTTACAACAGTATAAAATAGCAGGGGCCAAAGCCAGAAACAGAAAATAACTACATTATCAAATAGGAAAGCACACAGTCATACCAGAGCCTAGGAAAGAAAGAGAGAGGAGCTTAAATGGAAGGGGAGGAAGATGAGTAGGGGTCAGGCCAAGGGAAGGTCGTAGGCTGTACAGAAAAGATAAGTTCCTTTCCCTTACCACCTCATTCAACCTCTAGCTTTGCTGTAGTGTCCCTACTCATCAACACAGTCACTGCATGGACCTTGTTTTTTCTGTTTGCTCTCTAATTTCTTTACCTCAATTCTTTCTTTATCTGACCATCAGCTGCTAAGCTTCACTCTTAATCACTCTCCCCCTCAATATCGCCCTGTCTTCTCCTACCCTTTTAGAAATCTTCATGCTATCAGTCCATCGGCTCTCTCCACTATTGCCTCATCACCTCGTTCCTCCACTTTGTCTTCTAAGTCTGTTGATAAAGCTGTAGCTTCCTATAATACTGCGCTCTTCTCTGCTCTGGATACCCTTACTTCGCCCCTGCCACGTCCTGTGAGGTGCACTATATCTCAGCCCTGGCTGTCCTCAACTACCCATTATCTACGCTCTTGTGCCCACTCAGCTGAGTCTGTCGCTCATATCCTGCGCCCTTTCTGACTTTCTTCACTTCAAATTCATGCTCGCTTCCTTCCAGTCAGCCATAGCACTCGCCAAGCAAAACTACTGTGTCCATCTGACTAACTCTCTTGCCTCTGACCTCCCTGCTTTCTCATCTCAATTCTCTCTCCTCAAAGCACCTCCAGCCCCCTCCTCTTTCTGTCCAAACCCTAGCTGACTATTTCCATGATAAAATTCACAAGATTACACTCCAATTCCCCACTAGATCAGCTTCATCCCCTCTTCAATACCAACTCTTCCCCTCAATTCCTATTTTCATCCGTTCCTAATATCTCCAAAGAGGAAACCTTTCATCTTTTCTCTTTCTCTAAACTCACTACCTGTTCTCCTGATCCTTTCCCCAGCTGCCTCCTTAACTCTATCTCCTCTGTCATCCCTTCCATCTCTCATATTCTCAACCTATCTCTCTCCACTGCAACTGTCCCTGCAGCCTTCAAGCATGCTTTTGTCACACCTCTCAAGAAACCTTCACTTGACCCTTCTATCGACCCATTTCTCTTCTTTCCTTCATTTCCAAACTTCTTGAATGTGCAGTTCTCTGCCATTGCTTTGAATTTCTCTTCTCTCAAGCCCTACTAGATCCCCTTCAATCTGGCTTTGATCCCTTTCTTTCTACTGAGACGGCTCTTGCAAAAGTCTCCTGCGATTTGTTCCTAGCTAAATCCAAGAGCCTTTACTCAGTCTACATTCTTCTTGACCTTTCTGTTGCTTTGACACTATTGACCACAACCACCTCCTCGACACTTTGTCCTCACAAAGGTGGTGGCAAAAGCCAGGAGGATGTTGGGCTGTATACAAGAAGGAATTACCAGCAAAAAGGAAGAGGTACTAGTGTCACTGTATAAGTCACTGGTGAGGCCTCACTTGGAATACTGTGTTCAGTGCTGGAGACCATATCTTGCAAAGGATGTAAAAAGACTGGAAACTGTTCAGAGGTAGGCGACCAAAATGATTTGGAGCCTGTGTCAGAAGCCTTATGAGAAGAGACTTGACGACCTAAATATGTACACTTTGGAGGAGAGAAGGGATAGGGGAGATATGATTCAGACCTTTAAATACTTAAAGAAATAATGAACAAACAAACCTCTTCCAAAGACGGAGAAGCTGTAAAACTAGAGGGCATAACATAAAGCTGCAAGGTGGTAAATTGAAAGGCAATGTCAGGAAATACTTTTTCGCTGAAAGGATGGTGGATGCTTGGAATGCCCTCCCAATGGAAGTGGTGGGGGCAAACACAGTGACGGAATTCAAAATGGCATGGGACAGACACAGTGGATCCCTTTACAGCAACAGGATAAAATCAAAATAAACGGAACCATCTAATTTCTCAACAAATGGTGGTGTCTTACATGGAGTGGTGGGTTCAGCCCTAAACAAAGACATGGGGAGGGGTGGCCTGCACATAGTGGCAGGTGCACCTACTCCTGCCATCTTACTGGGCAGACTAGATGGACTATACTGGTCTTTATCTGCTGTCATTTACTATGTTACTTAGTTTTAGGGGCTCTGTGCTGCCCTGGCTCTCTCATCTCTGCCATTGTTCTTTCAGTGTTCTGGTGGTTCTTCCTCTATTGCTATCCTACTCTGTTGGTGTACTCAGTCCCTTGTTGCTCTTATTGCCTCCCATGGCTTTCAGTACCATTTTTATGCTGATGACTCTGATCTGTCTCTGGATGTCTCACTGCTGTTTGAAATTGAACATATCCAAAACCGCATCTCTTATTTTTCCTCCTAAACTCTCCTCCCCCTTTCTCCGTCGATAATGCTCTTCTACTTCCTGTTTCTTCAGCCTGCAACCTTGGGGTCATCTTTGACTCCTCCCTTTCTTCTTGCACATCCAATTGATTGATTGCTGAAACCTGTCGCCGCTTCTTATATAACATCAACAAAATTTGCCCCTTCCTTTCTGAGCACACTACTAAAACTCACATCTACTCCCTAGTCATCTCCCATCTAGACTATTGCAACCTCCTCCTTACTGGACTTCCTCTAAGACATCTCTCTCCCCTTCAGTCTGTTCAGAACTCTGCTGCGTCGATAATCTTCCCCCAGTCCCATTATATTCATATAACCCCCTTCTTAAGTCACTTCATTGGCTCCCCTTCTGTTTCCGTATCCCGTTCAAATTTCTTCTTCTGACCTACAAATGCATTCATTCTACTGTTCCTCACTACCTTTCCTCTCTTCTCTCTCCCTACACCCCTCCTTGTGAACTCCGCTCTTCTACTGGCTTACTTCTCTATGCCCTTTTCTTCCTCTGCCAGCTCCATACTATGATCCTTTCAACTTACTGCGCCATATGCCTGGAGTAAACTACCTGAGTTTGTACGTCCGTCTCTGCCCCTTTTCCAATCCATGTTAAAGGTTCATCTCTTTGAGGTTGCCTTTGGATCCTGATCCATCGCTTTCTTTCCTTATTTATACCCTTGTACTCAGCTATTGTATTGTCTGTCTTGATTAAATTGAATGCTCTAACGTGCAGGGACTGTCTTGTATATGTGTCTGTACAACGCTGCATATGCCTTGTAGCACTATATAAATGATGAATAGGAGTAGTAGAATAACTGGCTATGAGATGGATCAAAAGTTCTAAAACACGTTCCTCTGTCCCACCAGGCAGAGAGGCCCACACCCTGGATGGGCTAGTACACCAGTGTTACCAGTGATTGATGCTAGTGACCCATATCCTCTCATATCAGCTCTATATGGCCATGTATTTGAAATATATCATGGGAGAGCTCAGCAAATTCTCCCTCCTGCTGACCCCGGAACACCTGGACAAGTTCCATAGCCTGGTGAATGACGAAAGGACTGCTGAAAGTATATGAGCAGAGCAGCCTATGATGCTTTTGAATCTGTCAGTAGAGTAGCTGCAATTGACATTGGGGCCCGTCGCCTGGAATGGCTGCAGTCATCTGACCTCAAGCAGTGGGTGCAGGACAAGCTTGCCGATGTCACCTTCAGGTGACAACTTGTTTGGCATTCCTATGGAGTACAAGGCAAGAGAACTTGAGAGGGAATAGCTAACAGTGAATCGCCTCTTCAGGAAAACTGTGGATCCTGCAAAGAAGTCAGCCAGAAGAAGACGTTTTACCCATGTAAGCACAGGTATTACATGGGGTACCCTCCCTACCAGGGTTCTCAATCAGTCCAACAAAAGGGCCAAGTGCAGCTCCAGCAATGCCACCAGAAGTCTCAGCCCACTCTGCAGCCAGGAGGGGCTTTTTGACTTCTTCCTAAGGAGCATGGTTCATCTTCCGTTACCCAGTGGAGTACCTCAGCAGGTTGGTTCGCTTTGCCCTCAGATTGCCCATAGTGACCACTGACTCCTGGGCGTTAATCGTCCAGAGCAGGTACCTGTTGCATTTTTCTCAACTGCCTCTCCTTGTAATTACAGAAGTGCTTCCCTCGTGATGGGGACTATTTGTAAAATGTCCTACTTTATTTGAATAAAGCTTTTTTTAAAATACAAAAAAGTAATGGGAGTAGTATCCTAGGCCTTGCTGAGAGAGTGGTACTTCCTCTATTGCCGCCTGAACTAGTAGAGAGACCAGGAGTGAAGGTGGGCAGGCAGCCATACATGCATGCAGGAACAATCCCAAAAGAATTCCTATTGGATGCTGGGGCGTGTTCCCACACCTGGCTCCATTGGTGCCGACATCACTCATATGTGAAGACTGACTTCCTGCTTGTTCCTGGAGATCTGTTTTTTTCTGGGAACAAGCAGGAATAAAGTCCTCACATATGGGACTCCCCAGCTACAGGTTACCAAAAATGGCAGAAAAACAGCCCAATGGGACAACCAAAGGGAGAACCGGGAGAAACAGCATGAGTGATCTCTGTAAGGGTTCCGTGGAGCCAGTGTCCAGTGCAGACATCATCATCAGGAAGACTCTACAGTAGCTTGGACAGACAGAAGGGCCGGTGGGAAGAAGTTGAATATAAGTCCCAAACAGGTACCGGAGTTTAGCTTGGCCAAAGTTGCAGTCACGCTGCATTGCCATCCAGACAGTAATGGGCTGTGAAGGTGTGGACCGAAGACCATGTAGCAGCCCTACAGATCTCTACTATGGAAACAGAGTGCAAATTTGCTGCAGAAGCAGCCATAGCTCAGATGTTATGAGCCATGATATGCAGGGGCAGCCCAAGGGGGGTGCGGGGCCATGTGCGGAGACTCGGTGTGGGTCCTCATTTGCATAAGTGGCCTTATTTGCATAAGTATTTGCATAATGTTACCATACACTAACTTTTAGTAAACATGTCTCTTAATGAGTGTATGGATAAAGAAAGACTAAAAGATTTCTACATTACTATAATCCAGTGCCAACTGCCAGGCACATTAGGAACTACTACAAACGCTGCCCATTTAGAACCCATAGCAAACCCGCCGTATCCTGACAGCATTACCAGGACTCACAAAGCACCATACCCTACCTATCAAAAGGCAACACTGCAAATATTAAACCAATACATTTCGGAGAATACTGGGGAAAGAGAACAAGTGGCAATGTCAAATAGGAATTACATAAACAGAATACCTCAGCTCAGTTACACATGCAGAACATAGACCATCACCAAACAAGGAATCACAATTAGAAACAGGAAGGCAATAATTAAACTGGGAACCACAAAAGCCAAACTTGGAATGTACAACAACACTGTAGAAATAAAACTAAATTAATTTCCTCTTGTACCAAACAAAGCGCAGACATTAATGATGCACATTTCCAAGAGCTTTCATATTCCAGTTAATAAATTCAAAATAAAGAGATATCTTTCTACCTTTTGTGCATTTTTTTCCAGTTGCAATTGCTCCAGCCACTTTCTTCTGGTTTCTTCATGTTTTCTGCTAACTCTCCATCGTCTGCTGTCCATTTGTCCTTTCTTCTCTCTTCTAGTTTTTTTTCCATTCTCTCTCTCTACATCTGCTTTAACATGCTAATCTTTCTCCTTTTGCTCTTTCCTCATTCCTATTTCATCCACACAAATTTTACCCCTCCATCCTCAATCCCCACTTACTCTCCCAATACCCGGTCAATTGTAGATTTTTCGTCCCTCCCACACAGAATATTTTCCCCTCTCCATTTTACTCTCCCAGCCCCATCCCATTCTAATCCTCCCCCAACATCAGCTCCCTTCTAGTTCCAGTCTCACCCAGCATCCATTCCCTTCTAGTCCCTGCATCAGCCCATTTCCAGTCCTAGCCCCCATCAGCCCATTTCCAGTCCTAGCTCCCCCATCCATTTCCAGTCCGAGTCCCTTCATCAGCTCATTTCCAATCCTAGCACCCCCCCATCAGCCCATTTCTAGTCATTTCCTAGCCCCACCATCAGCCCATGTCAAATCCTAGCTCCCCTCCACTCAGTCCAATTCCAGTCCAAGCCCCCCCCCCATGAGCCTACTTCCAGTTCTAGCCCCTCCATGAATCCATTTCAATTCAAGCCCCCACCACAGCCCATTTCCAATCTTAGCTCCCCCCAACAGCCCATTTCCAGTCCTATCCTAGCTGCTCCATCAGCCCATTTTCAGTCCTAGCTCCCTTCCCTCACAGCCCATTTCCATTCCAAGCCCCCTCCCCATCAGCTATTTGCAGTTCAAGCCTCCCCTTCCACTCAGCCATTTCCAGTCCTAGCAACCCCCCACCCCATTACCAGTCCTAGCAACCCCCCAACCCATTACTAGTCCTAGCCCCCCATCAACCCACTTCCAGTCCTAACCCCCATCACCCCATTTTCAGTTTAAGCCCCCCCCCCTATAATCCATTTCCAGTCCTAACCCCATCAGCCCTTTTCCAGTCAGCCCCCCATAGCCCATTGCCAGTCCTAACCCTCCCATCAGCCCACAGCCCATTACCAGTCCTAACCACATCAGCCCACCTCAAGTACTAACCCCTCCCCATCAGAACATTTACTGTCCTAGCCCCCCCATAGCCCATTACCAGTCCTAACCCCCCATCACCCCATTTCCAGACAGCCCCCATCAGCCCACAGCCCATTACCAGTCCTAACCCCCCACCATAGCCCATTACCAGTCCTAACCCCTCCAACAGCCCATTACCAGTCCTAACCCCATCAGCCCACCTCAAGTCCTAACCCCTCCCCATCAGCCCATTTCCTGTCCTAGCCCCCCCATAGCCCATTATCAGTCCTAACCTCACCATAGCCCATTACCAGTCCTAACCCCCCATCACCCCATTTCCAGACAGCCCCCATCAGCCCACAGCCCATTACCAGTCTTAACCCCCCCATAGCCCATTACCAGTCCTAACCCCCCCCCAACAGCCCACCTCAAGTCAAGTCCTAACCCCCTCCATAGCCCATTACCATTCCTAACCCCCCCCCACATCGGCTCATGGAAAATTAAAAAAAAAAAGAAAAAGCTGGCTGCTGCCGCTGCCACCGTGGCAGCAGCAGAATGGAGTGTCCCGCGGGGCCCCCTCTGCCCGGCTGAGCTCTCCCGGCCCGGCTGAGCCCCTCTGCGCCGGCTTTCAGATACACGAAGGGAGAGTGTTTCCCTCGCGTCTCTGTTAAGCCCGCAGGGACAGATGGGAAATGTCCCATCAGCCCCTGCAGGCTTAACAGAGACGCGAGGGAGACACTCTCCCTTCGCGTATCTGAAAGCCGGCACAGAGGGGCTCAGCTGGGCAGAGGGGGCCCCGCGGGATACTCCATTCTGCCGCTGCAGCGGCAGCAGCCAGTTTTTTTTTTTTGTTAATTTAAAAAAAGCAGAATGTTCTTTGCGCGGGGCCCCCTGAAACGCAGGGCCCTGTGCAAAAAACATTCTTGCTCAATGGACGGGCCGGCCCTGATGATATGACGTTCCAGGCTTAGCATACACAAAGGAGATGCAGTTTATGACCCAAACTGTCAGGATACATTTGGAAACAACTACACCCAGCCTATTGAAGTCAAAAGACACAAAGAGCTGGATAGAATGGCAATGGTCTTTCGTCCTCTCCAAGTAGAAAGCCAAGGCTCGTTTACAATCCAACATGTGAAGTGTAGCCTCAGCCCTGATGGCGTGAGGGCTGAGAAAAAGGTGGGTAACACTACCATCTGGTTAAGGTATAAAGATGACACCACCTTAGAAAGGAACAGAGGATGAATTGTAGAATGACTCTGTTCTGGTGGAATCTGGTGTAGGGTGGATGCACAACCAGAACTGTAGTTCACTGACCCAGCGAGCAGAGGTGACTGCCAGCAAAAACACATCACATTTCAAGAGAGGAACTTGAGTGGGCAAGAATGCATTGGTTCGAAGGGGGCAGAAAGGAGCTGCCCAGCACCACACTGAGGTCCCATGCCACTGGCAGGGGCTTGACCAGTGGCCATGAGAGCAGTAGGCCTCTCATGAACCAGCTCACAAGGGGGTGCGCAGAAATGGGTTTACCATTCAAACTGTGATGGTATGCTGCCACCGCCCTTAAATGAACTCAGAGTTTGACATGAGACCCGAGATGGCATAGAATTTCTATCTGGTGCACTGATAAGGTGTTGGACACCTTCTCTTGCCTCTATGGTGCAAGAGAAGGGGTCCAGCACGTTATCAGTGCACCAGATAGAACATTTGTGCCACCTGAAAGCATAGGAATGGCGTGTGGAGTCTTTCCGAGAAACAAGAACATTTTCCATGTCCACGGGAAGATGAAGCTCGGCGAGGACTACCATCTCAACATCCACACTGTCAGAGCCAGGGAGCAGATGTTGGAATGAAGCAAGGTCCTGTCGTCCTCCAACACGAGGTCCAGGGCACAGCCCAGCCAGAGAAGCGGTCGCTATGTGTCAGAGCTGGAGCAGAAGGGGAAACTATGGCTGCCTGGGCCAGTGGAGCAGGAGTATCATCTAGCCCCTGTTGGCTTGGAGCTTGAACAGGGTCTTGGCTATGAGCAGAATCAGGGGATATACGTAAAGCAGGTCCACGTTCCAGTCCAGAAGAAAGGCATCAGAGGCTATCTGATGGGTGCACAGAGTCCTGGAGCAAAACTGTGGCACCTGAGCATTTAAGGGGATGCAAAGAGATCATTGCATGGCATTCCGCACATCTGAAAGAGGCGATTTGCTACATCTTTGTTGAGTATCCACTCGTATGGCTGAAGGACACTGTTGAGATGGTCTGCCAGGACATTGAGCTCGGCTGGCAGGTACAACACTCGGAGGACCACCCCATGGGCGATGGCGAATTTCCAGAGGCACACGACCCCCCAACACAGGAGGTATGAGCCTGTGCTGCCCTATTTGTTGATGGAGAACACTGCCACTTGATTGTCCATCTGAAGGAGGACTATTTGATTGGCCAATTGTATCTGAATGCTCGAAGGGCATTTGCAATGGCCCGAAGTTCCAGAAAGTTGATCTGGTGCAGGCTCCCTTGCTCTGTCCCGAGGCCTTGGGTAAACAGCCCATTCAGATGGGCTCCCCAGCCCAGCTTGGAGGCATCTGTTGTCAGTCTGGAGATGCGGCGAGGACTGAATGGTCCCTCAGTAGGGTCTGAGGTTGGAGCCATCGGGAAAGAGAACTTATGAGAGGTACAATGACCACTATCTTGTCCTTGAGGCAGCGCATGGCCTGACACCATTGGATGCATAGGGTCCATTGTGCTTGGTGCATTTGGAGACGAGCCAACAGTGTGACCAGAACCATAAGAACATAAGATATGCCATACTGGGTCAGACCAAGGTCCATCAAGGCCAGTATCCTGTTTCCAACAGTGGCCAATCTAGGTAATACATACCTAGCAGTATCCCCAAGAGACACAGGTTCCACAATGCTTGTATTGGGCCAAGCATTGATATCCTGGGTCCCTTTTTAATAATGGTTTATGGACCTTTCCTCCAGGAACTTGTCCAAACCTTTTTTAAACCCAGCTACACTAACAGCTCTTACTACATCCTCCGGTAACAAATTCCAGAGTTTGATTACACGTTGAGTGAAAAAATATTTTCTCTTATTTGTCTTAAATAGTTTACCCTGTAGCTTCATTACATGTCCCCTAGTCTTTCTATATTCTGATAGCGTAAACAATCGATCTACGTTTACCCGTTCCACTCCATTCATTAATTTATAGACCTCTGTCATATCTCCCCTCAGCCGTCTCTTTTCCAGGTTGAAGAGCCCTAACCTTTGTAGCCTCTCTTCATAGGAGTAGCCTTCCATCCCCTTTATCATTTTGGTGGCTCTTCTCTGTACCTTTTCTAATAATGCTATATCCTTTTCAAGATACGGCGACCAGAATTGCACACAATATTCAAGGTGTAGTCGTACCATGGAACGATACAGAGGCATTATAATATCCTTTGTTTTATTTTCCATTCCTTTCCTTATGATACCTAGCATTCTATTTGCTTTCTTGGCCGCCGCTGCATACTGAGCGGAGGGTTTTAACATGTTATCCATGACTCCTCCTAACTCTTTTTCCTGGGTGTTGGTTCCCAATGTGGAACCTTGCATCGTGTAACCATAGTGTGGGTTGTTCTTTCCTAGGTGCATAACTTTGCACTTGTCCACATTAAATTTCATCTGCCATTTGGATGCCCAGTCTTCCAATTTATCCAGATCTTCCTGCAGTTTTCCACAGTCCTCTTGGGTTTTAACAACTTTAAACAGTTTTGTGTCATCTGCAAATTTGATAACCTCACTAGTTATTCCCTTTTCCAGGTCATTTATGAATATGTCAAAAAGTTGCGGACCCAGTACAGATCCCTGGGGTACTCCACTATTCACCTTTTTCCATTGGGAAAATTGTCCATTTAGCCCTACCCTCTGCTTTCTATCTTTTAACCAGTTCCCGATCCACAATAGTACACTGCCTCCTATCCCATGACTTTTTAGTTTTGCCAAAAGTCTCTGATGAGGGACCTTGTCAAAGGCTTTCTGAAAGTCCAGATACACTATATCAACCGACTCACCTTTGTCTACCTGTTTATTCACACCTTCAAAAAAACATATCAGATTAGTAAGACAAGATCTTCCTTGTCTAAAGCCGTGTTGGCTGTCTCCCATTAGGCCATGACTATCTACATGCTGTGTAATTTTGTTCTTTATGATGGTTTCTACCATTTTTCCTGGTACTGACGTCAGGCTCACCGGTCTGTAATTTCCCGGATCACCCCTGGAACCCTTTTTAAAAATTGGCGTTACATTGGCGACCCTCCAATCTTCAGGTATTACAGATGAGGGTATGGTGGTACCCCCTCAATAGACCTGTTCACCACTCAACAAAATGCCCAAGTGGACCAGTTCTGCTCCAGAATCTCCTTGCACAGCTGGCTATAACCCAGATGCTTTCCCCCTCCACTGGGAGAAGAGTCTGCTGTACGCATGTCCTCCTATACCTCTCATAGCAGAGACTCTGCTGAAACTCCAAACAGAGGAGTACAATGAATACTCATCATGGCATATTGGCCCAGACAGCCCTGGTTTCCCCTTCTGCTTCAACTCTCTGAGGGGGAACCTCTATGGCTGGGCTCTGCCCTGGACCTTATATCACAGGAAGGAGGGAGAATGCTACACCTCAGCATCCGGTACTTGGTCCTAACTGTGTGGTTGTTGAGAGGCTAATCCTCTCTGAGCTTAACCTGCCTGACAGAATTACAGATATTCTGTTGGCTTCTAGGAGGGCCTCAACGAGATCGTGTGCATTCAAATGGAAGAGATTTGCGATATGGTGCACAGAACTGGTATTGGATCCTTTTACTTGCTCCACTGAGAGACCGAGTACCTCCTTACACCTCTTGAAGTCAGGTCTCAAGTCCAACTCTGTCAGGGTGCACCTCAGCGCAACTGAAGCATACCATCACAGAACAGAAGGAAAGTCCATCTCGACTCAGCCATGCATGCGGGGTTTGCTTCTATTGACACCTCCTTTCACACCCCCAGTGGTGGCTTCGGATCGCTATTTGGTTCTGGCTCAGCTTATGTTGGCTCCCTTTGATCTGCTCGATTGCTGCCCTGTGAAGTTCTTGACCTTGGAAGGTCTTGTTTCTGATGGTGGTTTGATTTTGCCATGGCTGTTTTTCTGACCAATATGTCTCCAAAAACTGGCCAACAGGTTTAAAAGTGTTCCTGGTGTTCATGGATACACACAGTTGGTGCCTTCAGGGCCTGGGAACCGATCATCAGCCCTCTTGCTTTAATTTGTGTTTGCAGATGACAAAAAGGGCCTAAGGGTTGACAGAAACAGTGCAAATCATTTTTTGGCACTCAAAATCTGATCCATTGGCATCAATGACACCGGTCTCAGTGGCAATGATGGCTGCATCCCATGCTGGCAATGCATCAATATCAAGGCGTTTTGAAGCCTGCTTAGAGATGAGCACCCATAGTGCCCCAGAGCATCGGCCATCGATCGATCTCCACCAAAGGATAAGGAAGGATTCAGCTTAATCTTAATCTGCGCCGTAGGGTGATCATGCCAAGCATTGAGTGAAGGCTTTGGTGCACTGGCATCAAAGCCTCTCGAGGCATGGTGTTGAGAATGATGAGGGTCCACGATAGCACTCCTTCAAGCTTCCCTGAAGAGAGGAGAGCTCATCCTCCAGGACATCTGAGAGGCAGCAATGGCGTACTGAAAGCCGAGACTAAGCTGCTGATAACATCTTACAGATTTCGGGTACATTGGTCAAGGTTAGTGAGGTCCCACAGCCTTCGGAGTGTGCAGCATGTAGAAATGCCTTCTGCAGGTTCTCGAGGAATGGATTGTGTCACTCTTGGCTATGCAGCAGGCCTGTGCCTTGATGTCAGCTGCATCAATATCGATGATTGTCCAACCGATCCTTGAGAGACACACCTTACCTGCAGGAGAGGCATAGACATCAGGGCATCAAAGGTCCCTGACACTAAAGTCTGCCCGACTGATATCACTCTCTAGCATTTCAGGGTCCGATGCACCCTTGAAATCCAGATGAGCATCGGTTCATCATCACTTCCAAAGGAGCTCCTGATCCCCAAGGGTCAGGAGAGAGATCTAGGCAGGCTCTGAAGTACTTTGACTTCCTCTCTGAATTGGATTCAGAAGGCTATGTAACCAATGTTGAGTTGGAGGACAGGTCTAGCTTCTATCAGACCCATCTCCTCATGAGTGGCACAAGTCCCCTCCTAAGGATATGACCTTCCAAGATTTTGTCAGGGATATGGCCACAGTCATACCATTTTTGTTGGAGACTGAGAATGAGCCCAGGGCAGAAGAGTTGGAGATCCTTCAGTACTCCTCTGCCCCTAAGGAAACGGTGACAGTGCTTGTACACCGCATCTTTCAGAGAGCGCAGATGAGAATGTGGCAGAACCCCTTCACTGTATCTCCAGATAGTAGAATGCTTGACTTCATATATAGAGTTTCGAAGGCTCTTGGGTTCGAGAAGTCCCAGCTTTTGCACCATTCCTTGTTAAGCTCCTATGAGCAGGGACTGTCTTTTATATGTCTGCCCTGAAAAAATCGAGTTTCAAGACTTGCTCCTCGCCGCCCCCTTGGAGGAAGGCTCAGATATTGGAGACTTTTGGGAGAAGATATTTCCAGAGTTCCATGCTTATGGCCTGCATGGCCTCTTACCCAACACTACATGGGCATGTTTCTGAAGAACATTGTGTGACCTCGCTGATCAGTCCCAGTATCTCCCTCTGGAGAAATTGGAACAGTATCATTCCCTAGTGGCTCATGGCAAGGACTGCTTGAAGTTCATGGTCTGGCTGACCTATGATATCTTCAAAACGGCATTGAGAGCTTCTGATATAAGTATTGGCACCCGGCGACTTGCCTGGCTCCAGTCCTCAGACTTGTAACAATCTGTGCAGGACAAGCTTGCTGCTGTGCCGTGCCATGCTGTGGAGAGAAGCTCTTTGGAGAACAATTTGAAGAGAAAGCTGACTATTGAAAAGCAGCATGTAACTCTTTGGAATCTCTCGAGGCACACGTTAGAGTCTGCCTCCTGTCAGAGGAGGTACCAAGGAGGGGGCAAGAAAAGACTTGTTACTCTTGTAGGCATAGGTACTTTCCTGGGTCCCAAACTTCACAACCAAAATAGGCTCCTTGATCACAACCATGACAGAAGAAGACTCTGAAGCCCCAGCCTGCATCTCAGCCAAAGCCTGGGGTGGGGTTTTGATTGATTGCTTCAGAGCACAACCACTCTGAATAGCCACATTGGACAACTCTCCTGTTGGGGGAAGACTCACGCTTTTTGCCCAAAAGTGGCTCCTCATAACCTCAGACACTTGGGTTCTGCAAATTGTCCAAAGCAGTTATAAATTGTATCTATTTGACCTACCTCCAAATTACCCACTGAGGGTGATTCACATCAACCATCTGCATCAGGAAGTGCTTCACAAAGAAATCACCGCCCTCTTGGAGCATTTTGTGAATGAGCTCATACCACCAGAGCAAAGAGGGTGAGGATTTTATTCCAGGTATTTCCTGATCCCCCAAGAAAATATGGGGATGCCATCATATCCTACCCACGTCAAGGAAAAGTTCAGAATGATTACTCTGGGCACCCTGCTTCTTTATCTTCAAAAAGGTGATTGGCTGTGCTCCCTGGATCTGAAGGATACGTACACCCACATACAGATACATCCCACTCGCAGGCAGTATCTCAGATTTGTTCTGGCGGGACAGCACTTCCAGTACCGGGTGTTGCCCTTTGGCCTAGTCTCTGCACCATGCATTTTTTTACAAAATATCTCGCAGTAGTAGCAGTTTACCTTCGGATGCTGGTAGTGTTTGTCTTCCCCTATTTGGATGATTGGCTGATCAAGAGTATCACTCCTGAAGGAGTTCGAGAATCAACACGGTTGACCAATTGGGTGCTGGAACTACTAGGGTTCGTCATAAATTACTTGAAATCCCATCTGCAATCTACCAACAATTGGAATTCATTGGAGCTTTGCTTGACACAACTCCCCAGATTGACAGCAATAGTGCAGGAGATTCAATTGAGTCAGCAGGTCATGGCTCACAAGATGTTAACTGTGGGCATATGGCCTCTATGGTACATGTAACACTATTGGCATATCTCCATATGAGACAGGCTCAGTGGACTCTCTGGACCCAAGTCACAGGTCAACTAGGGATCATCTGTATGTCACCAATCCACTTGTTCACCATTGCAATAGTGGTCTATCCATCAGAATTTGCTCAAAGGTCTTCCTTTCCAAATTGCTCTACCCCCCCAAAAGGTTTTGACAATGGGTTTCATACTCAAGGTGATTGGTCCTTCCAGGAAAATCTCCACCAGATCAACTTCTTGGAGTTAATAACAATAGCAAATGCTCTAAAGGCTTTCAGAGATCGACTGGCCAATCAAATTGTTCTCATTCAAACAGACAATCAGGTGGCAATGTTTTACATCAACAAGCATGGAGGAATGGGCTCATACCTCCTGTGTTGGGAAGCAGTTAGATTGTAGAAGTTTGCCATCGCACATGTGATTGACTTGAGAGCCACGTCCCTGACAGGTGAACAAAACACTCTGGCAGACAGAGTTGCATCGTCCAACTACACAAATAGATACTGGACAGGAAAATTGTGGCTTGCATCGTTCGGGAGTGGGGCACCCCCTCAATAAATCTCTTTGACTTCCTAAAATGCCCAAGTGGATCAGTTCTGTTCCAGGGCAAGATCACACAACAGACTAGCCTCTGATGCTTTCCTCCTGCATTGAGGGGGAAAGGTCTTTCATATGCATATCCTCCAATACTTCTCATTGCAAAGATCCTCCTGAAGCTCAAAACAGACAAAGATATGAATCTCATCGCTCCCTACTGGTCCTGACAGCCTTGATTTCCTCTCCTGCTACAGTTCTCCAGTCAGGAACCACTCCAGCTGGGCCAGGCACCTGACCTGATTTTGCAGGAGAACAGAATGATGTTGCACCCCAACATCAAGTCCTTGGCTCTAACGGTGTGGATGTTGATAGCTAATGTTATCTGAGCTCAACCTGGCTTGACTGATGTCCTTTTGGCGTCCAGAAGGGTCTCAACAAGGGAATCTTATTCATGCAAGCAGGGGAGGTTTGCTATCTGGTGTGAAGACCATGCCTATATCCCTTTGCCTATCCCACACAAAAGCTGCTAAAGTATGAGTGCTATCATCTGTATATCCTCTGGATGTTTAACAGCCCAAATGAGCATTTTCCCAATGCCTATTTGTGCATGAGGCAGGTCTAAACCTGGATGAGGTCACAGATGTCCCCAACATTTCTACAATTGAGTGGGGACATCTTGGTCTGCCGCCCCTGGCCTGGATGCACCTTTGCCACACCCCCTCTCTACTTGGACATTCCCGTACTGGGGATGTCTTTAGACAGCATTTGTAAAATGGCCCTGGAGGTTTATTCATGATTTGGATGTCTGCATGCATGTTTTCAGATGTTGAAATTGTGAATAAGGCTTCTCAAATGACCACCATAGTCTCCACTCTCCAACAAGTTTGCGTCACTATACTCCATCACCAGGACCATATCAAGCTAGAAATGTGCAACTATCGAATCTAGTGACCCCCTCTGCCCCAGCCACATGCAATAACTCACTCTTTGAGCTTCCTGGAAAGCCAATGTTGATATCAGCACCCCTTCCGTACTTGCACCCTCTGCGGCTGCACTGCTTGCACAGCCCTTGGTACAGTACAGCCCCTACCCATCACTACTTAAAACATAACTTTCTAGCAGACTCTCACTATAAAGGTGCCAATCCCGTCATCTTGGTTTAATAATTTTTTCAAGACTGAGTAGTTTCTGACTTGCTTTATTATGTGTGTGTGCACGCATGTTTGAAGAGATAAACAGGTATGTTAGCAGGACTGCCTTAGCTAATTTCCAGGTGCAAGTTTTACTGCTTGTTCAACCTGGATAAGAACTGTGTTTTCTTGCCAGTTAAGAGTGAGTTGTATAATAATTTGAGATACTGGCTTTGGCAACCTGCAAATTAAAAGGATGGGTTTTATGTAACAGGGCTACACAGTTTCACTAGTACAAGAAGATATGCATCTTCAAAGCTTAACGGTAAACTTTGTATTACTGTAGCAAATACTTAAATGCATGATAAAGAATCTCACACTTCTCTGTTAAAATGTGTCCTATGTGTGGACAAGATACTACTAAGCTGGAATATTGCATTTTTCTAAGATGCAGTAGATAACTTATTGTATAATTATCAGTAAAAAGAACAAACATATATCACCATAACTACTTTTCTTTCTTGTTTAAATTTGAATGTGAAGTAAGTATTTGAGTGATTTTCTGTCTTTACTTTTCTTACCACTGTACATCTTAGTGCAAGCACTACCCAAGTATATTAGATATATCAATGACAACTTATAAAGTGGTTATATGGTGCTGGTGAGGATATTTGTGTGTGTCTCCCTTTTCCTTTAAGTGTGATGATGATAGCAAGTTCCCAGCTTCCCAACAGAGCAGAAACTAGTAATATTTAAGAAGGCACGGCACATATACAAAAGATCCTGAGTGGTTGAGAGAGTGAGAGTGAAGCCAGATTTGATGATATTCTAGGTAGGGAAAATAGGCAAGCAAAACAGCTCTTGTGCCCTATTATTTGTCATCTTACAGATTTTGTGTCCAGGGCCAGTATTAGTGGGGGAAACAGGGCAGCTGCCCTGGGTTCAGCAGCTATAATGGGCCCTCAAGAGCACTTATTAACAGCTATTGCAGTTGCAGACACAGCCTCTTCCAGGGCCAACCCTACCACTAGAATGGCTCAATTTGGGAGGCAGTTCTATGCTGACACACAGAACAGCAGCAGGTTGAACTAAAAGACAGTGACTTGAGTGTGGTGTGGAGCCATAGAGCACATGCAGCTGCATTATGCCCCCTCCCCAGTAGGAGGTTTGCATTGGAAAGGGACAAGACATGGTAGGCCTTGCGTGTGTGCATGGGTTTTATGCTCTGCATTGCATTCAAGTTGCTGTCCTTCAGCAGCAGCTGGGGGCTTAGATGGAGATAGGATGTTAGTGTAAAGAAAGGGATAAGATAAGCCCTGACTGTCAGGTGAAGGGATGTAAGGGGAGATGCTGGACCTGGTGGTGGGAGGGGGAAGAGGAATTATTGTACCACCAAAGGAGGATAGGGGGAAGAGAAGAGTTTGGGGGGGGGGGCTCTTTAATTTCAGCATGTCTAATGCCATCCTTCCCTCACTTTGCAGCTTGCCCTGCTGTGAGGGCTTGTGTGCATCAGTGATGCTCAGAGCTTAGCTATCGGTAGCTTAACTACTGCCAGGGTCTCCCAAGATGGACAGGTCTCAGTTGAGGTGCCAGACTAGGACAAACCACCCATCTGGGCAGCAGCAGAATGGAACAGTGTTGGTGGCAAAAGATCGCATTTCTGTGGCAATGGCATTATCTCAACAGAAGAAAGGCCTGGCAATCTACATCCATATCTTGCCACGAAATCCTAATGGAAAATTGCAACAAAACAAATTGCAATATAGTGCTGGAAAATGAGACCCCCAGCTGAAGACTTTTCAGAGTAGAGCCAGCATTTATGATGTGGTTGGATCAAAGCACTCGGGATGTCCGACTGCTGATGTAGCTGCACATGAAATGAGAGCCAGAAGCTTGAAAGATGTCTTACATATTGGGACATGGAGTGTATGAAGCATGAACCAAGGGAACTTGGAGGTGATCAAGAATGAAATGGAACGTGTACAACTTGATCTGTTGGGTGTCAGTGAACTGATATAGACTCATGTTGAGCACTTTGTATCTGATTATCACATGGTATACTATGCTGGGAAATGAAAGACAAAGAAGAAATGGTGTTGCTTGTATAATTAAGAAGAAACTTGCAAGGACTGTAATGAAATACAGTGCAATCAATGAATGCTTAATTTCTATTTGTCTACGAGGAATACCCATCAACACAACTATTATTCAGGTATATGCCCCAACAACAGCTACAGAAGAGAAGTGGATCGGTTCTATGAATAAGTACAAGCTGAAATTAACAGAATATGCAGACAGGATATCCTGATAATCATGAGTGACCGGACTGCAAAAGTTGGCAACAAAGAAGGCAAAGGGATTGGAAAATATGGTCTTGGCAAAAGAAATGAAGCTGGAGAAAGGCTGTTAGAATTCTGCAAGACCAATGATCTATTAAATCTCAAACACCACCTTCTAGCAACACAAGTGGCGACTGTACACATGGACTGCACCCAAAGGATTGTACAAAAAGCAAATTGACTACATCTGTGGAAGGTCAATGATGGAAAAGCTCAATAAAGTCAATGACAAAATCTGGAGCTGACTCTGGTACTCATCACGAATTACTAGTAGGCAAACTTTTAAAAAGGAGATAGAGCAGCTTTTAAACTAGATAATAGGGGAGAGTCAACAGTCGCCCAAGAGCACATGGTTCGGAACAATACATCCTTGAAGGATACCACCAAAAGAATGAAGTTAGAGCATATCAGCAGAGAGGTTCCAATAAAGACAAAAGTAGCCTAAAAGCCCTTGAATACGGAGCAGACAGAGTTTAAAGATTCCAAATTACCCCTGCAAACCCATAGCCGGATTAATATGAATAAAATACAGTCTCTAAAATGCTTGTATGCAAATTATAGAAGTCTAAAAAATAAGATGGGAGTGTTAGAATATATAGCACTAAATGAGAAGTTAGATATGATTGATATCTCAGAGACATAGTGGAAGGAGGACAACCAATGGGACACTGTGATACCTGGGTACAAACTATATCATAATGATAGAGCTGATCAAATTGGTGGAGGGATTCGTTCTATGTTAGAGAGGGCATTGAGTCATACAGGATTAAAGTTTTGCAGGAAACAAAATTTGCTGTAGAATCTCTATGGATTTAAATTCCATTTAAAAAGGGGAAGGCGATGGCAGTGGGGGTTGTACTGTAGACCGCCTGGCCAGAATGAACAAATGGATGATGAAATACTCAAAGAAATCAGGGAAGCTAACAAAAGTTACAGCCCAGTAATAATAATGGGTTATGGTTATGGTAATTTTATTTGATAAACCGCCTTTCTGAAACAAGCAAGGCGGTGTACAATATACAAACTAAAGGAAAAGGCTCAGGGCCAGTGAAATGGAAGGGAAGTTTACAATGGTTTCATGAGAAAAGAGAGAAGAGGGAGACAGGACAGGACAAGGAGAGGATACACACAGGAAGGAGATAGAACTTAAGGCGGGTCACACAAGGGGGAGGGAAGGCCGAAGGCTGTGGAGAAAAGGTGAGTTTTCAGGTCTTTTTTGAAAGTGTTGTGATTGGACTCCAGACGAAGGGATGAGGGAAGGGAATTCCACAGGGCAGGTCCTATGAAAAAGAAAGCGGAAGATCGTGTAAATTGCAGATGGGCGAGGGAGGGTGAAGGAAGGGTGAGGCGATTGAGGTGGAAAGAACGGGGGGTGTGCCTGGGAGTGTGGAAAGAAATGAGGTCAGCTAGATATTGTGGAGTATTTGTATGGAGGATGTTATGCACAAGAGAAAGCAGCTTATACTGGGTGCGGAAGGAGACAGGTAACCAATGGAGGTGGAGGAGCAAAGGTGTTATGTGATCCCAGGGGGAGGAGTGAGTAAGAAGGCGAGCAGCGGTGTTTTGGATCCTCTGGAGACGGGTTAGCTGGGATTTGGAGAGGCCTATGAGAACTGAATTGGAGAAGTCCACCCGTGACATGAACAATGACAGCAGTAAGGTAGTGAGGGCCGATGGGGAGAGGAAGGGGCGTATTGCTCGGATTTGGCGGAGAAAGAAGAAGGAAGTCTTAGTAAGGTGAGAAACATGGGCTTGGAAGGAAAGGTCCGAATCGAAGTGCACTCCTAAATACCGAAAAGTGGAGACTAGGGGAACAGGGGTGCCGTAAAAAGAAGGTGCTAACGAAGGGGGTGGATTGCCATAAGAAAACCAAATTGCAATAGTTTTGGTGAGATTGAGATGGAGGCAGTTTTGTGTCAACCAGGTGGCTACCGTAGTGAGGCATGAATTTAGCGGGGAAAGATCTGGACAAGAGGGGGAGGTTTGATGAAGGAGGACTATATCGTCGGCATAGTAGAATGCTGATATTCCCGATTGCTGAATTAACAAAGCGAGGGGGGCCAGGAAAAGGTTAAAAAGCAAGGGTGCCAATACTGAACCTTGGGGGACACCACAGGTAAGTGGGAATGGGTCAGAAGAGTGGGTTGAAGGGGAGGAAGAGAGGACGGTGCAGGACCGGGAGGAGAGAAAGGAATGAAACCAGCGATAGACAACACTACAGAGACCCACTTCCCATAGGTGAAGAAGAAGAAGGGAGTGGTCCACTAAATCGAATGCAGCGGATAGATCAAGTGCTACTGCCACCGAGAGATCCCCGTGTTCATGGGCAACATGCAGTGCATTGGTGAAGGCGAGTAAGATAGTGATTTCAATTACCCCTTTATTGACTGGGTCAGTGTCACGGCAGGACATGCTAAGGGGAGATAAAGTTTCTAGATGAAATAAATGACTGCTTCTTGGAGCAGTTGGTTCATGAACTGACCAGAGGGGAAGCCATTTCGGACCTAGTCCTTAGTGGAACACCAGATCTGGTGCAAGAGAAAAGGGTGTTGGGGCCACTTGGCAATAGTGATCATAGCATGATCACATTTGAATTAATTAATGGAGGAGGGATGGTAAGGAAATCCACAGTACTACCTTTTAACTTTCGAAAGGGAGACTATGATAAAATGAGGAAAATAGTTAAGAAAAAACTAAAAGGAGCAGTGCAAATGTTAGACTTACATCAATCTTGAGTGTTGTTTAAAAATACTATCTTGGAAGCCCAGCCCAGCTGTATTCCATGCTTTAAGAAAAGTGGAAGGAAGTCCAAAAACTGCCAGCATGGTTTAAAGGTGAGGTCAGAGAGGCTGCTGTTGCCAAAAAAGCATCTTTCAGGAAATGGAAAAAAAGAGCCAAATGATGAAAACTGGAAACAGCACAAGCACTGGCAACTTAAATGAAAGGCATTAATAAGGCAGGCAAAGAGAGAATTTGAGAAAAAGCTTGCTGTGGAAGCAAAAAAGCGTAATAAAGATTTTTTTCAAGTACATTCGTAGCAAAAAGCCTGTGAGAGAGTCAGTTGGACCTTTAGATGATAGAGGGGTAAAAGGGGCACTAAGAGGGGACAAGGCTATATCAAAGAGACTGAATGAATTCTTTGCTTCGGTCTTTACTGAGGAAGATGTAGGGATGTTACCCATGACTGAAGTGGTATTTAAAGGTGATACTGCGGAAGAATTGAAAGAAATATTGATACATTAGGAAGATGTATTACAACTATTTGATAAACTGAAAAGTAGCAAATCACTTGGACCAGATGGTATACATCCAAGAGTGTTGAAAGAACTGAAAAATGAGATTGCAGACCTGCTATTAGTAATCTGTGAACTATCATTAAAATCACCTGTAATACCTTAAGATTGGAGGATGGCCAATGTAACTCCAATTACATTGGCCAGTAACAGGAAAAATGGTAAAAATCATCATAAAGAAGAAAATTACTGAACATGTAGATAGTCATAGCTTAATGGGAGACAGCCAACATGGCTTTAGACCAGGAAGATCTTGTCTTACTAATCTGTTATGGGGTTTTTTGAGGGTGTGAATAAACAGGTGGATAAAGGTGAGTCGGTTGATATAGTGTATCTGGACTTTCAGAAAGCCTTTGACAAGATCACTCATCAGAGACTTTTGGCAAAACTAAAAAGTCATGGATAGGAGGCAGTGTACTATTGTGGATCAGGAACTGGTTAAAAGAAACCACAGGGTAGGGCTAAATGGCCAATTTTCCCAATGGAGAAAGGTGAATAGTGTGGTACCCCTGGGATCTGTGCTGGGTCCGCTGCTTTTTAACATATTCATAAATGACATGGAAAAGGGAATAACGAGTGAGGTTCTCAAATTTGCAGATGACACAAAACTATTTGAAGTTGTTAAAACCCATGAGGATTGTGGAAAATTGCAAGAGGATCAGAAATTTAATGTGGACAAATGCAAAGTTATGCATCTAGGAAAGAACAACCCAAACTATGGTTATATGATGCAAGGTTCCACATTAGGACCCACCACCCAGGAAAAAGATTTAGGCGTCATTCTGGATAACATGTTAAAACCCTCCGCTCAGTGTTCAGCGGTGGCCAAGAGAGCAAATCGAATGTTAGGTATCATAAGGAAAGGAATGGAAAATAAACCAAAGGATAATATAATGCCTCTACCGTTCCATGGTGCGACCTTGAATATTGTGTGCAACTCTGGTCACCGTTTCTTAAAAAGGATATAGCGTTATTAGAAAAGGTACAGAGAAGAGCCACCAAAATGGTTAAGTGGTTAGAAGGATACCCCTATGAAGAGAGGCTAAAAAGAATGGGGCTGTTCAACCTGGAAAAGAGACTGCTGAGGAGAGGAAGATATGATAGAGGTCTATAAGTTAAAGAATGGAATGGAACGGGTAAACGTAGATCAATTGTTTATGTCATCAGATTATAGAAAGACACGGGGGACTGCAATGAAGCTACAGGTTAACCTATTTAAGACTAATAAGAGAAAAAAAATTTCACTTAACGTGTAATCAATAAGTTTATCATTGATGGAGAAGAAATTGAAATAGTTGACAGTTTTAACTTACTTGGATCAACAATCAATAAAGACAGGACTAGCAGTCAAGAAATCTGACAATGTATTGCTCTTGGTAGAATGGCTATGAAGAACCTAGACAAAATCCTCAAGAGCAGAGATGTCTCTCTCCATACAAGATTCAACTTGTCCAGGCCATAGTATTTTCAATAACATCAAATGGATGCAAAACATGGACAGTGAAAAAATAGACAGGAAGAAAATTGATGCCTTTGAATTAATGTGCTGGCAATGAATACTGTGTATATCATTGACTGCCTGAAGAACAAACCAGTCATTACTAGATGAGATCAAACCTAAGCTTTCCTTAGAAGCTCAGATGACAAGACTTTTACTTTCATACTTTGGACACATCATGTGAAGAGAGAGATCATTGGAGAAAGACATAATGTTTAGGAAGGTAGAAGGTCACCATTAAAGAGGAAGGCCGGCAATGAGATGGATTGATACAATGACAGCAGCTATGGCTACCACTCTATCAATAATGAGTCACTTGGCTGAAGACCGAACAAAGTTTAGGTCAACTATCCAGAGGGTCGCCAGGAGTCGACACCGACTCAACAGTACTTAGCAACAAAAAGGGAGGACAAGTCCATAGCGGTTAGACTGAATAAATTCTTTGCATCAGTCTTTACTGAAGAAGATATATAGAAGCTACAGATGCCAGAAATGATATTTAAAGGTGATGTATCAAAGGAATTGAAACAAATCTCTCTAAACTGCTGCAATAGCTTTTTGGCTTTTGTGCAGTATATTAAATAATTTAAATAATTAAGATGTAATACAGCAAACTAAAGAGTAGCAGATCACCTGGACCAGATAATATCACATCCCAGGGTGCTGAAAGAAATTTAAAAAATGAAATTGCAGATCTACAATCATTACAATCATTGCTAGTATCAAAAGATTGGAGAGTGGCCAATGTAATGCAGATTTTTAAAAAGGGTCTCGGGGTGATCCAAGATAACTACAGACCAGTGAGCCTGACCTCGGGGCTGGGCAAAATGGTAGAAACATTTATAAAGAACAAAATTACTGAACATGTAGAAAATCATGGTTTAATGGCAGAAAACCAACATGGATTTAGCCAAGGAAAGTCTTGTCTTATTAATATGCTATATTTTTTTTGAAGGTGTGAATAAACACATAGATAAAGTTGAGCTTGTTAATATAATGAGAGACTCTTGAGGAAATCTGTCATGGGATAGGTGGAGAACCCCAGGGATCAGTGCTGGTCCCGCTGCTTTTTAACACATTTATAAATGACCTGTAAATGGGAATGAGTGAGGTGATCAAATTTGCAGATGAGACAAAATTATTCAAAGTTGTTAAAACACAAGAGTACCTTGAAAAATTGAGAGAGTGGGCATCCAAATGGCAGATTAAACTTAATATGAACAAATGGAAAGTTATGCAATTAGAGAAGAACAACCCAAATTATTCTTAAATGATGCAGGGTTCCACATTAGAAATCACCACCCAGGAAAAGGATGTAAGCATCATCATGGATAATACCTTGAAACCCTCTGCTCAGTATGCAGCAGCGACCAAGAAAGTAAACAGAATACTAGGAATCATAAGGAAAGGAATGAAGAATAAAACAAAAAATAATAATATGCCTCTGTATCACTCCATGGTGCGACTACCTTGAAATGTGTGAAGTTCTGGGTGTGCCATATCTGAAAAAGGATATAGCAGAATTAGAAAAAATACAAAGAAGAGTAACCAAAATGATAAAGGGAAAAAGGCCTAAACGATTATGACTCTTCAGCTTGAAATAGAAACTACTGAGAGGAGATATGATAGATATTTATAAAATAATCAGTGGCATGGAATGGTTAAACATAGATCGGTTCTTTACGCCTTCAAAAAGTAGAAAGACTTGCCCAAGGCCACAAGGAGAGTCAGTGGGATTTGAACCCTGGTCTTTCTATTTACAGGCTGCTGCTGTAACCACTAGGCGGCTACTCCACTGCATTGTGCAAAAGAGAGCTTCCTTCTGGAGTTCATAATACATAACATGTATGGATAATTTGTGTGCCCAGTGTGTGTGTTTTTCTCGCTTCAAGACCCGTTCAAACCAATGCTTACATACACTGAAAGTTGTAAATTATTTCAGCATTGCTTCCCTTTTTATCATCTGCTCCTTTGTTATGAAGAGATACTTCTTCTGGTCCCATCGCCCTCCCATGCAGGTGTAATTATCTTCCACCAGCTTCCTTACCACAGATGTGAAAAGACCTTCAGCATTAAGCACAGAGCATACAAATTGCAAAACACCAACTCCTCTCCCCCCCCCCCCCCGAGTTTCTCCTCCACCAAGAGGAAGTGATCCTTCTCACCCTTATACAGGTTATCAGTCACACTTTTATGTACCAGCAAACCAAATCCTATTTTTCTGGAAATCCGAGGAAGCCCAGAAAACTTCCCTGACCCAGAACCTTTTAAAAATGTTATATTTATGCAAGTTCATAATAGAATACACAAGGAAGAATACTTGGTGCAGAAAAAACAATCTAATCCACAAGAAACCATAATAAGAACATAAGATATGCATACTGGGTCAGACCAAGGTCCATCAAGCCCAGTATCCTGTTTCCAACAGTGGCCAATCTAGGTCATACGTACCTAGCAGTTTCCCCAAAAGACACAGGTTCTGCAATGCTTGTACTGGGTCAAGCATTGATATCCTGGGTCCCTTCTTAATAATTTATGGACCTTTCCTCCAGGAACTTGTCCAAACCTTTTTTAAACCCAACTACACTAACAGCCTTTACTACATCCTCCGGTAACAAATTCCAGAGTTTGATTACACGTTGAGTGAAAAAATATTTTCTTTTATTAATCTTAAATAGTTTACCCTGTAACTTCATTGCATGTCCCCTAGTCTTTCTATATTCTGATAACGTAAACAGTCGATCTACGTTTACCCGTTCCACTCCGTTCATTAATTTATAGACTTCTATCATATCTCCCCTCAGCCATCTCTTTTCCAGGTTAAAGAGCCCTAACCTTTTTAGCCTTTCTTCATAGGAGTATCCTTCCATCCCCTTTACCATTTTGGTGGCTCTTCTCTGAACCTTTTCTAATAACTCTATATCCTTTTTAAGATACGGCAACCAGAATTGCACACAATATTCAAGGTGCGGTCTCACCATGGAACGATATAGAGGCATTATAATATCTTTTGTTTAATTTTCCATTCCTTTCCTTATGATACCTAGCATTCTATTTGCTCTCTTGGCTGCCCCTGCACACTGGGCCGAGGGTTTTAACATGTTATCCACAATGACGCCTAAATCTTTTTCCTGGGTGGTGGTTCCTAATGTGGAACCTTGCATTGTGTAACCATAGTTTGGGTTGTTCTTCCTTAGGTGCATAACTTTGCACTTGTCCACATTAAATTTCATCTGCCATTTTGATGCCCAGTCTTCTAATTTATCAAGATCCTCTTGCAATTTTCCACAATCCTCTTGGGTTTTAACAACTTTAAATAGTTTTGTATCATCTGCAAATTTGATAACCTCACTTGTTGTTCCACTTTCCAGGTCATTTATGAATATGTCAAAAAGCAGCGAACCCAGCACAGATCCCTGGGATACACCACTATTCACCTTTCTCCATTGGGAAAATTGGCCATTTAGCCCAACCCTCTGCTTTCTATCTTTCAACAAGTTCTTGATCCACAGTAGTACACTGTCTCCTATCTCATGACTCTTTAGTTTTGCCAAAAGTCTCTGATAAGGGACCTTGTCAAAGGCTTTCTGAAAGTCCAGATACACTATATCAACCGACTCACCTTTGTCCACCTGTTTATTCACACTTTCAAAAAAACACAACAGATTAGTAAGACAAGATCTTCCTTGTCTAAAGCTATGTTGGCTGTCTCCCATTAGGCCATGACTATCTACATGCTGAGTAATTTTATTGTTTATGATGGTTTCTACCATTTTTCCCAGTACTGATGTGAGGCTCACCGGTCTGTAGTTTCCCGGATCACCCCTGGAACCCTTTTTAAAAATTGGTGTTACATTGGCGATCCTCCAATCTTCAGGTATTAGAAATGATTTTAATATTACTAATAGCAGGTCTGCAATCTCATATTTCAGTTCTTTCAACACCTTTGGATGTATACCATCCGGCCCAGGTGATTTGCTACTCTTCAGTTTATCTAATAGTTGTAATACATCTTCTCGATGTATCGATATTTCCTTCAATTCTTCCACACCTTTAAATACCACTTCAGTCATGGGTAACATCCCTACATCTTCCTCAGTAAAGACCGAAGTAAAGAATTCATTCAGTCTCTCCGCTATCGCCTTGTCGCCTCTTAGTGCCCCTTTAACTCCTCTATCATCTAATGGACCAACTGACTCTCTCACAGGTTTTTTGCTACGAATGTACTTGAAAAAATCTTTATTTCGCGTTTTTGCTTCCACAGCAAGCTTCTTCTCAAATTCTCCCTTTGCCTGCTTTATCAATGCCTTGCATTTGACTTGCCAGTGCTTGTGCTTTTTCCAGGTTTCGTCATTTGGCTCTTTTTTCCATTTCCTGAAAGATGCTTTTTTGCCAACAGCCTCTCTGACCTCACCTTTAAACCATGCTGGCAGTTTTTTGGACTTCCTTCCACTTTTCTTAAAGCGTGGAATACAGCTGGTCTGGGCTGCCAAGATAGTATTTTTCAACAACACCCAAGCTTGATGTAAGTCTTTAACCTTTGCAACTGCTCCTTTTAGTTTTTTCTTAACTATTTTCCTCATTTTGTCATAGTCTCCCTTTCGAAAGTTAAAAGGTAGTACTGTGGATTTCCGTACTATCCCTCCTCCACTAATTAAATCAAAGGCGATCATGCTATGATCACTATTGCCAAGTGGCCCCAATATCCTTATCTCTTGCAGTAGATCTGGTGTTCCACTAAGGACTAGGTCTAATATGGCTTCCCCTCTGGTCGTTTCATGAACCTTCTGCTCCAAGAAGCAGTCATTTATGTCATCTAGGAACTTTATCTCCCTAGCATGTCCTGCCGTGACACTGACCCAGTCGATACCGGGGTAATTGAAATCACCTATTATTATTACTGCGCTGTAACTTTTGTTAGCTTCCTTGATTTCTTTGAGCATTTCATCATCCATTTGTTCATTCTGGCCCGGTGGTCGATAGTACACCCCCACTGCCATTGCCTTCCCCTTTTTACATGGAATTTAAATCCATAGAGATTCTACAGCAAATTTTGTTTCCTGCAAAACTTTAATCCTTTCTGACTCAATGCCCTCTCTAACATAGAGTGCAACCCCTCCACCAATTTGATCAGCTTTATCATTACGATATAGTTTGTACCCAGGTATCACAGTGTCCCACTGGTTGTCCTCCTTCCACCATGTGTCTGATATTCCAATCATATCTAACCTCTCTTTTAGTGCTATATATTCTAACTCTTCCATCTTATTTTTTAGAGTTCTAGCATTTGCATACAAGTATTTTAGAGGCTGTATTTTATTCATATTAATTTGGCTATTGGTAGACATGGGTAATTTGGGATCTTTAAGCTCTGTCTGCTCCATACTCGAGGGCATGTGGGCTACATTACTCTTTTTTTTGGAACCTCTCTGCTTTTGGTAGTATCCTTCAAGGATACATTCTTCCAAACCATCTGCTCTTTGGCGACTGTCGGCTTTCCCCTATTATCTAGTTTAAAAGCCGCTCTATCTCCTTTTTAAAGGTTAATGCCAGCAGCCTGGTTCCATCCCAGTTAAGGTGAAGCCCATCCCTTCGGAAGAGCCCCTCCTTTCCCCAGAATTTTCCCCAGTTCCTAACAAATCCAAACCCCTCATCTCTGCACCTTTGTCTCATCCACGCATTGAGACTCCGGAGCTCTGCCTGCCTTTTGGGTCCTGCACGTGGAACGGGAAGCATTTCGGGGAACGCTACCCTGGAAGTTCTGGATTTCAACTTCCTACCTAAAAGCCTAAATTTAGCCTCCAGAACCTCCCTACCACATTTTCCTATGTCATTGGTACCGACATGTACCAAGACAGCAGACTCCTCCCCAGCACTATCTAAGACTTTATCTAGGTGGCATGTGAGGTCCGCTACCTTTGCACCAGGCAGGCATGTTACCAGGCGATCCTCACGTCCACCAGCCACCCAGCTATCTACATGCCTAATGATCGAATCACCAACTATAACGGCTGTCCTAACCCTTCCCTCATGGGCACATGGCCCTGGAGAAACTTCCTCGGTGTGACAGGTCCTAGTTACAGGATCACTTCCTGCCACACCAGGGTGATGCTCTCCTGTCACGTGACCTCTCTCCTCCATGGCAATAGGGATGCTGCCAGACTGGAGGTGGGACTTCAGGACTATATCCCTGTAGGTCTCGTCTATGTACCTCTCTGTCTGTCTTATGTTTTCCAAGTCTGCTACTCTAGCCTCTAGAGAACGGACTCGTTCCCTGAGAGCAAAGAGCTCCTTGCACCTAGTGCACACGTAAGACCTCTCACCAACTGGGAGAAAATCATACATGTGACACTCAATGCAAAAGACTGGAAAGCCCCCATCTCGCTGCTGGACTGCTGTCTGCATCTTAGTTTTAAGTTTGTGTTTAGATCTTTAAGTTCTTTACTTACTAAGGGTTGCCAATAAAACTGTACCTAATACGTTTAATATACCTTGTTCACCTGAAGCTTAATTAATCTCAGGTCCTTAGTGTATGACTGATTTGGGTAACGAGCTTCACCTGAGAGCACCTCCTGTCTTTTAAAATGTGTAAGTACCTATAAAGCTACGATTATTCCAGGGGTGGCTGGGTGTGGGGAGGGAGGGAGGGAGGGAAATAACACTTATTAAAAGAGGGCTGCTACACAGTACCCTGTCCTGTGCTGCTAAGGTAAGCTATATTCTTATTTGATTTAAATTATAGCTCTTTGCTGCTGCTAGGCTCTAACTTATTATGAAATTTAAACTACAAGCTCTCTGCTGGGTTCTAAATTTAACCAGAAAGCTCTCTTCTGTGTTTTAAATTTAAACTAAAAGTACTTTGCTGATGCTAGGCCCTGAATGACTATTAAATTTAAACTACAAGCTCTCTGCTGGGTATGAAATTTAACCAGAAAGCTCTCTTCTGTGTTTTAAATGTAAGCTTAAACTGCTGCTTCTAGGCCCTGACTGATTTAACAAAAGATAGTGGGTTCATAGATTAATTAGCTTTAATAAAAAGAATTCCTTTCAGAAAATTCCCAGAAGTATATGCTCACAATTGCAGATCTCTCTCCAGAAGTAACAGTCCCCTTTTCTAGTCTTTCAAGACTGAGGATCACAGAGCTCTGGTTGAGCTATTTATGCCTGTGCTGCTGAGGTAAGCTGTGACCAACTTCCTGGATGATTAACAGTCCTTGCTTGGATAGAAGGAGTCTTTCAAAATGGCCTTTTGATCTGCCACCTGGTGTTTACACCTATTGAAAAAGTTTCACAGGTCTCTTGCCCCCTAGGTAGAAGGCCTCTTTGTAAAGGTCTCTAGAAGACTATTTGCTGCTCAAAGAGTACTGACCCTGTTTTGCCTTTTGTGCTAATCTATATTCTTATTTGATTTAAATTATAGCTCTTTGCTGCTTCTAGGCTCTAACTTATTATGAAATTTAAACTACAAGCTCTCTGCTGGGTTCTAAATTTAACCAGAAAGCTCTCTTCTGTGTTTTAAATTTAAACTAAAAGTACTTTGCTGATGCTAGGCCCTGAGTGACTATTTAAATTTAAACTACAAGCTCTCTGCTGGGTATGAAATTTAACCAGAAAGCTCTCTTCTGTGTTTTAAATGTAAACTTAAACTGCTGCTACTAGGCCCTGACTGATTTAACAAAAAATAGTGGGTTCACAGATTAATTAGCTTTAATAAAAAGAATTCCTTTCAGAAAATTCCCAGAAGTATATACTCACAATTGCAGATCTCTCTCCAGAAGTAACAGTCCCCTTTTCTAGTCTTTCAATAATGAAGATAACCCCTACAAGTTCACTATAAGAGGAGAAGCTGCAACACAAATCAGATGAAATCTTTAACAATTAAGTAATAGATATAGACTTAGCCATTGGTATCTAATAGAGTTGCAAAACTATTGTCCATTGCTGACATATGTGGGCTAGAAACCCCTGGACGTCCGGGCATGACATTTCAGGAAACTTATTACTAAGAAATATTGTAAGCTCTTTTGGTTCTAAACATATATTGTTCACCTCCTTCATTTTAATCAAACATTTACACGGAAATCTGAGATGAAATAAACCGCCTAGCAGAATAACCTTGGGTCTTAATAAAGAGTTTTTTCTGCTTTTGAGTGGTTTCTGAAATGTCAGGGAACGTTCTAATACAACAGTTCAAAAAGGTAATTTTTAGGGCTGGTTCAGTTGTAAGGGGGTAGTTTTTTTTTTTTCCAAACTTTATTTTATTCATTACAAATAAATATACAAAAGCCAACAACATACCATCGCCGGGGGGTGTACTCTTATCCCTACCCGGCGAGAACCATCTTGCAATGAATACAATGTTTTCCATATTTTCCCCTCCCCCTCCCCCCCGCCACCCTCCCCTCCCCCCCTACACACCCTTTCGCACAAGGTCACCCCACCTCTGACACTCCACCTCCTATAAACCAGTGTGGAGGAGTTCGTTCCGACACCTGGCCCCTAAAGTATCGATATAGACCCCCCATATCTGCATGAAAGTGGTCCATCGTTTGACACTGCACCTTGCATGCCACCGTTCCATCAACATTACCTGGTGGAAGCAATTGCGCCACTCCACAAACGTAGGGACCTGTTGCTCCCGCCAACGGCGCAGGATCGGGCCCTTCCCCACCAGACAAGCCTTCCGCAGTAACAACCTATCTGCACGCCGAGCCGGGCAGGGGGGGTCCAGTCTGTCCAAAACCACAAAGGTACCCGTCCATCGCACCCGCATCTGCAACAGTGTACTAATATAGGCGCGTATCCGGGCCCAGTACAGCTGAAGACGAGGACAGGCCCACCACATATGTAATAGATTGGCTAAGGGTGCGGAACAGCGAGGGCAGCTACCATCATCCGTCAGACAACTACGCAAGGCGCGGCGGGGCGAGAAATAGGCTCTCGTGAGACATTTAAATTGTACCTCTCTCCACTTCGCCCCCACTGCCAGGGCCGCTATCCTGCATAATGCTGTACGAACTGTGCCCGGGGGTACTTCCTTCCCCAGCTCCACCCCCCAGGCTGCCTCTACCCCCTGATAATCCACCGGGGTACGCAGACCATCCAGGCGTGCCCTCAAGCCCGCTATCGTAGGAGGAGTGTCCTCCCCCAGTGCAAAGAGCCCCAGCAGCTGCTCAGAGCGCTCCGACGTCAGCGCTTCTCGAGGTAAAGAAGAAACGTAATGAGAGACCTGCAAGTACTCAAATGTATGCCTAACCGTCAAGTCATATTCCTGACCAAGGGCCTGAAAAGATTTACAGCGGCCACTGAGATCAACCAAATGCCCTATTAGGTATATGCCCCGCCGTCTCCAGTCCCGAAACCCCCGCGTCTCAGAGCCAGGGGTAAACTGGACATTGCCCTGTAGAGGCAGCCAGCTAGATGCCGTCCAAGGTTTCTCCCAGCGAGCATTAAGGTAGCGCCAGGTCCGCAAAGCTGAACCAACTAAGACGCTCTTCACCAGGCGGCCGGGCAGATCCTTGGACCGGGTATGTAAAGCCCCTAACAGTGAAAGGGGCGCTACCAGCGCCTCTTCAATAAGTAGAGGCGTATATATGGCCGTCTGCCCTAACCAATCGCTCAGATGCCGTGCCTGACAGGCCAAGGCGTAAATCCCCAAATCTGGGAGTCCCATCCCCCCTTCCCGCCATTTCCCCACCAGCCGTATCAGGGGGATACGTGCCCTCGCCCCTCGCCACAAAAAGTTTCGAATCAGCCGCTCGACCTGCCTCAGATCCTTCCGATATAACCACACCGGCAGGGTTTGTAACCAGTACAGCAGCCTCGGTAAAATCACCATCTTTACCGCCGCCACCCGTCCGGACAGAGAAAGTGGCAATGGCCCCCAGGCCATGAACTGGGACTGTAGCCGGTGTACCATCCAATCTAAGTTACGCCTATAAAGGTCCCGTGGGTGGCTAGTCAGGCGGATACCCAAATAGGTAAAATAGGAGTCCGCCCATTTCAAAGGAAACTGACCCGACCACTTCCTCCGCAAGGATCCCAGAACATCAAGAGCCTCCGACTTCTCCCCATTGATCTTCAGACCTGAAAAAAGGCCATAAGTCCGAAATTCCGCCAACAACTGCGGCAGGGACTCCTCAGGGGACACCAGATGCACCAGAAGGTCGTCCGCAAAAGCCGATAGTGTAAATGTTTGAGTTCCGATCCGCACCCCTTGTATCCCAGGCGAGGCCTCCACTGCTCGAATTAGCGGGTCTAGGGACAATACAAATAGCAAAGGTGAAAGGGGGCAACCTTGCCTCGTCCCTCTTTCCAAGGAAAAAGTCTCCGACAGCACCCCATTGCAAAGTATTCCCGCCGTCGGATTGGCGTATAGGCTGTCTATCATCGCACAGAACGAAGGCCCGAGGCCATACCTAGGTAACAACATGCGCAGGTAACTCCAATTAACCCGGTCAAAGGCCTTCTCCGCATCGAAACTCACCAATAAAGACGGTAGCTGTTGGTCATGAACCCACTCCAAAGAGGCTAGAATTTTCCGCATATTCCGTACTATGTACCTGCCCTTCACGAAACCGACCTGAGAGTTGTGAAGTAAAATATCCAAATACTCCGCCAGCCTGTTCGCCAACACCTTAGCAAAAATCTTAGCGTCAAAGTTCAATAGGGAAATCGGGCGGTAGGAAGCCGGGAGTTCTGGGTCCTTGCCCGGCTTGGGGATTAAGGTGATATAAGCCCGATTATGGCCCCATCGGAATCCACCCTGCTCCACCCGTCTCGCATATACCTCCACTAGAACCGGGCTCACATAGCCCTGGAGCAGTTTGTAAAATTCGGCCCCCAAGCCATCCGGTCCCGGAGATTTATAACAACTGGCCGTCCCAATCACCGCTCCCACCTCCTCCAACGTTACGGGACGCCCCAACCACGTGCTCTGTTCCTCTGTTAGCGATGGAAGGTGCAGCTTCCGGAGGTATTCCGAAGCTAACAAAGGAAGGTCCAGCTCCTTCGTATAAAGTGTTTTAAAAAAGTTCCTAAAGACCCGCGCTATCTCCGCAGGGCCACTCTGTAGCCTCCCCTGTTCGTCTCGTATGGCCGCCACAGTATTAGAGCCACGCTGCCCCCGCAGGCAGCGGGCCAACAACCGCCCAGGCTTATCCCCATGACATTGAAGTCTATGACGATAGTATAACATTGTCTTCTTAGCTCGTTGATGGAGCAGTTCGTCCAGACTCACCCGGGTTTCCCATAATTCCTTTTGCAGCCCCGTAAGGGGGTAGTTTTTGCAGATAGCGGCAGTTTTCAGGATAGCGGGCCAGTTGTAGAGGGAGGTGGTATTTTTTACCAAGAGGGGGAGGACATTTGTGAGGTGCTGAGACATCTTTAGGTTTTTGGGGGTGGAGCAGTTTTCTGGGGTGGGGCAATTTGCGAGATGGTGGGTAATTTTGGGGGCTGGCATAATTGGTGCAATTGCAGTTGTGGTCAACATTTTTGGTATCTTTGCATTTTAGGTATATTGTGTAGAATATCTTGATAAATAATTGGAAATATTCCACCTGTATGTCATCATATTTTAACAGCATGTTCAAAGGTATTCCAAAAAAAGATGTCTGTGCAAAGTAGATGTAATGTTTGAGAAAAAAAACAAAATATGACCTGTGCAATATTGATGGCACCCTGCACTAATATTTGGTTGCATAACCCTTGGCAGTGATGACATAGAAACATGATGGCAGAAAAACACCACATGGCTTATCTAGTCTGCCCTTCCATATCAACTATAATAGTCCCCTTTTTACCTTTAGAGATCCTCTCTGTGTTTGTCCTATGCTTTTTTGAATTCAGATACTGTCCTTGTGTCCACCATTTCCACTGGGAGACTATTCCATGCATCTACCACTCTTTCTGTAAATAAATATTTCTGCATATTACTCCTGAGTCTATCCCCTTTCACTCTCATCCTATGTCCCCTCATAGCAGAGCTTGCCTTCAATTGAAAGAGACCCTCCTGTGCATTTATGCCACGGAGGTATTTAAAGGTCTCTGTTATATCGCCCCTATCCCGCCTTTCCTCTAAAGTATACATATTAAGTCTGTGCTCATATGCTTCATAACAAAGACCTCTAACCATTTTAGTAACCACTCTGCACAGACTCCAACCTGCTTATATTCTTTTGAAGATGCAGTCTCCAGAATTGCACACAATACTCCAAATGAGGTTGCACCAGAGACTTATACAGAGGCATTATCACCTCCTTTTCTCCGCTGGCCATTCCTCTCCCTGTACACCCAAGCATCCTTCTGGCTTTTGCAGTTGCCTTTTCTACCAGTTTATTTTATTTTATTTTATTTATTATTTATTTAGCAGATTTTATATACTGCCTTTCCAAGGGTCAAGGCGGTTTACATAGAACTAAACTCAACTTTACATAGAACTTGCATGGAACACTTAGAGGCTAAATATAACATGTAACATTACAACTTAGTACATAACTAATTACAGATTGTGGGTCTGTAGGAGGGCTAGGTCAGGTTATATCCGCAAAGAGTTCTTTGAACAAGAAGGTTTTCAAGGACTTGTGGAAGGCGCGGAGGTCAGGGGAGATGTGAAGGTCGAGTGAGGTTGGGTGCATATAGTAACATAGTAAATGACGGCAGATAAAGACCAGTAAGGTCCATCTAGTCTGCCCAGTAAGTTGGCAAGGGTAGGTGCACCTGCCGCTCCATGCAGGCCACCCCTCCCCATGTCTTTGTTTAAGAGGTGAACCCACTGCTCCGTGTAGGACACCCCTGTATGTTGAGAAATTAGTTAAGTTTATTTTGATTTTATCCTGTTGCTGTAAAGGGATCCACTGTGTCTGTCCCATGCCATTTTGAATTCTGTCACTGTATTTGCCCCCAACACTTCCATCGGAAAGGCATTCCAAGCATCCACCACCCTTTCAGTTAAAAAGTATTTCCTGACATTGCCTTTCAATTTACCCCCTTGCAGCTTCATGTTATGCCCTCTAGTTTTACAGCTTCCCCGTCTTTGGAAGAGGTTTGTTTGCTCATTATTTCTCTTTAAGTATTTAAAGGTCTGAATCATATCTCCCCTGTCTCTTCTCATAAGGCTTCTGACGCAGGCTCCAAATCATTTTGGTCACCTTCCTCTAAACAGTTTCCAGTCTTTTTATATCCTTTGCAAGATATGGTCTCCAAAACTGAACACAGTATTCCAAGTGAGGCCTCACCAGTGACTTATACAGTGGCATTAGTACCTCTTCCTTTCTGCTGGTAATTCCTCTTTGTATGCAACCCAACATCTTCCTAGCTTTTGCCACTGCCTTGTCGCACTGTTTTGCCACCTTGAGATCCGCAGAAATAATCACACCAAGGTCCTTCTCCTGGTCTGTGCACAGCAACCTCTCGCCCCCTATCGCGTACATTTCCCCTGGATTTCTGCTTCCCAAGTGCATGAACCTGCACTTCTTTGCATTAAATATTAACTGCCAAGCATTAGACCATTCTTCTAGCTTTTGCAGATCTTTCCTCATGTTATCCATTCCCTCAGGGGAGTCCACTCTGTTGCAAATTTTCGTGTCGTCTGCAAAAAGACAGACTTTTCCATGCAGTTCTTCAGCAATATCACTCACAAATACATTGAACAGTGCCGGGCCCAGGACCAAACCCTGGGGCACCCTGCTAATCACCCTCCTTTCATCTGAGTGAGCTCCATTTACCATCACCTTCTGTCGTCTATCAGTCAACCAATTCCTGATCCAGTTCACCACCTTGGGACCCATCCGCAAACTACTGAGTTTATAGATAAGCCTCCTATGAGGAACAGTATCAAAGGCTTTGCTGAAATCCAGGTAGATGACATCCATCACATGCCCCTGATCTAGTTCTCTGGTCACTGAGTCAAAGAACGCAATCAGATTGTTTGACAAGATCGTCCTTTGGTAAAACCATGTTGCCTCAGATCATGAAAAAGCATGTGAACATGTTGCCTTAGTTCTTCAGGTTAGATCTTGCAGGAGGGCAAGCATATTCGTAGCTGTGCTCCTTCTGAGGTGATTATCTGGAGGTCTATGTAGGCGGTTCTGTAGTTATTGCGGACCATAGCTGTGGAGGAGTTTGTATATGATTACCAGCATCTTGTAATTCTAGATAAGAAGGGACGCCATTGCAGATCTTTCAGTATCGGGATAATATGGCTAGATGTGGGTGCACTTGTGAGTATTCGAAGTACAGCATGTAGTGCAAGTTTTAAAGGATTAAGAGAGTTTTTGGGAGGATCATGTAGGATAGCGTTACAGAAATCAAAGTGGGGAAAGATTAGGGTCTGGAAGACTTTCCTGAGGTCGTGTGGTTGAAGGAGGGGTCGTAGATGTTGAGTGACTGATTTTATGGTAGATGGCTTGTTACTTTACTGATGTGCAGCTGGAATGAAAGACGGGATCCAGTATAACACCTAGATAGCGTACTTCATTTGTTATGGATAGGTTAGCATTGTTGACTGTGAGAGTAGATAGAGGTAAGAAGGTCTGGTCTTTCATTATGAAAAGAACTTCAGTTTTTTTTAAAGTTGATGGTGAGGTTGTTTAGCTACTTTAAGATTGTCAGACACAATTACACCCAGGTCCCGCTCTTCTTTTGTGGACAGAAGTACCTTACCCCCTACACTGTACAGCTCCTTTGGATTTTTTCAGCCTAAATGCATGACCTTGCATTTTTTAGCATTAAATTTCAGTTATCAAATTTTAGACCATTCTTCAAGCTTAGCTAGATCCGTTCTCATGTTATCGACTCCTTCCTGCATGTCTAATCTATTGCAGATTTTGGTATCATCCACAAACAAGCAAACCTTACCTGACAGTCCTTCTGCAAAATCACTAACAAAGTTGTTAAATCGGACCAAGGATAGATCCCTGCAGCACACCACTCTTAACCCTCCTCCTCTTCAGAGTAAGCTCCATTTACCTGTACCCTTTGTCGCCTCCCACTCAACCAATATCTAACCCAATCAGTAACTTTAGAGTCCATCCCTAGGGTGCTTAGTTTGTTTATAAGTCACCTGTGAGGAACAGTATCAAAGGCTTTACTGAAATCTAAATACACCACATCTAGGGCTCTCACTCGGTCCAACTCCCTGGTCACCCAGTCAAAGAAATCTAAAAGATTTGTCTGACAAAACCTGTCTCTGGTGAATCCATGCTGCCTTGGATCTTTTGTGGTTTGTGGTTTCTCAAGGTGGGTTTGGGCAAAGATCAGGCATGCCTATTTATGTCTGTCTTTGAGCAGTGGGGTCCTCCTTGGCCTTCACCCATGAAGTCCTTCTTTGTTTAGTGTGCAATGTATGGTGTGAGTTGAAACCACCACTCCAGATTGCTCCAGGTCAGCTTTATGCTCTTTGGATGTTGTAATGGTGTTTTTCCAGCAGTTTGCACTAAGCTTCGAAGACTTTCCTGGATTAATTTTCCTCTTCCCACCATGTCCTGGGAGGCTCTTGACAGTTCCTTGAGTAGAAAACTTCTTAATAACATTGTGAACTGTAGAGACAGGAATCCCAAGGTCTTTGGAGATGGTCTTGTATCCCTTCGAAGTTTGTTGTTTGGTGCTAATGGATTTTCTGACTGACTCGGGCAGTTTTCTTGTCTTCACCATTGTGAAAATGGAACAGAGTGAATGTAGTCATTTTGAATATTAGAGCCATCATTCATTGGTTGATTCAAGTCATGTGAGAACTGACAGTGGATCACAGGTGTGTCTAATTTTACAGCAATGGGAATGTGGTTTTTCTGTTCAAACTGGTTTGAATTGTTTTCAAGGGTGCCAATATTAATGTCCTAATATCAAACAAAACCCCCAGGGGAATTTGATCATCTAACACAATATAACTCTCCCCTTTTCCAAACCCCTATAAATGTGTTACAAAAAATTTTTTGGCAGACTATTTGCTGTAAGAGGACAACCTCTCCTGTAGCAAATCTTCCTTTTATTCATTTTAATGAGCTAAACCCTAACTCACTCTTCACCCTACCAGTGAAAACCCAAGGGGACTCACATTCTGTGATCACCTTAAATACCTTTAACTAATGCCAACTTAGCTTTTTGCACCAGGATTTACAAACACCTCCAACAGACGGCTGCCACTGAACAAAGCTTTTCATGTTTCCAAACAGCGGTTTATACAGTAGTTCTCCAAATTCCTCATACAACGAAGCCGTCAATGTTCTCACTCTTGTAAACGGAAATAGAGTTCACCAGCATAAGCTGCATAGCGCCATGTTTCAAATCTGAGAATCCTCTTGATCCTTAGATTAAATGAGATCCTATCAGAATCTAGCAAGATGAACAAACAGCAGATTAATCCAATCAATCTCCTAAGCCACAGTAGGTTCCCCGAGTATGAGTCACAGCAAACTCCACCAATCGATTTCCAGATTCAGACCTTGGGAAACCACCGTATGCAATCGAAATATCCATTTTTGCTCAAGGTATTGTAAGCGATGTGATCATGTACCCCCTCTACAGCTTACCAAATTTGATTGCCGTTTACAAGAGTGAGAACATTGATGGCTTCGTTGTATGAGGAATTTGGAGAACTACTGTATAAACCACTGTTTGGAAACATGAGAAGCTTTGTTCAGCAGCAGCAGTGTATTGAAACCTGTTGGAGGTGTTTGTAAATCCTGGTGCAAAAAGCTAAGTTGGCATTAGTTAAAAGTATTGGGAGTGGAGGAGTAGCCTAATGGTTAAGAGCACTGGCTTGGGAACCCAGAGACCAGGGTTCATTTCCCACTAGCACTCCTTGTGGCCTTGGGCAAGTCACTTAACCCTCCATTGCCTCATAAAAATCCAAGTTATCAATGTCCCGGTTCAATGTAAACCGCTTTGATTGAAATGATAAAGGGGTATGTAAAACCTGTTAAATAAATTTAAGGTGATCACAGAATGGAGTCCCCTTGGGTTTTCACTGGTAGGGTGAAAAGTGAATTAAGGTTTAGCTCATTAAAACAAATAAAAGAAAGATTTTCTACAGAAGAGGTTGTCCTCTTACGGCAAATAGTCCGACAAAACTTTCTTTGTAACATATATATCTCCAGGAACAAGCAGGAATGAGTCTTCACATATGGGGTTCGTCGGCGCCGACGGAGCCCGCACGGGAATGCTCCCCAGCATCCAATCAGAAGGCTTTTGGGAGCATCCCTCGCGCCTGCGCGGTAGCTTCCCGCCCTTCCCACTGCCTCTCCCCAGTTTTCGTTTTTCCGCGGAGCCGACAGGACGTACCTCCTGTCACCGCAGAAACGTTTCTTCTTTTTCTTGCTTCCTGTGGGGGTACCCTCGAGGCCGCGTAGTACGCCCCGTAAGGGTTTCCCGCTCAATAAGACAGGCGCGGGAAGAACCCCGGCGTCTAGAAGGGCCTCTCGCCCGACGTCGGAGCTGACTTCGGGGGTTTCCCTCTTCGCCGAGTTTCGGCCTGGGAAGCCCGCGTTGCCCTCAGCACCAATCGTCGCGACCCCGACTCAATTCTCGGGAGTGGCAGCACCGGCGCGGCTGCCGACACCGGGGCCCCCTAAGGAGGCATCGCTCGGTTCGATGCCCAGCCTCGAATCGATCTCCAGTCTGGAATGCGTGGCTCCGACGCATTTCGGATCCGACCCCAGTCTCTTCCGACGGCGCAGTGCTGCACTCGCCTGCTCTCCAGCTGCCTCGCCGGAGTCGGGGCCGAGGCCGAGTCCCGCGGGCCCGTCGGGGACGTCGCTCTCTTCGATGCCCCGCTTGGAATCAATCCCGGGCTCTGACGATGCAGTACCAACTGCCTCGAATTGGGACTGTCAGTACCCTCCTCTGTTTAGAGCGATTCCTCCCGTGCACCAGCACGGTGGGTCCCCTGGTGTTCAAGCGGGCCCCTCCACCTCGGCCTCCCCCGGAATAGCCCCTCTGGGAGAGCCGTCTTTTCAGGACTTCCTCCTTGACATGACGGACTTGCTCGCCATTCCTATCCCGGGCCCTTCGCTGAGTCCGGGTCCTGCGGAACAGGCAGCCATAATGCTTCCTCTACATCCCTCCCTGCGGGATCTCCTGCTCGGGATTTGGCGCTCGCCCTTACAGGTACCGGCGCCGCCTACAGCCATGCATGCCCTGTATCGGGTGCCCCCCTCTCCAAGTTTCCAGATGCACCAGCTTACCCATCATTCCATTGTGGTGGAATCGGCCCTGAGGAAGGTCAGAAGCAAGAAGAAGCACTCTTCCCGCCCCCCGAATCGTGCGTCTAAAGCTCTGGACAACTTTGGGCGGCGAACCTTCCAAACGTCCATGTTGTCTTCCAGGATTCTCTCATATATTTTCTGTATGAGCCTGGCGCTTCGGGAGGTCACCGAGAGGTTATCTCCTTTGTCTCCCTTTGTGTCGGCCCCTCGGGCCCCTGACTATTCCTTGCTTCTTTACCATTGCAGGAATATCTCTTGGTTTCTTTCTCGTGCTGCTGTGGACTCTTTTGAGTCAGTTAGCAGATCCTCTGCTGTCGCCATAGGGGCGCGTCGTACAGCCTGGTTGCAGGCTTCCGACTTGTGCAGCTGGGCACAACATAATCTGGGTAATTCCCCGTGCACCGGGGAGAACCTCTTCAATGGCGAGGCTTTGCGTCAGGTTGCTCAGTGCTCCGCCGACCTGTTTGGCGCTGGCCGCCTGCGGCCCTCCCCCTCTCCCGGGGGTAGGAAATGTCCTTCCCGACCCTCCTTTCCGAAGAAGAGGAAGTTTCATCCCTCTGCCCACCTGCCGGGTGCGCCCATGCCAGGGACATCTCACACCGGTCGGCAGTGCCAGGGCTCGCGCCAGGCTGCCCATGCCAAGCAGCCTTAGGCTCCGGTATGCGGCAGTTTGCGCTTAACTCCTCTTACCAGAAGTTACTGTCCAGTTCTACACTGGGGTTCTTTTCAGTATGACAAGTGGTTCGGCTGCTTGATTGGAGGTATGGAGCCCCCTCCCCCGGGGGGGGGACCCTTCCCACACTAGGTTAGCCTGGCTCCTCAGGGCCATGCTAGTCTTCTTCGGACTTACCTTCGGGTACGTCCCTCGGATTCCCCTCTGCCTGGTTCCCCCGGATTGAGGGGATCGCGCACCGAATCTCCTTCTCCCAGTGTAGGCCTTGGCCGCTACTCTACGAGCATGGCCCGAACTAATCCTCGACAGGGCCGGACCACCCCCGCCCTCTGGTCTGGGTCTCCGCTCTCGTAGAGAAACCCCTGGGTCTGTCAGGTTACGGTGGACAGGAGTCCCACTGACCCATGTCGATTCCCGGCTCCGCTCCCTGTACTCCTCGGAGCGGCGGAGGGCATTGGCCCTACCCCCGAGGGGTTCTTTTATATATGCCGGAGATGACCCCCACGGTCACACCGTGGCTATAGGGTTTTCTATCCTCCTGCCTTCCCTGTGGTACGGAGGACACGTTTTTCTGCGTGGCTGTCAGGTGGACGCCTCTGGGGCCTATGTACTCCTGATGTGCTCCTCCCCAACTGATCTGGCGGTCACGCAACCATACTGCTACTCTCGCCGATCTGCCCTGCACCACGCACATCGGCCCATCGCTTTGGATGGCCCTTCCGCCCGCCACCTTCCAGGTGGGCGCCCTCCTGTGGAGCAAGGGCCGGTCCGAGTTGGCAGTATCGTTCTCACATATGCATACCGGTTTAGTAACCTGGGTGGGCGTTCCCGGGCCCACCTATAGCCCGATATACATCTATACCTCTTATTGGATATATATCGGTACAGGTGAGCGCTTTTGAGAAATGTTATAGCGCCCTGTGTCTTACCGACTATCTCCCGATTGTTGGTACTGACGTTTTGTTATTTTTTACGGGGTCCAGCCGGTCCGCTTGCCTGCGTTCTGCGGCTCGGGTGCTCGGACCGGTTATGCTTAAACTTGCTGTGAAGTCAACAGCCCCTTGGTTTACGCCTCCTTGTCTGGAGGTTTTCGAACCCAATGTCTTCCTATTCCTTGCCGGCTAGGGTAGACAGTGTGCCCCTCGGTATCCCGGGGTACACTCCTGTTCTTCTCCGGGCTGGGTTCTCCCAGATCGGTCAGTCTTCTGCTTAGTCCTCCGGATTGGGGACTCTGCTCCTGCTGGAGTTCTCAGCTTCTCTTAGAGCTCCTCGTGAAGACCTGCCGTCCTTCCGGTGTCGGTTGACACCTGCGTCTCCGGCCCGCCCGGACTGGGAACTTCGTCCTCTCTGCGGTGAAGTTCCCTTGAAGACTTCGCTACTGCATCTACAGTACCCGTCGCAGCTCTGCCTTCTACAATCCAGTAGGTAAGCTCTAGATTGTGCTAGATCATTAACAGTTTAATGATGTTTGACGTGGTTTTGAAGACTCCACCTGTAGTCTTCGGGTGCTGTGCCTTGGCAACTCTTCTCAACTCCTACCCTCCATCCCTCAGGGGATGCCGGGGGTCCAGGTGGGGTGATGCCGCCCTGTCCAGGGGCGCGCATTCTGGGATCTCCCCTGGCACCCTCAGCTAGGGAGTCCCCATATGTGAAGACTCATTCCTGCTTGTTCCTGGAGATAGCACAGTTACTTACCTGTAACAGGTGATCTCCGGAACAGCAGGAATTAGTCTTCACAACCCACCCACCTCCCCTAGGAGTTGTAATTCTCTCTCTCTCTCACCTTCCTCTCCGCTCCTTCTGTCTCAGCTATGAAACGCAACTGGGGAGAGGCAGTGGGAAGGGCGGGAAGCTACCGCGCAGGCGCGAGGGATGCTCCCAAAAGCCTTCTGATTGGATGCTGGGGAGCATTCCCGTGCGGGCTCCGTCGGCACCGATGAACCCCATATGTGAAGACTAATTCCTGCTGTTCCGGAGATCACCTGTTACAGGTAAGTAACTGTGCTTTATAGGGGTTTGGAAAAGGGGAGAGTTATATTGTGTTAAATAATCATGTCCTGGCAATGTCCCAGGTTTTATACTATTTCTTACTATTTCCTTTTTTTAATTGGTCTTGTTTTATTTCATTATTTTATGTGTCAAATATGTGCACATATATAGTCCAATGCCATTTCACTGAATACATTTTTAAGGAGATATTGGACATTAAGGGGTTGAACTGCAAGGGTGCCAATAATGTTGACCACAACTGTAAAAGGGAGAATTTTTAAGAGGTGGAGGCAGTGTTTGGAGTGCTGTGGTGATTGTAGGATGTGGTATTTTTTGGGGGTGGAGCAGTTTGTGGAGTTGTGGGGCAACTATGGTGAAATTATACATTTGCATACCTAAAACATAGAGATTAAATTAATGACCTTAAAAAATAACCAGTAAAATGAGTGTTCATTCATCATCTGAACTTGAACAGCATAGTAAATTATAAATGGGGAAAGGAAAATAAATCTATGAAATATAGGGTCTCTTTTACTAATGCTTAGCATATGCTATTTGCCAATATGGCGTGTTATAACCCTATGGCAGATAGCACATTTTAACGCTCATTAGCATAGGCTCAGGACCCCTTTTACTAAAGCCCATTAGCTGGTTAATGGGCATTTTTAGCTCATGGCAACAGAGCATCGGGAACATTAATGCATGAGCAAGTCCACAGCCGCATGCTAAAATGCTTGTTAACCAGCAATCATGGGATGGGGCGGGAATAGGTGGAACATGGGCATGGAAAGTACATTAGCGCTGGAGCCCAGGCAATTGTGCATGCTCAGCAGCAATGCAGCTCTTAATGTGGGTGCATCTAATGACTCCTCTATGGGAGTTGCTAAGTGAACCCACCTTAATGGAGAACATACTTTAGTTGCCCGTTTGAGATAAATTTGCAGAGAATGGTGGCCATGCTTGCAGATCTATCTTATGCATATTCATTTTGGAATATCATGAAAATCTGAATGGCTGTGGAGTCCCCAGGACAGGTTTGGAAAATCTTCTCCTGGATTGTCCCTTTTCTTGTAGCTCCTCTTCACCTCACCTTCATGCTTAGTGCTGCTTGCCTGGAAGGAGAGAGGGGCAGCAGGTACCATCTCTAAAGCATCTACATACAATTGTTTGAGTCTATAGGATTTTAGTTGTTTCTTGCTTTAAAACTGGTTTTCATAGCAGATTAGAGGTAGAAAATAGATAAATTAATGTTGCAGTGTTCAAGGGGAAATAAGTGGTAGAAATATGAATATGCTTTATGTCTAATTTTAGTGCATCCCCCCCTTTTGTTTTAATGAATCCTATTGATTCATGTCCACGAAACTCAAATCAATGTATTAAATAGAACGTATTATTCAGCTAGCAAATCTGTCTTTTCCTGACTAGCAGTAACTATATTTAATCACAGGGTGTCAGCAAAAGCTAGGTTTACTCTGGAATCAACCTACTTACTTCACTAGTAAAATATTAAAAGAACACTTACCAGAGTACCTAATAGAGAAATGATGAACATTTTAGCCAGATGCCCACTGTACCTTCTGATTTTTAGGATTCATATTTATTTTGCTGGATCAATTGCAAAGTATTTTTAAGGGGTTTTTTTCTTCTAAGCACAGGCAATGATAGCCCCAACCCCAGAATTTGATTATTGTCCACCCGCCCCCCCCCCCCTTTTAATGTTATGCCTCTTTGACCTGGTGAAAAGCGGGATATAAATACAGTTAAATAAATAAATAAATGAGGTTATATGGAATGTATGTATTTATGTATACTTTGTGTGGGATGCACAGTAGTACTAGTAGTAGTTATGGGAGACAGCCAATCTGGTTTTGCCCTAGCTAAATTGCTACTCTGTGCGTAGTTCTGTTGTCTTAATTAGATTGTAAGCTCTGATGAGCAGGGACTGTCACTCTCTATTTGTCTGTACAGCGCAGCGTTCTAGGTAGCGCTATATAAATGTTAAATAGTAGTAGTAGTTATAATCAAACTCTGCAATTCGAATCACAGCTCTAGAATGTTAGATATGAAACGTTCTGTGACATGCCATTTCCTTTGTCCAAGCACATCGTTTGGTATCTTTTGCTTCAGAAGAATCCAAGTTATCAACATCCTTGTTTAATTTGCATTACCAAGCTTAAATTGTACTGTAAACCATTTTGACTAAATTGATAAAGTGGTGTAAAAAAACAGTTAAATATCTTCAGTAAGTACAAAGCTTTTCTAGCTGCTCTTACACATTTGTAGAAATAGAAAGATAACATAGTTGTTTTAAAAGAAAACCTTTTTATTTTACACAAGGTCAGATGCACCTCATATGCCAGCCATAGCCAACAAATCGACAGCACCATATTTTGGTGCCAAAATACAGAACAAACAATAATTACAGCTCACAGAACCACCCCAAATAACAGACGTTTGGCTAACAGTTGCAGTCAAATATAACAACCCCCCCCCTTGCAAACCAGACCAAAGTCAATGAGGCTCATAAAACTTGACAGCCAAACTGGCCCCAGACCTTATTGTAGCTCTTTGTGTAGAGAGGAGCTTAGCATTTTCATCACAGCTGTAGGGTAGGCACTCTGTTTCCATATCCCCTATTGTGGTATCCTCTTCCATGCCTGGGTAATCGTGAGCTTAGCAGGCAAAATTGTTTGCATCACAAGCCATCTAGTGATCCTGGGCAGCAACAGGCATAGCTGTGGCATAAGCTCCATGTAGACCTGGAGAAGACTCAAATTCAGCTGCAACGTGCCCCTAGAAGTTTGCCACAAAGTGGCATGGCCACCACATTTGAAAACAAGTACCACTTTCTCCACAGTTCTAGCTGGATCGATTATTGAATATAGGAGGGATATCTGTAAGCGTGATACAGCAGGTGGACACCCATTTCCATCTGTTAAAATAAATGGAATCCATGTGAGTCCAATATCAGATTTTAAGCCAATTGATTTCATTAAAAACTCAAACCTTTGTCAAGGTTCCACTGTGTCACAGACTTGTCCAGTGTGATGCGTGCCCATCACTTCAACAAGCACCAGTCCAGGAAGGTCAGCAACTGGGAAATCTCTTAGAGTTAATCCAACATACATTCCACAGCACTGAGGGATTGGAAAGGGCCCTCCATCCTGCTTCTAGCTTCAGTACTTCTCTCTCAATTCTTAATAGCACTGAGTATCTAAGGAGATACTGAATTCATCCTGTAGCTCTTCAGATAAACAAACATCCCTATCTTCAACCAAATGGCCAACAAATTTCAAGCCTGCATCCTTCATTTACCAAAGGCCAGAGTGAAAGTGGTCGTCGTTAGATATGTATTTCTAGCAATGGGCATAAAAGGGGAAAGATTATCCTCATGCACATTTAAGTATTTATACACCACCCCAGGGCTGATGCAACAGGATAATTATAGTAGGCATGGCAGGGAAGCAGCAATGTTGGGGTGCCAAAAGCTTTCATGAAACTGTTCTCGTGTGCCAGCCCTGTCTGCATGCAGGATTCAATTCTAGCTTTAAGCCGTGCAGTACAGGAAGGAACTCTGGTGCGAGTCTCATTAGACTGGAGACTGCAAGACTTGTACTGACGTTCCTTCCTGTAATGTATGGCAGCAGGGGTAGGATGGCAGTGGGGACAGTAGCCCCCAGTAGGGTGGAAGGAGAGATTAGATGCTGGATGGGGAGGAGTGTCAGAAACCCTTACCCTGCTTCTAACAGCCCCCCCCCCCCACCCGACCTGCAGTGTGTGAGAACTTAGTCATTTATACCCCTAGGTCTAAAATATCAGCCTGAAAGCTCTCCCAACTCAGCCAAATTCTTTACAATCTCTGTTCAGCCAGTTCTTGACACATTGAACCCAGGAGGCCCAGTAATAGAGCCACAAGTGAGGCAAGGCCGTGCCCCTGCATTCTTAGGCTGATAAAAGGTCTTCCACTTAATTAACATAAGAAAATAAGATATGCCATACTGGGTCAGACCAAAGGTCCTTCAAGACCAGTATCCTGTTTCCAACAATGGCCAGTCCAGATCACAAGTACTTGTCGGGTTCCCAAAGGTATACACATTCCATGCTGCTTGTCCCACGGGAAAGCTGTGGATTTCCCCAAATCTCTTTAATAATGGTTTATGGACTTTTCCTCCAGGAACTTGTCCAAACATCTTTTTTTACATCCAGCTTCACTAACAGCTTTTACTACATCCTCTGGCAACGAATTCCAGAGTTTGATTACTCAAGTGAAAAAACATTTTCTCCATTTAGTCTTAAATGTGCTATATTTTAGCTTCATTCCATGCCCTCTAGTCTTTCAACCTTTTGAAGGAGTAGACATCTGATTTACATTTGCCTGTTCCTCTCCACTCAATTTTTTATAGAACTCCATCATATCTCCCTTCAGCCATCTCTCTTCCAAGCTAAAGAGCCCTAACCATTTAAGACTTTCCTCATAGGTGCATCCTCACATTCTCTTTATCATTTTGTTTGCTCTTCTCTGTATATTTTCTAATTATGCTCTATCTTTTTTGAGATATGATGACCAGAACACACAATATTCAAGTTGCAGTCACACCATGCAGCAACCAAAGGCATTATAATATCCTTGGTCTTATTCTCTGTTCCTTTCCTAATGATTCCTGGCATTCTATTTGCTTTCTTGGCTGTGGCTGCACACTGGGCAAAGGGTTTTAATGTATTATCCATGATGACACCCAGATCATTTTATTGGGAGATGATTTCTAATGTGGAACTTTGCATCATGTAACTGTAGTTTCGGTTGTTCTTTCCTAAGTGCATAACTTTGCACATGTCCACATTAAATTTCATCTGCCATTTGGATGGCCGGTCTATTAATTTTTCAAGCAGATAGCAAAGAATTAACCCCACAATGTCTGTTTAGCACACATACTAACTGATAAAGCTGTCCATTAGCACATGCACAAAAATGCACATTAACATCTAGCACAGCTTAGTAAACATGCCCTTTGATGTACTCACTACAGTTATGCTTGTATACCTGATTGTTAATGTTTTTTGTAACCTGTTAAGAACTGTGAATTATATGGGCTATACATACATGAAAAAATAAATAAATGGAGGACCAAAAGTAGCTAGTGGAAATAGGCACTATCCTGGAGAGATTGCTGTGCAAATTGTCAAAAACACAGCTAGACACTGAAGGCAAAGAGTGTGGGCAAAAACCCCTCAATAAAGTGTGAGCCCAACACACCAGTTGGAATCCCTGAGTTAACATGGCTGCAGGTGATCCTCGAAGTGAGAACAAGTCCTGCTGGTCTGCACCTCCCCCATCCCATTGTTGTTCTAGCACCAAGGGACTACAAAAAGGGACTGCTACTTCTGGAGAGAGATCTGCAATTGTAAGTATTTACTTCTGGGAATTTTTTTAAATCTTGAGGGAAAAAGGAATTATTTAGATTAAAGCTGATTAATCTGTGTAAATTAGAATCCAGTGTATTTGTTAAATCAGTCACGGCCTAGCATCAGCAAAGAGCTTTTAATTTAATTAAAAACTCAAAGGTAGCTTTCAGTTTAAATTCAGAACCCAGCAGAGAGCTTTCAATTTAAATTTAAAACCCAGCAGAGAGCTTCTAGTTTAAATTTAATGCTCAGTCATGGCCTAGTATCAGCAAAGAGCTTTCATTTAAATCAAATCAGAGAATAACTTAGCATAAAAGGAAAAACTGGGTCAGTGAGCAATAAATTGTTTCTACAGGCCTTTACAAAGAGACCTTCTGGATAGGGGGCAAGAGACCTGTGAAATTAGAAACATAGAAACATGATGACAGAAAAAGACCACATGGCCTATCTAGTCTGTCCTTCCATATCAACAACTACAACAGTCCACTTTTTACCTTTAGAGATCCTCTGTGTTGGTCCCATGCTTTTTTGAATTCAGTTACTGTCCTCATCTCTACCACCTCCACTGGGAGACTATTCCATGGATCCACTACTCTTTCCGTAAAGAAATATTTCCGCATATCACTCCTGAATCTATCTCCCTTCACCCTCATCCCATGTCCCCTCGTAGCAGAACTTGCTTTCAATTGAAAGAGGCTCTCTCCCTGAACATTTATGCCACGGAGGTATTTAAACATCTCAATCATATCACCTCTATCCCGCCTTTCCTCTAAGGTGTACATATTAAGATCCTTAAGTCTGTCCTCATATGCTTTATAATGAAGACCACTAATCATTTTAGTAGCCACCCTCTGCACCGACTCCATCCTGTTCACATCCTTTTGAAGGTGCGGTCTCCAGAATTGCACACTATACTCCAAATGAGGTCGCACCAAAGACTTATACAGAGGCATTATCACCTCCTTTTTTCTGCTAGCCATTCCTCTCTGTATGCACCCAAGCATCCTTCTAGCTTTTGCCTTTGCATTTTCTACCTGTTTAGCTACTTTAAGATCATCAGACACAACCACGCCTAGGTCCCGCTCTTCTTTAGTGGACAAAAGTACTTCACCTCCTATACTGTATTGCTCCCTTGGATTGCTGCAGCCCAAATGCATGACCTTACATTTTTTAACATTAAATTCCAGCTGCCAAATTCTAAACCATTCTTCAAGCTTAGCTAGATCCCTCCTCATGTTATCTACACCTTCCTGGGTGTCTACTCTATTGCAGATTTTGGTATCATCCGCAAAGAGGCAAACCTTACCCGACAGCCCTTCCGCTATATCACTAACAAAGATGTTAAAAAGAATCGGACCAAGGACAGATCCCTGGGGCACACCACTGGTAACATCCTTCTCCTCAGAGTGAGCTCCATTTACTTGTACTCTGTCGTCTCCCACCCAACCAATTTCTAACCTAAGCAGTAACTTTAGGGTCCATCCCTAGGGTGCTCAGTTTGTTTATAAGTCGCCTGTGAGGAACAGTGTCAAAGGCTTTACTGAAATCTAAATACACCACATCTAGAGCTCTCCCTCGGTCCAACTCCCTGGTCACCCAGTCAAAGAAATCAATCAGATTTGTCTGACAAGACCTGCCTCTGGTGAATCCATGCTGCCTCGGATCCTGTAATCCGCTGGACTCCAGAAACTTCACTATTTTCTCTTTCAGCAGCGTTTCCAATAATTTACTCACCACCGAAGTTAAACTAACCGGCCTGTAGTTTTCAACCACATCCTTACTTCTGCTTTTGTGTAAAGGCACCACATGAGCCTCTCTCCAGTCCTTTGGCACCACTCCCGACTCCAACGAGGCATTGAAAAGGTCAGTCAGTGGAGTTGCTAGAACGTCCCCAAGTTCCCTCAGTATTCTAGGGTGTATCCCATCCGGTCCCATCGCTTTGTCTACTTTAAGTTGAGCTAGTTTCTCACGAACACAGTCTTCTGAAAATTGTTCAAGATGTCCCTCGCTTCTGTTCCTATTTGTGGGTGTTTTCTGAGGTCCTGCTCCTGGTTCTTCATCTGTGAACACAGAACAAAAATATTTGTTAAGCAATTCCGCTTTATCCTTATCAGCTTCTACATATTCCCCCCCTGCACCCTTGAGTCTGACAATATCACTTTTGCCCTTCCTCTTCTCACTAATATATCTGAAAAATGTCTTATCCCCCCCATTTTATTGCATTGGCTATTTCCTCCTCCTTTTGAATCTTTGCCTTCTTGACTACTTTGCTAGCTTCTCTAAGTTTTTCAAAATACAGATGTCTGTCTTCCTCTCTCTGTGATCTCTTGTATTTCATGAAGGCCTCCCTCTTTTTCTTCACTTTTTCAGCTACTTCCTTCGAAAACCATAGCGGTCTCCTTTTTCTTTTGCCTTTATTTACCATTTTAACAAAAAGGTTGGTTGCCCTTAAAATACCCCCTTTCAGTTTTGCCCACTGTTTTTCTACATCCCCCAGCTGTTCCCATCCCACTAACGACTCACTGAGGTATTGGCCCATCTTCGCAAAGTTAGTCTTCCTAAAGTCTAAGATCCTCACCTTGGAATGGATTCTAACAGCCCTAGTCCTAATACTGAACCGCACCATCTGGTGATCACTGGATGCAAAATGATCTCCCACTACAACATCAGAAACACTTTCACCATTGGTAAGCACCAAATCCAGTATGGCCCCTTCACGTGTGGGGTCTGTTACCAATTGCCTGAATAGTTCTCCCTGTAGAGAATCCAGGATCTCCTTACTTCTAGATGATACTGCAGCAGGAATGTGCCAATCAACATCTGGCATATTGAAATCTCCTATCAGTAGCACTTCCCCTTTCCTAGCAATGCTGCGTATGTCTTCAATTAACTCTCTGTCCACCTCTTCCTCTTGTGAGGGAGGTCTGTATATCACACCAATGCAAATAGATTTCTCTTTCCCTCTTTCTAGTTTAACCCACAATGCCTCCTCTCTCCCTTTTAAGCTCTGTAATTCCAAAGCTTTAATAGTAGTTTTTACATATAGTGCCACTCCTCCTCCCCTTCTTCCTACCCTGTCCTTTCTGAATAAAGTATAGCCAGGTATAGTTACATCCCAATTATGGTTTTCTGTGAACCATGTTTCTGTAACTGCCACTAAATCCAAGTCAGCCACTCCCACCAAAGCTTCAACATCAGGGATCTTATTTCCCATGCTACGGACATTTATACGCACTGCTTTCCATATGTTACACCTGTTACCGATTTCCATAAAGGTATTTAATGTATCACCTTCCTGGGGGTTTTCACTTACCTGGGGACTTTCTTCACCCATCCCCAATGAATCTAGTTTAAAGCCCTCTTCAGTAGATTATCCAGTCTACTACCGAAGATGCGTTGACCTTTCTGGGGCGGATGGATGCCATCTCTGCTCTGCAACCCTTAGAACAGCATCCCATGGTCTAGGAAACCAAAACGCTCTCGATGACACCATCCATGCAGCCATGCATTCATCTCCAGGATGCGAGCCTCTCTGCCTTGGCCTTTACCCTCAACAGGGAGGATTGAAGAGAACACCACCTGTGCACCTAACTGCTTCACCCTCTGTCCCAGAGCCATGAAGTCACTTTTGATACGTTCCGAGGTATACCTGGCAGTATCATTTGTTCCAACATGGATTAGCAACATTGGGTAATAGTGGGCTTGATGAGTCTCGGCAAACTCTCCGTAACATCTTGGATTTTGGCACCAGGCAGACAGCATACCTCTCTGGACATCAAGTCTGGTTGGCAGATGGACGCCTCAGTACCCCTCAGAAGAGAGTCTCCAACCACCACTACCCTTCGTTTCCTTCTGGTCACTGATTCTGCAACTTTGGGGTACTTGAACTCTGGTTCTTCCCTTTCCAGGGATGCTTTCACCTCCTCCACTTCCAGGGCTGCATAATGGTTCTTCAATTCAAGAGCTGGAGAAGTTGGATTGGTGATTTTGCAGGCCCTGGTGACTTGTGTCCAACCATCGACATTCTGTTGGCACCCATCTTCTCCTGTGCTGGAGAGCTTGGTTGCTGCAAGAAGCATCTCATCAATGTACTTCTCACTGTCTTGAATGCTCCTCAGCCTCGCCACCTCCTCTCTGAGTTCCTCCACTTGTTTCCTCAGAGCTTCAGCATGCAGGCACCCTGCACATGGAACTGGTCCTTCAACTGGCATTAGAACCTCTGTCTGGACCAAGGCAGAAGCTGTAACGGGGGCAACAGCTTTAGCAATACGATTTTTCCCAGCCATTGTTCTGTTCGTGGAGCTTAGGTATCTGTTAAAGCAAAAGAGAGAGATCTACCAAGTACCAGCCGGTTTCCCAGCTGTCCTTTCAGAGAAAAAGCAGTTAAATCTTTTTAATTATATTCAAAATGTGTTGGTTCAATTCTCTGTGATTTGTTAAAGGGGGAGGTGCCCTATAAAGCAAGACTGCTCACTGGGGGTGGGTGGGAGTCGGGGTGGGTAGGGAGGGAACTAACACCTGATTAGGTGTTAGCAGTTTCCAAACCTGAGGAGGTTACTAAAGTTCAGCAACCTACTGTGCTCAAGGAGAGTTCCCCTAAAGCACCAAAAAGAAAGTAACCTTGCTTTAAAAAATATACAAAAAACCCTTTTAAGAGCTCCCAGTCAGAGAGCTAGCAATGTAATATTATAAAAACAAACATACCCTCAAATCCTTACTGTTTGTTGATCTGTAGAGCCCTGGTTAGGAAAGCCTCAACAGGGCAGGGCACTGGAGCCTTTTATGCAGGCCTCAGCTGCACTCAGGAAATCAGGCCCACTAACTCCTGATTAGGTGTTAGCAGTTTCTAAACCTGAGGAGGTTACTAGAGTTCAGCAACCTACTGTGCTCAAGGAGAGTTCCCCTAAAGCACCAAAAAGAAAGTAACCTTGCTTTAAAAAATATACAATAAACCCTTTTAAGAGCTCCCAGTCAGAGAGCTAGCAATGTAATATAATAAAAACAAACCCTCAAGTCCTTACTGTTTGTTGATCTGTAGAGCACTGGTTAGGAAATTGTTTTAAATAGGTGTTAAAGCAAAGTGGCAGATCAAAGGGGCATTTTGAAAGACTGCCTCAATCAAAGCATGGGCTGTGCGAATCATCCAGATTACCTTAGAAGCACAGGACAGGGTACTGTGTAGCAGCCAGCTTTTAATAAGTCTTCTTTCCCTCCCTCCCCGACTCCCGCCCATTCCTGGGATAATCATAGCTTTATAAGTGCTTAAACCTCTTAAAGGGAAGGAGGTGCCCATATTCACACTTAGGTGCAGCTGTTTATCCTCATCAGGCATACATTAAAGGCCTGAGATTAATTAATCTTGAGGTGAACAAAGTCCATTAACTGTATTAGTTATAGTTTTATTAGTGTAAGTATTCCCAGCAAACCTAAGTAAATAAACAACTTAAATACCTAAACACAACCTTAAAACTAAGATGCAGACAGCAATCCAGCAGCGAGATGGGGGCTTTCCAATCTTTTACATTGAGAGTCACATGTATGATTTTCTCCCAGTTGGTGAGGGGTCTTACATGTGCACTAGGTACAAGGAGCTCTTTACTCTCAGGGAACGAGTCTGATCTCTGGAGGTTGGAGGACATAAGGAAGACAGAGGTACATGAACAAGACCTACAGGGATGTACTACTGATGCCCACCTTCAGTCTGGCAGCATCCCTGTTGCCATGGAGGGGAGATGTCATGAGAGAGGAGAGCATCACCCTGGTGTGTCAGGAAGGGATCCTGTAGTTAGGACTTATCCTCCAGGTGATGTAAAATCCTCTCACACCAAAGAGGATTCTTCAGGGCCATGTGCCTATGAGGGAAGGTTCAGTACAGCCGTTATAGTTGGTGATTTGATCATTAAGCATGTAGATAGCTGGATGGTTGGTATACATGAGGATTGTCTGGTAACATGCCTGCCTGGTGTGAAAGTAGCAGACCTCACATGCCACCTAGACAAGGTCTTAGTGCTGGGGAGAGGTCTGCTGTCTTGGTACATGTTGGTACCAATGACATAGGAAAATGTGGTAGGGAGGTTCTGGAGGCCAAATTTAGGCTTTTAGGTAGGAAGTTGAAATCCAGAACTTCAAAGGTAGCATTCTCTGAAAGGCTTCCCATTCCGCGTGCAGGACCCAAAAGGCAGGCAGAGCTCCAGAGTTTCAATGCGTTGATGAGACAATGGTGCAAGGAAGAGGGTTTTTGGATTTGTTAGGAATTGGGGAACATTCTGGGGTAAGGAGGGGCTTTTCCGCAGGGATGGGCTCCACCTTAAATGGGATGGAACCAGGCTGCTGACATTAACCTTTAAAAAGGAGATAGAGCAGCTTTTAAACTAGATAATATGGGAGAGCGGACAGTCACCCAAGAGCACATGGTTTGGAACAATGTATCTTTGAAGGATACTAGCAAAAGATTGAAGTTAGGGCATATCGACAAAGAGGTTCCAATAAAGACAAAAGTAACCCAAATGCCCTTGAATATAGAGCAGACAGAGCTTAAAGATTCCAAATTACCCCTGCTCACCGATAACCAGATTAATATCAATAAAATACATCCTCTAAAATGCTTGTATGCAAATGTTTGAAGTCTAAAAAATACGATGGGAGAGTTAGAATATATAGCATTAAATGGGAGGTTAGATATGATTGGTATCTCAGAGACATGGTGGAAGGAGAACAGCCAGTGGACACTGTGATAACTGGTTATAAACTATATCATAATGATAGAGCAGATCAAATTTGTGGAGGGGTTGTACTCTTTGTTAGAAAGGGTATTGAGTTACAAAGGATTAAAGTTTTGCAGGAAACTTCACTGTAGAATCTCTATGGATTGAAATCCCATGTAAAAAGCAGATGGGGAAGGTGATGGCAGTTTGGTTGTACTATCAACCAGCTGGCTAGCATGTACAAATGGGTGATGAAATGCTCAAAAAAGTCAGGGAATCTAACAAAGGTTACAGCACAGTAATAATGGTGATTTCAATTACCCCGGTATCAACTAGGTTACTGTCACGGCAGGACAGGCTAGGGAGATAAAGTTTCTCGATGAAATAAATGATTGCTTCTTGGAGCAGCTGGTTCATGAACCGACCAGAGGGGAAGCTATCACGTGAAGCTTTGCGGTGTGGCGCCAAGCCAAGCCATGCCTCTCATGACATGAGCACAGATATTCCAGTAGATATGACAGATGCTCACCATCCTGGTAAACTTGCTTATACCAGTGCCATTCCCAATGCCACCTTGATTTATTTCTTGTGGGAAAGAGTGACATCAGGCATGCTCCTGCTCATCCAGACACTGTGAGAAAAACCAACAGCACTCTCCTTGTTGCGACTAACAGAGCTCACGAGAATGTCAGATGTGCACATGCAGAACCCGGAACATCCTCCTACAGAGCAGGAACTCTTTTTTGTTTTTTAACCCACATACCCTGTACATCAGTGTGTTAGTCATCAGCTGAGGTCAGGCTCCGTAGTTTCTGCAAAGGAAAAATGGCCTTCAGGTAAGTATAACTATCCCGCCAATAAGTCTGAGACTATAGATCCCAAACAGCTTTCTCCACCTGGCATGGTGGATTCAGCTTAGCCAAGTGCTGCTCCTCCTGCAAAAGGAGGAAGACATCCAGAATCATCCTTCACATCCTGCTCCTCTTCTTCCTTATCCACCTCCTTTTCATCATCAGTGGAGGCTGAAGAGGGCAACAATGCACACGTCCGTCCTGCCACCGATATCTCAGAACTATGAGAAAGCATTCTGAAGTCAGTGCATAAGAATATCCTCTGTAGAAAATACTTTGACATCTTTAAACTTCTTGGGGCATATGGAGGAGAAATGCCAAGAAGTGGATGAGATCTGGAAACTTATTCTCCCTCAATTGACCTATACCCAAAATATTTTGAATTGGATACTCTCCCATGATCGGATGCTTGTATAATCTGCAGAAAGGACTTATTCCAACTTGGATCGATGTTGAACAACCTTGATACCATAATCACAAAGATTATGAAAGCTTTGCCTAGCTAGCCTATGATGAACATTTCAGGAACAAAATGAAGACTGGGCCCAAAATGTAATGGGGAGCAGATGACACTGGTCTCTGGCTGTAGAAGATGTCTGAAGTTTAGTGAGTCCTTTCAAAGACAAATATCAATTTACAACAGTTCCATCCCCAGACCTGTCTCTGCTCATCCTGATGTATATAAGTGCTTCAACAAGAACTTGCATTCCTTTTTTGACTGCAAGTGCACGCACATCTGCTCCTCCTGCTCTGCACCTTACCCAGCAATTCACGGTGGCAAGAGGTTCTTACCAAAGACCCACACACAAACCAAGCAGTGAGGCTTTTCTCTCCAGAGCACCAATTCTTTTAAATGACAAAGCTATGCTCCCATAACTAATTCAATACCCTAGTTAAGCAATGGACTTACACAAGGATACCTCATCCCATACACTGGCATAATCAAGGGAATACTGCAGTCACACTCCAGTCTGCCGAAACACCTGAAGGAAGTCATCCAAAATAAAATTGAGTGTGTAGTAGCACCAGGGTATATTGTAGGCCCATTTCAGAACCCCCCATTTAACCAGATGCTGTCCTCACTGATGGTGGTTTCTAACAAAATACCGGGGAAGTACCACCTCATCCAGAAACTATCATATCCCAAGGGAGCTTCTGTCAACAACTTCATCCCATCTGAGACATGTTCTGTGCAGTACTCATCTTTTGACCAGGCACTAAGAATCATTCAAAATTCAAGAAAAAATGCATTTTTTAGCAAAAACGGACACATTTTGTTTTGACAATTACCCATTTGTTCCAGCTGCTTCTCTCTATTGGGATTCACATTAAATGGTGCCTATTACTTTGATAAATGCACGCCCATGGGATGTGCTGTCTTATACGCACTCATAAGATATGCCATACATACCTAGCAGTATCTCCAAGAGAGACAGGTTCCACAATGCTTGTATTGGGTCAAGCATTGATATCCTGGGTCCCTTTTTAATAATGGTTTATGGACATTTCCTCCAGGAAATTGTCCAAACTTTTTTTAAACCCAGCTACACTAACAGCCCTTACTACATCCTCCGGTAACAAATTCCAGAGTTTGATTACACGTTGAGTGAAAAAATATTTTCTCTTATTTGTCTTAAATAGTTTACCCTTTAGCTTCATTACATGTCCCCTAGTCTTTCTATATTCTGATAGCGTAAACAATCTATCTACGTTTACCCGTTCCACTCCATTCAGTAATTTATAGACCTCTATCATATCTCCCCTCAGCCGTCTCTTTTCCAGGTTGAAGAGCCCTAACCTTTGTAGCCTCTCTTCATAGGAGTAGCCTTCCATCCCCTTTACCATTTTGGTGGTTGTTCTTTATACCTTTTCTAATAACGCTATATCCTTTTTAAGATATGGCGACCAGAATTGCACACAATATTCAAGGTGCGGTCGTACCATGGAACAACACAGGCATTATAATATCCTTTGTTTTATTTTCCATTCCTTTCCTTACGATACCTAGCATTCTATTTGCTTTCCTGGCCGCCGCTGCACACTGGGCGGAGGGTTTTAACATGTGATCCACGATGACTCCTAAATCTTTTTCCTGGGTGCTGGTTCCCAATGTGGAACCTTGCATTGTGTAACGATAGTGTGGGTTGTTCTTTCCTAGGTGCATAACTTTGCACTTGTCCACATTACATTTCATCTGCCATTTGAATGCCCAGTCTTCCAAGTTATCCAGATCCTCCTGCAGTTTTCCACAATCCACTTAGGTTTTAACAACTTTAAACAGTTTTGTGTCATCTGCAAATTTTATAACCTCACTAGTTATTCCCTTTTCCAGGTCATTTATGAATATGTCAAAAAGTAGCGGACCCAGTACAGATCCCTGGGGTACTCCACTATTCACCTTTTTCCATTGGGAAAATTGGCCATTTAGCCCTACCCTCTGCTTTCTATCTTTTAACCAGTTCCCAATCCACAATAGTACACTGCCTCCTATCCCACGATTCTTTAGTTTTGCCAAAAGTCTCTGATGAGGGACCTTGTCAAAGGCTCTCTGAAAGTCCAGATACACTATATCAACCGACTCACCTTTGTCTACCTGTTTATTCACACCTTCAAAAAAACATATCAGATTAGTAAGACAAGATCTTTCTTGTCTAAAGCCATGTTGGCTGTCTCCCATGAGGCCCTGACTATCTACATGCTGTGTAATTTTGTTCTTTATGATGGTTTCTACCATTTTCCCTGGTACTGACATCAGGCTCACTGATATGTAGTTTCCCAGATCACCCCGGAACACTTTTTAAAAACTCTTCAACCTATTCAGCTCCTTCCTACACTAGATAGTCCAAATGCACTTGGGAATCAGCACCAGAATCCATTAACTCAATGACTTCCTCTTTGTGGACCCACACCACTACAACACCTGTCCTCCATGCCCTACAACAATTTCATACCACCACCACTGAGTTCGGTGTTCACTTCACCAAGGACAAGACAGTGTTTCCTATGCAAGTCCTCTTCTTCATGGGCATCAAAAATGACACCATCAAAGGCCTGCCAAGGCTACCACAACAGGTCATTGACCTGAAGGAAAAACTGAAAACACACTGTTGACTAAGAAGATGATTTGTATTTATTTATTTAACATTTCTTATATACCGCCTTTCATGATATCAAGGCGGTTTACATTGAACAAATTGAAATTACATTGAACAGGGCATTATAACTTGGAAATAACTATTTTACAGGGAACATGGGCAATGGAGGGTATGATGGGATGATGATAAAGAAGGCCCGGTCACTTATCAGATCATTAAACATCGCCTGTAGAGTCATCACTATGGGTAAGGCCTTTTTTCGTCAGCTCATCGCATCCACAAGTGGAGTCTCCAAACCACATAACCACATCTGTACATTGTACACACTTTTGGCAAAGTAATCAGGTATACATTGCTTTCTCCGAAGGATGCCAGAAATCCAAGCACCATTCAGGCACCTTGTAGCAGTCATATCTCTCATAGGATGTGCCTCCTGGGGATTCAGGAAAGATATAGGGTTGAGGGTGTTGATTTGCCCAGAATTCTTCCTCCCCTGCTTTCAACAGTTTGGTGGCTTTAACTAGATCCTTCTCATTCTTGTGCTCATCAAATCGGGCCTGCAGTAAACAGGCCTCAAAGCGATAGTGGTCCCTATAGACTATCCAGGACTCCAAGTGCCGCAGAGACTTCTTATACAACCGCAACACCTTTTGTCGGTGGGAAAGATAGGCAGCTGCCATCTTCCCACCCCTCCCCCCTCTACCGCTTCACCTTCAGGAAGGCATCGGACAGCGCCACGCAAATAGTATTCTGACTAATCATATCAAACATAGCCATCCTCACATGAATTGGAGGTCAACCAGTAGAAGAACCATTTATTATAATCGGACAGATCTCGTCAATTCTTTACTTTATATTATTCATTATCCTAATCCCACTAACTGGACTCGCAGAAAACAAATTATTAAATTAATGTTTAAGTAGCTTATAAAAAGCATTAGCCTTGTAAACTAAAGATAGAGGCTAACCCCTCTCTCAAACTACCCGGGAGCTGCCACATAATAATACAAATTTTTATATTCAAGGAGGATTTTTCACCCTTGCCAATGGCACCCAAGGCCAAAATTCTTTTTAAACTACTTCCAGCTAAACCCCTAGAATTTTCCACACTATGTATAAATGTGCATTCATCTATAATGTGCATTCATGAAAAAGAAATTAAATAAACCATAAAAGTATGAAAAAGCAAGGATCAGCCCCTGTACCTTTTGCATCATGGTCTAGTAAGTAAACTAGAGGCAAAAAGATCTTTAGTCTCTCTCCCCGAAACTAAATGAGCTATTTAAGAGCAGCTAGTACGAGTGAACCCGTCTATGTGGCAAAATAGTGGGAAGACTGTTAAATAGAGGTGACAAGCCAAACTAATTTAGTGATAGCTGCACAGAGATTGGGCAGAGCAGCTGCCACAAAAAGCAACATCCTCAACAACAGCCTGACTACATCTGCAGAGCCCAGGACCAAGGACTGTCCTGGATGCTAGTCAAGAACCAACTGGTAGTGTTCTCCTTCTTTGTGAAGCTGAATAGCTGGCCTAGCCTTTTGGCGAGTTTTTTTCTGAAGATACTGATGCAAGACTGGGCCCTCAGTACTCCAACACACCCAAACACCATAAAGCTGACTACATGACCTTCACTGAAGGTCATGTGAGTACTGTAGTCCTCGTGGACTCAACTCCAGGGGAGCTGACGTTGGGGCCCGAGTCAGGGGCTGCTGAGTCTCCTGAGCTCAGACTCAGGTTGACGGCCTTGGAGTGCAGCTTGGCTGCCTTCATGGAACAGCAGCGGGCACTGATCGCCGGTCTCACCAGTGCATCTGCCCCGACCACTGGGACATTGACGTCCAAGTAGACCCTGGAGGCTGAGCCGATCCTCGAGTCCATGCGCGCTCGAGTCAATCCTCGGCCAAGGTCTCCCTCGGCCTCCCGCTCGGGACCGAGGTGGTCGACGCCGGTACCCTCGGCATCGGGGCGGATGGCATCGGTGCCTGCCCAATGTGACAAGGCAGAGCCCCAGAAACAGGAGAAAATGGGTTTAAATCACTTTCTGTCACCTCAGATGCTTGGAGAGGCAGGACAGGAAGGGGTTAAGTTTCCTGTGCACAAACTTTCTCTGCAGAGAAGAGCAGGGAAAGAACCACACCCTAGCTCTAGGCTAACCCAGAGACATAGCCAATCAGGGAGGTGGGAGGAGTCAGACCGGATTGGGCCACTCTGCACTCATAACCAGGAAGCAGCAGTTAGTAGGGAGAAGGGGCTCGAGGAGCAAGCACTGGAGCAGCAAGCCCTCGAGGAGCAAGGCCTGGAGAAGAGGAACTGGTTACAGAGCAGTGCAAGCAGAAAGGCTGAGCCCAGAGGAACTAAGGAGAGAACCAGGGAAGGGAGAGTTCCTGCAAGTGGTCCAGGAAGAGACACAGGCAGACCTCAGCTCCATGAGAGAGAAAACCTTGGAGGTGACCCAGAACTGGATTCAGAAGCCTGGAATACTGACTTGGAGTCAGGGGAGTTCCCCAGAGGCAGGCGCTGCAAAAACCAGGTCAGAGCAAACTCTTCTAAGCCTTGTAAAGTAAATAGCTTTGAAAGAATTCAGTCTATAGGAACTGACAATAGACTGCTTGCTAAAGGAGGCAGGGATAAATCAGGCCCTGAATATAAACCTGAAGTTAATAGAGGGAAGAGGGGCTATAGAAAAATCCCTGTTAGAAGGCTGCAAACATTTCCCTGCGATAGACAGCGTGAGCTAAGCTCTAGTTCAGAAGAGCACCCACCTGCTTGCCAGCAAGAAGCTAATTGGCAGCAACCGTGCAGAGAGCTAAGAAAAGCCTTTGAAGACCAGGCAGAACTGAGGGATCTTACAAAGCAGCTACCTAAGGATTTGTATGATAGAGTGAAGAACTATAAGTATTCCTAATTGATGATTGAGTGCTGAGAAGCCTTAAACCAAGGTTCTAGAACTTGCATGAGAGACAGCAGCGTTCTAGTGAATGGAATGAATCAAAGCTTCATGTGGTACAGCTGTGAATAGAAGGCAATATAGAGAAACTGCTCCTACACAAGAAGGCAGTCATTAATAAGCCAGAGTTGTGGAGATTGCCATTTCTATGGGAAGCTGTTTGACACTAGAAAGAAGTACAACAGGAGAAAGATTCTTTATTACCAGTAGATACTGAGAAAGCAGTACTAGAAGATTGAAGCCCTGTTGTAGTAATGAAGCTGGAAGAATGATGAAAGCTTGTAAATATTTTATGTGTCCCTGAGAAGTATCAGGAGAAGCTATATAAACACTTGAACTTTTATTTGGTACAGAAGGTTACCATTATACTTCTGTGGCGGGGGAGTAAGTCCTGTACGGTGTCCTTTGCTATACTTTGTGCAAATACCTTATGCATGAATAAAGCATTACTTACTTTGGAAACCCAACCTTGGCTGTCGTCACTCACTCCACAACTACAGTAGGAAGGCTTCAGCACTAACAAGGACTCCTTTAAACTCACCCCACTGTGTGGCTCACATCCCCTTGGCCTGCTTACGCCACAGGCTAGGCGGTGCGTTGTCACACCAACCAGAACCGCTTGATTCCTCCTCCGAGGGGTCTGGCTGGGAAACGGAGGATGAGGAGTCACCCGACACCTTTAGGACTCGGTGTGTCCAATCGGACTCGGCGGAGTCCGAGCCTTGGAGACGGTCCCCACCGGAGGATACCCGGTTCTCGGACTTCGTGCGGGATATGCCAAGGCCTTAACCTTCCACGCGGATCCTGAGGAGGAGCCTCGAGCCGAGGAACTCAAGGCCCTACAGTATGACTCTCCCCCAAAGGAGGCCTTTACTGTACCGGTTCCTCCGATGCTGGAACGGTTGCTCTTCCGCATGTGGGAGGTGCCGGCCTCGACACCGGTTTTGAGCAAGTGGGTCGATTCCATCTATTGAGTCCGCAAGAGCGCCGGGTTCCAAAAAGCACAATTACCGCACCACTCCATGGTTGTGGAATCGGCCATGCATCGTCTGAAGAGTCAGAAGATGCACTCCTCAGTGCCTCCCGGCCGGGAAGCCCGGAACCTGGATGCCCTCGGTAAGAAGTGCTTCCAGGGCTCTATGCTTGCTTGCCATGTCCAGACCTACCAGCTGTACATGGGCATGTACCTTCGAGACCTGGCAAAGGAGATTGCCGGATTCTTTGCTGGTCTCTCCGAGGAACCTTTGCAGAGGTTCAATGCTCTGTCATCGGGTATTCGTGAGTGCTCGAAGTTTATCTCTCGAGCAGCCTATAATGGCTTCGAGGCTTTGGTCCGAGTAGCCGCGGCCAGCATCGGTGCACGCCGTCAGGGCTGGCTACAGTCATCGGACCTCGAGCCATGGGTGCAGGACAAATTGGTCGATGTCCCCTGCCAAGGTGAAAACCTCTTTGGCAAGCCCATGGCTGAAAAGGCTGCAGAACTTGAGACCGAGACTCTTACCCGGACAAGGCTGTCCAGGAAAAACTCTGCCCCTTCTCAGAAGAAGAAGGGCTCGGGAAAAATACCTTTTACCCGAGGAAGTCATCTGCCTATAACAGTACCCTCATTTTCAGGCCTCTGTAGCTCCCCAACAGGATCAGCAGGCCAAGGGGCAGGGACATGGGCCCCGTAGGCAGAAACCCCCCAAGCCACCAGCTCCGGCTCCTGCACAGCAGGGAGCAGGCTTTTGACTCCAGTGGCATAGCCTCTCCTCCTCAGCTGGCCCCTATCAGCACAGGAGGCCAGCTGGCCCTGTATGCCCACAGGTGGCCAGCCGTAACAAGGGATACCTGGGTACTATGTATAGTCCAGAAGGGCTATCTCCTCCACTTCCACCAGGTACGCCCCTCCTATTTTCCAGGGGAGCCTCCAAGACTTCCTCTGCACAGGGACTTACTCCTGCAGGAGTTAGCAAGTCTTGTAAAGGAACAGGCAGTGGAACTGGTGCCCCACCACCTGAGGGGTCAAGGCTTCTATTCCAGGTACTTTCTGGTACCAAAATGAACAGGAGGCCCAGACCCATCCTAGACTTGCGGAATCTAAACAAGTTCCTGGAGAGGGAAAAGTTCAAGATGCTTACCCTTGGAATCCTGCTGCCCTACCTCCAGCAGGGAGATTGGCTATGCTCCTTAGATTTAAAGGATGCTTATACTCACATCCTCATTCATCCAGACCACAGACAATATCTCAGATTCGTAGTGGGAGGAAACCATTACCAGTACAGAGTACTGCCTTTTGGCCTAACCTCCGCCCCCAGTGTATTCACCAAGTGCCTGGCGGTGGTGGCGGCCTACCTCAGGGTTCAAGGTCTTTTCGTCTTTCCATACCTGGACGACTGGCTTATCAGGGGTCAATCCCCACAAGAGGCCAATCAAGCCATCCTCCGCACTGTCACTCTGCTGCAGCATCTGGGCTTTGTTACAAACTTCGCAAAGTCCACTTTGCACCCTTCACAGAACATGGAGTTCATAGGAGCAAGACTGGACACCCTTCAGGCAAAGGCCTTTTTGCCCATAGACAGGGCACACAGGTTGATGGATCTGGCCAGTCGGTTCCACAACAATTCTCTGGTCTCCGCCAGACAATTCCTGAGGCTCTTAGGCCACATGGCTTCCACGGTCCATGTGACTCCAAATGCTCATCTACACATGAGGCCGGCTCAATGGCCTCAGAACTCAATGGCACCAGGCCACAGGAAACCTCACAGATAGAGTGAGGGTGTCCACACTCCTAGAGCCTTCTCTACAGTGGTGGCTTCATCTTCAGAATCTGGTGCAAGGGGTGTTTTTTCAGACACCTCCACACTCTCAGGTGCTGACAACCGATGCTTCTCTTCAAGGTTGGGGTGCACATTGCCAGGGAGCATGTACTCAAGGCCTGTGGTCTCCTTGGGAGGCCGCACAGCAGATCAATCTCTTAGAACTGAGAGCTATCCGCTTAGCCCTGAGAACTTTCTCTCATCTCATCTCTCACCAGTCCGTCTTGGTTCAGACGGACAATCAAGTTGCTATGTTCTATGTGAACAAACAAGGGGGCACAGGGTCCCCCCTTCTATGTCAGGAAGCGCAGAAACTGTGCTCCTGGGCAGTCAATCATGGCATTCTTCTCAAAGCGGTCTATCTCCCAGGTCAGGAGAATTACCTGGCAGACAGATTGAGCAGGATCCTGCAGCCGCACAAATGGCAGTTGAATCCTTTAGTGGTTCAACAGATCTTCCTGAGATGGGGTCTTCCAACCATAGATCTCTTTGCCAGTCCTCTGAACCTTCAACTACCCAGGTTCTTCTCCAGACAACCGCATCCTCTTAGATTAGCAGCGGATGCGTTTCTCATTCCGTGGTCTACAGGCCTCCTATATGCCTTTCCTCCCACGCCTCTAGTATCCCAGACACTGTTCAAAGTGCTCCGGGACAGGGCCTCGGTAATTCTGGTGGCCCCCAGATAGCCCTGACAGCCGTAGTTCCCACTTCTTTTGCAGCTAGCGGTGGACGCTCCTCTCCCTCTGAGGATGCAACCAGATCTCCTGTCTCAGGAGCAGGGATCTCTTTTACACCCCAATCTCCAGTCCCTCAATCTGATGGCCTGGCTGCTGAAAGGGTAGTTCTAGCACCCTTACTACTGCCTAGGGAAGTGGAGGACGTGGTCTTAGCCTCTAGGAAACAGTCCACCTGAAAGTCTTATGCCCTTAAGTGGCGTAGATTCTCTACCTGGTGTACTCAACACAGCGAGAATCCTTTCTCATGCCTGGTACCAGTGGTGCTGCAATATTTGCTTCACCTGTCCAACCTAGGCCTTAAGTCCAATTCTGTTAGAGTTCATCTTAGTGCTCTTTCAGTGCACCACTCACCAGTGGAGGGTCAGTCTCTCTCCAGCCATCCTTTGGTGGCTCGCTTCCTCAGAGGCCTGCTGTTGCTTAAGCCTCCCGTGCGTCTACCTGCCCCTGAATGGGATTTAAATGTGGTCTTGCAACGGCTTACTTGCCCACCATTTGAACCTATGGCTACTTGCCCTCTGCGTTTTCTCTCCTGGAAAGCGTTGTTTTTGGTAGCCCTTACTTCAGCAAGGCGAGTGAGTGAACTTCAGGCCCTAGTATCAGATGCTCCATATACTAGGTTCTATAGGAACAGAGTAGTCTTATGGACTCACCCTAAGTTCCTTCCAAAGGTTGTCTCCTCCTTTCACCTCAATCAGGAGGTGGTTCTTCCAACTTCCTTTCCCAGGCCTCATGCCAGCCGGGCTGAGATGGTCTTGCATACCCTGGACTGTAGGAGGGCGTTGTCCTTCTACCTTGACCGTACGCGGGAGCACCAGAGGGCTGTTCAGCTCTTTGTTTCTTTTGACCCTAATAAGTTGGGGTTGGCTGTCTCCAAGCGTACTTTGTCCATATGGGTAGCCGACTGTATCGCCTGGGCTTACAGGGCAGCCGGCCTCTCCTTGCAGGGTCGAGTTATGGCTCACCGTGTCAGGGCGAAGGCTGCGTCAGTGGCTCATCTCCGCTCTGTTCCATTGACAGACATCTGCTGGGCCGCTACTTGGTCTTCAAGCCAGACTTTTGCAGCCCACTACTGCCTTGAGAGGGAGTCCCGCAGGGACAGTGCTTTCGGGCAGGCGGTACTCCATAATCTCTTTGGGATTTAGCCAACTCCTACCCTCCGACCCTGGTGTTGGGCTACCGTTCGGGGGCGTTATCAGAGAAGATTCTTTTCTTGCATGCTGAGGCTCTAGAGGGAGCTCATTTTTCAGCTTTGGGTCTCCAGTAGCCTTAAGCTGGGGAGTCCCATATGTGAGGACTGACTTTCTGCTTGGTCCTGGAGAAAGAGTAGTTACTCACCTGTAACAGGTGTTCTCCAGGAGCAGCAGGAATCAGTCCTCACAACCCTCCCTCCTCCCCTTGGAGTTGCGGTCATATGATTTATTTTGTTTTTTGCTGTCTTTTATCTGTGTCATCAGACTGAGCAAGATGGCACCCTTGGGCGGGAAGGGGGCTGTGCATGCACGCTGCATTCCCAAAGGCTTTCTTTGAAAGCTGGGGAAATGCTCCGCACGGGGGCTCCGTCGGCGCCGACGTCACCCATATGTGAGGACTGATTCCTGCTGCTCCTGGAGAACACCTGTTACAGGTGAGTAACTACTCTTTACTGTAATGCCTTCTTTGCTGATCTTCCCATCTATCAGCTTCAAAGACTTCAACTCATCCAAAACACTGCAGTATGACTTCTCGCTCATTCTTCTCATTTTGATCATGTCACCTCTCTATTGATCTATTTTCATTGGTTTCCCATACATTACCGCATCCATTGCGAAATCCTTACTCTGGTCTACAAGGTTCTATACACAGGCACTCTGTCCTATCTTTCTCCTCACTCCTCACACTCGTCACTGTTCCCTCAATTCCCTTCACTCTAACTGTCTTTACCTCGCCACTGGCATCCCCGCCAGGCACGAACTAACCCACCATTCTGCATTTTACTTCTTGGGCCCAGCCTCTGGAACAATCTGCCTCCCAACCTTCACCTAGAACCATCATCACAAAATTCAAATCTCAGCTTAAAACATTTTTGTTCCATAAAACATTTGCCCTACTCACCACGTAATATACCAGCAGCTTGTAGATGATGTCTATCTGGTCTATTTCTCTCTTTTTCTCCCTAGTGTGAATGCAACTGACTCTTTTTTTTATGTTATGGATTTCCCTTCCTCCTCCTTACCCTCTCTTGGGTTGTTTTATTATAAATTGCCCTGCCATAACATGAAGGGCAGCGCATCAAATTTTAATAAAAGCAGACTAGCTAACCTACTGACGAGGGCTTTAAACTAGATTCATTGGGGATGGGTGAAAAAAATCCCCCAGATAAGTAGAATATTTAATACCTCTGTAGAAATGGGTAAAAGGGGCAATGTCTGGAAAGCAGTGTGTATTAATACCCAGAGTATGGGAAATAAGATCCCATATGTTGAGGCTTTAATGCAGGGGTGGCCAATACGGTCCTGGTGCACCACAATCCAGCCTGGTTTTCATGATGTCCCTAATGAATATTCATGGATATATTTTGATACAATGGTATGGGAGTGGAGGAGTAGCATAATCGTTAGAATACTGGCTTGGGAACCCAGCAACCAGGCTTCAATTCCCACTAGCACTCCTTGTGGCCTTGGGCAAGTCACTTAACCCTCCATTGCCTCAGAAAAAATCCAAGTTATCAATATCCCTGTTTAATGTACATTACCAAGTTAAAGTTACAATGTAAACTGCTTTGATTGAAATGATAAAGTGGTATATAAAACCTGTTAAATAAATGCAGTAGATGCACCTCAGGACTCCACAGCTGATCTGCATTTCCCAGGCAAATATGATTCTGCTCCCTGTTACCTCACATACCTTCCCTACATCTACATTCACATTGTTCCAGATGCTGGAATTGTTAAGGAAGCCAAGAATAGCACCTTTGGCACAAGCAACAAATGTCAGCATAGCCAGAATGTCTATTGCAGTGCTGTAAATTTTTGTAAGGGTATTTTCTATGCTTCCTTAACCTTACAAACATTCTTTATCTTTGCATTCCATTCTATACAACTACATCTTGTGCACTCCCAGACAGCAGACACACCGGTTCAGTACAGATGTGTCACAGCCATTCATCTCTATGGGATTCGTTGGGGATCAGAGCAGAATATTTCTAAGTCCTGGCCTTTTTCCAAGTTTCCGCAGGTATAACTTGGACATCCACGGGTAACGCTGAAAACATACATGGGCCTCTACTGAATATGCTTTGTATGTCTCTGTGGCTGGCCATTCCCCCATTCCACCCCCTCCTGCCCACGTTCAGAGATCATCATGCTAGTGCCATATAGGTACAGATATGCATGTTTTCAGAATACGGTTCTAGACATATTCACAAGAAAAATGTCTATCCCGCATGTCTAACCAGCTTATTTGTGGTTCAGAATGACCCCCTACTGTATCTACTAAGACAATCTCTACACATTTTTCAGCAACCAATAATGGTGTGCCTGCTGTTCACCTTGGTTGCCTTCACTTGCTGCTTCTGTTGTGTCTTCCTATCCTACCATGGAAGCAAAAATTCATAATAAAACCTTTCTAATACATTCATAGCAAAAAATCTGTCAGCAAGTCAGTTGGACCATTAGATGATAGAGGAGTAAAAGGGACACTAAGGGAGAATAAGACTTTAGCGGAAAAACTGAATAAATTATTTAATTAAGTCTTTACTGAAGAAGAGGTAGGGAAATTATTCATGTCAGAAATGATATGTATCGAAGGAATTGAAACAAATTTTGATAAACCTGGAAGATGTAATACAGCAATTTGATAAAATAAAAGGTATCAAAACACCTGGACCAGATGGTATACATCCCAAGAAACTGAAAGAACTCAAAAATGAGACTATAGACCTACAATTAGTAATCTGTGAAAAATCATTAAAATAGTATACCTGAAAATTGGAGAGTGGCCAATGTAACGCCAATTTTTAAAAAGGATTCCAGGGGTGAGCCAGGCAACTACAGACCATTGACCTTGATGTCAGTACTGGGAAAAATGGTAGAAACCATTTGAAAGGACACAATTCATGAATATAAAGATAGCTTTGTCTCATTAAACCATGGCTAACATGGATTTAACCAAGTAAAGTCTTGTCTCACTATTCTGTTATATTTTTTTGAAGGTGTGAATAAACAGGTAGACAAAGGTGAGCTGGTTGATATAGTGAATCTAGATTTTCAGAAAGCCTTTCACAAGGTCCTTCATGAGAGACTCTTGAGGAAATTAGTATGGGATAGAAGACCATATACTATTGTGGATTGAGAACTGGCTAAAATATAGAAAACAGAGAATAGGACTAAATGGCCAGGAAATGGGAACAATGAGTGAGGTGATCAAATTTGCAGATGACACAAAATTACTCAAAGTTATTTATTTATTTAGACAGTTTTGTATACCGCCTTATCCTTCAATCAAAGCGGTCACAGCATAATTGGGGGATACATTTATTTCAAGTCATTTTTATTAAGTTTTCAACAGTAATGCAATACAATACAACAGCAGGTAATAAACAGCAGTAGAAGAAAACATCATGTCGAGCCCCGCTAAGTCCCAGTCCTGCATACATACTAGAACAGCACCCTCACGCCTTGCAGGTATTCTGTCGAGTGTCCTAGCTGCACTAACCCCAAAGTAACAGTCTTTAAAGCAGCAAAGCGCCGTACCTCATATAAACACATATAAACACATGTTGTGAGAATACAAAAGAAACAACAGCAGTAGCTATTATAGACCAGTACTGGCTGAGATCAAGATCGATACTGGCTGAGATCAAGATCAAGAGGGGATCCAGAGTGGGCAGCCGCCCCAAGGTTTTGGTACCTGTCAGCCATAGCACTCCGCAAAGCAGACCACTCCTTGGTCCAGATCCCCCCCGACCCACACACACAGAAAATTCAACCACATGTGCAGAGGATAACCAGAGTATAACCAAATACCAGCAGTACAGTGTCCGAAGTCAGGCAGTGCAACCTGCTACTCTGGGAGATCCATGCACACCATTCTAACATTCACCCCCTCATCTCATCCCCCCCCAACCCCCCCTTCCCCCCCCTTCCCCCCCCTCCCCTCTTCCCACCCCTCCCCTCCCCTCTCCTCTCCCCCCCCCCCCCCAAGCCTGAACACCAATAACCAATGGTGGATTCAAACCTCATTGTGAACATAGAGACCAACCACATGGCCTTCACAAATTGCCAACTACACATATAGTAGTGAATAGGAAGTGACGCACCCAGGATTAGGAGCGCCATGGCCGCCCATGCTACTCCAAGGTTTAGTGACATTGACCTTTCTCTTATATATTTAGAATCAATGCCCTCTCCCTGGGTGATAAATGTGCAATCATAGGTGACCACAGAGCTATAAAGGCATCCCAACTCTTGCCCCCCCTTGACTTCGCTGTCATTGATTCCATATTGAGTAATTCAAACATAGAGGCATCCCAGAGCGCAAGACTAGGGGGCGTAGCCTCAATCCAGCGGTGAAGCAAAGACTTTTTTACTATTAGGAAACCTCGCTCTATTAACTCTCTTTGCCCCTTGGTATATCGGTCAGTGCACAGCTGCCAACCATGGAAAAGGCAGACTACGCTGTTGGCATGAAATGCAATCCCCAACCACCCCGCCAGCTTCCTAGAGACTCGCTCCCACAGCGCCCGAACTGATTGACAGTTCCAGAATTTATGGAAAAGAGTTCCGGGTGCCCTACCACACCATCCACACAGGCCTGAGGTCCTCAGTCCTATCTTGTACGCCCACGTATCACAAGTATAGGCACGCCACAAAAATTTATATTGAAGCTCCTGCAAATATATCCACTCCACCCCTTTCCCAATGTCCAAAAAGGCCGAACGCAACAACTCCACAGTCAGGGAATCCTCCCCGTCTCTGCTCCAGCGCTGTACCAGTTCCAAAAGAATATTATCACCCCTACTGGGCCTTACCACCATCCTACAAACCTCCGCTGCTCTCTGGTATTCGACTATACTCTCTAAAACCATCCGCGGTGCACGACACTCCCCCCGGTCCCGCTGCAACAAATGGAGTCCCTGTACATAGTGCCGCACTTGTAGATACCCATAAAAATCATGGCTAGGGAGGTGATAACGCCTCTGTAAAGTTTGAAAATTATCCAATATCGTTCCATCAACGGTGAACAGGTCGCCCAGACAGGCCACCCCTTTCTCCCACCAGCCGCGAAAGATATTGGTCTTGGAGAAGCCAGGAGCAAAATCAGGGTTCCCAACCAACGGGAGCAAAGCAGAGCTTCTCCAATTCCAACCAAAGCGAACACAAAGCGTACGCCAGGCCGCTCGTAAGGCCCCCATATACAATCCACCGGCCCCTCTCGGATACCCTGTGGTAGCCTGCCCACCTGTAAAAGGTATAACGGATGATACGGATGGCACAACGCCTCGCGCTCCCCTCTCCCCTCGACGAGCGCTCCGATATGTTTAGCGACATAACGCAAATTATAGTGGCGTAACGATGGCATCTCCAGCCCACCTTCGTCCCTTCGAAGGACAAAAGCATGTAAAGGAATCCGAGGCCGCTTCCCGCGCCACAGAAACCCCCGCAAACCCGTTTCAAAACGCTTCCAATCCCTATTGTTAATCCAAAGCGGTAACATACGCAATACATAGAGCCATCTGGGGAACTCAACCATTACATACAAAGCAATCCGGCCTCGCAGCGAAAGAGGGAGGCTACGCCATCCCTGAAACACTTGCAGGCTTCTAGTTAAGAGGACAGGGACATTCGCTGCATACAATAATTCAGGTCGAGCAGGCAATTGGATCCCAAGGTACCTAATAGCCCCCTCTGCCCAGACTAACGGAAAGTCCCCCTCCCAAACGGGCTTCACCCTTCCACCTACATCCAATACCATAGACTTCTGGGTATTAATTTTTAAACCAGAGAAGCTACCATAATGAGATATCAAGTGCAAGAGCTGCGGTAAGGAGGTCTGTGGCCGTGTTAAACAAATCAACATGTCATCCGCGAACGCACTGATTTGCAATTCCACGCCGCCCATCTTAATGCCCACTATCCCCTCATGTTGTTGGATGGCACGAAGAAGGGGTTCCAGCGCCAGAACAAATAAGAGCGGAGACAGTGGGCAACCCTGACGGGTACCCCTCTCCAATACAAACGGCTCGGAGAAAAATCCCATTGACCCCCACCCTGGCCGTAGGCTGCGCATACAGTGCCCTTATCCAGCGTACAAAATCGCCATGTAGACCAAAACCCGCCAGGGCATCCCAGAGATATTCCCAGGCCACTCTGTCAAAGGCTTTCTCAGCGTCTAGACTCACCAGCAAGAGGGCTTCTTCCCTTCGCAGACAATACTCCATTCCTAACAACAACCTGGTAATGTTTCGAGATGCCTCTCTGCCCGGAACAAAACCAACCTGCCGCTCATCAATGAGTCGAGGCAAGAGCGGATTGAGCCGCGCTGCCAATATAGATGCCAAGATTTTCATGTCGCAGTTGATTAGGGAAATGGGCCGGTATGAGGACGGTTCCAGAGCGTCTTTGCCCGGCTTCGGAAGGACCGTGATATCTGCACAGCGCATATCTCTGGGGAAAAGACCGCGCACACGCGCCTCATCATACATCACTACTAAAGATGGGGCCAGGCGATCCACCAATATTTTATAATACTCAATACTGAACCCATCGGGGCCTGGAGCCTTATGTGCTTTGCCCTGCTTAATTCCCCGACAGACCTCTTGAACCGTCAACGGCGCATTCAGGGTTCGCAAATCCTCCTCTGACACCTGAGGCAAATTGAGCGTAGAAAGAAACTGAGCACCTTTGGTATAGTCTCGGTCCTCTTCGCTATACACCTGTGCGTAAAAGGCACGGAAACTTTCTGCTATTTGGGCCGGTCTATGGCAGATAGCCCCCGATTTCCTCCCGCAGCACCGGGATGAAGCGCGTCCCACGCGGATCCCGAACTAGCTTTGCCAGCATTGTGCCTGAGCGATTCCCGTAACGATATAAGTGGTGTTTGTAATATTGCATAGATTGACTGGCTCTAGTTCCAATCAGCTCATTCAGAGCGACCTGCGTTCTCGTATAGTCCCGCTGTAGGGCCCTATCTCGTCCCCTGCCCAATTTACCCTGGAGATCTCGCAAATTACGTTCCAGGACAAGTATACTGCTGTCCAGATGCCTGCGTCTCGTAGCCACATATGATATAATGGCGCCCCGCAGCACCGCCTTGCTAGCTTCCCAGAAAAGTAGTGGGGAACACTGCGGGGTGTCATTAAACCGGGCATATTCATCCCATTGTTTCTCCAAGAAGCCTCGGAAAGTCTCATCCTGCCACAAATATGTAGGGAACCTCCACCCCTCGCGTCGTGGCCCCTGGGACTCTCCCAAATAATCCAGACTGGTCCATGATCCGAGACAACTATAGGGTCTATTCCGGCTTGTAATACCCTAGATAATCCCAACTCACTGACCAACACATAGTCTATGCGTGACCAAGTTTGATGTACGCGTGATTGATGGGTGAATTCACGCACACCCGGGTGCAGGACCCGCCAAACATCGACAAGTGCACCCATTCGACATACATATCCCACCCCTTTACGGGTCCACGAACCTGGCTCACCTGTGTGAGATTTATCCAGGCGCGGATCGTGTGGGCAATTAAAATCGCCCGCCACAATCACAGAAGTTTTGCCCGGCTGAGCTATCAATTGCACTAAAGTTTTAAAGAAGGCGTGGTCATAGACATTCGGGGCGTACACATTAAGTAACCATAGGGTCTCATTATAAAGCTTAGCATGCAGGAAAATGTAGCGGCCACACGGGTCTGCCTTCATTTGAGTTATTTCAAAGGGCACTCCCTTCTTCACCAGTGTCACTACCCCCGCTTTTTTCGTACCTGAAGCTGCTCCGTGTGCCATCACCACCCAATCCCGGGCCAGCTTACGATGCTCCTGCTCACTCAAATGAGTCTCCTGAAGCATGGCTATGTGAACACCTTTTCTTTTAAGTGTCTGTAGGATTTTTGTGCGTTTGACCGGAGACCCTATCCCTCCAACATTCCACGATATTATTTTAACCTTAGGCATATTTCCAATATGAGTGGGTAAATAGCGAGCTATACCCTTGTGCGTGCTCCCAAGGGCGCCCAGCCTCGCCCCCGGACCACTTCCTGCTCCAAGGCCAAACTGCACAACTTGTGAGGCCTACCCCAACAAAGCCCCCTCCTATGGGACTCCAAAGAATCAGGCTATTCTCTCTCCCTCCCCTCCCCCCCCAACCACCCTGCCCCGCAACAGCCAACCTACCCCCTTCCCCCACCTGGACGGCACACCCCCCTCCCCCAGTCCCCCAACCACCCTATACCCCAGACATTCCCCATATGTAGCAGTTCTCCTCATAGAGTAACCCCCCAACCCCGCCATGCTCAACTCTTCACACACCCTAACCAACCCCCCATTAACCCATACACGCCTCCCCCTCTCACGCACTACATACATCCCTCCATACATACTCCCCATATCACACAAAACCATAACGCAAAGAACAATAACAACAAGAATTGGAACAGTATCCCCTCTTCCCCCGCCCCCCCGCCCCAGCTCAACCCGTAGGGCTCACAAAGCAAGACCCTCCCGGATACCGGGAGCGAGATCACTGTTCAAGGCACCTCCGGGCCACCATCTGGTATATGACCCAGAAGAGTAAAATAATGGCAGTAAAGGTCCGTCCGTTGGAGCGCAGCGGGCCCCAAATGTTGTGCCCGTCCAGCCGTCCCCTTTGAGGCAGACCCATACGAGGTCAGATCCATGCAATGGGCGCAAGTAACCTCCCAGCTATGTTTTCAGGGAGACCTCCAGGCAGTCTAGCCCATAAATGTCCTTCACGAGGCCATATCCCCGGTACTATGAGTAGTCACCGTATTCAGGAACTTGCGGGCTTCTTCGGGTTTCTCAAAAGTGTGCGCCGCACCTTGATGGAAGATTTTCAGTAATGCAGGATATATAAGTGCAAACCTTACTCCCCGTTGCACCAAAGTCCCACATATTGGGGAGAATGCTTTGCGTTTAGCCGCAAGAGAGGCAGAGTAGTCCTGGAACAACAGGATTGCAGCATTGCCTAATTTTAAATCCCTGCGCTTACGATAGGCTTGTAGCAGAGCGGCCTTATGTTGAAAATTTAGCAAGCGTGCTAGCACAGGGCGCGGCCTTTCGCGCTGATCCATCCGTGGCCCCAGGCGGTGGGCCCTCTCCACCTTTATTTGCCCTACCAACTCTGTGAGCCCCAACTCCTTGGGCAACCACTCTTCGAATAGTTGAGTAAGTTGGTGATCTGTCCACGTCTCAGGAACACCGACCATCCGCATGTTGTTTCTCCTGGATCGATTTTCAAGATCATCCACTTTTTGAAGTAGAGAATCAATCTGCTGCTGCTGCTTAGCACTGGTTCTTTCTAGCGCCAGCTCTCCCTCCTCCAATACATTTACACGCTGTTCCACCTCCTCCACCCGACGGGTGAGGTCAGCAAAGGTTTCTCCCATCTCCTCCAGTTTCTTTAATACATTGTCAAATTTAGGCTCAAGCATCTTCACCACCTCCTGGGCAATCTCTTCCGAGGCAGTCTCCCCCCCGTCGGTGCTCGGGGATCCCGGCATACTTCCTGCCCGGGCCGCAGACGCCATTTTGGTCTCCCTCGCGCTGGAGGGCTTCTCCTTCTTTGCCGCCGCTCTCATGGCGCGCTCCGAGCCTCTCCGGCTGCACAATTGAGACAGCACTCAGGTATGGGTATCCGACACCAGTTCCTGCCAGCCACGCTCCCCAAATGTCAGTATTTGCCGATTTAAAAGCAAGGTTCTTTGGGTGGCCCGGGAGCGCGACGAGGACTGCTCCTCACCCGCTCATGTGCTCACGTGATCCTCCGGGGGATACATTTAACACGCAGGGATATGAAACACATACACTAATACTTACAGGGAACATGGGCAGTGGAGGGTTAAGTGGCTTGCCCAAGACCACAAGGAGCATCTGTGGGACTAGAAACCCCAGTCCTTCCGGCCCAAGGTTGCTGTCCTCTAGTGGAATTTGAACCACCGACCTTCCGGCCTGAAGTACCTTGCCCCAACCACTAGGCTACTCCTCCCTATAGTTGTTAAATCACAAGAGGTTTGTGAAAAATTGCAAGAGGACCTTGAGAAAATGGGAGACTAGGCATCCAAATGGCAGATGAAATTGAATGTGGACAAGTTCAAAGTTATGCACTTAGAGCCCAATATTCAAAAGGCATTTACATGGTTAACAGCCCTGTAAACGCCACTATCTGATATATTCAATGGCACTAACACAGTTAATGCCACTGCATATCCCCTTTCATCTCCCTTATCATCATCATTAGTGCATATCGGGGGCATTCCAGGGAGGAGCGGAGGCAGTGACAATTGATAACCAGACAGCAGCGATATTGCATGCTGCCCAGTTAGCGACCTGCGCCTAAAAGATTGGCGAGGCAAAAGCTTGCCTATCTTTAAGCAGAGGAGCTAAACAGGCAGCTTGCAATTTTGCTGCCTGATTATCGATTGTGGCCGAGAGGCAGTGTGGCGATCCTGGATTTTCAATGTCGGGGCAGTATGTGACCATGGCATTGAATATCTGGTGTTAGAGGTCAGCTGGGAGGGCTATGCGCAAAGGGGCGCATAGCCTTCCTAGCTCAATATCAGACCCTTGGGGAAGAACAACCCAAACTACAGTTGAACAATCCAAAGTTCCACATTAGGAATCACCACCCAGGGAAAGGATCTATGTGTTGTCATAATATATTGAAACCCTCTGCCCACTACAGAGCAGCCGCCAAGAAGACAAATAGAATGCTGGGAATTATAAAGAAAGGAATGCAGAATAAAACCAAGGCTATTATAATGCCTCTATATAACTCCACAGTGCGATTATACCTTGAATACAGTGTGCAGTTCTGGTTGCCATATCTTAAAAAGGATATAGTGGAATTAGAAAAGGTTCAGAGAAGAGCAATGGAAGTGTACACCTACAAGGAAAGACTTAAAAGGTTAAGGCTCTTTAGCTTGGAAAAGACAGCTGAGAGAAGATATGATAGAGGTCTATAAAATAATAAGCAGATTGGAACGGGTAGATACAGATTGGTTCAAAAAGCAGAAAGACTAGGGGACATGCAATGAAGCCACAATGTAGCACATTTAAGGCTAATCAGAGAAAATATTTTTTTATGTGTAATCAAACTCTGGAATTCGTTGCTGGAGGATGTAGTAAATGCTGTTAGTGTAGCTGAGTTTAAAAGAGGTTTGGATAAGTTCCAGTCCATTATTAAAATGGACTGGAGAAAACCACTGTTTACCCTTGGGATAAGCACCATGGAACCTGTCTACCTTTTGGGAACCTGACAGGTACTTGTGACCTGAATTGGCCACTGTTGGAAACAGGGTACTGGGCTTGATGGACCTTTGGTCTGACCCAGTTTGGCGTATCTTACGTTCTTATGTAAGGCTTGAACTGGACTCCTAAGGGAAAGAACACTGCTAATCAGAAGCCACCTCTGAACAAACCCAACCCAGCAGCTGTCCTCATAGTATACCTGTGTGGAAGTATGGGAGACTGAGGAGGACCAGAAAACCTATCCAGTTTTGCAATTGCCAGAGAATGTGCAAGCATTCATTCTAGTACTTTGGATTTAGGCAAACCCATCATTACTACTATGTGAGACTATATACCAGTGAGGATGACATCATCTCATCAAGTGAGTTTTGCCAGAGTATGGCTAGTGGTGATTCAATTTCTGTGACTTCAGTATCAAATAAGAGCTCGAGGCATCAGGAAAAGAAAAGATCCTCCAATATCACTGAAGGACCTCCATTATGATGATATAGTCTGGAACATATCCAAGTATGATCCCAAAAAAAGGGAGAAGAGTTGCTCCCTTTGTTTCGTGAAAAGAAAAAAAATGAAATAGTTAATCAGAGAGAAATACAGTTATCTCTACCTGCCCACAGATCTGATGTACTTCTTAGAGATCAGTTGGGACCGCAGGGTACACAATGAGATTGTAGATTCTTTTCACTGAGATCCAATGCAGGAAAGTGCATTAAACTTAAAGTATTTTTTTACTTCATCTCTTAATGCTCATTTTCAACTGCAATCCTAGAAGCGACATACATTTTTTAACATCCATCTACTTCAAAGCAAAAAAACAAGAAATTTAAAAACCACATTCTGAGTCCTGGACTCTGACCTGGCTTGGGAAGACACAATAAAAGCAAAAAAAGTCTAAATGGATTCTTTCCCCTCAGTCTTTACTGAGGAGGATTTTGGGGTCATACCCATGCTGGAAACTTCTTTGACAGTAATGATTTGGAGCAGCTAAAAGAAATCACTGTAAATCTAGAAGATGTAACACAGCAAATTGACAAACTAAAGGTAACAAATCACTAGGACCGGATGGTAGTCATCCCAGAGTTCTGAAAGAGCTTATAGTAAATATGAAATTTCTAGCCTGTTATTAGTATTCTGTAATCTATCATTCAAAATGGCCATGATATCTGAGGACTGGTGGTCAATGTAACACCAGCTTTTAAAAGATGATCTGGGAAACTAAAGACTGGTGAGCCTGATGTTGGTGCTGGGCAAAAGAGTAGAAGCTATCCTAAAAAATTAAGGAGCCAATGTAAAGCTGTGGCGCTCAGTGATCTTTTTACACTCTAACCACCTTTGCAAAAAGATTCCCGATAGTCGGCACTGGATTCTGGATAATGATTGGTGCCAAATATCTGGATTGAGCAGTGCGTGCCACTGCTATCTGAATAGCAATTAGTTAGTCCACTATCTGGATAGCCAATCCAGAAAATGTTCGAACTGTTCTTTTGCCATCCCAAAGTTATGCAGATAGTTATCTGGAAAGAGGACTGAATATTGCCATTATCTGGATAACATCTCCAAGCAGAAGGGCCCTAATCTATTCAGCCATTCCATCACCATTTTTCTCAGCGCACAGTACTCAAGGTGCAGTCGCACCATAGATCTATACAGAGGTATAATGATATTCACCATTTTTAACGTCACTCCTTTCCAAATAATTTCTAATATTCTGTTTTTGGGGGTTTTTTTTACTGCCAGTGCCACTGCACAATGACCTGAGGATTTCAGCATGTTGTCCATAATGGCTCCAAGATTCTTTTCCTGGTTGGTGATCCCTAACATGAAGCCTAAATATATGCATAGAATGCCAAGGTTGTTGTTCCTTATACACAGCACTTTGTTCTTGTCCATATTAAATTTCATCTGCCATTTAAATACCCTCTTCTACAGTCTGGCAAGGTCAATTTGTAGTTCCTTGTGTTTTAGCTACTTTTAATATTTTCGTGCCATTTGTACATTAGATCAAGTCACTCATTGCTCCCTTTTCCAGATCCTTAATAAATATGTTAAACAACATGCATCACCACACAAATTCCCAAGGCACTCCACTAAAAAAACTGACCATTTAGTCCTATTCTTTGCTTCCAATCTTTTAACCAGTTGATAATACACAGTAAAGCACAGTTACCTGTAACAGGTGATCTCTGGGAACAGCAGGAATAAGTCTTCACATATGGGTACGTCGGTACCGAAGGAGTCCGCGCGGGAACGCTTCCCAGCGTCCAATCAGAAAGCTTTTGGAAGCATCCAACATGCCTGCGCGCTGCCTTCCCGCCTTCCCAACTGCCTCTCCTCAGTTAAGTTTTAAAGCTGAGACAAAGAGAGAGAGAGCAAGGAAGGGAAAGATAGAGAAAGAGAAATGCAACTCCTAGGGGAGGTGGGTGGGTTGTGAAGACTTATTCCTGCTGTTCCCAGAGATCACCTGTTACAGGTAAGTAACTGTGCTATCTCCAGGAACAAGCAGGAATGAGTCTTCACATATGGGGACTCCCAAGCTCAGATGCCCGGAGGGAGTCCTAGCATGTTGCAAGTCTAGAACGAGCCATGCTATTCCTCAGGACCTCAGGCATCCTGGGGATGGAGGGTAGGAGTTGAAACAGAAAAAGAGCTGTGGAACAGCTGGCTAGAACAGGGCTTCAAAAGGGGAAGACCCTGTATCGAGGGCATTTAGTAATAAGATATTGTAATCTGGGCCTCCCTTGTTGGCATTGCACAAGTGCACTGAGCTACATATGGATCTGATAGAAGAGCCAGTGAATGTGCTCAAGGGATACCTCACTGAGAAGTAGAGGTAATAAAGTAGAACAAAAAACAAGTGGAGGTCAAAACCCTTTAGGGTGAGAAAAATAGCCCCAGAGGAAAACTGGGGTAGTATAAGAGGTAGAGCTTCAGCGGAGACGCAGAAGGTACTATTAAGGAAAGCTTAAGCTGCTTTGGTCCAAAAATAGTATAAATTTAGGACCAAGAGAAAAATTTAGTCTGACCCAACTGGACTAGGGTTAGAATCAGTCCATGTAGGGGAGAAAGGGTATAAAAACCCTTGTATCTGATAAAAAGGTAAGGACAGACTCAGGAGCGCTAAGCTTTAGAGCAACGGAAGCTCCGCAATGTCTTTCCTAAATGGGGTCAATTAGGAAAGAAAGGTACATGGAAAGCTTCAGGAGTACCTAAACCTGAAAAGGTTAATTACCACAGGAGTGGTTCTAGGTGTAGTCCCCTAGGTATGCTGGTACAGCATTGATAGGGTTAGTGCCCATCTGTCAGGATCATAGAGGAATGTCAGGATATCTGATCCTAACAGACAGATAGATAAGTAGATGGATACAGATCTATCTAACAATATATCTCATTATATGTATTAATATATATGTGTGTATATATATATATATATATATATAATATGTATGTAGATTTAAATATATACACATATAGGGTATATATGCATATATCTATAAAGAGATATATATATGGGCAGAAGACACACAGATATATATATATATATATATATATATATATATATATACTGATTATATCTATGTATATATATATACCTAGATGAATAGGCAGGCATATAGAGACATGTCTCCAGGTATATGGATGGAGAGATGTCCAGAGAACCCCATCCCCCCTTATAGGGAGAAAGATTTATCTAATAGCAAGAAGGTTGATACCTGCTTGAATAGATAAAATAGAAAAAATCCTCTTCTCCTGGGTATGACTGGCATAGTCAGAGGAAGGTGTCCCTGACAAGAAGGCGGCTTAATTCTTTGCAGAATTTGAGCTCTTGAGTAACCAGGATGGCCTACGTGAAAATGGCAGAGGATAACAGCAGTCTGCAGACAGGAAGTCCAGATATCTCCAGAATTGTAGTATGGAGATTGGATATAGGAGGCCTCTGGAGGAAGATACCCTAGTGATCCGCCTATGAGGGCAAGATGGGTATTAGGTATCCTCTAGCTGCCAGTGAAGAATTTATCTCTGACGGGAGACCCCAGGAGATATGGGCCAAGCCAGGGAATTGGCCCTTCTTTAGGCTTTCACGTAATGAAAAGGCCTGAGGCTTATGCCTCAAAGATTTTTAAGATAAGATGGAAAGGGTAGAGAATATCTGCCAGGCATGAAACATGACTGGGGAAAACCCCTTTTAACCATCTGGGGTTATCTGCTAGGCCAGATACTAATGATCTCTAGCAAGGGCCCATAGCGCAAAGTTACTCTAGTAGAGTTGCAGAGAGCATGCTGCAGGTTGGTCAGAAGAAAAAACTGGCTGTGGAAAGCCAGCAGGTAACCAGCTATTCTGCCAAGGGCAAGGGGCAAAGAATAGAAGGTAACCAACCAAACTGTGATAATAGGGTTTCCCAAACGAGGTTGATACCCTGTTTGGGACTTAGCACTGAGGCTAGGAGGATTGCTGGTGGAGGGGAAACCCTGGTTTTGTAGTGAACAAAACCAGTGGTTTAACCACTAGGAATTGCTGCATTTGCAGGAACTATCAGGGCAGCATGGAGAATTTCTTTTCCCTCCTCTTTTTAGATTGGGAAAAAGAAACAGACATGGTAGGACTTCCCATTGTCTGAGGAGCTGCCCTAAGGTAACAAGGGGGAAGACAACTCCATAAGGGAGAATCCCCCAGTAGAACAGGTAGAGGACCATAAGGGCTTACCCATGTAAAAAAGTCACTCTTACAAACTAAATGTTGTAGTAAGAGGGAGGTAAGACAGAGTTGCAAGAGACCAACTATGGAGGAAGTCTCTGACAGGTGAGATGATACATGCCAATACAGGGAAACAACTGTCTATTGATAGTTGTTACCTCTTTTTCCTCCAAGAGGAAAAGGAAATCTGTTAAGTATGGGCATGATCATCATAAGACTCTTAGAGAAAAAATGTCTCATGAAGAGAGATCTAGGTAGGTTAGGATAAATTTAGTGCAGATACTGCAAGTGAAAAGAAGCAGACTGCTACCCTAACCAGCAACCAAGAGGGACAATGATCTATTTGAAACCCTGCGACTGCTGGGTTTGTTGACCCTGTTGAGTTTGTAGATTCTTCAGACCAGGGCGATGTTTCCCCTGTTTGGGAACATCTGTATGATGGGCAGATGATGGACAAAACCTTTTCCCCCTAGGGAAAGAAAATTTGGTAGGACATTTCCTACCTACTGGGAAAGAAGGCGGCGTAGAATAGCCCCTGGAAACAGGAAAGTCAGTGGATAACTGAGTAACCTGGAGTAAAGACTCCTTGTTGAAGAGATTTTCTCCAGTGCAAGGAGTATTTCCCAGTCTTTCTTGTGCCCATTTGTCCAAGTCTGAAGCTTGGAGCCAGGCTCTACGTCGTGCCCCTATAGCTATAGCAGAAGTCCTGCTAACAGGCTCAAAGGAGTCTAGGGAAGCACGAGTAAGAAACCTATAGATATTATGAGCATGACTAACCAGTGAGGAATAGTCTGCTTGTTTGGGTTCTTGAAGACAAGGAGTCAGAAGATGTAATTTGCTTGTGACCTCCTCAAGAGATAGACCCATATAAAAAATATATGAGAGAATTCTTGCTGAAAGCATGGATGTCTGGAAGGTTTGACGTCCAAAGGCATCTAGTGTCTTAGACTCACGACCTGGCGGACAAGAAGAGTGCTTTTTATTACTCTTCACTCGCCTCAATGCTGATTCCACTACAATGGAATGATGAGGAAGTTGAGTCCTTTGAAACCCTGGAGAGGGGGGCACCTGATATAGGAGATCAGTTGCTCTGGAAAGTGGGGGTACCCTTAAAGGAGCTTCCCACATTCTTAGAAGGAGATCCTGCAAAGAATGATGCAAAAGAAGCATTATGTTCTCCTTTGCTTCTCTAGGAACAGAGAGGTATTCTGTATTCCCTTGTGTAGGATCTTGTCCAGGAATAGGAATGGCAAGTGATTTTGCCATATCCAGGAGGAAAGTCTGGAAAGAAGGATCCCCAGAGGGAACTTCCCTTGGATAGGCTAGATCTGATGAAGAACTAGCGTTGGCACCGAGGGATCTATTCCAATATATAGGAATAGAAGATCCTGAATGGTGCAGTATGGGATCCTTAGATGGTGGTCGCTGGTACTGCAGGTCAGAACCAGCGACAGTCGGTAACAGATCGTCCATGCTAGGGATCGATTCCAGACTCGGCATCGAGGGAAGCGAGCCTGAAGAGAGAAGCATGGAAGGTACCGACAGTAATGGTACTGTGGATATCGGTACCGATCTCGGTACCGTATCTGATACCGGTGGAAGAATACCAGCCGGTGGCAACTCTAACGGTGTCGGAGGAACCGAGAGTTGCGGATCCGAAGTATCGGAACCGAGCCTTCGGTACCCAGTCCTCCAGACTGGAGATCGATTCCAGACTCGGCATCGAAGAAAGCGAGTCTATCGATGCACGTCTGGAGGGTACTGACATCGGTACTAGTATCGGTGTCGATACCGATACTGGAAAGTCGGTCTGAAGCATATACACCGGGCCCGTAGGTACCGAGGACGCCAGACGACGATCCTTGGTGAGGAATGTTTCATCCAACACCAGTGCCGATGCCGGGGTATCGGTACCGCTCGAAGTGGATGCCACCACCGGGCATGGCTCAGGTATGTTCTGTGAGGGGTGAACCTCAGGAACAACCTGAAACCCCCCACAGGCTTTGGAGGCTGAAGACTCCCACCGGGGTTTTGAAGCCAGTGGATTCTCGAGGACAAGGCCATAGGCATCTCTATGCTGTGCATGAGAAGTGCCGCTCGAGGACTGGCTAGTCTTAACAGACTGTTTTTGGGTTACCTGATCCTGTGCAGAAGAAGATATGGTCGGTGCCCTGAAGTTGGAGGGGGATCGCATGTCGAGGGGAACTCGATGTTGAAAACTTCTTCTCACCATACTGGTGCCCGAGGGCTCCAGAGGAAAATGGTCAGGACCCAAGCAGGTTAGACACCAATTGTGAGTGTCTAAAAATAAAGTTGTACCGCCACAGTTTGTACATTTCTTGGGGAAAGTGGCTGGTGGTTCCATGAGGAAAAATGGAGAGGCCTAGAAGGCCTGAGAACCGTGAGACACTAACAAAGAAAAATATATTCCTTAAAGGGAAAAATTTTTACAAGAAAAGAAAAAAGAAACACCGGCGGTACCGGTGGCATCGGGGAAGGCAGCCGCGACCACAAGAAAACTAAAAAATAAAAGAAGAATTTTCTGGGGTGACAGGAGGACGTCCTGCCGGCTCCACGGAAAAACAAAAACTGAGGAGAGGCAGTTGGGAAGGCGGGAAGGCAGCGCGCAGGCGTGTTGGGATGCTTCCAAAAGCTTTCTGATTGGATGCTGGTAAGCGTTCCCGCGCGGACTCCGTCGGTACCGACATACCCATATGTGAAGACTTATTCCTGCTTGTTCCTGGAGATGACATTATCCTCTGTCCAATGACTTTTTAATTCCCTAAGGAGCCTCTTATGAGGGATTTTATGAAACGCCTTCTGAAAATTCAGATACACTCTAAGGCACATTTAGATAATACATGAAGTTCAAAAAAGAGACGTCAAGGTTGTGACATACACAATTCCAGCAGTATTTTAGAAATTGTTGTTGTTGTTAAGTGCCATCGAGTCGGAGTCGACTCATGACGACCCTCTGGATAGCTATCCTAAATTGTGTTCGGTCTTGAGTCAAGTGGCTCATTGTTGACAGACTGGTACCCATAGCTGCTGTTATTGTATCGATCCATCTCATTGCTGGCCTTCCTCTTTTGCGTTGGCCTTCTATCTTGCCAAGCATGATGTCTTTCTCTAATGATCTCTCTCTTCGCATGATGTGTCCAAAGTATGAAGTCAAAGTCTTGTCATCTGAGCTTCTAAAGAAAGCTTAGGTTTGATCTCCTCTAGTACTGACTGGTTTGTTCTTTGGGCAGTCCATGGTATACACAATATTCGCCGCCAGCACCATAATTCAAAGGCATCAATTTCACAGATCTGAAAAAAATATTTTTTCGAGAGCTGTTTTGGTTATTCCACGTAATCTTTATGTTTTTTGGTGTGCTGAATCTGAAAATGACCTCCATTTTGTCATGGAAATAGACTTATAAAATTAAAGTTTTATTACAATATTTTCATGAAAATCCTTTTTTGAACTGAAATGAGCTCACCTACACACACTAAACTCGATTCTTCTTCCTTGTGAGGCTCCTCTTGGTGCATTTATGCTTGTGAGTAGCATCTGGAATGTCTCTCTGAAGCATCCAACAGTATTCTGCCATCATTGTAATGCTCCATTTTCCCTGGTATCTCCTTTCCATCTCTTTAATGTCTTGTTGGAATCGTTCACCTTGTTCCTCACTCACAGCTCCCAAATTTTCAGGAAAGTAGTCAAGGTGGGACTGGAGGAAATGCACTTTCAAACTCATCAGGCAACCTAAAGCTTGAAATGCTTTCAGCATTCGTCTGACGATCTTTTTGTAGTGAGGATCTTTGTTATTGCCTAAAAATTTCTGTACGACTTCTTTAAATGCAATCCACCCTTCTTTTTGAGGATCCGTCATGGTATCGACAAACTCTTGATCAACTATAAGCCTTCTAATGTCTGGTCCAACGAACACACCTTCCTTCAATTTTGCCTCCGACAGGCCTGGAAACTTGGTGACCAAGTGTTTGAAGCATTCTCCATCTCTTGGAAGTGATTTTACGAATTGCTTCATCAATCCCAATTTTATGTGGAGAGGTGGTAGAAAAACTTTATGGGAAGGTACCAAAGTTTCTCGGAGGACATTTTTTTCACCGACTGTTAGCACCCTCGGCTGCCAACTGTTCTTGGTCCAGTGATTTTGTCGGTCTCGACTGTCCCATAGACACAGAAAACAAGGATATTTGGTATACCCAGCTTGTTACCCGAGCAGCATGCACAAGACCTTCGAGTCCCCACACACTTGCCAACCATGGTCTTCATATTTAAGTTTACGAAGAACCAATTCCAAGTTCTCGTAGGTTTCCTTCAAGTGTACGGAATGACCTACAGGTATGGAAGCGTAAAAACCGTTGTGGAGTAAAACTGCTTTGAGACTTCTTTTTGAAGAATCTATAAAAAGACGCCATTGCTCTGACTCATATTGGATTTTAAATTGACCCATCAGACCTTCGACATCGATGCAATAAACCAACTTGTCTTCCTGGGCGAAGTAAGGAACGAACTCCTTTTCATGATGTCTGAACCATGAAGATGACACTCCTGGCAACAATAAATTCCTCCTTTTCAGCCTTGATCCGAGTAACTCAGCGGCATCTTTGGGAAGATTCAAGCCTCTTACCAAATCATTAATCTCCTCCTGAGAAAACAATTTTGGTCTTGTATCATCTTCAAAGTCAGAACTTGATTCGTCATCTGGTTCAGGTATGACTTCACCTTCATCGGAGCTAGGTATCTCTTCCAAGGTAGCAGGGGGCTTGGGTACTGGTATATCTGCGCCATGGGGGATGGGACGAATTGCAGAGTGAAGATTGGGGTATGAAATGGAATGTTTCCATTTGGAATTAAACCCTTTCACATCGCATGAACAAAAGTAACAGTCGTCACTGTGGTTCTTTTGCTCTCGCCATACCATAGGAATCCCATAACGGAAAGATTTTTTTCTTACCCTTGAACCAGTTTCGGAGGTCCTCAACACACCGTTTGCACACTTTATGAGGCACCCAGACTTTATCTTGATCTCCAATTTTTAGTCCAAAGTATGCAAAGTATACTTTTTTCACAAAGTCTGTAATATTCTGCTATTGCTTCAACACTGTATATTCACCACAGATGAAACGGAAACTGTCTGGCGAATTAATACACTTTCGCGGAGCCATAACATAACGGTTGAAGAATGACGAGCTAACACGAATTGCAATGAAAAAGTGTGAACAGCCTAGAACCAAGAACCTGATGATGATTCGTGCACAAGTGTGGCATGCAGGAGAGGGCAGCTCTGTGTCTGTACACGAGACGATGTCACAGTGCTGGCCACGCCCCCCTGCACTGACTGGAGCTGCTGCTATCTGCCCTGTGTCTCCCTCCCACTGGATTCTTCAGGAAAGATTAACCCCTTCTACCACTAGAAGCACGGACTTAAAACTTGCTTTGCTTATGTATATATTGCTGACCATCAGATTTACAGTGCTATATTTTTTTTTACATAACTCGGACAACCCCTTTAAGGTTTTTTTTGGCATTTTATATCTTAAATGCACTTATGTGAATTAATTAATAGTAATTTGAATTAATTAATAGTAATTTGAAAAAATTTGATAAATTTGAAGACAATTTTGCATGTTGTGGCAAATCATGACGTCTAGGAGTTTTTTCAATATTTTATTTGTTTTCAGCACACCAAAATACATGGAAATTAGATGAAAATAATCAAACAGCTTTTTAGTCACAGACCTTTGTTTTCTTCCTGTCTATCTTTTTCACTGTCCAGCTTTCACATCCATATGATGTTATTGAAAATACCATGGCTTGAAAAAGTCGAATCTTTGTATGGAGAGAGACATCTCTGCTCTTGAGAATCTTATCTAGGTCTTTCATAGCCATTCGGCCAAGAGCAATGCGTCGTCTGATTTCTTGACTGCTTGTTGCTTCTTTATTGATAGTTGATCCAAGTAGGTTAAAGTTGTTCACGATTTCAATTTCTTCTCCTTCAACGATGAACCTGTTGATTATGCCAGTTGTCATGATCTTTGTCTTCTTTACATTTTATTTATTTATTTATTTACTTATTTCTTCTATACCGCCCCTTCCAGTGATCAAGGGCGGTTTACATGGAACAAATTATGTATACTACTGTATACTTTACATGGAACAGGAAACTTTCTAACTTTTTACATGGAATAGATTAACAAATTATGTGTACTACTGTATACATTACATTGAAAAAGAGAAACTTTCTAACTTTTTACAGTAGTGACAGGTGTAAAAACTGTCCAAACTATTTACATAGGTTATTTACAAGTGATTCTATACAGTGGTTTACAAGATAATCGTGCATCATGTGAGTGTGGTGGAATTTATTTCCATTTTATCAAGAATTTTGTGTGTGTGTGAGGGGGCTGTGTGAGGTTATCTAGTTGTGGTTTAGGGGGGTTCTGAGTTGGTGTGTCTGAGGATGTTGTGGAACAGAGCTAGGGGGGTAGGAGATTTGGAAGTGTTCAGAGAATAGATATGTTTTGAGTTCCTTCCGAAATTGGGCAAGGTCCTTTATGGAGCGGAGGTCTAGTGGGAGATCATTCCAGAGCATGGGGGCAGTGAACGAGAAGGCTCTGTCACTTGTGGATTTTTTAGTCTTCTTGAATGATTTTGGTATGTCAAGTGAGTGGACTGCATTTTGTCTGCATTAAGGTGCAGGCCCATTTTGATACTATGTTCTTTGATTGTGAGAAGCAAATGTTTCAGATCATCTTCACTTTCAGCCAGTAATGTGGTATCATCAGCATAGCGAAGGTTGTTGATGAGTCTTCCACCAATCTTCACACCTCTGTTGTCTTCATACAATCCTGCTTCTCTGATGATTTGTTCTGCATATAAATTAAACAGGTAGGGGGAAAGTATGCAGCCTTATCTTACACCTTTGCTTATTTTAAACCATTCTGTTTCTCCTTGTTCCGTTCGAACTGTTGCTTCTTAATCAATGTACAGATTGTGCAACAGTACGATCAGGTGTTCTGGTATACCCATGCTTCTTAATGTGGCCCAGAGTTTCTCATGGTTTACACAGTCAAAAGCCTTGCTATAAAGTACAAATAGATATCCTTTTGTTATTCTTTAGTCTTTTCAAGGATCCATCTCACATCCGCAATGATGTCTCTCATTCCTCGCCCTTTCCTGAACCTTGCTTGCAGTTCAGGTAGTTCTTGTTCCAGGTATGGTTGTAGTCTCGTTTGAATAATCTTCAGTAGAATCTTGCTGGCATGTGGGATCAGAGCGATTGTGCGATAATTTCCACAGTCAGTTGGATCACCTTTCTTTAGTATTGGTATAAACACAGATCTTTTCCAATCAGTTGGCCGTGATGTTGTCTTCCATATGTCTTGGCAGAGCCTTGTAAGTACGTTAACAGCTGCATCAGATTGCTGTAATACTTCTATGGGAATGCTATCAATGCCTGGTGCTTTGTTCTTTGATAAGGCTTTCAATGCTGCTTCAACTTCTTCTTTCATCACCAATGGTTCCCGATCATAAGGTACAGGTTGAAACGGTTGTTGGTCCACTTGATCTTTATCATATAAAAACTCTGTATATTCCTTCCACCTTTTCTTGATCTTCTCAGCATCATTCAACATAGAACCTTGAGCATCTTGTAACATTCCAATTCGAGGCTGGAACTTTTTCTTTAACTCTCGTAGCTTTAGGAAAGCCGATCTTGTTCTTCCTCTAATAGTTTCTGCTTCTATTTCCTTGCATGCATCATTGTAGTACTTTTCCTTATCCTGTCTTGCTGCATGTTGGAAATCTCTGTTGAGTTCTGTTATTGTCTTTCTTTCTCCTCTGGCTTTAGCTTCTCTGTGTTTCTGGGCAATTTTCGGAGTTTCTTCCGCCATCCATTTTGGCCGTTTTTGCTTTTTCACCTTTTGTAGAGACTTCTTGCTTGTTTCCAACACAACCTTCTTGATTTATTTACATTCTCTTATATACTGCGCTATTCTGCATCAGTGCGGTTTACATTGAACAAACTGAAATTACATTGAACAGGGCATTATAACTTGGAGATAACTATTTTACAGGGAACATGGGCTATGGAGGGTTAAGTGGCTTGCCCAAGACCACAAGGAGCACCTGTGGGACTAGAAACCTCAGTCCTTCCGGCCCAAGGTTGCTGTCCTCTAGTGGGATTTGAACCCCCGACCTTCCGGCCTGAAATACCTTGCCCCAACCACTAGGCCATTCCTCCACTCCTTGATGTCATTCCATAACTCTTCTGGAGCTCTGTCATTTGTATCTAAAGCAGCAAATCAATTTTGCAGGCAGTCTTTAAATTCCAGTGGTATATTCTCAAGGTCATATTTTGCTGCATTCATGAGTGGTTTGCTCTTTTTCAATTTTAGAAAAGGTGCTGCTAAATGTGGAGCCTATTCAACAATAGAGCAGGAATGCATGTATACTTGCCAATACATGGATCTGGAGGATCCATTTTGCAAATCTACATGTAGGAAAAACTCAACATGGGAAATTCTGCAACTTCCATATGTAGGTTTCAGCACTTACACATTTGTGTGGGCCATTTTGCAAACCTATATGTATAAATACCACCAATTAACTATAGATGCTGCTACCTTTAATTTCAATTTGGAGGGGGAAATAAACAATGGGGGATAAAGGAAGAGAACCCTTTTAATCCCTCCTGTAAAGGGCTGGCTGAAAGCACTTTTAAAGAACCTTAATGTGACAGGAAGGAGTTGTAAATTCCTTCATGGACAATTTAAGTTATTCATGTATATTTCTTGTATGAAATGGGAAATACATGTGTAGATTTTTGATCCATGCAGGCTACTCCCTAACGATACGCTGACACTCTTCCTTGCAATTTCAGTGTAGTAAGGACAGCTACATGTAAATTCAGCCTTTTCTAAAATTGCTATTTATTCATAGATGCCATTTCCACATGTAAATGCCTGATTTTACCCATGGAAAATACAAATACGGTTTCTAAACTAACTCCGTGCATCAGCCAGTTCACCTCTATCCACATGCTTATTCAAACCTTTGAGAGCTCTAATAGAGTAGTAAGGTACAACCTCCCATTTTTTTTATTTATGCAATTTTCAAAAACAAACAAGAAACTCTTGTACAGAAAGAGCCAGGTTGAAAATTATACAAGGCAAATCATACAACAAAATACAGTCAACCATATACTCCAGGCCCCCAAGTCCACAATACATAAATGAGGCAAGACAGGTCACAATATAAAGGAAAACGTCTTTCAAAGTCAATAACAAGAAATAAAACAGACATCAGGGAGAGGTTCTTACTACAATACCATATACAACCCACCTACCTAGGTAGGACTGCCTAGGGAAGGTACTGATAAAGAGGCCTGCATAGAAACCAATCTAGAGGAAATAAAGGAGGCCAATTGAGATGGGTCAAAAAATATATAGCAGGGAGTCCTGAAAAATAATTTCTAAAGCCAATCTCTATCTGCCTCTAAGGCAAAAGTAACCAACAAAGTACCGGTCATCCCTGGCTCAGAGGGAGACCACTCCAAAAAAGTAGACAAGTCCAGACTCTCAGATGAGACCAAAGACTTCTCCAAGTTACCCACAGCTCCAATCTTTGCAGAAGGTAAATAGAAAGCTTTTGAAATAGGTGGTACAGAATCAGCCGAAACCTTAAGTGTAGTAATCAGAAACTTCTTAAATAACTCCAAGGCCGACACAGAGGGGACCTTGGGAAAATTCAGTACGCGTAAGTTACAACTCCTTGCAGAATTCTCCAAAAATTCCAACTTCCTATGTAGAACCACAGAATCCTTTACAAAGGTTTGGGTAGCCTCTTGTACCTGCTCCAAGCGCCCTTCCAATGAGGCAACTTTAGCATTAATATTAGATTAACCCGTTTCATAAATCACCAACTGCTGCCCAAATGACTGGAGCTGCTGCAAAATAGTCTGGAGCTGAGTAGAGATATTTAAATGCATAGAAGAAAAAGCCTCCCACAGGCTTTCAATAGTAAAGGACTCAGGTCTCACCAAAGTGCAATCTTGGACAGCTCCAACATCTTGAACCGGGCTATCCAAAACCGGGAGGGTGACTCCAACAGGGTATGCATGGATGACAAAGCCCCTTTAACTTCCACCCCCGCCGCACTGGAAACTGTAGCCAAAAAGGCCTGCTCCCGGTTTTCTCCTCCGGGGCTAGGCAACTGCAGCTGTTGAACTGGGGACAAGCTGGCCACACCTCGCATGCTCGTACCCAGGCCTTCGTGCAGGTTCACACAATCAGGCTGCTCTGGCGGGAAATGGCACTCCGGACTGAGGGAAACCTCCGACCCTTCAACACTCAGGGACCTTCCTTCCGCCCCCAAAGCATTCAGCGGGTCTACCGGAGCTACTTCACAACTCACCACAGGGCACACAAACAAATCCATGGTCCTGCAAACCGCCGTCTTCTTGCTGCCCAGAGTCTCCCCCGCCGAAAACTTAGCCTTGCGCTTCCTGCCTGTATGCGGTATAGGGCAGAGAGCGCGGAACACAGGAAAAAGGCACAGGTAGACTCAGTGGAGCGAGGTCAGCGGGCGTCTGTTGCCGGCGCCATCTTGCCTCAATCGGTGATTAACATGTTAAGCAGGACAACCTCCCTTTTCTAAATTCATGTTAGTTCTTCTCCATTAAGCCATGTTTATCCATATGACCAGTAATTTTGTTTTTAACAATTAGTTCCATCATTTTACTGATGTCTGGTTCATTGGTCTCAAATTACTTGGATCATCCCTAGATCCTGTTTTGAAAGTTGGGATTATACTGGATCAGGCCCATACCTAGCCCTGTGCGAGCAGTGCGGCTGCACAGGGCGCAAAGGCTTAAGGGGCGCATTTTAGCTGTCTGCCGTTGCCTGCCGCCACCACTTTTTCTTCACTCAGCAGCGGCAGGCAACGACAGACAGCTAAAATGCACCCCTTAAGCCTTCTTACCGGCATGCTAAGCAGATCTGTCCCTCCCTGCTCTTGCGGGGGGGGGGGGGGGGCACCAGCCCGATGTGCAAGTCACACAGGGCGCGATTTACACTCGGTACGGCCCTGCAATGGATACCCTCTAGTCCTCAGTTGCAGACATAGATTTGTTAAAGATTGCAAGCGGCAGATCCGCAATTTTATATTTGAGTGGCCTTAGAACTCTGGAATGGATTCCAGTGATTTGCTACTATTTAGTTTGTTTGCTCTAGTACCCCTTCCAGATTCAGAATGATTTCTTTTGGTTCCTTTGAATTATTACCTACAAAGAATAGTTCTGGCATGAGCATTTCCTTAAAGTCCTCTATCATAAAGACCAAAGCCCAGAATAATTCCATTTTCAGCTGTGCCTGATTTTCCCTGCATGCCCCTTTCACCCGCTTGTCATCTAAGGCCCAACTGACTCCTTTGCAGGTTTTCTGTTTTTAGTATACTTGAAAAAGGTTTTGTTAGCTTTTGCCTCTTTGGGAAAGTCTCTTCTTCAATTTTTCCGTTGCCTGTTTATTAATTAATGTTTTATATCTCAGTATGCCAGTGTTTGTACACCTTCCTATTTTCCTTATTTGGTCATGCTTTCCATTTTCAAAAAGTTGTCTTTTTGACTTTAGCACCCTCTTTCACAGTATTATGTAGCCACCCTGGAAGATGCTTGTTCGTCCTTTAATCTTTTTTAATTTACGGAATTAATTTTTCTGGGCTTCCAAGATTCTACACCTCCATGCAGTCTTATTTCTTGTAATTACTCCTTTTAGTTTCATTCTAATTAGTTTACTCATTTTATCATAGTCTCTCTTTATAAAGTTGTTACCACAGTAATATTAGTATTGTTCTTCCAGTGATTATCTCAGATTTCATTGTATTATGATTTGGATTATTTTAGGTTTAATGGCTTGCCTTTCCCAAATCCAAGCACAAGGCAAGTTACAATCAATACATGTGTGTGTTCTCTCTACAAGTGGACTTTCTCTAAGTTGCAACTGAGAATATAGAGGTTGAAGGGACTTTTCCAAGGTCATAAGGAACATTGGTGGAAGAAGTAGGATTTGAAATATGACTTTCTTCATTCTCACTCTCTTACTCTAGCCACTAGGTGACTCCTTTACTCCACCCCACTGTGCAGATACTGGAAGTACTGATTACTATTAATTCTTGCCCCAGATATGAAAGTAACCCTTCCTCACATCAGTTCTAGGATCAGTTGTTCCATGAAGCAATTACTGTATTTATGTCATCTATAAATTTTACTGCTTTGACATATCTAAATGAGCCATTTGCCCAATCAATGTTGGGATACTAGAAATCTCCCATTATTATTATTATGTTTCTATGTTTAATAGCCTGTCTAATCTCTGTTAGCATTTCATAATCTTTTTCATCATCCTGGCTGGGTGAAGAATGATAAACCCCCACTAATATACTCATCCATACCAAGCATGGAATTTCTGTCCATAGAGATTCCAGAATGCAATTTGTTTCCTACAGAATTTGTATCCTACTTGCTTCTATAGAATCCTTAATATATAGTGCCAATCCACGGCCACTTCTATATGCTCTGTTATCTCATTAAATTGTGTACCCTGGAATTGCAGAATCCCACTGGTTGTCCTTTTTCCATAAGGTCCCTGAGACGTCTATTATGCCAATAACTTCATTTAATGCTATATATTTTAACTCTCCCATCTTGTTTTTAAGACTTCTGATATCTCTATAATTATCCCTGAATGTATACTTTTTATTCTTTTTCACAACCCACATACTAGCAGTTGATTCAAATAATTTGGAGTCAGTTTATTCTGCATCGTAACTGTCAGGATACCTTAATTTCTTTTTTTTAATGGCATCAGTTGTATATACCCTTTTATCATATACACCCAAGTAACTCTCTGTTTTTTGCCATGATGTAGTTTAAAAAATGGCTTTATTTCCTTTTCAATTGCTGGTACCAACAGCTAGATTCCATTTTGGTTAAGGTGATGTCCATCCTACTTGAATAGACTCCACAATTTCCCAAAAAGATCCCTGGTTCCTAATCAGTCTAAAACCTTGCAATCTACACCATTGTCTCTCCTATGCATTCAGATTCTGGACCTAGCCTACCTCTGGGGTCCTATGCAGGGAAAGCACAGTTACTCACCTGTAACAGGTGTTCTCCAGGGACAGCAAGAATCAGTCCTCACATATGGGTGATGTCAGTGCCAATGGAGCCCTCACGGAAGCATCTCCCCAGCAGTCAAAGAAAGCCTTTTGGGAGATGCCACCATGCATGCATAGTCTCCTTCCTGCCCAAAGGTGCCATCTTACTCAGTCAGATGACATAGCTAGAGCTGACAAAAGAAAATGGCAAAATTCAGCAACTCCACAGGGAGGAGGGAGGGTTGTGAGGACTGATTCCTGCTGTCCCTGGAGAACATCTGTTACAGGTAAGTAATTACGCTTTCTCCAGGAACAAGCAGGACATCAGTCCTCATATATGGGACTCCTTAGCTACAGGCTACCAGAAACCTGTAGAAAACATGGCCCAGCTGTGAGCAACCGCAAGCGAGTCTGAAGAGAGACTCTAAGGACCCCAGAGTCCAGGGAGAACCATCACTCTGGTAGCCTGAACACAGAAGGGTTGGAGGTTAGGAGTTGCCTAGACCCCAAAGCAATTACAGAGTATGGCCTGGCCGAAGGCACTGTCCTGTCTGGACTCCCTCTCTAGGCAATAGTGAGCTGCAAAAGTGTGGACTGAGGACCAGGTGGTGGCCAGGCAGATGTTGGCTAAAGGGACATCAGCGCAAACTTGCAAAAAAGGTCACCATAGCCCTGATGTTGTATGCCGTGACCCAGCACTGCAACAACAGCCCAGACTGATAGTGGGCGAAGGCATTGCAGTCTGCCACCAAGATGGACAGGGTCTGCTTTATAACAGCCTCCCCCAGGCGACTGGGGTCGTATGAAACAAAAAGCTGTGAGGCTTTGCAGTGGCCCGAGGTGCATTGCAGATAGAAGAACAGGGCCCTCTTACAATCCAGAGTGTAGAGAACGACTGCTGCCTTGTCAGGGCCATGTGAAGAAGGTGGGGAGCATCACCTCTTGATTGAGGTGGATTGCAGATACCACCTTCTAAAGGAATTTAGGATTGATGCGAAGCACGATCATGCTCTTGTAGAACTTGGTGTAGGGTGGCTCAATCAACAAGGCCTGAAGCTTGCTGACTCTGTGGGCAGAGGTGAGCGCCTCCAGGAAGGCAACCTTCCATGACAGGTAACGCATATGGCAGGTAGCCAGAGGCTCAAATGGTGTCTTGGTAAGCTGTGTCGAGACCACATTTGAGGTCCCATTCTGCTGGCAGCAGGCAAATGGGAAGCTTAGAGAGCAGAAGGCCCCACATGAACCGAGTAATGAGGAGCTGAGCAAAGAGGAGTTTACCCTCCATAAAATGATGATGCACCGAGAGCGCACTCAGGTTCACCCTGACAGAGTTGGACTTGAGTCCTGCTTGTGAGAGGTGAAGCAAGTACTGTAGCACCATGTGCACATGGCAAGAGAAAGGTTCAATCCACTGCTCTGAGCACCACACTTGAGAATTTGTGCCATTTGAAGTCGTAGCCCGTCTCATGGAGGTCTTACGAGGGGCCAGGAGGACTTCCTCCACCTCCCTTGGGAGGTTGAAGGGGGCTAAGGCTACCTGTTCAACAGCCATGCTGTTAAAATTACGGACTCCAGGTTAGGTGGAGAAGGGAGCCCTCCTACTGAGTAAGTAGCCCTAGGGGGTTCCCCAGAGGGACTGGGAGCTCCATTGAGAGGCAGAGCAACAAGGGGAGCCAAGGTTGCCTCGGCCACTGTGGGGCCACCAGGATCATGAAAGCCTTGTCCCACAGGACCCTGAAAAGGGTCCAGGCAATTAGTGGCATGGGAGGGAAAGCATACAGGAGTGCAAAGGTGTGGAAGACATCCATGGCTAGCTGGGATGGGTGCAGCTGGCGACAGCAGAAGCAGGGCAGCTGAGCATTGGTCAGGCTGGCAAAAGACGTCCAGGCAGGGTGCCCCAGGGTCGGAAGAGCCGCTATGCCACCTGGGGTCTAGTCGCCATTCATGTGGTTGGAGAAGCCTGCTCAACCTGTCTGCTAGGGCATTGTCCTGGCCCAGAAGGTACACCACCCTGAGGAGCATTGCTTGACTGATTGCATATAACCAGAAGACTACTGCCTCCTGGCAGAGGTGGTAAGATCCTGTGCCCCCCTGCTTGTTCAGGTAGAACACTGCAACCTGGTTGTCTGTTTAGACCAACACAGACTGGTGCTGCAGGCAGTGGTGAAAGGCCATGATCGCCAGAAAAATGGCTCTCTGAGCTTCAGCAGGTTGATCTGATGCTGGCTGTCCTCTAGGGACCAGTGTGTGGAGTTCCTCACAATGGGCACACCAGTCCAGTAGGGAGGCACCTGTGTTAAGGACCCTCTAGGGATTTAGAGACTGGAAGGGCATGCCCTTCTACAGGTGCTGTGTGGCTTGCCGCCAGTTGAGTGACTGTGCTAGCTTGTGGGACACTAAGACTTTGTCCCGGAGCCTGCCTATGGCTTGCATCCACTGGGAGCAGAGGCACCACTGGGCTGCACACATGTGAAGACGGGCTTTGGGAACCACATGGACTGTGGATGACATGTGGCCCAGCAGGCAGAGTATGGACCGTGCTGACACTGCGTGGCAATGCTGCACCTTGGTGACTAGGGCCGCAGGGCGACCTGCCTGTCCAAGGAGAGAAAGGCCTCAGCCTGAAGAGTGTCCAGTCAAGCCCCTATGAACTCCAAGCCCTGTGTTGAAGTGAGGTGGGACTTGGGGTGGTTTATCATGAACCTCAAATACTGTAGGACACTGATGGTGTGGGCCATGGCCTGTTGCACCTCAGTGGCCGTGTCCCCCTTTACGAGCCAGTCATCCAGATATGGGAAGACGAAGGCCCCTTGGAAGTGGAGGTAGGTGGCCACTACTGCCAGGAACTTGGTGAAGACTCTTGGTGCAGAGGCTAGACCAAAGGGTAGTACTCTGTACTGGTAGTGGTTGCCCCCGACCATGAACCTCGAGTACTGCCAGTGGATGGGATGAATGAGAATGTGCATATAGGTATCCTTTGGCTATGCTCCTTAGACCTAATTTCCCTGCTAAAGGTATAGCATCATTGTTCCAAGGGAGAGAATCTTGAGCTTCTCCCACACCAGGAACTTGTTCAGGTTTTACAAATCTAGGATAGGCCTTAGGCCCCCTTTGAGACCAGAAAATACCGGGAGTAGAACCCCCTTGCTCTTGAGGTGATGGGGTACTGGTTCCATGGCTCTGTCCATGAGGAGGCTTGCGAGTTCCTGTAATAGCAGGATCTGGTGCAAGGGAGTCCGAGAAGGATCTCCTGGAAAGAAAGGAGGAGGCATCTGGTCCAGGTGAAGGAGATAGCTTCTATGACTACGTGGAGTGCCCAAGCATCAGTGGTGATAGCAGGCCACTGATGGTCAAAGTGTACCAGATGCCCCCCTGTGGGTATCTGCTCCCCCACAAATGGAGAGGCTGTGCTCAGGGAGTCAAAACCCCGTCCCTGGTTGGGCAGGAGCTGGGGCTTGGAGCCCTTAGGATTGCGAGGGCCCTAGCCCACTCTCTTGCCCTGGTGACTCTGCTGTGGAGTCTGGGGAGCCTGATAGTAGAGGTAGTCTTGGTAAGGTTGGCCCTTCCTCTGGAATGGGGGCCTCTTCCCCGGTGATTTCTTCTTGGGGAGGATGGAGGTCTTCCTGGAGAACCAAGTCCTCATGAGGTACTCACTTTCGATCTCCACCATCTTCTCCGCCATCAGCTTGCCAAACAGTTTTTCACCGAGGCAGGGGACGTCGAGGAGTTTCTCCTGGATCCATTGCTCAAGGTCCACCACCTGGAGCCAGGCCTGGCATTGAGCATCGATGCCTGTGGCAGCTACCCTCGCGTTTGACTCAAAGCCATTGTAGGCAGCTCGAGACATATACTTTGAGCACTCCCCGCTGCACTTCATGAGGGTTTGGAACCACTGGAGGTGATCTCTCCCAAGGCCCGCTGAGAAACCTGCAAGTTCTTTTGTCAGGTCTCGAAGATACTTGCCAATATACAACTGGTAGACTTGTATTCATCAGGCCAGCATTGAGCCCTAGTACCATTTGCGGCCAAGGGTGTTGAGGGCGCGGGATTCCCTACTGGGAACACTGAGGAGTGTGTCTTCTGGCTCTTCTGCCGGCACATAGTCGACTCCACCACCATGGAGGTGTGATAGTTACGACTTTCAGAAGCTGGAGTGCCGCTGAACTCGGTACACGGTGTCCAGGCGTCGTCTAACTACGGGAGCAGACGCTGGTGTCTCCCACATATGAAGGTGCTTCCATGTCTCCAGGGATGCCTCATCCTCAGACTTCCAGTTTGAGTAGTCATTGGAGGATTCAGCGGCCGACCAGGCCTGGGATGCAGGACCTGGGTCAGGCGCCCAGTGGCCCACGGCAGCTATGTGCCCAGAGCTATGAGCGCTCAAACGGAAGTGAGATCAAGACCCTCGCTGAGGATTGACTCGAGGTTTCAGGCTCACGAAGATTGGCTTGGCAATCAGGGGAGTTCTCAGTGATGAGGTCCTCACGGCCTTGGTGGACACACTGGCCTTGCCGGGCATTGGTGCCTGCTGCGTGGAGAGGAAGGCAGTGAGACTATGCTCTAGTGCCGCTAGAACGTTCCCAAGTTCCGTTAGTATTCCTGGATGTATCCCATCCAGACCCATGGCTTTCTCTACTTTTAGTTTAGCAAGTTCCTTATGAACACAGTCTTATGAAAATCATTCAAGGTCCACATCACTTCTGTTCCTGTTTGTGGGTGTTTTCTGAGGTCCTGCTCCTGGCCCTTCATCTGCAAACACAGAACAGAAATATTTGTTAAGCAATTCTGCTTTATCCTCATCAGGTTTTGCATATTCCTCCACGGTACCCTTGAATCTGACAATACCACATCTGCCCTTCCTCCTCTCACTAACATATCTGAAATATGTCTTATTCCTGCATTTTATTGCATTGGCTATTTCTTCTTCTTTTTGTACCTTAGTTTTCCTGACTACTTTGCTAGCTTCTCTAAGTTTTTCCAAATTTAGATGCCTGTCTTCCTCTCTCTGTGATCTCTTGTATTTCATGAAGGCCTCACTCTTTTTCTTCACCTTTCTGTTCCTCTTACTGAGGTTATACCAAAATCAGATTTTTGGGGGAATGGTGGATCTCAGGAAATGTCCTACTTCTGCTCCTTAAATAAAAATAAAAATAACAAAAATAAGGTGAAACCGTGATATTGGGCTAACTTCATACATTTGTAGACTTCATCCTTCTCCTCTCTCTCCATCCCCATCATCACCCCCATCTTAGGTGGGCTTTCACCTTCATTTATTATTTATTTAGCTAGGCTTATATACTGTTTTTCTGCGAGTCAAAGCGGTGTACATGCAGGTTCTGTAAATAAATAAATGAATGAATGAATGTATGTGTTTCCCTTGTCTCCAAAGGGCTCACAATCTATGTTTTTGTACCTGAATTTTACAGGAGCACCTGTAGGACTAGAAACCCCAGCCCTTCTGGCCGAAGGTGGTTGTTCTCTGGCAGGATTTGAACCCTGGCCTTCAGTAACTTGCCCCAACCACTAGGCCACTTCTCCATTTCTTATGGCTCCATACCACTTTTTCTTCCTTTTTCTGACACTCCCTAAACTTCTCCCTTCTGATTTTCAACTCAAATCCTCCCTCCTTATCTCTTTTTCTCTACCTTTCCATTTATCCTCCTATCTTGTCTTCCTCACTTTCCTCAGCTCTTGAACTTCACTTTTTTCCCCTCTCATTCATCCCATCTCATTTAAACAACCTCATCCTTGTTTCTACCATTCCATCTCCTTTTTGCCTCACACTCTTCTCCTCCTCCTTTCATCTGGTGACATTAATCCTAACCCTGGCCCCCCAAGACTTTTCTCTCACTCCTGCTCCTCACTCAACCGATCTAACCTCATCCACATTCCTCTCCTTTCTCCCTCTTCTCTCCACCTTTTCTTGTGCCTTATGGAATGCTCATTCCATAGCTAATAAACTCCCCTTTACCTATGATCTCTTCATTTCTAACTGTCCAACTTCTAGCTCTTACTGAAACCTGGCACCTCCCTGATGACACTGCTTCGGTTGCTGCCCTATCTCACGGTGGCTACCAGTTCTTGCAAATCCCTCATGCCACTGGCCACAGTGGTGGTGTGGGGTTACTGCTTTTTCCGTCCTGCCAATTTCAACTCCTCCCTCTACCTCAGTCTCGCTCCTTTTCCTCCTTCAAAGTCCACTCCATCTGCCTTTTTAATCCCTTACCTCTCCAGATAGCTGCTATCTATAGAACACTTGACAAGTCCAATTCTATCTTTCTCTCTGACATTGATTCATCGCTTTTCTTGTTTCTCGATTTTTCTTCCCCTTCCCTTATTCTTGGTGACTTTAACATTCATGTTGATAATCCTTCTGACCCTTATGCTTCCAAACTCATTTCCCTTCCCTCCTCATTTAACCTTCTGCTTTGCTCTTCTGCCCCCACACATCAGCATAGCCATTGCCTTGACCTTATTTTCTTCTCTAATTTTTACCCTCTAATTTCTGTATCTCAGCTCTTCCCTTATTTGACCATCACCTGGTTAACTACACTCTTCATCACTCCCCACCTCAATCTTGCCCAGACTCCTCCTACCTTTTAGCTCTCGTGTCTCATTGCCTCTCCCCTCCAATTTGTCTTCTAACTCGATTGATGAGGCTATAGTTTCCTCTGTTCTGGATTCCCTTGTTCCCTCTATCCTATGTCCTGTGAGGCGCACTATTACCTCAGCCTTGGCTGTCTTCAACTACGTGCTACCTTTGCTCCTGTACTCATTCAGCTGAGCGCATTTGTCTCAAATCCCGCTCCCTTTCTGACTTTCTTCACTTCAAATTCATGCTTACTTCTGTCCAATTTGTCATAGCACTCGCCAAGCAAAATTAGTATGTCCATCTAATTAACTCTCTTGCCTCTGACCCCCTTCATCTCTTCTCTACTCTCAACTCCCTTCTCAAGGCACCTCTGCCTCTGATCCCCTTCTCTTTCTTCTAAAACCCTTGCTGATGATTTCCACGAAAAGTCCACAAGATTACGCTCCACTTCCCCTCTTCAATACCAGCTTTTTCCCTCTATCTCTGTTACCCTTTCTTCCTTTTCTAAGATCTCCAAAGAGGAAACCTTTCATCTTCTTTCCTCCTCTAAACTTACTACCTGTTCCTCTGATCCTATCGTCACCCATCTCATTAACTCCATTTCCTCCTCTGTCATCCCTTCCATCACACACATTCTCAACCTATCGTGCTCTACTGCAACTTTCCCTGCAGCCTTCAAGCATGCTATTGTCACACCTCTCTTCAAGAAACCTTCACTTGACCCTACTTGTCCTTCTAATTATCAACCCATCTCCCTTCTTCTCTTCATTTCCCAAATTCTTGAATGTGCTGTTCTCTGCCATTGCCTTGATTTTCTCTCCTTGTTCCATTTTAATCCCTAACACTCTCCTGAAACGGCCCTTGCTAAAGTCTCCAGTGACTTGTTCCTGGCTAAATATCCAGCATCCCGCTTTTATCCAAATTAATCAAGACGACAGTCCAACGCCAGCTACAAGATCATGTAGATGCTATCTTCCCACTTGACCCTCAAAAACACAGGTTACGAGAGTTTCATGGGGTGGAAACCTTATTAACATCCCTTCTGAACACTGTACTCAAAGGAATCGAAGACACCAAAAAAGAATTCATCCTCATTTTCATTGACATAACTTCCGCATTTGATTCTATAATCCACACCATACTTCTTGACAGGCTAAGTGAAATAGGAGTAAGTGACACACCACTGTCTTGGTTTCACTCCTTCTTATCCGACAGAAGATCACAAGTCAAGATAAAATCCGATACTTGAAACCTTTTCCGCTAACACAAGGTCTTCCTCAAGGCTCTGCACTCTCTGCTCTTCTCTTTAACCTGTACATACAGCCAGTATGCAAAATTTTGCAGGAACACAAAATACACTACCACCTATATGCAGATGATTTAATGGTATATTCCATCCTAGATACAAAGAAATCTGACTACTCCGCCATCTCAGCCTGTATGTCAGCAGTCACAGAATGATTACTACAACGCAATCTGGAAATCAATTATAAGAAATCGAAAGCTCTCATAATCACGAGAGACCATACATTCAACCCTCCTGATAACCTACCAATAGGAAGCAGATCAATCCCCATAAAGAGAGAGGTTAAATACTTAGGAATTTACATCAACCAGAGGCTCAATTTTCAGTCTCACATCAGCAAAACAACCACAAAAGTATATTACAAAATGAAGTTTCTACAAAATCTTTGACCTCTTCTAGAGCAGAACCACTTCCGCACCATGTGTCAGGCGCTAATCACACCGCACCTTGACTATTGTAATCTAATTCTTCATGGCTTACCTAAATGTGCAATGCAAGCCTTGCAACTTGCCCAAAACACAGCAGCCCAACTGATCACTAGAGCCAATAAACAAGCCCACATCACCCCCATACTTGAATCCCTCCATTGGCTCCCAATCAGTTCATGAATAAAATACAAGGTACTAACTATAGCATTCAAAATACTTTGCAATCAATCTGCTGACTGCTTAAAAAGCTTGATTAAAAGACTCCCAGACAACAGATCAAGGAGGACACTGCACCAAAACTCCCTGGCAACCCCCAAGACATCCACAGGCACCTCCCAGAACACACTACATAGAGTGTTCGAGCTCTACATCCCAACACTATGGAACGCCCTGCCACACCACCTGAGAGCCACCATGGATATTACCGACTTCAGAAAATCCTTGAAGACCCATCTATTTGCCGAACATTTCAAGACCTTACAAGTCAACTAATTGCAAGGCCTATGACAACTTTTAGACAATTGCCAAATCCCCAAGCACCTGTAAGAGTTCATACACTTATGTAAATAGTTAAAATGTAAATGTAAACACTGTTAACTGCTATTGTAAATAGTTCCAAAATGTTCCATGTATACAAAGTTATGTTCTGTGTAAACCACTTTGAGAATTTGAAAGATGGTATATAAAAAAAATGTTAAATAAATCTAACAGCCTTTAGTCAGTCCTCATTCTTCTTGACCTTTCTGCTGCTTTTGACACTGTTGACCACCATCTTCTCCTTGATACATTGTCCTCACTTGGTTTTATCCTGGTTCTCTTCTTATCTCTCACATCGCTCCTTCAGTGTCTGTTCTGTTGTTTCCTCCTTTACTGCTATCCCTCTCTCAGTTGGTGTACCCCAAGGGTATGTTCTAGACCTTCTTCTTTTCTCTCTCTATACCCAGTCCCTTGGTGCACTCATTTCTTCTCATGGCTTTATATATCATTTTTATGCTGATGACGCTCCAATCTATCTATCTACAACTGATATTTCTCTTACACTCCAAGCCTATATATCTGCCTGCCTATCTGACATCGCTGCCTGGATGTCTCATCACCATTTGAAATTGAACAAGACCAAAACTGAACTTCTTATTTTTCCACCTAAATCCTCTTCCCCTCTTCTCCCCTTCCTCCCTTCTCTATCTCTGTTGATCACACTCTTCTGCTATTTGTTTCCTCGGCCCGCATTCTTGCAGCCATTTTCGACGTCTCCCTCTCCTTTTCCACACATATCCAACAGTTAGCAAAAACCTGTTGTTTCTTTCTCTACAACATTAACAAAATTCACTCTTTCCTTTCTGAACGCACTACTAAAACACATCCACTCATTAGTCACTTCTCACCTCGACTATTGCAACTTCCTCTTTGCTGGTCTCCCTCTGAGTCATCTTTCTCCCCTTCAGTCTGTTCAAAACTCTGCTGCGCGACTAATCTTCTGCCAGCCCCAATATGCTCGTATAACCCCTCTTCTCAGATCACTTCATTGGCTTCCCATCTGTTTCCATTTCCAATCAAACTTATCCTTCTGACCTCCTCACTACCTTTCCTCTCTTCTCTCTCCCTACACCCCTCCTTGTGAACTCCACTCCTCCTCTGGCTTGCTTTTCTCTATGCCCTTCTCTTCAACAGCCAATTGCAGACTTTGATCCTTTCACCTTCCCACTCCTTATCCCTGGAACAAACTGTATCTTTACATCAGGTTTCATCTCTCCCCCTTTTCAAATCCATGTGAAAGGCTCACCTCTTTCAGGTCACTTTTGGATCTTCGTCCTTTGTTCTCCTTCTATCCCATTACTCTTCCCTTTTGTGCCCTTGTTCTTATCTATTGTACTGTCTCTCTTGATTAGATTGTAAGCTCTGATGAGCAAGAACTGTCTTTTATATGTGTCTGTACAGTGCCTTGTAGCGCTATATAAACAATTAATAGTAGTAGTAGTAGTAGTAGACTAGCTTTTGAATGTTAAAACCTTCTTCCTCAGGTCAAGACAGTATAAGCAGCAGATGCTGATACCATATTTGTTTTAACCTTTGAAAAATAGTCTACAATTGTATGAAGTTAGTCCAATAAAAAAGGTATCGCCTTTTTTTCCTTTTTGTTTTTTCTTTTTATTTAACTGCCATTATAATTGACTAACAGGGCTATCACACTACTTTATCCTAATTGTGCTCTGCACCCATTGTTGGCAAGGGTCCACGGGGATTTCTGTGGATATATGTATGTTGTTTCTTATTCATTATTTATATTTCTAAGATATTTGAATGCCTCTTCATTCCCTACTATCACCATGTCTCAAAAATGATCATGCCAGGGAGCGGGGCGGGCGTGTGTATATATTTTGGGTGTAATGTCACTTCCAGCCCTGGCCCCGCCTACAGCCCCGCCTCCACAGTTTCACTTCTATTTTATCTATAAATTAAGCCCTGCCTACAGCACTGACTTCAATATTTAGAAATCAAGAACAACAAATACCAGTGTTTTTGGGACGCAAGTTCAAGACCAGGACTGACCATTCTGTGCTCTAGAACTGAGGAATTTGGCAGCTCTGCAGCATTCGGTTTAAATCAGACTGCTGAAGCCACTCACAGGGATTGAATAGAAGCATTCAGTGCTAAGACTTGCAGGCAACCATGTTCCCCTCTATTTGTGTTTCTTCTCCCCTTCTAGTAGCTTAAACAGTGAAGTGAAGAGAGAGGCAAAGTAAGGGCATAACTCTGCAAGTTTAAAATGCATTAACCTTCCCTATTATCTCCGCCCCCCCCAAAAAAAAATCCTCAAAACTAATATATAATTATAAGCTCCATCAACAGGAATCATATACTTTGTATAAAAATATGTTTGCTTTTAATCATGTGTGATTTCAAAACTCACCTGTATTGAAGTTAATTGAGAAATAAATATGTGCTTTCTGATTTCCACCAAGTGTTGTTATATCCAGGTAAAAAAAAACAGAGTCAAAAACAGTTATTAATAAAGTAATATGGCAATTTATGTAGATAGGATAACCTTGTGCCCTCCAGCTATAATCCTCTCACATTCAGATGTCAGTCACAAGTTTTCTAATGCAGTTGCAGGGCCTTCTGCCATTATGTAAAATGTGCAGCTGCAAAGTGGCTTATGTTATGCATGCAGGCCAGCAAGCTTTTCTTTTGCTGCTTGTACAAAAGTTAGTTAATATTACTCTATCAGAACACAAGCAATGCAACAGAGTTGGCATACGTCTGCTATTTATGGGCCTAGTTATTGCTGAGCTGGCTGTTTTAGTATTATGCACTCAGGGCTGGCCCGTCCATTGAGCAAGAATGTTTTTTGAGTTTCAGGGGGCCCCGCGCAAAAAACATTCTCATCAGCTCAAGTAGATTAAAAAAAAACAAACTGGCTGCCGCTGCCGCTGTCCCAAACATAAGGAATGTGTAATCCTATCTAAATTTTTGTCTGAACTATTGCCATGAAGGTAAATACCCTCTCGAAGCAATAATGTTCCTTTTTTTCTTTTCAGTCTAGGTAGATTTTAAAAAAACCTGACTGCTGCTGCCGCTGTGGCAGCAGCAGAATCAAGCGTCCTGCGGGGCCCCCCCCCTGCCTGGTAGAGCCCTCCCTACATCAGCTCCCTCAGCATCAGCTTTTCAGAGCCGCGAAGGGAGAGTTCCTCCCTCATTGCTCTGTTAAGCCTACCGGGGCTGATGGGACTTCCTGTTTCCCATTAGCCCCGGCGGGCTTAACAGAGCCATGAGAAAGGGAAACTCTCCCTTTGCGCCTCTGAAAAGCCCGCGCTGAGGGAGCTGATGCATGGAGGGAAGGCTCTGCCGGGCAAGAGGGACCCCACAGGACACTTGATTCTGCCACTGCCACAGCGGCAGCAGCAGCCAGTTTTTTTTTTAAAATCTACCTGGACTGATGGGAGGGCTTAGGACTAGTAATGGGCTATGGTGGGGCTAGGACTGAAAATGGGCTGATGGGGGGGGGGTGGTAGGACTGGATGTGTGCAGATGGGGGGTTATGGCTGGTAATTGGCTATGGGGGGGGGGTTAGGACTGGAGGTGGGCTGATGGGGTGAGGACTGGTCATGGGCGTTGGGGGGGCTAAGACTGAAAATGGGGTGATGGGGTAGGACTGGAAGTGGGCTGATGGGAGCTTAGGACTGGTAATGGGCTGGGGGATTGCTAGGACTGGAAATGGGCTGAGTGGAAGGGGGGCTTAGACTGCAAACAGCTGATGGGGAGGGGGCTTGGAATGGAAATGGGCTGTGAGGGGAGGAAGCTAGGACTGGAAATGGGCTGAGTGGGAGGGGGGCTAGGACAGGAAATGGGCTGATGGAGGGGCTAGGATAGGACTGGGAATGGGCTGTTGGGGGTGCTAAGATTGGAAATGGGCTGTGGTGGGGGCTAGGATTGAAGTGGACTCATGGAGGGGCTAGAACTGGAAGTAGGCTCATGGGGGACTTGGATTGGAAATGGGCTGAGTGGAGGGGAGCTAGGATTTGACATGGGCTGATGGTGGGGCTAGGAAAGGACTAGAAATGGGCTGATGGGGGGCTGGGATTGGAAATGAGCTGATGGAGGGGCTCGGATAGGACTGGAAATGGATGGGGGAGCTAGGACTGGAAATGGGCTGATGGTGGGGCTAGGACTGGAAATGGGCTGATGCGGGGACTAGAAGGGAGCGGATGCTGGGTGGGGCTGGAACTAGAAGGGAACTGATGTTGGGGGAGGATTAGAATGGAATGGAGCTGGGAGAGTGAAATGGAGAGGGGAAAAATATTTTGTGTGGGAGGAAAGACAAATCTACAATTGTCCGGGCATTGGGAGAGTAAGTGGGGATTGAGGATGGAGGGGTAAAATTTGAGTGGATGAAATATGAATGAGAAAAGAGCAAAAGGAAAAAGATTAGTATGTTAAAGCAGATGTAGAGAGAGAATGGAAAAAACTAGAAGAGAGAAGAAAGGACAAATGGACAGCAGACGATGGAGAGTTAGCAGAAGAGACGAAGAAACCAGAAGAAAGTGCCTGGAGCAATTGCAACTGAAAAAAAATGCACAAAAGGTAAAAAAATATCTCTTTATTTTGAATTTATTAACTTGAATATGTCAGCTCTGGGAAATGTGCATCATTAACGTCTGTGCTTTGTTTAGTACAAGAGGAAATTAATTTATAGTTTTATTTCTACAGTGTTGTTGTACATTCCAAGTTTGGCTTTTGGGGTTCCCAGTTTAATTATTGTCTTCCTGTTTCTAAATTGTGATTCCTTGTTTGATGATGGTCTATGTTCTGCATGTGTAACTGAGCTGAGGTATTCTGTTTATATAATTCCTATTTGACATTGCCACTTGTTCTCTTTCCCCAGTAGGTCATGTATTGTTATTCTCTGAAATGTATTGGTTTAATATTTGCAGTGTTTCCTTTTGATAGGTAGAGTATGGTGCTTTGTGAGTCCAGGTAGTGCTGTTAGGATACGGCAAGTTTGCTATGGGTTCTAAATGGGCAGTGTTTGTAGTACTGTAGTTCCTAATGTGCCTGGCAGTTGGCACTGGATTATAGTAATGTAGAAATCTTTTAGTCTTTCTTTATCCATAGACTCATTAAGAGGCATGTTTACTAAAAGTTAGTGTATGGTAACATTATGCAAATATTTATGCAAATGAGGCCCCTTATAGGTACTTTATAGGTACTTACACATCTTATAGGTACTTACACATCTTTTTTTTTTCTTTTTCAAAGTTTTATTTAGAAACCATCAAGAAACAATAAATACACAACACGGAACAGCCGTCCCTGGGGTTGACTCTTATCCCCAGGGGCAGAGCACAGTGATGGTTACATGGATTTTCAGAAATTACCCCATCCCCCCTCCTCCAACCCCTCTCCCCCCCCTTACCCCCCCCCCCCGGCAAACCCAAATCTATGCCACTCAGGACCAGCTCATAAAGTTCTACATAGCGCCCACATAACACCGCAAACAGGTAAGGTTATAGGTTAGCAACCGAGTTGCAGGACTACATTGCGGGTCCGGGAACTCAGATTTTGGATATATGGATCCCAAAGTAGCAAGAAGGCGGACCATCGCTTGACGTGGCCTCGAGCAGCCCTACACTCCAGGAGCATAAGCTGATGGAAGGAGTTCCGCCACTCCCAAAAGGAGGGAGGGTGGCTGTCCCTCCACCGCCGCAAAAGTGGCCCTTTACCCACCAGACATGCCTTCCGCACCAACCAGCGACTCCATTTCCCCTTCGGAGAGGTAAGGCTCAGGAGATCCAGGGCAACCAAGGCAGCATCCCAGTAAACGGGTTGTCCTAAAAGATTGGCCATAAATAGAGAAATTCTCCGCCAATATAAGCGAATCCGTCGGCAGCCCCACCACATATGCATAGGCTCAGCACACCGCGGACAGGAGCCATCCGCGGTCAAGTGGCAACGAAGGGCCCGCCGCGGGGAGAAGTGGACCCTAGTCAAACATTTAAGCTGTATTTCCCGCCAGCGGACACCATCCACCAGTTTCACCACTCTCCGGAGGGCTACCAGAATTTTATCATGGGGGATCTCCCACCCCATTTTGGCCCCCCAAGCCTGTTCCACTCTATGATAGTCCAGCCGCGATCGAAACTGCTCCAGCCTGAGGTTAAAAACCCGGATTGACGGTCGTTCCGCGTCGCCTAAACCAAAGAACACTATAATCTGAGCCGATCGGTCGCTGTGTAGCTCCTCCCCCGAGAGGGAGGCCACATAATGGGCTATTTGCATATACGCAAAGGAATGGTGGGGCCCCAGTTCACACTCCCGAGACAATACGAGGAAGGGTTTAGGTTTCCCCTCCAAGTCCACCACATGACCCAAATTACATATACCTCTCTCCCCCCTCTCTCCCCCCAGATACGGAACGCGGCGGCATCGGTACCTGGAGTGAAACTGGCATTCCCCCGAATGGGCAGCCAGCTCGACACCTTCCAACTACGGCCCCAGTAAGCATTCAAATGCCGCCAGGTCTTACATACCGGAGCTAGTAACACGCTATCAGCCAGATGTGCAGGCCACCTGCCTACTTCCAGATGTAAAAGGGCCCGTAGCGAGTGGGGTGCCACATATGCCTCCTCTAAGGCCCTAGGCGTATAAAAGTCAATATCACCTAGCCAGTCCCCCAGGTGTCGCGCTTGGCAGGCCAATGCATAAGCACCGAGATCCGGAAGCCCCCATCCCCCATTCCTCACCCTCCCCACCAGACGACCATATGGGTTTTGGGCTCTCGCCCCCCCCCCCCCCCCAGAGAAGGCCACGAAATTCCGCCTCAAAGCGCCGAACATCCCGCTTTAGGATCCAAACAGGGAAGGTCTGCAGCCAATATAGTAGCCGCGGGAAAAGCACCAGTTTAATTGCCGCGATTCTCCCCGTTAAAGACAAGGGGAGGGGCTGCCAGGACTGCAACTGGGTTCTCACCTTGGTCAGCATCCGCTTCAAGTACTCCCATATAGTTGACCTGGCTGACAGGGCAGTACAATCCCCAGATATATGAATTGATTCTCGGCCCATTTAAGAGGGAACTCACCCGGCCAGCCACTCCGAAGACGGCCCGAAACATCCAGGGCCTCGGATTTATCCCTGTTCATACTAAGCCCCGCAAACTGCCCAAAAGTGCGGAACTCCCGCAAGAGATGAGGCAAAGAATCTCTAGGTGAAAGCAAATGTACCAACAGGTCGTCGGCAAAGGCAGATATCTTGAATTCTTGATTGCCAATGCTGACCCCCTTATTGTTCGCAATCCCTCCACTCTCCGCAGGAGGGGGGTCCAAAGAAAGGACAAAAAGGAGAGGAGAGAGGGGGCAGCCCTGACGAGTCCCCCTTTGCAACGGAAAATTCTCAGATAACACCCCATTACAAAGTATCGCTGTCGTCGAGTCGGCATACAGGCTCGCGACCATGTTACAGAATAAAGGCCCTATGCCATAGCGCGGAAGAATGTACTTCAAATATTGCCAGTCCACCCTGTCGAAGGCTTTTTCCGCATCAAAACTGACAAGTAAGGAGGACAGATGTCTATACCGGACCCACTCTAAGGACGCAATGATTTTGCGCAGGTTGCGGACAGCATATCGCCCCTTAATGAAACCTACTTGGGATTCATGGACCAATTGCCCCAGAAACTCCGCCAGGCGGTCCGCTAAGATTTTTGCCATTAATTTAAGATCAAAGTTAAGTAAAGAGATAGGACGATACGAGGCCGCAGAGAGGGGGTCCTTTGCCGGTTTAGGAATAAGAACAATATGGGCATGGTAGCCCCCCATCTAAAGTAACCCTGCTGCGCCCTCCGATTGTGTACTGCGGCCAGCGTTGGGGAGATCAGTTCATTAAGAATTTTATAGAATTCGGCACCGAGCCCATCGGACCCTGGGGATTTGTAACAGCTGGCTTTAGAAATAGCCCCTTGCAGCTCAACCGCCGTAATCGGCTGATCCAACTGTGCTCTTTGCTCCGCAGATAAGTGGGGTAGATCCAATTCCCCCACATACTATGCCATCTGCGTGAGAGAAATCGACTCCGCTGTATAGAGTCTCTGGAAAAAGGATCGGAAAACTCGCACTATCGCCGCCGGGCTCTCCCGGTGTAACGTCCCCAAGTCATCCCGCAAGGCTGGCACCAATTTGGAGCCCCTGGGTCCACGAAGGCACCTGGCCAATAATTTCCCGGGCTTATCCCCGTAACGGTATAATTGGTAACGATAATATAACACAGACTTCTTTGCCCTTTGGTGTAAGAGTTTGTTTAATTCCATTTGAGAGTCCCACAGCTGCTTTTTAAGCCCTGCTGTTGGGTTTTGGGCCCATCGGCGCCGCAGCCTCGTCACCAATCTCTCTAAACAGATAATACGTTCGGCCTTCAATCTTCTCTTCCTGGCAAGGAACCCTATAATGTCCCCCCGCAGGACAACCTTCGCAGTTTCCCAAAGCAACTCTGGGTCATCCTGGTGACCCCTATGATCGGCTTCAAATTCCTGCCACCGCTTCTGAATAAAAGAACGAAACTGCGCATCCCTATACAATTCAAGCGGGAATCGCCATGGAGAGGTCCGAGAAATGTTCCCATTCCAATAGACGTCTAGCCAAACAAAGGCATGATCAGAGATCTCTACGGGCCCTATCTGAGCATCCTCAACTTTGGCAAACAGACCAGTAGAAATCAACAGGTAATCTATACGTGCGCTGGTGCCATGAGCCCGAGATTGATGCGTATAATCCCGCTCGGCCGGGTGTAACAGTCGCCATGGATCCACCAACCCCAACCTGGAACATAAGCGTTGCAGAGCCCGAACCGTCGCCATTCTGTCTCTTGGCTCCCCCCCTTTAGATGTATCTAGTTCGACATCCATGACACCATTAAAATCTCCCCCCAAAATCACGGGGATCTCCGGCAACGTCTCGATTTTAGAGGCGAGACGAGCAAAAAGGGGCTAATCCAGCACATTGGGACAATATAAATTGCCTAGAATAACAGGCCTCCCCTCAAGGACTCCTTGCACCAGTACAAATCTGCCCGACGGATCAACCAGGTCCCTTACAACCTCCAGCCTTATTCGCTTATGTATCAAGAGCACTACACCCCCCTTCTTTCCAAGAGCCGGGGCCCCCCATACCTGTCCCACCCACTCCCGGCAAAGTTTACGATGCTCCTCGGCAGTCTGGTGGGTTTCCTGGAGCATAGCGATGTCCGCCTTCTGCCTTGCCAAGGCCTGCAAAAGTTTGGCCCGTTTAATCGGATTGCCCAGACCACAAACATTCCAAGAGATTATCTTAAGCGGCATGTAATACAAAAATAGTCCCACTATTATTCATCACATAGCATACATAATACAGGGAAGACACCTCCCCAGCCTGAGGTCCTCCCCTCCTCCCCACAAGATGATTCCCTCTCTCCATCCACTCCTCAACTGGTCCCCTAGGATACAGCTCCCCTCCTCCTCCCCCTCCCTCTTCCTCCCTCTCCCCCCTCTCTTCCTCTACCCTCCCCCCTTCCCTCCCCCTCCCCCCTCCTCTCCTCTCCAATTCCCCATCTCTACTACCATCCGCCTCTCCCCCTCTCTGTGACTCCAAGATGCGTGTGGTGCCCCCCCACCTCTCCCTTATACCGGCTCTTCTGCGAGCCGTCCGGGGTCCCCCCCAGCCCCCCCCTCCACAGAGACTGCGCCCCCCCCGCTCCCCCCACACCGGACAACCCTAACAGGCCAAGACTCCCCTCAACACCTTCCCGTATCCCAAAGGAAACAGCCAACAAATAATACTTAAAACAGCTTTAACAGTCCCCTTACAACCCCCCCCCCCACAGGGTTATCACCGCCGCCTCTTCAGAGTCAAAAGCAGCGTACTTCAAACTTGTTCTTCCGATCCACACTCCTCTCCGCTGGGCATCATGTCTCGGCTGCCGCTGCAGCCCTCCACTGTATTTCCTCCACGTAGGGCGTTGCTGCTGTCGCCGATTCAAAGGACCGACGAATCCCACCATGAGTGAAGATCAATCGGGCGGGATATTGCACCATAAATTTGATATTGTTATCTATCAGGATCTGGCACAAAGGTCCATACTCTCGTCGTCGCTGTCCCAGGGCCGCCGAATAATCCTGAACAATACGCAGCTTAACATTGTCCTTATGAACTGCTCCTTTCTTCCTCACTGCACGTAAAACCGCCTCCTTTTGTGGGAATCGCAGGAACCATGCCAGAACCACCCTGGGTCGGCCGTCACCGGCTCTCCTAGGTCCAACCCGGTGCGCTCTCTCTATTTGCACTAGGGTGCCTTCAGGATCATTCTCCAAGATTTGTTTCACCAGGTCCTCCAAGTAGGATTTTAAATCCCTGTCCTCCATGGCATCCGGGATCCCCAGGAATCTCAAGTTGTTACGGCGAGACCTGTTCTCAAGATCATCCAGCTTGGCCTCCTGACCCTGAAGTAACTTTTTCACACGGGTCATCTCCTGCTGCAGCTCCAGCACATACTCCTCCGTCTGCTCTATCCGGTGCTCTGCTTCCTGCATTCGGCTCCCCAGAGCCTCGACTGAAGTTTGAAGGAGGTCCATTTGGCCCCGCAGATCTTCAAATTGCGCAGACAGCGCCCCCGCCACAGCCAAGGAGATTTCGTCCACCATCCCCGCTTTGGCCTCCCCCTTCGGCGGCGAGGATTGCTCCCCCCCTTTATGCGGCGGAGGGACCTTCTCCTTCTCTACTCGGCAGCCTCCCTTTGCCGCCATCGCCAGAGCTGCGGCGGTCGGGGGTCTCGTCCCCCATCCCTCCGCCGCTGTGTCAGGCTACTGCGTCACAGGTTCGCCTTCCTCTTGTGCGCGCCGCTCTGTCTCCGTGGGGGGGGGGGAAGTCCTTCCCCATCCCAGGATCCGTTAGCTTGTCCCGATCTCCCAAGCGCCTGAGGGGGGCTTACTCTAGGCTGATCAGCCCGCAAGGAGCTCCCGGGGCTGACGAAGCAGGCAACGGCCCAGCCCAAGGTCCGGCAGGGGCTCCCAGCCTCCCCCTGGTGCTTCGGTGTCTGCCACCCTCCTGGAGCACTCTGCTATAGATGGGGGGGGGCGGGGGGAGCGAGGGGCGATAATCGGGGAGGCACCCGCCGCCGCGGATCGCAGCTCCAAAGCCCAACTGTAGTTCGCTGCTTACCGACTCACCCCGTGGCGTGGCTCTCTGTTCCGGCTCGACGTCCTTTGCTCCAGCCGCCCGGGTCTGGGCTGCCGCCACAAATCAGCGTGGGAGGGAGAAGCGGGAGCTCAGGGGCGCCATCGCTCACTGCGGTCCGGTCGGGGAAGCAGGGGGGAGGTCCAGAACCCCGAACCTAGCCCCCGTTACCCCATTTTTCGTTGGCGAAGAAGCGAGGGGGCCCAGAGCTCAAGCAGCGTGCGACTGCTCGCGCTCACCGCATCACCGGAAGTCGGTACTTGCACATCTTAAAAGACAGGAGATGCTTTCAGGTGAAGCTCGTTACCCAAATCAGTCATACACTAAGGACCTGTGATTAATTAAGCTTCAGGTGAACAAGGTATATTAAACGTATTAGGTACAGTTTTATTAGTATAAATATCCATAGCAACCCTTAGTAAGTAAAGAACTTAAAGATCTAAACACAAACTTAAAACTAAGATGCAGACAGCAGTCCAGCAGCGAGATGGGGGCTTTCCAGTCTTTTGCATGGAGTGTCACATGTATGATTTTCTCCCAGTTAGTGAGAGGTCTTACGTGTGCACTAGGTGCAAGGAGCTCTTTGCTCTCAGGGAACGAGTCCGTTCTCTAGAGGCTAGAGTAGCAGACTTGGAAAACATAAGAAAGACAGAGAGGTACATAGACGAGACCTACAGGGATATAGTCCTGAAGCCCCACCTCCAGTCTGGCAGCAGCCATGGAGGAGAGAGGTCACGTGACAGGAGAGCATCACCCTGGTGTGGCAGGAAGTGATCCTGTAACTAGGACCTGTCCTCCAGGTGATGTAAAACCCTCTCACACCGAGGAAGTTTCTCCAGGGCCATGTGCCCATGAGGGAAGGGTTAGGACAGCCGTTATAGTTGGTGATTCGATCATTAGGCATGTAGATAGCTGGGTGACTGGTGGACATGAAGATCACCTGGTAACATGCCTGCCTGGTGCGAAGGTAGCAGACCTCACGCGCCACCTAAATAAGGTCTTAGATAGTGCTGGGAAGGAGTCTGTTGTCTTGGTACATGTCGGTACCAATGACATAGGAAAATGTGGTAGGGAGGTTCTGGAGGCTAAATTTAGGCTTTTAGGTAGGAAGTTGAAATCCAGAACTTCCAGGGTACTGTTCTCCGAAATGCTTCCCGTTCCACGCGCAGGACCCAAAAGGCAGGCAGAGCTCCGGAGAGTTAGACTATATAGCACTAAATGAGAGGTTAGATATGATTGGAATATCAGAGACATGGTGGAAGGAGGACGACCATTGGGACGCTGTGACACCTGGGTGCAAACTATATCGTAATGATAGACCTGATCAAATTGGTGGAGGGGTTGTGCTCTATGTTAGAGAGGGCATTGAGTCATACAGGATTAAAGTTTTGCAGGAAACAAAATTTGCTGTAAAATCTCTATGGATTGAAATCCCATGTAAAAAGGGGAAGACGATGGCAGTGGGGGTGTACTATTGACCGCCTGGCCAGAATGAAAAAATGGATGATGAAATGCTCAAAGAAATCAAGGAAGCTAACAAAAGTTACAGCGCAGTAATAATAATGGGTGATTTCAATTACCCCGGTATCGACTGGGTCAGTGTCATGGCAGGACATGCTAGGGAGATAAAGTTCCTCGATGAAATAAATGACTGCTTCTTGGAGCAGTTGGTTCATGAACCGACCAGAGGGGAAGCCATATTAGACCTAGTCCTTAGGGGAACACCAGATCTAGTGCAAGAGATAAGGTTGTTGGGGCCACTTGGCAATAGTGATCATAGCATGATCGCCTTTGATTTAATTAGTGGAGGAGGGATAGTAAGGAAGTCCACAGTACTACCTTTTAACTTTTGAAAGGGAGACTATGATAAAATGAGGAAAATAGTTAAGAAAAAACTAAAAGTAGCAGTTGCAAAGGTTAGAGACTTACATCAAGCTTGGGTGTTGTTGAAAACTACTATCTTGGAAGCCCAGACCAGCTATATTCCATGCTTTAAGAAAAGTGGAAGGAAGTCCAAAAAACTGCCAGCATGGTTTAAAGGTGAGGTCAGAGAGGCTGTTGTTGCCAAAAAAGCATCTTTCAGGAAATGGAAAAAAGAGCCAAATGACGAAACCTGGAAACAGCACAAGCACTGGCAAGTCAGATACAAAGCATTGAGAAGCAGGCAAAGGGAGAATTTGAGAAGACGCTTGCTGCGGAAGCAAAAACGCGAAATAAAGACTTTTTCAAGTACATTCGTAGCAAAAAGCTTGTGAGAGAGTCAGTTGGTCCATTAGATGATAGAGGGGTTAAAGGGGCACTAAGAGGAGACAAGGTGATAGCGGAGAGACTGAATGAATTCTTTGCTTCGGTCTTTACTGAGGAAGATGTAGGGATGTTACCCATGACTGAAGTGGTATTTAAAGGTGCGGAAGAATTGAAGGAAATATTGATACATCAGGAAGATGTATTACAAACTGAAGAGTAGCAAATCACCTGGGCCGGATGGTATACATCCAAGGGTGTTGAAAGAACTGAAATATGAGATTGCAGACCTGCTATTAGTAATCTGTGAACTATCATTAAAATCATCTCTAATACCTGAAGATTGGAGGATCGCCAATGTAACACCAATTTTTAAAAAGGGTTCTAGGGGTGATCCGAGAAACTACAGACCGGTGAGCCTGACATCAGTACCAGGAAAAATGGTAGAAACAATCATAAAGAATAAAATTACTCAGCATGTAGATAGTCATGGCCTAATGGAAGACAGCAAACATGGCTTTAGACAAGGAAGATCTTGTCTTACTAATCTGTTATGTTTTTTTGAAGGTGTGAATAAACAGGTGGACAAAGGTGAGTTGGTTGATATAGTGTATCTGGACTTTCAGAAAGCCTTTGACAAGGTCCCTCATCAGAGACTTTTGGCAAAACTAAAGAGTCATGGGATAGGAGGCAGTGTACTATTGTGGATCAGGAACTGGTTAAAAGATAGAAAGCAGAGGGTAGGGCTAAATGGCCAATTTTCCCAATGGAGAAAGGTGAATAGTGGTGTACCCCAGGGATCTGTGCTGGGTCCGCTGCTTGTTGACATATTCATAAATGACCTGGAAAGTGGAATAACGAGTGAGGTTATCAAATTTGTAGATGACACAAAACTATTTAAAGTTGTTAAAACCCAAGAGGATTGTGGAAAATTGCAAGAGGATCTTGATAAATTGGAAGACTGGGCATCAAAATGGCAGATGAAATTTAATGTGGACAAGTGCAAAGTTATGCATCTAGGGGAGGACAACCCAAACTATGGTTACACGATGCAAGGTTCCACATTAGTAACCACCACCCAGGAAAAAGATTTAGGCGTCATTGTGGATAACATGTTAAAACCCTCGGCACAGTGTGCAGCGGCGGCCAAGAGAGCAAATAGAATGCTAGGTATCATAAGGAAAGGAATGGAGAATAAAACAAAAGATATTATAATGCCTCTGTATCGTTCCATGGTGAGACCACACCTTGAATATTGTGTGCAATTCTGGTCGCCGTATCTTAAAAAGGATATAGCGATTTTAGAAAAGGTTCAGAGAAGAGCCACCAAAATGGTTAAGGGGATGGAAGGATACTCCTTTGAAGAAAGGCTAAAAATGTTAGGGCTCTTTAACCTGGAAACGAGACGGCTGAGGGGAGATATGATAGAAGTCTATAAATTAATGAATGGAGTGAAACGGGTAAACGTAGATCGATTGTTTACGTTATCAGAATATAGAAAGATTAGGGGACATGCAATGAAGCTACAGGGTAAACTAAGACTAATAAAAGAAAATATTTTTTCACTCAACGTGTAATCAAACTCTGTAATTTTTTACTGGAGGATGTAGTAAAGGCTGTTAGTGTAGCTGGGTTTAAAAAAGGTTTGGACAAGTTCCTGGAGGAAAGGTCCATAAACCATTATTAAGAAGGGACCCAGGATATCCGTGCTTGACCCAGTACAAGCATTGCGGAACCTGTGTCTTTTGGGGAAACTGCTAGGTACGTATGACCAAGATTGGCCACTTTTGGAAACAGGATACCGGGCTTGATGGACCTTGGTCTGACCCAGTATGGCATATCTTATGTTCTTATGACTGGCCTTGCAATTGCAGGGCCCAATTTGGACCATTTTGGTGGTGCTTCCTGGACTTAAGATGAATGCATCGTATTAAAAACAATATCTATATTTATTTACTTATATTTTGATATAAAACATGTTAAAACAAAAGTATACTTATAAAGAAATCTTTCTTGTTTGTCTTCTACAACTTGTTCAAAATCCTGGTTGGGGGGGGGGGGGGCTGTGAGCTCAGGGCCCAATGAGTCAAATAGGTTCAATTGGTCTGACCCTACATTTTAGAGACCATTCTCCAAGTATTGTTCCTCAAGCTTTGTCCTTCCATCAGCCATATTCATGGCCAGTAAAGTCTTGGTATCACTTTTCTTTCTAAGTCTTCTCTCAGTCTTAACATTGTGAAATAAAAGAGCAATTGTTCTGTTTCAGTGATGAGCTTTTATTGATATAATTGCCCAAGCAGAAGAGAAATTACAGGTGCATGAATGCTCAGCACAGACAAGTTCTCTGACATAGAGCAAAATGAACCACTACTTATACACTAAAATGAGGAATACAGTTACAAAATCAAACAAATAGGAATAGAAACGTAAAATTTTATAAGTTTTATAAATTCTAATCCTTTCAGACAGATGTTCAATGTTTATCAACAGATGAACACCTAGTATCTTTCTGTCTGGTTTCATAACTTATTACAGTCTTGTTCTAGTTCTAGCATGATTAAGCATTCAGCCTTGCATGTACACAAGCATCATATTTTCAAGTATTTTTTAAAGCTTTTATGAGTCTCAGTTAACCCTTTATTTCCTCAAATCCTCCCCTTTTGATATAGGATCTGATAGTCAGTTCATACCTCCATTCCCACCAAGGCATGCATTTATTTCATCTTCACATTTTCTGAAGGCAAACTGAGACGTACAGTGTGGGTCTAAAATAGGGCATACCTTTGGTTCTCTATCGGCCTGCCCTGGCCACACCTCCAGCATGCCCCCAAGTAACTTTGATGTGATTGCGCTGGACACGTGTATATTCGGGGCATTGTGAAAATGGCTCAGGGGACATCCACGTGGTTTCCACATCTGAATGGGCATTTTCAGACTTTGAAATTATGAACAGGGCTTCTAAAATGATCCTAATAGTAAATGACGCCAGTGTCCAGCCACTTACAGTGGTGGCTGAACCACAGCATAAGAACAATCACAAATGCAGTAAGGAGATTGCAAGCAGTAGTGGAGATCACAGCTCATGATTTGGTGGGGGAGCAGCCTAGTTGTTAGAACATTGGCTTGGTAACCAAGAGACCAGGGTTCAATTCCCACTAGCATTCCTTGTGACCTTGGGCAAGTCACTTAACACTCCATTGCCTCAGAAGAAAGGCCTGGTCATATACTTCTGGTCACACTGCCAAGAAAACCCTGGAGCTGCCAAATTGCCAGGAATCAGCATTGGCTCAAAAGGCACACATGCTTTTGCTTTGCAACACTAATCTTAGATTACTTTCTGGCTGCCCAAGGAAGAGTTTGTGATGTAATAAACACCAGTTGATATTTTAGAATTGCTGATCCATCTCAAATTCTTTTGCACTGAGGCTTTAATGCATGGCATTAGTCATGGTTGACCTCATGGTTATCTGACTTTGGTTCATGGGGAAGAAAATAGTTGCAGATTATTGTTGTGATTACTTTTATAATAATTGTGTTTGTTTGCAACACTATGTACAATGGATCCAATGTCGTATTGAAAGCTAACTTCTAAAAAATGTACTAAACTCAGACACCAGGGGGTGGGCATTTTAGAAGCTCTTTTAGTGATTTCCACATCTGAAAACGCCCATTCAGACATGCAAATCATATTGATGCCCCAAAAGCCATTTTAGAAAGCCCTGAATTTGCGTCCATGTCACCATGTCAGGGACGTGGTAGAGGCATGCCCAGGGTGGTACTAACAAGTGTCAGACGGCTGCCTGGGTGAGAATCTTCACGGTCTTGGCAAGTGCATATATCTATATGATTTGCAAGGTATTGTGGGCAATGCAGTTCATTCACACCAGACACAGCTGCTCACAATAATTAGTTGTGCTTTTGGGTAAAGCCAATAAGATATTTATTTATGGGGTTATTTCTCCCAACACAGATATGCTTGGTAGCACATAAATCAGGTTACTTGCTTCCAGTGTTTAACTTGGAAAAACAAAGTCAAAATCAGGAAAACAACATTCAAACTTGTCAGGCATTAGCTAATGTTTTCTTAGCATATATCAAACAACAAACGAAAAGCCACAAAGAAAGAAAAAAACTGTTCTTTTCAGGTTAACTTCTGATAACTTCCCACATAGATTCAGAAGTGATTCTCTCCTAGCTCACAAGCAATTAGGTAAGGCTCAATTGCTAGCAGTTATCCAGCTGAAACCCCTTAGCTGGCTTGCTTTCTACTGTGTGGGTCAAATCCTGCTTCAGGAGCTTTTCTGAGCAGATTAAAGAACAAGTTTGTATTTCTTTGTGATGGTTGCTGTACTTTATAACAGAAAATCACCAAAGGAGTTTGGACAGAGAGCAGTCCATATAAACACATTCTTCATCTGCAATCATTCCCCCTTCTTCAACAAGCATGGGTTCAATATCATGGATTGGCACAGATGAATCTCTCAATGGAGCACTCTCAGGAGAATACTTGTTTCCCTGCTGTCTTTCAAGGTTATAGCTAGGGCATAGATCAGTGTTCATACCTGAGCTTCCATTGCTGTTAGAGTTCCTCTCTATATAGCCTGGCCAGTATGTAGTCCAGTTCTTATGTCCAGCCTTCCAATCCAGATCCCTGGACACTGGATCTCTCTTCACATACCTTCTGGCACAGGTCTTAGGGTCCCTTCCACGTGCAGCCGTCTCCCTCACAGGTAGCGTCTGGAGTTTCCTAGTTCTGCAGCACCATTCCTCTGGCTTTCCCCAGTCCAATGGTGTATGCTGGCCCTTGAAATGCCTCCCAGTATACGTACTGCTCTGGACTCTTCTAGACCTCTCAAAGGCTTTTCTCTTCCTTCTTCCAAAGGGTTTCTTTCCTTCTCTGTCCGTCCGGTTTGGCTTCTGCTTCTGATGATCCTTCAGATGAAACTGATGATCCTTCAGATGAAACTGATGATCAAGCTCAAGCTGATTCTCAGGATAATGAGGATAATTCTCTGTAGAATAAACCCTACCTTTATTCTGCCTAGATGAGTGCTCCCCCCTAATACAGCGCAGCTGTGCTGAATCAGGCCCTGCCCTTTGAGATGAGTGCTTAGGGATTACCTCATAGCCCTCCTGATTGAACACACATTTCCCCACTTCAGCTCCTCTAATGGCTGTTGGAAACCTGGTGCATTCTGGGACTGGTAGTCTTTTATGGGAAAATTCTGTTTTCTTATTTCTACCAGAACTGACAGGTTGCTTGTTCAGAGTCACTTCACCTTTTCTATAGCTCCTTCCTGAGCTATGATAAGCTTCCTTATCACACAAGATATACATGTGCACCTGATTTAGAATGGCACTGTATGTTGGAACTCACTGGAACACACGTCCATGTCTATACCTGTTCCTGGGCACCAATAAGCATCAGAAAAGTGCTCATTTTGGCAACCTAACACCAGTGGAGAGAGGAAAAAGCCTTCTTATTCCCCAATATTTTGCATGCAAGTAAATAAAGAGATGTTTTTGGTCGCTGCTCTGCCGGTGCACCTCTCCATTGTTGAAATGGAAGGCCGGGTCATCTATGCGGTATCAGATAGATGTGCCCATTCTGAAATGCCATCATGAGCAAGTCTATGTTATTCAAGCCTCTGCTATCCATATCAGACACGTGCACATTTCTAAAATCAGGCAGAAACATGCACATGTACCTGGCCTATTACTCTGCATGTTCCTGTTTTGCTTTTGTTTTCCAGAGACGTTTATATTTTAGGGTGCAGACAGGCTGATTTTAGAATGCAGTTAAAGATGCCCACCTTCTCTGCTGTCCTTCCCATGGAGCTTCAGTCTTTCTCATTTAGACATCCCAGATTGAACCTACATGGCCTTTCTAAAAAGCCCTCTCCTGGGTCTGGATTCTTCTAATTCCTGCTTCTCATGCATGGGGAATGTGGGGTCTAGGTATGACATCTGCGTGCTCTTTGTGGATTGTGAGAGGGGGCAATACTTCAACTATTCTGCAAGTACCCTGCCATTGAGGCAGGGATACTGCACCCATTAGATGAACTAGGCGGTCACCTAGAACACTAGCCTTCTGGGGCAGCCATTGCCACCACTGCTGCCCTCTTCGGGGCTAGCGGTGTGGGCAAAAGAGCCACAATGCAGTGCTTAGCAAAGGCTCCGGCGCTGCATCACAGTTCCTGACTGCTATTATTGGATGCTTCCACTCCCCTCTGATGCAAACTTTCAGTTTATGCAAATCATAAGTCTGTGTCACAGAAGGGCAGAAGTGGCCAATAAAAGCAGCCAGAAAGTGCGATGCAGCACTTACCAAAGGTTCTGGCACTGCACCCCTCTCCTTTGCCAGGAGGAAGTCATTGGTAAGCCTGGCTCCCACACAAAAAATAATGACCAGGAGTTTGCATTTCCCTCTGTTCTTCTGCTGGTGCTGTCATCTTTTTGCAGTGTGAAGCATGGATCCAAGCAGGGAGTCATTCATACTTCACTGCAGTAAGTGTCGTCAAAACCATTTGAAATGGTACTTTCCACCTTGATTTTAGGAAATTCTTCCTCTGAAACACCTTCACATACATCTAATGTCCATGCTACAGCTGATGGCAGGGCTCTGTGGTTTTATCTGGAATGGCCACAACTACTTGTGAATGAAAGGACTAAACAGTATGGATTAGGTTTCTGCAGTGGGGCAACACTTCACTTTTCATCAAGCTCAAATCTGGAGGAACAAATTGTGACGGGAAGGCTTTCATAGCTCTACCCATTACTATTTCACGTGGAGTTAGCACTCTCTTTCTTTTTTCCCATTAACTGTTTACTGATTTTATAAGAACAATGGAACATGTACATCATATCAATTTGGCATTCAAAATAAACAAATACAACATTCCCATTCAAGTCAACAGATTAAATTCCCCCTCCTAAACAATGACTCTTAAAATCTCTTCATCCACTCAGGAGCAACAAAAGCTCTAATCCTTCCACTCTCCAGCCACCCCTCCCTGCTGTTTTCCCAATATGCTACCTTAGTCTCAAGTCCCACCCCTATAGAAACCACTGATTGCTGCCCAAAAGCTATTAGCAGGTGAACCATAGTCTTCCATAAAGATGTCCCTGTTATGTTACCCCATGTTCCCATTCTTGCAGCTATTCCACCACCAGCTCCAAAACCTCTCTCAAAGATCTTTAGCTTTTAGCTTAAGTTAAACATTTTACCAAATATGACACAAAACATCTCCACGCCTGCCAACTGGAGTTCTTTCCATGGATTCACAATCTCCTCCCTTACTGCAATAAATCTATATTTAAGGAGTTACCACTTCAAGCCTTCATCATCAACATGTGACAGTGGAATAATTAAGACATTATGGGCCCGATTTTCAAAAAGGTGCCGAGGCATGCAATATCTACAGAAAGATACTCGCTCAGGAAAAATGCTTGAATTGTGAGTCATGCGCCTCCAAAGCAGCCAAGCATCGAAAATGCAGCATGACATATGCCCACAGCCGAGGTCACTCGCAGCCCACAACCATGTACTGTGGTGCCAAGGCAAACTTGCATTCAACAGATTGGGCAAGGGAAGGGGGGAGGACTGCAGAGGTGGCCGAAGGGGCCAGAGTGGTGACACAGGTGACTCAGTGGCCCAGATGGCACTGTTGGTGGTGACACGGGGGAGGTGTCAAAGGTTAAGTGTAGGAATCTGGTGTCAGATGTCAGAGGTGTCGAACACAAGGAGGAGCAGAACCGCTCTTGCTAGGGCAATCAGGGTAACACAAGGAGCAGGAGACGTGTTGTGGTCTCAGGATACTTTATTAATAAACCCCAATGCGTTTCGGCGAACGCCTTTCTCAGGGGGCATGCAGCTTATATATCATAATGTGGTGCTCTTCATATACAAACTAATTCTGTGTTGTACTATTATAAACAGAGCGCAGCTACCGAAGACTTCAAAGGAGATCGTTTTTCCTTTGTATTCAGTGTTCAATTCTTAGTGAGTATTGACCACATATTAGATTCAACACTGCACGCTCACCGTAATCCGTGTGGTTGCACACTACAAGTTATAATAGTACAACACAGAATTAGTTTGTATATGAAGAGCACCACAATGTGATATATAAGCTGCATGCCCCCTGAGGAAGGCGTTCGCCGAAACCCGTTGGGGTTTATTAATAAAGTATCCTGAGATGCCAGTGGTGTACATCACATGCACCTCACAATTGCTACCCATGGGTATGCACCTGCCCCCAGGATGGACAGGCCACCAGGCCGAGGCAGGATACAGGCATGCGCAACAGACGATATGGAAGCACCCAACTGAGCCCAAGTGTGTCCCCACTCCTCTCTCCCACAGAGAATGTGGTGTGTGATGCACCCTTGAGGCCTTGAAGTGCTACTATCGGACACTGTGCTGGAAGCAATCAAACCAGCTGCAACGCATCAGTGGCAGAGGAAGGTCAGTGGAGTACACAGTGGAACCCAGTAGATGCAGGGGTGGCAGCCATGGCTGCTGGACAGGTGCAGGCAGACCATCTGGTGGTGGACTCTCTGTATGCAATGATGGGATTGTGCATGGGGCAGCCATGTCATCCCCTGGTGCCACTATCTCGCGTGTGCACTAGCCAGCACCCAATACATGCAGGGGTGCGCACATACATGGCCGGGGCACAGCATGGATGGGCATACAGGGGCACACACCACCAGTAATGGCCCCAGGTGCACATTGTGCACCTGCCCACACTGCCCCCTGTAGGTGCCCACTGCCTGGGGGGCCAGCAAGCCACAGCTGGGCATGTGAGGGGGTGGACAGAGCTGGCTGGAGGTGGGCAAAGGGGGAAATGCAGGGTGCACTGTGAGGTGGCATGCCCCCCTGTGGCCCAAAGGTGGGTTGCCACTCCTACCCCAGGGCCACACCTGTGCGGACCACTAACCCCTCTCCCTCTTCCCCCACAGCTGGTTCCAGGGAGGCCCCGGACACTGCTGGCCCACCACAGTCACCATCCAGGAGCAGCGGTCCAGCGCAGGCACAGCTGACCCAAGGTGCAGAGCCCAGCAATACCTCCAGCAGTGACAGGGAGGAAGAGACCAGCGACACTGCATCGGAGGATAGCACCACGGAGGTGGAGGGTAGTAAGGGGGCCATGGTGCAGCAATAGGATGGGGAATCTGAGGAAGAGGAGGGATCAGAGGGGCAGGGCAGAGAGTCTGAGGAGGAGGGAGGGATCAGAGGGGCAGGGTGGGGAGTCTGAGGAGGGGGAGGGATCAGAGGGGGTAGCAGGGGGGATATAGGCACCACCCTCCAAGTGCCTCAGGTATGTGGTGCAGTGCAGCGCACAGCCAGCAAGCACCTGGCAGGGGGGCCAGAGGGGGAGCTGCAACCCCTGGCTGTGCCCCACAGCTCACAGCCATGCCTGCCCACATCCCTACCAGGGGACCATGTGCCTGCCACATAGCTTGGCACAGACTGAGCGCAATGGGCAGCGGAGCTGTGGCCCACCTTTCGCAGTTGTGGGCCCCCACAGCCACCCCAGCACCCATAGGCATGCCATGGCCATGACGCACCAGGCCTCTCTGCGCCACCACCTCCTCATCCAGCCAGAGACTGGGCTCTGGCCGCCCTGGTGGCAGAGGTGTGGCTTCTCAGGGAGGACATGCAGACTGCAGCACGGACCATTGGCTTGCACCTGGATGCTCTCACTGCTGCAGTGACAGGGCACAAGCAGGGCCCCCCTGAACCATAGGCCATCCCAATGCCAGGGATTGCCCTGTGATGGGCCGTAATGGGGCAGACCACATTTTATACCACTGTAGATTCTATACTGCTGTTGTCGCCATTGTTATAATTGTGACATGTTTGCAAATATACTGTTCCTGGTTTGCAATCATGTTGTTTTGCCTGTTTTGTGGGGACAGTGTAGCAAATCTGCATGGGTGGTGTAGGGGACTGTGGGAGGAGTTTTGGGGATTTTGGGCATGGGGCGTGTGCCCTGTGGGTCACATCTGTGTGCGTGGGTATGGCATTGGGGAACCACATGTGCAGAATGGTGGTGGTCTCAGTTCTGCACGGGTAGTGCCTTTGTGCGAGTTTTGACAGCTCTACCCTAGGCACACAGAAGGGTGAGCTGAGGTGCCCCATGGGCTGGGTGGCATCGTGACAGCCATGTATGTGTCCCCACTATGGTTCTATCCACCCAGGGCCTGTCTTTTGGACTTTGGTTGCTGCATGGGTTGGGGACAGTGTGGACTAGGAATCCACTTGCCAGTTCCATTGTGGGCCTGGTGACACCCCATAGGCCGACCTGGCAACCCATGTCACTAACCACTGCAGCCTTTTCTCTCCCACAGACCTGCCAGTGACCCTACTCTCACAGCCTGGAATCGATGTATCAGGGGGAGTCTCATGACCCATTGCAGATGATTCCAATGTGCAGCAGGGATGCAGCACAGCCCTAGGGGCTGGTGTGCTTGCCAAGGTGGAGGTTCAGTGTGGTGTGCCACCCAGGGCAGGGGAGCAGGCCATTGCACTGCCCAAGGTAGGGAAGCAGGCTGTGCACCACCCATGGCAGGGCAGCAGGCCGATGTACCACCAGGGCAGGGAAACGGGCCGATGTACTACAAAGGGCAGAGGAGCAGACCACTTAAAGATATTAAAGATCCTAAATTACCCATGTCTAACAATAGCCAAATTAATATGAATAAAATACATTCTCTAAAATGCTTGTATGCAAATGCTAGAAGTCTAAAAAATAAGATGGGAGAGTTAGAATATATAGCACTAAATGAAAGGTTAGATATGATTGGAATATCAGAGACATAGTGGAAGGAGGACAATCAGTGGGACACTGTGATATCTGGGTACAAACTATATCGTAATGATAGAGCTGATCAAATTGGTGGAGGGGTTGCTCTCTATGTTAGAGAGGGCATTGAGTCAGAAAGGATTAAAGTTTTGCAGGAAACAAAATCTGCTGTAGAATCTATATGGATTGAAATTCCATGTAAAAGGGGGAAGGCAATGGCAGTGGGGGTGTACTATCGAGCGCCTGACCAGAATGAACAAATGGATGATGAAATGCTCAAAGAAATCAAGGAAGCTAACAAAAGTTCCAGCACAGTAATAATAATGGGTGATTTCAACTACCCCGGTATCGACTGGGTCAGTGTCACGTCAGGACATGCTAGGGAGATAAAGTTCCTAGATTAAATAAATGACTGCTTCTTGGAGCAGCTGGTTCATGAACCGACCAGAGGGGAAGCCATATTAGACCTAATCCTTAGTGGAACACCAGATCTAGTGCAAGAGATAAGGTTGTTGGGGCCACTTGGCAATAGTGATCATAGCATGATTGCCTTTGATTTAATTAGTGGAGGAGGGATAGTAAGGAAATCCACAGTACTACCTTTTAACTTTTGAAAGGGAGACTATGATAAAATGAGGAAAACAGTTAAAAAAAAACTAAAAGGAGCAGTTGCAAAGGTTAAAGACGTACATCAGGCTTGGTTGTTGTTGAAATATACTATCTTGGAAGCCCAGACCAGCTGTATTCCACGCTTTAAGAAAAGTGGAAGGAAGTCCAAAAAACTGCCAGCTTGGTTTAAAGGTGAGGTCAGAGAGGCTGCTGTTGCCAAAAAAGCATCTTTCAGGAAATGGAAAAAAGAGCCAAACAACGAAACCTGGAAACAGCACAAGCACTGGCAAGTCAAATGCAAGGCATTGATAAGGTAGGCAAAGGGAGAATTTGAGAAGAAGCTTGCTGTGGAAGCAAAAATGTGAAGTAAAGACCTTTACAAATACATTCGTAGCAAAAAACCTGTGAGAGAGTCAGTTGGTCCATTAGATGATAAAGGGGTTAAAGGAGCAATAAGAGGCGACAATGCGATAGTGGAGAGACTGAATGAATTCTTTGCTTCAGTCTTTACTGAGGAAGATGTAGGGATGTTACCCACGACTGAAGTGGTATTTAAAGGTGTGGAAGAATTGAAGGAAATATCGATACATCGGGAAGATGTATTACAACTATTAGATAAACTGAAGAGTAGCAAATCAACTGGGCCGGATGGTATACATCCAAGGGTGTTGAAAGAACTGAAATACGAGATTGCAGACCTGCTATTAGTAATCTGTGAACTATCATTAAATCATCTCTAATACCTGAAGATTGGAGGATCACCAATGTAACACCAATTTTTAAAAAGGGTTCCAGGGGTGATCCGAGAAACTACAGACCGGTGAGCCTGACATCAGTACCGGGAAAAATGGTAGAAACCATCATAAAGAATAAAATTATTCAGCATGTAGATAGTCATGACCTAATGGGAGACAGCCAACATGGCTTTAGACAAGGAAGATCTTGTCTTACTAATCTGTTATGTTTTTTTGAAGGAGTGAATAATCAGGTGGACAAAGGTGAGTCGGTTGGTATTGTGTATCTGGACTTTCAGAAAGCCTCTGACAAGGTCCCTCATGAGAGACATTTGGCAAAACTAAAGAGTCATGGGATAGGAGGCAGTGTACTATTGTGGATCAGGAACTGGTTAAAAGATAGAAAGCACAGGGTAGGGCTAAATGGCCAATTTTCCCAATGGAGAAAGGTGAATAGTGGTGTACCCCAGGGATCTGTGCTGGGTCCGCTGCTTTTTGACATATTCATAAATGACCTGGAAAGTGGAATAACGAGTGAGGTTATCAAATTTGCAGATGACACAAAACTATTTAAAGTTGTTAAAACCCAAGAGGATCTTGATAAATTGAAAGACTGGGCATCAAAATGGCAGATGAAATTTAATGTGGACAAGTGCAAGGTTATGCACCTAGGGAAGAACAACCCAAACTATGGTTACATGATGCAAGGTTCCACATTAGTAACCACCACCCAGGAAAAAGATTTAGGCGTCATTGTGGATACCATGTTAAAACCCTCGGCCCAGTGTGCAGCAGCGGCCAAGAGAGCAAATAGAATGCTAGGTATGATAAGGAAAGGAATGGAAAATAAAACAAAAGATATTATAATGCCTCTATATCGTTCCATGGTGAGACCGCACCTTGAATATTGTGTGCAATTCTGGTCGCCGTATCTTAAAAAGGATATAGAGATTTTAGAAAAGGTTCAGAGAAGAGCCACAAAAATGGTAAAGGGGATGGAAGGATACTCCTATGAAGAAAGGCTAAAAAGGTTAGGGCTCTTTAACCTGGAAAAGAGACGGCTAAGGGGAGATATGATAGAAGTCTATAAATTAATGAACGGAGTGGAACGGGTAAACGTAGATCGATTGTTTACCTTATCAGAATATAGAAAGACTAGGGGACATGCAATGAAGCTACAGGGTAAACTATTTAAGACTAATAAAAGAAAATATTTTTTCACTCAACGTGTTATCAAACTCTGGAATTTGTTACCAGAGGATGTAGTAAAGGCTGTTAGTGTAGCTGGGTTTAAAAAAGGTTTGGACAAGTTCCTGGAGAAAAGGTCCATAAACCATTATTAAGAAGGGACCCAGGATATCAATGCTTGAACCAATACAAGCATTGTGGAACCTGTGTCCCTTGGGGAAACTGCTAAGTACATATGACCTAGATTGGCTACTGTTGGAAACAGAATACTGGGCTTGATGGACCTTGGTCTGATCCAGTATGGCATATCTTATGTTCTTATGTTCACTGTGTCTGCCAGTGCTGGGGAACTGGAGATGGATGATGCCTCACTCACTGAGCTACAATTTGCCATCCTGGATGACCTGTGGATGCTGGAGGCACAGATCTGGACCAGGAGCTACCGCAGGAGGGTGCACACCTGGTGGCTGGCACCGAGAGCATACGGTCCAAGCTGCATGGTATCCGGCAGGACCTGCAGGCAGCCACACAGGTGAGGGAGGCAGAGTTTGAGGCATGGCAGGAACCCTGACTACGCATGATGTGCCATCTGAAGGGGCACCTGCATCTGATGAGGGAGATGGCAGCCCACCAGGCAACAATTATTGGTTCCCTGTGCAGTTTGGTGTGCCTCGTGTGGGCACAGCGGGTGGGTGCTGGGGCTGCCAGCGCACCAGCACAGCCACTTGGTAGCCTTGACCATTTTCCATCCGCCTGCCTTGCTGGGGAGGGTGACGATGCTCCACTGCACCACAGTGTATGTGTCAGCACGTGCCCATGGCTGGCAGGGAGCCCAGGAGCAGGGGACACGTGGGGAAGGGGAATAAATAATCACTCTGCACATGTATCATAGCATTGGGCACTTTATTGGTAATTGTGTGTATCCTGTCCAAGTGCTGGTGTGGGGCAGTCACCTCAGAAAGTGTCACGTATCAGCTGCACATGGTGGGCAAGTGCCAGGGTCTGCTGCTTACTCCCGGCCTCTACCCAATCACAATCTGCTGCCTCTGCGGTCTCTCACTCCTCTGCAACCACTGACTCTGGGTCTGGCAATCCACGCATCCGTGCAAGGTTGTGGAGTATGCAACACGATGCAAATATCTGGCATACACACTCTGGGTTGTAGAGGTATCCCCCAACACTTCTGTCGAGGCACCGGAAGCGGCTCTTCAGCACCCCTATTGCTTGCTCCACAACTGCCTGGGTCTACTGATGGGCGGCATTGTACTGCTCCTCCTGCTGGCTCATGGGGTGGTGAACTGGGGTCAGCAGCCAGGTCCTCAGGGAGCAATGTGAGATGTGCACATGAGCATGGAACATGTGTTGGTTATGGTCTATGGGCTGTTATGGACAACATGCCACACTATCTACTGGCATGGCGGGAATCAGGAAAATAGGGGACGGTGACATGGGTTGCCCTGTTGGGAGAGGAGGCAGGGGCATGGCATGAAGATGTGGTTGGTGGTCTGCTGGCTGGGATTGGGGAAGACATGGCTGTGCCCTACACGTGCTGCTGCCATGTGGCTACACTACATGGCACCAGCCCGTGCTTTTCCACATGACACATGTTGGTGCGCACTGCCTGCTTTTGGTCAAGGGCCTTCCACTGGTTGTCCCCACAATGTGCATCATGGCCTACTGTGTGCATGGATCTGTGAAATGGCAGTGCATGTGCGCGCAGTGGCCATCATATGTTGCCATATGTACGTTACACAAATATCCCCACCTGTTTGCATTACATATAGCATCATACTACAGCAACCATTTTGCTCTGGGCCTGTCCTGGGGCTCACACATGTGCACACTCACCTAGCAGTCATGCATATCCGAGCTGACCCCGGGCTGCTGCCTGTCCAGGCTGGACTGAGTGAAGGCAAATTCATCATTGCAAGATTCTTGGTAGCAGGCACACAAATCAGTGATGGTCATGTTGGCATCCACAACGACTTGCATGCTCATCGATGTGTAATCATGCCTGTTCTGGTATGCCCTCTGCTCAAGCTGTGGTGCCTGTAGTGCAATGTGGGTGCAGTCTATACTTCCTAGTACTGATGGGAATCCAGCAACATTGTAGAATGCCTGCATGGTCTCTTGCCACATCTGCTGTATCTGGGGGAAGGCTATTTGGTGGTGCAACCTCCGCAGCAGGGCCCTGGTGAATATACTTATGCAGTGGCTGGCAGTGGACTGCACAATTCTGACAGCCTTCCCTATCACATGCTGGAAGTTGCCAGTTGCCAGATATCCCAGGGCAGTGGTCACCATCATAGCCACTGGCAGGGCCTGGCTTCTGGATGTGGAAGGCTCCATGTCCACATTGAGTATGCTGCACAACTCAGTTATTGTTGCCCCATCCCGTCTGTATCTCTGGTAGACCACCTCCTCTGTTAATTGTGGGTAGCTCACCCTGGCCTGTGTACACATAGGGCACGGTACCTGCATCTCAGGTGCTGGGCTACAGCCTTCTGATGGATACACACTGCCTGACGCATCCTCCGCTGTACCTGGGCATGGTGGGTGCATCTCCATCTCTGGAACACCATTTGCATGTCCCACATGGCTTCTCTGCTGGTCCAGTGACGCTTTTCCTCTGCAGGGTTTGGGTACAAGCCTGCACACACTCCCCTCGCTCTGCTATGCACTGTAATGCCACTACACGGGTTCGTCACTCACCATCAGCGGTTGTATGTGCCGGGAAACATCGCTTAGGCTTACGCGGTTAGTGACGTCCAATGTCTGCACACGCATCTTTTGGAAATCCCTTTTACTCAGGTTTCATGGTGCCATGCCCCCGTTCCACCCCTGAGCTTCAGCATTTGGTGCTGTGCAAGTAGCTGAGCCTCACCAATTCAAGCCACCTTGTTGAAAATATGGTTTACACGGTTATGGCAGCTTTATACAGGTAATGTCTGCTTTTACACATGTAGCATGCACCTAGGGCTTTGAAAATCAGGCCCTATAATAATACTTTCTCAATCATGGCAAACCATGAGAAAACCACTAATAACAATCTTATCATCATAGATACAGTTTTAAAATCTATGATGATAATATTATTGGAATGGGCTGTGGGAGAACATAACGTATGTTAACTTTACTTAACACACATTAACCTCTAGCAAACATACCCAATTAATGTTTTTCTTGTGATCTGCAATGATTGAGAAAGTATTACTATAGGGCCTGATTCTGTGCCATGAAGAGTAGGGATGGGACGTCCATCCCCGCTATTTGTGCCTTCCCCTGCTGGCGTCTAACTTCCCCACTGGTTGTGTGGGGAAGTTAGATGGGCGGGGAAGGGGCATCTCAGGGGCAGAGTTGCGGTGGGCGGTCGCTGGCCCTGGACGTCCAGGGACGATTCTAATGTCGGCCCTGTACATCCAGGGCCGGCAACTTGTGCAGGGAAGTTATTCCACCTCTGAGGTGGAACTTCCCTGGATGTTTTTTTGTTTGCGGGCCTGGGGTGCAGATGGGGCAGGGGAGCCAGAGGACATTCCCCGCAGCCCAACCATTGCAAGCAGGGAGCTGCAGTCTCTTTGCTTCTAAAGAGGTGGAAAGAATATACAGAGTTATCATATGATAAAAATCAAGTGTCCCAACAGCTGTTTCAACCTGTACCTTATGATCGGGAACCATTGGTGATGAAAGAAGAAGTCGAAGCAGCATTGAAAGCCTTATCAAAGAACAAAGCATCAGGCATTGATGGCATTCCCACTGAAGTATTACAACAATCTGATGCAGCTGTTACCATACTTACAAGGCTCTGCCAGGAAATTTGGAAGACATCATGGCCAACTGACCGGAAAGAAATTGGTGTTTATACCAATATTAAAGAAAGATGATCCAACGGACTATGGAAATTATCGCACAATTGCTCTGATCCCACATGCCAGCAAGATTCTACTGAAGATTATTCAGCAGAGACTACAACCATACCTGGAACAAGAACTACATGAAATGCAAGCAGGGTTCAGGAATGGGCGAGGAACAAGAGACATCACCACAGATATGAGATGGATCCTTGAAAAGACTAAAGAATACCAAAAGGATATCTATATGTTTTATTAACTACAGCGAGTCTTTGACTGTGTAAACCATGAAAACCTCTGGGCCACATTAAAAAGTATGGGTATAGCAGAACACCTGATCATTCTCTTGCACAACCTTTACATTGATCAAGAAGCAACAATTTGAATGGAACAAGGAGAAACACTACCTTTCTTCTCTTATCTCTCCCTACACCCTCCCTCGGGAACTCCGCTCTTCTGGCAAATTGCTTCTGTCTGTGCCCTTCTCTTCTACTGCTAACTCCAGACTTTGCTTCTTTCACCTTGCTTCACCTTACACCTGGGTCAAACTACCTGTGTCTGTACGCCAGGCGCCTTCTCTGACCCTTTTCAAATCCAGGCTGAAAACTCACCTCTTTGCTGCTGCTTTTGGATCTTGACTCACCTGATCTCCTTGTTTCTTTACCATTCCCCCTAGATGTATCCCTGTCTACATCTTCTGTGTTGTCTGTCTTGACTAGATTGTAAGCACTGATGAGCAGGAATTGTCTCTTACATCTCTGTGCAGCGCTGCATACGTCTTGTAGCTCTATACAAATGCTCAGTAGTAGGAGTAGTAGTAGAATGGTTTAAAATCAGCAAAGATGTAGACAAGGTTGCATACTTTCCCCTACCTATTTAATTTATATGCAGAACAAATCATCAGAGAAGCAAGACTGTATGAAGAAGACAAAGGTGTGAAGATTGGTGGAAGACTCATCAACAACCTCCGCTATGCTGATACCACATTACTGGCTGAAAGTGAAGATGATCTGAAACATTTGCTTCTCAAGATCAAGGAACATATGAGCCTGCACCTTAAAGAAGACAAAAATCCTGACAACTGGCAAAATCAATAAGTTCATCTTTGATGGAGAAGAAATAATGGACAACTTTAACCTACTTGGATCAACTATCAATAAAGAAACAATAAGCAGTCAAGAAATCAGACGATGCATTGCTCTTGGCAGAATGGCTATGAAGGACCTAGACAAGATTCTCAAGAGCAGAGATGTCTCTCTCCATACAACGATTCAACTTGTTCAAGCCATGGTATTTTCAATAATGTGATATGGATTCAAAAGTTGGACAGTGAAAAAATAAGACAGGAAGAAAATTGATGCCTTTGAATTATGGTGCTGGAGACAAATACTGTGTATCCCATGGACTGCCCGAAGAACAAACCAGTCAGTACTAGAGGAGATCAAACCTAAGCTTTCTTTAGATGCTCAGATGACAAGACTTCGATTTTCATAATTTGGACATATCATGCGAAGAGAGAGATCATTAGAAAAGGCATCATGCTTGGCAAGGTAGAAGATCAATGCAAAAGAGGAAGATCAGCAATGAGATGGATCAATACAATAACAGCAGCAACGGGTGCCACTCTGTCAACAATGAGCCACCTGACTGAAGATCAAACACAGTTTAGGACAACTATCCAGAGGGTTGCCATGAGTCAACACTGACTCAACAGCACTTAACAACTGTAAAGAAAGTGACCAAACTGTGTGCTGAAAACAAACATGACAGAGGTGCCATCCAGAACTTCTGCGTCTGGACTCAGTCCTGTACAAGTCCACCCTGCAAACGGGAGGGAGACAGAGAAAGAGAGACAAAGCATACTATTATATATAGCATAACAGCTCAAACTGATATCTATCTTCCTTCCAACTAATTTAGTTTGGATCATGCAGCCACCAGTACAGACCTACTCTGCTGTCTTGGGGAAATTTTTAAGCCTTCTAAAAATTTAGCAAAGTAAACTATTCTCACCTTGACTTTCTTCTCTCGGGCTCCCAGGCAAAGGGTTCTGCTCAATTCAGTGAGGTCTCCAGTGGATGGCACTGGTGATTCTTGCAAGGGGCAAAAATTTGTGGAATCTGCAATAAAAGAACAATTTTTTTGTCTCAGTGATGAGATTTTATTGATATAATTGCCCAAGCAAGAAAGAGAGGGTCGCCAGGAGTCAGGACTGACTCGAAGGCACACATTGCATTTTGGGTGCTCGCACTGACAACAAATTCTCCGACATAGAGCAAAATGAACCACTATCTATACATTAAAATGAGGAATACATTCGCAGGTGGAGCCTAGCACCGGGCAAGATGGTCGTGTAAGAGCTGTGCTCCAGAGGGCAATGGTCAAGAATCCTGACTTCTGCAGTCTTTAACTAAATAGTTCCTACCTACTCTGATATCATTCGATCCTGGATATGTCTGGCCCCAAGCCAACGCAGCTGGACTACCAAATACCTCAAAATGCCAGCACAACGAGAACCAAAACAGAGCCTCTCTCATCTCACAAGATGGCGGTCATCAGAGATTGTCCTGAGACCTTGCAGGAACTTTTGGCTGAGATTTGCGCTGTTAAAGACTTGGTCAAAGCTAATGGAGACTTGTGCACAATGCAGGAGGATATCAGCGCCTTGAAAAACACTTTGGAATCAATTACGGCCAGATTGGAAAAGGTGGAAAGTGTGGTGGCAACGCATGGGGAGTGGTTCAGGTCCATGGAGAAGCAAGCAAAGTTGATACGATCACTGCAAAGAGAGTTGGAAGATGGCAACAATCGCACTCGATGGAACAACATAAGAATCTTGGGAGTTCCAGAGGGAGCCAAGGGTCCTGACATGATAGCTTTTCTGCAGTCAATGATTCCGGGTGTGTTGAAGGTGAAGTTTGCTATGCCTTTTGAGATCGAACGCGTTCATCGAGTTCCTACTCAGTCCATGGCTACGGGCAAGCACCCTCACCCAATCATCCTCAAAGTCTTGCGCTTTCAACAAGTAACACAAATAATGGAGGCAGCCAGAGCACACTCTCCCTTGGAATTTCAAGAGCACAGACTCTTTTTCTTCCCTGACTTCGCGAAGGTGACAGTAGATCGAAGAAAGAGGTTTTTGGCGCTACGTCCACGTTTATTGCAGCTGCAGGCCCGATTCGAGTTACTCTACCCCGCTCACATGAGAGTCATGCTGCACAACCAGACAAGGACTTTTGATGATCCAGGGGAGTTGCACGCGTTCTTGGAGGACAAGGAGTTGGCGTTGATGCGGTGAAAGCTTACCTTGCAATCCGTGGCTTGTAAAAGTTTTTCAATGCTGCTTATTTGGGTGTTTTGACTGGTCTGAGCTTGTGTAGGAGCGACTCATTCATACAGAGTTGACATTCAATCATGCAGAGTTGATATTCAATGTGCCATTTAATGTGACTCTCTTGGGGGAACTCCAGGGTATTGCCCTGGTCAGTAATGTCTTACTCTTTGTTTCTCTCTTTCTTGTTTTGTGTTGTTTGTGATGTCTGTTGTGGTTGGGAGGGCAGCAGGGCTTGGAGTAGCGGGACGGCCCTTGCCTATATATATATGGCTTTTTTGGTAACATAAATCGCTTGGTGGGGGCAGTTTTTGCTATAACCTTTGGTGCTCCGGGCTTGGGGATGCTGTTTCTTGTTTCTGGAATGGGTAATGTGTGGTTTAAGTTGATTTAAGCGGCAGTGGAGTTGAAGAAAACTAGTTAATTTTTCCCTCCGTGCCTGTCTTGTCCCATTGGGCTCACCTGCTGAGTTTTTGAGCTGTTATAGCCCCCCAGGGTTTTTGGGTGGCTTGGTTATTTAGAACTATGTGTTTTTATTTTGGGCGATCTTCCTCAGGGGCAATGGCTAAACAGTGGCTTTTCCTTCTGTGTTCTTTTTCATGTGCTATAAGTGCAGCTATCATTGTGAGGGCTTTTATGGTGTGGTTCAACAATGTTAAAACATATGCTACAACTTGGTATGTTTCTGCAACAGTAGAGTGTCATTTTGTACTTTATTGCCAGTATGTCTTCCTTTAAGATACTCTCACTGAATGTTAAGGGGAATCACATAAAGAGGAAAAAGATATTTCTATATGGACGTAAGGAAAATGCTGTCATTCTAATGTTACAAGAGACATATTTGAATGTGAAGGAGTTATTAAAATTAGATATAAAACCCTTTTCTCTGGTGGCTTTTTCTGCTGCCAATCAAAAAAAAAAACACGGGGTAGCCATCCTTGTAAGGAAATCTCTATCCCCCATAGTAATACAAACGAGATCTGATACAGAGGGGCGGTGGGCAATGGTTGTCCTTAAAATAGGATCCTCAGAACTGGCCTTCACAGAATATTCAAAGGCAGAAAGGGCGATATTACTTAGAAGGCAACAGGGCCGGACAGTTACTAGCTAATTTGTTAAAAGGCCATAGGGAAGCTTCTCGCATCGCAGCTTTGAGAGATCCTCAGGTGCAACAACTGATTATCAAGGACTCTGATATCACAGAGGCCTTTCGTCAATTTTATGCTCAGTTATACTCCCCAGAGATAGATTTCTCTGAGGAGGATTTTGATAGACTACTGGCCAATATACAGAGGCCAGTGATAGATCAGAATATAGCGGCAGGACTAGACAAACAATTTACGGTCATGGAAATCATCCAGACTATTAACTCTATGCAAATGGGCAAGGCCACTGGCCCAGATGGCTTTCCAGTTGAATTTTACAAAACCTTTTCCAAAACCTTAGGCCCATATCTTCAACAATACTACAAGCTTCTTTTGGATGCGGAGGCCCAGACTGGAGCGTTTGCCTCTGCAAATATTGTGGTTCTTGAAAAGCCTGGGAGGGACCCTCAGTTAGTAACTACCGCCTGATTTCACTACTAAATGCAGATTACAATTTTTTTGCAACCATTTTAGCTGGTCGTCTCTCCAAAGTGATCCCTTCTTTGATACATCCGGATCAATGTGGCTTCACTGAGGGACGTTCCACAGCCGATAATGCTAGTGTTGTGTCACATTTTGGAAGGTGCAGAAAGAACAGAGAGCCCACTTGTGGGATTATCACTAGACACAGAAAAAGCGTTTGATCATCTGGAGTGGCTTTTCTTGTTTTCTGGGTTTGGTGAGGGTTTCTGTAAATTGATCAAACTAATGTATGCGAGACCAAGTGCTAATATCTCTGTGAATGCGACTCAGTCTAAAGATTTTCTTTTGGGGCCTGGCACCCGTCAGGGTAGCCCCCTTTCTCCCATCCTTTTCAATCTGGCCTTGGAACCTCTTGCCCTATTGTTAAGACAAAGCCTTGCGGTTAAAGGTGTGTCCATAGCTGACTCGGAAATCAAACTTTCTGCATACGCTGATGATTTACTGCTATTTACCATGCCCAGTTCTAAACCGGCTATTCTAGAGTTGATAGAACAATATTCAGGACTATCAGGTTATAAAATCAATTGGTCAAAGTGTGTAGCATTCCTTTTAAACTCAAGGGTCTGCAGGGCGGATCTAGAAGATTTTCCCTTCGTGTGGGAGTCTAAAATGGTGAAGTACCTGGGAGTCCATTATTGCTATCTACTTAGTAAAACTTTACAGTTCAATGAAAGGGAGCTCCTTTCTACAGTTTGTAATATAACTGCGAAGTGGTCACCAGTCTATCTTTCTTGGTGGGGTCGTCTTTAAGCAATAAAAATGACTATCACTCCTAAAGTGAACTATGTGTTAGAAATGCTACCAGTCTTTCTTACAAGTAACACTTATCGTCAAGTTGAAAGGACTCTTGTCCAATTCTTATGGAAAAATAAACTGCCTAGAATAGCTCTTAGAAAGCTTAAGTCTAAAAAGGAGGAAGGGGGTGTGAACGTTCCTGATTTTCAGGCCTACCATTGCGCTTTTCTACTAAAACAAGGTTCAAAATGGGTGGAGGGGGCTGGGGGAAAATGCCCAGTACGGCTAGACCTGGAAGAGAGATTAAGTGCTCCATTCCCCTTAAATCTCCTCCCTGGCATGGTGTCTTCTGAGAGGTTGAAGTCTTGCAGGGTAATAGCAGACATTCAAAGGGCTTTTCAGCAGCTAGCGAAGGCAATTCCTAAAGAGGAATGCTTATCAAAACTAATTCCCATCTGGTACAATCCTTTCTTAAAAATTCATCAAAGCCATTTGCATGGCAACAATGGTTCAGTAGGGGTATTTGGGCCATAGGCCAATTAGTATTAGATAGCAAGTGGAAGCCTTTTGCTTATCTACAGCGGGAGTTAAACTTGCCTAAATCCTTTTACTTCCAGTGGATTCAACTGAGACATTGTATAGAGAAATCCCCTATTGATATTAAATCTTTACCAGAAGAATGGGGGTTGTTGAACATTATAGGTTCAGCCCAAATGGCTCCTGGTATGGCTTCTTACTATTGTAAATTGGTCGTTCAGAACCACATCCCATAGTCCATTGGTGTTCAGCGGATATGGGAACATGACATAAGAGAGACTCCTTCTCTGGAGTCATGGGTGAAATTTTGGACCAAGACAAATAGAGTATTTCAGTCTGCCTCTATTTCACAAGCTTTATATTTTTTTGCACACAGAGCTCATTTTACCCCGATAAAGGTTGCGAAGTGGGATAAAATGGTTGGAAATGAATGTTGGTCTTGTCAGAGTGATGTTGGCACTTTAAGACATGTGGTATATGATTGCCCTAATGTTCAGTCCTATTGGATTTCGATTTGGAACCGAGTCCAAGAGGTCTTGGGATTCAGAGCCACTCTCTCCTGGTCTGTGGTCGTTTTTAGGTCATCAAATGGCATCTCATCGTTACAGAGGGATTGTAATTTTTTATTGACTTTATGATGGGAGTGGCTCTGCATCTCGCTATTACAAACTGGAAACATACTGCAGAGCTTAGCTGGCACAAATGGTGGAACCGCTTGTGCTTATGCCGCAAATATGAACAAATGCCACATTATGGCCACAACTCTCATGCCTTCCACCCTCCTCAAGCAGAAACCCCTAAATACTTACATCTCTAAAGCACAATATGGTACAAATTAAGGGGGAAGTAGACAAGCTACCATGTTATCACATGATGAGCAGCTGGTGTGGAGTCATAGCCCTTAAAGGTCCCCCCCCTTTTTGTTTCGGTGCTCATTTCATCAATTTCCGATGATTGCATGGGGAAGGGAGGGTAAAGGTTAGTGTAGGCTGTCAAAGCCTTTTTTTTTTGCTTTTATGTTCAAAGAAGATTATTATTTTAATTGTATTGTTTGCTTTTGTTGTAATTTGTTTGAAAATTTAAAGAAAGAAATAAAAAAAGAGGAATACAGTTATAAAAGAACAAGAAAACAGGAATAGAAACTTAAGGATTTACAGAAGTAAACAGCAAATTCTGTTTCATCTGCACATGGTATTTTTCTGCCTGGTTTCACAATTTATCGCAATCTAACAGCACATTTCTCATTCCACTCAGCCTTGGCTCCTACATGAGCATCTTATTTTTCAAGTATTTTTACCAGCTTATATAAGTGTGTGTTAACCCTTTGTTTACTCAACATGTTACTATATAGACCAGTCATTCTAAACCTGTGTTTTTTGGCCAACATTCAAACTCCTCCAATGCATATGCCCACAGTGAAAGTACGTGCCATAGGTTTTATATGTGTGCTTATAAAATCATGACTGGCTAACGTATGCATGTAAATATCGTGATTTACACATTTAAACTTATGTGGCTCCTTAGAAAAAGCATCCCTATATGCTGAAAGTGCACCATCTTTATTACCTGCTTCCATCTATTGATTTAAAAAAAAATGACTGTGTGTGTGTAGATAAATATAGATAGATAGATAGATATACATATACATACTGTATATGAGTATGTACAGTTGTGGTCAACATTATTGGCACCCTTGCATTTTAGGTATGTTGTGTACAATATCTTCAGAAATAATTGGAAATATTTCACCTGTATGTATGTCATCATAATACTTTAATAGTATGTTCAAAGGTATCAAACAAAAAAAAGATGTCTGTGCAACTTAGACATAGGGGTATGTTTACTAAACCGTCTTAATGTTACCGGCGTTAGTTGCAGTCTTACTGTGACGAATGCCATATAAGGTAGTGGGCGTTCCGGTCTTAAGGTAGCATTTCGGGTTATCGTGCGATAAAGTCAGTTATCGCGCGATAGAGGGAGCCGTGGCACGTTAACGCACATTAGCCTTAATTAGGCGTGCTGCCCTACAAACACAGCAACAGAGGTGTAGCACACTGGTTAATACAATGACTGCTGAAATGGGGGTCATGAGTTTGATCCCCCAGTGGGCTTAATGAGTAAGGCTGTCTGAGCCATTACCATTTACTTTAAATCAGTGCTGTCTGAGGCATTTTCTTTTTTAATTTAAATTAGTGCTGCCAGCAAACACACCCTCACAGTGCCGTAACCTAAGGTGCCGCATAAGGCGCCCTATAAGGCACTCCAGAGGGCACATTATAAAGTGCACTGTCCGCCAAGGCACCTTATAATGTTCCCTATAGGGTGCTTTATAATGCCCCTTATAGGGCGCTTTATAGGGCGCCTTATGAGGCACCTTAAGGTTACAGCACTGTGAGGGTGTTTTTGCTGGCAGCACTAATTTAAATTAAAAAAGGAATTGCCTCAGACAGCCCTATCAAATAACACCACTGTGGGATCAAACCCATGACCTCTGCCTCCACAGTCAGTGAAGTAACCAGTGGGCTACATCTCTATAGCTACTAACAATCCCCTGGCTGGCTACAGAAGGACTGCAGGTCACCACACAAACTGTCTGCTGTGGTTACCAGGATAGGGTTAACCCATGATGCACTGCACATGCAGATCAGCAGTCTACAGATGATCACAATATGGGGTATGCACCCCCACAGCACCTTGGCCTGGTAGGGGGAACTGACCATGTGTGGTACTGGCACAGAGTAGCTACAGACCGACACATTGTGGGGGTAGTGTGCTCACCCTGAGGGCGAGGTGGGGCACCCAGCACCAGGTCCACAGCACCTGGCTTAGCTGAGATAGACTATGCTGTAGGTTGCTATCAGTGCCAGTGTGTGATAGGTAGTCCTTGCAGGCACACCTAGGGATACACCTGTGTCCATCTGTATTTCCCAGTCACATCTAGCCCTTGTGGACTATGATGCACCCAGAATAGTGCATATCCTGTGTGGGTGCCATGGTCACATGATTTAAGTGAAGGGGGGTGTTTGGACCCATAGGCGGATTATGTAGCACCACCCAACCCGCCCTCTGGGGCTCAGTGTGAGGGACAGGATCTCCCACCAACAGATCCACATTCTACATCCCTGAAATGGTGGCAGTAGAGGGGACCATCAACCCCAGTCCTGCTGGGGAACAGGCACCCTACAGAGCAGTCAATGCAGATCTGTACGCATCCATAAGGCAATGGCAGACAGACAGTAGGCCTGGAAATGCTCAGCTGCCCCACACCACTATCTGACATTCTCCAGAAGCGAGCACAGTGAGTTTCCAGCCACTTAAGAACATAAGAACATAAGATATGCCATACTGGGTCAGACCAAGGTCCATCAAGCCCAGTATCCTGTTTTCAACAGTGGCCAATCTAGGTCATACGTACCTAGTAGTTTCTCCAAAAGACACAGATTCTGCAATGCTTGTATTGGGTCAAGCATTGATATCCTGGGTCCCTTCTTAATAATGATTTATGAACCTTTCCTCCAGGAACTTGTCAAAACCTTTTTTAAACCCAGCTACACTAACAACCTTTACTACATCCTCCAGTAACAAATTCCAGAGTTTGATTACACGTTGAGTAATCTGCAAGGTGTTCCAGCCATACACATACTAACTGCAGACAGTCTGCTAGCTAGTCCATGGTGCATGTTCCTGGAGGAGATGTGAGCACACCCACCAAGCAGATAAGTCAGTGATTGGGCCCCAGAAAAGAGAACCCTTAAATATCACTTGAGAGAAATACTGTTTAGCACTATGGGGGAATCTAGCCATGCCGTGGTCTCTGCTCAGTCAGGGTGAGAGTGACCTCCCAGCAGGACATGCTGTGGCTACCCTGTCCGTGCAGGTGGTGGCTGGGCACTACAATGTTCTAGCCATTGCTGTATGCCCTGTGCAGATGCATCCTGCCCAGGCCACCCTGTCTGGGTCATACCAACAGTACCTTGCTCCTCATTATGCACATTGGCAGGCTAACACTGGAAACAGCACAAGCAGTGTGGGCTCAGTAAGGTGTAGGCAGCCGCAACACACTGGATAGACAGACACACACTCCCATACCTATGCCAGCATTGTGCAAATATAGAGGCTTTTAGCAGCCCTGGCCACCACACCAGTCCTGGGCACAGTGCAGGCATGGCTATGGTACGCAATACTGTTGGGGTCACTCCCCAGGGTGGTAAACACTGTCAGAAACCAAAACTTAGACACACTCCACAGATATCAGAAAGGTTGCTATGATGCAGCTCTATCAGCAAATTGTGCTTAACTTAGGAATTGTTATCTGCCATTACTCATAGCAACCTTTTGATATATGTGTAATGTATTCCCAAGTTTAGGGCGGCATTGCTAAGGTATGCAAGTGCTAGTATTGGGAGATGCTGCTGAGCGCAGGGCCCAACAGCCTGACTCTCCATGAGGCTTTGGATAGTGGAGCCTGTGGGCGTGGGTGTTTATGCCCCTGTTTGCCCCTGCTCTAGGGCAGAGGTTCCCAACTCCGGTCCTTGTGGGCCAAACACTGTTCAGGTTTTCATGCTGTCCCTAATGAATATGCATGAGATACATTGGGGGCGGCGCATACTAATACAGCACAGGCATAGTTATTAGGGACAGCATGAAACCTGAATGGTGTTTGGCCCTCCAGGACTGCAGTTGGGAAACTCTGCTCTAGGGATTGCACATGTTTATGGTGTCTGTGCTCTGTAGGTTAAAATATAGGCGTTTTAGGCATGTTTATTTTATCTGCAATAAAGGTTCCATCTTATTACCATGGTTTAGTACTGGGTAAAATATGGGGGAAGGGTTGGCAGTAGCTACAGCTGGGACTTGAACTTGTGACCTTCTGCTCCTGAATATACTGGCTATGTGTACTGCACCACACTGTTGCCACAGGGACAGTTCATTCCCTGGGGATACCATGACTGTTCATCAGACAGACCCTGTCTGTTGCATTGCACGGCACCCACCTAAACGGGGCTAGGCCTTGGTCTGCTGTGGGCAGATGCCACTGCCCCCTCCGCCACCAGCACCCCTCCGCCACCATGCTGCCATGCCATTATGTTAGTGGTGCTGGTGGTGCGCAGTCCCAAGCCATCCAGTATGCCGGTAGGCAGCTGCCTATGGTGTGGGTTCTCGGGTAGGGGTGCCTACATGGACATGTGCGCTTCCCCCCCCCTCCCAGTCTGCCAATGTTATGTGCCCTTGGGGGTACCTGCTGGGTAATCTCCCCTGTGACACTGTGGGACACACACTCGTGCCCATGTTGGACCCTCATCAGTTGCTGTCTGGCTGCTCTACAGTTTCAGCATTCCTATGTGCCACCTAGGCATCTGCCTAGTCCACACTGTGCCCCAGCTGCACCACAGCATGTGCCGCCTGCAGCCCTCTGTATCCCATTTCCAGCATCTGTACAGTTGCCCTTTCCTACATTCCCACCATGCTGTTGTGGCACATGTGCACGCCATAACAAACCTGCCCAATATAAAAGGAAAACCCTGATTACCGCTATTTCAATGTGGGATCATTCATCTTGTAGGGGGACAGACCATAGACCCTTCCAAACATGATATCTTCTTTTTTATGCTTTCTCAGTAGTGTTTCTTTGTTTCTCATTAATATCACTATTGGCCAGCTTGGTTATTGGGATTTTAAATGTGGTTCAGGTCATTTTCTATGTTTATTTGCCTTTTTGTTCCGTGCACATGTATCACTACTATCACGTGTTTGGGTTTCCCTGGCTTTGCTGTACATTGCTGACTGAAATGTTTTCTCTTTCCTGCAAATGTGCCTAGCGCGAGGGTTTCACTCGTGCTAATTTTCTGCCCTTCATTTCACGGCGCTAGTGTGCAAGGAGCCACTCACCACCCACTCTCCGCCCATTGACCTCTTCTCTCCGCCCTCTGTGAAGCCTTACTCCACCCTTCAGAGCTAGATTTCACAGCGTTAGGATGCCTTAACGCCGCAGCTGCATTATTGCGCGATAAGTCATGTTATCGTGCGATACTATAACATTATCACGCGATAATGTCACTTATCGCACGATAATACTGCCGCTGCGATGTTAAGGTGGTTTAATAAACATACCCCATAGTAATTTCTGAGAAAAAAAACAAAATATGACCTGGACAGGATTTCTGGCACCCTTCACTATTATTTGGTTGCACAATGCTTGGCAGTGATAACAGCCTCCAAATGTTTCTTGTACCATCTATAAGTTTCATACATCTGCCTACTGGTAGTTTCTCCCACTCTTCAACTGCGATTTATTCCAGCTCATAAATGTTTCCAGGATTCCTTTTATCAATGGCAGATTTCAACTCTTTCCAAAGGTTCTCAATTGGATTGAAATCAGAACTCATTGATGGCCAGTTTAAAACAGTCCATGTTTTTCCTTTTTGAAACATTCTTTTGTACTTTCGGATGTATGTTTTGGGTCATTGTCCTGAAGGAAGACTCATGACCTTCAACCCAGACTTAGCTTTCTGACACTAAGGGGTATGTTTACTAAGCAGTATTAACGTGTGCCCGGCGATAGTGTGCAGGATGCCATAAAAGGAGTGGGCGTTCCGGTCTAAACATAGCAAACCGGGATTATCGCGCGATAACGAGCGCTGCGCACATTATCGGGCGATGGATTGAACTATGCACGTTAACGCACGTTAACCTTAAGTAGGCGCGCTGACATTGAAGCAGAGCAGCAGAGGTGTAGCACAATGGTTAATACACTGACTGATGGTACAGGGGTCATAGGTTCAATCCCCCAGTGCACCCAATGAAGAAGGCTGGCTGAGGCACTACCCATTATGTTTAAGCAGTGCTTTGTGAGGCGTTTTAGTTTTATTTTAATTAGTGCTGCCAGAAAACACACCTTCACAGTGCCGTAACCTAAGGTGCCGCATAAGGCGCCCTATAAGGAACTCCAGAGGGCACATTATAAAGTGCACTGTCCACCAAGGCACCTTATAAGGCATTTATAGGGCGCCTTATAAGGCATTTGATGGGGCGCCTTATGAGGCACCTTAAGGTTACAGCACTGTGAGGGTGTTTTTGCTGGCAGCACTAATTTACATTAAAAAGAGACAACACCTTGGACAACCCTATCAAATAACCCCACTGTGGGATCAAACTCATGACCTCTGGATCCACAGGCAGTGAAGTAACCAGTGGGCTACATCTCTATTGCTACTAACACACCCCTGACTGGCTACAGAGGGACTGCAGGTCACCAATCAAACTGTCTGCTGTGGTTACCAGGATAGGGTTAACCCACCCGTACCCATGATGCACTGCACATTGTCAGACGGCTGCCTGGGTGAGAATGTTCACAGTCTTGGCAAGTGCATATGTCAATATGATTTGCAAGGGATTGTGGGCAATGCAGTCCATTCCACACCCGACACAGCTGCTCACAATAATTTAGTTGTGCTCAAGTGTAAAGCCAATAAGATATTTATTTATGGGGTTATTTCTCCCAACACAGATATGCTTGATAGCACATAAATCAGGTTACTTGCTTTCAGTGTTAAACTTGGAAAAACAAAATAAGAAAACAACATTTGAACTTGTCAGGCAATCAAAGCAAAAGAAATAAGACCTGGTTGGCAACAAACTGGTCTTTTCTGTAGGGATTAGCTAATGTTTTCTTAGCATATATCAAACAACAAACCAAAAGCCACAAAGAAGAGAAAAACTATTCTTTTCAGGTTAACTTCTTATATCTTCCCACATAGATTCAGAAGTGATTCTCTCAGAGCTCACAAGCAATTAGGTAAGGCTCAATTGCTAGCAGTTATCCAGCTGAAACCCCTTAGCTGGCTTGCTTTCTACTGCGTGGCTAAAAATCCTACTCAGGAGCTTTTCTGAGTAGATTAAAGAACACGTTTGTATTTCTTTGTGATGGTTGCTGTACTTTGTAACAGAAATTCACCACTGGAGTTTAGACAGAGAGCAGTCCATGTAAACACATTCTTCATCTGCTATCACCCCCTCTTCTTCAACAAGCATGGGTTCAATATCATGGATTGGCACAGATGAATCTCCCAATGGAGCACTTTCAGGAGAATACTTGTTTCCCTGCTGTCTTTCAAGGTTATAGCTAGGACATAGATCAGTGTTCATACCTGAGCTTCCATTGCTGTTAGAGTTCCTCTCTATATAGCCTGGCCAGTATGTAGTCCAGTTCTTATGTCCAGCCTTCCACTCCAGATCCCTGGACACTGGATCTCTCTTCACATACCTTCTGGCACGGGTCTTAGGGTCCCTTCCACGTGCAGCCGTCTCCCTCACAGGTACCGTCTGGAGATTCCTAGCTCTGCAGCACCATTCCTCTGGCTTTCCCCAGTCCAATGGTGTATGCTGGCCCTTGGAATGCCTTCCAGTATACGTACTGCTATGAACTCCTCTAGACCTCTCAGAGGCTTTTCTCTTCTTTCTTCCAAAGGGTTTCTTGCCCTCTCTGTCCGTCCGGTTTGGCTTCTGCTTCTGATAATCCTTCAGATGAAACTGAGGATAATTCTCTGGATATCCAAGGTGATCATGAAGATGATGATGATCCTGAGGATAATTCTCTGTAGAATAAACTCTACCTTTATTCTGCTTAGATGAGTGTTCCTCCCTAACACAGCGCAGCTGTGCTGAATCAGGCCCTGCCCTTTGAGATGAGTGCTTAGGGATTACCTCATAGCCCTCCTGATTGAACACACGTTTCCCCACTTCAGCTCCTCTAATGGCTGTTGGAAACCTGGTGCCTTCTGGGACTGGTAGTCTTTTATGGGAAAATTCTGTTTTCTTATTTCTACCAGAACTGACAGGTTGCTTGTTCAGAGTCACTTCACCTTTTCTATAGCTCCTTCCTGAGCTATGATAAGCTTCCTTATCACAACATGCAGATCAGCAGTCTACAGATGATCACAAGATGGGGTATGCACCCCCACAGCACCTTGGCCTGGTAGGGGGAACTGACCGTGTGTGTTACTGGCACAGAGTAGCTACAGACCGACACATTGTGGGGGTAGTGTGCTCACCCTGAGGGCGAGGTGGGGCACCCAGCACCAGGTCCACAGCACCTGGCTTAGCTGAGCTGGCTATGCTGCAGGTCACCATTAGTGCCAGGTGTGATTGGTAGTCCTTGCAGCCACACCTAGGATACACCTGTGTCCATCTGTATTTCCCAGTCACGTCTAGCCCTTGTGGACTATGATGCACCCAGAATAGTGCATATCTTGTGCGGGTGCCATGGTCACATGATTTAAGTGACGGCGGGGGGGGGGGGGGGTGTTTGGACCCATAAGCGGAACCTGCCCTCTGGGGCTCAGGGTGGGAGACAGGATCTCCCACCAACAGATCCACATTCTACATCCCTGCAATGGCAGTAGACGGGACCATCAACCCCAGTCCTGCTGGGGAACAGACACCCTATAGGGCAGTCAATGCAGATCTGTACATATCCATAAAGCAATAGCAGACAGACAGTAGGCCTGGAAATGCTCAGCTGCCCCCCACCACTATCTGACATTCTCCAGCAGTGAGCACAGTGAGTCTCCCGCTGCTGCACCCTGCAAGGTATTCCAGCCATACACATACTAACTGCAGACAGTCTGCTAGCTAGTCCATACTGCATGTTCCTGTAGGAAATGTGTGCACCCAAAACTGGGATGTGAGCACACTCACCAAGCAGATAACTCAGTGATTGGACTCAAGAAGGAAAACACATAAATATCACTTGAGAGAAATACTCTATAAGCACTATGGGGGAACCTAGCCATGCCGTGGTCACTGTTCAGTCAGGGTGAGAGTGACCTCCCAGTAGGACATGCTGTGGCCACCCTGTCCATGCAGGGGGTGGCTAGGCACTACAATGTCCCAGCCATTGCCCTATGCCCTGTGCAGATGTATCCTGCCCAGGTCGCCCTGTCCGGGGTATGCCCACGGTACCTTGCTCCTCATTATGCACATTGGCAGGCTAACACTGGCAACAGTGCAAGCAGTGTGGGCTGAGTAAGGTGTTGGCAGCCACCACACACTGAATAGACAGACACCCACTCCCACACCTATGCCAGCATTGTGCAACTATAGAGGCTTTTGGCAGCCCTGGCCACCGCACCAGTCCTGGGCACAGTGCAGGCATGGCTATGGTATGCACTACTGTTGGGGTCACTCCCCAGGGTGGTGAACACTGTCAGACACCAGACCTGAAACACACTCCACAGACATCAGAGAGGTTGGTATGATACAGCTCAATGAGCAGATTGTGCTTAACTTAGGAATTGCTATCTGCCAGTAATCATAGCAACCTTTTGATATAAGTGTACCGTATTCCCAGGTTTAGGGTGGCATTGCTAAGGTATGCAAGTGCTAGTATTGGGAGATGCACACAGGGCCCAACATCCTGCCTCTTCAGGTGGCTTTGGATAATGGAGCCTGTGGGTGCAGGTGTTTCTGCCCCTGTTGGCCGCTGCTTTAGGGCAGAGGTTCCCAACTCCAGTACTGGTGGGCCAAACACTGTTCGGGTTTTCATGCTGTCCCTAATGAATATGCATGAGATACATCTGCATACCATGGGGCGGCGCATAGAAATGCAGCACAGGCATCTTTATTAGAGACAGCATGGAACCTGAATGGTGTTTGGCCCTCCAGGACTGCATTTGGGAGACTCTGCTCTAGGTAATGCGCATGTTTATGGTGTCTGTGCTCTGTAGGGTAAAATATAGGCGTTTGAGGCATGTTTATGTTATCTGCAATAAAGGTTCCATCTTTATTAACACGGTTTAGTAGTGGGTAAAATATGGGGACTGGGTTGGCAGGAACCACAGCTGGGACTTGAACCTGTGACCTTCTGCTCCTGAACACACTGGCTGTGTGTACTGCACCACACTGTTGCCACAGGGACAGTTCATTCCCTGGGGATACCATGACTGTTTGTCAGACAGAGCCTGTCTGTTGCAGTGCATGGCACCCACCTAAACAGGGCTAGGCCACGGTCTGCTGTGGGCAGCAACCACTGCCCCCTCCGCCACCAGTACCCCTCTGCCACCATGCTGACATGCCCTTCTGCTGGTGGTGCGCAGTTTCAGGCCATCCAGTGTGCTGGTAGGCGGATGCCTATGATGTGTGTTCAGGGGTAGGGGTGCCTGCATAGATGCCCACGCTCCACCCAAGCACCACCTGCCAATGTTCTGTGACCTTGGGGGTACCTGCTGGGTACTATCCCCTGTGACACTGTGGGAAACACACTCGTGCCCATGTTGGGCCCTCATCAGTTGCTGTCTGGCTGCTCTACTGTTTCAGCATTCCTATGGGCCACCTAGGCATCACCCTAGTCCGCACTGTGGCCCAGCTTCACCACAGCATGTGCCGCCTGCAGCCCTCTGTATCCCCTTTTCCAGCATCTGTCCAGTTGCCCGTTCTGACATGCCCACCTTGCTGTTGCGGAACATGTGCACGCCATAGGAAAGCTGTCCAATAACAAGGGAAAACCCTGATCAGCGCTATTTCACTGTGGGATCATTCACCTTGTATGGGGACAGAGCATAGACCCTTCCAAAATTAATATCTTTTTTTTCAGCTTTCTCGGTAGTGTTTTTTGCTGTTTCCCATTAATATCACTATTGGCCAGCTTGGTTATGGTTTTTTTACATTTTGTTCAGGTCCTTTTCAATGTTGATTTGCCCTTTTGTTCCGTGCACATGTATCACACTTATCGCTTTTTGTAGGTTTCCCAGGCTTTGCTGTACATTGCTGACGGAAATGGTTTCTCTTCCCTTTAAATCTGCTCTAACGCCAGGGTTTCACTGGCGTTAGTTTTCAGCCCCGGAATCCACAGCATTAGTGTGCAGGGAGCCTCTCCCCTCCCACTCTCCACCCGTTGACCCTCTCTCTCCGCCCCTGGGGAGCTTTCATCCACCCTCCGGGAGCCTTTCTCCGCCTTCAGCACTCGTTTGCGCCGCTGAACGCGTTATCGCACGCTAAGGTACCTTTGCGCCCGGTAAAGCGCCATTATCACGCGATAACGTGCCTTATCGCCCGATAATGTGCCTTATTGCCCGATAACGTGACAACAGCGCAAATAGCGCCCTTTAGTAAACATACCTCTAAGTAGCACATTTCACTTGAAAATGCCGTCGTAGTCCTCTGACCTCATAATTCATAGAAACATAGAAATATGATGACATAGTCTGTCCTTCCATATCAACAACTACAACAGTCCCCTTTTTAACTTTGGAGATCCTCTGTGTTTGTCCCATGCTTTTTTGAATTCAGTTACTGTCCTCATCTCTACTATTAATACGTTCTAGGCCTCCAATTTCTGAGGCAGCAAAACAGCCTGACAACATAATGGAACCTCTACCATATTTAACTGTAGGAAGGATGTGTTTTCCTTATAAGCTTAATTTCTTCGCCTGTAAATGTATCACTGGTCTGCATTGTCAAAGAGCTCAAGTTTGGTTTTATCTGTCCACAGAACATTTTCCCAGAAGGACTGTGGTTTCTCAAGGAGGGTTAGGGCAAAGATCAGGCATGCCTGTTTATGTCTGTCTTTGAGCAGTGGGGTCCTCCTTGGCCTTCACCCATGAAGTCCTTCTATGTTTAGTGTGCAATGTATGGTGCGGGTTGAAACCATCACTCCAGATTGCTCCAGGTCAGCTTTAAGCTCTTTGGATGTTGTACATGGTGTTTTTCCAACAGTTTGCACTAACCTTCAAAGACTTCTTGGATTAATTTTCCTCTTCCCACCACCCTCCTGGGAGGTTCTTGACAGTTTCATGAGCAGAAAAGTTCTTAATAACATTGTGAACTGTAAACACAGGAATCCCAAGGTCTTTGGAGATGGCCTTGTACCCCTTTGAAGTTTGATGATGATGACTTTTCTGACAGTCTCAGGTAGCTCTCTTGTCTTCACCATTGTGAAAATGGAACAGTGAGTGAATGTGGCCATTTCAAACATTAGAACCATCATTGATTGGTTGATTCAAGTCATGTGAGTACTGACAGTTGATCACAGGTGCGTCTAATTTTACTGCAGTGGGAATGTAGTTCTTCTGTTCAAACTGATTTGAATTGTTTATAAGGGTGACAAAAATCATGTCATCCCAAAAAGAACCCCAAAATCAGGACCAATAAATAAGTCAATAAAAAAAGATCCTGTACCAAAAGACTGCTATATCAAAAAGTATTTAATTTCCCTGTAAAATAGTTATCTCCAAGTTATAATGCCCTGTTCAATGTAATTTCAGTTTGTTCAATGTAAACCGCCTTGATATCATGAAAGGCGGTATATAAGAAATGTTAAATAAATAAATAAATAAATAAATTTCTCAATCAGGCATTGAAAAAAACCTTTGGTTAATAAATCTTTTTCTGTCGGAGCGCTAAATAGGAGGGGGCAGGGCATCCACCCCCTCTCAGAAACAGCCACTCCTTTTAATCAAAATTTTCCAAGAAACATAACTATCAGCACTTATCTTCAAATGGTTACTTCACTGTCGCTCCCAGAAAGTGTAGTTACTCACCTGTAACAGGTGTTCTCCAGGAGCAGCAGGAATCAGTCCTCACATATGGGTGACGTCAGCGCCGACGGAGCCCTCGTGTGGAGCATTTCCCCTGCTTTCAAGGAAAGCCTTTCGGAATGCAGCACGCATGCGCGGTCCCCTTCCCGCCCAAGGGTGCCATCTTGCTCAGTCTGATGACATAGCTAAAAGCAAAAAATCAAAATGAAGTATATGACTGCAACTCCAGGGGAGGAGGGAGGGTCGTGAGGACTGATTCCTGCTGCTCCTGGAGAGTACCTGTTACCGGTGAGTAACTACTCTTTTTCCAGGACCAAGCAGGAAGTCAGTCCTCACATATGGGACTCCCCAGCTCTAGGCTACCGGGAACCCTAAGCTGAAAAAATGACTCCCTCTCAAAAGCCTTAGCATTCGTGATAAGAATATCCTCTGAGAACGCCCCCACAGTAGCCCAACACAAGGGCCGGAGGGTAGGAGTTGCCTAAACCTCAAAGAGATTACGGAGTACCGCCTGTCCGAAAGCATTGTCCCTTCGGGACTCTCTCTCTCTAGGCAGTAATGGTCTGCAAAAGTCTGGCTTGAAGACCAAGTTGAGGCCCGGCAGATGTCTGTCAAAGGAACAGAGCAGAGATGAGCTACTGATGCGGCTTTCGCCCTGACACAGTGGGCCATGGCTTGACCCTGCAAGGGGAGGTCGGCTGCCTTGTACACCCAGGCGATACAATCTGCTACCCAAGTGGACAATGTATGCTTGGAGACAGGTAACCCCATCTTATTAGGGTCAAAGGAGACAAAGAGATGAGTAGCCCTTCGATGCCCCCGTGTACATTCTATGTAAAAGGACAACACCCTCTTACAGTCCAGGGTATGCAAGACTGTTTCAGCCCGGCTGGTATGCAGCCTGGGAAAAAAGGTCGAAAGAACCACCTCCTGGTTGAGGTGGAAAGAGGAGAGACCACTTTTGGAAGGAACTTGGGATGGGTCCGTAGGACCACCCTGTTCCTATAGAACCATGTGTACGGTCTATCAGAAACCAGAGCTTGTAGTTCACTCACACATCTGGCCGAGGTAACAGCCACCAGAAAGAGTGCTTTCCAAGAGAGGAAGCGCAAATGGCAAGTAGCCATCAGCTCAAACGGTAGGCGAGTTAGCTACTGCAAGACCACGTTCAAATCCCACTCAGTCGCCGGTGGATGAACCGGAGGTTTGAGAAGAATCGGAGGCTGAAAAATCGGGACACCAAAGGGTGAACCGACAGAGACTGTCCTTCCACTGGTGAGTGGTGCGCTGACAGAGCACTGAGGTGGATCCTAACAGAGTTAGACTTAAGGCCTAGGTCTGACAGGTGAAGTAGATACTGCAGTACTACTGGCACAAGGCAAGAGAAAGGATTTTCATTGCGCTGAGCACACCATACCGTAAACCTATGCCACTTGAGGGCATAGGACTTTCTGGTGAACTGCCTCCTAGAGGCCAAGACCACCTCCTCAACCTCCTTAGGTAGAAGTAAGGGAGCTAGCACTATCCTTTCAGCAGCCAGGCCATCAAATTGAGGGACCTGAGATTGGGGTGCAGAAGGGAACCCTGCTCTTGAGACAGGAGATCGTGTTGCAACCCCAGAGGGAATGGAGTTTCCACCGCCAACTGCAGCAGAAGTGGAAACCAAGGCTGCCTCGGCCATCCGGGGACTACCAGAATCACCGAGGCCTTGTCCCGGAGAATCTTGAACAGAGTTCGGACCACCAGGGGCGTGGGAGGAAACACATACAGGAGGCCCGTAGACCAAGAGATCAGAAAAGCATCTGCTGCCATCCGCAGGGGAAGCGGCTGTCTGGAGCAGAACCTGGGCAGCTGACGGTTCAGTGGACTGGCAAAGACATCAATGGATGGAAGTCCCCAGCGGAGGAAGATCTGCTGGGCCACTAGTGGATTCAACTGCCATTCGTGAGCCTGGAGAATCCTGCTTAGCTTGTCTGCCAGGAAATTCTCCTGACCAGTTAGGTAAACTGCTTTGAGAAACATACCCTGTTTGACCGCAAAGGAGCAGAGATCCAGTGCCTCCTGACATAGGAGCCTGGATCCTGTGCCCCCTTGTTTGTTCACGTAGAACATTGCCACTTGATTGTCTGTCTGAATTAGGACAGACTGGTGAAAGAGGGCATGAGAAAATGTTTGCAGAGCTAAGCAGATTGCTCACAGCTCCAAAAGATTGATTTGCTGCGTGGCCTCCCGAGGAGACCACATGCCTTGAGTCCACATGCCCTGGCAATGTGCACCCCAGCCCTTTAAGGAAGCATCAGTCGTCAGCACCCTTGTGTGTGCTGGAGCCTGAAAAGGTACCCCCTTGAGAAGGTTTGGGAGATGTAGCCACCACTGTAAGGAGTCCAAATGTGGTTTGGACATCTTTACTCTGTCTCGGAGGTTGCCTGTGGCCTGCGTCCACTCAGCTCTGAGGTACCATTGAGCAGCCCACTTGTGCAGATGGGCATTCGGAGTCACATGTACAGTGGATGCCATGTGGCCCAGGAGCCGCAGGTAGTGTCTGGCAGAAACATGAGAATTGCTTTGGCACTGGTTGGCCAAGTCCATCAATCTGTGGGCCCTGTCCTCGGGCAAGTAAGCTCTTGCCTGAAGGGTGTCTAATCTTGCCCCTATAAACTCTAGGTTCTGAGAGGGGAGCAAAGTGGACTTTGCGTAGTTTATGACAAAGCCCAGATGCTGAAGAAGAGAGACAGTGCGAAGAGTGGCTTGTCGGGCCTCCTGGAGAGACTGGCCCCTGATGAGCCAGTCGTCCAGGTATGGGAAGACAAAAATTCCCTGATTCCTGAGATAAGCTGCCACCACCGCCAGGCATTTGGTGAAAACCCTGAGGGCAGAGGTTAGGCCAAAGGGAAGTACCCTGTACTGAAAATGGTTTCCTCCCACCACAAATCTGAAATATTGTTTGTGGTCTGGATGAATGAGGATGTGAGTATAAGCATCCTTTAGGTCTAAGGAGCACAGCCAGTCTCCCTGCTGGAGGTAGGGCAGCAGTATCCCAAGGGTAAGCATCTTGAACTTTTCCCTCTACAGAAACTTGTTTAGGTTTCGGAAGTCTAGGATAGGCCGGAGGCCTCCTGTCCTTTTTGGTACCAGGAAGTACCTGGAGTAGAAGCCTTGCCCTTTCAGGTGGTGAGGCACCGGTTCCACCGCCTGTTCCTTTAGAAGACTTGCAAACTCCTGAAGGAGGGGTTCCTGTGTAGAGGGAGTCTTGGAGGCTCCCCTGGAAAGTAGGAGGGGGGTAGCTGGTGGAAGTGGAGCATGTAGCCCTTTTGGACTATGCTCAGTACCCAGGTATCCCCTGTGATGACTGGCCACCTGTAGGTGTACAGGGTCAGCCGACCTCCTGTGCTGAGTGGAGCCACCGGCGGAGAAGAGGCTATGCTGTGGGAGTCAAAACCCCACTCCCTGCTGTGCAGGAGCCGGAGCTGGTGGCTTGGGGGTCTTCTGCCTACGGGGCCCATGCCCTTTCCCCTTGGCCTGCTGGGGAGCTGGAGAGGCCTGATACTGAGTGTAGGATTTGTAGGCATCACCCTTCCTCGGGAAAAAGGGCTTCTTTCCCGAGCCCTTCTTTTTTTGAGAAGGGGCAGAAGTCTTTCTGGACAGCCTTGTCCTGGTGAGAGTCTCAGTCTCGATTTCTGCAGCCTTTTCAGTCATGGGCTTACCAAATAGGTTGTCACCTTGGCACGGGACATCGACCAACTTGTCCTGCACCCATGACTCCAGGTCCGATGACTGTAGCCAGGCCTGACGGTGTGCATCGATGCCAGCCGCGGCTACCCGGGCCGAAGCCTCAAAGCCATCATAGGCTGCTTGAGAGAGAAACTTCGAGCACTCTCGGATCCCTGTCGACAAGGCTTTGAACTTCTGCAAGGGTTTCTCGGAGAGGCCAACTGAGAATCTGGCAATCTTCTTTGCCAGGTCCCTTAGGTACATGCCCATGTACAGCTGGTAAGTCTGGACACGGCAAGCACAGAGCCCTCAAAGCATTTTCTACCGAGGGCATCCAGGTTCCGGGCCTCCCGGCCGGGGGGCACCAAGGAGTGCATCTTCTGATTCTTCAGACGGCGCATGGCCGATTCCACAACCATGGAATTGTGTGGTAGATGCGCCTTTTGGAACCCAGGGCTCTTACGGACTCGATAAATGGAATCGACCCGTTTACTAAGAACCAGCATCGAGGCCGGTGCCTCCCACATACGGAAGAGCAGTCGTCCCAGCATTGGAGGCACCGGTACAGTAAAGGCTTCCTTCGGAGGAAAATCATACTGGAGGGCATTGAGCTCCTCGGCTCGAGGCTCCTCCTCGGCATCCACCTTGGCTATGTCCCTCACGAAGTCCGAGAACCGGGTATCCTCCGGGGGGAGGCCCTTCTCCGATGCTCAGACTCCGGGGAGTCTGAAGGGACGCACCGGGTCCGGAAGGTGTCAGGAGACTCCTCGTCCTCTGTCTCCCATGCCGACTCCTCCGAGGCACCGGCACAGGCTCCTTATGGGAGGTCGAGGGGGGCCTTGACCGAGGATCGACTCGAGGCTTGATGGACTTGAGGATCGACTCAGCCTCCGGGGCTGACTTAGACGTCAAGGTCCCGGTGGTTGGGGCAGATGCACCGGTCAGCCCGGTGATCAGCACCTGCTGCTGTTCCATGAAGGTAGCCAAGCTGCTCTCCAAGGCCGTCAGCCTGAGTCCAAGCTCAGGAGACTCAGCAGCCCCCGACTCGGGCCCCGACGGCGTCAGGCCTGACATCAGTTCTCCCGGAGGAGAGTCCATGAGGACAACAGAACTTACGTGACTCAGGGACTCCGGTTCCATGCGAGGTAGTTTGGATGGCCTCTCCGACTCAGAGAGCCCGGGGCGGTGGTCAGGGCTACGTGACCTGGCCCTCGAGGACCCAGGGGCCTCCACTGACACCGCCCTCATGAGCTGCTTCTTCCTTTTGTGCTCCCGGGTGGGAGACCCCCTCTCAGAGGAACCATGACGGCACTCAGGGTCAGAATCCCGAGATGTCGAGGCCTCTGACGACGTCCGGGCCCGGCCGGACGCAGACTCTGAAAAAGTTCTTTCACGTTGATGCTGATGGCTCCAAAGTTCCTTTGACGACATTTTGCCGCATGGGCCACAGGCCAGCGGGTCATGGTTGGGCCCAAGGCATCGGAGGCAGCAGTAATGTGTGTCGGTGAGAGACATAAGTTTCTTGCACCGGTCACATTTTTTGAACCCGCTGGCAGCCATCGGGGGAAAAAGGGCCCCTGCAAGGTCAAAAGACCGGGCTGCCAGTGAAAATAACCAAAAAAGGCGCGAACGCTAGTCACGAAGGACAAAAAACAAAAAAAGAAATTCCAGACTCGATACCGGTGTACCGAGCCCAGGCGGGAAGGGGAACCGGCATCGAACTGGATGATAAAAAGCGAAAATCGCAGAAAAAAATCTATTTTTCACTGGTGATACGAACTCACGTCCGTTGGGCTCTGCGGAAAAAGAAAGACTGAGCAAGATGGCACCCTTGGGCGGGAAGGGGACTGTGCATGCGCACTGCATTCCCAAAGGCTTTCCTTGAAAGCTGGGGAAATGCTCCGCACGAGGGCTCCATTGGTGCCGACATCACCCATATGTAAGGACTGACTTCCTGCTTGGTCCTGGAGAATAACGCTATCAACGACGTGTTACGTTTCGGGTCTCTCTACTTTGACCCTGCATCAGGTTGATATGCAAAATACCTGTTACAGGGTCAAAGTAGAGAGACCCGAAATGTGACACGTCGTTGACAGCGTTATTCTGGGAGTGGCAGTGAAGTAACCATTTGAAGATAAGTGCTGATAGTTATGTTTCTTGGAAAAATTTGATTAAAAGGAGTGGCTGTTTCTGAGAGGGGCTGGATGCCCTGCCCCCTCTTATTTAGCGCTCCGACAGAAAAAGATTTATAAACCGAAGGTTTTTTCGATGCCTGATTGAGAAATTCAATACTTTTTGATATAGCAGTCTTTTGGTACAGGATCTTTTTGTATTGAATAATCATGTCATGGCAATTTCCCAGTTTTTATACTATTTCCTACTATTTCCTTTTTTAATTGGTCTTGTTCTTTTTGATTCTTTTATGTGTCAAATATGTGTGCATATATAGTCCAAAATCATTTCACTGGCCACTTTTTTTTTTTTTTTTTTTTAGAAGATATTGGACATTAAGGGGTTGAACTGCAAGGCTGCCAGTAATGTTGACCACAACTGTATAATAGAAGTAGAGGACATAAATAACATCATTTAATGGTCTACACCAGAGATCTCCAACTCCAGTACTGGAAGGCTGCAAATAGTCCGATTTTCAGGATATCCCTAATGAATATACAGTACATGAGTTAAATTTGAATACAATGGGGGCAGTGCATGCAAATATATCTCATGCATATTCATTAGGGACATCTTGAAAACCTGACTGCTTTGCGGCTCTCCAGGACTGGATTTGGAAACCTCTGGTCTACACTTAAAAAAAAAATAAAATAAAATTGCTGAAGCAATAGAGTGAACATATATGGGTTAGTATTTAAACAATGGCGTGGATGTTGTTTTAAATGTAGATGGTGGAGTTTAAATAATTCATGGATATTCATCACTGCTATCTGGTTTGCAGCCTGTGCTCAATATCTGTGCAGTGTGGCAACTGCTGGTGTTATTTCAAAGAGCGTTGATATTCGGCCCGCTATCTGGATAACGTAGGACAATTTTTTTGCCATTCTAAAGTTATCCAGATAGTTATCTGGAAAGCAATCTGAATATTGCTGTTCTAGGGGTGTAACCAGACCTGAGTTTGGATGCCCAGAGGTAACACGGGTGGGTACTAGACATACACAGGTCTGTGCTGTGATAGTTATATTCTTAATGCCTTAGAGTGCATCTGCTGACAGATTTCCAGGTAAACAGTCTCCACCAGCTGTCATGCAATATGAATAAATAACACTTTAATTGTTCAGCGTCTTCAGGCACTTACCATCACTAAACCAGATACACATTTATGGAAGGTTTGGAAACGGTTCAGTTTTATTTAAAAATGGCAGCAGTCCATCTTATCTAATAACTTAAAAGCTTGACCAGAGACAAGTTTATTTTAAAGGCAAAATTGGCAAACATATCAACACACATTACAGGAACCTGCAATGTGGTCCTAAACCTTTCCTAATATGACAAAATAATTACCACAGTTTAGCACATATCCTTCAACTTAGCTTAATAAGGGATTTATAAAGCAGTATTTATAAAAAAAGACAATACCTTTGAAGTCTTCTTTTCTCTTCCATCCTGTGGCTCTACTGCTTTAGAGTCATTTTTGAAGCTGACATGATATTCACTCTTTCAGGATATCTCTGGAGTTCTGACATTGCTCCTTCCTAACCCCTTTCCTTAGCAAGAGGATAAAGTATTGTCATTTACTATGGGGTATGTTTACTAATGAGCGTTAAGAGAGCACTGGATAATGAGCATAAATGGCAGCGTTAAGGGTGTTTGCATGTGATAAAGGATGGTGTGGGGAGTAGGCATTTCGGCAGTAAGGGCAGTTGGTGTCACTTATTGTGCGCTAACAGGACGTTGGGCATTAAGGTATAAAGCGTGCACCTGAATGCCTGAAAATGGCAGTCACTTTAACACAGGATAAGGGAACCCCTGTGAAAGTCACATTTTAGGTGATGGATGGAAGGAAAGGTAAGAGCTGATGGACATGTCAGATCCATATGTATCCTACGTGTCAGTCTGTAAGCGGGATGAGCATGTGGGAGGCAGCTCTACTGTATCAGTGAGGGGTGCCTACATAATATGCTGTAATGTCTGTGTGTGGCATAGGAATTGGAAGAGGTGTCCCTGGCAGAGCCAGCAGTCTCACAATGTGGAGATCAAAAAGATGACTGAGCAGGAAGGGTGATGTGCAAATCACTCACAGGAGAAGTGTGAGTGATACAGCTAAATGATTAAACTGCTCCATGGTGTAGAAGCTGGCAGGAGAATACATGACTGTACATAATGGGCATATGCTGATGGATGGGCTGGATGGTGGTTGATGAGAATGCATCATGGCCTTGCTGCCTGACTCGATGTGACCGCACAAATGCAGTTGTAGTGTGTGTGAAAAATGTGTAGCTATGCCACAGGGAAGTACCAATATCAGCTATGTGGGTATGACAGCTGGGTCAGCTTTTCTAACTACCATACAATCCTCCTGATACATATGCATATAACAACTGGACAAGTGTCTCTCATATTGGCCATATGGAGCAAGTAGGGACATGTGGTGATCCCTGCAGGTGGCCATCCCAGGAATGGGAAGTGCCTGCATGTACTGCAGACATGGGATGGAGCCAAAGATGTCAGTCACAGTTATGAGGAAATATACCAATCATGGACAACTCATGTGTCATACATCTGCTGGGTGAACATGTCAGACTCTTTGCAATAGGCTATCAGAGTCTATAAAGTCATGCTGTCAGACTAGCATGATTGCAATGTGCACGTTTGCAGACTGAATGTGCTCTCATAACACATTAAAAAGTATAAGAATGTGTGTCCTCCAGTCAATGCAGACCACAGACCGTTTCTGGCATTATATTGAATTGAGTGTCCCACAGTTACAAAGAGAACAAGTGGGAGTCAAACCCTGGTTTATTGCTCACTGAGCCAGTGCTCTAACCATTAGGCTACACCTCCACATGCCTCTCCATAGCATTCTCTAGAAGCAAAGAGACTGCAGCTCCCTGCCTGCAATAGGTGAAACCTTGGACATGCAACAGTGTGGCTGGCACAGTCTGAGACAGTGGTACACCACACCTAGGGCCTGCTTACAGTGGCACATATGCAGTAAGCACTGCACTGCACTGCACACTTAGTACACTAGCTGCAAAACAGACACACTGCTGTAGAATACATCCCTTGTCCAAAAGACAAGCCACGTGTGAGGCCAAAATGCCCTTCCCTCACTATACCCCCAACGCCAAACAGTCGCACACAGAGGTCCACTGCACCAAAGTGTGTCAGTAACCACAATCCCAATGCACTTTCTCTTTTGCTTCAGTCTGGTTAGTTACGGTAGACGTAACGGCATTATATACAAATATAGATCAAATGGAAGCTTTACATATTGTAGAAACATCTTCATTAGTTTTACCAGATCGACTCCCAAGGGCTCTGTTTATGGAATAACTTTCCCTCGTGCTTACCAAAAATTATTTTCTGTATGATTCAATTTATTTCCAGCAGATCTTTGGTATAGCAATGGGTGCTACTGTTGCCCCTTCTGTTGCAACTATATATTTAGCAGCTTTTGAGGATGAATTCCTATACACTTCTGATTGGTTTAAAAACATACCATTTTGGGTTCGTTTTCTGGATGATATATTTTTTGTCTGGCAAGCGGACAAATCGTCTTTGCTTCAATTTTTGGATTGGCTAAATACCAGAAAAGTAAATATTGGTTTTACGGCCAAATATGATTACACCACAATAGATTTTCTGGATGTTCGATTATACAAATCTGGTCATACTATCTGCTCCACTCTTTATCGTAAGCTGGCTCAACGGAATACTGTTTTACAATTTCAGAGTCATCATCCGGGTCCCCTTCGGAGAGCTCTTCCATTGGGACAATTTTTACGGATAAAACGAAATTGCACTACAAAAGCGGAGTTTAAATTTCATGCAGAAGACTTATGCCAACGTCTTTTTCGTTGTGGCTATCCAGTTCCAGTTGTTATGAAAGCATATAAAACGGCAAAGCATGCACATCGGGATTGGCTGTTACCCTCTGCCAGTCGGGTTGATGGATTCCCTATGGCTATAGCTGCTTCTTCTCAGGTTGAAAATGCTGCCGGAATGGCTGCTGCTGTACAAGATGATACCAAAAATGATTTAAAAATTGTTGGGGTCTTACCATATATGGTTGGAGCTTTACAGGTAGTTACAATCTTACATAAATATTGGTATATTTTACAACTAAGTCCTATTTTTCAACAGGATTTATTGATTGCTTATCAACGTGGTACCAATATTAGAGATATGGTGGTCCATTCCTTGACGAATACTGACTGACATTTAAATTGTCGTCGAGTTCCGGGCCATTTCTTATGTCTTTCTTCATGCTGCACTTATTGTTTACAATCACAACCTGGACCGACTTGGAAGCATACTACTACTGGACGGGAAGTTTCTTTAAATTGGCACACAAATTGTTCTTCTTCTTATGTGGTATATGTTTTAACATGCCCATGTGGACTTCATTATGTGGGACGAACGATACGACCGATAAAAAAACGTTTAACAGAACATAAATCCTGAATATCTACTAGGACGCTTACGGCTCCTTTAATGTCTCATTGTCTTCAGATTAATCATACTTTTGCTGATTTTGTTTGGTGTATTTTGGACCATGTACCAATAAGCCCCCGAGGGAGTGATCGGGAACATCGTTTACAACTTTTGGAGCACGTTGGATATTTTCTTTAAAGACTGTGACCTCTACTGGACTCAATCAAGAGCTGGATTGGTGGAGCATTTTACCCACCTGATGTCATTCTACAAATGCTTCTGATTGGATATAAAACATCTGCTGGTTTTAGCTGACGTCAGACGCCATCCTCTGGGAGGACATGTTTGATCAGAGCAACGGGATTCTGAGCGGAGAAAGTGTCTCTGAGATATTGCTGGTTGTATACTACTGGACATTTTGAATTGAGGAAGAGAGTTTATTTGGAACTTTGCAAGATGTCGATTACCACCTGAAGCAGGATTGGGGGATCCGAAACGCGGCTCTGGGTCGTGGTGCTTTGAAAAGAAGTTCTGAAGAAGACAAGCCTCTTTGTGGACCCGATTGCCAGCTAAGTTTTCTTTTAAAAAATTTTATTCTTAGCACTGTGGCTCTAGGGGTCTACTCCTTTTCATTTTCTCAATGAACAGTTGCGTGTACAATAATAATAAAAAAAGATTAAAGGGAGAAGTCCGTTATTCGAAGGGGTTTCCTGTCCCCTGACCTGACGGACATTCCTACATTTACATTACACTTTTCACTTAGTTTATTTATGTTTTGTCCTTTTGTTCACGATCTGATTGTTGATTAGTAACCACTGAGTCAGCACATGTGCAGGGCATGCAGTCCCTTGTCACCTGCTGTACACAGCAAGATAGACACACATGCACATACACTTGACGCAAACCACATGCATGACTCCTGTGATGGAGAATGCAGCGATAAATCACATCAGCACTGGACTATGCAGAAACAATGTGTGCTTCATGAACATGACAGCTGCTATATGTGCAAATGGCCTGTTTCTGCAGTCATCATGATTATGAGAGAGAGCACACATCACCTGGTCCCCATTGCAAGCCCTGCAATAGTCTCTCCAGGCTCTGGAGCAGGTCTCTATTTCTGCCTGTGTGCTACAAGTATTGTCTGAAGTGTGTGATGCTCGTCACTTGGTACGCTATAGAATTGAGGCATTCCAGAGTGGCCTGTCTTATCTGTGCTTTCTGTCCTGCTCCTATTGGCCATGAACTCTCTTATAACATCTCATGTCACTCCCTAAGGCTGCAGCAACTGTTGACAAGTAACCTACCTGCTGTGAGCATTGTCTAGGCAGGAGGGGGAGCGGGAATGCTGACACCAAACAGAAGGGCCTGCCAAGACCATACTTACTAGCAGGTTACCAACAACCCAAGAACAGCTGTTAGCCTCACTTTCTGGGAATTCAAATCACCCAGATCAATCCCTGGTGGTCTGCATATGTTGGGCAACACCGTCCTGTGTTAGTCACTCACTCACATACCATCTGTGCCCAGTCTGCTAGTCACCATATGCTGTATGTGCATGTAGCCACCATAAACACATTGGTTTTGTATGAACAGCATGGACAATCAGCAGCCTAAGTAGTGACTAGACTGCCATGAACAAAACAGCCCTCATATCACTACAGCTTGACCCTATATAGCACTACTGTATGTGCATACATTTGAGAGTAGCCTCTCAGCATTAACTGATGTGTGCACTCAGGTCATGCCCGTGGCAGACCCATGCTAAGATGGCTCAGCCATTGCGCTACCTTCCGACACATATACATACTGTGCAAACTGCTCTGTTCTAGGCAGTACCCAGAATCCTAGCCTTACATTTTGGACCTAGGGACAGCTCATGCAATGTGAGGGACAGTGGAATGTGAGCCAGAGACAGGCAGAGAGTGTATACTGGGCCACAGTGGTCTACACCTGGCATATACACAAATACGGTGTCCCCTAAACAGCTCTGGGCAGTGGGCATTGCACCTCATTCCATGCCTGTACTTGCATAAAATGTCATGTTCCTTGCCATGGACGCTCCAAATCTGGCCAGTGCAGCACATGCACTCTTCCATGCTGCAGATGCATTGGCTCCCCCCCCCCCCCCAAGAGCATGCAAAATCATGGCAGCTTGGACATGGGATTAGATTTAGGAACAGTTGCTGGTGACACATACGCCATCATACCTTACCACCCTGCACTCTATCAACAGGGAGTAGGGAGGAGTAGCCTAGTGGTTGGGGCAATGTACTTCAGGCCGGAAGGTCGGGGGTTCAAATCCCACTAGAGGACAGCAACCTTGGGCCGGAAGGACTGGGGTTTCTAGTCCCACAGATGCTCCTTGTGGTCTTGGGCAAGCCACTTAACCCTCCATAGCCCATGTTCCCTGTAAGTATTAGTGTATGTGTCTCATATCCCCGCGTGTTAAATGTATCCCCCAATTGTGTTGTGACCGCTTTGATTGAAGGATAAGGCGGTATACAAAACTGTCTAAATAAATAAATAAATAAATAAATCCTTGTGACTGTCAGACTCGGTGCCTATGCCAGTCATGCAGGCCTCTGATGTTAAACATGCAGACACTGAGTAGGCTGCATAGGTTCTGGCCATGTGAACACAGGCTTTGGCCAGCAATCCCACGTACGAAGGGCACATACCAAACATGTATGATACTGTTCCCCACACATTGCCCCCACCCATCATTCACCTCCAGCCACTGCCATCCCATATAGTGGTGGGCGATGCAGTGGCAAACATGACGTCCTGTGCCTCATTTCAGCAGCTGGACGTGTGCACGCACCATTCAGAGGTCGGTGTCCCACTGCCCCAATCAGGCACACAGGTGTATCTGGACTTTCATTTGTGGTAATAAGTAATGTACTGCTGGATGCTTTGGCCAATGATCAGTAGACAGTGTCAAGGTGGTGTTTCTTGTGTGCGAATGTGCCTGATATCTACCTCCCTGTATGTGCATACACTACATTGAGCAGAGTCCCCTCGCTTGAACTCTGTGAATGCAGCATGGGACAAGAACTAAATGCATGCAGGGAAATCGCAGATCCCTGCCTGGGTCACCAGTTAAGTGTGGTGTGGGTTGCAACACACACACATGTGTCCCCCCTGCTCACCCCAGTCAAGCCAGCAGATGATTTGGGAGATGCATAACAGTGTCCTGTTGGAAGGTAAGTGTAGGGGGATGCTGTGGGGATAGGTCATGTTGATGATGTAACTGGGAATGCATTATGGCATCATAGCCATAGGTTGCAACTGCATACTGCAGACTCATCTGCTTGTAAGTGGTGTCTCACACAGTATGTGGGGTTGCTATATAGCTGACCTATAGCATGTTGTATGCACAACCATAGTGCCCGGGCATTGTTGAGGCCCTCACTACTCTGGAGACACACACAGGCATGCACATACACACATATAAGCACGCTGTCCAAAAGTGGTGCAGGTTGGCATTCTTACCTGCCCCTTAGGCCTCCTTTGATGCTCCACCATCGTCAATGCCTGCTCAGTGTGCAGGCTCTATTAGCGCGCTGTGTGAAGCTTGGGCACTGGCAACACCTGTTCAGTGTGCAGGTGCTATTAATGTGCTCTGCAATGCTTGGGTGCTGTCAATGCCCGCTCAGTCTGCTGGTGCTATTAGCATGCTCTGCCATCCAGCTGCGGTTAGTGCAGCTTCTCAGTGTGGCAGCTGAATGTGTGGACTCTTGCTGGATGAAATGTTGAAGGTTGCCCATGCTGAAACAAACAAAGAGCAGGACACAATTCACCATGGAAGGGCTACTTTAATTAGCCAAACATGAGGTCTTCCAACACGTGTTTCAGCCAGGGGGGCCTTCTTCAGGGGAATAAGATCTCAGCAGGAGACTGTCACAGAAAAACGAATAGGAAAAGCACCACTTACTGAACATCTATGGTGCTTTTCCTATTTGTTTTTTTTGTGACAATCTTCTGCTGAGGTCTTATTCCCCTAAAGAATTGTTGGTGAATTGTGTCCTGCTCTTTGTTTGTTTGTGTTGATGCTGCAGGAAGGATGTTCCTTCTGGTCTTGAAGGTTGCACATGCTGATGCAGTTCTGGAAACATTGGTTAACATTAACGCTGTAGGATGTACCTTTCCTGATCTACAGGCTGTTCTTGAACCTGTGATTCTTACTCTCATACACACACTGGCCATGTGTTTGGAGCCAGCTGTGTGGATCCATGGGTATATATGTGGTCACAGTCAGGATGCATGTGGGCATGTGTTGGGCTATGCCTATGTCAGCATAGCTCTATGTAGGCTCTGTGCCATACTTGTCTGACAAGATATGTTCGGCAGGCTTGGGAGAGGGGCATCTTGTTAGGCCTGTATGTTGTACTGCCTTGCTATGCTGCTGGTTCAAATGACATTTATGTATTACTTATGGGATCTGTCCAGTCAAAGGAGCAAGCCATGATACATGTACACACACATTGCAAACCATGGGTGTACTAGCACAATGCCAACATTCCCATGTCCTGGTATATGCTTGTGGGGCAGTCATGGAATGAACTCACCTCTGCAGACCAACATAGCTTATTTGGAATCACATGTGGCTCAAATGGTTGCAACTGACTGTGTACGTACATAAGGAGGGGTCACAGGTTCATGCACAGATTATGGTTATCATCTAACAGGTGAGCGGGTGGGCATTTTTCCTTCTGACATGGGTTGTTATCATGTTGCATACTCTTCCCACCTCTGTGGCATTATTTTCCCCCCGCATGCACATATCCACTCAAAATATGTGCGTGGGGGCATCCTGATACCAGGACCAGCCCATCCACTCGGAATACTAGCCAGGTGCCAGGTCTACTGATCATGGAGGACGGCATGCCGGCCGATCCCTACCTCCCAGCCATTGTGGCACAGCCATTGCCTCAGTGCTGCAGGCAGCCTTATTGAGGTTGCACACATGCAGCTTGGCACACCTTACTGCTCCTGCCTCCCTCCACTGAGGAATGTGGGCACATGTGCTGCTGCCTTAGACCTCAGTTGGAAGTGATTGCTATGTACTCTGCTGTTCCTGCTGCTGACATGCTTGCCATACAGCCAACAGTGGCAACTGTAGCATTGCAATGGACATACAGGGCCGGGACGACGGTTTGTCTGCATCAGGCCACAGTTGCTGTGACTGCCACCACCACTGTCACACAATGCTGACATGGCATCATGGTGGCTGTGGGAGTGGCGTGTCTCCTTTTTTGACTGTAGCAGCATATATGTGTGCTGCCACTGTCACAGTGGAGTCATACCAGACATCACAGATGTATACCCTAGGCAGCGACCCTGTCAGCCTTGTGGGCCAGCCACCCCCAGTGCATCACCCATGTGACACCTCCTTTGCCAATTTGGCACAATAACATAGTGCCCTTTCTTAATGGGGCACCATGCTGTTGCTGTCAATGAAGCACCACTATCACATATTTGGGATTTCCAGTGAGTGACTCATATTGCATACTTTTAAATGGGCTCTCTCCCCTTAGAAAGAGCCATTTCTGCAAGGTTTCAGTTCATGGTAGGGTTCCTAGCGCTGGGGGCTCTAATGCACAGTACCTTAACCCGGCTTTAGGGGAGCACACCCTATCCCCACCCACTCTCCACCCCATCAATGCCCACTCTCCACCTCCTTTCATTTTAATGCTAAGGGCCTGGCTTCCAATTGTTAATCCAGCGTTATCAGCACTTTCCACGGTGTTAACCGCTCCCAGATGCCAATAACGCACATTAATGGCATATGTGCTCCCTTACCACTCTTTAGTAAACATACCCCTATGTTTCTATGTTCATTAAAGCATGAAGCATATTTTTTTCACTACCCTAATGGCATTTCCTCTTTTCCTCTGTGAGGCTTCTTCTTTTCAAACCAGGACTTGGCTTCATGCACAGGGCAGTGAGCAGAGAAATGGCCAGAGGCAGAGTGGATCCTAGAGCAGAAGTAAGCTAGGCAGAGTATAAGTTTAAATTGGGTAAAGGGAGCACATACCACACTGAAGAGCAGGCCTCATGTCCTGAGGCACCACATTTGAGAATACATACAAAAATGATGTCCTGTTCCTTATCGTTCCTCCAGCTTAGTCCTCCACGTATGGGTTGTGCACCTCCTCCTGCAGCATGAAGACTGGACCAATCAAATTTCAGTATCACTGGAAACAGCATCCTGGCCATCTCATCCACCCCAGTGTGTCCAGTCTTCATGCAGCAGGAAGACGTTAGTGAGCCGGACTGGGCTCACTAGTTGGTCAGTTAGATCTTTAGGCTATAGCTAACCTTTTTGTTGATTGTTTTTTAGTCCTATTAGGGCTTATTTTGATTTGTTATATTAGGGGGTACCTGTTTCTTTAAATTTAACTTTCTAATCGGCACTCTGTGGGGGGGGGGGACCCGAGGGAGGTCTCTCTCCTGCCCAGCCTAAGCCGCTTATTTTAATTGCTCTGTCCTGGTTATTTTTTAGGATCTCTGCCCCAGGGCTATTCGGGGCAGAGCTCCTGCGGCGGCTGTACAGCAGCACACCACCGGGAGAGGTAAGGAGTGCGCTGGGGAAGTGCCGGTGTGTTCGGGCGGCAGAGTGCAGTGCAAACGGGTGTCTGTAAGGAGCTTCCTTGCCTCTGCTCGTTCGTCGGTATTTTTCTTTTATTTTCTTCGTGCTGGTCCCAGGTCACTCGAGCTGCGGGTGTGGGGGAGGCCGGCTGCGGCGTTGGTTCTTCAGCCGGGCGGTCTTCCCGGCGCCGAGAAAAGCGCGCCAAACTTTCTGCTCTGCCGCGGCCATTTTGTGAGCCGCGGTTCCTGCAGTGTGCTGCACACGCGGCTGATTCTTTCCCCGTAAACGGGATCAGCGCAGCAAGTATTCCCCTCCAGCTATTTTGGCTTTGTTTGGCTTTATTTTCCTTTATGTTCCCTTATTTCTGTATTTCTTTATTTTGTTTCCTCGGAGTTCGGCGGTTCCTCGGGGGGGGGGGGTTGGTCGCTGTTCCTTCCCTGTCTTCCTTCTTGTGGAGAGGGCTGCCTTCAACGCTGTTATTTTTTGTTGCTATAAGCAGCATATGGGCAAGCCATTCTTGGCAGAGGCATAATAAATTGCCCTAATCAAAAAAACAAAACAAAAAAAAAACAGGACTACATTGCAGAGCAGAGCCACAGCACAAGGGTTCAGACACGGACCATTGATGCAGGGATCAGGGGTTCAATCCCCCACAGTGCCCATTGCAAACAGCTAGCTGAGGCATTATTTAAACTAAGACATTAGCCTCTGTCTCCTGGCAGCTGCCCACATCCCCACTTGCGTACTGGTTTTTCTGGGACAGTGCCAGCCTTTCCTTCTGATTTCAGGGGTCCCTAGTTTTCGCTTGTGGATCTGCGAGGGACGGTTTCATGCCAGCGGGATCTCTCTGTGTGATTTGTGGGTCTCGCAGGGGCACTGCACCGGAGACAGGCGTCTGTCACCGCTGTGCCTCTGTATACCTCACTATGGAGCAGCGCCTGGAGAGTTCCTTGGCTGCTGCATCTCAGCCAGGTTCCGAGGCTGTGGAGTTGGAATCCCCCCTGGAGGGGCCATCGGGGGTGGCTTCTGCGGTGCCTTTGGGCGCAGGGGAGCAGGCAGATCTAGGCGGTGCTTTGCCCTTGGAGGATTTTTCTCCCGATTTCATTTTGCTGATGCATCAGGCGTTCTGTCGTCGGCGCCAGAGCATGGGCGTTGGTTCCCTTCCTGTTCCAATGGCGGCCGCGCAGTCGTCTGCAACGGTAAGTGCGTTATCCAGTGCCAAAGCGTCCAAACGGCAGCGCTTGCACGAACCCTTTCAGTCTGAAGCGTATTGGCCGGAGGGCGAGGATCCTGATTTGGACCTGGAAGCGGATGGGGAGGCCTTAGAGGAAGGCGAACTCCCTGAGCCAGAGGATCAGGCTAAGATTATTCGGGTGTTTCGCCGGGAGGAGTTGCCCGTGCTCGTCACTGAAGCGCTTCAAACTCTCGGCTTGGCGCCTACGCCGCCGGCCGAGGAATCTGACGGTGCCGACCCCATCATTCAAGCGGTGCGTCAAACTCAGGTGGTTTTCCCCATTCACAGGGTCATCGAGCAGATGATTCAAGCAGAGTGGGATACCCCTGAATCTGGTCTCAAGGGGGTGAAAGTCATGCGCAAGCTGTATCCTATGGCGGACAAAGACCTCGAGCGGTTCCGCTCTCCTAAAGTGGATGCAGCGGTTTCGGCTGTGACTAAGAAGACCACGATCCCTGTAGAAGGTAGTGCGGCATTGAGGGAGCCGCAGGACAGGAAAATGGATGGTCTCTTGAAACAGTCCTTTGAGGCGGACGCGGTTGCGTTGCAGGCCTCCGTTTGTGGAGCATGGGTCGCTCGGGCCTGCCTTCGCTGGGTTCAGCGGCTCCGACAGGCGCCGGCCTTGGAAGCCGAGGACTTAAGTGAGCTCCAGCGCTTGGAATCAGGTTCGGCGTATTTGGCGGATGTACACTATGACCTTATCAGGGCGCTATCCAATAGCATGGCTTCCTTGGTGGCTACGCGCAGAGCCCTTTGGTTAAAGAATTGGGCGGCGGATGGTTCTTCCAAATCGCGGCTGGGCAAGTTGCCTTTTAAGGGTAAGCTGCTGTTCGGTGAGGATCTCGACAGGTTGGTCAAGGATTTGGGGGAATCCAAGGGCAGTCGCCTGCTGGAGGATCGGCCCAAGAGAGGGAAGTTCCTTTCGGCCCCTCGGGGTCAGTCTCAGGACTTTCGTCGGTTTCGATCACCCCGCTCTGGGGGATTTCAGCGAGGTAGGTATGTCTCGAGGACTTCAAGCTTTCGGGGCTTTCGAGGAGCCAGTAGAGGATTCGCAGCCGCAGCCCCTTCAGCCGCCCGCAAGTCCCAATGAAGGGCAGCGGGTCCAGGCGGAGATCCCAGCGATCGGAGGGCGTCTTCGACACTTTCTCTCTGCTTGGGCCCAGATAACTTCCGATCAATGCGTTTTGGAGATCGTTCGGGATGGGTATGCCCTAGACTTGGCCAGACCCGTGCTCGATTCCTTTGTGGCGTCTCCCTGCCGAGGAGCTCGGAAGACTGCTCAAGTCCGGCAAACCCTCGATCGCCTGCTTCGGTTGGGGGCGGTGGTTCCCGTTCCTCCGGCGGAATATGGTCTCGGAAGGTATTCCATTTATTTCGTGGTGCCAAAGAAGGATGGGGCTCTTCGTCCCATTTTAGATCTCAAAGGGGTGAATCGCTGCCTGCGGGTGCCGCACTTTCGGATGGAAACCCTACGATCCGTGCTTGTTGCCGTCCGCAGGGGCGAGTTTCTCACCTTGCTCGATCTCACAGAGGCTTATCTCCATATTCCTATTCGGGAGGCGCATCAGCGGTATCTCCGGTTCGCTCTGCCGTGGGGTCACTTCCAGTTTCAAGCTTTGCCCTTCGGACTAGCAACCGCTCCTCGAGTGTTCACCAAAATCATGGTGGTCGTGGCAGCGGCGTTGCGCAAGAAAGGGGTGCTGGTGCATCCCTATCTGGACGATTGGTTGATTCGAGGAAAATCTCGCTCGGAGAGCTTGTCGGCGACAGCGCAAGTGGTAGGTCTACTGCAGTCTCTCGGCTGGGTAGTCAACCCGCACAAGAGCCATTTGGTCCCGACGCAGTCTCTCGAATATTTGGGGGTGCTCTTCGATACTCACAGGGGCTCCGTTTTTCTTCCCGACCGCAGGGTAGTGGGTCTCCGGACTCTCGTACACCGGTTTCGACAAGTTCCAGCGCCGTCGGCCTGGCATTATCTTCAGTTGCTGGGAACGATGGCGGCATCCTTAGAGGTAGTACCTTGGGCTTGGTTCCACATGCAGTCGCTCCAGAGGGCCTTACTACGTCGCTGGTCCAATCAGTCCGATTCCCTGAACAAACGTCTTCGCTGCCCACTGGGAGTACGTCGGGACTTGAAATGGTGGCTTCGGCCGGCCTCGCTCCGCGCAGGGATGCCCTTGGAGCAGCCGGACTGGGTTCTGCTGTTGACGGATGCCTGTCTGACGGGCTGGGGCGCGCACTGCGGTGCTCAAGTGACGCAGGGTCTCTGGTCTCCGGAGGAGAGCGGTTGGTCGATCAACCGCTTGGAGCTCCGGGCCGTCCGGTTGGCGTTGCAAAGCTTCAAAACCCGATTATCGCACCGAGCGGTGCGGGTCCTCTCCGACAACGCTGCGACCGTGGCGTACATAAATCGGCAGGGCGGCACCGGAAGCTTGGGCATGGAGATGGAAGCCCGGACGCTGTTCGAATGGGTAGAGCCCAGGCTCCTGACCTTTTCGGTAGCGCACATTGCCGGGAAGGACAACGTGACGGCGGATTTTCTCAGCAGAGTTCAGGTGGACGCCGGCGAGTGGGAGCTCAATCCCAAAGTGTTCGAGCAGGTGGTTCTGCGTTGGGGTCAGCCGGTTATGGATCTGATGGCCACGTTCCGGTCTGCGAAGGCGGCTCGGTTCTTCAGTCGTCGGAGGGAACCGATGTCGGAGGGCATCGATGCTCTGTTGCAGGTCTGGCCCTCGAGGGGCCTTCTTTATGTCTTTCCCCCGTGGCCGCTTCTCGGGTGCGTGATTCAGCGTATCGAGTCTCACCGGGGTCGGGTGCTGTTAATAGCGCCGGATTGGCCCCGTCGTCCCTGGTATGCCGATCTGATGCGGTTGGTGGGCGATTCCCCATGGCATCTTCCGCTGGCTCCGGATCTGTTGTGTCAGGGCCCTCTTCGCATGCCGCAGGTGGGGAGATTCTCTCTTACGGCCTGGCTATTGAAAGGGCGTGGCTAAGGAAGAAGGGTTATTCGAAAGCGGTCGTAGCGACTTTGCTTCAAGCATGCAAGAGGTCCACTTCGCTAGCTTATGTCCGAGTATGGCGTATTTTTGAGGATTGGTGTTCCAGGCGTCAGGTTCGAGCGGCTACGGCTTCTCTCCCGGTGCTGTTGGATTTTTTGCAAGACGGGTTTGCCAAAGGATTGGCCGCCAGTTCCTTACGGGTGCAGTTGGCGGCGCTTTCCTGCTACAGAGGTAAAATTCAGGGCATAGCGCTGGGTGGTACGTTTCTTGAGGGCCGTGTCCAGGCTACGTCCGGTTCGTCGGATTTCTGTCCCTTCGTGGGATCTCAACTTAGTCTTGCATGCTCTCAGTGTGGCTCCCTTTGAGCCTCTCGCTCGGAGTTCGGTAAAGGATCTGACCCTTAAGACGGTGTTCTTAGTGGCGATTTGCTCGGCTCGACGCATTTCTGAGCTTCAGGCTCTTTCTTGCAGGGAGCCCTTCCTTTCTTTCTCCGATCAAAAGGTAGTACTCCGTCCAGTGCCTTCATTTTTGCCTAAGGTGTCTTCTTCCTTTCATTTGAATCAGGTGGTGTCGCTTCCAGTGTTTCCCGCGTCGGGAGAACAGGGTTCCGATCGTGGACTTAGTCGCTTGGACCTTAAGAGAGTTTTGCGTCGCTATTTGAAAGTCACCAGCGCTTTCCGCAAATCGGATCGTTTGTTTGTTCTCTTTGGGGGGCCTCGGAAAGGTGAGGTGGCGGCAAAAGCTTCCATTGCTCGGTGGATTAAAGAAGCAATTGGCTCGGCCTATCTGTTGCACGGTCAGGTGCCGCCCGTCGGTCTGCGGGCTCACTCTACCAGAGCACAGGCGGCGTCTTGGGCGGAGTTTAGCTTGGTTTCGCCGGTGGAGATCTGTAAGGCGGCCACGTGGTCTTCTCTGCACACTTTCAGTAAGCACTATCGCCTTGATGTTTTGGCAGCGGGCGATGCCGGGTTTGGTTCCGCGGTGTTGCGTGCCGGCTGGAATAATCCCGCCCGTTAGTCTGCTTTGCTACATCCCATACGTGGAGGACTAAGCTGGAGGAACGATAAGGAAATAGTAATTACACTTACCTGGTAATTGTAGTTCCTTGAGAGACGACAGCTTAGTCCTCCTGCCCTCCCTTTGGTGTTTTTGGCTCGGCACGCCTTTGGTTCAGATGTCGCTATTCACAGGTGAGTGAGTCCATTGTTTCCTTTTTTTCTTTCTCTGGCGGCTTATGCTGTGGCAGGTGCGGGGCCTGCTCTTTGGGTCAGTTTCAATCGACTACTATTTAAAAAAAAAAAAAAAAAAGAAGTAAAAGGTCATTATTCTACTAATGGTTTCTCTGCTTAAAGGTTAGCTATTTCTTTGAGTTTGCTTTGACAGTAGTTCACTGGGGTGGATGAGATGGCCAGGATGCTGTTTCCAGTGATACTGAAATTTGATTGGTCCAGTCTTCATGCTGCAGGAGGAGGTGCACAACCCATACGTGGAGGACTAAGCTGTCGTCTCTCAAGGAACTACAATTACCAGGTAAGTGTAATTACTATTTTCTGTATATAGGTCTTCTGTTCTGACATTAACATGTCACACTCCTGGTGACAACAATCTAGTCTTCTAAAAATTCAACAAATGGATGTTCTTATTCCTTATTGCATTTTCCAGATTTTCCAATTTATTATGAACCACCAAGCTGTCTAAAAGATTATGAGCCTACATCTTGCAAGGAAGCCACTTGGCCTCCAGTTTGAGTATTCTGATATTCAAGCTTATCCAGCCTTCTCTCACGCTTTTCCCGTTTAACAATAGTTTGAAAAGAAAGCTCTACATTTTGAGCAACAAAGTCAAGTAACATTTTCTCCATGAGATTAACAACTGCCCCTGCACAAACTGGTTTTTATAAAACAACTAGTGGACATAGAAGAATTTCCCTTTCTTACGCCCAGCTTTCAAGATCTTTATGAGGCCAGTTTACAAATCCAGAGCCCTGCATTGTATTCTATGTTGTTGAAGCACTTTTCTATGTTCTTTGAAGTGTGGGCTGGATGGGCTTTTTTTGCCATCATTTACCATGTTTATTAAAGAATGAGACACCTTCTTTTGCTGTTGAATATAACAATAATTGAATCATAGAAACAAGATGGCTGATAAAGATCATAAGGCCACTGGTGTAAATTCCTCCCAAGCAGCCCCCGCAATGGGAGGGGAGGGGGGGGGGGGAGGAGGCCAGGCAGAAAGGGGGCCCACACAGCTGCGTTGGTAGCAGCAGTGCAGCAAACTTACTTTAACATGTTTACCATGCTGCTCCGCTCTTTTAAGTTCCCCATGGCAAATTTACAAGAGCGGAGCAGTGCGGCAAACATGATAAAGTAAGTTTGCCACGCTGCTGATGCCGCTGCCACATGGGAGGCCTACCGCATGAAGAGAAAGCCACACAGGGGGAGGGGATGCCACCACTGCAACAATGGGGGGCCCTCATTGTAACTTACGCAACTGCATAAGGTCTATCCAGTCTGCCCTTCCATACCAGTTATCCAGTACTTCAATTAATGATGGATACATTTTACCTTCGGCTACTTTATGCTTTAGCTCCTGAAGAAACGTAAATTCTGCCTCTTCTCAATATCTGAGCTCAAGAGTTGCATTCTTAGGGAGTTTTTCAAGACAACTTTGTATATCACTGTACTATTTGTTTAGGAGTTCAAACATTTCCAAAAAGTTTTCTTTATTTAGAGCTTCATCGGTCTCTCTGTGGCCACATAGTTGAATCTCTTGTTTTGCACAGAATATCATAGAATCAAGAACTACTTTACTATATCAACAATTCCTCTCTGTAACAGAAAATTTCATGGTATCTTGGTTTAGTTGATTTAAAATGTTTCCCTGACCTCAAGGTAGGTGACTGTCTGTAGTCTTCAGATTTCCTGACTGCCTTAGAGTGTGTCTCGCTTGAGTCATGTCTAGAGCAGCTCCAATTTGAATGCTTCCAATCTTTAAAGCCAATTCAAGTGAAACTATCTTCAGCACAAGCATCGGACAAATGTCTGCATGCTTCGCAAACCACTGCATCCTGGCTAGTACTGTATTCCAACCAATGAATACCAGTGAGAGAAAAGATTTGGCCCCATTTGTACAAACTGGGAAAGCTTGTAACTGTGGTTGTTTAGGGGATTCGTCAATAGGAGATAAATCTGAACTTGATGAGGGAGCAGATTTATCTCCCATTGATGAATCCCCTAAACAACCACAGTTACAGGCTTTCCCAATTTGCACAACTGGTGCCAAATCCCGAAGTTTTTCTTCTCACTGGTATGATATATTTCATTGGTTGGAATCCCAATGTGGGGAGTGGAAATATCTAAAACAAGCCAGCCAAATGACTAATAGAACTGTCCTTGAGAAAGTAGTTTCAAAACTTTTTAAAATTCAACTAAATTGCTAAACCTTGACCACATTATTTGGCAATGAAAATAAGTATAGTTGTTGTTAAAAGTGCCATCGAGTTGGCGTTGACTCATAGCGATCCTCTGGATAGTTGTCCGAAACTGTGTTCGGTCTTCAGTCAGGCGGCTCGATGTTGATAGAGTGGCATCCATAGCTACTGTTATTGTATCCATCCATCTCATTGCTGGCCTTCCTCTTTTGCATTGACCTTCTACCTTGCCAAGCATGATGTCTTTCTCTAATGATTTCTCTCTTTGCATGATGTGTCCAAAATATGAAAGTCGAAGTCTTGTCATCTGAGCTTCTAAAGAAAGCTTAGGTTTGATCTCCTTTAGTACTGACTGGTTTGTTCTTCAGGCAGTACATGGGATACACAGAATTCGTTGCAAGCATCATAATTCAAAGGCATCTAATTTCTTCCTGTCTATCTTTTTCACTGTCCAACTTTCACATTCATATGACGTTATTGAAAATACCATGGCTTGAACAAGTTGAATCTTTGTATGGAGAGAGACATCTCTGCTCTTGAGAATCTTGTCTAGGTCCTTCATAGCCATTCTGCCAATGCATCGTCTGATTTCTTGACTGCTTATTGTTTCTTTATTGATAGTTGATCCAAGTAGGTTAAAGTTGTCCACTATTTCAATTTCTTCTCCATCAATGATGAACTTATTGATTTTGCCAGTTGTCAGGATCTTTGTCTTCTTTACAGTAAGGTGCAGGCCCATTTTAAGACTGCTCCTTGATCTTGAGAAGCAAATGTTTCAGCTCATCTTCACTTTCAGCCAGTAATGTGGTATCATCAGTATAGACTAATTTATAAAGTCAAGTAACTGCACACTTCAACAGCAACACCTAGAGCCCTCATCCCCACCTCTTACTGCATCCAAGGTTCATCTATTTCCACGCACAGAACTATCATCCATATCTTACATCCAGGAAATTCTTCCACTTTTATATAATTCACCATGCTTCATCACATCTATGTATTATTGAGGGTACAAGTTACTATGCATTATTACGTTTATATACTATATACTAGTACTTGATTTTTTAACACATTGTATTAATCTTAAGAACATAAGAGCAAAAGAAAAGCCATACTAGGTCAGACCAAGGTCCATCAAGTCCAGTATCCTCTTTCCAACAGTGGCCAATCCAAGTCACAAGTAGCTGGAAGATTCCCAAAAAGACACCTGGGTTCCACAATGCTCGTCCTGAGGTAAGCAGTGGATTTCCCCCCTCTCCACCTTCTCCTTCCCCTTTCCCTCCCCCTCTCCTCCCTTCCTCCCCCCCCCTTTGTTCTTCAATTAAATATATATTTATCAGAATCTGTGTAAGTACAATTATTTGTTTTATCTATCCCTTCAGATTGGGAAGAGTGATTTAGCACTGCCCTTCAGGACGGGCTCTACACATGTTCTGTTATGTTCCTTGGTAATGTATTTTAGGTTTTAAGTTTTTAAATTTCTATGTTTTTATTGTGAAATTTTAATATTTTTATTTTGTATATAAATTTTTTAGTTATATTTTATCTTTATGTAATTTTAACTTTATGTATTTTATATTTTAAATTTATGTATTTGTGTCCATTTTTAGACCCCTGACGAAGGCTTAATGTTGAAACTTTTTAAGTTGGGTTCTTAATAAATAAATACCTCCTGTTAACCTTACATAGTGTGGCCGTGGTTTTCTGCCCTCCACTCCTTGTAGTGTCTGGTCTTTGTTCCTGTGGAAGGTGATTTCCTCCCTTCAAGAGCACTGTTATACAGTAAGTTGCTGTTTCAGGCATACTTGACCCCAACTGGGAATAGTAAGGGTAAGGAAAGCTGCAATCCTCTTTGCTGGAAGGGATATAGGCAGTGGGGGGACTATATACATATGTGAAGGAAGTGCCTGTGGGTCAGGGGCTGCTGGGAGGAAGCAGGTAAGTTGTTTTACGGAGGTCACTGGGCAGGACTTGGTGATGTGTCCAGGCTTACTGCTGCTGCACCTGGACACAGGGGGGAAATAGGGGAGTCTTTGAAGGGGTTCATTTTAAAAACATAGAAACATAACAGCAGAAAAAGACCACATGGCCTATCTAGTCTTTCCTTCCATCAACTACGATAGTGCCCTTTTTTCCTTTAGAGATCCTCTGTGTTTGTCCCATGCTTTTTTGAATTCAGATACTGTCCTCATCTCTACCACCTCCACTGGGAGACTATTCCACTAGTCTACCACTCTTTCCGTAAAGAAATATTTCCACATATTACTCTTGAGTCTATCCCCTTTCACCCTCATGCTATCTCCCCTCATAGCAGAGTTTGCTTTCAGTTGGAAGAGACTCTCCTCCTGTGCATTTATGCCATGAAGGTATTTAAACATCTCTATTATATCTCCCCTATCCCGCCTTTCCTCTAAAGTATACATGTTAAGATCTTTAAGTCTAGCCTCATATGCTTTATAACAAAGACCATTAAACATTTTAGTAGCCACCCTCTGCACTGACTCCAACCTGCTCATATCCTTTTGAAGGTTCGGTCTCCAGAATTGCACACAATACTTCAAATAAGGTAGCATCAGAAACTTATACAGAGGCATTATCACCTCCTCTTTTCTTCTGGTCATTCTCCCTATACACCCAAGCATTGTTCTGGCTTTCAGATGGAAGTGCTTGCAGTGGCATCAGGTTGGAAATGACTAGAGTTTGTATAAAGTAAGCAAACTTACAGCGCTAAAGAACCAAATGTGGGAGAGAGAGCAGAAGGTGTGGGAATCATATGAGAAGTGGAAGGGGTGGGAAGGATAAAAGGGGAGGAGGATGAAGTGTTGAGCATTGTGGGGGTAGGAAGGGTACACTTTACATAGGGCTATATGGAGGTCTGAGAAATATGGAGTGTATGAAAGTAGGGGGGAGCTTGGAGGGGGGGGGGCGGAGGAAGAGGGGACATAGGACTGAACTTATAAGGCCATTGGGGTGGAGATTGGGCAAGAGGGTTAATTGGTGGTTCAGTAGGCCGATCAGTGTACAGCCCTCTTCCTTGAGGGCCCACAGGGAGGCTGTAAGGTATGATATAGGACCATGAGACCCAAGGGGCATCATAGATATGTTGGTATTCTGTGTAATTCTTGATAACACTACTCTCCGACATTGGGTGTATGACCATGCCTATTCAGAACTGTGGAAATTAAGAGAGGGCATTGGCCCGGTGGGATTGAATAGTGTTACTTAATTTTTTTTATTTTTTTTTAATATACTTTATTTAAATTCCACCAACAAACAGTAAGAAACATCCAGCAAGATCTCCATGGGGGGTGAACTCTGATCCCCACCGGGAGTCAACAAAAAGAAAGGCAACAGGTGGGTTATAACAGATTATCCCACCCCCCTCCCACCCCCCACCCACCTCACACTCCTCCACCAATTTTATAAGATCATATATCGGTAGCTACTGCCATTCTGCCCCAACTCCCCAACTGGCAACACCTCATTCAACTCCCCACATGAAGAATCTCGTTACGACTACGAACCCCTAAGTGCTGAATATAGGGTTCCCATATTGACATAAACACTGTCCAACGCTTGACACTGCCCCTTGCTAGCCATCTCTCTGTTAACATCAAATGATGAAAACTGTTCTGCCATTCGCAAAGGTAGGCGACTGGTGCTCTCTCCATAAACGGAGAATCGGCCCTTTCCCCACCAGACAGGCCTTCCGCAATAGTAAACGTTCCCCTGCCTTCGCAGGGCAGGGAGGCTCAATCTGATCCAATACTACAAAGGAGCCAGTCCATCTCAATCTCTGCTGCAACAACCTACTAAGAAAAGTGCATATCCTAGCCCAATAGGAGCGCAGTCCCCGACATCCCCACCACATATGTAATAAGGTTGCCAAAGGCTCTGAGCAACGTGGACAGCAGCCATCGGTCATTAATCGACTACAAAATGCCCTCCGTGGCGAGAAATGGGCTCTGGTCACACATTTAAATTGAACCTCCCTCCAACGAGACCCCTGTGCCACACGCACTATCCGTTTCAGAGCCTTACTAACCAACCCCGGAGTCACTGCCCCACCTAATTCAGCTTCCCAGGCCACCTCGACTCCCCGATAATCGGGAACTGCCCTGAAATGATCCAATCGAAGCTTCAAATTGGAAATCGATGGTGGACTATCCTCCCCTAAGTTGAAGAATTCCAATATCTGGGCTGATCGTTCGATTTGCAACGCTCCTTGTGGCAAAGAGGACACATAATGAGAAACCTGCATATATGCAAAACAATGTCTAGCAGACAAATCATACTCCCGACTTAGTGTCAGAAAGGACTTGCATCGTCCTGATGGGTCTACTAGATGCCCCACATTCCGTATACCTCGTAGCTGCCAGTCACGAAACGTCGCCGTCTCGGACCCGGGGAGGAAGTTAACATTCCCTTGTAAAGGTAGCCAACTAGAAGCACTCCACGGTTCGTTCCAATACACATTAAGCTGTTTCCAGGTTCGCTTAGCAGAATCCACCAATGCACTCCGCTTGACAGTACACGGTAGATCTCTATTTGCCCCATGTAGAACCCCCATCAAAGTTAACGGGGCCACTAGACACTCCTCCAATGCCCTAGGTGTATAGACCTCTGTCCCTCCCAACCAATCCCCCAGATGTCGAGCCTGACAGGCCAGGGCATACATCTTCAAATCCGGCAGTCCCATCCCCCCTCACGCCATTTCCCCAACAACCGAACCCACGGAATACGTGCTTTGTTCCCCTTCCATAAGAATGTTTTAAGGGAGGCTTCCAACCGACACATATCTCTACATAACAACCAAACTGGCAAGTTCTGTAACCAATACAAAATCCGTGGCAAAATAACCATTTGCACTGCCGCTATTCTCCCGGATAGGGATAGCGGGAGAGACTTCCATGCCTTTAGTTGCGTATCTAGGCGACGTAGGGTACGATCCAGATTGCGTCCATATAACGCTTGGGGTTGTCTAGTCAACACTATGCCAAGATAAACAAAATCCTCGGCCGCCCATCTAGAGGGAAACCCCCCTCCCCCCACGAGCTACGTAGGTGCCCCAGGATATCCAACGCTTCTGATTTATCCTTATTAATGCGAAGACCTGCAAATGCCCCAAATCGCGTAAATTCCTCCAGCAGAGTCTGCAAGGAACAAACCGGGGAGGTCAAGTGAACCAACAGATCATCCGCAAAGGCCGAAATTATAAACTCCTGCGAACCCATCCTCACTCCCCATATCGCTCGCGAGGTCTCAATGGTACGTATCAGGGGGTCAAGCGAGAGAACAAACAGCAGAGGAGAGAGAGGGCAGCCCTGTCGCGTACCCCGTTCCAAATCAAAGGCCTCCGAAAGCACCCCGTTACACAAAACTCCCGCCGTCGGTGATACATACAGACTCTACACCATTTTGCAGAATGCTGCACCTAAGCCATATTGCGGTAGAAGCCACCAAAGATATTGCCAATTCACCCTATCAAAGGCCTTTTCCGCATCAAAGCTGACAAGTAGCGAGGGCAGCTGTCGGGTGTGCACCCATTCCAAAGATGCCAAAATTTTTCGAAGATTCCGAACCGCGTAGCGCCCCTTGACAAAGCCCACTTGTGCGTCATGCACTAAGTGTCCCAACACTCCGGCCAGCCGTACGGCCAAAGTTTTCACGAGCAACTTTAAATCAAAATTAAGCAGGGATATGGGACGATACGAGGCTGCTAACATCTGGTCTTTACCCGGTTTCGGGATCAATGTAATATGGGCATGGTTCCGCCCCCAGCGGAAGGCCCCTTGCTCCGCTCGCCCACTAAAAACCTCCCGCAGCAGTGGGCTTACACACTCACTGAAAATTTTATAGAATTCTGCACCTAGGCCGTCTGGTCCTGGGGTTTTGCAGCAACTGGCTGAAGAGATTACTGATTGTATCTCCTGTGGGGTGATAGGCTGATCCAACTCCCCCCTCTGTTCCTCAGTGAGCCGGGGCAATTCCAAGTCTCTCAAATATTCATGCATTGTCGTAGTGGATCCAGGCTCTGCCGTATACAACGATTGGAAAAAAACTGCAAAAAACCTTAGCAATTTCTGCACTCTCCTTGTGTACGCTGCCTTTATCATCTCGAAGTGCCGCCACGAAGGATGAGCCCCGCTGGCCCCTCAAACACCGGGCTAACAGCTTCCCGGGCTTATCTCCATAGCAGTGCAACTTATACCGACTTCTTGGCTCTCTGATGTAAAAGCTCGTTAAGGTCCACCTGAGTTTCCCATAACTTTTTCTTATTCGCGGGCGACGGCATATGAGCACAGCTATGACGGATTTTAGTAACCTGTCGTTCGAGCGCAATTATTCGCTCTGCAAGTATCCGACGTTTCTGGGCTGCAAATCCTATAATATCCCCCCTTAGGACCACCTTCGCTGTCTCCCATACCAATTCTGGGTCATCCATATGACCTTGATGGTCACTTGCAAACTCTTTCCACCGCTGACGTAGAAAATGATGAAACTGCACGTCATGATACAACCCCAAGGGGAAATGCCAAAGACGCGCCCGAGTGGCATCCCTGCCCCACTGCAATTCTGTCCAGACCATCGCATGGTCCGAGATCTCCAAGGGACCGATCTGGGCGTCCCCCGTGTGAGCAAACAAGGCTCCCAACATCAAAAGATAGTCTATGCGTGCATTAGTGCCATGTGCCCTAGATTGATGGGTAAAATCTTTTTCTAGGGGATTCATCAGCCGCCAGGGATCTATCAGACCCAGTCTCTTACGGAAGCGTTGCAGCATCCTAGACGTCAACGCTCTCTCTCTCACCTCACCCCCCCTAGACGTATCGAGGTCCACATCGAGGACCCCATTGAAATCCCCTCCGAGAATCAAGGGGCATTCCGGTAGTTGCTCTATTTTTGAGGCCAGGCCGCTATAAAAGCCGGAGTTGAACACATTAGGTTCATAGAGGTTCCCAAGAATCACCGGCTTCCCCTCTAACTGGCCAGATATCAGAAGGGATCTCCCAACTTCATCTGCTAAGACAGTCCCCACCACAAATCTAATTCGCTTGTGGACCAAGATAGCTACTCTCCCTTTTTTCCCTTTAGCCGGGGAACCCCATACTTGCCCCACCCAGTTCCTACAAAGTTTACTATGCTCTGCAGCCATCTGGTGGGTTTCCTGTAGCAATGCGATATCACACTGCTGTCGGGCCAATGCTTGTAATACTTTATATCGCTTAATAGGGTTCCCCAATCCACAAACATTCCAGGTAATGACCTTCAGAGTTGCGGGGCAGTGTCAAGGTTCCTCCAATTTTCTATTCCTAGTCGCACAAGAGGGACTCCCCCAGCCTGAAGCCCCCCTTCATCTTCCATCATACCAGTGCAGCGCTGCCAATTATTAAACCCCGGAGTGTGAACTATCCCTCCCCCTACCTTCCCCCCCTCCCCACCTCCTCCCCTTCTCACCCCTCCCCCTCCCACCCCTTCTAGTCCGTCCATCAGGTCGGACAACCTTCCATTGACAATCGGGTCTACCCCGTATCACGATCTCTTTGTTCCCCTCAGTATTACCCAGGCCTCTGATTCCCAACCCTCCACCCCGTCAACCTTCACAAGCCCCTAAGGAATTCCACCCTTCCCCAGCTTAGCCTAATCCGCCCTACTCCTCCCCCACTCTACCGATTCCCAAGGACTTCTGGAAGCAAGACACTAGGCCCCATGACAGGGCCTATCTTAAACCTCTCTAAACAGTGCAGTATTATGACTATACCTCCACAGATTAACCTGGCCCCTTACTCTACTTCCTATTGGTCTAAATGCCTAACACCTCTTAGCCCATACTATACGGGCACCTGAACCCAAGGGGATAAGCCCTGCTAATGTCAGAAAGAAACAATTATGAACAGTTACTAAACAGAACAATAGCCAGCATCGCATCTCGCCCATGACTCTATCCACCATCTTACACAAATATCCCATCCCCCACCCACCTCCCATCTCCAGGACAGATCGCCCTCAACACATTTCGTATTAGCCCTCTTGATATAAGCAAGGCAGGAGACTGTTGATAGGCTAAAGCCTCCGCTTTTTCTCCCCCCAGAACACATTATGCCACAGACCCTGAACCGCCACTGTAGGCTGTTAAATCCGAGTCCAAGCGGTCTCACAGGGGGAGCAGTAGGCGACCATCCTCCCCAAGCACCCACCCATAGTGAGCTCCCTCCCGGAAGACCACACAAACTGGCTGAAGTGTAGCCCAGGCAAAACACCCCCCTCCCCCTTCCTAGGCAGTTAAACATATCCTCTGTTCCTCAGTGAATGAGAAAATGAAACTGTAGCCAGAACACTGTAGCCACATTGTTATTATGGGGAAAGACAGTTGCAAAATGTTTCGATTTGTATCTATCTCAGACTAACCTCTCAAATAACTAAGCCAAGCAACAACACACACACAACTTCTCAACCCCAAGCATAGGGCAACCCGTGGTAATAAGGAAAAAAAAGAAAACGGGGGGGAACCCCCCCATCAGCATATTTCAGTTCATACGCAGTTCCAGAGGAGCGAAAGCCAGCCACGGCCTCTCTGAATCTTCACTCGACCTCTGAGCTTTCCCCCTCAGTCCAGAAAACAAGACGCCATCAATGCCCCCGGCTTCGTTTTCAGGGGTTGGAAGTGTTCAAAGTCTCCAGAAATGAAGCAGCCGCCCCAGGTGATAACAGGTAGCGTGTCTGGCCCTGGAAGTCCACCCGCAATAGGGCCGGGTATAATAGTGAAAAACGCACCCCTTTTTGTAGGAGCTGTGCACAGATATTTGAGTAGGCCTGACGTTGGCTGACTAAAGCAGAATAGTCTTGAAAGACCAATATTTGCTCTGCATCATGGTTTTGCCATTTATGGCTCCGGGCGGCTTTGAGCACTTCTTCTTTTTGTCTATAATCCAGGAAGCGTGCAATAACCGCACGCGGGCGCCGGGCTTGCTCCCGCTTAGGGCCCAATCTATGTACATGTTCCAGCTTCACGGGGTTGTCTCCCTTACCTCCCATTAGTTTTTCGATCCAGGCCAACAAGAAACCATATAGGGCGCTATCTGCCACACTCTCTGGAATCCCGACGAACCGCAGATTTTTGCGCCGCCCTCGGTTCTCAAGATCATCGATCTTTTCACCTTGTTGTTTGACGAGGGTCTCCAGGGCCTCTACTTTGACTTGCAAGGAGTGCTGGGTGTCCTCCACATCCGATATACGCGTCTCTGCTTGCTCCACCCATCCTGCGAAGTCGGTAACACGCTGGCCGACACTGTGTATCTGCTCCACCAATTCTTGGAAGCGGGCATCAAGCGCCTGTACCACCGCCGCAGATGCTTCTGCTACCAGCCCTGGAGTACCTCCTGAGACAGGGCTACTAGGCGCACCCTCCGCCATCTTGGCCTCAGGGACTCGTGGCTTCTCCCTCCTTAAGGTCTTCGATGCCATCGGGGTACTTGTCTCGTTGCAGTTGTGCCTTCCCAGAACCGCCAACTTCTTCAGCGCATACAATTAATTGTTAATGGGGATTTCCACATTAAGTGGGATTTTATCGCTGTTTTGCGGGGTAGGCTACCCGGAGCTGATCACAACCCGACTGGTCAGCTCATTTTCCAAACCGGAAGTCTCAGTGTTACTTAATTTTTTATATTTGATCTTTGATTTTTGATCTTTGATTTTTGATATTTGATATTTGATCTTAGGGTTCTGAATGTATCACATGGGGGGGGGGGGTAACAGGGGTTAAAGACATTGGTTGCTTCTGTTTTCTGTATATTTTCTGGAAAAACTCAATAAACTTTAAGTTCGAAAAATAAATTAGGAGACTGTGCATCCAAATGGCAGACAAAATTTAATGTGGACAAGTGCAAAGTTATGCACCTAGAAAAGAACAACCCAAACTACAGTTACACAATGTAAGGTTCCACATTAAGAATCACCACCCAGGAAAAGGATCTGGGCATCATCGTGGATAACACGTTGAAACGCTCTGCTCAATGTGCAGCCGCAGCCAAGAAAGCAAATAGAATGCTAGGAATCATAAGGAAAGGAATGGAGAATAAAACCAAGGATATTTTAATGCATCTCTATTGCTCCATGGTGTGATTGCAACTTGAATATTGTGTGCAGTTCTGGTCACCATATCTTAAAATGGATATAGCAGAATTAGAAAAGATACATAGAAGAGCCATCAAAATGATAATGAGGATGGAAGGATACCCCTATGGGGAAAGGCTTAAAAGTTTAGGGCTCTTCAACTTGGGAAAAAACAGCCAAGGGGAGATAGAAGTCTATAAAATAACGAATGGAGTTCAATGGGTAAACATAGATTGGTTGTTTACTCCTTTAAGAGGTAGGAAGACTAGGGGACAAGCAATGAAGCTACAATGTAGCACATTTAAAACCAATTTGAAAATATTTTTTCACTCAACGCGCATTCAAACTCTGCAATTCATTACCAGAAGATGTTATAAAAGCTGTTAGTGTAGCTGGATTTAAAGGAGGTTTGGACAAGTTCCTGGAGAAAAAGTCCATAAACCACTATTAAAGAGCACTGGGGAAATCCACTGCTTATCCCTGGGACGCAGGTATTTGAGGTTCTGTATTTCACTGGTTTCACTCCTTTCTCTCCTCCGACTCTCCCTCTGTCATTTCCAAATCCATCACCTCCATTCCCATTCCTCTACACTGTGGGGTTCAACACGGTTTGGTTCTCGCCCCACTGCTTTTCAATGTTTCTTGGCACTACTCGCCCTATTGATTCAACAGTCTGGTCTGTCAGCATAATATTACACCAATGATATTGTCTTGCTCTACCACACCACTCCTGTCAACCCTGATTTGTCCCCACTAAATACTTGTCTCTCCTGTATCTCTAGTTGGCTAACATCAAACCTTCTCCACCTTAACCTTTCCAAAACTTCTGTTATATGGTTCACTTTTGGCAGGCCCTGTCACTCACTAGCTCTATCTCTCTCAGACTCCCCCATCCCGCTTGTCTCCTCTCTTCGTTATCTTGGTGAGATATTTGACTCTGACCTGTCCTTTCATGATCACATCTCCTCACTCACCCGTCGTTCTTATTTCTACCTTCAACAGATCCGTGCCATTTGCCCTTTTCTTTCCGCCTCCTCATTAACTACCCTTCTCTTATCCTTGGTAATATCTCACATTGACTATTGCAACCTTGTCCGCACTGGTATTTCCCAATTCCAGCTCAGTCGTCTCCAGTTGATACAAAACACTGCAGCCAGGATCCTTTCTCATGCATTACGCTATGATCACATCACCCCCTCCTTATTCACTTGCATTGGTTCCCTGTCAATTACCGTGTCTTGTTACAAAATTCTCATTTTGATCCATAGGGTTATCTATACACATATGCCACAATATCTAGCAGACTCTTTACAGTTCCATGTTGCACCCCACAGTCTCCACTTTGTTCATGTTAACTACTTGCACCTCCCTTTCCCGTAACAAGCTCATCTAGAACTGACCCATCACTCTGCCTTTTTCTTCTTGGGACCCTCCCTCTGGAACTCTTTCCGCCCCCCCCATCCTCCATCAGGAACCCTCATTCCCAAGTTTCAAGGCCCCCCTCCTCAAAACCCACCTCTTTTACTCTGCTTATGACCTCCCTCCCTTTGACCTTTGACAATTGTCTATCTCTTCTACTACTTCTTGCTATCTCCTCTCTGTGTCCTGAGTGATTGTGTTTATTTCCTATCTGCCATTGTAGTTCCTTTCCTTTCCTGGCTTTGGCCATCTGTTTTATTTTTAAATTGTAAACTGCCCTGGTGTCATGAAGATGAGTATATCAATTTTTTTTAATGAAGATAAAGATAAAACATATGAATTCTGTGTTCCTTTTTAGGAACCTGACAAGTACTTGTGACCTGGATTGGCTGCTGTTGGAAACAGGATACTGGACTTGATGGACCCTTGGTTTGACCCAGTATGACATATCTTATGTTCTTAAGGCAGTTCTCCACCATCTCTGAAAGGAGTTAGAGTTGCAGTTGATCACAGTGGCACAGATTCTTGTGTAGGTACCACATCTCAGCTAGCAGGACCTCTGATACTTCCAGCTATCTGTTTTGGAATGCCATTCACTCTTCCTCCAGGTGTAGTTGTCATTCACATATAGTTAACAATTTCTTCTGTAGCTCAATTTTCACAGACTACTGAGCCAGAAGCTGCTAGCTCTGTTGCAGCAGGCGCTCCCCAAATCACAGCTTCTCCAACTGACATGAAGTTCCTCTGCAATTGCTGCTGGTGTTCCATCCATAAATTTCTGATCATCTTGGAAGGAAGATGGTGCTGGAAGGTGGATGTTAGCCACTTCTCCCTTCTCCTTGCCTGCCTCCTGGATACCAGCATACTTCTCCCTTTCCACATCCTGGGCTTATTCTGGTTGGCAACCTGGTCCTCCAGTGTGTGTACCACTCTGTACCCTATATGCCACGGTCTGTAAAGGGGATCCAACTTTGAGGCAATGGAATGTATGACAGAACATACGCAGATGGCACATTTGAGGTTGGTGTACACAAACTGGATAGTGCCAGATTCATATTTAGCTGCCTGACAGGATTGTTATGATTTGACGAACAAGATGCAAAGGAAAGCATCATTAAAAAAGGAACCAGGTGGTGCATTATTAGAACATAAGAAATACCATACTGGGTCAGATCAAGCTCCATCAAACCCAGTATCCTGTTTCCAACAGTGGCCAATCCCGGTCACAAGTACCTGGCAGGTTCCCAAAAAGGTACATAGGTTACACAATGCTTATCCTGGGATAAGTAGTGGATTTCCTACATCCTATTTAATAATGGTTTATGACTCATTCCTCCAGGAACTTGTCCAAACCTTTTTTAAACCCAGCTACACTAACAGCTTTTACTACATCCTCCGGTAACAAATTCTAGAGTTTGATTACGCACTGAGTAAAAAAATATTTTCTCTTATTAGTTTTCAATGGGTTTGTGATGGTGTTTATAAGAAACTCCCCATCCCCTGCAGGGAAACTCCCCAGACAAGCTTAGCACAAGGGAAGTATTGTTCTGATAAGAACTTAAGCCCCTGTCCCTTTAAGGAGAAAGGCTGGAGAATGCCTGGAGAGGGTGTGGCCTGGCTCCAGGCTTTATCCCAGGAAGAAAGGGACCCAAAGAGAGAGGAGCCTGGGGTTTTCTGGACTATGCAGTGATCAGTAACCTTTGAAAGTGAATTACTACTGAAAGGGTAGGAACTGTAGTTTAAGTTTGCTGCTCTCTGTTCAACCTTACTGATAGACTTCTACCCAGCTGAAGGACTCTTGTACTATAGAGGGCTGCTGTTTACTTTTTTGTGGATATGCTGCCCTGCTGCTTAAGACTGAAGGAATACTATTGAGTTGTGCCCTAGTGTGAAGGAACTTTGGGGAAGAAGCAGTTTGTTTTCTTACCTGAGGACTGTCTGTGCTGGAACAGCACTCTCACCCAGCAAACTAGTGTTCCTAAGACTAATTAAGGAACTGTTACAGCTGAAGAAAGCCTGAAGCAACAGTGTGTCTGTAACCCTATGTGTACTATAGGCTCAAGAAAGGCCAGGGCAGTTTGCTTTGGTGTTTATACTGAAAATAAAGTGTAGTTTCTCTGAATTTCCTACTGGCTGTAGAAGCTTGTGTCATTGCTCAGCTGCAGTATACCACAGGGTCAGGGCCGGATTTACCTATACGCCATGTACGCCATGGCGTAGGGCCCACAGCTGGCAAGGGCCCACAAAAATAGAACAAATTAGCTTTTTTTAAAAAATAAAATAAAAAAAAAACTGCTGGCTGCCGCCGTGGGGCCCCCTCCCATCAGCCCCTGCGGGCTTAACAGAGACGCGAGGGAGACACTCTCCCTTCGCGCCTCTCACAGCCTGCATGGAGGGAGGGACTGACGGACCGACGGATTCAGCTTGCAGAGGGGGCCCCCGCGGGTCAGTCCATGCTGCCGCGGCAGCAGAGGGGTCCCCGCGGCGGCAGCCAGCAGTTTTTTTTTAAAATTAAATTTTACTTTAGGCCGATGGGGGGGGGGGGGGGTAGGACTGGTAATGGGCTATTGGGGGAGCTGGGGCTGGGGCTGGGACTGGAAATGTGCTGGGGGGTTAAGGCTGGAGGTGGGCTGATGGGGTTAGGACTGGTAATGGGCTATGGGCTGTTGGGGGGGGGTTTAGAACTGGTAATGGGCTTTGGGGGGGTTAAGACTGGTAATGGGCTGTGGGCTGATGGGGGCTGTCTGGTAATGGGCTATGGGGGGGCTAGGACTGGAAAGGGCTGGGGGGGTTAAGACTGGATGTGGGCTGATGGGGTTAGGACTGGTAATGGGCTGTTGGGGGGGTTTAGAACTGGTAATGGGCTTTGGGGGGGTTAAGACTGGTAATGGGCTGTGGGCTGATGGGGGCTGTCTGGTAATGGGCTATGGGGGGGCTAGGACTGGAAATGGGCTGGGGGGGTTAAGACTGGAGGTGGGCTGATGGGGTTAGGACTGGTAATGGGCTGTGGGCTGATGGGGGGGTTAGGACTGGCAATGGGCTATGGGGGGCTGACTGGAACATGGTTGATGGGGTTAGGACTGGAAGTGGGCTGATGGGGGGTTAGGACTGGTAATGGGTTATAGGGGGGGGGGCTTAAACTGAAAATGGGGTGATGGGGGGTTAGGACTGTAAGTGGGTTGATGGGGGGCTAGGACTGATATTGGGTTGGGGGGTTGCTAGGACTGGAAATGGGCTGATGGGTGGCTAGGACTGGAAATGGGCTGATGCAGGGACTAGAAGGGAATGGATGCTGGGTGAGGCTGGAACTAGAAGGGAGCTGATGTTGGGGGAGGATTAGAATGGGATGGGGCTGGAAGAGTAAAATGGAGAAGGGAAAAATATTTTGTGTGGGAGGGATAAAAAATCTACAATTGGCTGGGTATTGGGAGAGTAAGTGGGGATTGAGGATGGAGGGGTAAAATTTGCGTGGATGAAATAGGAATGAGGAAAGAGCAAAAGGAGAAAGATTAGTATGTTAAAGCAGATGTAGAGAGAGAATGGAAAAAAACTAGAAGAGAGAAGAAAGGACAAATGGACAGCAGACGATGGAGAGTTAGCAGAAGACACAAAGAAACCAGAAGAAAGTGGCTGGAGCAATTGCAGCTGAAAAAAATGCACAAAAGGTAGAAAAATATCTCTTTATTTTGAATTTATTAATTGGAATATGTCAGCTCTGGTAAATGTGCATCATTAACGTCTGCGCTTTGTTTAGTACAAGAGCAAATTAATGTATAGTTTTATTCTACAGTGTTGTACATTCCAAGTTTGGCTTTTGGGATTCCCAGTTTAATTATTGTCTTCCTGTTTCTAAATTGTGATTACTTGTTTGGTGATGGTCTATGTTCTGCATGTGTAACTGAGCTGAGGTGTTCTGTTTATATAATTCCTATTTGACATTGCCACTTGTTCTCTTTCCCCAGTAGGTCATGTATTGTTGTTCTCTGAAATGTATTGGTTTAATATTTGCAGTGTTGCCTTTTGATTGGTAGAGTATGGTGCTTTGTGAGTCCTGGTAGTGCTGTTAGGATACGGCGGGTTTGCTATGGGTTCTAAATGGGCAGTGTTTGTAGTAGTTCCTAATGTGTCTGGCAGTTGGCACTGGATTATAGTAATGTAGAAATCTTTTAGTCTTTCTTTATCCATACACTCATTAAGAGGCACGTTTACTAAAAGTTAGTATATGGTAACATTATGCAAATATTTATGCAAATGAGGCCCCTTATGCAAATGAGGCCCCGCACCCCCCTTGGGCCGCCCCTGCTGGGGGCCCACAATTTTTGTTGGCGTAGGACCTCACTCAAGGTAAATCCGGCCCTGCACAGGGTTACATTGTAGCCTCATTGTATGTCCTCTAGTCTTTCTACCTTTTGGTGGTATAAACAACCGAGCTACATTTACCCATTCCTCTCCATTCATTAATTTATAGACCTCTATCATATCCCCCCTCAGCCATCTCCTTTCCAAGTTGAAGAGCCCTAACCTTTTAAGCCTTTCCTCATAGAGGTATCCTTCCTTCCTCTTTACCATATTTTGTTGCTTTTTCTAATTCTGCTACATCCTTTTTAAGATATGGCAATCAGAATTATACTGGCTATTTCTTGTAATCAATAAATATGGGGGTTGTGCCACAAGTGAAAATGTTCTAATTGTTGGAGTTTCATATTGTGGGAGCTTGTAGTCTCATTACAAATGTTTCCCATAAAACAAAGTAATAAAATAAAGTAATAAAAAAAGAAGCTGGCGTTTATTACAGTATGTCTTATTTCTCATGCATATTCTTTATGGATATCTTGTAATCTTGGGACAACCAAGACAACCTCTTCCTTTGGGTGCTATTTTAGGATTCTTCTTGAGCTCTTTCTGTCTAGAAAGTTGCCTGTGTTGCCAATGCCTAAATCTGGGCTCGGATGTTAAAGGTGTTAACCCACTTTCATACGTTCTCATGTGCTGCCCCAACAGAGTGGAATGCTTTGCTCTTGGAGCTGCCAAATAAACAAAGGCATGGGGAAAGTAATCTGTAGGTAGCTACTTCCCTAACAACTGTATTGAGCAGATTGGATGGACCACCATGGTCTTTATCTGCTGTAATCCAGTATGTTGCTTTATTTCCTCCTCACTCACCTACAGTTGAAAACTGAAAATAGCAAGACTGTAGTCTGGAAAGAAAGGAAGCTATTTGCAAGTCAGTTGTATTCAATCTTATTTTGGGACATTTTTACAAGCAAACTTCACTGGCTGCATAAGATCTGAGCTGAAAACCAAAACCAGTCATATTTACATTGTAAGCAGACAAACTATTCACATAGAACTATGGAATTACTTTTCGGGTTAGCACTTGAGCATTTGCTTTTTGTTTTTACTGTTCACACATTTTTGCTGTGTTGTGCATTGCACAACTTGTATGCATCTTATTTAAGTCCATTTTCTGTTCCTCAAAGCTAGCAAATTGTCCACTAAATGGATATACTTTATTCATTTAAATAAAGTCTTTTTATGTGGAGAGCTAAGCAATGAGAGAGAGAGAGAGAGAGAGAGAGGGAAAACTGTATGTATCTTGGAAGAGTTTTGATATTGTTTTAACTACAGGAATGAACGATATACTGAAAATTAGGATTAAATTCTTCATTAACATATATTTTAAATGGGTTTTAATTACTTAATGACTCTCACTAGGATGTAGTTTGACTGAAAAAGAAGATTACAAGTGTCATGTCTCTGCTGTATCTAACACATATCTGAGGATTGCATTTGGCAGGAAGCATAGCTTGCAAGAGTACCCTGACATGCTGACGGCACCTTTTGACCTTGAGTGCCTTCTGATGAAAGAGATTCTTAGATCATTTGTGCAGTAATAAATGATTCCTTTTAAATACTTCAGGCACTCTGGAATTAAAAACAAGGATGAATGAAAAGATGTTCATGGCAATACACCTTTATTATCAATCAATGCTGCATTTTGTGTGTATGATTTAAAGGCTTCCGTTTTTGCTCCTTTTCATTGTTGGCAATAAACTCTTTTTTGGCTGAAGTCTCTAATCTTTGCATGAAGCTTTGCCGGTGGAAATTAACCAGTTCCTGGCTCTGGATTTGAGATTTAATTTCTTGCCTCTGCTAATGCAAGTTCAAGGCAGGTATACAAATTATCTACTATCCAAATGGGCTTAAGGTCTAGGTTGCATTTGAGACAATGGAGAGTGAAGTGACCTGCTCAAAGTTACAGACAAAGTCTGTAGGAGTCTGATGCAGGATTTGAATGCTGACTTCCCTGGATTTTAGCTTGCTGCTCAAATTACTAGGCTGCTCATCCTAACCTAGAAGGATGCACTTTATTAGAAAACCTTCTATATTATTGGCTTCTAGTGTAGATGCTGAACTCAAATATATTTTCAGCCTTCATTAGGTACCTCTAGGGGTTTCTATATGAACAAGATGCATGTAGGGATTTCTCTACGCACCAAGCAAAATAAGAGGCCAATGATCAGCATGGTGGCAAAGAGTGGGAAAGTGATCTTTAAAAGGATATTCAATAGGACTTAACTGGAACTAGTTGAAGCTATCAGAATAATTTTAGAATTGCTATTTCTGCAATCAGACTTTTTTTTCAGATAAGTTTAGCTGGTGAGTGATGCATATCCACACTTCCAAGATTGTGAAATTAGATGCCTCCAGAAATCCAGTCCTTGGAGGATTTGTTCTCATTTTGCCTTTTGTTAAAAATGTCTAGACCTTGTATCCGAAGCCTAGAGCATGTGTGAAAGTCAATGGCCTCTACTTGGCATTCTTCCCCCTTGAAAGAGGCACAAGACAGAGTTGCCCCCTGTCCCCCCTATTATTTACGATAAGAATGGAGCCCTTGGCAGCACAAATTAGGTTAAGCTGGGATATATGGGGGATTGTAGTGGATGATCAGGACTATCATGCCTCATTGTTTGCAGATGATGTGATCTTGGCAGTGTCTAAGCCTAATATCTCCCTCCCATTGATTATGTGGGAATTGAAAGAATATGGTCGATTAGCGGGGTTTTGCTTGAACTGGGATAAATAAACTATCCTAAACCTCACTGTTCCAGATAATTTAAGATTAAAGTTACAGGCCTCATTGCCCTTCCACTGGGTAGGAAAAGATATTCAGTATTTGGGGGTTTGCATGGGTAGCAATTATCAGGACTTATACACACTGAAATATGCCAAACTCATACGGGAAATGGATTCTCTCCTGGGTGAATAGAGAAGGAAGCCATTGTCTTGGTTGGGCAGAATCGCTGCGGCAAAAATGATGCTGCTACCGTGATTCCTGCATTTATTCCAAGTTCTCCTAGTAAAGAAACCACAACAGACATTGTTTTAGATACAGAAAAAAATAATGCAGTTTATTTGGTAGGGAAGGACCCTTAGAGTGTCAAGGGTGGTTATGCCCAGAGCTAGGTGCAAGGGGGGTATGGGGCTACCTGATTTAAGAAATTCTACCTAGCAGCACAACTAAGAGCCATCCACTCATGGTTACGGGACAAACAAAGACAATGGGTGATTATAGAAGGGAAAATGACAGGAAACGATCCCCTGGATGTACTCATATAGAGGAGTGGGAAAAGATGGGGACCGAATCCCTTTGTACGTTACACCATGGGGCTGTGGCATCAATAGAGGCAGACATTGATGGCAGGTAAAAAGATATCTGGGATAATGCCCCTGGAGGCCTGTTTTGACAGGGAGGAAAGCCCAGGAAGACCACTTTTAAGGGAGTGGAAATCAAAGGGGTTACAATGTGTTTCCCAGTTAGTACACCAGAAGATAGTTTGGCCATTTGAAGGGGTGCGTGATCTGTATTATCTAAAAGAAAGTGATCGCTATGACTATTTGCAAATCTGGAATTTCTTGCGATCAAGGGAGGCCCAGGAAGCGCTGCGTAAGGAAAATGGGTGGTTTGAGGGCCTTTGCATCTTAGGGAAGCAGAAAGTGCTTTTCCAGCTCTATCGGGGGACTAAATGGGGGAGGAGGGTCAAAATTAGGATATATGCTAAAGTGGGAGGAGGACTTAGGGGTGAGCTGGGAGATGGAGCAATGGGATGAGATAATGTAGAGGGTGACAAAGCTTTTGATAGCAGCTAATGTACTCGAGAATGGATATAAAACACTTCTCTGTTTGGTATCTCACCCCAGTGTATTTGGCACGGATAGGCACAGAGGGAGCAGGGGACTGTTGGAGACAATATGGGGGAAGGGGCACATACTTTCATATGTGGTGGGAATGTAGAGTGGTCCAACTGTACTGGGATATGGTTATAAGAATAGTGGAGGAGATTTGCGATTGGCATATACCCCGACAACCAGCTATTTTTCTGCTTCACCAAAAGGTAGACTCCATCCCAAGGCAATACCAAGAAGTGGCAGCACATTGTATAGTGGCAGCGAGGTGTGAGATAGCGGCACACTGGGACCAGAAGGTATTGCTGGGAGTGGATAGTTTAAAAAGCGTTTAATCAACCTATATCAGATGCATAAGCTAACGGCCATGAAGAAAGGACAGGGGGAATGGGTAGCAAACCAATGGAAACAGGTATGGCAGTGGCTGAAGGGTTAGGGGGGTTGACCAGTGGAGAGTTCTTGATGTTTAAAGGGGAATTGAAGTATAAAGTATGACAGCGTTTATATCATGTGTAGGGGCGGGGTGGATGGGAAGTGTAGGAATGGACAGATAGAAGAATTTTGCTAACAACGACTGCCACTCACAAGTTTGATCTTTTCACCTACTTCTTTTAAACAGAATAAGGTATCATGATCACAAGTTCTGTGTAACTGTTCTAAAATAACTTAAGAATATTGTTAATGCAAGCATGACGAGTAAACTTAGGCTATGAACTGTAAAACCATAGTTCATTATACAATCATTTATAGGTTACTGCTGGCACAGTGTAATTTCTGCAATTATAAATAATTTTGTCATAATCAAGTAAATTTCATCTAATACACTGTAATCAGCTCTTACTCTGTAAAATAATTCTTGTGACCCCTTGTGTTATTTCATGTTTATGATTAATGACTCCGTTACTTCCCCTTTTTACTACAATAAAAAGAGCTTCAAGGGAGGAAGACTTTGAATCCAACAGAAGTAGAACTGTCCTGTGTCCACAGACCTTCTGTTGGCTTCCCTTTGGGCTCAAAGAAAGAGGAACTTTGTGTTAGAGTGTTTGTGCCCTGTGTTTCTCTCTGCTTATTTCTCGCTGTTTGAGGGACCAGAGGAGACCGAAAGAGCCGAGGTATTATGACCAGATCACAGGTGATCTATCAGGAAGGAGTGGGAGAATGATTGCTGGGAGTTGTTTGTACAGGATTTGACCTGTTGAGTTGATGTTTGCAATTTGTTTTAAACACAAAAATATAATAAAATGTTTAAATGAAGAAAAACAATGTCTAGAACACTCTAAACAGGCAGGGCTGGTGCTACCATTAGGCAATCATCTAGAGTGCCAGCCCTCCAGGGTGCCCACTGCTGTTTGGGTTGGGAGGGGAAGAGGGTGGAAACAGCTTAAACCACAACACAGCACTGAAGATTGCAAAGAGCAGTAGTGGGATTCAAACTCTGACTTCCCTATTGCTAGCCTGCTGCACAAACCATTAGGCTACTCTTCCATTCCACACCAAGTCAGCCAAAATCTCTCTGAGATTCCTGTGGGTTAGATCTTTGTTACTTAGGGGCTTGTTTACAAAGCCGCGGTAGTGGTTCGCGATCGCGATCGCAGCCGCGGCCCCATTGAAATCAATGGGGCCGCGGCTCCGATTACGATCGCAAACCGCTACCGCGGCTTTGTAAACAAGCCCCTTAGAAAATTGAAACATCAGGGCATGATAACCTATTTGAGCACTTTATATTTGATTTCTGGAAAATAATTTACAAAAAACAGTTCCTTGTTGAGTTGGTTTATATGCGGGTGTATAATCTCAACATGCCAACCTGAAAAGCGCCAAATGACAATTTAATTTCTTCACAGCCATCCTTCAATGTTCCCTTAAGGAATAAAAAAGCAGAGACCTTTCCCTTTCTCTAATATTTGCCTACTTAGGTTGTCAAGACTGAACTCAGACCCACGGTGAGTGACAATAACATAATTTGAAAACTTGCTAGTGTGTATTTTTCTTATCTTTCAACTATGACTCAGAGCATCTATTCTCCTCCAGGAGTTGGTAAATGTTAGGGTAAAGTCTATTTGCACCTGAGATCTATAACTTGGGAGTCACTAGCTGTCAAGAAAGACAAGGAAAAGCAGGCGTAAGTATCCATTCTGAAAGGCGACATTTCAGCTTCATCTTTCATGACATGATGTGAAGATCTGAGGCCATCCTAATATGGGGGATGTATACTATTAGAATTTAGATTTTTCAATAGAGAAATCTCATGCACATTGAAGCAAGTTAAAAGTTATAAAGAGACTTTAGCTAAACTATATTTTGCTAGACTATATGCTTATGGGTTCCATTCAAGGGAAATTAAGATTTCTGACTCAAATTTGTTTATCATATTACACTGCACAGCAGGACCAGCAGTTATTTCTCATAATAGAGACAAAACATTTCAAAGCAAATATTCATTAGGCCTCAAAAGCTATAACTTTAAAGGTATGTTATGAGGTGATTTTAGAAAGGTTACATGCCATTTAAAGATGTGAAAAGCTGATTTAGGTGTGCCAATCATGAATCTAGAAAAGGCATTCCTTTTACAATTTCTCCTCGCCGCCACTTCCATGTAAGGGGACATGGTTCTGAGTGGTCCTTAAGAAGATAATGTTATGAAGTCATTCCTGCATGTATGTGACCACATCCAATATGCATGAAAATGACCTCATATAAAATACCGACCAGCAGAGGACTTCCGGTATGGAACTGAGCTGATCGGACATCGTGCAGATCAGCTCTGGGTACCCATCCCAAATAGCAGCTATAAATCCTAACTGATCGTGATCGAATGCCCCTGGCTACCTCCAAAAGCAGGAGGGATAGTGGTGGGGGTGCAGTAGTGCCTTCACTGCGGACCGAGAGACCCCCGATGGCCACAAAAACATCCAAACGGGAGAAAACACGAGGCCCTGACCCAAAGATGGCTGAGGGAGCGACGAGAAGCCCTGGGTCTGAGGGCGAGAGCAGCATGGTGGCTGACGTGAGTGCCGCGGTGGTGCGGGCTCTAGACGAGCGCTTCAATGAACTCGGAGATCGGCTGAACTCTGTGGCACAAAACATCGCTGATTTTACCGGGCGGATGGAACAGGCAGAGACGAGGATCTCAGACATGGAAGATGCTCAACACACTTTAACGGCTAGAGTGCAAGCTCTGGAGACCCTTGTCAAGCAACAGGGGGAAAAGCTAGAGGATCTGGAAAATAGGGGCCGCAGAAAAAACTTGCGGTTTATCGGCATCCCGGAGACGGTTGCAGAGAATGCCTTACCCCGATATCTTCTGGACTGGATGGGCAGACTCTTGGACAATGTAGGGGAGCACTCCATCGTGCTGGAACGAGTGCACCGATTAGGCCCGAGACGTGATCAAGCACAGAGACCACGTGCAGTCATAGCCCGCTTTCTGGACTACACACAGAAGGAGAAGGTGCTGAGAGCGGCCTGCGCTCGTCGGAGGCAGGCTGACGAAACTGACCACATCCTGGTTTTCCAGGATTATTCTTTTCTGGTGAGCCAACAACGAAGAGCCTTTTCGTCCATCTGTGCCCAGCTAGCGAACAGGGGGATTTGCTTCTCCTTGTTCTATCCGGCGAAATTGAGAGTGGAACATCGAGGACAGACAAGAATCCTTGGGACACCAGAGGAGGCTCGCACCTGGCTAGCACAACTGGCTGAGGCATCAGTGGCTGGGTCGTGAGGCCCGCGGCGGTAAGACTGAGAACAGGATCACGATGGGGAGCAGCGTGCAGTCAGCCATGGATGGAGTAGCAGTGCTGCGGCCTACGAGGAGAGGGTCAGCAGTTTGGACATGAGGTTCCCGGGACTCATATTAAATTTGCTTGGGTTGGTGACACTGTTGGGGTGGTCCTTTGGGGAGCTGTCTTAAGGGGGGGACGATAAATTGTTAATGGGGAAGGGTGTCTGCGTATAAGGCCGACACCCGGGGGATGGGCCCTGAAGTGGGTAACAAGTAATGGGAGCTCGTGTGTAGAGGGGCCGTGGGCCTCGGCTGCCGGGCTCTTTTCTCTCTGGGTCCTTTCCTTACAATTGTTAAGTTTTTCCACTTATTGCTTGCTACTTTCTTACCTCTGCCTTGGTGGTATTATGTAGGGGGGAGGGAGGAGACACTTTGGAGGCGGGCAAGTTACTTAGTTGCGTTTCAATTAAGTTATAGCTTGGGACACTTACAAAGTGGCTGTTACATTTGTATTTGTTGTTAGTAACAATGTTGCTGGGGAGAAGGTGACTATGGAAGTGCAACTTCTTTTTTCTTCCTTTAAATGAGTCCTGGCCCATGTAATTTCTCGGGAAGGGCAGGAAAGGGGGAGGAAGGGGCTTGTAGCTGGGCCGGTATGCCCAATGAAGGGGGGGGGGACTCACTCAGGGGTATAGAGGCGTGGGGAAGACTGGAGGGGACGGTAGAGGGTGAATAGAACTCTTAGGTAGCTGGGGGACAGGGTATGGCGAGGTGAGTGTGCTAGGGGTGGGCCCGATGCCAATGGAAGTGTCCGACCTGTTGGACGGACTGGATAGGATGGAGGGGGGCGGGGGCGGGGGAGGGGGGAGGTAATCAGGGGAGGGAGGGTTCACACTCCGGAGTTTAAGAATTGGCAGCATAAAATTACCAGGGTAGATATGAGTGGGGGGCTTCAGGCTGGGGGAGCCCCTCCGGTACGCTTAGATTTTTCGTTTTGGAAAAGCCTTGACACTGCCCCATCCACTTGAGGGTCATTACCTGGAATGTCTGTGGACTAGGTAACCCCATTAAAAGATATAAAGTACTCCAAGCACTGGCCCGACACAACTGCGATATAGCCCTGATACAGGAAACCCACCAGTCGGCTGAAGAGCATAGCAAGCTGTGCAGGTCCTGGGTGGGACAGGTCTGGGGATCCCCGGCTACTGGGAATAAGGGGGGAGTTGTTATATTGGTTCACAAGAGGATTCGTTTTGTGGCGGAGACGGTTATTGCGGATGAGGTGGGTAGGTCTCTGTTAATTTATGGTCAGTTAGAAGGGAAGCCGGTGATTCTCGGGGCCCTTTATGGACCTAATGTAGCTGATTTTGGTTTTTATAGCAAGGCGGCCTCCAGACTGGAGCAGCTCCCCGAGTGCCCCTTGATCCTGGGGGGGGGGGGGACTTTAACGGGGTTATGGATGTAGGCCTAGATACATCTCGAGGGGGGGGGACGAGAGAGAGGGGGCTGTCCTCACGGTTGCTACAACGCTTCTGTACGCAATTGGGAGTAATTGATCCGTGGCGGTTGTTGCATGCCACGGAGAAAGACTTCACACATCAATCTAGAGCCCATGGCACCAGTGCCCGTATAGATTATTTGTTTTCTATCAAAGGAGCTATTTGCTCATACGGAGGCAGCTCACATTGGCCCCTTGGAGGTCTCCGATCACGCTTTGGTCTGGCTGGATTTGAACTGGGGGGGCGATAATGCTCGGACGCGTATTTGGCGGTTTCCCTTGGGGTTGTACCATGATGCGCAGTTCCGTCAATTTCTCCGTCAACGGTGGACGGAATTTGTGAGCGATCACCGAGTCCACGAGGATGATCCTGAATTGCTTTGGGAAACGGCGAAGGTGGTTCTTAGGGGAGATATCATCGGTTATGCCGCACGAAAGCGTCGGATACTCGCGGAACGTATCATGGCACTGGAGCAACAGGTCACTAAACTTCGGCGTCGCTGTGCCCAAATACCATCGGCTGAGAATAGGAGGAGGCTTTGGGAGGCCCAAGTTGATCTCAACGAACTGTTGCATCAGAAAGCCAAGAAATCGATTCTTTATTACCGCTATCGGTTGTACTGCTATGGTGACAAGCCTGGGAAATTGTTGGCTCGTTGTCTGAGGGGCAGACGGGGCTCTACCATGGTGGCGGGCCTCCGGGATGACAAGGGCACCGTGCACAAGGCGAATGGGGATATTGCCAGGGTTTTTCGGGATTTTTTTCAGTCACTCTACAAAGGTGAGGCGGGGCCCGGTGCGTTCCTGCCGGACTACTTGCGAGATTTGACTTTACCACGGCTTACTGAGGTGCAGAAGGGAGCGCTGGATCAGCCTCTTACCTCCCAGGAGATACAATCGGCCATCTCGGCGGCTAGTTGCTGCAAGGCCCCCGGACCGGACGGCATGAGTGCGGAATTTTACAAGATACTGGGTGACTGTGTCAGTCCGGTGTTACGAGAGGTGTTCAGTGTGCGGGGGGACCAGGGGGCTTTTCGATGGGGACAGAACCATGCTTATATTACTCTGATTCCCAAACCGGGTAAGGACCCACTGTTAGCAGCCTCGTACCGGCCTATTTCCCTTATTAATTTCGACTTAAAGGTTCTGGCGAAAGTTTTGGCTCTTCGGTTGGCTGACGTATTGGGGAGTTTAGTTCATGAGGCACAAGTGGGCTTTGTTAAGGGGCGATACGCCGTGCGTAATCTCCGGAAAATCCTGGCCTCCTTGGAATGGGTACATGCGCGCGACAGATACCCTCGTTACTGGTCAGCTTCGATGCCGAAAAGGCATTTGATAGGGTGAATTGGCAATATCTATGGGGGCTGTTGCCATGTTACGGCATCGGAGATGTCTTTTGCAACATGGTGCAGAGTTTATATCTGACACCGACGGCGGGGATTATGTGCAATGGAGTATTTTCAGAGGCGTTCGCTCTGGAGAGGGGTACGCGTCAGGGCTGCCCCCTCTCCCCACTGTTATTTGTTCTCTCTCTGGACCCCTTGATTCGTAAAATTGTTCAATCGGGTATGATCAAGGGTGTGGAGATGGGATCGCAGGAGTTCATAATTTCAGCTTTTGCGGATGATCTGTTAGTCCACGTGACCTCCCCAGTAGCCTCTCTTCAGAGTCTTTTAGAGGAATTTGGGCGATTTGGGACTTTGGTGGGTCTCCGTATCAATTATGCTAAATCGGAAGCGTTGGATATTCTAGGGCAACTTCGTGGATCCTGGGGGGAGACCTTTCCCCTCCGGTGGGCAGTGGAGGAATTTGTTTATTTGGGTATAGTGATGCCTCGTCAACCCCAGGAGCTATATAGACGCAATCTGGACCGCATATTGCGGCGTTTGATGACACAGTTGCAGGCCTGGGAGTATCTTCCTTTGTCTCTGTCTGGGAGAATTGCGGCGGTACAGATGGTTATATTACCACGTATCCTTTACTGGTTGCAGACCTTGCCGGTTTGGTTCTTACGTCGGGACTTGCGCCGTGTGGAAGTCTCTCTTAAGGGGTTTCTTTGGAGAGGGCAGCGCGGGCTCGGGTCCCGTGGGATAGGTTATTGGGGAAATGGAAAGAGGGGGGTATGGGGCTGCCGGACTTAAAGCTGTATGCCTTGGCGTGCCAAGCGAGATATTTAGGAGATTGGTTAGGGGGGACAGAGGACTATACGCCTCGGGCTGTGGAGGAGTGTTTAGTGGCACCGTGGACTTTATTGGGGGTGTTGCATGGGCAACATAGTGATTTGCCAGAGGCGGTTAAGAGGAGCGCCTTAGTGGGCTCGGCTAGACGCACCTGGCAACAGCTTAATAAGTATTGGACGGTGCCCTGGGGTGTTTCTAGTTGGCTACCCCTTCAAGGGAATGCCCAGTTCCTCCCGGGGTCTGACACGAAGGTGTTTAGAGACTGGGGGGCCCGCGGTATACGGACGGTGGGACATCTCGTTGAACCCTCGGGATGCTGCAAGTCCTTTTTGGCCCTGAGCCGCGAGTACGAGTTACCTACTCGACATTGTTTTGCCTACATGCAAGTCGCTCACTATGTGGCCTCACTACCGCGGGATGCGCTGCACATTGACCGCTCGGCCACGATTATGGAATTTTTTGGGATAGGGGAGGAGAGTCCCCCATCCATTTCGCAGTTGAAGAGTCGGTTGGATTGTTATAGGGTACTTCCCAATTATCGGGGGGTCGAGTTGGCTTGGGCTGCTGAATTGGGAGGGGAGGTGGCCCCGGGAATGGTCGGCAAGGCTTTGAAACGGATTGTTCGAGTGGCGCAGGGGGCCCGGTGGAGGGAGATCCAATTTAAGTGTGTGACCCGAGCTCACTTTTCACCACGGCGGGCCTTTCGGAGTCAGTTGGGGACGGATAGTAGCTGCCCTCGTTGTTCGGCTCACTTGGCGACTTTGCTGCATATGTGGTGGGGCTGTCGTAGACTGCGGCCCTATTGGGCGAAGATACGGGATTTTCTTAGTCGGCTGTTGCAGCACCAGGTAAGATGGTCCGGCTCCTTTGTGGTTTTGGATCAGCTGGTGGTCCCCGTGCCCGCGAAGGCAGGGGAGCGAATGCTCTTGCGGAAGGCCTGTCTGGTGGGTAAAGGGCCGATTCTCCGGTTGTGGAGGGAAAATCAGCCGCCGACCTTCAGCGAATGGCGGAACAATTTCCACCATTTGATGTTGCTGGAGCGCTGGCTTGCGAGGGGCAGTGTCAAGCGCTGGACAGGGTTTCTGTCAATTTGGGAGCCCTATATTCAGCAACTAGGGGCGCATAGCCGTAATGAAATTCTTCAAATGGGGAGTTGAATGGATGAGGGGGAGGAGAGGTGGATATATCGTGCTTCCAATTCAGTATTAGTTCTTTTTGCTGCTGAGGGAGTGTGGGGGGAAGGGGGGAGGGGAGGGGAGGGGGGATGGGGGAGGGGGGGAGGGTATAATATGATAAAAGACACCTGTTGTACTTTTCTGAGGTCATCCGGAGGGGATAAGAGTACCCCCCTCGGGGAGACCTGGTTCATTGTTTTTGTATGCTTGCATTTACTGGTGGAATAAATAAAGATTAAAAAAAAAAAAAAATACCGACCAGCACAACACTATGTGCTTTGGCATGAAGGTATGTAAGGTAACAGTAAATGACGGCAGATAAAGACCAGCATGGTCCATCTAGTCTGCCCAGCAAGATGGCAAGAGTAGGTGCACCTGTCGCTCTGTGCAGGCCACCCCTCCCCATGTCTTTGTTTAGGAGTAAACCCACCACTCCATGTAGGACACCCCTATTTGTTGAGACGTTATATGGTTCAGAAGTTAGATGGTACCGTTTATCTTGTTTTTATCCTATTGCTGTAAAGGGATCCACTGTGTTTGTCCCATGCCTTTTTGAATTGGCATGGGACAAACACAGTGGATGGCTGAAGTGTAGTCAGACGCACGGTCTGGACAGAGTGCAGGTAGCATGTTCATGTATGAGCATAGATAGTAACATACCTTAATCTACACACTAATTGTAACTTTATTCAAGGTGTGTTCTCTGCCACATATGCTAGTATTTAACAAAGAAAAGAGAAAAGAGAAACAGAGAAAATGATTGCGGATAAAGACCATACAACTTATCCAGTCAGCCCATCCATAACAACTGTAAAGTTCTACAATCCCATCTTCTCCCTCAGGGATCCTCGGTATTCGTCCTATGCTTTCTTGAATTCAGGTACAGTTCTTGTCTCTACCACCTCCATTGGGAGGCTGTACTATGCATCCACCACCATTTCAGTAAAGAAATATTTCCTCAGATTACTTCTGAGTTTATCCCCTTTCACCTTCATCTTATGAACCCTCATTCTAGAGCTTCCTTTCGATTGAAAGAAGGCCACTTCCTGTGCATTTATTCCATGGAGGTATTTAAATGTCTTTATCATATCACCCACCTTTCCTCCAAAGTATACATGTTGAAATCTTTAAGCTTATCCCCATATGCTTTATGATGAAGACCATTGACCATTTTAGTAGTCATCCTCTGGACTGGCTCCATCCTATTTATGTCCTTTGGGAGGTGCAGTCTTCAGAATTGTACATAGCCTATCCATAACACCCCCTTGGAGGGTAATTTTCTAAACTCACGCAGTTAACACGCATTGCCATGCATGTATTCAGGGCCTATTTTATAAAGTGAAGCACATGCATACTTTGCCTTTATGAAATTAGGATGCAACTTTATGCTCCGATCTAGTCATGGCAGTTATGCCTGCTCTAGAGCAGGTATAAATGCCCACACCTAGAATTTTCAGAAGCATGTGTAAGTTATATTATTTTATCATATATGCACATACGTTTTCACTCCATATATGCACCATCCAAGTTCCACTGCTGTGCACATCTACACTGAAAGTGCACACAATAGGACTTAAGCATGTACGTACAGAATAGCAACCAACTGAAGCACATGTGTAAGTCTCTAGGGACTTACACATATAAACAGCACATACCTTTTATGCAGCTCCTTTATATGATCAACCCCCTTAAAGTATACAGGCCTGATATTTCAAAGGGTTCATACAGTTTGCATACCACCTAAAGCATGGAGAGCCAGATATTCAGCAAAACTAACTAGTTAGTGCCAGTGAATATCCCCAAGACTCCCAAGAAACGTCTGGTTATTGGGTCTGTGGACAGGGCTGAGGTGAGCCTGGTACCTATCTGGCTAGTGGTGATATTCAGCTGCTAACCGGATAGTCACATCAAATAAAGTTAAGACAGGTCAATCAGGGTTATACCAAGGGCATGCGAGCGGTGAGGTTGCAAGCACCGAAGGGGGCGCTGATATGATCACTGGGCTTCCAGGATGCTCAAAAAGTGAGTTACTGAATGTGGCTTTTTAACATGGTCATAAATGACCTGGAAATGGGACTAATGAGTGAGGTAATCAAATTTGCAGATGACCCAAAATTATTCAAAGTTGTTAAAACCCAAGAGGATTGTGAAAAATTGCAAGAGGACTTTAATAAATTGGAAGACTGGATGTTCAAATGGCACATAAAATTTAATGTGGACAAGTGCAAAGTTATGCACCTAGGAAAGGACAACCCAAACTATGATTACATGATGCAAGGTTCCATATTAGGAACCACCACCCACGAAAGATTTAGGCGTCATCATGGATAACATGCTGAAACCCTCTGCCCAGTGTGCAGTGGCGGCCAAGAAAGCAGAATGCTAGGAATCTCAAGGAAAGGAATGGAGAATAAAACCAAGGCTATTATAATGCCTCTGTATTGTTCCATGAGTATGACTGCACCTTGAATTTTGTGTGCAATTCTAGTCACCGTATCTTTAAAAGGATATAGCAGAATTATAAAAGGTACAGAGAAGAGTGACCAAATTGGTAAAGGGGATGGAAGGACATCCCTATGAGGAGAGGCTAAAAAGGTTAGGGCTCTTCAACCTGGAAAAGGACAGCTGATGGGAGATATGATAGAGATCTATAAATTAATGAATGGAGTGTAATGTGTAAACGTAGATCGATTGTTTATGCCATCAAAATGTAAAAGGACTAGGGGACATGCAATGAAACTATAGTGTAACCTATATAAGACTTATAAGAGAAAATATTTTTTCAGTCAACGCGTAATCAAACTCTGGAATTCATTACCGGAGGATGTAGTAAAAGCTCTTAGAGTATCTGTGTTTAAAGGTTTGGACAAGTATGTGGAGGAAAGGTCCATAAACCATTATTAAAGGGGATCCAGGAAATCCACTGTTTTCCCCAATACAAGCATTGTGGAACCTGTGTCTTCTGGGGAAACTGCTAAGTACTTGTGACCTAGATTGGCCACTGTTGGAAACAGGATACTGGGCTTGATGGACCTTGGTCTGACACAGTATGCAATATCTTATGTTCTTATGGCTTTATGAAGGGGTGCAGCAAGTTTGTTACTTGCACAGGGCATATTTTTAGCTTCATACGGCCCTGAGGTCAATGGTTGTCCTAACTTTATGTGATTTTTGCAGTCCGGTTAGTGGCTGAATATCACCACTAACAGGGTAGCAAAGTCTAGCTGGCGAAACTGGATAGGCTCCAGCACTGAATATCTGGTTTTAGTTTCAGTGGTGGCTGCCAGATTCTTTAAAAACACTGACCACCACCACTGAATGTTGATCCCTATGTGAATTCTGTATTTCACAGTGAGAATACATGTAAACTTTACACATCGGCATCTACACCTGTTTCAAGTCACGCATAGCCATTGCCTAACATACCTTTGAACCTGAAGCCACACCTGTGAAAGTGGAAGGCCATGTGCATGAGTTTGTAATTAGTGATTGCAAGTGACCCTTTTCCCCTGGTTCTAGGTAGGGACCCTGAGCTGGTTTTGGTAGTTAGCCCCCAATGTCACAAAGACTCTACATAGAATAAAATAAAGCAAAGTAATACTTACCCTTTTACCACTGAAAATTGGAGAGTGTAGAGAGAACCACAGAGTTGCAGTGTAGGAGCAGCATCATACAGCTAACCCAATGTTACCCATAGCCTGGGTGGACTTAATAGTGTCAGAAGGAGGGTCAGTGCTACCCATTAGGCGAACTAGGTTGTCACCTAGAATGGCAGCCTCTCGAGGGTGGCCACTGCTGCCACTGCCCCTCCCCAGGACTTACAGCAATGATATTAAAATAGCAATATAGTGCTTACCTAAGCCTCTGATGCTGCGTGCTGTTGGTGCAGAGCTAAGACCAACCACTTTCACTCCCATGCAAATAGGAAGTCTGCATCGGAGGGGTTGGAATGACTGGTCAAAGCAACAGCACGCAGCATTTATAGGCTTTGGGTAAGTGTTGTGTTGCTGTTTTAATGCCATTCTCACTGCTGCAGGTCCTGGAGAGGGGCGGTGGCAGTGGGGGGTGGGGGTTGGGGGCAGGGATAGAGGTAGGAATGAGGTTTCACTTAGGGTGCCTTATACCCTTGTATGGCCCTGGTCAGAAGAAATCATTAATCTTAAAAAAACAGAAGTCTTGATGATCTCCAGGAACAAATCATTCTCACTGCCCCAGCATCTTCAAGGAAATGGTGCTTCCCCCGAAATCAAAAAAGAAATAAAATATCTAGGTATCCTACTCGTTCGCGTTGTCATGTTGATATGTTTTATCATGTTGAAGTTCTGATCAATATATAACAAGATTGAAATGATACAAGACCTGAGACTCTTCCTATCTACAGATGACTTCCGCACAATAGCCCAAGCATTTATCCGCCCACGCATTGATTTCAGTAACATTATCTTACAAGGTCTACCCAAACAAATGCTGAAACCTCTCCAAATGGCACAAAACAAGGTGGCCCATACTATAATGACAGTATCAAGAACGGAGCACATGACCCCAATCCTGTACCAACTACATTGGTTATCAGTATCTCAAAGAATCAAATTCAAAGCTATACTGACCATATTTAAGACAATAAACATTTCACCAACATACCTGACTTCTCTAATTCAGGCACAACAAGAAACAAGAAGTAGGAGAGAAAATATGAAGAATCTATTAACCACCCCAACAGTTTCAAGAAGTGCAAACCACTCCACTAGAAACAGGGCCTTCTCATTATATGCACTGACTCTATGGAACTCTTTACCCAACAACTTTTGAGAAATAAAGGACCTAACCTCATTCAGAAAAGAACTCAAAACTGCCCTATTCTCTGACTCCTACCGGCCTATAATGTATAAGCAAACATCACCGATATAAAAAATAGCTATTCCGCCTTGAAGTAATGGAAACTTTCAATAGCTCACTCTCCGTAAAGTAACTCCCTAAATGTACACAGTTGGCCATTTTATATTTATCCTATAGGCTGGAGAATGTTGAAACTACCTAATTATGTTATTGATCTTGTTCAACATGTTTCTTGTTCACTGTAAACTGCCAAGTGTAGTGTGAGTTATGTACACTTTGGAGGAGAGGAGGGGCAGGGGAGATATGATTCAGACCTTTAAATACTTAAAAGGAAATAATGAACAAACAAACCTCTTCCAAAGACGGGGAAGCTGTAAATCTAGAGGGCATAACAGGAAGCTGCAAGGTGGTAAATTGAAAGGCAATGTCAGGAAATACTTTTTCACAGAAAGGGTGGTGGATGCATGGAAGTGGTGGGGGCAAACACGGTGACGGAATTCAAAATGGCATGGGACAGACACAGTGGATCCCTTTACAGCAACAGGATAAAATCCAAATAAACTGAACCATCTAATTTCTCAACAAATAGGGGTGTCCTCCATGGAGTGGTGGGTTCACCCCCTGAGCAGAGACATGGAGAGGGGTGGTCTGTACGGAGCGGCAGGTGCACCTACTCTTGCTATCATACTGGGCAGACTAGATGGACCATTCTGGTCTTTATCTGCTGTCATTTATACTATGTTACTATGTTCTTGGTAAACCGCCTTGATTATGTGATAAAGCGGTATATAAAACCATTAAATAAATAAATAAAGCTAAACTGCTTACACTAGATACCTTTACATTGGCATTAAAAAGGTTTCTCCCAGAGCTTGAGGAATTCTAATTCATTTTACACATTTGAAATCATTTACAACTTTACACATGTGTATGTTTGTTAAACTGCAGATCAAAGAAAATATCTCTGTAGTTTACAATGAAAAATAATGTAAAGAAAATATAATATTCCACAAAACACGAAGGGAGGGAAAAAAAAGGGGAAGGAAATAATAAGTTTAGAAGGTAAGAAAATAGTTAGAAGTAGGAAAGAAGTGGTGGCACATGAGAACATCCAAGACAGCTTATCCACCAGCCACATCACCAACAATGATCAGCATATAAAGAGATAACTTAAGCTTATAATTCCTTAGGGAGGATTCAAGCCTAATGCCTGGAAGTATATAAACAGTCAGTGCAGAGGGTGGCTACTAAAATAGTTAGTGGTCTTCATTTTATAAAGCATATGAGAACAGACTTAAAGATCTTAATATGTATACTTCAGAGGAAAGGCGGGATAGAGGAAATATGATAGAGATGTTCAAATATCTCCATGGCATAAATGCACAGGAGGAGAGCCTCTTTCAATTGAAAGCAAGCTCTGCTATGAAGGGACATAGGCTGAGGGTGAAAGGGGATAGACTCAGGAATAATATTTGGAAATATTTCTTTATGGAAAGAGTGGTAGATACATGGAATAGTCTCCCAGTGGAGATGGTAGAGATGACAATATTTGAATTCAAAAAAGCATGGGACAAGCAGAGGATCTCTAAAGGTAAAAAGGAGACTGTTGTACTTGATATGGAAGAGCAGACTAGATAGGCCATATGGCCTTTTTCTGCCATCATGTTTCTAAGTAGGGAGTTCCATAGAGTGAGAGCAATGACCCTGAAGGAAATTTGTCTTGTTAATGCGTAGCGAATTACTCGATATGATGGGGCAACTAAGATTTTGTTGAGAGGAAAAAGAATTCCCATGACCAAGTAGGGGATGAGCAGGTTATCTAAAAAAAAGGGGTAAACCAAAATTAAGTACCGGATGTGTTATGACTGAAATTTTAAAGGGAATTCTGTATGCCAACGTGAGCCAATGATGGTCTCTCAAAAGTGGTGTGACATGGTCAAACTTTCTTGCTCCTTTGATTAATATAAGAGTGGTGTTTTAAATCGTCTAAAGGTATTTCAATTGTGAAGAGTTGAGGTCTTGGAGAATGGTACTAATCCAAGTTGATTATTGCAGTGCCTAAGTGTGAGCCAGCTTGTGTAGAGCCACTTCATTTATAATAGAGCATATGGACCAGTGTAATCGAGAGAGTAAAATGATTTTTTGACAATCCCAGAGATATGGGCTTCAAAAGAAAGATGATGACCTAGTAATCCTCCCAAGACTTTAATAGAATCTGAGAGTAACTGGCACCCCACCTACAAAAGGTAGAAATGAAAGAGGAATTGAATTGCTGTTAGTAAAATATATACCTTCTGGTTTGGAGGGGTTCAACTTCAGCTTGTGGTCAGAGATACAATGGGCTAGTCTATCGAGTTTTGTAGAGAGAGAAGGAATAACTAGGGGGTCCCCAGGGTTCAGTGCCATGACCAATCTGCATATGTAAATGCTGTGAGCTCAAGTGATTGAATCAACTCTGCTAGGGCAGCATTGAAAATGCTGAACATAGATAGGATATATCCCCTGAGGGATTCTTTAGTGGCTCTAATGCACTGAAGATGAAGAGTTATTCTAAAATACTCAAAGGTTCTGTGACTTATTACATACAGTAAAAGATGAGCTACCCCAGACATTGTCCGCTAGCCTGATATCCTGCAGCCTATCTTGCCAAGAAAACCCATCAGATAGGGACAACTATTCAGGGAGTCTCCAGGAATCAGCATCAACTCAACTGCACTTAACAACAAGAAATCTGATAGCAATGAATGATCGACTAAATCAAAAACTTATGAGAGGTCCAGTGAGATGAAAAGCACCACTTTGAAGGCATCTAGATTAATGCAGATGGAGCCTATAAAGCCTAGAAAAGATAACTCAGTACTATATATGGGGCAATTTTCTTTCAAGGAGTGTCTGAAAAACATAAAGAGGTAAAGAGATTTTATAGAAAGGATCTTGATCTTTTGGAAATTTTGTGAGAAACAAATCAGTATCCATGCAGAGATAGTTGCCTGATACTAAGATGTGGTGTTGCATTCCCTGTTTAAAAAAAAAGAAAAAGATGAAAATTAGATTCACATTTCCTGAAAGATGCTTTTTTGGCATCACCTTTAAACCATGCCGGCAGGGGTTTTTTTGGACTTCTTAAAGCATGGAATATAGCTGGTATGGGCTTCCAAGATATTATTTTAAACAACGCTCTTGCTTGATGTAAATCATTAACCATTGCAGCTGCTCCTTTTTTAGTTTTTTCTTAACTAACTTCCTCATTTTATCATAGTCTCCCTTTTAAAAGTTAAAAGGCAGTACTGTAGATTTTCTTGCCATCCTTCCTCCATTTATGATATCAAGCGCAATCATGCTATGATCACTATTGCCAAGTAGTCCCAACACCCTTATCTCTTGTACCAGATCTTGTGTATCACAAAGAACTAGGTCCAAAATGGCTTCCAAGTTTGTCAGTTCATGAACCAGCTAACCAGTTGCTTGAAGAAGCAGTCATTTATTTAATCTAAAATCTTTATCTCCCTAACATGTCTTGCTATTACACTGACCCAGTTGATACCGGGGTAATTGAAATCACCCATTATTATTACTGTATTGTAACTTTTGTTAGCTTCTCTGATTTCTTTGAGCATTTCATCATCCATTTCTTCATTCATTGTTGGAGCTTTAAAATGTATTTATATTATGAAGGGTCCCAATATACTTGTTTGCTTAAGGCCCAACAAAGGGTTAATCCTGTGCTGGGTTCAGCTGAATAATGCTACCACTCTGCTGGTCTGTGAGTTAGCCAAAGAGGTCTCTGTACTGGAACTTCAACTGCAAGGTACTATTGAGTGGCTGCAAGCAGAGGTTAAGCCTAAGAACTGAGATCTAGTGAGTAAAGGTTGAGAAAGCCAGTTTAGAGCATTTTGAAGAACAGGTGGTGAAGGCAAGGTTAATGGAAGATGTGGAGAGAAGACAGAGAATTTGAAGAGGTTCTGGAGAAATAGAAGACTATATTGTTGACAAAAATTCAGAGGAATGGGAGAAAGAGGCCAAGGTCTTAGCCTCAACCCAAGTTCATGATGAAGCCAAGAAGCAGCAGCAAGTTGTGCTGGAATGATCCAGCCAGGTTCTAGAGAAGAAAGTGGAAGAGATGAAGAGTCAGTCAGAGGTGTTGAGTGTTAAACTGCAGAAGGCTAACGAGGCAGACTCCCAATCAGAGGCTAAAGTAAGGAGACTAACTGAAGAAGTTATGGCCTTACAGCAGCAACTACACAGTACCCATCATCAGTGATGTACTGAAGCATGGGGTACTTCAGAGAAAAATTCAGGAGAACAAATGAAAGAAGAGTGGGACCTGGGGCTAATTGTATCAGATGATCTTAAAGTGGTCAAACAAGTACTAAAGGCAACAGTGAAGACTAGAAGGATAGTTGAGCGCATAGGGAGAAGAATGGCTAGCAGTTAAAAGGATGTAATAGTGACTTTGTACAAGTCTCCAGTGAGATCTCATTTGGAGTACTGCATACAATTCTGGAGAGGGCACATTCAAATACATATAAACAGGATGGAGTTGATCCAGAGGTTGGTTAAAGCACATCTTGATAGACTTAGAGACCTCAATATATATACTTTGGAGGAAATATGGGAGAGAGATAATATGGTGGAGACTATATGGTAAATATCTCCATTGAATAAATGCATAGGAGGTGGCCCTCTTCCAGTTGAAAGGAAGTTCTAGATTGAGAGGTATAGGATGAAGGTGAAAGGAGAGACTTGGGAATAATCTGAGGAAATTTGTTTTATGGAAAGGATGGTGGATGCATAGAATAGCCTCCCAGTGGAGGTGGTGGAAACAAAAACTGTACCTGCATTCAAGAAAGCATGGGACAAGTATAGAGAATCTGAGGGAGAGGAAGGGATTGTAGAATTTAATAGTTCTTATGGATAGGCAGACTACATGCCTGCATGATGTTTATCTGCCAGTCTTGTTCTGTTTCTTTGTTAAAGCCACAAGAAGGTAGAGGAAGTTCAGAATGTGCTGGGCATACAGAAAGAACAATTGCAAACAGAATATAGAAATTCTGGGAACTGCTCTAATAAAGAGAAGAGAGCTTATCAGATATTAAAGCAGACCAAGCTTGTACTCGTATTTCAATTGTGAGACTCGAGAGGCAAGGGAGACCTCAAAGTGGACCAGGCTGTCCAGGGAAAGTTAGTTCAGGGGTATATTAGAATAGGGCCCAAATAAGAGGTTGAAGTGCACAAAGTAAGACACATAAAAAGGTGTTATGGCAAACTCGGTCTCGGGGATGACCAAAGTGGCATTTAGAAGAAGCAGTTGTGAATAAGCTCTATACCAAGAAGGTAGGGATGCAAGCGGATTGAGTGTACTGGAAAACATTAGGCTAAAAGACTGTGTTAAGGTTTATGGAAAAAGTTTTAGACAACATGGAGGCCAGGAGTGGAGACAAGAAACTAGCCACTTAAAAAGGCTGCACTAGATTATGGTCAGAAAATGAGTAGTTAGATTCATTTTGCAAATACCAGTTGAAACAGTTGTGGTTCTTTTTGAATGTGCAAGCACACTCCCTAAAAGCGGGGCCAAGCGTGACATTGAATACGGTGTCGCTTAAAGTGAGGTATAAGAACAAAAGTATGCCATACTGGGTCAGGACAAGGGTCCATCAAGCCCAGTATTCTGTTTCCAACAATGGCCAATTCAGTACTCCATTAGGTTCCCAAAAAGTATATAGATTCCATGCTGCTTGTCCCATGGGTAAGCAGTGTATTTACCCAGTCCTCTTTTTAATAATGATTTATGGACTTTTCCTCCAGGAACTCATCCAAAACTCTCTTAAATTAAGCTCTACACTAACAGTTTTTGCTACATTCTCTGGTAAGGAATTCCAGAGTTTGATTATGCATTGAGTGAAAATCTATTTTGTCTGATTTAGTCATTAATGTGCTACATTGTTTCTCTGTCAAAAAGTAGAAAGACTAGGGGACATGCAATGAAGCTACAATCTATCTATGTTTACCTGTTTCACTCCATTATTTTATAGACCTCTTATCATATCTCTTATCAGCCTTCCTTCTCTCTTCCAAGTTGAATAACCCTATCCTTTTAAGCCTTTCCTCAAAGGACTATCCTTCCGTTCCTTTACCATTTTGGTTGCTCTTCTGTGCCTTTTCTAATTCTGCTATATCCTTTTTAAGATATGGTGACCAGAACTACATACGATATTCAAGGTGTGGTTGCACTATGGAGCAATACAGAGGTTTTATAATATCCTTGGTTTTATTTTCCATTCCTTTCTTTATGATTCCTAGCATTCTATTTGCTTTCTTGGCTGTGGCTGCACACTGGGCAGAGGGTTTATCCACGTTGATACCCAGATTCTTTTTCTGGGTGAAACTGTCTATGCAGTGTTGGAATACTAGAGGAAATTCTGAAGTACATGGGAGAGTTCTGAGGGGACACGAACTCCCAGGAATGCTGAGAGAGGTAGTTCCTGGGGTTTTGAAGCAATTAAGTACAGTATTTGTGCCCAAATAAGCTAGGTGTTGGGGAATTCAAAAGCAAGACTAGTTGCAGAGGAAAAGCAAAGCAAAACTGGTACAGAAGCTGTGGCACCCTAAAGGCAACAGTCCATAAAGAAAGGGCTGTAGCTTGCCTGGGAGATGGGATGGGAAGAGAATTGTCAGTGTATGGTGGAATTGAAGGTATGCTGCAGAAAGCAAGCCTGGAAATAGAGCATGGACCTTATTGAGACAGGGTCAATGATAAAGTGTCACAGATGAAGGACCACTGCTGAGCATTAAGGGCCTGATATTGGGCTGGGCAGGCTATGCACCCCTATGGTGCATAGCCCTGTCCGCCGACTCTTAACCCTAGATATTGAATGCCGAGGTCATATGCGGCCCTGGCATTGAATATCCGTGGATCGCTGCAGACACCAGAAGCCGCAGTAGTTAACTGGACAGCAGTGATATTGCATGCTGCCCGGTTAGCTCCTGCTCCTTAAGGATAGGCAAGGAAAACCATCTTTAAGGTGCAGATCGCTAACCGGGCAGCATGCAATATCGCTGCTTCTCAGTTAGTGCTTGTTGCCGTCTCTGCTCCATCCCGTAATGCCCCGACACACCCTGATGCTAACCGGGTAGCATCGGGCATGTAGGGGAATTAGGAGGGGAAATTCAATGACACTAACCATGTAAGTGCCATTGCATATCCCCATTTAAGGCATCTACACAGTTTACTGGGCTATGAACTGTGTAAATGCCTTTCAAATATCTGGCTATAAGGGAATTTTTAATCCATCTTCAGAACATTCTGGCTCATCCTGCTGACTGCACTTATCATATTACATACTGTAAGATAATGCAACAACCAATTTTACCAAATGCTCCATCCAAGAAGGTGTTATCAACAATACACAAGAGCGCCACAACAGCGGCAATTGTCATAGGTTTATCAGCAGATCAGATGTTGTGAAAGACAACAGCAGTTGACTAGAACATTGACTATCTTAAGGAATGTGCCATGTTTTTGATTATATTTCTGTAAGAGTCATGGTAAGCAATTAATTAGTAGGATTCATTCCTACTAGTGCCAAAAAAGTTTGATATGTGAAATGATGTTTTACAAAAGAAGAGTGTGAAATAATGTTTTACAAAAGAAAAGTAATCAAGAAGAGGGTTGTGAAAGAAAAATTGTGTGATAATACGTTTGGATTAATGAAGAATTTTTAAAGAAAATATTTGATAAATAAAGAAGATTTTTTTGGATTAAAATATTGTCCACTTGGTCTGAATAACACAGAGAGCAGTTGTTTATTTAAAACCTACTACTGGAAGTTAATATTGAACGTTTGAATAATACTTAAGAAGCCATCAAATTAGACAAGCGTTACAAAATAAATGTCATCTGTCCTCCTCCAAACACAAAATCTCTCAAGGGTTATCTATAACAACTCCAGTACATGTCCTTTGGATGAAAGAAATTCAATTTCTCCAACAATCACGTGTAATAGAAAGGGTGTTGGAGAAGGAAAGAGGACTAGGGTTTTATTCAGAATACTTCTTTATTCTGAAAACATTGGAAGGACTTCGTCCCATTTTAGTCTTCAGAAACTCTACTTTTGTTAAAAAGAAAAAATTCAAAATGAATACCCTTGGAACTATTCTGCCACTCATGTGTCAGAAAAATTGACTGGCATCTTTGGATCTAAAGGATGCCTACACTCGCATACCGAATTATCCATGCCAGTGCTCTAGGGATTCACTACCAGTACTTGGCCCTTCCCTTTGGCCTATCACCCACACCATGGGTATTCACAAAATGTTCAGCAATGTTGGGCACACATATTTGCAAACACAGATTCTTCATTTTCCCTCGATGACTGACTAGCTAATAGCTGACTGATTTCCAGAAGAAGCCAATCAAACTCTGTTTCATGATACAGATACCCAATGAACTTGACATTCTCATCAATGAAGAGAAATCAACTTTAACTCCAACTCATGATGTACATAGGGGCACACTTAAAAACTCAGAAGAGCAGAGCATTCCTTCCAGACGAAAGACTTTGTGTTACAAGATTGATATATCTCCAAAGCTCACACTGTGGATGCCCATATCATACTAATATTCCTTGGTCATACGGCAGCTACCATCTATCTAGTTCCTTTTGTAAAGTTACACATGATCACCATTCGACTGGTTCAGGTTCAAATGGAATCAACATCATGAACTGCTGTCCAAGAAAACAGTGATAATTTTATAAAACATTCACTCCTTAGTGACTGAAAACTTCAAATCTGCTGAACAGATGCCTATTCAAATCTGCTGAATGGATGCACAATATCCATGCATAATGACAATAGGAGCATCACCATCAGCTTGGTGGCCTTCCTTCTTTAACTCCAAACCCAAGGAGTGTGGATTCAAAAAGGAGAGTCTACACATCAATCAGCTAGAACTAGCAGCCATTCTTTGAAGACTTGAATTGCTTAAAGGATAGATTGTCTGTCTGTCTGTCCACAAACTAGATTTTTTCCTAACAAGCAGGTAGCCATGTCCTATTATCAACAAGCAGAGAAACACTGAAGATGTGAAGTTTGGTCATTTCCTTGAAGTTTTGTATACACTTCTTATCTTCTAGGAAATGGTCTTGAAGGACTACCAACAGGGACTGCTACTGCTGGGGAAAAATCTACACTTGTAAGTATTTACTTGTTGGGACATTCTCTAAATCTTGGGGAACAGGTAATCCTTTGGATTAAAGCTGATAGAATCTATGTATTTTTAAAAATTCTGTGTTTTTGTTAGGTCAGTAAGGGCATACTATAACAAGCCAGCTTTCAATAAAAGTAAAGGCAGTTAGGGCTTACTATTACAAGAGCTTTCAGTTAGTGTTTCTTTCCCTCCCAGCCACCCCAGGCATAATCCTTGATTTATAGCCTCCTAAACCAGTTAAGGGAATGATTTTATTTATTTATTTATCCAGATTTATATACCACCTTTTCCTTCAATCAAAGTGGTTTACATTGGGGGTTATATACAATTTATGTAAGGGGTAATGGGAGGAATAAAAGGAGGGCTGGTTGACAGTAGAAGGTTATGAACATTGGGAGGGTCCATAGTGTTCAGCGAACAGAAGTGCTTTTAACATCTTGTGGAAGTCCTTAATGTCCTTTGTGGATCTCATATGTTCAGGTAGAGAGTTCCATAGGGCGGATGCAGCAAGTGATGGAGCTCTTCTGGCTGTAGACTGATTGGAACATTGGAATTCAGCAGGTGTAATGAGCTTATTTATCATGTTAATGCGCCTGGGCCTTGTGCTGGAATCCTTGATTACCAGGCTTTGAAGGAAAGTAGCTGAGGTATTTTGAAAGATTCGGAAGATGTTTAGAGTTGCTTTGTATTGTGCACGTGAAAGGATGGGAAGCCAGTGAAACTGTTGAAGGATTGGGGTGATGTGTTCTTTTCTGGATGTATTTGTGATAATCCTGGCCGCCGTGTTTTGAACCAGTTAGAGAGGGTAAAGAGACTGTTTTGGTAGTCCATGGTAGAGCGAATTTGCATAGTCTAGGATGGGGGTGGTTATTGCTTGGCACACCGAGCGGAAGTGTTCATTGTTCAGGATAGGTTTGAGTCTTCGGATGAGTTTTAGCCTGTGGTGTGCTTTGGAGGCATTTTTGTTTATGTGAGTCTGTAGAGTCAGGTTTTTATCCAGAGTAACGCCTAGGTATTTTACTGCTTCTTTTACTGATATGGACTTGTCATGGATGGTGATTGTTTGAGGTGGCGAGAAGGAGGAGCATTTAGTGATAAACATTGCTTCCGTCTTGTCACAGTTCACCGAGAGTGAATTGTTAGTGAGCCAAGTAATCATGTCTTCTAGGCACCTGCTTATGGGAGTCAGGTCTGGGTTGAGCATGTTGATGGGAGTGTAGACCATGATGTCATCCGCGTATAGATGGTAAAGCATCTTGTGGTGTATGATTATGTTGCAGATGGGTTGTATATATATGTTGATGTGAATAGAATGGATGATAATGCAGAATCTTGAGGGATGCCGTGTGGTACGTTGAACTTTGCTGACTTGTTTTCGCCACATGGGACTTGCTGGGTTCGGTTGTTGAGGTAGGAGCAGAACCATTTTATGGTGTTGCTGCGTAGACCAATTTCTTGTAGTCATATCAATATGGAGTTAGATATGGTTTCAAAAGCAGCCGAGATGTCCATGAAGATTAGTAGGAATCCTTTTTTGGCGTTAACAATGCCCCTAATGAGGTTGTCAAATAGGGAGGTTAGTAGAGTCTCAATGCTGTGCTGTGGCCTAAACCCATGTTGGTGTGGGTCCAATGGTGCGTTTAGGTCAATGTGGTCTTGCAGTTGCATCTGTATGGCTTTTTTGATGACTTTTGCAATGAATGGCAGACTGGACATCGGTCGGTAGGATTTCGGGTCTGCTGGATGAAGGGAATTTTTCTTGAGAGCCTGCCATATAGCAGTTTGCTTGAGGGCGGATGGAATGTAGCTCTATTGTAGGGATAGTTCTACCATTTTTTGAAGGTGCTTGCGAAGCTGGTCCTTTGAGGCCTTGATCCATGCCACAAGGCAGGGGTCAGTTGAGGAGGTTGTAGTATTAAGCATGTCCATGATGTGCTCAATCTGTGTAAGAGAGGGGACAGTAAAGTTATCCCAGTTCGTCCTATGTGCATTGATTATTGAGTTAGGAGTTGTAGGTACCTGGTGTTGGGAGGGTTTTCTGTGTCTGATAGTTAGGAAGCTTGCGTAAAGTTGGGAGTTGACAAGGTGTATGTCTTGTTGTGCTGTGTCTTTGAGTTGCTGCATGATACTGAAGAGTTCTCTGGGTCTATTTGCTGCCTTCATGATGGTGTTGATGTAGTATTGTTATTTACATTTGTTGATTATGTTGTATTCCTGTTGCTTGCATCTGTATTGCAGAAGTGAGTCCTATGTCTTGTTGCGCCTCCATTTTCTTTCACGTTTCCTTAGTGCTCTTTTAGCTTCTCTGATGTTATCAGAGTACCAAGGTGCGTTGGGTCTTTTACAAGTGTATGTGCGTTTTGAGTTCATGTTTGCTGCAGCTGTTGAGATAGCAGTGTTCCAGTTTTCGATGATATTGTCCAGGTCTTGAGTATCCTGCTGGAGCTTCGGAGTTATTTCCTGTAGGAATGTTTCCTTGTTGAAGGTCCTAAATTTTCTATTTGGGCGCCATGGTTCCTGGAGGTGGTCAGGGCCCTTAATGATCATTGAGAATGTTATAGTGTAGTGGTCAGACCAGGGACAGGGGAGATTGTCAGTGCTGAAACCTGATCTTGCTCCATGAGTTGATTCGGTATGAAGATTAAATCTAGTTTTGTTCCGTGCTGTTGTGTGGGTGTGCTTACTATGTGGGTATATTTAAGAGCCTCCATTGCCCTGAGGAATGAGTTGGCTTCTTTGCCAGGTGAGGACCATAGATTGAAGTCACCAAGGGTGACAAGTTGCTTTTGATGCGAGCCATTTAAGCAGATTGTATCCAGTATGGAGGAGAGATCCTTGTTTTTGGCATTTGGTGGTCTGTAGATAAGGTAAATGCTTAGGTAGTTGTTGGAGATTGTAATAGTATTGATCTCTGTAGAGTCTGTAGTGGATGAGATACTGAATCTGTAGTCCTTTCTTGACAGTATTAGTACGTCGCCTCCTCTTTTTTTGAGACCGGGGGCAATTGAAAGCTATGAAGTCAGGTGGCTATGGATTTCATGGCCAATGGATTTCATGGGCAATGGTATGCGCTTGTGATTACCTAATGCTGCGGTGCAGTTTTTTATCATGGTCAGGAGTCCGTATTGGAGTATTCACTGGCAGGAGTTCTTATCTTGCTGGATGCTTTCTGTTGTCATTGCTTGTACATCCGAGCATTGGTCTTCTTTCCTTTTTCATTGTTTTGGATCATATGCTATTATTATCGCAGGTTTGTCCAGATTCAATGTGGCTGTGTCTCTGCAGGAGTTTTCTCAAACTTCTTTTTGTCCTTGCCTGCGGCCCACACCTAAGGGCAACGCCAAAGGGCCCTCTGGCAAGGCCCTCAGGTGCGGGCCCGCCTGCTGGAGCTCTTTTTTTTTAAAGTCCTTGAGTCGGGCCCTGATTGACCTTAAGATGGAGAGCGGGGAGGAATCTGTGGCTTCCTGCTCTCTGTCCTGATGCCAATCGGGGGTTGCTGGTGTGGGAGAAGAGTCCTAAAAGTAGATCTATCTTACTTTTAGGTTTAACTGATAATGTACTCCCAAGGCCCAATAACTTCAGATAAAGCAAGTCCTTGCAGTTTACCTTTGGGGTGAAAATTAAGACTTCTTTATACTTACTTGAACCAATACAATTATATCTAATATCCCTATTCCCCTAGCAACTATAAACAACTAAACAGCTTTAAGTAAATAAAACAAATCTTTAAATCATATGATGCAGGCAGCAGTCCAGCAGAGAGAAGGGGCTATCTAGTCTTTTGCATGTATGAGTTTCTCCCATTTGGTGAGAAGTCTTATGTATGCACTAGGTGCAAAGAGCTCTTTGTTCTCAGAGAACGAGCCCAATCTCTGGAGGCTAGAGTAGAAAATTTGGAGCAGCTGAGGCAGACAGAGAGATATATAGACAAGACCTAAAGGGATGTAGTAGAGAAGTTCCACCTCCAGTCTGGCAGCCTTTTTGCTGCCATGGAAGAGAGATATTACGTGGAAGTACAGCATCACCTTGGTGTGGCAGGAAGTGATCCTATAGCTAGGACCTGTCATCCAAATGGTGTAATATCCTCTTGCACTGAGAACATATCTCCAGGGCCATGTGCCCATGAGGGAAGGGTTAGGATGATAATTATATTTGGCGATTCAATCATTAGGCATGTAGATAACTGGGTGGCTGGTGGACTTGAGGATCACCTGGTAACATGCCTACCTGGTTCAAAGGTGGTGGACTTCACACGCCTCATAGATAAAGTTTTAGATAGTGTTGGGGAGGAGCCTTCTGTCTTGGTACATGTTGGTACCAATAACATAGGAAAGTGTGGGAGGAAGGTTCTGGAAGCTAAATTTAGGCTTTTAGGTAGAAAGTTGAAATCCAGACCTTCCAGGGTAGCATTCTCCGAAATTCTTCCCATTCCATGCGCAGGATCCAAGAGGCAGGCAAAGCTCTGGGGTCTTGATGCGTGGATGAGACTATGGTGCAAAGAAGAGAGTTTTGCATTTATTAGGAACTGGATAATATTCTGAGGAAGGGGGAGGGGACTTTTCCTAAAGGACGGGCTCCACCTTAACCAGGGTGGAGCCAGGCTGCTGACATTACCCTTTAAAAGGGTAATAGAGCAGCTTTTAAGCTAGAAAATGGGAGATAGCTGACAGTCGCACAAGAGCGCATGGTTCAGAATGATATATCTTTGAAAGAAACTAGCAAGACAGGGAAGTTAGGGCATCCCGATAGAGAGAGTCCAATAAAGGTTAAAGGAACCCAGGTGCCTTTAAGTAAAAACCAGACCGAGTTGAAAGATTCCAAATTATCCCTGTCATCAGATAGCCAGACTGTTAATATGAACATAAAACAAATTCTGAAATACCTGTATACAAATTCTAAAAGTCTAAAAAATAAGATGGACGAGTTAGAATATATAGCGCTGAATGAAAGGTTAGATATAATGGGACACTTTGATACCAGGCTACAAACTACATCGCAATAAGGTTGATCACATAGATGGAGGGTTGGCGCTATATGTTAAAGAGGATATAGAGTCAAACAGGATAAAGATTTTGTAGGAAATAAAATACACTGTAGAATCTTTATAGATAGAAATTCATGTAAAAAGGGGAATGTAATGGTAATAAGGGTGTACTACCAACTGCCTGGCCAAAATGAACAGACAGATGATGAAATGCTAAAAGAAATTGGGGAAGCTTGCAACGTTTAGAACACAGTAATAATGGGGGATTTATTTATTTAACAGGTTTTATATACCAATTTATCATTTCAATCAAAGCGGTTTACATTGAAACTTAAACTTGGTAATGTACATTAAACAGGGACATTGATAACTTGGATTTTTTTCAGGCAATGGAGTGTTAAGTGACTTGACCAAGGCCACAAGGAGTGCTAGTGGGAATCAAACTCTGGTCTCTGGGTTCCCAAACCAGTGTTCTTAACCATTAGGCTACTTCTCCACTCCTTGTTTGACTGACTGGGTCAATGTCACATCAGGCCATGCTAGGGAGATAAAGTTTCAAGATGAAATAAATGACTGATTCATGGTACAGCTGGTTCAGGAACTGGCTTGAGAGGATATTATTTTAGATCTAGTTCTTAGTGGAATACAGGACCTAATGTGAAAGAACTGTTTTGGGGGCCGCTTGGCAATAGCGATCATAACATGATCACATTTGATTTAATAAATGGCGGGAGGATAACAAGGAAATCCACTGTGCTAGCATTCAACATTCAAAAAGGAGACTATGATAAAATGAAGAAAATGGTTAAACTGAAAGGAGCAACTGCAAAAGAAGAGTCTACATCAGGCCTGGGCATTATTTAAATATACTGTCTTGGCAACCCAGACAAGATGTATTCCACACTTTAAGAAAGGTGGAAGGAAGCCAAACGACAGCCAGCATTGCTTAAAGCTGAGATCAAAGAGGCTGTTAGAGCTTGTAAACGGGGGCGCTGGGTGAGAATGTCCACAGTCTTGGCAAAGGCAAATATTAGTATGACTTGCAAAGGATTGTGGGAAATGTAGTCCATTCATACCAGAATCAGCCGTTCACAAATAAATGAGTTGTGCTTGCTCGAGTGTAAGCAAAGAAAATATATTTTATTTATGGGGTTATTTCTCCCACACAGATTTACTTGGTAGCACAAAAGGATACTTGCTTTCAGTATTATACTTAGGAAAAACAAATCATGATCAGCAACTGAACTTCTTAAGCAATCAATCAAACAATAAAGACTTTGATGGGGAACAGAAAGGTCTTTCTGTGGGCTCCTGCTAATACCTTTTAGCAGTGCTCCAAAAACAAAACAAAACCCAAAAAGTAATCACAAACTGTTCTTTTTCAAGGATAACTTCTTGTATTTTCACACACACAGAAGTGTCCTTTCAGAGCTCACATGCAATTATGCAAGGCTTAATTGCTAACAATTAACCAGCTGCAAACCTCTTGGCTGGTTTACTTTCTATACGTGGCTCAAATCCTACCCTAAAGCTTTCTTGTAAACTTTCCTAGGTAGATAAAAGAACAAGATATATTTCTTTTTGATGGTTGTTGTATTTGTGAAAGTATATTACCACAGCAGCCTAGATAGAGAGCAATCCATGTATTCACTCTGATCATTTAAAATATCTCCTTCTTCTTCAACTATCATAGAATCAATATCATGGACTGGCTCAGAAGAATTTCTTAATGGAGCACTCTCAGGACAATACTGGTTTCCCTGCTGTCTTCCAAGTGAAGAGCTAGGGCATAGATCAGTGTTCATACCTGAGCTTCCATTGCTGTTAGGGTTCCTCTCCAGATATCCTGGCCAGTAAGAAATCCAGCTTTTATGTCCAGACTTCCAATCAAGATCCCTGGACACTGGGTCTCTCTTCACATACCTTCTTGCACTGGTCTTAGGGCCCCTTCCAAATGCAGCCGTCTCCCTCACAGGTGCCGTCCGGGGATTCATGGCTCTGTAACCCCACTCCTCTGGCTTCCCCCAGTCCAATGGAGTATGCTTGCCTCTGGAATGACTCCCAGCACACGTACTGCTATGGACTCCTTTAGACCTCCAAGATGCTTTTCTCTTCTTTCTTCCACGCTGCTTCTTGCTCTCTCTGTCCTTGAGCTCTGGGTTCCTCATCAACTCCAACTCCATCTGCAACTGCTGCTTCTGCTGATTCTGTGTAGAATCTGTTTTACTTTTAACCTGCTTAGAGGGATACTCCACCCTAGCAAAGCTCAGCTGTGCTGAATCAAGCCCTGCCCTTGGAGATGAGTGATTGGGGATTACCTCATAGCTCTCCTGATTGAACACACGTTTCCCCACTTCAGCTCTTCTAGTGGCTGTTTGAAACCTGGTGCATTCTGGGACTGGTGGTCTTTTATGAAAACATTCTGTTTTATTATTTCTACCAGCAAAGACAGGTTGCTTGTTCAGGGCCAATTCACCTCTATTATAGCTCCTTCCTGAACTATGATAAGCTTCCTTATCACATACCCCCCTGCTTAAGTTATTACGGACTGGTGCAACTGGTGAAATTTCTTCTTTACAGTCCGTAATACCTACGAGGGTATTATCTTTTTGACGCTCACCTACTTCTTGGCTGGCTTCAGGGTCATTATCATTTACAGGCCTCTCCTTCCAAGACTTAAGTACATTAATGTGGTAGGTCTGTCTATGACCTCTAGCATTTTCTACCACATAAGATACTGGGCTCACTTGTCTAACAACCTTCCATGGCCCTTTCCACTGTACTTCAAATTTTGGGGCAGTACCTGCTTCTTGAACCAAAACCTTTTCACCAATGCTTAATTGGCGGCTTTTGGCCTTCCTATCATACCACCCTTTCTGGTGCACTTGACTATCCTGCAGGTTTCTCTCAGCAACCTGCGAGGTCCTTTTCAAACGTGCTCTCAAGTCACATAGAAACTGTGGCATCTCCTGATTTTCTGGTTCAGGATCAATCCATTGTTCCCTCAAAATATCTAACAAACCACGTGGAGCCCTACCATACATCAATTCATATGGAGTTACACCTAGGGACACCTGAATTCTTTCCCTGCAGGCATATAAGGCAAAGGGCAATAACATATCCCATTCTTTTACCTCTCCTGCTAACCCCCTTCTCAACATTTGTTTGAGAGTTTGGTTGAATCTCTCCACCAAACCGTTTGATTGTGGATGGTAGGCTGAGGTTTTCACGTGATGAATGCCAAAGGCATCCCAGACCTGGGCCAAATATTTGGATACAAAATTGGACCCTCGGTCAGTCAACACCTCTCTTGGGAATCCCACTTCGCAAAACAATTTGACTAGCTATAAAGCTATTGTTTTTGCAGAAACATTCCTCAATGGTATGGCCCAGGGAAACCTTGTTGCCTGATCTACTATAACTAGGATGTATTGGAAACCTCGGGGCGTTTTGACTAATGGGCCTACAATATCCATAGCAATGCGACCTATGGGGTCTGTGATGGGAATCAAAGGCACCACCGGTGGGTGAGTCGCTGTAACTCACTGACACGCTGGACATGCAGCACAAAACTGGGCAGTTTCTTTGAAAATACCTGGCCAGTAAAAACGCATAAGTATTTGATCCAGCGTTCCTTGCATCCCTTTATGGCCTCCAACTGGATGATCATGTGCTAATCTAAGTACTAGTCCTTTGAAAGTTGTGGGTACCACCAATTGTTTACGTATGGTCCCATTTCTGGAGTCCTGACTCTCTCTATATAATATTTCATTATCTAGTCTGGATCTGGGCAACTCCTCCCTGACCTCCTGAGCATACTTAAAAATTCGGGTGAGAGCTTGATCAGTTCACTGTTCTTGTGGAAAGTTAGGAAACTTTGCCACTAACTCAGCTGGCACCCAGGGTAAACTTTGACCAGCCAACATCTCAGCCCTACCCTGTGCTCTGCAAAGTCTCTCACGACGCTTTTGTGCTTTCAACTTTCTTACTTTCCCAGATGGTGGAGTTATTAAATCATCATGAGAGTGTAAGTCTCCTAATAACTCTGCCTGCTCCCCCTCCTCCTTCTGGCTCTCTACCTTAGCCTGTGAGCGGGTGGATACAAGGCCCCTCTTCTTACCTATTTCCTTCCTTATAGTTTGGCCTTCTGGAAGCTTAACCATCTTTTTAGCTAGGGACTGAGGACTTCCAAACAAAGGCTCGGGAGCTATTTCCATCATTCCTTCTCCCTCCTCCTTTCCTAGTCCTTTCACTAGACCCTGCTTAAATCTTGGCCAGTCTCTTCCTAGAACCAAATCAAATGGTAGCCTAGGCACCACTGCTAAAAGAACTTCCTCTTGTTCCCCCAGGCACTTAACCATTAGCCTATAGGTGGGATATGATGTTGCAGCACCATGAATGCTTCTGATGTGAACTTGGCTTTCAGGGGTTCTAGGCACAAATCCTTCTTGGGCCTCTATCCTCTTCCAAAGCCTCTTTGACAACATACTCTGGTCTGCCCCAGAGTCTAACAGAGCATTTGTGGTAATTCCCTGCACATCAACCATCAAAAGGAATCCTTCTTTGGGCTGTTTTAAATCAACACCCATCAAGCTAGTGTGTATCTGGCATCCCCTTTCCAAATGTCCCCATTTTCCACATTTGAAACATTTCTTTTTACTCCACTGTGTAATCTGGGTTGGCACAGTACAATTATTCTCAGAAACATTTTTAACCGTTTTCTTTTCTGATACAGCACAGCTTGCCTCAGCACCAACCTTCAGAGGGCCACCCATTCTATGGCAAGTCTGAGTGGCTTCCAAGAATCTCTCTGCTAGCATGGTTGCCTCTCCAAGATTTTGGCAATTTTGCTGTATAAGGAAAGTGTGCAAACCTTTAGGCACAGCAGACATAAATTGTTCAAGCATAATAATGTCTAATAACATTTCCACAGTCTTTCCCTCAGGCTCCAACCATTTTACAGCCAATCCTTTGATTCTCTGACTCAGAGCCCTGGGTGTTTCACCCACTCTTAATGCAGTAGCTCTAAACATTCGCCTATACTCTGAAATAGACAACCCTAGGCGATCTCTAATAGCCGCCTTTACATCTTTATAACTCAAAGCCTGAGCTGCTGGCATTGCTCTATAAGCTGCAAGCGCCTCTCCAGTTAATGAGGCTGCCAGCCTTACTGCCCACTGGGTCTCTGGCCATGCTAATGCTTGTGCCACTCTCTCAAAAGATTCAAGGAAATCATCAACATTATCTGGAGTCAGCTTCCCAAAACTAAATGCCCCAATTCCCTGATTGAGTCCCACATTGTCCACATGCGGTATACCAGTTGTTACTGCTGGTCTTGCATCCGGTCCACTTTGGTTATGAAGAGCAACTAAGGCTTTCACCAGATCAAGCACTGGCTTCTGATGGTCCATTAGTGCTTTCATTGCAGTGTCCTGAGCCTGCTGCGCTAACTCCTGTTGCCTGCTAAACTGGGCTGCCATCCAGCTGGCCATTTCCCTCGGATCCATCTTGATCCCTGCAAGAAAAACAAAAGAAAAAAAAACACAGAGCAGCACCCTCTACACAGGTGTTTTTCTCCTATATTTTTTTTTTCAATTACCCCTGTGCCTTACTCCCATCCACCACTAGACATGCCCAGGTACTAATTACCTTATGCCAGTGATGAATCCAGCTCACACAGGGTCTTTTCCTCCTGGGACAGCCACCTGGATCAGCTACCTCTTTTCTTCAAAGTGTTGTTAAGTGAAAATCCTTTTTTCCAGCTTTTAACTTGAACTTTCTTTTTTTCTTCAGATTTCAGTTGTAATCCTTATATCATGTAAATCCTTTGCGCAAAAGCAATCCGAAAAACTACGCCAACTGTAAACGGGGGCGCTGGGTGAGAATGTCCACAGTCTTGGCAAAGGCAAATATTAGTATGACTTGCAAAGGATTGTGGGAAATGTAGTCCATTCATACCAGAATCAGCCGTTCACAAATAAATGAGTTGTGCTTGCTCGAGTGTAAGCAAAGAAAATATATTTTATTTATGGGGTTATTTCTCCCACACAGATTTACTTGGTAGCACAAAAGGATACTTGCTTTCAGTATTATACTTAGGAAAAACAAATCATGATCAGCAACTGAACTTCTTAAGCAATCAATCAAACAATAAAGACCTTGATGGGGAACAGAAAGGTCTTTCTGTGGGCTCCTGCTAATACCTTTTAGCAGTGCTCCAAAAACAAAACAAAACCCAAAAAGTAATCACAAACTGTTCTTTTTCAAGGATAACTTCTTGTATTTTCACACACACCCAGAAGTGTCCTTTCAGAGCTCACATGCAATTATGCAAGGCTTAATTGCTAACAATTAACCAGCTGCAAACCTCTTGGCTGGTTTACTTTCTATACGTGGCTCAAATCCTACCCTAAAGCTTTCTTGTAAACTTTCCTAGGTAGATAAAAGAACAAGATATATTTCTTTTTGATGGTTGTTGTATTTGTGAAAGTATATTACCACAGCAGCCTAGATAGAGAGCAATCCATGTATTCACTCTGATCATTTAAAATATCTCCTTCTTCTTCAACTATCATAGAATCAATATCATGGACTGGCTCAGAGGAATTTCTTAATTGAGCACTCTCAGGACAATACTGGTTTCCCTGCTGTCTTCCAAGTGAAGAGCTAGGGCATAGATCAGTGTTCATACCTGAGCTTCCATTGCTGTTAGGGTTCCTCTCCAGATATCCTGGCCAGTAAGAAATCCAGCTTTTATGTCCAGACTTCCAATCAAGATCCCTGGACACTGGGTCTCTCTTCACATACCTTCTTGCACTGGTCTTAGGGCCCCTTCCAAATGCAGCCGTCTCCCTCACAGGTGCCGTCCGGGGATTCATGGCTCTGTAACCCCACTCCTCTGGCTTCCCCCAGTCCAATGGAGTATGCTTGCCTCTGGAATGACTCCCAGCACACGTACTGCTATGGACTCCTTTAGACCTCCAAGATGCTTTTCTCTTCTTTCTTCCACGCTGCTTCTTGCTCTCTCTGTCCTTGAGCTCTGGGTTCCTCATCAACTCCAACTCCGTCTGCAACTGCTGCTTCTGCTGATTCTGTGTAGAATCTGTTTTACTTTTAACCTGCTTAGAGGGATACTCCACCCTAGCACAGCTCAGCTGTGCTGAATCAAGCCCTGCCCTTGGAGATGAGTGATTGGGGATTACCTCATAGCTCTCCTGATTGAACACACGTTTCCCCACTTCAGCTCTTCTAGTGGCTGTTTGAAACCTGGTGCATTCTGGGACTGGTAGTCTTTTATGAAAACATTCTGTTTTATTATTTCTACCAGCAAAGACAGGTTGCTTGTTCAGGGCCAATTCACCTCTATTATAGCTCCTTCCTGAACTATGATAAGCTTCCTTATCACAAGCTTGAGAAAATCCTTAAGAAAATGGGGGAAAAATAGCCAATGACTAAAATGGGGGGGAAAAATTAAGTATTGGCAAGTTAAATGCAAGGCATTGATACGGCAGGCAAAGAGAGAATTGGAAAAGAAGCTTGCTATGGAAAAAGTGCATAATAAAACCTTTTTAAAGTATATTTGTAGCAAAACACCTGTGTGAGAGCCAGTTGAGCCATTGCTAGAAGTCTAAAAAATAGGATGGGAGAGTTAGAATATATAGCACTAAATGAGAGGTTAGATGATTTGGTATCTCAGAGACCTGGTGGAAGGAGGACAACCAGTGTGACACTGATCCCTGGGTACAAATTATATCATAATGATATAGTAGATCAAATTGGTGGAGGGGTTGCGCTCTATGTTAGAGAGGGCATTGAGTCACACAGGATTAAAGTTTTATAGGAAACAAAATATATGGTAGAATCTCTATGGATTGAAATTCCATGGAAAAAGGGGAAGGCGATGGGCAGTGGGGGTGTACTACCGACTGCCTGGCCAGAATGAACAAATGGATGATGACATGCTTAAAGAAATCATGGAAGCTAATAAAAGTTACAATACAGTAATAATAATGGGTGATTTAAATTACCCCATTATCAACTGGGTCAGTGTCATGGCAGGACATGCTAGGGAGATAGTTTCTAGATGAAATAAATGACTGCTTCTTGGAGCAGCTGGTTCATCAACTGACAAGAGAGGAAACCATTTTGGACCTAGTCCTTAGTGGAACACAAAATCTGGAGCAAGAGATAAGGATGTTGGGGCCACTTGGCAATAGTGATCATTTCATATGATTGTGTTCGATTTCATAAATGGAGGAAGGACGGCAAGGAAATCCACAGTACTGCCTTTTAACTTTCAAAATGGAGACTATGATAAAATGATAGTTAAGAAAAAACTAAAAGGAACCGCTGCAAAGGTTAAAGATTTATATCAAGCAGGGGTGATGTTTAAAAATACTATCTTGGAAGCCCAGATCAACAGTATTCCATGCTTTAAGAAAGGTGGAAGGAAGTCCAAAATACTGACAGCATGGTTTAAAGGTGAGGTCAGAAAGGTTGTTGTTGCCAAAAAAGCATCTTTCAAGAAATGGAAAAGGAGCCAAATGACAAAATGGAAACAACATAAGCACTGGCATGTTAGATGCAAGGCAGAGAGAGAGAGAATTTGAGAAGAAGCTCGCTGTGGAAGCAAAAACGTAAAATAAGGACTTTTTCAAGTACATTCATAGCAAAAAACCTGAGTCAGTTGGACCATTAGATGATAGAGGGGTAAAAGGGGCACTAAGAGGGGACAAGGCCAAAGTGGAGAGACTGAATGAATTCTTTGCTTCAGTCTTTACTGAAGAAGATATAGGAAGTTACCCATGATTAAAATGGTATCTAAAGGTGATGCATTGGAAGAATTGAAAGAAATATTGATAAACCAGGAAGATATATTAATATGATTTGATAAACTAAACAGTAGCAAACCACCTGGACTGGATGGTGTACACCCGAGGGTGTTGAAAGAACTGAAATATAAGATTGCAGACCTACTATTTAGTGATCTGTGATCTATCATTAAAATCATCTGTAGTACCAGAAGATTGGAGAATGGCCAGTGTAACACCCATTTTTAAAAAGGAGAGGAGGAAGGAAGGGACTGGGAGGGGTGAGGCGGGGTGAGGGGGGAAGGGGGAAGGTAGGGAGGATGAGGGGGAGAGCAGGGTGGGAGGAGAAGGGAAGGGGGGAAGAGAGGGAAGGGGGAGGAGAGGAGGGCAGTAAAAGAAGGCAATGTATAGGAGTGGTTGGGAGGTTGGAAGGGGTAGGGATAGGGGCAAAGGGTACAGGTTTACTGGCTGATGTTAGTTGTTGAATATAATGTTGTATATTTTACCTGTTGAAGAAACCAATAAAATTTTAAATTATAAAAAAAAAAGGCTTCCAGAGGCGATCCGGAAAACTACAGGCTGGTGAGCCAGATGTTGGTACTGGGCAAAATGGTACATAAGAATATAAGATATGCCATACTGGGTCAGACCAAGGTCCAATCAAGCCCAGTATCTTGTTTCCAACAGTGGCCAATCTAGGTCACAAGTAACTAGCAGTTTCCCCAAAAGACACAGGTTCCATAATGCTTGTATTGGGTCAAGCAGTAGATATCCCAGGTCCCCTTTAATAATGGTTTATAGACCTTTCCTCCAGGGATTTGTACAAACCTTTTTTAAACCATGCTACACTAACTGCTTTTACTACATCCTCCGGTAACAAATTCCAGTGTTTGATTACACATTGAGTGAAAAAAATATTTTCTCTTATTAGTCTTATATAGTTTACCCTGTAGCTTCATTGCATGTCCCCTAGTCTTTCTATATTTTGATGGTATAAACAATCAATCGATGTTTACCTGTTCTACTCCATGCATTAATTTATATACCTCTATCATATTGCCCCTGAGCCGTCTCTTTTCCAGGTTGAAGAGCCCTAACCTTTTTAGCCTCTCTTCATAGGGGTATTCTTCCATCCCCTTTACAATTATGAAGAACAAAATTACTGAACATGTAGTCGTGGTTTATTGGGAGAAAGCCAGCATGGCTTTAGCCAAGCGGCAGCCAAGAAGGCAAATAGAATGCTAGGAATCATAAGGAAAGCAATGGAAAATAAAACAAAGAATATTATAATGCCTCTGTATCGTTTATTTGATAAACTAAAGAGCAGCCAATCACCTGGACCAGATGGCATACATCCCAAGGTGCTGAAAGAATTGAAATATGAGATTACAGACCTACTTTTAGTAATCAGTAAATTATCTTAAAATAATCTGAAGTCCCTGAGTAATGGGAAGTGCCAATGTAACACCAATCTTTAAATAGGGTTCAAGGAGTGATCCAGGAAACTACAGACCGGTGCGTTTGACATCTGTACCAGGCAAAATGGTAGAAACATTTATAAAAAACAAAATTACTGAACATGTGGATAGTTATGGCTTATTGGCAGAAAGCCAACATGGATTTAGCCAAGGAAAGTCTTGTCTTGTTATCAGTTATACTTTTTCGAAGGTGTAAATCAGGGGTCTTAAACTCCAGTCCTGGAGGGCTGCAAACCAACCAGGTTTTCAGGGTATCCCTAATGAATATGCATGAGATATATTTGCATATAATGAGCCGGTTAATATATTTGGATTTTAAGAAAGCCTTTGACAAGTTCCCTCACAAGAGACTCTTGCGAAAATTAAAAAGTCATGGGGTAGGAGACAGTGAACTATGGTGGATTAGAAACTGGTTAAAAGAGGGAAAACAGAGTAGGGCTAAATGTACAGTTTTCTCAAAGGAGAAAGGTGAATAGAGGAGTACCCCAAGGATCTGAGCTGGGTCCGCTGCTTTTCAACATATTTATAAATGACCTGGAAATGGGAATAATGAGTGAGGTGATGAAATTTGCAGATGACACAAAATTATTCAAAGCTGTTAAAACACAAGAAGATTGTGAAAATTGCAAGAGGACCTTGAAAACTTGGGAGACTGGGTATCCAAATGGCAGATGAAATTTAATGTGGACAAATGCAAAGTTATGCATTGTATATAGTTCCCATGTTAGCCAAGTTGAATCTCCTGTTCATATGTAAACACAAAGTACTATTGGAAATGTGTGTGTTCATTGTTTACTGTAAACCGCGCTGATGCTGAATAGCGCGGTATAGAAAAGACTATAAATAAATAAATAAAAATAAATAAATAAATGCACTTAGGGAAGAACAACCCAAACTACAGTTACACAATGCACAGTTCCATATTAGGAATCATCACGCAGGAAAATGACCTGGGCGTCATCCTGGATAGTACATTAAAACCCTCTGCCTAGTGTGCAGTCACAGTCAAGAAAGCAAATAGAATGCTAGGAATCATAAGAAAAGGAATAGAAAATAAAACCAAGGATATTATAATGCCTCTATCATTCCATGGTGCAACTTCACCTTGAATATTGTGTGCAATTCTGCTCTCTATATCTTAAAAAGGATATAGCAGAATTAGAAAAGGTACAGAGAAGAGAGATTAAATTGGTAAAGGGGATGGAGGGATATCCCTATGAGGAAAGACTTAAAAGGTTACGTCTCTTCAACATGAAAAAGAGACAGCTGAGGGGAGATATGATAGAGGTCTATAAAATAATGAATGTAGTGGAATGTGTAAATGTAGATCAGTTGTTTATGTCTTTAAAAAGTAGAAAGACTAGGGAACATGCAATAAAGCTACAATGTAGCACATTTAAGACTAATCAGAGAAAATATTTTTTCACTAAGCGCATAATCAAACTCTGAAATTCATTACTGGAGAGCGTAGTAAAAGCTGTTAGTGTAGTTGGGTTCAAAACAAGTTTGAACGAGTTCTTGGAGAAAAAGTCCATAAGCCATTATTAAAGAGGACCGGGGAAATTTACTGCTTACCCCTAGAACAAGCAGCATAAAATGTGTATATCTTTGGGAATCTTGCAGCTACTTGAGACCTGGAATGGCCACTGTTGGCAACAGGATACTAGGCTTGATGCACCCTTGGTCTGACCCAGTATTCAACCCAGTCCTCAGGGAACCCTAGGCCAGTCAGATTTTCAGGATTCCCACAATGAATATGCATAAGTTAGATTTGCATACAATGAAGGCAGAAAATGCAAATCTTTCTCATGCATATTCATTCTGGGAATCCTGAAAACCTGGCTGGCCTAGGGTTCCCCGAGGACTGGGTTGAAAACCCCTGCAGTAAGGTTTATCTTATGTTCTTAAATCTTAACAAATCAGCAATCTGAACCACAAACTAGATTCTCATGAATGGTCTCTCAATGGCAACATCATGCAAAAAATATTCAGACAATGGGGTTTATATCATGGAGGTATTTAAATGTCTCTATCACAACTCATAAGAACACAAAATATTACCTGTTTTTGCTCAAAAAGATTGATTCCATGCAGAATGTTCTATGATGCATACTCCATTTTAGTAGAATCGCAGCACAAGGAATATTCTCTGGGTTTTTCCACCCACCCCATTGATCTTGAAGGTCATTCAGAAAATAATTTAATGTTCTAATAATTCTCATAGCCTCTTACTTGAAAGGCCAGGTTTGGTTTCCATGACTTCTTTATTTGGTAGAGGATCAACCAACATTTCTTGGTTCCAAAAACGATCCTTTAACCCAACAAGGGGATTGCCTTTTTCATCCAAACCTTCACTCTTTCAGCCCCGTAGCATGGAAATTGGCCAGAAGGATGCTTGTGTGCATAGAGAGTGGAATTGCCAGCAGAAAGAAGGAGGTGATAGTGCCTCTGTACATCTTTAAGACCTCATTTGGAGTACTGCAGTGGCGTAAATTGTGGGAATTCTGTAGTGCTGGGGGAGCCTCAAGGAGGAAGAGAGTCCACTTGCAGCTGTTCCTGTATCTTCTGACATGAATGTCCCCTATTCTGGTCACCCTTTCAGAACTGTTGCTAGGGGGCCCATAATTTGAACTTCCAGCACTATACAGTTCTAGAGAATACACCTTCAAAAGGATATAAATAGGATGCAGTCCTGCAGAGGGCAGCTTCTAAAATAGCCAGTGGCCTCCTTCAAAAGGCGTATGGAAACAGACTTAAAGATCTCTGTATGTATACTCTGGAAGAAAGGTGTGTGTGTGTGTGGGGGGGGGGGGGGATATGGTAGAGACATTTAAATACCTCCATGATATAAATACACAGGAGAAGAACCTCTTTCAATTGAATGAAAGCTCTGCAATGAGGGAGCATAGGACAAAGTTGAAAGGGGATAGACGCAGAAGAAATCTGATGAAATATTTCTTTGTGGAAAGAGATGCATGGGGAATGAGGACTGTATCAGATTTCAAGAAAACATTGGACAACATAAAGGATCTGTATGGGAAAAAAGAGACTGGAAAGCTTAGTAGCTGGAACAGAAGGGCAGAATGGATAGGCTTTATGTGCTGTCATTTTTTCTCTATTTCTCTTTCTAATTGAGAGGCAAATGATAGCTTGTCTTCAGATTTCACAGGCAGTCAAGGATGTTCTACTAGCATCCAAGAAGGTCTCTACAAGACATTCATACCAATTTAAATGGAGAAAACTTAAATACTGGTGCAGGACTGAAAATTACAAACCCATAAATTGTCCCATTTCAGACCTTTTAATTTACGAACTGATTCAGGTGTAAAACAAATTTGGTATGACTGCATTTATCAGCAATTACAGCACATTATGATTTAGTGGATGGAAAATGTCTCTGTGTGCTCAATGATATCAATGTTTATACGTGGTTATACACAAGACCTGCTACTATAAAACCACCACTGAATCTGGATCTCACCATCATACTCATCGAATATCTATTTGAACCACTGGAAAACATTTTTCTTTATAGTTGTCACTTCAATAAAAAATGTCAGTGAACTTCATGCTCTAATAATTATCCTCCCTATATGTGGTTTTACAGCAGTCCTGCAGACTCATCTAAAGTTCCTTCCAAAACGTTTAGTGATTTTCATATGACTCAAAGGCTAGTTTTACTGACCTTTTTTTTTTCAAAGCTATACTCTACCAAGATGAAGAAAAACAACATATCTTAGATTACAGATGTGCAGAGGCTTTAAAGCCCCTCACACATATGCAGTCATGGCCTGCCACTCATGCTCCCTCCGACAGGAAGTTGCATCCGAGGAAGGCAGTAGCGGCAGACCATGACTGCATGCCATGGGCGCCGAAGTGTATGGCCTGCTGTGGGTACCAAAGCAGCAACACAAAGCTGCCACTTTCAAAATCATGGAGGGATTGCGGTGCCGTGCTGCGCACCATGGTCTGCTGTCCTAGGTGGCTGCCTAATTTGTCTAGTGGATGGGTCGGCCCTGCATCAACTCCATACTAAGGTAGCTTCTACAGAAAATCTCTGCACAAATTTAAAAACTGATATATACAAAGAACTTAAAATCTGGCTATTCTTTGAGGCCTCATCAGACCAACCTTTCCTCACATCCCCCATTGGCTATATTGCTGCCCTTACCTCTTTGTACTCTCCTTTCTTATGGGTTTTCATTTCCTGGACAGAACTTCTTCTTTTTCATTCTCTCCTCTCTTTCAAGCAGATTATTAGCCCTTCTCTTTCCCCTTTTCAATCTTCCTATCTTTTTTTCTTCCCCTATATTTTATTGTGTTGTACTGTCTTGATGGCCGTTTTGTCTAGAGCCTCCATGACTGGACAGTGCATTTGAAAAATCTGTACCACAAAACCTATTTGATTAAAATTAGAAAATGAAAATACATGCAAAAATAAATAATTATAAAAATTGCATATTTTCATTATTTAATGGGCTGCAAGAAATGGTGCAGTTTCTGCCTCTGTGTAGTCCTTGCAACTGCAAGGAATGCAGACAGCACTCACAACTTTCCAAGAGCAATGCTGCCTTTTAGTCTCATGGGGATAATTTATAGTTTAATCTGTTTATTAGCATATAAATTTAAAACCAGAAAAAGCTCTTCATATGTCAAATGTTAAGTCCACAATAATAATGAGAGGGCCCAAGAGGGAAAAAAAGAAAATAATTATAAAACAAAACACAATAGTGCCATCAGTTATCATGAATCATGCTAAAGGACCAGGCACAATATTCAAATTTCTTCTATAGCAGAAAAGATCTTATTTTTTGTTTCTTTCACAACATAAATACGTTCAGTTGATCAGGTTCAGAAAAGACATAAGTTTCAGACTGATACTTAAATTACCCTTGTAAGTGTAAGATGAACATGAAGCTTGCACCCAAAGACTGGGTTTCAAAGGAAACATCAGGATACATTCTAATAACTCATCCAGGAATAGTTTTATCCTTTGAGGGGAAAAAAAACATTCTCATCATGTAATCCTGATCTGATTCAAGAAGCATTGGAACTAATGGAGTAGATTTATCCACTACCTGGGGTAACAAATCCATAGATAGGTCAGCAGAAGATAACTCAAATTTAGACACTTTAAGTGGGATTTTAGAAGGGGCATCCAGGAAGAATCTGGGATGTCCAGAGCAGAACATCCAAAAATCCTGAGGCATGGCAACAGTGAAGGCATGTATTTCAGAAGGGAGGCCTTCTGAAATTGCTCCATCTCCACCCCAAAACATGCACGTCCCAATAACCAGTTATGGAGATGGGCTCCATGCAGATTGCAAGGCTGGTTACTTGTATGGGCATAGGCCATTTCACAAATGTAAACATCCCAAATGCACAGCCTCAGAACTGGGTACATCAACATAACACAAGGGAAGTTCAGGAGGATGTCTGTCATGTGACTAGCATGTCCCTACTGGCCATTTCAGAGACTCAAATGTGCGACGGTGGGACTATAATATGTTTGTAGTTTATATTTTTTGCAGATTTCTTTGGCCAGGAAATATTAACTGTGGCGATGAGCTTCCCCCTGGAAGCATTGCAGTCATGAAACCAGCACTTTTTTTGCACCTTATTCATGGTCAGGAGGAGGCATAGACAAGGATGCCTTAGCAAACCAGGCCAGACATGTTTGTGCCATTCTAAAATCACACCACAGCATGCATCTGCCTTGCTTCACCCAGGCCAAACCTCCTCCTCAATTCCATGCTACATGGACATCCTCGCACCAGGGATGTCTATAAACCTGGTTTCTAAAATGTGTCCAAGGATATCTCGGTGATTTGCACATCTGAATGTCCTTTTCCAGAAGTCCAAGTCATGAATAGAGCTTTTAAAATATCCCACCTTATCTTTAGATAAAGGAGATTTCAAATTTTTCTCATTAACAACATTAGATTTCTTTGTTTGGTAAGTAGTATGAGCTCAGAAGAGCTGGTAAAGAGGTCTCAGGGACTTCTAAAACTCTTTAAGATAATTTTTAAATCAATCTAGGCCAGAAACATTATTAGATACAGGCAAATTAATTATTTTTATAGTACGTTTCTTTAAGGTGTGTTCAACATTTTCTAGCTTTCATGACATAATACTGGAAGATTTAACTGTTTTTGGAGAAAGTTGTTGCTTACACAGTTGTTCCACGTCAGAAACTTCTTGAGAACAAAATTTGCCAAGCCATCAGGTAAGTGAAATGTTTAATACTTCTATAGAAATGGGTAAAAGGGGCAACGTCTGGAAAGCAATGTGCATTAATGCCCGTAGTTTGGGAAATAAGATCCCAGATGTTGAGGTTTTAATGGAAGAGGCTGTCTTGGATTTAGTGGTGGTTATGGAGACATCATTCACAGATAACCATGACTGGGATGTAATTATACCAGGCTATACTTTATTCAGGGAGGACAGGGTAGGAAGAAGAAGAGGAGGAGTGGCACTATATGTAAAAAATCATACAGAATTACAGGGGTTACAAAAGAAGGAGGAGGCACTGTGGGTTAAATTAGAAAGAGGGAATAGGGAATCCGTTTGCAATGGTGTGATATACAGATCTCCTTCATAGGCAGAAGAAGTGGACAGAGATGTAAATTAAGACATTTGCAGTACTGCCATGAAAGGAGAAGTGCTACTGACAGGTGGTTTCAATATGCCAGATGTTTGGCGCATCCCTCCTTAGTTGTCATCTAGAAGTAAGGAGATCTTGGATTTTCTACAGGGAGAATTATTCTAGCCACTGGCAACAGAACCCACACATGAAGGGGCCATACTGGATCTGGGCCTTACCAATGGGGAAAGTATTTCTGATATAGTGGGAGATCATCTAGCATTCAGTGATCACAAGATGGTGTAATTCAGTATTAGGGCTAGGGCTGATAAAGTCCATTCAAAAGTAAGGGTCCTAGACTTTAGGAAAACTAACTTTGCCAAGATACTTCAAGGAGGTGTTAGCGGGATGGGAACAGCTGGGAGATGTAGAAAAGCAATGAGCAAATCTGAAAGGGGATATTTTAAGGGTAGCAATCCTTTTTCTTGATAAAGTAAATAAATGTAAAAAGAAAAGGAGGCCAATATGGTTCTCAAAAGAAGTAGCTGGAAGAAGAAAAAGAGAGTGGCCTTCATTACATACAAGAGATCGCAGAAAGAGGAAGACAAACATCAATATTTGGAAAAACTTGGAGAAGCTAGTAAAGTAGTCAAGAAAGCAAAGATACTAAAAGAAGAAGAAATAGCCAATGCAGTAAAATAGGGGGACAAGGCATAATTTTCAGATATGTTAGTGAGAAGAGGAAGTGCAAAAGTGGTATTGTCAGACACAAAAGGTGAAGGGGAGGAATATATAGAAGTTGAAAAGGATAAAGCAGAATTGATTAACAAATATTTTTGTTCTGTGTTCACAAATGAAGGGCCAGGAGCAGGACTTCAGAAAACATCAACAAATAGGAACAGTAGTGAAGGGGACCTGGAATGATCTTCAGAAGACTGTTCGTGAGGAACTAGCTAAACTAAGGGGTATGTTTACTAAATGGCGCTAACGTTGCAGCTGCGACATTATCGCACAATACATGACGCTAGCGCGCGATAATGGCGCATTACCGTGTGAGAACGTCACGTATCGTGCAATAATGTGTCCGGCAGCGTTAAGGTGTGCAGAGGGTGGAGGAAGGCTTCCCAGAGGGCGGAGTATGTCTCCCCAGGGGCGGAGATAAGGGATCAATGGGCGGAGAGTGGGCGGGGAGAGGCCCCATGCACACTAACGCCGTGAAATGAAAGTCTGAAAATTAGCACCAGTGAAAACCTCACGCTAGAGGCACATTTGCACGAGAGAGAAACCATTTAAGTTAGCAATGCATAGCAAAGGCAAGGAAACCAAGAAAGTGATAGTAGTGATACATGTGCAGCAGCAGCAGCAGCATAGTGGCCAAGTACGAGAGAGCACGATGGTGAGGCTGCAAATGGGGCACAGGGGGCTGAAGGCGGGACATGCAGTGGGGCAGCTGGGGCACAGGGTGGACCAGGCAGATGCCCAGGTGGCACATAGGAACACAGAAACAGAAAAACAGCAAGACATCAATTGACCAAGGGCAAACATGCCCATGAGTGTGTGTCATACATTGCCCCAATGGACATCAACCAGCAGGTACCCCCAAAGGCCACAGAACAATGGCAGGCAGTGCGGTGGGGAAGCGTGCATGTCTATGTAGGCACCCCCACCCAAGAAACCACACCATAGGCAGCTGCCTAATGGCACACTAGATGAGCTGCGACTGCGCACCACCAGCACAATCGACAGAACAGCATGTCAGCATGGTGGCGTAGGAGTGCTGGTGGTGGAGGGGGCAGTGGTATCTGCCCACAGCAGACCAAGGCCAAGCCCTGTCCAGGTGGGTGGCATGCAGTCCAACAGACAAGGTCTGTCAGATGAACAGTAATGGTACCCCCTGGGAAGAAACTACCTCTGTGGCAACAGTTTGGTGCAGTACATACAATCAGTGGCAACAGTTTAGTGCAGTACACACAGTCAGTGTGTACAGGGGCAGAAAGTCACAGGTTCAAGCCCCAGCTGTGGCTCCTGCAGACCATGTCCCAGTATTTTACCCTACAGAGAACATACACAATAATAATGTGCACTCCCCAGAGCAGATGGTGGCAACCCCAGTTTCGGAGGGCAAACACCATTCAGGTTGTCAGGCTGTTCAAACTAAAAATATGCATGAAATGCATTTGAAGGAACTTCCCCCATTGTATGCAAATGTACCTCATGCATATTCAGTAGGGACAGACTGACAACCTGAATCCTGTCCGAACCACCAGGACTGGACTTGTGAACCTCTGTCCCAGAGCATTGCACAACAGGGGCACAAATACACACACCCACAAGCTACACCATCCAAAGTAGAATGAAAAGGCAGGCTGTTGTGTCCTGTGCATAGCTCCAGCCCCACTACTAGCACTTGCATACCTTAGCAATGCTGTCATAAACATGGAAACACGTCCCATATACATCAAAAGGTAGCCATGACTAATGTCAGATAACAAATCGTAACTTAAACACAACCCTCTAACAGAGATCCATCATAGCAACCTCACTGATGTATGTGGTGTGTGCCCCCTCATCCATATCTGACAGTGTGTACCACCCTGGAGAGTGTCCCTAACAGTATTGATTACCCTACCAATGCCTGCACGAAGCCCATGACTGGTGTTGCGCACAGGGCTGCCAACCACTGCTATCTGTGCATAATGCTCAAATAGGTGTGGTATTCTGTGTATGTGTGTCCATTGTTTTGTGGCTGCCCACGCTCCACTGAGCCCCCAATGTTTGCACTGTTTCCATTGTCCCACCTCCAATGTGCATAATGATGAGCAAGGTATTGTGGATATGGCCCCTACAGGGCCATATATCCAGGATGCATCTGCATAGGGAATAGGGCAGTGACTGGGATATTGTAGTGGGCAAATGTCATCTGCACGGACAGGGTGGCCACAGCAGATCATGCTGGGAGGGCACTCTCACTCTGATGGAGCAGTGACCATGGCATCTCAACCTTCCCACATATTGCCATACAGTGTGTTCAACAGTGATATATGTGAGTTCCCACTCCTGGAGCCCATTCACTGACATACCTGCTTGGTGTTGGTGCAAATATCCCACATCTGGGTGCACATTGTTCCTCTGGGAACATGCACTAAGTATGGGCTAGCACACTGTGTGCAGTCAGCATGTGTCTGGCTGCAACACCTTGCAGGGTGCAGCAGGTGCACACTGACTGTGGCCTCCGCTGGTGAATGGTAGATTGTGGTGGGGGGCAGCTGAACTGATCATGCCTATCACCTGTATGGCTATGGCCCTGGTACAGGTACCAACCTGCATCAACTGTTGGGTTCCCCAAAGGAAGGTGTTTGCTGGTCCCACAACCTGTCATCATGTTGCATTACTGCCCCTTCTGGGAATGTTCAGAAGGTGGGTATGTTGGGGCCAGATCATGTCCTCTACCCTGACCCAGAGAGGCCGGTTTGATATGTACATCATCATCATGTGAGTCCACGCACACCCCTGCTCCAAGAACAAGTGACATGGCAAGCACACTGGCTATGCACCAGTTTGGTTGCATCACAGTCTACAAGGGGCAGACATGACTGTCAAATACAAACAGAAACAGGGCATTCGGAGGCATCTCTGCAAATACCTCTCACACACTAGCACTGATGGAGACCTTCAGCAAAGCCAGCACAGGCAACTTGGGTACTGCGGACCTGGTGCTGGCCACCCCACCTCACCCTCAGGGTGATCACAGTACGCACTCAATGGCAGGGACTGTAGGTAGTCAGTGGCAGTAACACGCACGGTCAGTCCCCCCTACCAAGCTGACGTGCTGTAGAGGTGCGTACCCCATCTGGGGAGCAGATGTAGACTGCTGTTCTGCATGTGAATTGCATTATGGGTACTGTTGTCTCTATCCTATCCTGTTTACCACAGCAGACAGTATGTCCGGTGACCTGCATCCTGTCTGTGGCCAGCCATTGGTATGAAAAACCCCATAGTGATGTAGTACAATGTTTAATAGAATGTCCTCAGTGGCATACATCATGGTTGCAATCCCACAGTGGGCTCTCTGTATGTTTGGGTCTCCCCTACCCTGTGCAGCACCTCATAAGGTTTGCGGGATGACCTACACTTCCTCTGCAGCCAGCCATTCATGGGATAAACACATGTTGTTGTAGCATAATGGTGAAGTCGATCAAGTCAGGGTCAGACGTCATGGGTCCAATCCCTCAGTGGTCTGCCCTTAGTAAGATTGTCAGAGGCAACGCCCTTGTAGGTCTGTAACAGACATACATATGGTGTTAAACATCTTTTCATGGGAATATTGTTTTAATGTCTAAATGAAAACAACACCCTCAACTAAATTGCCAATGGTAATGTGGCCTGGAAACTGCCTTAGCTGTGGGTCTCCCTTATCCCAGTAAGCACAGCAGAATGTATGTGCGTTGATGTGCAGGTGTTGTGTAGCCAGCCCTAGCTATGACAATGGCCACAGAGGCATAGCACACTGGTTAGTACAATGACTATCCAGCCAGCTCTCATGGGTTCGAATCCCCAGTGCAACAACATCAGGAAGAGTGTCTGAGGTGCCACCTTTTTGCATGGCTGTAACAGTTAGACACATCTCTGTAGTGTGCGGGTAATGCCAACATACCCATGCACCCTAGTCCTGTAGACTACGGTGGCGCTAAGCATGGGCCGTAGAGGGCGCGTCACAGGGCGCCGCAAGCTAAGGCACCCTATGATGCGCCCGTGGACCCACGCCGGGGAGACTCACCGCCGTAACGTAAACAGCAATTCACCAATTAAATTAACAAATGGTGGTGTGGCGGCAAGATCAGGTGTATGGGGACTGAAGTGGCCCATACCGTTAGCGGCACATTTCACTGTTCTGAGAAGAATGCTATGACGTGTTCTGGGTATCAAAATCCCACGTGTGCTGTGCGCCATATTTGTGCCAGGTAGCGCGTAGTACCGCGAGATAGCGCGTGTACATGCGTGACACGGCACATGCGCCATCTGCGTCATCAAGCCATCGCGCATGCGTCACGTTGTGCACGTACACGCGCTATCTCTAGAGAGAAAAAATGGACAGCCATTCACGGAAGCTCGCATTTACCCGGAGGGAGCTCAGGATCCTGTGCGAATTAATCTGCACCAGACAGAGCTGTCTGTTCATGGGTGCATCAAAAAGGCAGGACCTTGCACGGGTGAGGAGGGCATGGGTGAGCCTCACCAGGCAGTACAACCGATCTTCCGACTACCCACGTGAAGTGAGTGTATGGGGACAGGTCACACAATGGCGGTTGTGCAATACAATATACAGCAAGCATCACATATCATACATGTAGAACATGGTGGAAATACCAGTCTGTGGGCCAAGCTGTTGCCACTGTAGATGCGTATGGTGTGGATTGCAATCCTGCCCTATCCCCAGAAGGCCCCCAGACCTGATCACACGGATCTATTACAAATCCTGGTGTTATGTTACCTGCATGTGATGTGGTCTCAAATGTCTGCTCTATCCCCAGGAGGCGTCACACATGGTTACGGAGGTCTAGCATAGATCCTGGTGTTAGGTTAACTGCATCTGTTTCAATCTCACAGCTCTGCCCTAACCCCAGGAGGCCCTGGACCTGATGACAGAGGTCTATTAGAGATCCTGGTGTCAGGGTACCTGCATCTGTTTCATTCTCACAGCTCTGCCCTAACCCCAGGAGGCCCTGGACCTGATGACAGAGGTCTATTTTAGATCCTGGTGTTAGGTTAAGTGCATCAGTTGGGGTTTCACAGCTCTGCCCTAACCCCAGGAGGCCCTGGACCTGATGACAGAGGTCTATTTTAGATCCTGGTGTTAGGTTAAGTGCATCAGTTGTGGTTTCACAGCTCTGCCCTAACCCCAGGAGGCCCTGGACCTGATGACAGAGGTCTATTAGAGATCCTGATGTCAGGGTACCTGCATCTATTTCATTCTCACAGCTCTGCCCTAACACCAGGAGGCCCTGGACCTGATTACAGAGGTCTATTATAGACCCTGGTGTCAGGCTACCTGCATCAGTTGTGGTTTCACAGCTCTGCCCTAACCCCAGGAGGCCCAGAACCTAATCACAGTGGTCTATAGCCCAGCTAGGTGTGTTGGTGCATGCTCCTGTTGCATTCGGCCACAAATGCCCTATTCACAGGAGGCCCTAGTTGTGACCACATAGGTAGAGTATACATCCTGGTGTTTTGGTAGTGGCTCCTGGTGATGTGTTCAGGGCCACCCAATCTCCGTGCGACACAAGAACACATCACACATATTGCAATACAGATGTCATGGTGGCATGGCGTGTGTGTCTGCAGATGTGTGTACGTCAGGCAAACACACAGGTGTGTGTCGGACCACACAGGGGGTCAAGAAACACCTCCCCTCTAGACCAGCATACCTACCCCACACATGGCATGGTGCCGCCATGTAATACAAGGAGAGCGTAGGAACTGGGTAAGGGTGGTCTGGGTGGTTGCCCAAAGGACACGTAGGTGGCACCCCACACATGCCCAGACCCACAGCCACACATGCAGGCGGCGCTGGCAACAGATAGTAGAGGACCCTCTGGCATGATCAGCAGCAGCAATGTGTGATATGCGTTGTGCACCCACCAGAGATTTCTGGCCCTTAATGTTCCCACCCATTGCATTCCCCCCCAGGTGGAGGACCTACGGAATAAAGGACGGGAGTTGCGGCTGCACTGCCCGGATGTCCTCGACCGGCTACAAAGGAGGGCGCTGCAGCAATGTGGCGGTGAGTGTTGCGGCCCCTGCAGCACACTACAGCATGTCAGAGTGGCCCAACGGCCTGTGGGAGGCCACACCATGTTTATGTGGTGTTGTAATTGCATAATGGTGTGCTAATGACTGTCTTTCCCCACAGAGGATGCTGCTGCTGGTGAGGGGACATCAACCTCAGGGCCCCCCACAACACGCCCCACAGCTGCAGTCCAACCGGTGGAGGAGGAGGAGGAGGCGCAGAGGCAGCAGAGGTGGAAGAGGATGACAGGGACATGGAGGGGGTGGAGGGTGGGGTGGGGCGGGAGGGAGGGGAGGGTGAGGGTGCATTTGAAGTTTTGAGGGGCGAGGAGGAGGAGGAGAGTGGGGAGGGAGGCGAGGGTGGGTGGGAGGTGCCAGGAGGGGAGAAGGGGTGTGTGGAGGGTGGGAGGGAACACAGGAGAGCACAGGGCACTGTGGGTCCCTGCCTGCTGCCGTATCTGTGCGGCGATGGTAAACATAACATAAACATAAGAAAATAAAATATGTCATACTGGGTCAGACCAAGGTCCATCAAGCCCAGGTTCCTGTTTCCAACAGTGGCCAATCTAGGTCACACGTACCTAGCAGTTTCCACAAAAGACACAGGTTCCACAATGCTTGTATTGGGTCAAGCATTGATATCCTGGGTCCCTTTTTAATAATGGTTTATGGACCTTTCCTCCAGGAACTTGTCCAAACCTTTTTTAAACCCAGCTACACTAACAGCCTTTACTACATCCTCCGGTAACAAATTCCAGAGTTTGATTACACGTTGAGTGAAAAAATATTTTCTCTTATTTGTCTTAAATAGTTTACCCTGTAGCTTCATTGCATGTCCCCTGGGTGTAGCTACGCCACCCATTGCCACAGACAGGACCCACGCACATGCCACCACATAGACACCGGGCACCTTGTGTGTATGTGGTGGCAGGTGCGTCCGTGACCTGTATGTGGCAATGGATGGGGTGCTGCAACGCCAGAGGGCCCAGGACTGCACCATCCGGTGGCTGGCAGGCACCATTCAGTGGATGGCTGCCGAGATGCACATGCAGCGTGCGGCTGGTATGGGCGGTGCATCTTGGCTGCCATCCCCTGATGGGCGTCCCAGGAGCATGTGATGGTCCCTGTGGTGCCCACACATGTGCCCTGTGCTGTCCTGTCTCCCGGGACCCAATATGTGGGTTGCAGGTGACATTTTAGTGTTGTTTTAGTGCCAGGAAGTCAGTGTTGACTCATAGCGACCCAGCTACCTTTGTGTTTTCTGGGCAATGTGGTACCGGAAGTAGAATGCCAGCCTTTTCTTCCAGGGCAATGGAGGGTAAAATTACCTGCCCAAGGCCACAAGGAGTGCCAGTGGGAATCTAACCCTTGATCATCTGGGTACTAGGCAGTTGCTCTAAACACTAGGCTACTCCTACAACAGATGACTGTACCTTATCCAATGTTGTTTTTAAATACATCCCAATGGTCAAGTGTCTCCCTTACAGACAGACTGGTGAAGTGAGGATGGGACATGTGTGTATATCCCTATGTGTATGTGTGGTAGACCTAGGTAACATACATGGACTGTCTCCACACTCAGGATGGGGGCTGGCCATGTGCGTAGGCGTCTGTGTCCCTTGGTGCCCCTGTGATATACCGCTGTGCTTTGTGTTCCAGCAGCTATGGTCACATGCATGCTGCCTGTGATGTGTAGGCTGAATATCTGATGCATTATACTCGTAGGAGGATTAAGGGAAAGGCTAGCAGTAGGCATGTGGCAGGAAGGATAAGACGGACTGCTGTACCCAGGAGCTGCCCAGGGGGATAGCTTGGGAGGCCAAGACAGGTGGATGTTGGTCTGGAGGGGGAGCAGTGGCTCACTACAGGCGCAGGGGGAGAGTGAACAACTGACTGTAGCCAGTTACCTTTGTCTGCCTGTGTCTTCCTCAAGCATCTGCGGCTCAACAGACATGTAGGCCCTGGTGTGTGTCAGAGGGAATGGTCACACATGTGGGTGGGCCAATGGAGAGGATATGGGGTGTGAGAGAGTAACAGATCTGTGAAACATACATGTACTACCATAAACATATGCCTGCTTAACGGGAGAGGTAGGGTATACCCCCACGCATAGGTAGAAGGGTGCACACATGGCATGGTGCATGGCACACAGGATATGGTATAACGTATGTGCATTGATTGGTGGTAGTGCAGACACACCACCCCTAAGGGAAATGGGGAGACACATGTGACCAGGGTGACAAGATGGGGGACAGAATACCCAGGGGAGCATAGTGGCAAACACCGGAGACGTGCACATAGATATAATCAGGTTTAGTCATCTTTATTAACACACAGTGACCTGTTTCCCGCAATCAAGACCTGCATGACCGCCCACGTCCACGGCGACCACGGCCCAAGCCACGCCATTGTTCTGGTTCCGCTGGTGCTGCCTCTGGGCTGGGGCTGACTGCTGGGGATGTCCAGCCATAGCCTCCTGGGTATCCGCAATCTGAAGTAACGCTGCTGCCACCACCTCAGCTGTTGCACGCAGCTGGCTCAGCTCCTCCTGAATGACCATCAGAGTCTGACGAGTGCCTGTGGGTGAGACACAAAGTGATTCGTGAGACATGTGTGGCACCTCCCACCATGGCTCATGCACATGTCTGGCGTATCACAACAGACCAGTCCTCAGACCAATCATGCACATGACAACTAGCGACACAGTACCATGTTGACATCTGTGTGTCCCATGATGCATCTGCAGACCAGGAAATGATACTGATGGAGGGTCGTGGGAATCCCAGATAGAACACATGGTCCTATGTTGCAGGTCAGTGGGTCAATGATTGAGCTGTGTACTGGTCGTATGAGATAGCCCAGGGACCGTGGGGTTCATGGCACACAGATATATATCTGGGGTGCGCTGTTTGCTCTGAGCCTGATGCACAGTACTGAGTACTATGACTATCTATGCTAGGTACTATCACCCAGAAAGAGGGGTCCACCGCATAAGCTGTCTAGGTGATCTGGGATAGGTGTTGACTGCTGTACGCCTCCTTGGGGTATATGGAGGTGAATAGTGAGCGGATGTATGAGCTCATTAAAAGGATATCAAAGACGACCCATGCTACCAGAGGGGGGGATCGCACATGGCACAGACCCCCACATAACAGACAAAAACACGTGCTATGGTGTCATTATATTGGGGAGCACATGGAATGTTATCATGACTGTTACGCCACATCCCAAGGGGTATGCTGTTTATTCTGTTACTCACCTTCAGCATCTTGCCTTGATGAGGCTGTATGAGCCCACAGCTCTGCCAGGATCATATCCATGCTGGTGGGTGGGGTGCCTGATGTCCCCAGTGCCTGCAGTGTGTGCCGACTCCCCTCCATCTCCATGCACTCCACAGGCATTGTGCTGCTGCTGGAGGACCCCAGTGGTGTGTGGAAATCCTCTGCCCCGTTCTCTGCCTCGGCCACCACATTGGTCCCTGGGGTCCCAACACCAGTGCTGCCTGCGACCTCACTCGTCGACCCCTGGCCCCTCATCATCCTCTGTCTCTGGCACATACACCTCCTCATATGCCTCCATGGCCTGGATGCCACCTGGGGGGTGTAACAGGGTACACATCAAAGATGGCCTTGCGCAGTGCACATATGTACACCTGTGTAATACATCCCCACCAGCAACAATGTGTTGTCCACCTGTAACTGCTGTCCCTGCGCCTACACTGGGGAGGACACATGTGCGTACAGTGTGCTACACCTGGCTGTGGGGGAGGGGCAGCCTCTTGCACTGTTGGAGCTGTGCCACATTCAATGTTGTGTTTGGGGGATGGGGTGGCAGGTGCCGTGCCCACTGTGTGCAGCACTAGGTATGCACTGTGTGGGTGACCTGTGATGTAGGCACAGTGTGACATGTGGCCGGGGTGCATGTGTGAGCCCTGACTGTGAGTGTGGACTGTCATGGTGTGTGTGAGCGATATCTATGCATTGGCCTGTGTGGTATGCATGGCACGTGATGCAGCATGTGTCTGGGTCAGGCAGACGTGTGTGGGGACTGCCACTGTGGTAGCCACTGTGTGGTGTGGGTGGACAGTTATCCAGTACTCTGTGGGGGTGGTTTCGGGGGATGGGTGGAGCGCTGCTGTGCATGGGGTTGCACCGTGGTTGGGGGTCATGGGAAAATGTCTGTGGCACTGCGTTACCTATATAGGAGCTGGCCCCAGGTGGTGTGGGGGTTGGGCTAGGTACAGTTGTGGAAGGTTTGGGGAGGTGCACCCCAATGTCTTGGGATGGTGGATGGGGGATCCCTACTGTATGTTGGCTACTGACAGGATAGTATGTGTATATGTGTGTGATGTGGTGGTTGGCGTTGGTTTGCATCCACCTCATATTCTCAGTGTGGGAGGCCATTCTCTGTCACTGTTCTGGGATATGTCTATGGACAGGTAATATCAGACACATGTCATAGCTGCTATAGGTGGAGGGTGTGGGGCCCCCCAGGTCAATGTGTGCTGGGCTAGATGTATGTCTGTTCCATATGCTCCCCCCTGTCATATTGTGCTGCATGACTGGCTGCAGATGTATGATGTTTCCGTGTGACCTATATGCCAGGTACAATCCGCTGCTGCATGTGCTGGGATAATAGGGGGTAGGGTGTTGGGCCCCCCCCGTATGTACGGTGCTCCTTACCTCTCTTGCACAGTGGAGGGGGGCTATCCACCTGGTGACAGACTGCCCCCCGCCCCCCAATCGTGCTGCTCACCTGTTCAGTGTGCTACCATGTCCAGGACTGTGACTGTCATGGACACAGCCACAGGTACCTGTCACAACCACCCTGTAGAGACCTTGCCAGGTTTTGCTGGTGGTGGGCCCCCATTTGCCTGTGTTGGGGCACATGTGTTCACGGGACATAGCCCCCCCCCCACCATCCCATCCATGGCCAGCATGTGCTGGGCCGTGAGCTGTATGTGTGCTGCATATCTCAGACCCACCTGCCTGTGGATGGGCGGTGTCCAGCATTTCAGGAAGTCCATGCAGGTAGATGGGACCAAAGAAAGTATGGGTAATCCCTCCAAATAACAAAAGTTGTATGCTCTTCTAAGAATCAGCTATTCAACACCATAGAAAAGTAATAATAGGATAGCATCCATAGGATCTGTTAACAGATTTAAATGCCCATCATTTCTATCGCAAAGCAACTGTTTATAAACTAACTATGGAATACAGATGCATATATTTGAAAAGGGGTAAAAAGGTCTCAGACTTCTCCTGGCACTGGCTAATCAGACAAAGTCCATGCCTTAGTGCCCGTTTGCATCAACGACCTATGTATTCTGTGCCCCTTGCAGGATTGGTGTTAAATAAACTTGATAATATTTAATATTTGATGATCGTGCTTATCTGAAAAGGTGTGAACTTCCCCAACGCCAACTCCCGGCTCCGTTTCTGCGTTTCACTGATAAGTTTCTTCAGGGGGGATTTATTATCATCTAAGCACTCTATATGATGACCGATGCTTCATTATCTGGTGTACGTAAACGTTCAACTTCCAATATTTTCTGAGAGAAACAACAAATAGATCAACAGACCTTGATAGTGATCAAATATATAAGAAACAACTTTTTTTATGCTAGCACATGTGTAGGAAATCATACCTCAGTTAGCGCTATGACATCCGCTTCTTCATTTGGTCAAAAGCTCACAAAAAAATGCCGCGCATGAGGATTTCACTGCACCTGGAGCTAAATAAGGAGTGTGCCGAAGGACGTAAGCAATGACATAATTGATATTCGCCATGGTGTCCCCTATTTGAGGTCGTGAAAGAATGAGTGGAAAAACTCTACTCAAAACGCTCGGTTTCTGATCGTGTAAAAACTAAAATTGTAGAGTATTTAAGTTTATTTAACACCAATCCTGCAAGGGGCACAGAATACATAGGTCGTTGATGCAAACGGGCACTAAGGCATGGACTTTGTCTGATTAGCCAGTGCCAGGAGAAGTCTGAGACCTTTGTACCCCTTTTCAAATATATGCATCTGTATTCCATAGTTAGTTTATAAATAGTTGCTTTGCGATAGAAATGATGGGCGTTTAAATCTGTTAACAGATCCTATGGATGCTATCCTATTATTACTTTTCTATGGTGTTGAATAGCTGATTCTTAGTAGAGCATACAACTTTTGTTATTTGGAGGGATTACCCATACTTTCTTCAGTCTATATACCCTCTAGGAACTGACGTAAAAAAAACAGTGCAAGTACACAGTGGTAGATGGGACCAAGCCTGTCTGCCAGCTGCTGCTCCAGGGGTGACAGGGTTAGGACAAAGGGGGCACCCCCACCGGTGCCCATGGCCTGTCGCCTCTCCGCCACCATGTGCGCATGGACACCACTCTTGATGTCAAATCTTTTTCTGAGGCTGTCCAGGTCCCTGGGTGGGCCCCCAGCCTGCACTACAGCTTCCTGTACCTCCTCCCACACATGTATGCGTGTCCCCACCGTGGTGCTGGAGCTCAGATTCCCATAGAGCACCTCATAGCGCTCCAGCACACTGGCCAGCAGGATGTGATTCTCCTGCTGGCTGAGTCTAACTGCTCTCCTCCGTTCCTCTGCTGGCACTGGGACATGCCTCTGTTTGGCACTGGTCTCTCAGGCTGCCCCTGTGTATGCTGTGACACACCCAATGGCCCTGCAGCATCCACCTCAGGCCCACCCATCCTTGCTGCCCCTGTGGACCGCTGTTCATGGGTTTCCCCCTTGTCCCCTCCTGCCATGGCCTGTCGCTCCATCCCACTGCTCCCTGTGGTGTCTTCCTTCCTGTCACACATTCCCACCTCTCCCAGCCCTTGCCTACTATTCCCTCCCCTGCTGCTCGCCTGCCCTTCGCTCACTCTTCCCTGCTCCCCTCCTCACCTCCTCTCCCCACTCCCCTGCTCCTCTCCTCCTCTCCCTCTCCACTGCACCTCCCCTCACCTCCTCACCCTCACGCCTGCTCCTCAACACACCTCTCCCTCACACCTGCTGCCCTCCTTACCTTTCCTCTCCTCTCTGCACCTGCTATCACCCTGACAGATTGCTCTCCACGCCTGCTCTTCACCTCGCCTACACAAAACCCTCAGTGTTTATCATGTGTGGAGGACTTTTTATGCGTTTTACTCGGGGGCGCAGGGTTAAGAGCGTTGCGCATGCGCTGCAGCACATGTGTGCTATGTGCATATGTACTGTGGTACGTGTGTGCTATTTGCGCATGCACGGCAACACATGCGCACCACTCATGCATGCACAGCGGCGCGTGCGATGTGTGTGTTATGCATGCACCATGCTAGGGGCTGCTGAATGAGGGGGTTCCGTGCAAGACACCTGTGATTAGCTGCCCACGCAGCGGGTGGCGCCACCAAAGGTCGCATGCGCATGGCCCCACGCATGCACGCCACATAAGACGTATGCATGTGCGGAGCACCGTGCAACACATGCGCACGGGTCATGGTCAGCCCTTATGCGCATGCACAACGCATGCAGACACTGCGTTCGCGGTGCAACGCATGTGCAACGTGCGCACAGATGCACATCGGATGAAAGGTACTTAACCTGTGATGCATACGTGGTACATGCTGAGGGGTTTGTGTAGGCGAGGTGTAGAGCAGGCAAGGTGAGGTATTTGTCAGGTGTACAGCAGGTGCGGTGAGATGAGGTGGGGTGGGGTGAGGTGCGGTGGGGTGAGGTGCGGGGGGGGGTGAGGTGAGCAGCAGGCGGGAGGTGGTGTTGGGGTGGTGGGGGCAGATGAGGTGGTGAGCAAGCGTAGGGTACAGGGGGTGAGGTGAAGGACAGGTAGAGGGCGGTGTTGGTGGGGTGTGGGTGAGGCGAGTGAAACCCTCTGTCTGTGGTACCTCTGTTTTACTGATGGCTGCCTTTGTGGTGGCTGCAGGTGCATTGGGGGGTGCTCAGGACCCGCGTTTGCCTGACGCAGGTGATGTTGTCTACAGTGCTGCAGCACAGGATATGGGTGCAGACCCGCTACAACTCTGACCTGTAGCTCATGTTACCTGGAGTGACACTGCATGTGGCCAGATTCCGTTTCAGGCAGCATGGATACATCAGGCCAGCATTGTCAGACACGCAAAGATAGCTCTTGGTCTGGATTGGCAGGGGCTGTTCAGGGATGTTGGGATATTTCTGGCAATCATCAGCAAACAGTTGGCACTGAGCGGCAGGGGATCAGGTAGCCCTAACATGGCATTTGGTATGGAGCTCTGGAACATTCTGACACAGGACATATCCCTGCGTTCCAGCATATGGATGCAGGCATGCAGGGGAGGTGGGACCATCACAATGTACACTGAAGGTGTGACAGGTGAGATATAGGGTGCAGGGGGTTGTTACAGAGCCAGTGTGGACATGCGCGGACAGTATATCAGGGTGACGGGTGTGGTCAGCAGTGTCTGGGGAAGCAGAGAGGTGATGAAATGAGGCGTATGGGGTACAGGCCCTTTATTTTTAGCATTAACACATCATTGGGGAATTTGGCAGGGGCAATTCTGTACAGTGTAACGGACAGATGCCAGACTGAGATGGCTTTGGGGGGCAGGAGGGGTGATGACGTGATGGTGCTGTGTGTGTTACACAGCTCAAACATGACATATGTATGTATCTGGTGTGTTTATCCCTCGACAGGATATGTTGTGTGACCTCCCTGGTGCTGTGGTTCACTGGCAGCTGTTTGTACCACACTCAACGTGCAGGAGAATGGGGTAGATGGACATACAGGTACATGATGTGTGGGGACAGTCAGCCACAGATCATGTCTGGGGTCATCTGTCCAATGCACATATGCTGTGGTTCACCTCTTTGGGCTGCACCACCAAACCCCATATATTATTGTTGGCACATGTGTTCCTGCCCTGCTCATCTGCTCCAGCACGATTTCTGGAACATATCCCAGAGAGCTGCATGTGTCCACACGTTCTAGGTGTTCTGGTGGTGGGCCGCACGTACACCCCTCCGTGACATTGTAACATCAACCAAATGCTGTGTAGCATTGCTTTGGCCAAGAGATATCTCAACTGATCTCAGGTTGTCCACAAACAGGCCGTTTGCTACTGGTGGCATGCTCACCTTAACATACTGTGTGTGTGTGTTTTTCTAGCATGGGTGTGTAAGGGTACAGTGTGCATACAGTTGGTATTATCGTGTGGTGGGCGGTGTTTTAACACCTGTGGAAGATTGAGCACTCAGCTATCTGTAACCTACTGCTGTTGACCATGTATACATTGTGCGCATTTGTTTCATGTTGTGACCTAATCTATCTCTTGTGTGCCCTCAGAACATTGTCCATCAGCATTTCAGTATCACAGATGATGTCCTAATTTGGACATGCGCCAACGGCAGCTGGAGATGGGGATATGGTGATTCTATACATTCCTCTTGCATCTTCTGTATTCACTGTGATGTGGTGTTGCTTTTTCCTGCCTCAGACAGTCCCTAGCAGACACCTTCTGCAGACAGACGGTAGGTTGCATCTTGTATCTTTTGGAAATGACATCATTCGTTCTATGCTTGCGTTGTGTTGTGTTTTTCAGGGAGTTATCCTGTGGAGTCACTGTGCACCAATGCTGATGGACATGGGGTGGAGCAGTGAGGCGTCTCTGTGACATGTGCATGGACATGACCATATCCATAGGACACCCTTATGTATGGTTCAATGGCCATATTTCCACAACATGCACTGTGTTATGTGTTGTGCTGATTTCATGTTTGCATGTCTGGCATTGCATTCTATACATATTGCTGTCTGCCTACCTGCAATGTTCCCTGGTGTTCTGTGCAACATACCATGACAGTGTTTCTCCTTCTTCTGATACAGGGCCGAGCACACACACTGCACTTCGACTACACTGCATCTGCAAGCACCATCATCCAAGTGTCTGTAAGCCACAACAGGACCATGCAGCTATCCCCGGGATATGGTGGCATAGGATAGCTGACCTCCTGCGTGTGGCCCACATGCCTATGATGGACATTGATGTTGGACTGCTACATTGGGCATCAGCGGCCTGTCCTACACAACGTTGATGCCGTGCTTTGGCTGGGTGTGGGGTTCATCATAGGGGACATACATGACCTTTTGTGTACTGTGGCAGATTGGGATGTGCCACTTGCGTATGCAGGACCAGGGATTCACAGACAGTCTTCATGGGACATGTTGGTTTGCAGAGACTATTTGTGCTATGGACACTGTGTACAGGCACCTATGTGTGCAGCAGGGACTGACATACTTGCTGCATGTTGAACATCCATCTGACATTGTGTTACTGTATGTTGCCTATGTGTGTGACCTGCACCGCAGTATATCCTCATCTGTTTAGTTCACCAAGAGCATACAGCCATGCGTGTGGCACAGGGGTGACATTGTATAGGTCCTCTGGTATTTGTGGGGCTACCCTGCAGTTGAACATGACATGGTAGTTAGCACCACACCACTTTGATGTGCGCCAACATCTTTGGTCATTATTTGGCATCACCACGTGTGCTACTGTGCATGTGGGACATCACTGTGACATTGTTTACCATACACGTTCCAGGTGCATGTGACTGAATATGTTGGTACACCAGGACATGTGGCAGTGTGGCTTCTGTTCCAGTTACAGGGCCATGTTTGACCTTTCTTTCAACCTCTATGTACAGATTAGTGTGTTTGGTTAGTGTACAGACGTGCCACTCTACATTGATTTACAGACATAGCAATGCATGTCTGCACAGTCTTCTTTATCTCATGACATTCCGGGACTCACATTGCACCAGTGATTTGGCAGTGTGTCAGTGTGGGTGTGCGTGTTCATCCTTCATGGGTGCATTCCATGTGCCGTGTCATATGTATACGCATACTGTCTTTACAACACCCATTTCATCAGACCTGCATTGTGTTATCTCTGTATGTGTGATAGTTTGCATTTTCTGTATTATCTGGCATCATGTTCCTCTTGTACCTGTTACCACATCCGGCTTTGGCATTTGCACAATGTTGTTTTGGACGTATGTGGCACTTTATTTGCTATATTACGCATTATCCAACATCTGTGACGTGTATATATGTATGTGTGTGTGCAGTTTCACAGATTTTGTGCCAGGTTTGTGCCATCTGTTTTTTGAGGACAGATATGTTTTGGCTATACCTTCATGACTGGTGTGCATTGGGCTATCATTATGCCCTGCCTACTGTCTACATGCACACATATGTGAAAAAGGCATTTGGCCAATGCAGCAGCATGTGGGGTGTGTGGGGATACTGCATAGTACACACTATGCACCTACTGCATATTATCTGTACTGCTCATCATCTGTGGGGGGGGGGGCAGTGACTTGTACGCAACATGTGGGTAGCTGGCCTACTCAATGTGGTTTCAGTTTTTCACTGTAACACAACTAGCTTCATATCATGATACACAGTATATACGATATGTCCAGTAACTTTCCAAAATAAAATATATGTCTTTAACGCACATTTGTCTCTGCTGCTGATTCAACACACTGACTCACATATTTTTTGTTTCACTGGTGATGTGCATGGCCCACCTGTGCTCACATCCTTGTACAGTGGCAGCTGTCTGACACATCAGGGCGGTATGGGTTCCCATACACACATTCCCTTTATAGAACATATTTGCATGGTCCCTGTAGTGGTGGTTTGGGATAGTGGTTACAGACATGCATTGGAGTACCATATGTTGCAGGTTTGATTCCCACATGCTTTTCCTTTTAACTTGTGCTGTGCTAACCTGACCTTGAGCTGGCTGCAGCTTCGTCAGCTCTCCTTTACACCCTTCCATCGCTTCTTTGTGCAGCACAGTGTGCCCTTTCTGCATCCTATGTGCCGCATATTCGCTATTACATATGGCTGTTCCTTTGTACTGTCCATGTGGCTGGTATGCTTGGGTGACTTATTGTTGTTGTTGAGCTGATTTGTCTGAGCTTCTGTTTGCCGGTTCAATTCTCACATGCTCCTTTTCAGTACTATTCCCCATTTGGCCCTGCTATATACAGCATCCCCTGCCGCCCTTTTGGTTCCTTTTCCTTTCTCTTTTGCATGCTATTTGGACTGCCTAACACTTTATTGTGTGTATGCATTTGTGTATATGTGGCTGTCGTCCCAATTGCAGACTGTGATATGCACTGTACACAGCTCTTCTACATGTGCATTACATCATGGCTACTGTTGGGGTTGCCTTTTCCTGACACACAGCAGGCTTTTGGTGTGGGGCCATGCAGTGTTGTTGTATGCAGCCTTTGGTATTTGACTCATGTTGGTGGAGTAGGCATACTGGTTTTTGCATTAACTTATGTGCTAGTGGTCATGGGTTCATTCCGACAGAGGGCCTCCTTTAGTCAGAATGTGCAGCCCAACTCCCTTTTGTGGCTGTGTCAGGCAGACATATATCGGAGACCGCCCTCACTTCATTTGTGTGACCTATGGTGCCCTATACAGTACCTTGCCTGTGCTTTTACCCTGCCCCAGTATGCACAGCAGATTGTTGGTGCAGTGACCTGCAGTTGTTGTGTGGCCAGCCATTGCTATGATGGCTACTATAGAGGCATAGCACAGTGGTTAGTACACTGACTTCACAGCCAGTGGTCTTGGGTTTTATTCCTGTGTGTTTTTGGTTTTTCTGCCTGTCCCACACAATTATTTTTCCTTCTTCTGACAGTCATGTCTGTGCAGATGTGTGTGGCGGCACATTAAAACCTCATCACACTTGCCAAGCATCCTTCTTTCCGTCTATCTGTCTCTGCCAGCTGTGTGGCGTCATGCCCTAATGTGCGGACTACCGCCCCATGTCCTGCACTATGACCCTTTTCTGCATTGTGTCTCTTCATGATTGTCTCTCGTGTGTATGCTCAGCATGGCACTGCTACTTCTCTGTCCTCCTGTTATGCTGCCACCTCTACCTGCTCTGGTGGACACGTTTTCGCATCCTCTGCCACACACTCTCATGTTGGCACTTTACATCAGCATCACCCTATGCATCAGTCCAGCTGCCTCCGATATGTTTCTGCACTTTTCCAGCTGCCACATGCAGATTTAACAGGTCCAGCAGCTCCGCCATGTGGTACACTCCAGACGTTGTTTGGCTTTCTTTGGTACTCTGTGCAGTGGTAGGGTTACATCTGTGTTTGGGCCATACATTTTGTGCTATTCAACTTGGGGCTCCTTACTGCCACTGGCCACCTTTTCAGGCATCACCTTGCCCTCCTTTGGGCATCTTTCGATGCACCTTCATTTGCACCAGCTCATGGGGCACCTTATATGGTGCCTTGGGGGGGGGGGGGGCGGTGGCAAACTATGGCGCATCATAGGGCGCCTTGGGGTGGGCGCCCTAATATGCGCATCTGGTTACTGCACTGCAGCGTGGGTTTTTCGATTGGCAACACACACTGTTCAGATGTGTCCGTTACACGCATTAAAAGGAACTGTCTCAGACTGCCATATTGTATGCACCAGGAGGAATTGAACTCATGACTGCTGTCTCGGCAAGCATTGTATTAACCAGTGTACTACACCTCTGTAGCTATTATTGCAGCGCTTTTACATACTTAGGCTTATGGCGCACAAACGTGCAGCACCGCACACTATCACACGAAAATGGCAAGGCGCCCTCTATCATGCGATACACGGCTTAACGCCGGAACGCCCACTTCCTTATATGGGATTCTTCACGTTAGTGGTGCAACTAGCGTCGGTAACATTAAGACGGTTTAGTAAACATACCCCTAAGAGTAGACAAAGCAATGGGGCCAAAAGGAACTTGGGGAAGTTCTGGCGGCTCCACTGTCTGGTCTGAGAGGACTGGAGAAAGGCGCTTGTGATCCCTTTACACAGAAGCAGAAGTAAAGATGAGGTTGAGAACTACAGGGTGGTTAGTCTGACCTCTGTGGTAAGTAAATTAATGGAAACGCTGCTAAAACAGAGGATAGTGAGGTTTCTGGAATCCGATAGATTGCAGGATCCGAGGCAGCATGGTTTTACTAGGGGCAGGTTTTGTCAGATAAATCTAATTTCTTTGACTGGGCGACCAGAAAGTTGGACCGAGGGAGAGCCTTAGATGTGGTGTACTTAAATTTCAGTAAAACCTTTGACACTGTTCCACACAGATGACTTAATTTGAACATCCTAGGAATAGGCCCTAAAGTAAGTGACTAGGTTAGAAATTGGTTGAGTGGGAGACAACAAAGGGTACAGGTAAATGGAACTTACTCTGAGGAGAAGGATGTAACCTGTGGTGTGCCACAGGGATCTGTCCTTAGTCTGATTCCTTTTAACATTTTTGTTAGTGGTATTGCAGAAGGGTTGTCGGGTAAGATAAAAATAAGGAGGGATCTCGCTAAGCTTGAAGAATGGTAAAGAATTTGGTATCTGAGATCTAATGCTAAAAAAATGCAGGATCATGCATTTGGGCTGCAAAAATCCAAGGGAGCAGTACAGTATAGGGGGTGAAGTACTTCCCTCCACAAAAAAAGAGCGGGACCTGGGGGTGATTGATTCGGATGATCTTAAGATGGGTAAACAGGTAGAAAAGGCGATGGCAAAAACCATAAGGATGCTTGGGTGCATAAGGAGAAGAATGGCCAGCAGGAAGAAGGAGGTGATATTACCTCTGTATAAGTCTTTGGTGAGACCTAATTTGGAGTATTGTGTGGAATTCTGAAGACTACACCTTCAAAAGGATATAAACAAGATGGAGTCTGGGTAGAGAGTGGCTACCAAAATGGCCAGTGAACTTTTTCATAAGGCATATGGGGACAGACTTAAAGATCTCAATATGTATACTTTGGAGGAAAGACAGAAAAGACGAGATATGATAGAGATGTTTAAATACCTCTATGGCATAAATGCACAGGAGAGGCTCTTTCAATTGAAAGAAAGTTCTGCAATGAGAGGTCATAGGATAAAGGTGAAAGGGAATAGACTCAGGAGTATTATGAGGAAATATTTCTTTACAGAAAGAGTGGTAGATGCGTGGAACAGTTTCCCAGTGGAGGTAGTAGAGACTAGGATAGTATCAGAATTCAAGAAAGCATGGAACCAACACAGAAGATCTCAGGGGCTGCAGAATGCTGCTCCGATTGAGGGGCCAAGCTCTTCCCCTAGAACCCTGTGCCTTCCCTTCCTGTTCTACCCATGGGGATCCCATCTCCCTCTGGCAGAAAAGAAGGGAATGACCGTAACTGTGGCAGACTCCTGTCTGCCTGCAGGAGATTGGATCCCCATGAGCAGGAGGGGAAGGCCACCGTGATCATGATGAAGACTCCTGTTTGTCCATAGGGACCTCCTGTGGACAGACAGGAGTCTTTGCTGCAATTGTGATGATCTTTAACCCTGCCTGCAGGGATCCGATCTCCCGCGGGCAGACAGGAGTTTGCCATGATTGTGGATGGCGGGCAAAATTTTGTTGGGGCCAGGGTCCATGTGGCCCATCCTGTTCTGATGCCTATGGAAGTTCTCTAAAGGAAAGAAAGGGACTATAGTAATTGGTATGGAAGGGCAGACTGAATAGACTGTATAGTCTTTTTCTGAAATCATGTTTCTGTGTTTCTACATTCCTAAAGTCTTGATTCAGATTTAACAACAATATCATGCTGAACTTCCAGTGTGGTTACCACAAGATTCTCCAGCAAATGCTTTTGAAATTAACACCAGAATCATTATCAGAAACTGCAGTTATTGTCCTTTTTACAGCAGCACTTTGCTTGTGCAAAGAACCACTCGCTTTTTTTGGATATGCTGGCAAATCAATGGAAACTCCAGTAGGAGTTGTTCTGGGTCGGGGCAGAGCACTTTATTGAAGATTATTTTGAAGAAATACAGAAGCAAGGACATCTGACCTCTCGTCTAGCACAGCTGACGCACCTTGCACGACTACAGATTTCGGGATGCGAAGCAGCTCCTGTCTCTGACCTGCTGCTTTCTCACTTATCCTAGAAACACTCTATGGAAGAGTCCAACAGTGCAAGAGCATTTTAGATATCTTCCAAGGAGACATAGTAACATAGTAAATGTACATGCTGCCCCAGGCAGGGTACTCCTCTCTATTTAGAAGTTATTTACGTTTGTTTTGGTTCTGTCCTCTTGCTATGTAGTGATCCATTGTGTCTGTCCATAGCTTTTTGAATTCTCTCACTGTTTTTGCTCCCACCACCTCCTTTGGGAGGGCATTTCAGGCATCCACCACCCTTTCTGTGAAAAAGTATTTCCTGATGTTGCTTTTAAATTTATCTCCTTGTAACTTCATTTCATGTCCTCTAGTTCTACAGATTCCCTGTTGTTGAGAAAGATTTGTTTGTTCATTAATACAGATATGTAAATAATCAAAGGGTATCATATCCCCTCTATTTCTCCTTTCTTCTAGGGTATATACATATTGAGGTCCTCAAGTCTTTTTCTCATTTTTCTTCTGGCACAGGCCCCAGATCATCTTGATCACCTTCCTCTGAACCATTTGAAGCCTTTTTATGTCCTTGGTAAGATACAGTCTCCAAAACTGAACACAATATTTTAAGTGAGACCTCACCAATGACCTGTACAGAAGCACTAGTACAACCTTCTTCCTGCAGGTTATTCCTCTTCATATACAGCCTAACATCCTTCTGGTTTTGACCACCACCTTGTCACACTGTTTCTCCACCTTGAAATCCTCACATACTATAACCCTCTTGGGCCATACACACCAACCTCTAATTCCCGTATCATGTACAGTTCCTTTGGGTTTCTGCATCCCAAGTTCATCACTCTGCATTTGTTGGCATTAAATCTCAATTGCCAAACATTTTACCATTCTTCTAATATTTGTAGATCTCTTTGTCATCAGACATGTCCAAAACACCACTGGAATGCCATAGGCAAGTGAGAAACACTATCCTGCCATGAAGAGACCAGTGGAGACTGTCAGGGGAGCTTAGAGGCCTGAACATAATCAGAATTGGCAACCAGCATCTTGGCAGGCAGCCTTGTTGAAGAACTGAAAGTTCCCGCTATTCAGATTTTCACCCCAGATTCTTACGTCCTTGTCAAGTAAGGAAGAATAGATAACTGATGTGGATCCTCTGCAGAAGTAAAATATTATTCTTTACACTAAGCCATACAGCACTGGACAGACAGCATCAACATGCAGTCATCTTGGAATCCCGTCTTTGGGATAATTTCAGGGTTCTTGAAGTGGGACTAGTTTACACAAGGAGGCTTTGGCACTTAAAATTCTACTCGCTCCTTCTTTCTTTTTCTAAATAACAGAGTCCAGTCCAGAATGTTGTGTTCTGAACCAAAGGGTTTACTTAGAGAACTTGAGGGTCACTAACAACAGCAAAAGTAGAAAAACTGGCATAGATAAAAATATAGGTATATTAAAGCAGTTAAACTCTTTTCTCCTCATTCCAAACTATATTACATGCAGTTGTACTCCTGTCTTCCTCTCTCTCTCTCAGTAAGCTGGATGTGTGATTCCAGACTTGTTTCACTTTTTCACTGAATTCCTTATTGCTGGTGATTACCCTGAAGGGGAACCTTTCTTCCTGCACTGTAACTTCTCCAGTGTACCTTTTGAACTGGTGGCCTCTGTAGCTGCAGTTCGGTGATACTGCACTGCTTTGGCTTCATGTTCTGGTGTCATTGGGCTGGTCCATCTCCTCTTCTCTTTGGAGTAGCTGGGCTTCCCAGTGTAGACTCCAAGACTCCTTTTCCTGTCTAAGAGGAAAACAGTTTTAACTATAAACTAGTGGGGGTACTGTCAGGGTTTGCAAAGACACAGAGGAAACTTGGTGTAGACTTGAGCACAAAATACCTTCAAACTCCTCTGTTCTCTCCTCTTGCAGCTCCTAACCCTGTGGCTCTGTCCTGGTAGTATGAGGGTTTGGGTATAGCCACAGCCACCTGCCCTTCAGGGTAGTCTGCTTATACTTTCCTCCTTGGTGCAGTGGCAATTAGTCAAGGACAGGGTTCCACCTTTGGGTGCGGTTTCTATATCAGCTGAACTTTCCCTCCCAGAGGAATCTCCTGCCAGCATTAAGTCACTGGTTAGAAGTACCTCCCCTGTACTGGAAAAAGTACTAGGGCAAATACATGTTATATTGCAGTAGTTTAGAAGGTGGAGGTCTCTTGCTTAAAGGATCAGAACCTAAAGGGTCTTTATACTTTCTCCCTCCTTTTGCAAAAAAATGGTGAAACTAGTAGTTGTTAAGTGCTTTTGAGTTAATGTTGACTCTTGGCAACCATGGGGATAGTTGTGGCTATCCCCTGGGTATCTTGGCAAGATATGACCGGAGTAGATTGCCAGGCCTTTCTTCCATACAGAAAACCTATAGCATCTTAGCCTAGTGGTTAGATTAGTAGCCTGATAATTCAAGAAACTGGGGTTTGAATCCCATTGGCACTCCTTGAGGCCTTGGGCAAGTCACTCAACCCTCTATTATCTCAAGTACAAAGTTAGCAGCCTAGAGACAGGGAAATATCTACTGTACCTCAATATAACTTTCCTTGAGCTACTACTAAAAAGGTGTGGGCTAAATAAATAAAAATCCAATAGTCCAATGTGGTTTCCCATCCCAGTACTAACCAGGGCTGACTCTGCTAGCTTTGGAGATTAGATGCTGTTCTGGTAGCATGGCCATACTTTAAACTATTTAGTGAAACCATGTTTTCCAATACTTTTATATTTCTTCATTGCCAGAGACATACTAAGGAATCTGCTTAATGGCTTTTGTCATGCACAGAACCCATTCTCTGGAAAGAAAACAAGTTACGTATGTTTCTCCTTTCTATGTACCTCGGAGGCTCTTCTGATATAGAATAAGAACAATTGATTCAGATAGTAACTGTTATTATCAAGTTACCTGCCTAAGAGGTGGCCATCACCTGTAGGCAAAACTATCTACAGAAAAAAGTTGGTCATATCTGGTATTAAATATTAATTGAGGATTCTCTATACTCCCATGCATGTTAGGATAGAAATTCAGAGTCTGTATATGTTGTCCAGTTGATTGCAATAGAAAACAGTGTTCTGCAAAAAATGTTTTTTCCTAGGCTTCAGGGTCACATTCCTTGATCTGGTGCCAGAATTTGCCTCTGTTGCAATCAAGCATCCCCAGTATATCCCTGTTAGACAGGAATACAAGCTGCAATACTGTTCTTCATTTTCTCTTGGTAGTCTCTAAGTCAAAGACATTACCTTTACTATACCTCTGTAATCTTCTATAATAGGTTTATCTCTTGTTGGGAGATGTCATAAGCCAGTAATATGCCTTAAAACCCTGCTTTTCACAGAAACCTATGAGCAAATAGACAATCAATAGTCTTCACCCAAATGGTTTCCAACTACCTCCATTAAATCGACACTCGCCCACCCAACTTGTTTAAGTTCAATGTATATTGTTGTTAACTACCTCATGTTAAATGTTACCTTCCAATTGTAATGTGACCACTTTGATTGTAGGATAAGGTGGGATACAAATCTGTCTAAATAAATAAATAGATATCAGGTAAACATATTAATTGAATATGTTGCAAAGGCAACTTCAGGACCATATTGACATGAATGCACTACTGGGTAGGGTGGTCCACTGCCATAGGGGAAAAAATAAAAGTAGGAATTTCTTTGCTCCCTGGCCTGATTCTGGTTCCATTTATGTAGAAAACAATGTGTGCAAAGTTTGAAGCCAATCAAATAATATTTAGGGGTGCTCAAGGTCCCTATCTATCAGGCCCCTGGATCCCCCCCAGGGTTCGTCAGACCACTGGGTATTATCCGCTCATAGACGGGGGTATCATGCTTGCCAAGCACTCAATGTGGTCCAGATGCTAGTAAGGACTTTGACGATGTGGGGAACATCTTACGGTGTTGCGAGACAACACCCAGAAGGAACTGGAGTTGCTCTTCTTTTGTGGTGTGTCGGCCGTTGAACTCCTCAATGAGTTTGACCCCTCGCTCAGCCACATCATTGATCACTGGAAGATTTTTTACTTTCTTCAGACCGTCTTTGAATGATGCATTCTCTTCCCAGTCTTCTGGATCTGCATTAAGAAAATCACTGTTGATGTCGAGGTGTTTCAGGAAACGGATTGACTTGCGAGTTGCAAGAGATTCAAGTGGTGGAATCATGGAACTTTTCAATTCGACCCGCTTTGGGGATCTTCATCTTCATCATCATCCTCATCGCTTTCATCTGATTCTGCTGGGATCATGGCCGACACTATGGCCCGCTTTGTCGGTGCTGAAACAGCTTCATCGAACAGTGACAGTGCCACAAGCTCCTCTGACACATGCCACAGATGCTGTTGCAGTTTGTCTCTGGCCGCTCTTCCAACACGGTCATTGTGGTAAGAGTGTAGTTTCTTCAGCATCTCCAAATCTGTTCGAGGAGCAACTGCGGCATCAGGGGAAGAAAACCAGGCTTCCACATGAATCAGGATGGAGAAAATGCTCACATCACGAACACAGGACTCCTCCCGTTGGGTAAGATCTTTGAGTTGTCCTCGGAACATCCAAATCTTGAGACAGTACAAGACTTTTGCCATCCATCTGGCATGATGGAAAGCTCCGGGTTTCTTGAAATTGAAACTAGGAAGATTCCCTCCAAGGCAGACAATCGTTAACTCCAAGAATTCCAGGTAATCATCTCGGTGATTGCCCTGTGCCAACTTGGATTCCGCAAACTTCATGATGCGATCCCTGTCAGGTTGCAGCACCTCCAAGTCTTTTCCAGTTTGATAGTTGGACTTGTCAAGGGAGCCCCAATTCTTTTGGAACCGGCGAAAGAGTTGGACATCGGGACCCGATGAAGCTCCAGAGCATGTAGAGAATACTGCACCAAGAATTATTTCGTAAATGTGATGGCGGCATGCCAAATGAAGGACTGTGCGATGGAGTCTCTGTTCTAGAAGAATGCACGCTCCTGATCAACGTCCCGTGTTCGATGCAGTTGTAGCAAAGCAGAAGCCTGCAACCTTTTCATCCAAACACCATTCCTGTAACAGTCCATAAACTGCTGCAGCTTGATTCTCGCCCGTTCCTGATGTCAGTTTTGGTACACCAAGAAGTTGTGTTTCTCCAGTGGAGACAACCGTTATCAAAACTGGAAGGCGGTCAACGGATGTGGTTGAACAGAGGAGAGATGGCAATAACTTGCTATCCCAATGCACAATGCATGTTTTGCTTTCGGCTTTGAATGCGTTGTGCAGGTCCGTCCATTGTTGCTGACGGTGCTTTTCTCTATGGCACTTGATGCTGGAGCGGCTGATATTGAGCTCCCCAGGATAATGTCCCAGACTTCTGGCGGTTTCAGCTACCACAAACAGAGCATTGCGATCCGTTGTCCCTATCCGATCCAGGGCTGCTGTAAGCTCTGGGGTCCAGACATTGTTAGGTCGAAACTGCTTCGTTTGTGGAGTTGCTTTCTTCTGTCCGTTATCTGAATCCGCAGATGTCGACGAGTCTTCACCTGACTCTGCTGAGGAAGAAGATCCTTCCAGCTGAATTTGGCTTGTAGTTGCCTCGGCTTCGGCAACATGTTTTTGTCTGCGTCTTTTCAGTTCTTCTTCTCGCTGTTGCGATCTTGCTTCCATGTTGGCCAGTTTCTTGTCCATCGCGCACATTGAGCCGCGTCGCCCTGGTTCTCGTTGCGCTATTAAGAATTCTTTGTCTTCTTGAATATGAATTAAAGACATTGCATTGGCATGCGCCACATCAAATAGGTTTTTCATTGCAACCTGGAATTCTTTTTCATTTGCCTCTTGTTTCCCTCCTCTCCCTTTGTTTTTCTTCAAACGTTTCCACTGATTGAACAATTTCTTTACTTTTTCTTGAATTTTGTCATTTCTTTGAACAGGAAGCCTGGCCTTTTCCCAGTAAGCTTCTACTTCACTTGTTACAATAGATGCACTTTCACTAACGCCTTTGTTTAATGTCATATGGTGATGTAAAAATACACTTAACACTTGCTCCTTGCTGGGGAGCTTGGTCCTCAGAATTGTGGTGGACATTTCTTCAATTAGATAAAAACCACGTTTTTTCGCCATCTGAAAAGAATAAAGATACAAAGATAATAGTACAATGTCTTTGCCACCTCTCAGAGACGAGATTAGTTCAAATATGATGCAATCAAATGTAATCAGCGTGGAACTGAGTGGATGATACAAAATGATGCAACATTTCGTCATCTGCTCCCAGGGGGAAATCTCAAGACTTGTTGAGCCACCCCTAAATATTATTTGATTGGCTTCAAACTTTGTACACAGTGTTTTCTACCTAAATGGAACCAGAATCAGGTCAGGGAGCAAAGGAATTCAGGAATTCATTTTTATGGACCACCCTACTGGACAGCCATCAGCATGGCTTTAAACCCCAGCACGGTGTGGAAACGCTACTAACATCCCTCTTTGGCAATCTTATAAGAGGCATAGATAACATCAAGAACAGATTCCTGCTAGTGTTCATGGACATCTCGGCAGCCTCTGGCACAGTGTCCCACGCCAGATTACTGCAGCGCCTGCAGCAGATAGGATTAGGCAAGAATATCCTGAAGTGGTTTACTTCCTACTTGGAAGATCGAACGCAGCAAGTCAAATGCGCCCAAAAGAAATCAATGCAGTTCCCCGTCACGCAAGGAATACCACAAGGTTCAGCCCTGTCATCAATGTTCTTTAATATTTACATCCAACCCATATGCAACATCATCAAACGCCACAAACTCCACTATCACATCTATGCTGACGACATCATGGTGTATGCTCCAATCAACCTACTAGCAATTAACACCACAACAATAACCAGATGCCTTGAAGACATGAATGCATGGCTCACAGCCAATAACCTGACGGTCAGCTACGATAAAACTGAGGCAATGCTTGTCACCAGGAACCCCAACTTCATTCCACCACAAACTATCAACATTCTAAACAAACTCATAGTAGTTAAAGATGAAGTTAAGTACCTGGGTATCACAATGGACAGAACTCTGAACCTGAAATCCCACATCACCAAAACCGCAAACAAGGCCTATCAATGTTTGAGGACCATAAGAAAGATCAAGCCATTACTCCACCAGGACCACGTTTGCACAGTGTGCCAAGCACTCATCACACCTCTGCTTGATTACGGAAACTCATTATACTAAGGCCGCCCTCAGCAGACCTTACACCCACTCCAAATGGTGCAAAACACTGCAGCACGCATCATTACAGACACTCCAAGAATTGAGCAGATCACCCCCGTCTTACAGCAACTGCACTGACTCCCAATGATGGCCAGAGCAAAATTTAAAACAATCATGATCATCTTTAAAATCATCCACCATCTCTCGGCAGATGTACTCCAAGATATCATAACAAGGGATATCAGCAATAGACCAAGAAGGACAAATAATGACAACATAATCGGCACACCTGCAGGATACCACAAGACTAATCAAACCACTTCAAAAAGAGATCCTTCACTACTGGCGTCCACACTTTGGAACTCCATCCCAATGAGCCTGAGGGCATTAAATGACATCATAGACTTCCGCAAGGCCCTTAAAACCCTGCTCTTTACAGAAACCTGTGAGCAGACAACAGTCTCCACCCAAACAGTAATGCAACTACCCCCACCAACTCGATACACACTCATCCCAACTAGACATACGAGTTTAATGTTGTTAAGTACCCTCATGTTAAATGTAACCCTCCAATTGTGCTATGTAAATGTTGTTAAATACCCTCATGTTAAATGTACCCCTCCAATTGTGATGTGACCACGTTGATTGTAGGATAAGGTGGTATACAAATCTGTCTAAATAAATAAATTCATATACAGTACATCTCTTATACTGCGCTGCGAAACCTAGTAAAGTTGGCAACCCACACCAGATACATCTCCAATAGTCCTTTATGGGACACCCAATAAGGGATGGCAGCCCTTAATCAATATCCAATATTCATTTTTTTATCTAGTTGTAGCCTGTCTAGTATAATGACAAAATCCACAGTAACTACAACTCTTATTTTCTTGTGTCCTATAAAGAACCATTAGCATTAGTTATATTGAATCTATATATCAAGCAAGGTTACTTTAAATAACTATATAACACAAAGAACCTTTACAATAAATACATCCAGAAGTAATATGTTTTATAGTAGACATTTTATATATTTTTCTGCTTCTCCCATATCCACATCTCCACAGCAAAATCAAAAGACTGAAACCTTACTAGCATAACAAGATACTTGCACAACCATATTTCAGTCCATTAAAGTCCCTTACGTCAGGCTTTTTCAACTCAGTCCTCGGGACACACCTAGCCAGTCAAGTTTTCAGGATAGCCACAATGAATATGCATGAGAGAAATCTGCATGCACTGCCTCCATTATATGCAAATCTCTCTCATGCATATCCATTGTGGTTATCCTGAAAACTGGCAAGTCGCATATAGTCAAACAGGCTTTCTAGAATGGGCAGTCCTGAGTCAGTCTTTTTTAATCTGATATAGGCCTTTGCTGGTCAGTGACAGGGGTTGGAAGCTGTGGAGCTCTGGGCTTCCAAGTCTCTATGCAATCACCCCATTCCATGACTGTGGCTGCTGGTAACACCTCCTTAGAGGTTGGGCAGGCCCTCCCAGCATTTTCTCATAGAGGTGCTTATGTAAGGCACAGTTGTTTACCATAGGCCTTGGGACCTCGACCTTCTTGGGTCCCGTTGTTGCGGTGGGCCTTAGTGGTATTATGGGACATCATGGAACAGTGGTGTATGGAGCTTCCCCTGGCTTCTGCTGCTGGATGTAGCTGTGGTGCATGACATGTCTGATATGGTGGTTCTGGTGATGGAAACCACCCTCTTTCCCTCCATCTCTTGGCCAGTGTCATCGTTTCTGGTGGTCCCTCCCTCCAATGCCATGGTGGAGCTTTCTGGGGGAGAGGAATCCCCTTCTCCAGTACTCGCCTTACTGGATAGCTGGATGTTGCTGGACCTTCAGTGCTCCTGTTACTTCTGCTCACACCTTAGCTCAGTGTCGGACCTCTGGTGGCTCCTGCAGTGGATGATCCTGTACTAAGCTGCCAACTTCTCTAGGCCATATTTGGATGGTTAGTGATTTCCATGTTGTGAATCCGATGAATTATCCAAGCCAAAGAATGGATCTCAGTAAAAATGACATTACTGGATGACTGATGCCGGAGTACGTTCTCCGCAGCAACACTGACACTGTGCTTGGCCTACTGGTATTCCTGCCTTGATCAAGAGAAGCAGGGCAGGTTTCAAATGGTGTGACATTGTTCAAGGTAGCTGTTGTACTGGAGATGCCTGATGAGTTGAGGTCTTGCTGATTACTAATGCTTTATCTCTCTGGTGATCTGGTTGATGGCTGTAACACCACAGGCTGATTTAAGGCCTAGTCACTCATTTGCTCTGCTTAAAGGCTCCTTGCTAGACTGGCTTGGGACCCTCGCAGTGTTTAATTTCAGAAGTCGGTGAGACATCCAGGCAGCAATCTCAGGCAAATAAGCTGAGATTTGTGTCTGGACTTCTAGGGAAACTTATGGTGCAGTAAGGTAGATCTGGGATACATCAGTATAAAAATGGTACCAAAAGTCATGTGAGAAGATCAGAGCACCAAGAGAATGAATAGAGAGAGAGAAGAGAAGAGGTCTCAAGACAGAGCCCTGAGGTACACTGACAGATAGAGGTGGAGGAGGATCCACCACAGCATACATTAAAAGTGCGATGGGAGAGATAAGAAGAAAATCAAGATGGCACAGAGCACAGAAATCCAAGTGAGAAAAGTGTATCAAGGAGAAGATGGTATTCAATAGTGTAAAAAGCAGCAGGTAGATCACGAAGGACGAGGACTGAGTAAAAGCCCTTGGATTTGGCCAGGAACACTGGAGATCTTATTTGTCAATCTCAGATTTGAGAACAATAATGCAGATGGTTGTAATATCACAAATTGACTATCATAATCGTGTATGTTTTGGGATATCAGCTAAGTCTGTCACTAGGCTACAAGTAATTTGGTAGCTAAAATAATAAAGAAAACTCATACCACACATACAAATGTTTTAAGTGCTTGTTTTTATATCACCCAGTTTACTTCCAATCAACCAGATTTCTCTGAAACCCTTGTGACCTTAATTCTCTTGGATTTGGGAGTAGCAAACTCACTGAACCTGAATTAAATTCACTCCCATATTTTGCTCAAACTGCCCTGGCTAGCGAGTTTATTTTGTAGAGGATGAAAGCCAGATTGGAGCAGATCAAGAATGGCTTGAGATGACAGTCAAGACAGCGACAAGGGACACGGTTTCCATCCTGGACCAAAGAACACATTAAAACTAAACTGCTTAAATCATCATACATCATCATACTTATCAGCTTAGAGACCAATTCTGTTTGAGGAACGTCCGGCCCATGCAGACGTCCAAAATCTGGACGGGCCAGATGTGCACCCAATTCTGCACCCACGGGAGCTATACGTTCCCGTGGGAGCAGAATTGGGGCAAAAGGCTTGGATAGGCCAGACTGGCCCCAATTCAGCCACCTGCACATCCACCAATACCCCATCTAGCCCTCCCAATGCTCCTGCATGGAGCCTCGGTGCCATGGCATCCGTCACCATGGCACCGGATCATCATTCAGAAGCCCCGATTTCCTGCCACACAGCAAACTTGCTTTTCTCCACTGCCTGACCCCAGGAGGGGCCTTCCATGGCTGTGGCTGAGCTGCAGGGAACCCCCTTCTGCCACTCACCTTCCTTTCGGGGCCCGCCAGTTCTGATCACCTCTAGCTGGGAGACTTTTATTCCACCTCTGAAGTGGAATAAGTTCATCCTTGCATCCTGGACATACAGGGCTGCAACCGGAATCGGCCCTATACGTCTGGGGTCATGGACCTTCCTCTGCCCCGCCCATGCTCCTCCTCTGACTCACCCCCTCCCACCCCATCCAAAGCTTCCCACACATCTCTGTATGTGTGGGGAGCTCTGGGACAGAATCGGCCCAAAGCAATTAGCGGGGGATGTACGTCCAAACAGTTGCTGTTTCCCTTCCTGGTGGATGTCCAAACTGGACGTACATCCCTGCTAATAGTTTTGCAGAATGACCCCCATAGTGTCAGCACTGTGAGTCCCTGAGGGTTCCCAGGTCCATTCCAGTATCTGCAGCTAATAGAAATAAGGGTGGAAATGAACCATCTTAAATTTAGGAAATAGGCCAGATTTGACTATTTAATCAATGTATTAATGAAAGAGCCCTGCCTTTGAAGGAGCCCTGCATATGAGTATCAGCACTGTTTGGAACAAATGAATTTGAAGCTGTTAGTTGCAAAATGTATGGTTACTGTGTATTTATTTGGATATGAGAATTTAATTGCATTTGGTAGTAAGGATGCTTCTGTATTAGTTAGATAAAATGTGTTACTATGCAATATAAGAGGTTTGATTATGGATGTAAACTGCCTTGAACTCCTCTGGGGGACAGAGGCGGTTTATCAATGCCTGATTAATTTAATTTAATCTAAATGTTTGGTGCTATGGTGGTGGAAAAAATAAGTCAAACAGCTTTTCACAGATTTTTTATTTTATCACATAGATCGAGTTTCAATAATAATATGTTTATGAGTTTGGATTAACTATAGCGAAAGCTTTCTCCAATAAATCTTGCATTGAAATTCAGGATTATTTACTTCAGTCATGTTAACTATAATTAATTTATTTGTCAGACTATAACAGTATAATCATGATATTGTTTGATTTAATTACATTTCATAATCTTTTAGCGTCTCGTGAGTGACTTTTTGTTTGAATGCCCTGAAATTGATGTGTCATTCTACATGCACAATGTTTCAGTGTATTAATGTGAAAGTTTATGTGCTTGTTTTGTGTTTCCCAGAGCAGATCCCAGTGTATAGGGCAGATGCCACGTCAGGTATCTTTACATGAAGATGCTGTTTGAGACCAATGTTTCCTCAGTGATATCAGAAAAGTTAACCTCTGAAGCAGTTGTTGAACAACAAAACTCAGGTTGGGAAAAGGGCTTATTTTGGCATATCTTTTGAAGAAGCACACATGGAGGGCTAATAAGTATAAGTTTTTAATTGCATTGATAAAAAAGCTAAAAATAGATATAGAGATGTAAAAATATATCCATATGATTCAAGATGGCGCTTGAGTGGACGTATCTGAGGATGCTCTCTGGTTCAGCAGGTGAAAAGAGCTTCCTCTCCTACGATAAGGGGAAGAGGAAGGGAAAGAGTAAATCTGCCCTCTTGGAGATTTCCAGTTCCATACCTCTATGCCAGACCACCCTGGAGAACTTTGTGGTGTCCTTGGATCTTCCAGCGACTCCCCCTTTGGACCAGCCTGGCAGGCGTGCGGCAGGCAGCAGCGAGGGGGCTTTGTTAAGCCCCAAAGTGCGTTCTTGTCCCCCGAAGTGTGTGTGAGGCTAGAGTGGGGGAACCGTTGTGGACTGAAGAGTCTAGCTGCATTTTCTTTCAGGAGGCTGCCTGACAGCGATGTCTTTTCCCCAATTGGATGAAGCCGTGGGAGTTTCCTTGGTGGCTCCGGGTAGATCTGTGGAGACTATCACACAGGAGTTGGGGAAAGCTGCTTCTGGGGTTTTGTTTCGGGGGTGGGGGGGGGGGTGTTAGTCCACCAAAGGATGTGACTATGGAGTCACTATGGGACGCAATGCAAGGTTTAAATTCTTCCTTGCATATTCTGTCAACTAAAGTTATGGGAGACTTGTCTGTGGTTGCACAGGAGGTGGTGGATCATTCTCAAGTATTTATCCGTGAGCATGGATGCTCTCAACGACAAAGTAGCTGCTGTTGAAGTGATTAGGGATGCCTTGATTAAGGACAGTAGTAGTGGCTGCTGACGGATTGAGCACCTTGAAAATCTAGTGTGCCGGAACAACCTCGCTGTTGAACTTTCCAAGGTCTCCCCTTATTTCACCGATAGATATGGTGAAAAAGTACTTTATTGAGGTGCTGCGAATGAACTCTGGTAGTTTACCTCCTCTAGTTAGGGCCCAATATTTGGCTTCTGATGGGGGGTTCTTCCTCGCCGGGGAGGAGGGGGGCAGTGGGATTCCATTGCTGTCCAATTAACGGAATTTTTGGAGTCCTCATTGGAGGTGGTGACCCAGCGTTCTACCTTAATTCTTACGTTTGCTTTAGAGATTGTTTGATTGTCAAACTGTGTTTAACTTGTATTTTTGCTTATTGGATAAATTGTTTTATGGTTCAAAAATTAGGATTTTTCCTGATCTCTCTAGACTTATGCAAAAGCGGCGTTAAGATTTTTTGGTTCTGCACCCTAGAACATTAGCTTTGGGGTTAAAAATTTTGTTCTGCGTCATGCTTGTATTTGTCTGTTGCAGTGTGAAGGGAAGAAATATGTATTTTTTGAACCTAGACAGTTATTAGAATTTCTAAGGGCTTGGGAGGCATTAAATGTTCAAGTTGTGGTCCCATAAGCACTATTGTAGGATCTGTAATTGGAGTTTATGTAGGTAGCGTTCACTTAAATAATTACGTTTATTATCCTTTGTTTTTTTTCCTTTTTCTTGGATCTATTTTCCTTTACTTGTAGGCTAAAGTTTGTTATTGATATTGGTTCTGATTCTGGTCTGAACCAGTCGCACAGAGGGGATCACGATTCTGATTCCGCAGGGCACTACTAGCCCCTCAGGATCAGAATCGCGAACGGTCCAGCACATGCAGGCCAGGCTAGCAATTCTGTCTGATCTGCTGGCTAACTCAGGGCATTTAAATGGAGCTGCGGTGCCATGGCGTCATGTTGCCATGGCACTGCGGCTCTATTTAAAAGCCACAATGCCGGCCACCAACCAAAATGGTAATTCCCCCCAGCTCCTTCCGTGCCCCGAATAAAAAAAAAAAGGCCAGGGGACTTATTCCATCTCAGAGGTGGAATAACTTCCCTGGCCATTTAGCCCTGGACGTCCAGGACCGGCAACCGCCCACTGCTTTCCCACTCTCCGCACCTGGGCCGCCCATTCCCCACGCACAACAGGCAGGGAAGTTAGTCGGGGGCTGCAGCCAGCACGAATAGCAGGGATGGACGTTCCGTTGGGGCTTTTGTTTTTGGATGAGGTATATTGCAAATATTATAAAAAAAGATAAAATAAAAATAGATATAGAAGAGGGACTGAACTAGACTGATCATTATAAATTGGGATTTGCCTAGCAGCAAGTACAATGCTGCAGGCCACTCCTGCTTTCTTCTTTTTTTTTATTTATGCAAATATCAATTATACATTCAAGTAACAAACTTGTACAGAAATCTTGCAAGCTCTAAAATAAGCTAAAGAAAAAAAATTAAACAGTAACTGAAACCCACAATTTAGGGGGAACACCGAAGGATTACTAAAGGAAAAGAAAATTTAAAAAATGAAAATCCCTAAAGGTACAGTGGTGGCCAACAGCACCTCAAGACAATACTGAACAAATTAAGACAGAGTCTCGGGGTAGAAGAGGATATCATAGCCCATGCCTTCTTAGATGATAAAAAAAAGAGGACAACTGCATGGGTGCAAAGAAAACATCTTTTACAGGGTGATATTTAATCAAACATTTGGAGGGAAATCTAAGAAGAAAACAGGGTCCCACATGTGTAAAACAGCAAGTTTCATCAAAATAAATCGATCTTCTGAGTTTTCCTGGACACATCTGGGAAAATCTGGATTTTCTGATTGTATAACAATCTCTCTTCCTACCAGAAAATAACGCAAGTGTAACCACAAGAATATTCAAGACTAGATTCCTCCTCAGACATCTCTAAAAGTGCAGAAACATTTCAGGGTTCATAAAGTTGTATAAAAGTTTGATTTAAGCTTAGGTAAATAGTAAATCTGAGCAAATGGAGGTATATTCTCCACAGGGACTTCCAGAACCTCCACTAGGTACTTTTTAAACATTTCCGGAGGTGTAACAGTGGGAATTTGTGTAAAATTCAAACCACGCAAGTTACAATTTTTTCTTGATTTTCTAAAGCATCTACCTTAAGTCTCAAAGAGACTAAGGGCCCGATATTCAAAGTGATTAATGCTGTTAGCAGAGCTGTTTAATCACAGTGAGTAAGATATTCAGTGGCCTAACATGATTAGTGCTGGTGAATATCCGTGGCTGCCAGCCTTACATGCCCCAGTGCTAACTGGTTAGCATCAAGATGTATTGGGGGCATTCTGGGACAGAACACACAGCACCACTTGTTAACTGGGAGCAGTGATATTGAGCCACTACCTGGTTAGCGATATGTGGCAAAAAGCCAGTCGTAGGAATCCCTGGCCTAACATTTGCCACCTATCGCTAACTGGGCAGTGGCTCAATATCGCTGCTGCCTGGTTAGCAAGCGACCTATGTGGCGACCCCAGATATTGAATGCTAGGGCCGAATATGACCTTGGCATTGAACATCCAGGTTTAATATTCAGCGCTGGCTGCTAGCCATGTTAGCAGCACTAGCCACCAGTGCTGATATCGGCCCTTAAGTCTCTAGCAAAGACAGACTGAAGCTGCTGAGAGTTCACAGATTGCTTCTGCAGGTTTTCAGCTGCAATTTAAGTTGAGTTACATCAGATGCATGTTTAATAACCTGGCTTTGCAAATTCTGTACCTCCTTAGCAAAAGAAGATATACGAAGAACCAAGGCCTTACCAAGATTAATAACAGTCTCCCGGATTGTATCCAGAGTAACACTGTCAGGGCATTTAACAGAAGTGCAGGTAAATTAGAGCCTTAAGTAGAAAGAGGACCTCCTTCTATGCCAGGCTGTCTACCAAATGCTTGCTGTGCTGCTCTGGAAATCCCTCCAGCCTGCCACGCCAAACTGCCTGTTTCAACTACTGCGAAGAATCCCAACTCTGAGGACGCCAATGATGGAACAGCCTCTCCCTCTACCTGAGCACCTACTCCCTCAGCTCCAGAGAGAGTGCACTAGGGCCCAACAAGTGGAGAACTCGGCAGTTCTGGCTGTGATGGAATTGCTTGAGGGTCTGGGCTTAAGGTGATCTCATGGCTAAAAGAGTGTTTAGGAAGAAACAGTGAGGTGAAGCCATTTAGCAACCCATCTTGAGTGTGTCCTCCTCACTCCTGTTTTCTGAGGTCATTTTTCATATTACTCACTATATCAAGTGGGTTCATATCTAAAATTTAGAATTGGATTTATTTACCAGTAACAATATAAAAACAACATAGGTGCCTACGCCAGTGCTCCTCTACAAATTTACACCTACCATGAAGAAGATGTAAATGTATGCATGTTCTTCGAGAGAATTTCTTCAAATGGGTTACCATAACAATCATGAACCTCACTTCCAAGCTAGGGTATGTGGAGTGTGTTCTCTGTGTGTGCAGCCATATCTTTTATAAAAGACATCTGTGCATAGCAATGCTGCTCTGCTCCACCCAAGCTATGGCCCCAAGAATGTCTATGCATCACGTTCAAATAAGCACATGCGCGCTTGTCTGTGCACTTACATGTGTGTATCAGGCCACATGATTTTGCAAAAGCCCTTTTTTGGCATGTAAAAGGTTGCAGGAATGAAAGGGCGCCTCCTATCTTTGCACCAGCCCTGGTCCTGTACTTTCCATAGTTAACTATATAGATGCTGCGCAGTATACCACATCCCAATCCTACCCTAATCACCACACTTCCTTCCTCCGACATCAGTATTTACCTCAGGTTCTTACTGGATGTTGCCAGAAAAACTGCTGCCTGATGATTTCTTCCTAGTTTCCCTTAGCAGCAGGCTGAGGAGAGTTTTTTGCTGCTGTTGTCCTGTGCATCACGTATTCAGCTTCCTGGTTTTGTTCTTATACAAAAGAAAGAGAGGGGATCTTCTCCGAAAGCGATGTTCCTAGAACAAGAATTCTTAGAAGTTACAGTTAGTTCAGTTTGCAGTTTCTGAACATGAGCCTTGCTCCCAGAAAACCGCCTTGTGTCGGGACGGAGGCTGCAGCAGCACCTACTGCCTATAAAAAGCAACGACGAGGAATGATCTCAAAAGAGACATACCCCCAGTTCTGGGTGGCAGTGAGGATCTAGTCTAGTGTGTTTGGGATGTGAGGTTTTAAAGAGGGAGAACTAGGAAGAAAGGGGCTGATCGTGCACCTTTAGTTGTATGTCCAGTACTTCTTTTATGGTGACATTATCAGTGTTCCCCAGGAAACATTCTTCTGTGGGAAACCAGTCTCTTTGTTTCTGCAAAAGAGCTTGCTGCAATCTGCTCCAAACTCATTGTTAATTTTTCTTAGTTATAGTAACATCAGGCTTCCTCGGATAATTTATGCTGATTGCATTTACACTGCTCACCCTCAGGATGATTTCTTTTGTCCCTCTATTGCCATGGAATCCAATGACTTGACTTGTTTTATGTTGTGCTTGAAAAAGCAAAATGAAATGATCAATTAAGAAATATTTGATAAGCTAGCCATTTTACTACAGAAACAGCACAATGTAAGGTTTCTCCCATGGATGACAGATTTACTGGAAGGGCTCTGGTTGATTTCATTCTGCAAAAATGAACGTGCTAAGGGGGGCAATTATTGCATAGGTGATACTATAGATCGCAGGATTCTGGACATGACGATTGTTGCTGCTGTTCAATATACAGAATTCAGTATCCATGCTAAAATTATTTTCAGGACATTGGTTATGTTGCTGTGAATTACTCTCCTCAAAGATCTCTACGTTTTTTTCGTGCTTTCCAACATATGGAATGTTTAAAAGAATTATATTAAAGGGATCATTGTCTGTCTGTCTTTATGTAGGCACAACTCTCCCTATAAAGGACAGGAATTCACTAAATTTTGTACACAGGAAGGATATATAAATATCTCGAGCAAGTTTGTAAACCAGAAATTTGAATCACCATTTTCAGAAAAATGAACCATTACAAAAATCTGAGGGAAACTGTTAGAATATTAACCACTTCTAATCCATCCTTCCCTTCATCCTTCTAGCTCTTTGACCCAGAGCAACATACTGTAAGCAGACTCCTCCTTTTTACTATCTAAAGTTACTAACATACTTACATACATCACTGCCCCCACACATACTCATCACCTCTGCACACAGATGTACACACATATACTTTTGTGCATTTTTCCCACACATATCCACATCCATATGCCTTAGTCAATTTCTTATACCTGCATATTTTTATACTTCCCTCACTCCTAACAGGGGCAATACGTTTCAAGCAAAGGTAAGAGTTTGTGGCTTTTTAAATTACTAGCTCTCTGCCTGGAAGCTCTTAAAATGATTTTGGTACATTTTTAAAAGAAAGTTACATCATTTTTGGTGCTTTAGTTTAAAAGGGGAAATATTTTCTTTAGTGGAGTAGGTTTAAAACTCTGCTTTAGTATGTTTCTTGATTCTTTGAAGCTACTGACACCTCATCAAATGTTAGTTCCCTCCCTACCCACCCAACTCCCACCCACCCCTAGTGAGCAGCCTTGCTTTATAGGGCACCTCCCCAATTAACTACACAGAGGGACTTGGAACAGCACATTTTGAACACACTTAAAAGAGATTTAACTGCTTTTTCTCTGAAAAGACAGCTGGGAAGCCGGCTGGTACTTTGGTTTTGCCTCTCTCTTTTGCTTCAACAGATACCTAAGCTCCACCACTGAACAATGTCTGGGAATAATCGTATCGCCAAAGCTGTTGCCTCGATACAATTTCTGTCTCTGTCCAGACAAAGGTCCCAATGCCAGTTGAAGGACTGGTTCCATGTGCAGGATGCCTGCATTCTGAAGCTCTCAGGAAACAAGTGGAGGAACTCAGAGAGGAGGTGGCGAGGCTGAGGAGCATTCAAGACAGTGAGACGTACATTGATGAGATGTTTCTTGTAACATCCAAGCTCTCTGGCAGAGGAGAAGATGGGAGCCTAAAGAATGACAAAGGTTGGACACAAGTCACCAGGGCCTGCAGAATCAACAATCCAACTTCTCCAGCCCTTGATAGAAGAACCATTAGTGAGGGAGGAGTGGCCTAGTAGTTAGGACAAGGTACCTCAGGCAGGAGGGTCAGGGTTTCAATTCTCACCTGGGGACAGCAATCTCAGGCTGGAGAGACGGGGGTTGCTAGTCCTATAGGCACTCCTTGTGGCCTTGGGCAAGCCCCTTAACCCTCCATTGCCTCAGGTACACATAGATTGTGAACCCTTTTAGGACAAGGGATTGTATCCAGTACCTGCTTGTAGGATTGTAAACCACTCTAATGCCCTTCAGCCTGGGTGATATATCAAGAAATTACATAAACATTATGCAGTTCTAAGTGGAGGAGGTGAAAGCATCCCTGGTAAGGGAAGAACCAGAGCTTGAGCACCCCAAAGTTGCAGAATCAGTGACTACAAGGAAGCGAAGAGTAGTGGTGTTTGGTGACTCTCTTCTGAGGGGTACTGAGATGTCCATCTGCTGACCAGACTTGATGTCCAGGCCAGGTGCCAATATCCAAGATGTTACAGAGAGTTTGCTGAGACTCATCAAGCCCACTGACTTTTACCCAATGTTGCTAATCCATGTCGGCACAAATGATACTGCCAGGTATCCCTCTGAGCGTATCAAAAGTGACTTCATGGCTCTGGGACAGAGGGTGAAGCTGCAGGTGGTGTTTTCTTCAATCATCCCTGTTGAGGGTAAAGGCCAAGGCAGAGAAGCTTGCATCCTGGAGATAAATGCATGACTGCGTGGATGATGTCGTCGAGAGCATTTTGGTTTCTTGGACCATGGGATGCTGTTCCAAGGGTTGCAGAGCAGAGATGGCGTCCATCTGTCCAAGAAAGGTCAATGTGTCTTCAGTAGCAGACTGGCTAATCTACTGAAGAGGGCTTCAAACTAGATTCATTGGGAATGGGTGAAGAAAGCCCCAAGGTAAGTGAAACATTAAATACTTTTATGGAAATGGCTAAAAAGGGTAACATATGGAAATCAGTGTATATAAATGCCCGTAGCATGGGAAATAAGATCCCTGATGTTGAAGCTTTGGTGGGAGTGGCTGATTTGAATTTAGTGGTAGTTACAGAAACATGGTTCACAGAAAACCAGGACTGGGATGTAACTATACCAGGCTATACTTTATTCAGAAAGGACAGGATAGGAAGAAGGGGAGGAGGAGTGGCACTATATGTAAAACATAATATTAAAGCCTTGGAATTACAGAACTTAAAAGGGAGAGAGGAGGCACTGTGGGTTAAACTAGAAAGAGGGAAAGAGAAAGCTATTTGCATTGGCGTGATATACAGACCACCAAAGGAGGAAGAGGTGGACAGAGAGTTAATTGAAGACATAGAAACATAGAAACATGATGACAGAAAAAGACCACAAGGCCCATCTAGTCTGTCCTTCCATAACAACAACTACAACAGTCCACTTTTTACCTTTAGAGATCCTCTGTGTTGGTCCCATGCTTTTTTGAATTCAGTTACTGTCCTCATCTCTACCACCTCCACTGGGAGACTATTCAACGGATCCACTACTCTTTCCGTAAAGAAATATTTCCGCATATCACTCCTGAATCTATCTCCCTTCACCCTCATCCCATGTCCCCTCGTCGCAGAACTTGCTTTCAATTGAAAGAGGCTCTCTCCCTGAACATTTATGCCACGGAGGTATTTAAACATCTCAATCATATCACCTCTATCCCGCCTTTCCTCTAAGGTGTACATATTAAGATCCTTAAGTCTGTCCTCATATGCTTTATAATGAAGACCACTAATCATCTTAGTAGCAACCCTCTGCACCGACTCCATCCTGTTCACATCCTTTTGAAGGTGCAGTCTCCAGAATTGCACACCATACTCCAAATGAGGTCGCACCAAAGACTTATACAGAGGCATTATCACCTCCTTTTTTCTGCTAGCCATTCCTCTCCGTATGCACCCAAGCATCCTTCTAGCTTTTGCCGTCGCCTTTTCTACCTGTTTAGCTACTTTAAGATCATCGGACACAACTACGCCTAGGTCCCGCTCTTCTTTAGTGGACAAAAGTACTTCACCTCCTATACTGTATTGCTCCCTTGGATTGCTGCAGCCCAAATGCATGACCTTACATTTTTTAACATTAAATCCGAGTTGCCAAATTCTAGACCATTCTTCAAGCTTAGCTAGATCCCTCCTCATGTTATCTACACCTTCCTGGGTGTCTACTCTATTGCAGATTTTGGTATCATCCGCAAAGAGGCAAACCTAACCCAACAGCCCTTCCGCTATATCACTAACAAAGATGTTAAAAAGAATCGGACCAAGGACAGATCCCTGGGGCACACCACTGGTAACATCCTTCTCCTCAGAGTGAGCTCCATTTACTTGTACTCTTTGTCGCCTCCCACCACCAATTTCTAACCCAAGCAGTAACTTTAGGGTCCATCCCTAGGGTGCTCAGTTTGTTTATAAGTCGCCTGTGAGGAACAGTGTCAAAAGCTTTACTGAAATCTAAATACACCACATCTAGAGCTCTCCCGCGGTCCAACTCCCTGGTCACCCAGTCAAAGAAATCAATCAGATTTGTCTGACAAGACCTGCCTCTGGTGAATCCATGCTGCCTCGGATCCTGTAATCCGCTGGACTCCAGAAACCTCACTATTTTCTCTTTCAACAGCGTTTCCATTAATTTACTTACCACTGAAGTTAAACTAACCGGCCTGTAGTTTTCAACCACATCCTTACTACCGCTTTTGTGTAAAGGCACCACATGAGCCTCTCTCCAGTCCTTTGGCACCACTCCCGACTCCAATGAGGCATTGAAAAGGTCAGTCAGTGGAGTTGCTAGAACGTCCCCAAGTTCCCTCAGTATTCTAGGGTGTATCCCATCCGGTCCCATCGCTTTGTCTACTTTAAGTTGAGCTAGTTTCTCACGAACACAGTCTTCTGAAAATTGTTCAAGATGTCCCTCGCTTCTGTTCTTATTTGTGGGTGTTTTCTGAGGTCCTGCTCCTGGTTCTTCATCTGTGAACACAGAACAAAAATATTTGTTAAGCAATTCCGCTTTATCCTTATCAGCTTCTACATATTCCCCCCCTGCACCCTTGAGTCTGACAATACCACTTTTGCCCTTCCTCTTCTCACTAATATATCTGAAAAATGTCTTATCCCCCCATTTTATTGCATTGGCTATTTCCTCCTCCTTTTGAATCTTTGTCTTCTTGACTACTTTGCTAGCTTCTCTAAGTTTTTCCAAATACAGATGCCTGTGTTCCTCTCTCTGTGATCTCTTGTATTTCATGAAGGCCTCCCTCTTTTTCTTCACTTTTTCAGCTACTTCCTTCAAAAACCATAGCGGTCTCCTGTTCCTTTTGCCTTTATTTACCTTTTTAACAAAAAGGTTGGTTGCCTTTAAAATACCCCCTTTCAGTTTTGCCCACTGTTTTTCTACATCCCCCAGCTGTTCCTATCCCACTAACAACTCCCTGAGGTATTGGCCCATCTTCGCAAAGTTAGTCTTCCTAAAGTCTAAGATCTTCACCTTGGAATGGATTCTAACAGCCCTAGTCCTAATACTGAACCACACCATCTGGTGATCACTGGATGCAAAATGATCTCCCACTACAACATCAGAAACACTTTCACCATTGGTAAGCACCAAGTCCAGTATGGCCCCTTCACGTGTGGGGTCTGTTACCAATTGCCTGAATAGTTCTCCCTGTAGAGAATCCAGGATCTCCTTACTCCTAGATGATACTGCAGCAGGAATGTGCCAATCAACATCTGGCATATTGAAATCTCCTAGCAGTAGCACTTCCCCTTTCCTAGCCATGCTGCGTATGTCTTCAATTAACTCTCTGTCCACCTCTTCCTCTTGTGAGGGAGGTCTGTATAGCACACCAATGCAAATAGATTTCTCTTTCCCTCTTTCTAGTTTAACCCACAATGCCTCCTCTCTCCCTTTTAAGCTCTGTAATTCCAAAGCTTTAATAGTAGTTTTTACATATAGTGCCACTCCTCCTCCCCTTCTTCCTACCCTGTCCTTTCTGAATAAAGTATAGCCAGGTATAGTTACATCCCAGTCATGGTTTTCTGTGAACCATGTTTCTGTAACTGCCACTAAATCCAAGTCAGCCACTCCCACCAAAGCTTCAACTTCAGAGATCTTATTTCCCATGCTACGGGCATTAATACACACTGCTTTCCATATGTTACCCCTGTTACCCATTTCCATAAAGGTATTTAATGTATCACTTACCTGGGGGCTTTCACTTACCTGGGGGCTTTCTTCACCCATCCCCAACGAATCTAGTTTAAAGCCCTCTTCAGTAGATTAGCCAGTCTACTACCAAAGATGCGTTGACCTTTCTTGGACAGATGGATGCTATCTCTGCTCTGCAACCCTTGGAACAGCATCCCATGGTCTAGGAAACCAAAACGCTCTCGAAGACACCATCCACGCAGCCATGCATTAATCTCCAGGATGCGAGCCTCTCTGCCTTGGCCTTTACCCTCAACAGGGAGGATTGAAGAGAACACCACCTGTGCACCTACCTGCTTCACCCTCTGTCCCAGAGCCATGAAATCACTTTTGATACGTTCCGAGGTATACCTGGCAGTATCATTTGTTCCAACATGGATTAGCAACATTGGGTAATAGTCAGTGGGCTTGATGAGTCTCGGCAAACTCTCCGTAACATTTTGGATCTTGGCACCAGGCAGACAGCATACCTCTCTGGACATCAAGTCTGGTCGGCAGATGGACGCCTCAGTACCCCTCAGAAGAGAGTCTCCAACCACCACTACCCTTCGTTTCCTTCTGGCCACTGATTCTGCAACTATGGGGTACTTGAACTCTAGTTCTTCCCTTTCCAGGGATGCTTTCACTTCCTCCACTTCCAGGGCTGCATAATGGTTCTTCAATTCAAGGGCTGGAGAAGTTGGATTGGTGATTTTGCAGGCTCTGGTGACTTTTGTCCAACCATCGACATTCTGTTGGCACCCATCTTCTCCTGTGCTGGAGAGCCTGGTTGCTGCAAGAAGCATCTCATCAATGTACTTCTCACTGTCTTGAATGCTCCTCAGCCTCGCCACCTCCTCTCTGAGTTCCTCCACTTGTTTCCTCAGAGCTTCAGCATGCAGGCACCCTGCACATGGAATCGGTTCTTCAAATGGCAATAGGACCTCTGTCTGGACCGAGGCAGAAGCTGTAACGGGGGCAACAGCTTTAGCAATACGATTTTTCCCAGCCATTGTTCTGTTTGTGGAGCTTAGGTATCTGTTAAAGCAAAAGAGAGAGATCTACCAAGTACCAGCTGGTTTCGCAGATGTCCTTTCAGTGAAAAAGCAGTTAAATCTCTTTAATTATATTCAAAATGTGCTGGTCCAATTCATATGCAGCATTACCAGGAAAGGAGAAGTGCTACTGACACGGGATTTAAATATGCCAGATGTTGATTGACGCATTCCTGTTGTATCATCTAGAAGTAAGGAAATCCTGGATTCTCTACAGGGAGAACTACTCAGGCAGCTGGTAACAGAACCCACACGTGAAGGAGCCATACTGGACTTGGTGCTTACCAATAGTGAAGGTGTTTCTGATGTTATAGTGGGAGATCATTTTGCATCCAGTGATTACCAGATGGTCTGGTTCAGTATTAGGACTAGGGCTGTTAAAATCCATTCAAAAGCGAGGGTCTTAGACTTTAGGAAAACTAAATTTGCCAAGATGGGCCAATACGTCAGGGAGTCGTTAGCGGGATGGGAACAACTGGGGGATGTAGAAAAACAATGGGCAAAACTGAAAGGGGATATTTTAAGGGCCACCAACCTTTTTGTTAAAATGGTAAATAAAGGTAAAAGGAAAAGGAGAATGCTACGATTTTCGAAAGAAGTAACTGAAAAGGTGAAGAAAAAGAGGGAGGCCTTCGTGAAATACAAGAGATCACAGAGAGAGGGAGACAGGTGTCTATATTTGAAAAAACTTAGAGAAGCTAGCAAAGTAGTCAGGAAAGCAAAGAAGAGGAAGAAATAGCTAATGCAATAAAATGGGTGAATAAGACATTTTTCAGATATGTTAGTGAGAAGAGGAAGGGCAAAAGTGGTATTGTCATACTCAAGGGTGAAGGGGAGGAATATGCAGAAGCTGATGAGGATAAAGCGGAATTGCATAACAAATATTTCTGTTCGGTGTTCACAGATGAAGAACCAGGAGCAGAACGTCAGAAAACACCCACAAATCAGAACAGTAGTGAGGGGCATCTTGAACAATTTTCAGAAGATTGTGTTTGTGAAAAACTAGCTAAACTTACAGTAGACAAAGCGATGGGACCGGATGGGATACACCTTAGAATACTGAGGGAACTTGGGGACGTTCTAGCAGCTCCAATGACTGACCTTTTCAATGCCTTCTTGGAGTCGGGAGTGGTGCCAAAGGACTGGAGAGAGGCACATGTGGTCCCTTTACACCAGGGGTCTCAAACACGCGGCCCGCGGGCCGCATGCGGCCCGCGAGACAACTTTGTGCGGCCCGCGACGGCGGAAAACCAAAAATCCCCCAAAACCCTGGCTTCTGCTGCTGCCGTTGCCGCCGTGGCAGCAGCAGAATCAATTGTCAAATTAAAAAAAAAAACTGACTTCTGCTGCTCAAGCAGCTGTCCTGCGGCCCCTTTCCCTCTGCCCGGAGATCCGACTCTGCTCTCAGCGGCGTGCTTTTCAAGCCGCGAAGAGAGTATTCCCCTCTCGCGCGGCTTGAAAAACCGCGCGAGAGGGGAATACTCTCGTCGCGGCTTGAAAAGCACGCCGCTGATAGAGCAGAGTCGGATCTCCGGGCAGAGGGAAAGGGGCCGCAGGACAGCTGCTTGAGCAGCAGAAGTCAGTTTTTTTTTTAATTTGACAATTGATTCTGCTGCTGCCACGGCGGCAACGGCAGCAGCAGAAGCCAGGGTTTTGGGGGTTTTTTTGTTGGCCGGTAATGAGCTATGGAGGGGCTGACTGAACTGGAAGTGGGCTATTGGCAGAGGGGGGAGGGGGGGGTTATGACTGGTAATGGGCAGGGGGGGGGGTTATAACTGGTAATGGGCTATGGTGGGGGCTAGGACTGGAAATGGGCAGATGGGGGTTAGGACTGGAAGTGGGCTATTGGCAGGGGGGGTTATGACTGGTAATGGGCTGGGGGGGGGTTATAACTAGTAATGGGCTATGGTGGGGGCAAGGACTGGAAATGGGCAGATGGGGGTTAGGACTGGAAGTGGGCTATTGGCAGGGGGGGGGTTTATGACTGGTAATTGGCTATGGTGGGGGCTAGGACTGGAAATGGGCAGATGGGGGTTAGGACTGGAAGTGGGCTATTGGCAGGGGGGGATTATGACTGGTAATGGGCTATGGTGGGGTCTATGACTGAAAATGGGGAGATGGGGGTTAGGAATGTAGTTCGGCTGATTGGGGGTTTAGGACTGGAAATGCCCTATGAGGGGAGGTAAGACTGAAAATGGGGTGATGGGGGATACGACTGCAAGTGGGCTATGGGGGGACTAGGACTGGTAATGGGCTATGGTGGGGGAAAGACTGAAAATTGGGTGATGGGGGGGTTAATACTGTAAGTGCGCTATGGGGAGGTTAGGAATGGTAATGGTCTATGGGGGGTCTAGGACTGGTAATGTGATGGGGGTGTTGCTAGGACTGGAAAGGGGCTGAGTGGAAGGGGGGCTTGAACTGCAAATGGCTGATGGGGAGGGGGGCTGGGAAGGGAACTGGGCGGTGGGGGGGGGGAGCTAGGAGTGGACCTGGGCTGCGGGGGGGCTAGGATTGGAAATGGGCTGATGGTGAGGCTAGGATAGGACTGGAAATGGACTGATGCAGGGACTAGAAAGGAGCAGATGCTGGGTGGGGCTGGAACTAGAAGGGAGCTGATGTTGGGGGAGGATTAGAATGGGATGGAGCTGGGAAAGTGAAATGGAGAGGGGAAAAATATTTTGTCTGGAAGAGAAGACAAATCTACAATTGGCCAGGTATTGGGAGAGTAAGTGGGGATTGAGGATGGAGGTTGTAAAATTTGTGAGGATGAAATAGGAATGAGGAAAGAGCAAAAGGAGAAAGATTAGTATGTTAAAGCAGATGTAGAGAGAGAGAATGGAAAAAAAACTAGAAGAGAGAAGAAAGGACAAATGGACAGCAGACGATGGAGATAGCAGAAGACACGAAGAAACCAGAAGTGGCTGGAGCAATTGCAACTGAAAAAAAATGCACAAAAGGTAGAAAAATATCTCTTTATTTTGAATTTATTAACTGGAATATGTCAGCTCTGGGAAATGTGCATCATTAATGTCTGTGCTTTGGTACAAGAAATTATTTATAGTTTTATTTCTACAGTGCTGAGGTATTCTGTGTAATTCCTATTTGACATTGCTACTTGTTCTCTTTTCCCAGTAGGTCATGTATTGTTCTCTGAAATGTATTGATTTAATATTTGCAGTGTTGCCTTTTGATAGGTAGGGTCTGGTGCTTTGTGAGTCCTGGTAGTGCTGTTATGATACGGGGGGTTTGCTATGGGTTCCAAATTGGCAGTGTTAGTAGTAGTTCCTAATGTGCCTGGCGGTTGGCACTGGATTATAGTAATATAGAAATTTTCTAGTCTTTCTTTATCCATGCACTCATTATGCAACATTATGCAAATATTTATGCAAATGAGGCCCCTTATGCAAATGAGGCCCATGTCTTATGCGGCCCCCGGGTTACTTTACAAGTCCTCATTCGGCCCTCAAAGCAATTTGAGTTTGAGACCCCTGCTTTACACAAAAGTGAAAGTAAGGATATGGTTGAAAACTACAGGCCGGTTAGTTTAACTTCGGTGGTGAGTAAATCAAATGATTAGTGGTCTTCATTATAAAGCATATGAGGACAGACTGAAGGATCTTAATATGTACACCTTAGAGGAAAGGCGGGATAGAGGTGATATGACTGAGATGTTTAAATACCTCCATGCCATAAATGTTCAGGGAGAGAGCCTCTTTCAATTGAAAGCAAGTTCTGCTACGAGGGGACATGGGATGAGGGTGAAGGGAGATAGATTCAGGAGTGATATGCAGAAATATTTCTTTACGGAAAGAGTAGTGGATCCGTGGAATAGTCTCCCAGTGGAGGTGGTAGAGATGAGGACAGTAACTGAATTCAAAAAAGCATGGGACAAACACAGAGGATCTCTAAAGGTAAAAAGGGGACTGTTGTAGTTGTTGATATGGAAGGACAGACTAGATAGGCCATGTGGTCTTTTTCTGTCATCATATTTCTATGTTTCTAAATTATTGTAAGCGCTGCTGAAAGAGAAAATAGTGAGGTTTCTGGAGTCCAGCAGATTACAGGATCTGAGGCAGCATGGATTCACCAGAGGCAGGTCTTGTCAGACAAATCTGATTGATTTCTTTGACTGGGTGACCTGGGAGTTGGATCGAGGGAGAGCCCTAGATGTGGTGTATTTAGATTTCAGTAAAGCCTTTGACACGGTTCCTCACAGGTGACTTATAAACAAACTGAGCACCCTAGGGATGGACCCTAAAGTTACCGCTTGGGTTAGAAATTGGTTGAGTGGGAGGTGACAAAGGGTACAGGTAAATGAAGCTCACTCTGAGGAGAAGGAGGTTACCAGTGGTGTGCCCCAGGGATCTGTTCTTGGTTCGACTCTTTTTAACATCTTTGTTAGTTAAATTGTGGAAGGGCTGTTGGGTAAGATTTGCCTCTTGCAGATGATACCAAAATCTGCAGTAGAGTAGACACCCAGGAAGGTGTAGATAACATGAGGAGGGATCTAACTAAGTTTGAAGAATGGTCTAGAATTTGGCAGCTGAGATTTAATGTTAAAAAATGCAATGTCATGCATTTAGGCTGCAGCAATCCAAGTATAGGGGGTGAAGTACTTTTGTCCACTAAAGAAGAGCGTGACCTAGGCGTGATTGTGTCTGATGATCTTAAAGTAGCTGAACAGGGAAAAGGTGACAGCAAAAGCTAGAAGGCTGCTTGGGTGCATAGGGAGAGGAATGGCCAGCAGAAGAAAGGAGGTGATAGTGCCTCTGTATAAGTCTTTGGTGCGATCTCATTTGGAGTATTGTGTGCAATTCTGGAAACCGCACCTTCAAAAGGATATAAACAGGCTGGAGTCAGTACAGAGGGTGGCTACTAAAATGATGAGTGGTCTTCATTATAAATCATATGAGGAGACTTAAGGATCTTAATATGTATACCTTAGAGGAAAGGTGGGATAGAGTTGATATGATTGAGATGTTTAAATACCTCAGTGGCTTAAATGCACTGGAGGAGAGCCTCTTTCGATTGAGAGCAAGCTCTGCTACGAGGGGACATGGGATGAGGGTGAAAGGGGATAGATAGATAGATTCAGGAGTGATATGTGGAAATAGTTCTTTACAGAAAGGGTGGTGGATCCATGGAATAGTCTCTTAATGGAGGTGGTTGAGATGATGACAGATCTGAATTCAAAGAAGCATGGGACAAACACATAGGATCTCTAAAAGAAAAAAGGGGACTGTTGTAGTGGTTGATATCACACAATATTCTTTTGGTCACTTGAACGATAATTAATACAATACTATTCAAAAAAGAAGAACGATATTTTTTGAATAGTAGTGGTTGATATGGAAGGGCAGACTAGATAGACCATGTGGTCTTTTTTCTGTCGTCATGTTTCTATGTTTCTATATACATATTCTCCTTCCATATATAGCCCCACACACAGGTCTCCCCACATATGTGTGCATTTTCAAAGCCACATATCTCACACTTGTAATCTCATCCCCATTCATATCCACATAAAATCTATACTTATCTCCATTATACATACCATATCTATATTCATTTATCCCCAAACCTGCATACACTCCCACAGATCCCCTATAACCCCCCAGCATTCCTACATACACTTCTACATATATGCAACCCCCAACACCTGCCTCAAGCACATCCACACCTACATCTTCTCCTTAATACCCCATTACATGCAGTCTCCCCCATATACTCATTGTTGCATCTTACATTGACACCACTGAATACTACAAGATGGGAAAGTTGTGTGGAGACAGTAATTGTTCACCCTCTAATTTCCATACCTCAGTTCTTCCCTCAGTTCTTCCCATCACCTGCTAAGCTTCACTTTCCATCACTTGCCCTGTCTCCTCCTACCTTTTTAGGAATCTTCAATCTATCTATCCATTGACTCTCTCCACTATTGTCTCATCACCTCTTTCCTCTACCTTGTCTTCTAAGTCTGTTGATGAGGTTATTCTTTCCTATAATACTGCTCTCCCCTCAGCTCTGGATGCTCTTGCACTGCCCATCCCACGTCTTGTGAGGCGCATTATACCTCAATCCTGGCTGTCTTCAATATCCGCTATCCATGCTTCTGTGCCCACTCAGCTGAGTGCATTTGGCACAAATCCCTCTCCCTTTCTGATTTTCTTCACTTTAAATTCACGCTTGCCTCCTTCCTTTCAGCCATATCCCTCGCCAAGCAAAACTACTATCTCCATCTGACTAACTCTCTTGCCTCTGACCCCTGCCATCTCTTCTCAATTTTCTCCACAAGGCGCCTCCACCTCAGACCCCTCCTTCTCTCTCTCTGCCCAAACCCTTGGCAACTATTTCTATGGTAAAATCCACAAGATTACACTCCAGTTCTCCTCTAAATCAGCTTCATCCCTTCTTCTCCCTCTTCAATATCAACATTTCCCCTCAATCTCTGTTACTCTCCTTTTCTAAGATCTCCATTGAGGAAACCTCTCTGCTTCCTCCCTCCTCTAAATTTGCTATCTGTTCCTCTGATCCTATCCCCACCAGTCTCTTTAATTCCATCTCCTCCTCTGTCATCCCTTCCATCTCACATATTCTCAACCTATCGCTCTCCACTGCAACTGTCCCTGCTGCCTTCAACTATGCTGTGGTCACACCTCTCCTCAAGAAACCTTCACTTGACCCTATTTGTCCTTCTAATTATCAACCCATTTTCCTTATTCACTTCATTTCCAAACTTCTTGAAAGTGCTGTCCTCTGCCATTGCCTTGAATTTCTCTCCTCTCAAGCCCTGCTAGATCCTCTTCAATCTGACCTTCATCCCTTATGCTCTACTGAGACGGCTCATGCCAAAGTCTCCAGCGATTTGTTCCTGGCTAAATCCAAAGCCCTCTACTCTATCCTCATTCTTCTTGACCTTTCTGTTGTTTTTGACACTCTTGACCACAGTCTTCTCCTCAACACATTGTCCTCAATGGTTATAGGGACTATGTGCTGTCCTGGTTCTCTTCTTATCTCTCCCATCACTCTTTCAGTGTTTGTTATGCTGATTCCTCCTCTACTGTTATCCCACTCTCAATTGGTATACCCCAGGGTTCTTTTCTGGCCCCTCCCCTTTTCTTTGTCTATATCCAATCTCTTGGTGCTCTAATATCCTCCCATGACTTTCAATATCATTTTTATGCTGATGACTCTCAAATCTATTTATACTTGATATTTTTCAGTCACTACAGGCTCGCATCTCTGCTTGCCTATCTGATATCGCTGCCTGGATTTCTCACTGCCATTTGAAATTGAACATGGCCAAAAATGAACTTCTTTTCTTCCCCCCTAAACCTTCCTCCCCCATTCCTCCTTTCTCTCTCTGTTGATAACACTGTTTTACTTCCTGTTTCCTCTGCCAGCAACCTCGGTGTCATCTTTGACTCTTCCCTCTCTTTCTCCGCACATATCCAACAGATAGCTAAGACTTGCTGTTTCTTTCTCTACAACACTAGCAAAATTCACCCTTTCCTTTCTGAACACACTACTAAGAAACTTGTCCACTCTTTAGTCACCTCCCGTCTATACTATTGCAACCTCCTCCTTGTTGGTCTCCCTCTGTCTCATCTCTCTCCCCTTCAATCTGTTCAGAACTCAGCTGCTCAACTAATCTTCTGCCAGCCCTGTAATACTCATATAACCTCTCTTCTCAAGTCACTTCACTGGCTTCCCTTCTGTTTCCGTATCCAGTTCAAACTTCTCCTTCTGACCTATAAATGCATTCATTCTGCTGCTCCTCACTACCTTTCCTCTCTCATCTCTCCCTATACCTCTCCTCATGAACTCCGCTCTTCTACTGGCCTGCTTCTCTCTATGCTCTTTTCTCCTATTGCCAACTCAAGACTCCTCTCCTTTCACCTTGCTGCTCCTTATGCCTGGAACAAACTATCTCCATCGGTATGTCAGGCTTCTTCTCTCCCCCTTTTTAAATTCATGCTAAAAGCTCACCTCTTTGAGGCTGCCTTTGGATCTTAATCTCCTCTTTTCCTTGTAACTCCTCACCTTTTTTTTTGTATCCCCATCCTCATCTATTGTATTGTCTGTCTTGATTAGAGTGTAAGCTCTGATGAACAGGGACCATCTTTTATATATGTCTGTGCAGTGCTGCGTTCACCTTGTAGCACTATTTAAATGAGTAGGAGTAGTCGTAGTAGTAGTAAAGGCTGTCCATATCGAAACTAGGAAAGTGGATGATGCTATAACTGCAGTTTAGCATTTTAAGGATAGGCAGACTCTAAGGGGGTTATTTTAGAAGCCCTATTTGTGCTTTGGGTATCTGAAAATGGGCATAGAGATCTCCAAAGCATGGAAGTGTCTCCAGAGGCATTTTAGAAGCCAGGTCTGTGGACGTCCAAGTCTGAACAGGAGCATGATGGAAGCATGGCTGGGGCATTCCCAGGAACCTGGAGGTCACCGCCTGATCTCAGAAATGTCCTGGATGTCCAGAGTTGCGTCTAAGGTTATACCTGCACTTGGCACAAATAGGTATTAGGAAAGTACTAATTTTGGCATAAAATATCCAGAGGGTGTAGAGACGATAGCACTTCACCATCCCCAGTACTCTGCATAATCACAATGATAGCAGAAGCGGGATGTCCAGAGTCTGAAACACTATTCTGGGGATATCTATATAGATGCCCCCATAAACGTCCATATTACTACTACTACCACTACTACTACTGAGCATTTGTATAGCGCTACAAGTCATACGCAGTGCTGCACACAGACATGTAAGAGACAGTCCCTGCTCATCAGAGCTTACAATCTAGTCCAGACAGACAACACAGAATGTGTAGACATGGAAAAAACAGGGTGGAAAAGGTAAAGAAACAAGGCGATCAGGTGAGTCAAGATCCAAAAGCAGCAGCAAAGAGGTGAGTTTTCAGCCTGGATTTGACAAGTGTCAGAGAAGGTGCCTGGCGTACACACACAAGTAGTTTGTTCCAGGCGTAAGGTGCAGCAAGGTGAAAGGAGCGAAGTCTGGAGTTATCAATAGAAGAGAAGGGCACAGATAGAAGCAATTTGCCAGAAGAGCAGAGTTCCCCGGGGGGGGGGGGGGGGGGGTTGTAAGGAGAGATAAGACAAGAAAGGTAGTGAGGAGCTGCAGAGTGAATACACTTATAGGTCAGCAGGAGAAGTTTGAATTGGATGTGGAAATGGATGGGAAGCCAATGAAGTGACTTGAGAAGAGGGGTAATATGGGCATGACGAGGCTGGTGGAAGACTAGCTGTGCAGCAGAGTGTTGAACAGATTGAAGGGGAGAGATATGATTCAAAGGGAGACCAGCAAGGAGTAGGTTACAATAATCAAGACAGGAGGTGATTAAGGAGTGGATAAGTGTTTTAGTAGTGTGTTCAGAAAGGAATGGGTGGATTTTGTTGTTGATATAGAGAAAGAAACGGCAGGTCTTAACTATCAGATGGATGTGTGTGGAGAAGAAGCGAGAGGAGTCAAAGACAACCCCAAGGTTGCGAGCCGAGGAAACAGGAAGGAGTAGAGAGTTATCCACAGACAGAGAAAGGAGGAAGAGGAGAGGAGGTTTTAGGGGGAAAGATAAGACGCTTAGTCTTGGCCATGTTCAATTTCAAGTGGCGGTGAGACATCCAAGCAGCAATGTCAGAAAGGCAGGCAGAGATCCGGGTCTGGATTGCCAGAGAGATTTCAGGTATAGAAAGGTAGATCTGGGAGTCATCAGCATAAAGATGGTATTGAAAGCCATGGGAAGAGATGAGCACACCAAGGGTTTGGGTATAGAGAGAGAAAAGGAGCAGACCTAAGACAGATCCCTGGAGTACACCAACTGAGAGCAAGATAGCATCAGAGGAGAAGCCACCAGAACACACACTGAAAGAGCGATGGGAGAGATAGGAGGAGAACCAGGATAATACAGAGCCCTTAAAATTAAGTGAGGACAGGGTGTCGAGGAGAAGGTTGTGGTCAGCAGTGTCAAAAGCAGCAGAGAGGTCAAGAAGGATGAGGACAGAGTAAAGGTCCTTGGATTTTGCCAGGAACAAGTCACTGGAGACTTTGGCAAGAGCCATTTCAGTAGAGTGTAAATGACGATTGCCAGATTGTAAAGGATCCAGGAGGGGCATGAGAGGAGAGGAAGTCAAGGGAGGGCGGTGAACCGCGCGTTCAAGTAGTTTAGAAATGAAGGAGAGGAGGGAGATGGGTCGATAATTAGAAGGACAGGTAGGATCAAGTGAGGGTTTCTTGAGGAGAGGTGTAACTACAGCATGCTTGAAGGCTGCAGGGATAGTTGCAGTGGAGAGCGATAGGTTGAGAATATGAGAGATGGAAGGGACAACAGTTGAGGAGACGGGGCTTAGGAGATGGGTGGGGATAGGATGCTTTGACAGGAACCACTCTGGACAAAACAATTCAGAAGGAATAGGAATAACAAATAATAATTTCTGTAATTTCAGATTTCTTTGTGAGTTAATATTATGGCACGATATTCTATTAGCAATAAATTTAACAAGCAAAATATCCCAGAGGGTTGAGATCAAATTTTCTGAAGCAATACTGCAACTAAAGGCTACAAAATAATTCCTACAAAATTACCATTCTGATGAGGAATTTGAAAATGTCTTGAGAAAGAAAGAGAGGTTGGCAGAGAAGCTCAATATTGATGCTGCTTTTCTAGCTGAGTTAATAAAGTCTTACCCTGTTTATCAGAAAAAGTAGAAAGCTGTAACCCTCAGGGCAAAAGATAGGGTAGCGTCAGAAAAGATTACATTTCCCTAGTGGCCAGAAGAATTTTCACAGGGAATCATGGGATTGGAGGAGCCCTGAGAGGGGAAGGGAAGGCGGGGCTTTTTAGACCATTTTAGCTATTAGGCTAATAGGCTGTTTTTTGTTATTTTAGACTCAGTACTTTGTGGAACACAGGATTTGGTAAAGGAGCTAAGGGTGTTGCAACCACTCAGCACTAGTGATCATAATATGATCACATTTGACTTAATAACTGGAGAGAGTATGCAAAGTAAATTCACTGTGTCAGTATTTAACTTTCAAAAGGGAAACTGTGATACAGTGAGGAAAATGGTTAGAAAAAACAAAAAGTAAGAGCTGTAAAGGTCAAGTGGATGTTGTTTAAAAATGCAATCTTGAAAGTCCAGAAGAGGTGTATCCCATGCATTAAGAAAAGTGGAAACCCACCTTGGTTAAAAGGTGAGATGAAAGAGGCTATTAAAATAAAAATAAAAATCTTTGAAACAATGGAAAAGGGAACCAAATAAAGAAAACAGGAGAAAGAATAAGCACTGGAAAGTTAAATGCAAGGTACCGATGAGGAAGGCAAAAAAAAAAAAAGAATTTGAAAAGAAGCTTGACATAGAGAAAAAAACTCACAATAAAACTTTTTCAGGTACATATGAAATAAAAAAGAAACATGGGGCTGAAGAGGATAAGGCAGAAGCTGAGAGACTAAGTGGGTCATTTTAAAAGTCTTAGTTATGATTAGTTATGCTCTGAAGACGAGCATGTGGATGTCAAAATCATGGAGATGATTCCGAAGTCATTCCACAAATGACGTTTACAGACATTTCCAGTGCAGGGACATCCACTTAGGTAAGAGGGCATAGCAGAAGTGTGTCTGGGGAGGTACAATGGACTTACACGTCCCTGTTGAATTTCAGAAAATCTATGTTTGTACCTGCTGCAGGCATGACTAGACATCAGAAAAGTGCTTGTTGTGGCCTTAAAGCATCCATAGAGTGTAGAGAAGATGGAGAGTTAACCCTGTTTCTAATCCACTACTTTAACCATTATTCTATTAGACACCCATGTTATGATATGTTATTCTGGGGACATCTATGTAGATGTTTCTATAGACATCAATATCGGGCACATCCACATTTCTGAAATTGTAACTGAACTTGCATGTACCTGCTTTTTTTTTCAGATGCTCTAGCTTTGACGTCTCAGATTGAACTTGGATGTCCCATTGTAAAATATGCCTTCACATTAATTCTTTATTTTGGTCTTTACTGAGGAAGATGTGAGGAAGCTACCATTGGCAGAAAGGGCATTTAAAGGTGCTGAGTCAAAAGAACTGGTAGAAATCTCAGTGAACCTGGAAGATGTAGTCGAACAATTTGTAAACTAAAGAGCAACAAATCACCTGAACTGGATGGTATACCCCATGTGTGCTGAGAGAACGCAAAGATGAAATGGCAGGACTACTACTAGTGATTCTTAACCTATCTATGGTATCAGAAGATTGAAGGGCAGCCAATGTAATGCCTATTTTTAAAATGTGCTCCAGGAGAGAAACTACAGCCTGGTGAGCCTAACATTGGTGCCAGGCAAAATGGTGGAAACTGTTTATTAAGAACAAAATTACTGGACACGTAGCTTAATGGGGCAAAGTCAACATGGATTTACCCCAGGGAACCTCTTGCCTAACCAATCTGCTCCATTCCTTTGAAGGTGTGAATAAACATGTGGATAAAGGTGAGTCAGTTGATATAGTGTATTCAGACTTTAAGAAAGTGTTTGACAAAGTCCTACATCAGAGACTCCAAAGAAAGTTAAAAAGCCATGGCATAGGAGGCAACGCTCTATTGTGGATAGGAAACTGGTTGAGACATAGAAACAGAGAATAGGGATAAATGGTCAATTATTCAAAAGGTCAAAGGAGAAAGGTGACTATTGGAGTATCCAAGAGATCTGTATTTGGAATGGTTCTTTTTAACATATTTATAAATGTTCTTGAATTGGGAACAATAAGAGAGGTGATTACATTTGCAGAGGACACCAAATTATTCAGAGTTGATAGATCACATGTGATTTGTGAGAAACTGTAGGAGGACCTTGCGAGACTGAGACTGGGCATCCAAATGGCAGATGAAATTTTATGTTTGCAAGTGCAAAATGGGGCATGTAGAGAAGAATAACCCAAATTATAGGTACACAATGCTAGATTCCGTGCTAGGAGTTGCCACCTAAGCAAAGAATCTAGGCGTGATCGTAGACAATACATTGAAATCTTTTGTTCAGTATGTGGCAGTGGCCAAAAAATAAAACAGAATGTTAGGAATTATTAAGAAAGGAATAGAAAATGAAATAAAGGATATCATAATGCCTCTTTATCACTCCATGGTGTGACCACACCCTGAGTACTATGTGCTATTCTGGTCTCTGCATCTCAAAAAAGATATAATGGCATTAGAGAGGGTACAGAGAAGGGAGATCAAAATGATAAACAGGTTGGAAGAACTCTCCTTTGAGGAAAGGCTAAAGAGGTTAGGGGTCTTCAGCCTGGAGAAGAGACAGCTGAGGGGAGATATGATAGAGGTCTATAAAATCCTGAGTGGGGTGGAACGAATAGATGCAAATCACTTATTTACTCTTTCAAAAAATATAAAACTAGGGGACACCCGTGAAGCTACAAAGTAATACTTTATATTTAAAACACATAGAATATATATTTTTCTCTTAATGTATAATTAATCTTTGGAACTCATTTCTGGCAGATGTGGTAACAACAGCAGGTAGTGTAGCTGGGTTTTAAAAAGGTTTTGAACAAATCCCTGGAGGAAAAGTAGTATTTTGGATCCTGATCCACATAGTCTCTTGCTGTCCAACTGCGCAGGGCTGCATATGCCTCGTAGCAGTATGCTAATGATCAGTAATAGTAGTAACAGTGGCCTTGGTGGATAAAAAGCAGCATATGAATCTGTTGCTACTGTGGGAGGTGGCTAAACTTAAACAGTGATTACTGTTAATGTGGATTATAAGAGATGCTTGAAAAGACTTTCCTGATCATAGACTATTAACTTGACAAAAGGTGAAGAACATTGGAATAGGCCTCAAGGGGAATATTTCAGGAGAGTTAAATGGGCTGAGGAAACTCAATCAGTGTTTGTAGTTCCCTTAAAGATGTTTTGGAGAAAGGCCTGGAACAGGAGAAGTTCTGTTGAACACTGAATGCCTATTTGCATTGATTTAAAGGTTTATATCTCTGAATTATTGATCTGTGTGTATGGAAAGTGACTGTTAACCGCCTATGCAAGTATAAACTGGAGAAATGTCACAGATTTAAAGGACCAAGTTTCCATAAAAGGCACACTTGGATTATGACTCATGAGATCCTCTTATCAGAGATCCTAAACAGCAATGGAGTCTGTTGAAGAATGGCTCTCACAGCTCAGAAAGCACTGCGTGAAGTCTGAGATACTGTATGACATTTTACAACACTAAAAAAACGACACCTGAAGTCCACCAACCAAACTGCAGTAACCTTGAGAAAGTGTTCTCCAATAGTGAACTCCATGATAGTAATGCAACTGACTGATATGATGAGCTGTGGATACTTTCTAGACATGTATTCGCAGACTTAGCTCCAAAAGATGGTCTGGAATCTACATGCCAAAACAAAAATCTATCAGCTTTCCTAATGCTTCCATTGCTTTACACCTACTTTTAACTTTTTCAGTAACGGTTACAAGGCAGAAAATGCAACTTCTCTAAACTAAAGCTGATAAAAATATATCTACACTCCACCATGGCTCAGGAATGGCTGGCTGGGTTGAAATAAGATCAATAGAGCAAATATCAATATAACAAAATCTGCAATAGAGTAGACACTCAGGAAGGAGAGATAGCATAAGGAGGGATCTAGCTAAGCTTGAAGAATGCTCTAGAATTTGGCAGTTGAAATTTAATGTTAAAAAATGCAGTGTCATGCATTTGGGCTGCAAAATTCCAAGTTAGCGGTACAGTGTTGGGGGTGAAATACTTCTGTCCACAAAAGAAGAGCGGCGCCTGAGCATGATTGTGTCTGTATGTGCAAGCCCATAGGAATCGGGTCTCAGCCTGCATGTACAGGCCTAGACGCGATTCTGATCCCGAGGGGGCTAGACCTGCCCACGGGATCAGAATCGTGTCTACCACCGTGCGTCCGGTTCCCACCGGATGCACAGGGGGCCGGAACGTACACATTGGAATAGGCCTCAATATGTATACGTTAGAGGAAAGGCGGGATAGGGGCGATATGACAGAAACATTTAAATACCTCCGTGGCATAAATGAACAGGAGGGTCTCTTTCAATTGAAGGCAAGCTCTGCTACGAGGCAACATAGCATGAGAGTGAAAGGATATAGACTCAGGAGTAATACGTGGAAATATTTCTTTATGGAAAGAGTGGTAGATGTGTGGAATAGTCTCCCAGTGGAGGTGGTTAACTTGAGGACAATTGTGAGACTATACCCGCCTTAGGCGCCCGCCTAGACATAGGGTATAGCCTGGGTTGTAAAAGGAATACTCTGTAGTCATGTCCAAAGTGTAAATTAAAGCTGGGCTTTATTCCCCTTCCCTTGAGGATTGCCTTTTGAATACATCAAACGAGGATAACACAAAATAAACTGTTGCTTCACAGGTAAATAAAAGTTTTGCCAAACGATACTTATGCTTCTTCTTGCTTCTTTTTAACAAAGAGATTCTATCTCATCTGAAATGCATAAAGCACACTCCATCAGTTCTGGAATGACCTCTGGGTTTGAACTTTCCCACTGTATAACCTCAGGACCTGGTCCTGTATATGGGCACCATGTTTCTGTATCACTGTTTTCAGAACCTTGCCCTTGGGAGACCTCAGCTTCTAGGAGAGGAGACTGCTTTGTGCAGTCAGAGATACAAGGAGCTGTGCTTGGGGTTTCTTCCCACCACCTATTCCAATAGGGGTTTTCTATCACCCTGTAAGCTTGGCTTTTTCTACAAGGACCCACTTCTTTCCCTCCACAGAAGACAGGGTACTTATCTTCTGGGTGAAGATTGTTTCCAGCCCTTCCTCCTCTAGCCAAGGCTTCTTCTCTGGGGTGCAAACTGCCTTTCTCCGTGAGTACCAGACACTGGGCTTAGCTGAGCTGAAATCACTTCCTGGTTTCAGTGAGCTTTCCTGGGTGTGACCTTTGCTCTCTGCCTGCTTGGTTGTTTTCCTCTGCACGAGGACCCCTCTGGCTTGGAAGTCTTTTGCACTGTTCTTCACAGCCCTCTCGGGTTCAACAGTCTGCTTCCATTCAGCCTTGTTTCTCCAAGACAGCGTGTCTCTCTGGGTTTGCTCCTGAGTCCTTCTCTCTATTCCCTTCTGAGACTGTGTAGTTTTGGATGTATGGTGGGGCCTGGGCTGGGGACCTGGCACCATTGGTGCTGTTTGTTGTTTTGGATGTCCAACTTAAGATGGAAAGAATATGGGTGACCTCCATGTTCGGTGCCTCTCTTGGAATGTTTGTGGATTGGGTTCGCCCATAAAATGATACAAGGTGTTGAAGCGGCTGAGGGACCTGGAGCAGATATGGCCATGCTACAGGTGATGCACATGGAGCTGAAGGAACATAATAAGCTCAGCAGATCATGGGTGGTTAGTCTATGGAGCATCTGCTGACTCTTGGAAAGCAGGGGTAGCTATTAATTTTTGAAAAGGACATGACTTTGTGCTGGAGAAGCAGGTCGCAGACCTGTGAGGGTGCTGTGTAATTATGGAAGGGAAGTTGGTGGGCACCCCTTTCACGTTTTGCAATATTTATGGACCCAATACTCCCGATAAGGCATTCTTTGTGGGCTGCCAAGGTGTTGGCAGGGTTCCCATTGCATTCACTTGTCTTGGGAGGGAATTTTAATTGCGTTCTGAATCCAGCCATGGATAAGGCCTCCCCCCCTCCCGGGACCCGGGTTGGTCCCGGTCAGTTAGGGGAGTGGGCCATTTGTGTGAGATTCTTGATCTGGCTGATGCATGGCAGACTTTCCATCCTCAGGACAAGGATTTTACGCATGTGTCTTGGGCTTATGGCACTCTGTCACTCTTGGGCTATTTTCTGGTGCCTTCCACCTTCCCTCTTCCCTGCTCGGATTCAGCAAGGATCGACAAAATAGTGATTTTGGATCATGCCCTTATCTGGCTGGATATCGATTGTCTTGGCGGTCGCTGGCGGCAGGGCAGCTGGCATTTTCCAGTACACTTATACCATGATCCTGGGTTCTTGAGGTTCCTACAGGGGAAGTGGGATGATTATGTGACCCATAACCAAAGTCATAGTGATTGTAGGGCTGGTGCCTGTTCAGAAACTAATGCCTGAACCAAACAGCATGGCTTCCTGTTACAAGATGAGGTCTGTTCTGAATTGTTCTGAACAAAACAAGATGGATTCCTTGCCTGCTCAGAAACTGTTCTGAACCAAATAAGATGGAACTCTTTTCTGCTGTGCCAGCATTAAACCCTGCAGATCAAGCAATTCAGCAGAATCATTGTTCATGCCTATGTGCTAGAGAACTCGGTGTTATCCAGAGACTGTGCCACTGGGCCTATGATTTGCAACAATGTATGCACCTGCATGCCAGCATCTTTCCTGTACCATGGACCTTTGTTCGGAGAAGGATCACCTGACCACTGTTACTGTCTCATCTTCAGTAAATCCTGTATCTGATACCAGCCAATCACCATGCTGTGACGAGGGGGTCAGGACAAAATTATACTTCTTCTACACCCAGACTTCTGCACGCATGCTCAAGAGGAACTTGTGGGTGAGGCGACAGCAGCTTGGATGTTTTTTGTGGTGGGGGTGTCGGCCACATATTTTGTTTGCCAGACTGCAGGGAGAGATGAATGGGGGAGGGTTAGGGGTGCCTGATTTGGTGCAGTACAATGTCAATTGTATCCTGTGGCATGTGGGTGATTGGCTATATCAGTCCTCCACCTGTACGGCCCTGCAGTTGGAGAGGGAACTGCAGGGGGCTTATTTTATTCCTTTATTTAGCATGGTTTATATACCATCTTTCACCATGGTCAAAGCGCTTTTCATTGAACAACTGATAAGAGATTACATTGAACCAATTAGAACTAAAGTAAAGGCAACAAGTTATACTTAAGTTTATTTTTGTTTACCTACACATATGTACATTTAAGGAAGAGTACTAGATATTGTTTGTTGGTATTGCTCGTTATATTTACATGTTGGGGGACTTATGTACCAAGTTCTGTACAATGTAGGGTAAACAGCTGTCAGTGTTCACTTTTTTGCTGAGGTTAGGCAGGTAGACCAAAGTGTTCTATAAACAGGTGAGTTTTTAGGTGTTTTCGGGATGTTGGAAGATCTGTGATTGCTCATAGTGAGTCTGGGAGTGAATTCCATGCTGATGGTGCATACAGTTCAAAAGATCTTGCACAAGCTCGATGAGATGATTTTGTTATTTATTTATTTAACTGCTTTTTTTATACCACCTTATCCTTCAGTCAAAGTGGTTTACATTAAAAATGAAACTTATACAGTATAACAAGTGATGATGAAGGTGTTCATAGTAGATTGTTGTCTTGGACGGTTGTGTTGTGGGATATGCAGCAGAGATCATAGGTGTCATATGGGGTTGCTTCTGAGGGCTTTGCACCCAGTGTATGTTTTGCACACCCCCGAATCTAAGCGCCCTCAGCCATTATGTTCTAGTCATTTGGTGCATTCCATGTGGAGAGCATGGTGGCTCCTGTACCAGTTGCTGTGACATCACCCTGAACAACTGGATCTGTTACCATTGCAAGGTAATGCAGAAATCCCATCGGGCGAGACATCATTGGATTTTAGGTAGTGGGGGTAGCAGGGGTTGGACCACCTCTCCTCCTGACATCGGAGGAGCAGTTTAAATTACTTGAGGAACTAACACGGGAATTTCAGTTGGCTCCTAGGGGAGCCTATGCGCTCTTGCAGCTTGCCTTCTGATTAGATTGAAAGGTTAGGGCCATGAGCTATTCTTCGTAAAGTATTGTGTGCTGGGCAGCCCTGCCATTATATGTGGTATGGGTGGTTCCTGCTCTCACTCCTGTGGGTTGGGGAGGTTTGAGGGCTGGGGGATATGTGGTGGAGGCTGGGGAGGTTAGACATGGTTAACCTGGAAAATAATTGTAAAATGTGATTTTTGATAATTTACACCTCGCACTGTGTAAGTGTCTCTAAGGGCTAGGGGCCGGCATTTATACTGTGTTCATTTGTTGGTAGTTCAATAACATGATTTAAACATAAAAATAACTTATACATAGCTAGCATCATAGGCCTTCAGGACTACTTAAAATGCACAAAGAGGGCAATTTTATTAGGAGGCACCTACTTTATGCTTAAAAGTAAGCACGTTACCTATGCTATTTTATAAAGAAAAGCAGGCACCTACTTTTATTTATAAAATACTAGTGTAGGTGGTCGAAAACATAGATCAGCCCTAGGGCTGGTGTGCTTGTGTACTGTACCGACTTCCTAGCCAAACTCCACCCATGTGCACACCCACAGTGAAAGTATGCGCCATCAGCTCTAGGCGTGTACTTACAGACTAGTGACTGAGTAAAGTACACATGCAAAAGCTAATTGATTTATTTTATTTATTTGTTTAACAGCTTTTCTATACCGCTGTATCATTAATTCAAAGTGGTTTACATAAAACAATTATAGCAACAAGCTTTTACACAGAACAGGGAATTAAAACTTGGAGAATGAAATAGGTGTACATGATACATTTAACTTCACTAACTATGTACAGATACATTGTTGCAGGATGATAGTGTGCAGCAGTTACATATCTAAGGACAGACATATTGTTGCGGTTTGGGTTGAACGCATAGCTATATTTATGTTGAGGGAGAGGTCTGTGAGGTTCTAGGAGCTATAGTCAGAATATTAATAATATGTGTGTAAATTGCTAAAATGCCATGATTTATGCACATTGATGGTGCCTCGGTTTATGTGACTCCTTCTAAAATTAACCCCAAAGTATTGAAGTATGAAAATAAATGTCTAGAATCTGGCTCCATCATTAAACTTGGATAAGCGTTCAGACGTGCAGAAGACAGGAGTGAGAAAATCAATGCACATGGGAAAGGAAGCAACTAGGTGGTACTTTAAGTAAAGGTGTAAACATAAATGTGAAGGTAAAGGAAACAGAATTTGAAAAACAAGAGAAAAAAACTCTTTGAAGAATTAAATCAGCAACCAAGGAAAATCAAGTGGAAAATACATGAATACAGTGGAAAATGCAAAGTATTACTCCAGGAAGTGTATGCCGATCAAAACTGGACACATGAATGATTAAGGAGAGAGGGACTGAAATCTAGGGATGAGAGATTGCTAGTCAGAGCCTAGGATAGTGGCTTATGGATGAACAAGGTTAGAAAAAACTGGTAAAACACATTTATGTAGATTCTGTAGGAAAGATCTGGAAATGGTTACTCATTTCCTATTTGGATGTGAACATAGTAACGTGATTACCTCTCTTTCTCCTCTGGCTTTAGCTTCTCTGCGTTTCTGGGCAATTTTCAGAGCTTCTTCAGTCATCCATTTTGGCCATTTTTGCTTTTTTACCTTTTCTAGAGACTTCTCACTTTCTTTAAGCACAACTTTCTTGATGCCATCCCATAACTCTTCTGGTGCTCTGTCATTTTTATCCAAAGCAGCAAAAAGATTTTGCAGGCAGTCTTTAAATTCTGGTATTATATTCTCAGAGTCATATTTTGCTACATTCACGAGTGGCTTGCTCTTTTTCAGCTTTAGCTTGAGTTTGCATACTAATAGCTGGTGATCTGTACCAGAGTCAGCTCCAGATTTTGTCTTTGTCAATGTTATTGAACTATTCCATCAGTGACTTCCACAATTGTAGTCAATTTTATTTTTGCATAATAATCCATTGGGTGAAGTCCAGGTTTTGCCACTTGTGTTGCTGGAAGAATGTATTTGAGATGAATAGATCATTGGTTTTGCAGAATTTTGTCTTTCTTCAGCTTCATTTCTGTTGCCAAGTTCATGTTTTTGAACTGCTTTACCTTTCTCTTTGTTACCAACTTTTGTGTTCCAGTCACCTATGACAATCAGGATATCTTGTTTGCATGTTCCATCAATTTCATTTCATAGAACTGATCAACTTCTTCCTGCTGTTGTTGGGGAATACACCTGAATAATAGTTATGTTTATGGACATTCCTCGTAGATGAACAGAAATTAAGCATTCACTAATTGCATTGTATTTCATAACAGTTCTTGCATGTTTCTTCTTAATTATAAATGCATTACCATTCTTTGACTTTCATTTCCGGCATAGTACCATGTGATCAACAGATTCAAAGTGCCCAATGGCAGCCCATTTCAGTTAGAGATCAAGTTGTATACATTGTCACGAGGTAGAGCAGGAATTACCTATGGAAACAGAAAGAGCAGGGCTAGGTAGATCTGAAGCTGACAGATCCAAGCACATGTTGCAGGGTTGCTATAAGCAACCATGGAAAACAAAGGTAACCAGAGGTAGAACGTGCTCCTGCAAAGGATTACCTCATCCTCAATCAGTTAATGAAAGGCAGCTGAGAGCAGGGCAAGGTCAACAGAATGCAGGTAGTGACGCAGTTAAAATGCACACAGAGTCACTTACCGGCAGAGCTGAGCAGGATTTCTCAGAGAGCAGAGCTAAGCAGGATTTCTCAGAGAGCAGAGCTAACGAGGATTTCTCAGAGAGAGGAGCTAACTGGGATTTCTCAGAGGAGAGAGACACTAAAGATACTACAACAGCTGGGGCAGAAAAGGAGAATACTTCTCATTGGAGTTGGTATAAAGTTCCTAAGGAAAGAATATCCAAGGGCAATTGCAGGGTGCTAGGAAGCACGGAGCAAGAGGCCAGTGAAAAGAATCACAGAGGGATTCAATCCAGCAGGAAAGAGAAACCCTTGAGAGACGGTCCTTCTGCTAACAGGTACCCAGAAAACAGTAAGGGGTTTAGAAGGGACACTTACCTGTATAAAAACTAGCCAGTGGCTAGAGTCAGTAAAAAGCCTGCTTTTAGAAGTATCAATGCTGACTTTCCATGCTGTAAAAGCTCGAGAGAAATCCTCCCTGAGGACTGGCTGAAAGCCTGTAATAGAGAGGGCCTTAGAAGCATAAGTTTTCCCTCTACACAACTAGGAAGGTTGGGTCCCCTAGGGGCAGACTGTGAGAAATACGGTAACTTCCCATCCTACCTTGGTGAAGGGGGGAAGGGAAGTCTTGCAGAAGACGGAAGCTTGCACAGCCAAGAAAGGAGACACAGCTGTTCAGAGAGTAGCAACCAGGGAAGCTACGAGGCAATGGACTTTGAATTAGCTGAAGATAATACAGAGGTATCTCAAATGGAATGTGCTTTGACCCTGGCTGATGAGGTGTCTTCCTTATGCTAGGCTGTGCTAAGAAGATAACCTTTTAAAGAAAAAAAGGATTTCTGAAAACTACCTGTATAAATTTAGTAGCTGTTATATTTTGAGTTAAGCTGAAATGAAGCACTTTTGGTTCCAGTAGTATTTTTATTTGTACCAGAAAACATGGTCTGTTTCTGTTAATTTCTCACGTGCAAGAATCCACCCGGAAAGGGATAATAAAAATACCTCTTACTAAAAAGCCTGGCTGCTCGTCACAACTACAACCTTTAGAACGGCTAGTGGGAGATAATTCCCAGGGGGCCTTAAAAGAGCCCCAGCTACATTAAAGAAGAGGCCCCACTGAAAGTCCCCTAGGCTGCCTCCTAGCGGGGTAAGTAGGTGGGTGACAACATTCCATTTCATTCTTGACCACATCCAACTTCTCTTGGTTTATGCTTCGTATGTTCCATGTCCCAATATGTAAGACATCTTTGCAGCTTCTGACTCTCATTTCATGTGCAGATAATCAGCAGTCAGACATCCCGAGGGCTTTGTTCCAACCAAATCATAAATGCTGGCTTTATTCTGAAAAACTTTCAGCTCATCCCCAGTAGGTCCTTGAGTGCCTTCCGACCTGGGAGTCTCATCGTCCAACATTATATTGCAATTTGTTTTGTTGTGGCTATCCAATGGGTTGTCATAGCAAGATATGGAAGTAGATTGCTAGGCCTTTCTTCCACACAGGTAATGATAGTGTTGTTGCCATTGTCACAGGAATGTGATCCTCCATCGCCAACAACGTCTCATTCTGTTACTGCCCAGATGGGTAATTTGTCTTAGTCTGGCACTTCAGCGGAGACCTGTCCATCTCAGGAGATCGTGCCAGTAGTTAAGCTATTGATAGCTTAGCTCTCAGCATCACTTATGCACACAAGCCCTCACAGCACAACAAGCTGCAAACCAAGCAAGTTACATGTATATGAGCCAGAAATACAAACATAAGTGGCATAATCTAGATGTGCTCAATATTCAAAAGGATTTATATGCTTACCAGGACCTGCTAACTGCATAAACACTATTGAGCCTGATATTCGGCACCAATTGGTGAATGCCTCTGAATATTCACACAGACCACCTTGGCATAATCCAGATAGTGCCAAGGCGATCCGTGGGCGGGGCTGGGATGGTCCCGGCACCTATCTGGTCAGCAGCAATTTCGGCCCACTAACAGGATAGGTAACCACATAAAGTTAGGACAGGTCAATGGCTGTGCAAACGTTGTGTGGTTTTGCTATCCAATTAGTGGCTGAATATCGCCAATGACCAGATAACAGTAGAGGAAAACGGCAAAACCGGATATTGAGTGATGGTGGGTATCTGGCATCTGCCTCTAAATATCCAGTTTCAGTTTTCCCATGGCAGTCAAGTGCTTTACCAGCATTAACTGCCTCAGGCTATCAGGCTCTTATATGTGTAAGTGCGGCCAATTAAGCAGCAAAGCCCCAAAATGTAAATGTTAGCATTTTAAAGGCTAAAAAAAGTATCTGGGGCTTTGCACAATTATTCCCTCCAATCATGCATTTAATGCCCTGACCGAAACAAGCATTTTTCAGAACTTTATGCATGCCTCACAGGAGGTGCAAAAGCTGACAGGTGATATGATTGAGATGTTTAAATACCTCCGTGGCATAAATGTTCAGGGAGAGAGCCTCTTTCAATTGAAAGCAAGTTCTGCTATGAGGGGACATTTATTTTATTTATTTATTTATTTAACAGTTGCTTATATACCGCTACCTTCCACAGATCAGGTGCGGTTTACAATGAACAAGAATGAACAGATTTACAAGTCTGTTTTACATGGAACATTTGTTAACTAGGTACAAAGTAGCTGTTTTACATAGAACATTTGTTAACTTGGTACAAATTTGCAATATACATTAATCATGAATGACTAAATATGGTAAAACTTGTTAAAACAAACGAACTTATTTACATATTTTGATTTATTACATATATTTATATACAGGATTTACAAGTAGTTATTTATTCGATTTTAATTGTAATTGTAGTTTGCTAGGAGAATTAGAGTTGGTGTACCCTAGGTTGTTATTAACCATTACCTGTCGGAGGTAAGGTGTTTTCAAGTGTGCCAAAATGGGAGGTGAATAGATAAGTTTTTAATTTCTTGCGGAGTTCCTTTGCATCATTTAATGCTCTTATTTCTTCAGGGAGGGAGTTCCATAGGGTGGGAGCTGCATGTGAGAACGCTTTCCTATTAGTAGTCTTTTTAGCAGTTGTGAATTCTTTCGGGATCCTAATTCTGTTCGTGTGGCCTCTCCGGAGCGAAGTTTGGGATGTGTCTTTGGTGATAAGTTTTGTCAAGGGGACTGGGGCCATTGTGTTTAAAGTCTTAAATGTGGTGATAATCAATTTGTGATTTATTCTGGATTGAATTGGGAGCCAGTGAAGGTTTGCTAGTATAGGGGTAATGTGTTCAAATGGTGGGACCTTCATTACAATTCTTGCTGCTGCATTTTGGGCAAGTTGGAGTCTTTTAATGTTTTGTTTTGTTGTTCCTAGTAGGGTGAGATTTGCAAAATCAAAGTGTGGTGTGATGATGGCCTGTACAATGCTCAGAAAATCATGTAGAAGTACAAGAGGACGTACTTGTTTTAAAATTTTGAGTTTAAAGTAGATCTTCTTAGTGATGTTACGAATATGTGTGTCCATACTAAGGTGTGAGTCAAGAGTGACACCCAGGTATTTCACTTCATTTTTTATAGTAATGTTGTGATTTTGGAGAGTGATGTGTGTTGGAGGTATGTAGGATTGGTTTTTGGTTACTATTAATATATCCGTTTTAGAATGATTGATATGGAGATTGTGTTCTTTTAGCCAGGTTGTTAATTCAGAGAAGCATTCTGTTAACAGTTGTAGTGGGAGTGTTGGGATTGTGAATGGAATGTACATCATCATGTCGTCTGCATATATGTGGTAGTGGACTTTAAATTTCTTGAAGATGTCACATACCGGTTGGATATATATATTAAATAGGAGGGCAGAGAGGGCGGAGCCTTGTGGGAGACCAATTTCCTGTTTGTATGTTTTAGAAGTTTCAGTGTTAGTTCGGACGGTTTGTGTTCGATCAGTTAGATATGAGGTGAACCAATTTTGTACAGTTGAGTGGGTTCCTATTTGTTCTAGTCTGTTAAGCATTAGAGCATGGTGTACACTGTCAAACGCTGCAGAGATGTCTAGAAAGAGGAGAATGAAAGCTTGTTTATGGTTATCAATGCCTCTTATTAATGTATCGAGGAGTACTGTTAATAGGGTGTCTACACCATGGTAAGGGCGAAAGCCATATTGTTGATCATCAAGTGGGGCTGAGGTTTCTATATGATCTTGTGTTTGAGTTTGGACGATCTTTTCAATCAGTTTAGCCATAAATGGGATACTAGAGATAGGTCTGTAGGAGTTGGGTGATGTTTTGTCAAGGGTGTTATTTTTAATTATTGGACGGATTTGTGCATGTTTGAGGGAAGGTGGTAAGTATCCTTGGCGCAGCGACAGGTTAACTATGGGAAGGATAAAGGGGGATAGTGTAGTAAGGGTATGCTTGATCCAGTTTACCGGACATGGATCAAGTTGAGAGGTCGTAGTGTTAAGGTTTGAAATAGTAGTCTTGATAGTGTCTTTGGTTATAGGGTGAAAGTTGGACCATTTTTCAGATTGGTGTTGGTGGGAAAGGGATAGAGGGTTTGGTGTGAAAGCAAATGATTTTGCTTTATTCATATAGTGGTTTGCTAGAGTCTGGGCAGAGATATCAATATTATCGTTGCTGGTCCCATATGTGTTATTGGTTAAGTTTTGGACGATACTAAAAAGTTCTCTTGGTCTATTAATGGATTTGTTTAGTATGTTTGAGTGGTAATTTTTCTTTGCGCTATCTGAAGCTTCTTTGTACATTTTAAGGTGGCTGTGATACGCATTGTAATAAGGGATGGATTTGGTTTTGCGCCATTTAGATTCAATATTTCTCAATTCTCTCTTCATATGTCTTAAGGTATTGTTGAACCAGGGGGCATCTCCTATTCTAGAGTAGTTTTTCTTTTTGATGGATTGTTTATAAGCAGCTGCATTGTTAATTGTTTTGTGCCAAGTTGTGACAGCTTCATCTAGGTCAGTTGGTACAAGGGTGAGATGGGGTATAGTTAGATTGATAAATTCATCAGCGTTAAATTTTGTAAATCTAGGTGGAGGGGTAATTTGTGGATTATTTTTATTATTTCTTACAGTGTAGGCTAAGGTGAATTTGATCAGGTGGTGGTCTGACCAAGGAACAGGTGTACACTCAAGCGATGACTGGTTGAAATGTTTTTGGAAAGCATCTGGTAAAAAGACTAGATCAAGGGTTCCTCCTTTGTTATGAGTCTTTGTATTGATTATTTGGAGGAAACCCATATCTGCAATTGATTCCAAGAAAAGGGCTGAGTGTGAAGGTGGCAAGGATGGGAGGTTAAAGTCTCCTAGTGCTATAATAGGGTTGGAGGCTGTGGATGAGCTGAGGAGTTCTATTAGGGCATCTAAGTTTTCAGATTTTTGGTCCGGTGGCCTGTATAATAAGCAAATTTTGAAGTGATCTATTTTTAAAATGATGGTGTCAATGTTATTTGGGAGATCATATGGATGTGGTTTAGCCTTTAGTTCTTTTTTTGTCATTATAAGAACACCACCTCCTTTTTTAGAGTTTCTGTGTGTGTGAGATATGTCATAGATGTTGGTGTTAAGTTGGTTTAGGTAAACAACATCAGAGTCGGTTAGCCAAGTTTCGGTAACACATAGGATGTCTGGTTTTTGATCATTTAGTAAGTCAGTGAAGATGGGTAATTTATTTTTCATAGATCTTGCATTTATTAATATACAAGACAATGTTTGGGTGGTTGTTGGCAGGGTGTGAAGATGGGTGAATGTGGTAGGTTTTATATGTATTAGTCTGTGATGATTTATTTTTATGTTGATGTCGATATGTATTTGAGATGAAGGGGGATCTGGGCGGGCGCTTCTCTGAATTATTGGGATTAGTTTGTAATTATTGTTATTTTGACTATTTGTCAGTGTGATAAGTGTCAGGATTATTAAACTGCTGCTTATTAGTTTTAGCCAGAAGGTGTTTGAGCAATACATTTTGGAAATGGTATATCAACAGTATATCTTTTTCTACTGGCAACAGTATATTTTCAAGTGGCAGTAGTATATCCTTTTCAACTAGCAACAGTATATCCTTTTCTACTGGCAACAGTATATCCTTTTCTACTGGCAACAAAATATCTATTTCTATTGGCAGCGGTAATTGTTATGAGATTACAGTTTTCAAGTTAGCTTTTTCTACTGGCAACAGTATATTCTTTTCTATTGGCAGTCGTGTAACCTTTTCTACTAGCAACAGTTAAATTAGGTAGACTATTGGCAAAAGTACCAGAGGAACAATGGTGGGGAAAATTTAAAGCTACTAGCAATAGTATATGTATATGCTTAGCTGTTAGAGTCTGTAGTTAAAGGGTGGGTGGGATTAATGATTAATGATTAATGTTACTATCAATGTTGGGTACTTTCAACAATACGAGTAGGTATGTTGGTACGTCAAAACAGGTTAAACAAATAGATGAGATATACTTGCTGTATCAGCTGAGTGTCCGGATGAGGCTGGATATGAGCGAGTTCAGTCTTGCAGGAGCTCTAGCTTAATGCCTAAGCTGATTTTCTTTAGTTGTTGGAGAGCGTCTCTAGTCCTTTATTGGACCACGCCAAAGGGTCCTCCAGCGCGTGGCCTGGCAGGCGCGTGTAAGCCAGCCGGTGTAATCTTTACAGTTGCACGTCACGTGCCCCGATGGTCAGAGGAGGCTCCGTGGATGTTCCCGCTGTTGGAAGGTCAATCCCCCGACTGGGGAGAGTTGGGGTGGCCTGGAGTTCCGACCCTTTCGATCACGCTGTTGGAGTGGAGTTGGTGTTTTCCTGTCGTGCCACCGCCTAAGGGCCACGCCAAAGGGCCCTCTTGCGAGGCCCTCAGGCGCGGGCCCGCAAGGCGCGGGCGCGCTTGCCTGCGGCTGCCTTTAAGGAAGGCAGCTGGGTCCTCCCACGGCCCGGATTGGGCCGGAGTTGCTGGAGCGGGAAACGCTCACCTCCGTCGCTCTACCCCGACCGGGGAGCACCTGGAGCCAGTTGCTGAGGCTGAAAAGGCCGATTCCTGCCTGCGGCTGCCTTTAAGGAAGGCAGCTGGGTCCTCCCACGGCCCGGATTGGGCCGGAGTTGCTGGAGCGGGAAACGCTCACCTCCGTCGCTCTACCCCGACCGGGGAGCACCTGGAGCCAGTTGCTGAGGCTGAAAAGGCCGATTCCTGCCTGCGGCTGCCTTTAAGGAAGGCAGCTGGGTCCTCCCACGGCCCGGATTGGGCCGGAGTTGCTGGAGCGGGAAACGCTCACCTCCGTCGCTCTACCCCGACCGGGGAGCACCTGGAGCCAGTTGCTGAGGCTGAAAAGGCCGATTCCTGCCTGCGGCTGCCTTTAAGGAAGGCAGCTGGGTCCTCCCACGGCCCGGATTGGGCCGGAGTTGCTGGAGCGGGAAACGCTCACCTCCGTCGCTCTACCCCGACCGGGGAGCACCTGGAGCCAGTTGCTGAGGCTGAAAAGGCCGATTCCTGCCTGCGGCTGCCTTTAAGGAAGGCAGCTGGGTCCTCCCACGGCCCGGATTGGGCCGGAGTTGCTGGAGCGGGAAACGCTCACCTCCGTCGCTCTACCCCGACTGGGGAGCACCTGGAGCCAGTTGCTGAGGCTGAAAAGGCCGATTCCTGCCTGCGGCTGCCTTTAAGGAAGGCAGCTGGGTCCTCCCACGGCCCGGATTGGGCCGGAGTTGCTGGAGCGGGAAACGCTCACCTCCGTCGCTCTACCCCGACCGGGGAGCACCTGGAGCCAGTTGCTGAGGCTGAAAAGGCCGATTCCTGCCTGCGGCTGCCTTTAAGGAAGGCAGCTGGGTCCTCCCACGGCCCGGATTGGGCCGGAGTTGCTGGAGCGGGAAACGCTCACCTCCGTCGCTCTACCCCGACCGGGGAGCACCTGGAGCCAGTTGCTGAGGCTGAAAAGGCCGATTCCTGCCTGCGGCTGCCTTTAAGGAAGGCAGCTGGGTCCTCCCACGGCCCGGATTGGGCCGGAGTTGCTGGAGCGGGAAACGCTCACCTCCGTCGCTCTACCCCGACCGGGGAGCACCTGGAGCCAGTTGCTGAGGCTGAAAAGGCCGATTCCTGCCTGCGGCTGCCTTTAAGGAAGGCAGCTGGGTCCTCCCACGGCCCGGATTGGGCCGGAGTTGCTGGAGCGGGAAACGCTCACCTCCGTCGCTCTACCCCGACCGGGGAGCACCTGGAGCCAGTTGCTGAGGCTGATGGGATGGGATGAGGGTGAAGGGAGATAGATTCAGGAGTGATATGCGGAAATATTTCTTTACGGAAAGAGTGGTGGATCCGTGGAATAGTCTCCCAGTGGAGGTGGTAGAGATGAGGACAGTAACTGAATTCAAAAAAGCATGGGACAAACACAGAGGATCTCTAAAGGTAAAAAGGGGACTGTTGTAGTTGTTGATATGGAAGGACAGACTAGATAGGCCATGTGGTCTTTTTCTGTCATCATGTTTCTATGTTTCTATCTTACAAAATCTCCATTGGCTCAAAATACAAAATGATAATTACAACATTCAAACCACATGACAACATTGCACCATCATATCTGTCATCCCTTATAACTGCTCAGCTCAACACCAGAAACAGAAGGAAAAGTAAACTGAACCTCCTCAACATTCCCGCCACTATACGTAAAACGAAAAAGATACCAAGCAACAGAGCGCTTTCCTTCACAGCCCCAGTACTCAAACTCGCTACCAGACTCACTACAATCACTCAAAGACATACAAACATTCAGGAAGGAATTAAAGACTCTACTCTTCATTGAACACTACAGCAACCACACCACCACCAGCACCCAATCACACCACCGGCCCCCCCCCCCCCCAAAACACAAGGCATAACCTAATCAGAGGCAAGACTACATACCTCACAAACTTCCCCAAAAGCATATTCAGCACTTAATCGGTATAACAATCATTAAAAAACTGCTACAATGTTGCTTTATGTCTCAATGTAAATACTTAACAAGATACGATGCACATAGTTCAGTTGTTACAATGTATATAGTTATACTTGGTTCTATGTAACTTGTTGTGTTCTGTGTATATAGTTTGTCGCATCCTCCTGCCCGGGCCGGTGGCCGATAAGCAAGAGGGCTTGCCTTAATTGCCCTTCTGAATACTGTCCCCAATATGGCTGCCAGCATGGACTGCTGGGATATGTAGTTTCAGCTATTCTTTTGAGCAAGCAGTGTGACCACACGGTTTGTTTGGCAAAAACAGAGAAATTTATTTTTCAGGGTTTCCCCCTCGCATCAAATTTGTTGCACTAAACACAGGTAAGGATAATTTCTCCCAAAGGCAAAGGATAAATAAACTCCAACAGGCTTAACTCAAACAGACAGGAATTTCTTCTTCACATTGTCAACTCTTAGCTTCCTTCTGGTAACTACCTTCTAAAGCTAAGGCTGTTTATTTATTTATTTAACAGTTATTTCTATACCGCTCTTTCCCAAGTATCAAGTGCGGTTTACAAGGAACAGTAAATTATATGGTATGTGATAGTGCATACCTAGTCGTTTTACATAGAACAAGTGAACTATTTACAAGTAACAATATAACGTTTGAACAATAAAATATTATAACATATAACATATATAACTGTTGACCATCTCAAAGTAACTTAAACTTTCAAGTTTCTTTTCTTTCACAACTTCCATAGAAAAGAGGTTATACCTGTTTTTAAACTTCCAGCAAGTTTCTTTTCTTTCACATCATATAGAAACAAGCTTATAATTGCTTTAAACAAACCACTCCTTCACATGGGCTTGAGCTTAGCACATGTTCAGTTCATTTGCCTTGCAATAAGAGCATTGCATTTCTTCAGTATCACTTTCACAGGGGCTTTCACACAATTCTATTTCCATTTCATGCGTAGACTCACTAGAGCTATCTTCCTGTGGACGGGTATCATAGGATTTATGATTTACACCCTGCAGCAGCTCATCCAGCTTTAGCAGCAAGCGTTCTCTCTGATCTGTAGCAAAGGGCTTTAAAAACGGAGTTTCTCTCTCCCTTATCAGCCTTTCAATATCTCTCACTGCTGAGTCACGGCAGTCACTGGCACACTTCTTATTTCTGTCTGAAGCTTGCTTTACAGCCTTCTGGCTAACACAGCGTCTGACACTTTTTCTTAGCTCTCTAACCACTTCTTCAGAAAGAGCTTTGCTAGGAACTTCAGGCAACTTATTCTCTCTACCTCCAGGGCTCAACTGGCTTCCCGAGCTGTTTCCCCACCTGGGAATTGACTCCTCCAGCTTCCTTTCTCTGAGGTACCTTGAGACACGTTTCTGCCTTGATTCCAGGGCTCTCTGCTGCTCAGCTCCCAGCTGCTCCAGACACTCTTGCTGCGTGCTTTCCTGCAAGTTCTGCCGTGTCTGCTGCTGCCTGCTTTGCTTCTCACCTTCCCCCCTTCTATCAAACACTGAAGCAGTTTTAAACTGGTGCTTCTTAGGCACCACGCCTTTCTCCCTGCACACTTGAGAGCTGTTAGGGCTCAACCTAGCTCTAATGTCATTAAGTGGGCGGGGCTTAGTACTAGCTGTAGTCTGCCTCGGAGGCTTGTGGTTACTATGGGAACTCTGTTGATCTCTGCTTTTAAAGGCACAGGTCTCACTTTCTTCCCATTCCATCCCTTCTATACAGCTCTCCTTACCACAAGTTACACTTAGTTCTATGTAACTTGTTGTGTTCTATGTAAACCGCCCCGATCTCTGGAAGGGACGGTATAGAAAACAGTCCAAATAAATAAATAAAGGTTGATTATAAAGCATGCTCCACCAAGACACTCAATTAGCTCATCTACTCTGGGCATAGGATATGCTTCCAGTATAGAAGCTGCATTGACCCTCCAGAGGTCAATGCAGAATCTGATGCCTCCATCGGGTTTAGGAACCAAGACAATGGGTGATGAACAGTCACTCATGGACTCTTCTATAACTCCCAGGTTAAGCATCTCTTTCAGTTCCTGTTGCCAAGCCTCTGGAATCCAATAGGGTCAATGTTGGATAACCACCCTAGGGTCAGTAATGATATTGTGACAAATGAGGTGGGTTTGTCCTGGGCGGGTAGATATTTTCTCTGGACAGTAGAGAGCTGGTCTCCAATCAGGACTTACAGTAAGCTGGATCCGATGGGGCTGAAATTTCCAGTCCAAAATCATCTCCATGTACCATTATAGCCAGCATAACCTATTCAATAGGTTAATTTGGTAAGCTTTCTTCCATTTATCTGGTTGGGCAACTTTGTAGTTAACAGGCCCTACATTTTCTTTGACCTCATAGGGCACCTGCCATTTACAGAGTAGCTTGATTTCAAATGAGGGCAGCAAGACTAAAGCTTTGTCTCCCAGGTGGAAGGTGAAGTGCACAGATGCCCAATTAGAGCCCTTAGTCTACTTGGCTTGTGCTTTTTGCAGACTGAGTATGGCCACCTCTCTGGCTTTCCTCAGTTGGTCTTCCATTTGTATAATGTACTCTACCAAATTACACCTGGCATGGGGTTCTTCTTCCTAGATTTCCCTCACCACGTCTAACATGCCTCTTGGCCGTCTTCTGAAGAGCAACTCAAAAGGCGAAAACCTCGTGGAACTCTGAGATACCTCACGGATGGAAAACATCCCAATTATTCCAGGCCTCCTGCACAAACTTTAACATCTGTTTCAGAGTTTTGTTGAATCTCTCAACAAGACCATCCATCTGTGGGTGATATACTGATGTTCCCAGCATCATGACCTTCACCAAGGCACAGACTTGCTTCATTACCTTGGATACAAAGGGTGTTCCTTGATCTGTGAGGATTTCATTGGGTATTCCCACCTGTGAAAATACTTCCCAGAAGGCATTTGTGATCATAGTAGACTTCATATTCTTTAGAGCAAGAGCCTCCGGGTAGTGGGTAGCATAGTCTAGTATGACTAAAATATGCTTGTTGCCTCAGGCAGCTCACTCCATGGGACTTACCAGGTCCATGGCCACACTTTCAAATGGGGTTTCAATAATAAGCATAGGCACTAGAGTGGCAGGTCAGACTCTGACGGGATTATGAAGCTGGAAGGTGGGGCATGACTGGCAATATAACTGTACTTGTTTATGGATCCGGGCCAGAAAACGTAGGCCAAAACATGCTCTAGTGTTTTCTCCACCCCCAGGTGTCCCAATAAATGGCCTTGAGCCAACGATAACAACTGCTGATGATAGGGTCTGGGAACTATCAGTTGTTCTACCTCTTCTCCCTCTAGGGTCCTCTTAGCTATTTGATATAATAAATCTTCCTTTAGTACAAATAAGGGAAGGGTCATGCAGGGGACTCTCCGTTACCTATTGGAACTCCATCCACCTCCAAAACCCACTCTCGGGCATGTTTAAGGGACTCATCCTCGTGCTGCAGCTGAAGCTCCCTGGGTTTTCCACCAGCCCCCACCCTGGAAAGGGGACAGTTGTATTTGGGTCACTACCGCTGAGTCCTGAGCTATCCCCAGGGGGTTCTTCCCTAGGTGCTCCATCCCCCATAGCCAGATTCTGTTGATAGCATAGCTTTTCCTAGCAACGCTGACTCCGGGACTTTGCAGGCTTGGGAATCTTGACATATAGATCTGGGTCTTTCAGGGGGAAAATCTCTGGGAAATCTTCCTGGTCCAACTTAACAGAGCCATCAGCCAGCTGAGCCCATATCACTCTGAAGTTTGAGTATTCTCGGCTGATAACCATTGGATACGTTAGCCAGGGCAGCACCATGTGAATTGCCCCACTGGAGTGAGACCTGTGCTGTTGGATACTGCCTCTGATCTCCATGCACACAGACCAGTGTTACTGTCTTTGCGTAGTCAATTTGAAATCAGGCTATGGTTTCCTGGTGAATAAAAATCCACACACTTCTGGAGTCTATGAAGTCCTGGAGGCAGGTCCCCTCAAGCTCCACAGGAATCACAGTGTTATGTGCCCCTGGGTGGGGACTGTCCACAAAAGCGCAGGTGTGAGGGGGTTAGGCTGACCTCCATGAGCTTTTCTGCACCCAGGGGACATTTCCTAGTAAAGTGTCTCTGGACTCCACACCTAAAACAGTTAGAGCCTGATTCTGATCCCAACGTATATCTCCTTTGTACGTCCAGGCTGTCCCGGACGTACAAAGGAGGTCGTGATTCTGATCCCACCGGGTACGTCTAGCCCCACGGGATCAGAATTGTGAACAAGCCTGTACGTGCAAGCACTGCCCAGGTAACTCAGCCAGGGCTTTTAAATGGAGCCGCAGTGCCATGGCGTCATGTTGCCATGGCACTGCGGCTCCTTTTAAAAACCACGATGCCGGCTGCCTGCCCAAAATGTTAATTGCCCACAGCCTGACCCTGATCTGGCCTCCTAAGGCCAGGGTCGGGCTGCGGGGGATTAACACTGCCCCCCCCAGCCCCTTCTACCCCCCTGGAGCAGCAAAATTGAAACATCCGGGGAAGTTATTCCCCCTGGGGGTGGAATAACTTCCCCAGCCATTTTGCCAGCCATGGACATACAGGGCTGACATTAGAATGGCCCTGTACATTTAGGCCCAGCGACCGCCCACTGCCCACCCACTCTCTGCCCTCATGCCGCCCCTTCCCCGTCCCCGTCCCCGTATAACCTCCTTACACAACTGGCGGGGAAGTTATACAGGGGCAGGAACTGGCACAAATAGTGGGGATGGATGTCCCGTTGGGATGTCCATCCCCGCTATTTGTGTTTCAGAATGACCCACTTAAAGGGCGTCATGGCTGGGGCCATGCCCTCACTTAGGAAGTGGCTTTAGGTGTTAAAACATGGGAGCCAACATTCATTCCTGCTCCCCCTTCCATCCTCCTGGGCTGACAGGTGACTTCTTTCCCATCTCACTGACCGCTTCAGTCATCTGCTGGGCTTCAGAATACCCTTTTGCTATTTCCAGCACACTCTGAAGTGCTGCTTCCCCTTCTACAGCTGAGTTAATCCTGCAGTATTCCAGTCCCAACACATTTTTAGCAGCCTCTAGTGGTCAAACAAAGTCTGCCTGTCGGCACTGACTAAACCTCTTGAAAGCTCACTAACTAGAGTGAGTCTAGCCCTGTTAGCCCACACAAACAAAAAAAACCCTGACCTGTTGTAGAAACCTAGCCCTGGAGGAACATGGATTTGCCCTCAGTCACATGGGAGAGAAAACTTCCAAGCTGACACCATATGTGGTAGTGTGACGTGCGGTGGGAAGGGGTTTTCTGTTCAAATACCAAACAGATAGAATTTCAGGGAAACAAAACTTGTTTTTTATTCATACCCAGTTTGTTGAACCTTCACAAAACTTGTCTCCTGGCCTTCATCCAGCCCACTTAAAGTTCCTTCCTTGCCCAGTTAAAGTTCTTACCTTTGTATGGCTTGTCTTGAAAAGACTCCTGACTCCACAGGCCTCCCCCTCTCCTGCAGCCTGCTGGGTTTTTAACCTTTCCTTGTGAGCTATGCCCTTCCAGCCTTGATCTCCAGCTTTTTGGCTCTCTTAAAGGGGCCTGTTGATAATCCCTCTGGAGAGGGATGGGCAACACTCTTTAGACCCCATCAGAGTCCTATGCTTGAGGACAAGCAAGAGCAAGAGTTCTCCAAGAATTAGAAGAATGTTCTTAATCTAGTAATCTAAAAAGAAGAAGAGGATACTATCATTAAATCAGAAAAATCTTAGTTGGGTTTTCCTGAACAGAATGGTAGCCACACAACGATCTGCTGTGAATCTACAGGGAAATTAAGTATATTGATTTGTGTAGTCTGTATAACAAGGTGCCAACATGGTATTTCACATTTGAGAGAAGAGAAGCTGCACCAGATGATAAAGCCAAGCGACAGATCAAAGGGGCAATTTGAAAGGCTCCCTCTATTAAAACAAGTGCTATGTGAATTACTCAGGAAATTGTTCACAGATTATCTTAGAAGTACAGGTCTGGGACCTGTGTAGCAAGCCAGTCTTTACTAAGTGTTAGTTCCCTCTCACCTACCCCAGGCATAATCTTAGCTTTATAGGGTGTTAGACCTATTAAAGAAGGAGGGGTATTCAAATTCACTTTCAGGATCAGCTGATTATCCTCACCAAGAATAGATGAATTAAGGCCCTGAAATTAATTAAACTTGAGGTTAACAAAGTTCCTTAAACTTATTTGGTATAGTTGTATTAGTACAAGTATCCCTAGTAAACTCAAACAACTTAAATAGCTAAAGAAACTTTCAAACTAAGATGCAGACAGCAGTCCAGCAGTGAGATGGGGGTTATCCAGTCTTTTGCATTGAGTGTCACATGTATGATTTTCTCCCAGTTGGTGAGGGGTCTTACATATGCACTAAGTGCAAGGAGCTCTTTGCCCTCAGGGAACAACTGTGATCTCTGGAGGCAAGAGTAGCAGACTTGGAGGACATAAGGAAATCAGAGGTACATAGACGAGACCCACAGGAGCGTAGTTTTGAAGCCCCACCTCCAGTCTGGCAGCCTCTCAGTTGCCATGGAGGAGAGAGGTCACATGAAAGAAGAGCATCACCTTGGTGAGGCAGGATATGATCCTGTAGCTAGAACCTGTCCACCAGGAGATGTAAAACTCTCTCACACTGAGGTTGTTTCTCCAGGGCCATGTGCCCATGAGGGAAGGGTTAGAATGGCTATTATAGTGGCTGATTCGATGATTAGGCATGCAGATAGCTGGGTGGCTAGTGGACATGAGGACCACCTAGTAACATGCCTGCCTTGGGTGAAGGTAGCGGACCTCATGCGCACTGTTCCCTCTAAGCTGTGCGCGTGTGCGCGCGCACACACCTCACCGAGCGAGCGCACATACTTTACAACAGAGCGCACAAAAATTTACAGCTCTGATTCTGATAGAAAACAACACAGACGTCTTAAAATTTAAAAGTTATGATTGTAATTACTAGAAATTTCCCGCTTCATTTAGTAATTGTCTATTTTCATTTAATTTGATTAAAATCAATGTGGTGTACATACTGTATTCTGACGTGTAGTCAAATTTTAAAGTATATAACTCCGAGTGTCATTATGTGGCGCACAAAAATTTAACCGTCCTTCAAAAGCTGCACACAGCTGATATTTTATGCGCACACAGCCTACAGAAAATTAGAGGGAACATTGCTCATGCGCCACCTAGACAAGGTTTTAGATAGTGCTGGGGAGGAGTCTGCTGTCTTGGTACATGTTGGTATCAATGCCATAGGAAAATGTGGGAGGGAGGTTCTGGAAGCCAAAGTTAGGCTTTTAGGTAGGAAGTTGAAATTCAGAGCTTCCAGGGTAGCATTCTCTGAAATGCTTCCTGTTCCAGGTTCAGGACCAAAAGGGCAGGTAGAGCTCCGGAGTTTCAATGTATAGATGAGTCGATGGTGCAAAGAAGAGGGTTTTGGATTTGTTATGAACTAGGTAACATTCAGGGGATGGAAGGGTCTCTTCTGAAGGGATGGGCTCCACTTAACCAAGATGGAGTCAGGCTGCTGGCATTAACATTTAAAAAGGAGATAGAGCAGCTTTTAAACTAGATAATAGGAGAAAGCCAATAATCGCCCAAGCGTGCATGGTTCGGAAGATGTATTCTTGAAGGATACTAGCAAAAGAGGGAAGTTTCCAATAAAGATAAAAGTAACCCAGATGCCCTTAAGTACAGAGCTGAAAGATTCCAAATTACCACTATCAATTGATAACCAGATCAATATGAATGAAATACAGCCTCTAAAATGCCTGTATGCAAATGCTAGAAGTCTAAAAAATAAGATGGATGAGTTAGAACATATAGCACTAAATGAGAGATTATGTATGATTGGTATCCGAGAGACCTGGTTGAAGGAGGACAACCAGTGAGACACTGTGATACCTGGGTACAAACTATATTGCAATGATAGAGTAGGTCAAACTGGTGGAAGGGTTGTGCTTTATGTTAGAGACAACTGTGTTCAGTTATCGTCATGTTAATTATGCTGTGTCTTCCTCTACTACGTGTAGCTCTGCAGGGGTGGTTTATGTGGTAAAATGTCCTTGCGAGCTCCTTTACATTGGTAAAACCACAAGGATATTTCGGACACGTATGAGGGAGCATCATAGCCGGTTGCGCTGCAAAGTAGTATCAGCCCCGCTTGTCCAACACTGTATTGATTGTGGGCACACATTTGAACAATTAACCTGTTTTTGTATCGAGCAAGTTACCCATGGTTTTGGTAACCGTACTCAAGATCAGGTGCTTATCCAGCATGAACAGCGCTGGATTTATGAACTAGATACTGTCATACCGAATGGTTTGAATGGTATGATAGAATGGGCGGCATGTCTGTGACCAGGCTCCTGTTTGTAGAGTATGTTTATTTTTCGATCAATGAGTTTTATTGGCTGTTGAGAGTCTTGTGGAGGGTACGTTAGTGATTAATAAGAGTGTGGCTTGTTCAGGATTTAAGTATACACCAGGAGTCCTTCTCTTTGTAGTTATTTTTTTGAATGGGGCTGTATGGAGCCTCTTTTTGAGTCTGTGCTATTTAATTCGATCACCTGTAGTTAGTCCGCATGCGCGGCGTCTTTTTGTTCAAGCTTTTCATGAGTTGAGAAAGATTGGAAGCTGGCAAGATTCTTTGGTGTTTGACGTGGGCAGCGGTTTTCTGTAAGTAACTGCTGATATTAGTTTTACCCACGGGTTTTTAATTAATGATTTTAGAATGTTTGGTTTTGGGTTATACACGACGTTTGTTTTGTTTGTAGGTGATCCAGTAAATCCCCTGAAGAACCCTTTGAGGAGAAATGCTCTGAAGGCACTGGGGAGAGGCGTCGGGATGATTATGGAGTTTGGATCGGTTTGAAAAGTTTGTTTGAGCATGCTTCTAAGCGGTGTGAAGAGGAACGCTATATACCTGGTCCAGTGTCATCATTAGTAAAGAAGAGAGTTGTATTGATGCATATGGGGCAGGTTATTTAACTATATCACTGCTAGCTACCAATGGGGGTCATTGATGTTATTTAGCTTCTGTTCCCTTGAGTTTGACCTTTGAGTCTTTGGGATAGAAGCTATGAAGTTCTGAGACCACCCGGTAGTTGTTAGATATAGTTTATTTAACTATTTTTTGCTCAAACAAGCGATTGTTTTTGGATGGATGTATTTCCCATTTTTTGTTACTTTGAACGCCTGATTTTTTGAAGTACATTATGTTAGAGAGGGCATTGAGTTACATAGGATTAAAGTTTTGTAGGAAACAAACAAGCCACCAGCACAATCCACACACAAACCCAACACACAGCCCTAAGGTAACAAACACCCACGGCACCACCTCCATAGAGCTAATCAACACCAGATCCATAAGGAACAAGATAAACACAATCAAAGACCACATAGACAAGCAACAACCCAACATCTTATGTATCACCGAAACATGGCTCACACCTACTGACACTGTACTCATCAATCAATTAGTCCCCCCCCCCACATACACAGCATTCAACAGCCCACACACACAAAGGAGAGGGGGCAGAGTACTAATCATTGCAAAGAACAACCTAAAGTTCAAAACCCAAAACTCCCCTAACTCAGACTTATGCAACACAATCATGGTAGAAAACAAACAGATGGCCATATGTCTCATTTACAGAGCTCCACACGCTCCAACAGAAGAGCTAGCCTCCACCTTAGAGACTGTCTGCGCAGTCAACACAAGTCACAAGCCCCTACTTCTACTGGGAGACTTCAACCTTAGCTCGGCAACTAACAAAGACAAAGAGACCTTCCTACAAACCATGGACTCCCTACAATACACTCAGATGATCAATACCCCAACACACAGACACGGTTCATCTCCAGACCTCATATTTGCCCCAACTACCTCTGCAACAGAGGAGGAATCTCAACACCCATAGTCACCCCAGTCCCATGGTTGGACCACTACAAAATTAAAATAAAAGTCATATCTCAAGGAGAAAGAGGCAACAAGACAATCGACACATCTCCAGTATAAAGAAGATTCAAAAGCTTCGACAAGGACAAATTCCTTCAGGACACACTACCCCACCTGGACTTTGAAACCGAAGACCTGGACGAGCAAATACAAAAATGGAACACTGTCATCTACAATGCAGCAAAAGCCAAAGAACCCAAAACAAGGAATACACCCAATCTCAGAAGACAGCACACCCCATGGTACTCAAAAGACATACGCAACGCAAAGAGACAGCTAAGAAAGCTAGAGCGCCGCTGGAGACGCACCAGATCTCCCTCCACACAGGCATTATACATGACAAAACAAAAGAAATACAATGAACTCATCAATGAAACAAAAAAGGAGCACCACACAAACATCATACTAAAAGCCTACAACAAACCAAGAGAACTATTTGAGATAGTAAAAAACCTAACAAATGAACCCAATCCCGAAAAAGACGTGCAGATCGACCCACAAGTCTTCGCAGATCACCTTCAAGAGAAACTAGAAGCTAGGCCGCAACAGCCCACAAACAGAACGGCCAACCACACCAGAACCACCACAACCTGGGAGAAATTCCACACACTATCCACAAAACAGCTATCAGACATCATCACTGCGCTCAACACAAACACCGCGCCAACAGACCCATGCCCGGTAACCTGGATCAAGGCATCAAAGGACAGCTACATAAACACCATACACAACATAGTACACAACTCCCTGACACAAGGCATAATGCCCGACCAACTGAAGCTAGCTACCATAAGACCAATCCCGAAAAAATCCACATTAGACAAAAGCAACCTAGCAGCCTACCGGCCAATCTCCGGCATACCACTAATGGCGAAGATCATAGAAAAAGCAATACAACACCAACTCCAAGACCATGTTGACACTCATGCACCGCTGGACTTACACCAACACGGCTTCTGACCAAACCACGGAGTCGAAACCCTACTACTATACCTACTCAACGACATATTCCAAACCATAGACAACCACAAAAAAGGAACACTAATGATCTTCCTTGACATATCAGCTGCCTTCGACACAGTAGACCACAAAATCCTCCTAACCAGACTACAGAACATCAGAATAAACGGCACCACCCTAAGATGGTTCAACTCCTACCTAACTGACCGACAGTTCCAGGTCAAGCTCGGTCCCAACACGTCTCAACCTGCAAAGATCAAGCAAGGAGTACCACAAGGCTCCTCCCTATCAGCTCTACTATTCAACCTCTACATACAGCCGATCTGCAACATCATGAAAGAACACAAGATTCACTACACCATATATGCAGATGACATCATGATCTACACCCCAGTCAACCTCGACAACCCAGACTACACAGGTATAACAGACTGCCTCAACAATATGTCCACCTGGCTGCACGACAACAACCTGACCATAAATTACAACAAGACAGAAGCACTTCTCATCACACGAAACAACAGCTTCAGCCTGCCACCCTCCATCAAAGTCAACAACGCAACCATACCGTTAAAAGATGAGGTGAAGTATCTCAGAGTAACACTCGATAGAGGGCTAAACTTCCAATCACACATCAGCAGAACCACCAAAAACGCTTACTTCGAAATGAGAATAGTTAGACGCCTCAAACCACTCCTCACACACGAACACTTCCGCACAGTCTGCCAAGCTCAAATAACCCCCATACGTGACTTCTGCAACCCAATCTATACTGGCATGTCAAAACAATCGCTCATACCACTACAAATGGCCCAAACCACAGCAGCACGAATAATAGCCAGTGCATCCAAACAAGACTACATCACCCCCGTACTAAAAGAACTGCACTGGCTCCCAATCAGCTCATGAATCCGATACAAGACAATCCTAAACATATTCAGGATCAAACACAAGAACTCCGCACTCAGCCTCATACCCCTCATACAACCAGATGCCAGCACAAGACCCAGAAGAAGAGCCACAGCAGATACACTCAACACGCCAAAAGACTGCACAAAGACATGCAAGTCCACCGCACGAAGAGCGCTGTCAATGGCAGCACCTGGAATATGGAATGCCCTCCCGGATGAACTGTGAGCCACAGAAGACACCAAGGACTTTAGGAAACAACTAAAGACTCTACTATTCCTGGAGCACTATGGCCCGAACACATTTTGAGACCTCAACCATGGACTAACAACTTACCCGTACGCTCTTTGCACAACCTCTGTATAAAGCTCATGATGTAAATAGCGCACTCTAATCATCTAGCCCCCCCCCCACACACACACACATCACTGTACATTTATGCACACCTTGAACCCAAATACAATTCAATTGATTGTTTGCTGTGTAACCGCCTTGATTAAAGGAAAAGGCGGGATAGAAATACCATTAAATAAATAAATAAATAAAATATGCTGCAGAATCTCTATGAATAGAAATTCCACATAAAAAGGGGAAGGCAATGGCAGTGTGGGTGTACTAACGATCGCCTGGCCTGAATGAACAGATGGATGATGAAATGCTCAAAGAAATGAGGGAAGCTAACAAAAGTTACAACACAGTATAATGGGTAATTTCAATTATCTCGGTATTGACTGGGTCAGTATCACAGCAGGACATTCTAGGGAGATAAAGTTTTAGATGAAATAAATGACTGCTTCTTGGTGCAGCTGGTTCATGAACCAACAAGTGGGGAAGCTATTTTAGACCTAGTCCTTAGTGGCACGCAGGATCTGGTGCAAGAAATAAGGGTGTTGGGGCCACTTGGCAATAATGATCATAGCATGATTGCATTTGATTTAATAAATGGGGGAAGGACAGCAAGGAAATCCATAGTACTAGCATTTAATTTTAAAAAAGGAGAATATGATAAAATAAGGAAAATAGTTAAGAAAAGAATAAAAGGAGCAGCTGTAAAGGTTGAAGATTTGCATAAAGTGTGGGCATTGTTTCAAACTACTATCTTGGAAGCCCAGAGCAGATATATTCTACACTTTAATAAAAGTGGAAGGAAGACCAAAAAGCTGCCAGCATAGTTTAAAGGTGAAGTCAGAGAGACTGTTATGTCTGAAAAAGCATCTTTCAAGAAATTGAAAAAGGAGTCAAATGACGAGAGCAGGAAACAATATAAGCATTGGCAATTTAGATGCAAGGCCTTGATAAGGCAGACAAAGACAGAGTTTGAAAAAAAGCTAGCCATGGAAGCAAAATGCATAATGAAAACTTTTTCAAGTACATTTGTAGCAAAGAACTTGTGAGAGTCAGTTGGACCCTTGGATGATAGAGGGGTAAAAGGGGCACTAAGTGACAACAAGGCCATAGTAGAGTGACTGAATGAATTCTTGCTTCAGTCTTTATTGAAGAAGATGTAGGGAATTTACCCGTGCCGGAAATGATATATGAAAGTGATGTATCAGAAGAATTGAAAGAAATATCGATAAACCAGGAAGATGTATCACAATTATTTGATAAACTCAAAAGTAGTAAATCACCTGGATCGGATGGAAAGAACTGAAATATGAGATTGCACACCTACTATTAGTAATCTGTGAACTATCATTAAAATCATCTCTAGTACCTGAAGAGTGGAGAATGTCCAATGTAACATCTTTATCTTTATTGTCATTTGATATACTGCCCTAGGCAGCAAGACATCAGAGCGGTTTACAAAAATCTAAATTAAAAATAAGGAAAAGGAAAAGAACGCCAATCATATATAGGACAGGACAGAAAAGAGAGAATGAAGAAGAGAGCAATGGGCAGACGGGGAGGAGAGGAGAAGAACTTAGACTAAGGGAATAAGCTAAGGTGGAGACTGCTCAGGGGAAGGGGAGGGAAGGTCATAATCCAACTGAAACAGGTGTGTTTTGAGCTGAGATTTGAACTGTAGAAAAGAGGTCTCTGCACGTAGTGAGACAGGTAAGGAATTCCGTAAGGCAGGAGCAAGGAAAAAGAAAGCGGAATGACACGTTTGTTTCAAATGCTCATGGGAAACAGGGGAGGGCCAAGTGGTGAGTGTGGAGGGATCTGAGGAGAAGGTGGGGTGAGTGAAAATGAAGAAGGTCAGCCAAATATTGCAGTATGCCTGTATGGATTGCCTGGTGAGCGGATATGAGAATTTTGTAATATATACAAAATTTTATGGGAAGCCAATGAAGTTGGATCAGGGTAAGAGTGATGTGTTCACGGTGCGAGGTGTAAGTGATAATCTGGGCTGCTATATTTTGGAGAAGTTGCAATCGACGAAGGTGGTAGTTGGGAAGACCGGCAAGAGCACTGTTGCAATAATATATTCTAGAAATTACTAGATTTAAAATCACCAATATTTAAAAAGGGTTCCAGGGGTGATCTGGGAAACTATAGACCAGTGAGTCTGATGTCAGTGCCGGACAAAATGGTAAAAACCATTATAAAGAATAGAATTACTGATCTTGCATATAGTCATGGTTTAATGGGAGAAAGCCAACATGGATTTAGCCAAGGAAAGTCTTGCCTTGACAATCTGTTGTATTTTATATTGGTTGATATAGTATATCTGGATTTTCAGAAAGCCTTTGACAAAGTCCTTCATGAGAAACTCTTGGAGAAATTAAAAAGTCTTAGGATTGGAGGCAGTGTAGTATTGTGGATCAGGAAATGGTTAAAAGATAAAAAGCAGAGAGTAGGGCTAAATGGACACTTTTCTCAATGGAGAAAAGTAAGTAGTGGAGTTCCATAGGGATCTGTGCTGGCTCCGCTGCTTTTTAACATATTCATAAATGACCTGGAAATGGGAATAACCAGTGAGGTGATCAAATTTACAGATGACACAAAATTATTCAAAGTTGTTAAAATCCAAAAGGATTGTGAAAAATTGCAAGAGGACCTTGATAAATTGGAAGACTGGGCACCCAAATGGCAGATGAAATTTAATGTGGACAAGTGCAAAGTTATGTACATAGGAAAGAACAACCCAAACTTTGGTTACACAATGCAAGGTACCACCATAGAAACCACCTCCCAGGAAAAAGATTTAGGTGTCATCGTGGCTAATACATTGAAACCCTCCGCCCAGTGTGCAGCAGTGGCCGAGAAAGCAAATAGAATGCTAGGAATCCAATGGAAAGGAATGGAGAATAAAACCAAGAATATTATAATGCCTCTGTATCATTCCATGGTGCGACTACATCTTGAATATTGTGTGCAATTCTGGTTGCCGTATCTTAAAAAGGATATAGCAGAATTAGAAAAGGTTCAGAGAAGAGCCACCAAAATGGTAAAGGGGATGGAAGGATACCCCTGTGAGGAAAGGGTTAAAAGGTTAGGGCTCTTCAGCTTAGAAAAGAGATGGCTGAGGGGAGATATGATAGAGGTCTATAAATTAATGAAGGGAGTGGAACAGGTTAATGTAGATCGATTGTTTATGCCATCAAAAGTAGAAAGACTAGAGGACACGCAACCCATTTAAGAATAATAAGAGAATTTTTTTTACTCAACGCGTAATCAAACTCTGGAATTCATTACCGGAGGATGTAGTAAAAGCTGTTAATGTAGCTGGGTTTAAAAAAGGTTTGGACAAGTTCTTGGAGGAAAGGTCCATAAATCATTATTAAAGAGGACCCAGGAAATCCACTGCTTACCCCAGGATGAGCATTGTGGTACTGTGTGTCTTTTTGGGAACCTGCCAGGTCCTGTGACCTGGACTGGCCACTATTGGAAACAGGATACTGGGTTTCAAGGACCTTTGTCTTACCCAGTATTTCATTTCTTAAGTTCTTATGTTAACAAGGTACTTAAGGAAATGAGAGCAGACTGTTCTGCAGAAGTACAGCCAAACAGGATTTCCAGGTAGTAGAGTTTTCCGAGCAGATTGAGAAAGAAAACCTGTCTGGTCAAGTAAGGAGATCCTGATTTACTGCAGTTATTAAAAGTGTGAATGGATACCATAGATTCTTCTCCAACAAACAAAGAGATCATCAGTGGGAAAGCTGTATAGGATGGCTGAAATTCAAGATCTTAAACTTAAATGGATAAGTAACAGAGGCTATTGTAGAAACCTCTCAGATGTCCCTGCTTTTGAGCAGCAGGGACCTCCAATGGCCCTATTAAATTATTACAATGTAACCTGGAGATGAACTGATAAGATTTCCAGAATGGGGGAAGTTACTTCTATCCCAATTACATCAGACTAGGAGGAGACTCCTCTGGGAAGGAAAATCCAAGTCCCCTTCAATGCAATACCCTGTCTTTGGCAGTCAGCTATTGTACCGTGGAGAAGTAGAGGACTGCCTCATAAGGGCTGAAGGCTGTGACTATCTCCAAATTCTTTATTCCATCTGGAGGAAGCTACAAGGCCAAAACTACAGGAGTAGAGAGAATTGGAATTGGAAGGCATTTTAGGCTACAGCCTACACCAGCATTATTCTGTGCCTGTTCTCTTAGGCTTCCAGAATTAGAAAATATCTTGAATAGAAGCAATGATCTGTCTCTTGGGAAGCAGGAAGGATAACTCTTCCTACTGCATGAACTTTGAGGAGACTTTGCACTTCCTGCTTCAATAGGGGAAGATGATGCACTGGATGATTCAGATTGGGTAGTGGAGATAAAAGCAGCAGAGAGTGGACAAAATTTAATCTGTACCCTGAAGGGGGATCTTGAGCACCCAATGACTGGTCATTATCAATTGAAATGCTTCTATGGACCAGTGATTTCTGCTTCGAACTGGCAGATAGCTAAAAGACAGAACCAAGTTTTGACAATGTGCAGTTGTAGTAGGCTGCTGTTTTCTTTCCTATGGTCTTTGTCTTTGTGTATAAGCATGTATTGCTTGGCACTGAGGAGGTTGTTTGTATGGTTGATATTACCTAAGAGTATAGATTTGCTGGCGACATTAGAGCTGGTAAGGAGTTTATAACTTGTGAGTGGTCATAGACTGGTCCAGGGGTTGTGCTGGCAGTTCCCAGAGAGTAGAGCAATTATCTTTAATCAGCATGACAGTTTCACCTTTTATCCAAATGAGTTGTGCCCAGACATGTTAGTTCTACTAGCCAGTCATGCAAGTCTTCATGGAGGCCTGAAGGCCTGAGTCATGCTGTTCTTTGTGCAGTTGTCACTACTGTTGCTGTTATAGATCCCATAAAGTAAGCTTTGAGGTTGTTTGTTAGATGAAATTGGCACTCATCGAGTTCTTTGAAGAGTGGCACTATTTTCAATGAAAATCCCAGAGGAAAGTCCTTTGACATCAGTAAAGATAGTTGAATGGGGTCATACTGGGACTTTGCTTTCTGCAGTTGGTGAGCTGTGATTTTTAAATTCAGCATAGGAAGACTTTTCTGCTCACCAAATCTAAGGTTTTCCTTACTGGAGGTATGTTAGAGAAGTTTTGAAGTTTATGTTTTCTTTAAGGCTGCCTCTCTTACTATTGATAGGTGTGGAAATTCTAAGTTTTCATGGCTGGAGCTGCTTGTATCTTGCATTTGAGATCTAATCTTTTAGAAGTAGCTTGGGAAGACAGGGGAGTCTACCATAATTTTAGCAGTAAATCTTCAAAAATCTGATATACAGGCAAAGTAATTACTTCCCAAGGAGCACCCATAGACTGTAAGATGGTATCAACATCTTGTCTATTGTGGTGCACTTCTGTCGACATGAGTGATTAGTGTGTTTGATAATTTCCATCAGAACTGGGGACAATATGTATCTTCAGATTTTTCCTGCTGCTTCACGCTCTCCCAGGTTCCTAAGCTGTTTTGTAATCTGCAGAGAATCCGATCCATAATTAATTTCTTCTATTTCACCAAGCACTAATGGGCTTAATGGACTATCATCTTTTATTTTTGAGTGAGCTTTTGAAGACTAACATTCAGCTGATTCCCATCGCTGCTCTGTTTGCATGGGGGAGTCCTGAAGGTAGAAGGATCCAAGAAGAGAATTGTTGAAGTCTGGGTGCTTGTATTCTTGCATAAGAGCCGGTGTAGAGGGTTCAGTTGTAGGTTGTAATAAAGTGGAAGTAGGCTGAAAAAATGTTTTTATTAGTTAAAAGAGCTGAGTTCTTCACTTATTCGGATTCTGAGTATTAGAATTAGTAGGAATGTTCTTTTTATAGGATAGCATGATCCTGGTATCTTGTAAGGCACAGGATATGCGTTGGCAGGGCTTCAATTTTTAGTCATGACATTTTATCCAATAAAAGCCTTTTTACTGACACAAATGGCTTTCAGCATTATTCACAAAAGTGTGTCATTGCATTAATGCATAAAGCAAGCATTGTTAGTGAATAGGCTCCATTCAATATAACGCGAGCTGCTGTAAATAGCGTGTTTTCTTTTTTCCATTTCATTCAAACTCCAATATCAGCAACTTTTTGCTGTCCATGGTGGAACTGTCTAAAACCCAAACTGGAATAATTTCCTTGTCAGAATGACAGAGTCAGTAATAGTTTGCCATCTCAATAATAGATTATCCATTATGAAACTATTTCCCTGCCTCCCGGTATGATGCAATAACAAGAATGTGGAACTATTCAGATGACTGCGTCTGTCAAAGAGGCTTAATAAATAATGGTAAATTGTATTAAATGCAAAAAAATTGCTTCAGGTTTTTATCTCCAAAAAAAATATCCAGTTAGCCATATAAATTGCAGACCATCTTCCTTGATTAGATTAATAACACATAATATAATTTAACCTCGCCTCATAATATAGGTTAGGATATGAATCTGCGCTACAAAGTTTTACAAAACAAAACTTGAATTATACTGAATTTAATTCACAAATACAATAATTAGCTACTTACCTGAATTTAATTTGATTTAGCAACAAAGAAGATATAGTAGTTACACTGTCTGTACTTAATATTTTATGAAATTAGTTTGAACATTCATATGCTTGCAAAATACAAATTTCAAAAGTGCATAACTGACCAATTCCAAACCAAGCATATGATATTCAGATGGATTTTTTACTTCATTATTAAAATAAAAAGACTAAGAAAGTCCCCAAACATTTTTTAAGCTAGGATGCCTGCAACATAATTATAGGATGCTTTGTTGCAAAAAAGTTAAATGAAATGAGTAATCTGTTCAGATGCTGGAAATGACAGATCTAACAAACCTGCCACATCTATAATCTGTGATCTTTTATCACGGCATTGCACTAATGAATACGCTGGGTTTATTTACTCCCCTGAAAAAATTGCATTATAATTGCTCATATGTTCTAAGAAAAAATTGCATTATAATTGTTTGTATGTTGTAATTTATTCTGCATAAGGTCTGTGCAATGTTTTATGGTTTTTGAACAATGCTATATTGTTGTTTTTGATATTAGTGGAAATTGTTTGCAAGTCTCTTTCTGTTCTCTCTTTAACCGTGTACGGCGGACCAACGCTAAGCACCCTTGTTCCTCCCCCTACCTTTTTGGGTCCTTCACCTGTTCCTTTTCATAAAAGACAATTACACCTTCATTTGGACTTAAACTGGTTGCAGCTTTATTCAAACTTAACAATAGCCAACAACAATCCAACAAATTAACTTACCCCAACGCCCCCCCCCCCAGCAGAGCGAGCCATCACCAGCCATGTTATTAGCAAGGTGACGCTGCTTCTGCTTCCGCCGGGTAGAGGCCCTGACTAAAACGCCTCGCCCTCCCTCATCCGGCTTCACCATATTATTAGCAAAAAACAGAGGGATTGTCCGGGTCGGGGGTACCCCACCCCCGCCCTAATGCTTGCATCCATCTCCGGACCCCGGAAACCTCCGGGATCCCGCCAAACTCCCACCAGCTGCAACACCCCAAACGCCTCCAGCCTACACCCCTTTTCCCAAGGGTGGGTGGGCGGGCGTCTGGCGTCTCCGGCAGCCGTCCAGAAGAGGCCGGGGCCATGTCGCGTCCCCGCTCAAATTCCCCACTGAAGGCACCCTCCCTCTCCCATTGGCTCCCGCGCAGCCAAACAAAATGCGGGAGCCAATAGGCACACGGCCCCACTTGCTCCCCGTCTCCCGCTCACGACTCAGCGTAACGCCGTGCAGGGCGCGCGCGTAGCTGCCCCCTGGTTAATGCTGGCCACGCGGACATGGCCCCGCGGCCTCGCTGTAACCGGGTACGGTGGACCAACGCTAAGCGCCCTTGTTCCCCCCCCTACCTTTTTGGGTCCTTCACCTGTTCCTTATCATAAAAGACAATTACACCTTCATTTGGACTTAAACTGGTCGCAGCTTTATTCAAACTTAACAATAGCCAACAACAATCCAACAAATTAACTTACCCCAACGCCCCCCCCCCCAGCAGAGCGAGCCATCACCAGCCATGTTATTAGCAAGGTGACGCCGCTTCTGCTTTCGCCAGGTAGAGGCCCCGTCTAAAACGCCTCGCCCTCCCTCATCCGGCTTCGCCATATTATTAGCAAAAACCAGAGGGATTGTCCAGGTCGGGAGTACCCCACCCCCGCCCTAATGCTTGCATCCGGCTCCGGACCCCGGAAACCTCCGGGATCCCGCCACCGGCTCAGGCCGCCCAGACCTGAGCCGCCCCCCTCATGGCAGGCTGCGACCAGCTCTCATCCCAGACATGATACCCTCCAAGGCCTCCTGCCAGTCGTTAAGGAGCAAATCAATCCCGACCGGGGAAAGATGTACTCCGTCCGACCGAAACAGACCCACGCACTCGACATCCACCCATGTGTGCAAAATTTGGAACCCCCCATACTCAATAACCCATCTGCCAATTTGTCGATTAATTTTTGTGAGCCCCCTGGACCACCGTCGCTGAAACTTGCAAGCAGGCCTTGGAATGATATCAGACCAAACCAACACTATGCCTTCAAACATTGCCAACACTGCCTCCAAGTCCTTGTGTACAGCACGAATCAACTGCCGGCAAGTCCATGATATCAAATCGTTGCCTCCCAGGTGAATCAACAATATATCCGGCTTTCCTCTCCCACGCTCATGGTGCCGCAGCAAAGGCAAGAGCTGAATCCACCACAGTCCCCGCTCGCCCAGCCATGAGACGGTCACCATTGAAGCGTCCAGTCCAATGTTCAGACCAACTGGCCGTGTTGCTGCTCGCCGACCGGCCCAGTAAACAAACAAGTGGCCAATCACCCAACAGCGACACAATCCTTGAAATCCTTCTGAAACATAAAGAAACACAACAGTTAATCACCCCCACCACCCCTAAAGGCGCATGTAGCTTCGGAACGCCTGCAACCGCCACCTTCCGATACGCCGAATCTCACGCTCCGGCAAACCTTCCTCCACTGCACTGGTAGCCGTGCCTATTCGGAATGAGTGTGGGGCAAACCGCCCCGGTTCCTCCCCAATCTGCTGCAGCAACAATCGCAGGACCGCCGTAAACTGGAAACGAGTAAGCACCCGCGTGTCCTCATGCACAAAAAGACTACCTGCACCCGCAGTACGGACAGACAAGTACTCTTTCAACCACGTAACCGGGCACGTAGGAGACCCAGAAACCTCTCGCAGGACTACCCACGCTCCTCTCCCTATCTGATCCGTTTTGGAACGCGCCAGGTAAATACGAGCGCCTCCGTCAACCACCTTCACATAGTGTACTTGCAAGCCTTGGCCCCTCGCGCCACGACCCAACTCCGCAACCAACTCCCCCACCCGAAAAGCACCAAAAAAAGCAACTGTAAACGTCACCCGAAATAGCAAGCCTTCATAGCGAGACGAAACTACCAACTGTAAGGCAAGACACAATCGACCCAGCAGGTCGTGCGTTATAGGCTGCCGCCCATCCGGCAGAGATGGAACGGACCGCTCCCATCCTTGCAACAGCCTGCGCATTAAGAACCCCCCCTGCAGCCCCCCACCCTACCGCCTTCATGAAAAAGGCAAACCCCGGCAGATTCCGCCGCACCGTTGACCGCGACACGCCCGCAACCTTTGCTGCCAAGACATACTGACCGAGAAGCAAATCAGATGCTGGACCCTGCTTCCATCCAAGCTCCGACAGGAAGGACACCACACTGCTGCATCCCCTCTGGTACGCCTCCCACGTCGCAGCCGACACCGACTTCTGCAGCAAGTCGGTCATGTCTCCAGGCCAATCCGCCATAAGTGCTCTGGGACCGCAGCCCCTTCTTCCTCTGCTCCCGGTGCCAAGGTCCGAAACAGCTCCCACTTAAAATGGGAAAGAGCATCCGCAATGGTGTTAGTAATCCCTGGAATATGGCGAGCCTTAATCACGACATTCAAATGTAAACAGGCTAATACCACCTGCCGCATTAGGTCTGCCACCAGTTTGCACCGCGGGGCGTAATTATTCAGCACACTGACTACCGCTTCATTGTCGCACCACCATACTAACTGATGGTGATGTAGCCTGTCCGGCCACAATGCCAGCACCACCAGAATGGGGAACAACTCCAAGAAGGTTATATTACGCGTAAGCCCAGCATCCCGCCAAAACTGAGGCCATTCCTCCGCACACCATGAGCCCCCGAAGAATATCCCTAAGCCTGCCCCCTTGGCCGCATCAGTATATAATTGTAAGTCATCACTTGATACCTCTCTCTCCCGCAAAACCGTGACACCATTGAATTCTCGCAGAAACTCATCCCATAACCCCAAGTCCACTCGCATGCTCCGCGAAACCCTGATCCGATGATGAGGTTTACAAACCCCAGCGGTGGCCACAGACAGCCGCCGCAAAAAGACTCTGCCCATGGGAATAACCCGACATGCAAAATTAAGAGAACCTATGAGAGCCTGCATCTCCCGTAACGTCATCCTCGGGGAGACCATCACATTCGCCACCAATACTCGCAGCCTCGTTACCTTGTCCGCAGGCAATCTTGCTATCACTAATTCAGAATCCAACTCGACCCCCAAGAATGTAATGCAAGTCGCCGGGCCCTCCGTTTTTCCAGCCGCTAACGGTACACCCCACTCCTGTGCCAACTGCATAAAGCCATCCAACAATTCCCGGCACTGTCCAGACTGCTCCGCCCCAACGAAAAAGAAATCGTCCAAGTAATGCACTACCTGACCACTACCCATCTGCTCAACCAGTGCCCAATGCATGAAAGTACTAAACTGCTCAAAGTAAGCGCAGGATATCGCACATCCCATAGGCATGCACTTGTCGAAATAAAATTGCTCCTCAAAGCAGAAACCCAACAAATGAAAAGCCGACGGGTGCACCGGCAACAAACGAAAGGCTGATTCAATATCCGCCTTCGCCATTAAGCACCTTGGGCCACTTTCCCTGACCAAGGCCACCGCCTCGTCGAAGGATGCATAATGCACCGCGCACAAATCTTTTGGGATGTGGTCATTAACCGAAGAGCCCGCAGGGGATGATAGATTATGGATTAAACGATACTTCCCAGGCTCCTTCTTCGGTATTATTCCCAAGGGAGATACCACAAAATCCGTAAATGGCTGCACCGGGAAAGGGCCAGCAATCCGATCCAACCGAATCTCCCCTGCCAACTTATCCCTTACAATCAGGGCAAAACGTCTAACCAAAGGCAAATTCCTAGCCTTAGCTGCAGTTACCTGACCCACCACCGGAATCGGAAACCCCCACTGAAACCCCTTTTCCAATATTACCCTGTCTTTCTTCCTGGGATACCGCCGCAACCACGGCCGCAGTGCTTGAATCTTAATGGGAGTAGCAGCCAAACTCCGCAAGCTCCTAGGGCTTAGCGGAGGGGGCATTGGCTCCGGCAACCCCTCTCTTAACACATTTGAGGGCAGAATGTCCCCCACCACAGACAGAGCAAGCGTGCCAGAATTTACAGTCCGGAAAGGGACATGAAGACTTGTTGAATCTCCAACAGACATCTCCGGAGCCCCCTCCCCCCGTTGACCTCTGTACCGTCGGAGGCATGCCCGCTCGAAAGGGCTTCGCAGCACCCACTGCACTGACCACTCCCCCTTTTGGCCCGCTCGCCCCTCAAACACCCGATCTAACCGCCATCTGCGTCAACCATAAATTAATATCTTGCGTCCCCCAGGATAGCATCTGGTTCTCTTCCATCTTATCGCGGAACTTCTCGTCATAATTGAGCCAAGCCCACCCATCATGCGTAACCGACGCCTCTAATATAGAGTCTGCGTATGCCAAAAGCATACCGTACTGCTCCGGGTGAGAGTACCCCCAAATGCTGGCCAACCTTAAAAAGGCCCGCGTCCAGTTCACCACATTCCGAGCAACTCTCCGCACCCTACCCGCCTTCTCATCTTCCCTCCTCTTCCTTCTACTGTCCCCTGAACGCTTCCGGCCTTCTAAAAGCCGAAAAATGTCGATATAACGCCGCCTTTGAATTTTACGTCGCAACTTCCTTGGTACGCCCTCCCATAACTCCGAGAATGCCGCCAAAGTAGGCGCTGCCCTACCTATTACCCTTTTCTCTGCCGATACCCCTTGCTCTCGACCCTTACTGCCCCCCTCCGACGTCGAAGCGGACGACGAGTCAGTGGACGAAGTGGAAGAGGACTCTGATCTCCTACGTCTACGGCAAGAATGTTTCCTCTTACGGCCTCTAGTCTTTCGCCCTTTGCCAGTTGTCCCCGATCCGTCCCTAGCCGCCGCATCTTGATCGACTACCAACTCACCGGAAGTGCTCTGTGCCGGTTCCGACGAGACACCGATCTCCTGACGCTCCGAAGCCTCCTGACAGACGGCCTCCGTCTCCGTCGCCGCTCTTCTTTCTGCTTGACTTCCAGCCATGCTCAAACTCGTGCCGTCTCCTTGTCCCTACGCACTCCACCACGGACTCCCTGCATACTGCCAAACAGGTGTTACCCGCGGAGAGAAAACAGGGAAGGGTGAAGAGACACCTGCCATAGCCCATGGAGGCTGCCAAGCCCCCAGCCACTCAGCGCGTGATGAGCCTTGACCACCACCCTGCCAATGCTCCCAAGCTGTCGATGAGTTGCCTCTAAAATCCCCTTGCAATCCTGCCATACCCGCCAAACCCCACCTATCCCTTTCCCCCAATGCACCTAAACCCCCTTCTAGGGCCCCTCCACTTAATCGACTATCAGACCCCCGCCTTGCCCCTTGCCCCGACGAACCCCTTGATGACCTTCCACTCCTGCTTCTCCATCACACTGACTCTTTTTCCCCCGATATTTCCCTTCTTAACCTCTGTCTTACTGCTGTGGTGTCCTGGTTTTCTTCTAATTTTCTACATGCTAACCCGGCAAAATCTTTTGCTATCTGGTTCACTTTTGGCAGCCCCTCCCCTACCTGTGCCCCTTCTCTATCCTCACAATCTATCCCCCTGGTATCATCACTCTGCTACTTAGGTGTTGTTCTTGACTCTGCCCTTACTTTTAAAGACCACATCTCCTCAATTGTTCAGCGCTCCTTCTTTTCCCTCCGTCAACTCAGAGCAGTCCGTCCTTTTCTCTCTACTCCTGCCCTAACCACCCTCTCTACTCCTGCCCTAACCACCCTCTTGCTTACCCTTGTACTGTCTCGTCTCGATTATTGCAATGTCTCTTTCGCCGGCCTATCCAAGCCCCAATTGTCTCGTCTCCAACGCGTCCAAAATGCTGCCATCCGTTTGTTGACCCATGCATCATGCTTCGATCACGTTACTCCCCTTCTCTATCAGCATCACTGGTTACCCATCTTCTTCCGCATTCAATATAAACTTTTAATCTTTGCACACAAAGTAATCCATACTGGCACTCCTCTTTACCTGGCGAATCAGATACATTTCCATACCTCCCATCGTCTTCTCCGCTCCATACACATAAACCACATGGTCCTTCCCTCCCCCGCACATGCCCGCCTAGAAAAAACCCGCTCCTCTGCTTTCTATTTCCTGGACCCAAGCCTCTGGAATTCGCTCCCCCCTCTCTCCGTGCAGAAGAATCCTATCAATCATTTAAAACCCAGCTTAAAACTCACCTTTTCTCCCTTGCGTTTGGTCCTCCTCCCTAGTCCATCCCCTTTCCTCTCCTTTCTATTGTGATCACCCATGTACTGTATGTCCCTTCCCTCTCCTTCCCCCCTTGATAGTACTCGTTCATTGTTACTCTTTCTGTTTTATTTTATCTTCTGCTCTCAGCTTCTCTTTTCTTTCTCTCCTCTCCTTTTCTCATAATTGATGGCATTCTTTTCCTTTTCTGCAGCCAAGTGCTTGTTTTAATTAACTTGCTTTATTTTATTTATTGTAAACCACTCAGGTGCCCACGGTATTGAGCGGTATAACAAGTTTTAAATAAACATAAACATAAACATTCATAAAGTGTGCAAACGGTGTGTTGAGGACCTCCGAAACTGGTTCAAGGGTAAGAAAAAAATCTTTCCGTTATGGGATTCCTATGGTATGGCGAGAGCAAAAGAACCATAGTGACGACTGTTACTTTTGTTCATGCGATGTGAAAGGGTTTAATTCCAAATGGAAGCATTCCATTTCATACTCCAATCTTCACTCGGCAATTCGTCCCATCCCCCATGGCACAGATATACCAGTACCCAAGCCCCCTGCTACCTTGGAAGAGATACCTAGCTCCGATGAAGGTGAAGTCATACCTGAACCAGATGACGAAGCAAGTTCTGACTTTGAAGATGATACAAGACCAAAATTGTTTTCTCAGGAGATGAATGATTTGGTAAGAGACTTGAATCTTCCCAAAGATGCCACTGAGTTACTCGGATCAAGGCTGAAAAGCAGGAATTTATTGTTGCCAGGAGTGTCATCTTCATGGTTCAGACATCGTGAAAAGGAGTTTGTTCCTTACTTCGTCCAGGAAGACAAGTTGGTTTATTGCATCGATATCGAAGGTCTGATGGGTCAATTTAAAATCCAATATGATTCAGAGCAATGGCGTCTTTTTATAGATTCTTCAAAAAGAAGTCTCAAAGCAGTTTTACTCCACAACGGTTTTTACGCTTCCATACCTGTAGGTCATTCTGTACACTTGAAGGAAACCTACAAGAACTTGGAATTGGTTCTTCGTAAACTTAAATATGAAGACCATGGTTGGCAAGTGTGTGGGGACTTGAAGGTCTTGTGCATGCTGCTCGGGCAACAAGCTGGGTATACCAAATATCCTTGTTTTCTGTGTCTATGGGACAGTCGAGACCGACAAAATCACTGGACCAAGAAGAGTTGGCAGCCGAGGGTGCTAACAGTCGGTGAAAAAAATGTCCTCCGAGAAACTTTGGTACCTTCCCATAAAGTTCTTCTACCACCTCTCCACATAAAATTGGGATTGATGAAGCAATTTGTAAAATCACTTCCAAGAGATGGAGAATGCTTCAAATACTTGGTCACCAAGTTTCCAGGCCTGTCAGAGGCAAAATTGCAGGAAGGTGTCTTAGTCGGACCAGACATTAGAAGGCTTATAGTTGATCAAGAGTTTGTCAATACCATGACGGATCCTCAAAAAGAAGGGTGGATTGCATTTAAAGAAGTCGTACAGAAATTTTTAGGCAATAACAAAGATCCTCACTACAAAAAGATCGTCGGACGAATGCTGAAAGCATTTCAAGCTTTAGGTTGCCTGATGAGTTTGAAAGTGCATTTCCTCCAGTCCCACCTTGACTACTTTCCTGAAAATTTGGGAGCTGTGAGTGAGGAACAAGGTGAACGATTCCACCAAGACATTAAAGAGATGGAAAGGAGATACCAGGGAAAATGGAGCATTACAATGATGGCAGACTACTGTTGGATGCTTCAGAGAGACATTCCAGATGCTACTCACAAGTGTAAATGCACCAAGAGGAGCCTCACAAGGAAGAAGAATCGAGTTTAGTGTGTGTAGGTGAGCTCATTTCAGTTCAAAAAAGGATTTTCATGAAAATATTGTAATAAAACTTTAATTTTATAAGTCTATTTCCATTTATTTTGAGGTATTGCCTTATTTAACATAGTTACCTAAATTGTCAGGAAACGTGATGTCCTATGACAAAATGGAGGTCATTTTCGGATTCAGCGCACCAACAAACATAAGGATTACGTGGAATAACCAAAACAGCTCTCGAAAACATGTTTTTGCAGACCTGTGTTGTTGGTCGCTTTATAGTTCGCTTTCATTAAACATTTTCGGGCAGACACAATAAAGTGTCAAGAATTTGGTGATTTTGGCGGGCTTTTCCAATTTTGTTCTAACTTGCTTATGCCTTGCCTTCGAATTGGTTCAAACCACTGTGACATTTGCTTGCCTCTGCAATTTTATTTTGCCTAGCCTTTGCGTTGATTCTACACTGCAATTTTATTTCACCTTGCCTTTGCGTTGATTATACACTGTGTGCAGAATTTATTAAATCGCGTGTGGCGGTATTTGATTTTATCTGGTTTGCTGGACAGGTGTTTGAGGTTTTTTGATGATTGTTTGGTGGTATTTGATTATTGGTGCCAATATGGTGAATTCTTATTTTTACTTTTAGAACTGCATGTGTGTTTTTGCCATCTCCAGTCCTTGTATTGCACATCTTCCAGAGATCTTCAGTTCCTGTTGATCTTTAATACTTTGGGACAGTGACAGTTTTGGACCAGATTCAGCCAGTGTTTATACTAACTTAGCAGATTTGGCCTTCTTACATCCAGCCACCCCAGTATAACGAAGATGAGTGTTTCAAAGAAGAGAAAAACCTATCACTTTCATGATGAATGGGAAATGGACTACTTCTTCATCATGGTGAAAACAAGTGTTGTTGTCTAATTTGTAACGCCCCAGTATCCTTGCCCAAAAAGGGTAATCTGGAACGTCATTATAAGGCTCTGCATAGCAATAAGTTTGATGCTGATTTTCCACCCAAAAGTCAAGTTCGTAAACTGAAACTCAAAGAACTTAAATTGAAATTGGCTACTCAGCATCGGTTGATGGCGAAGCCAAGGTCACATTCAGTCAATGCAACCATAGCATCCTTCAAGGTCAGCAACCTGATCGCAAAGAAATGCAAACCTTTCACTGAAGGGGAATTTGTAAAAGATTGTTTTCTTGAAGCAGCTGACAATCTTTTTGAAGGATTTAAAAATAAGAAAGCGATCATAGCACCACAAGTGCCTACTCTCCTAGCTAACCTATTCAAAACAAAAGGCTCATCTAGTTCGAATAATACAGATGTAAATAGTTACCCGTTTCGATCCAAGTTTGTGTACCTGTTAATTGTAAACACAGATCAACCAGTTTGAAATGTGTAAAAATGTTCCATGTAAACCGCACTGATGGGAAATAGCGCGGTATATAAGAGAATGTAAATAAATAAATAGCTGCTATTCAAGATGTACAATTGTCAAGAAACACCGTTGTGCAGCGAATAGAAAAGATGTGTGGAGACACAAGTGAACAATTGTTGGAGGATGTCTCAAATCGTGTTTCTTTCTCACTCCAACTGGATGACTCTACAGACATAAGAGACATAGCCCAGTCACTAGTCTTTATCCGGATGGTTTTTGAAGACTTCAGTGTTAAAGAAGAACTACTTGGAATGATTTCTTTAAAAGGGAGAACTACCGGTCAGGAAATATTCAGTTCTTTCCATTCTTTTGTGACAAAGTGTAATCTTAGAAACATGTTGTTGTTAAGTGCCGTCGAGTCGGAGTCGACTCATGGTGACCCTCTGGTTAGCTATCCTAAATTGTGTTCGGTCTTCAGTCAGGCGGCTCATTATTGACAGACTGGTACCCGTAGCTGCTGTTATTGTATCGATCCATCTCATTGCTGGCCTTCCTCTTTTGCGTTGACCTTCTATCTTGCCAAGCATAATGTCTTTCTCTAATGATCTCTTTCTTCGCATGATGTGTCCAAAGTATGAAAGTCGAAGTCTTGTCATCTGAGCTTCTAAAGAAAGCTTAGGTTTGATCTCCTCTAGTACCGACTGGTTTGTTCTTCGGGCAGTCCATGGGATATACAGTATTCGCCGCCAGCACCATAATTCAAAGGCATCAATTTTCTTCCTGTCTATCTCTATCTTAGAAACATAGAAACATAGAAATATGACGACAGAAAAAGACCACATGGCCTATCTAGTCTGTCCTTCCATAACAACTACAACAGTCCCCTTTTTACCTTTAGAGATCCTCTGTGTTTGTCCCATGCTTTTTTGAATTCAGTTACTGTCCTCATCTCTACCATCTCCACTGGGAGACTATTCCACGGATCCACTACTCTTTCCGTAAAGAAATATTTCCGCATATCACTCCTGAATCTATCTCCCTTCACCCTCATCCCATGACCCCTCATAGCAGAACTTGCTTTCAATTGAAAGAGGCTCTCTCCCTTAACATTTATGCCACGGAGGTATTTAAACATCTCAATCATATCACCTCTATCCCGCCTTTCCTCTAAGGTGTACATATTAAGATCCTTCAGTCTGTCCTCATATGCTTTATAATGAAGACCACTAATCATTTTAGTAGCCACCCTCTGCACCGACTCCATCCTGTTCACATCCTTTTGAAGGTGTGGTCTCCAGAATTGCACACTATACTCCAAATGAGGTCGCACCAAAGACTTATACAGAGGCATTATCACCTCCTTTTTTCTGCTAGCCATTCCTCTCCGTATGCACCCAAACATCCTTCTAGCTTTTGCCGTCACCTTTTCTACCTGTTTAGCTACTTTAAGATCATCAGACACAACCACGCCTAGGTCCCGCTCTTCTTTAGTGGACAAAAGTACTTCACCCCCTAAACTATATTGCTCCCTTGGATTGCTGCAGCCCAAATGCATGACCTTACATTTTTTAACATTAAATCCCAGCTGCCAAATTCTAGACCATTCTTCAAGCTTAGCTAGATCCCTCCTCATGTTATCTACCCCTTCCTGGGTGTCTACTCTATTGCAGATTTTGGTATCATCCGCAAAAAGGCAAACCTTACCTGAAAGCCCTTCCGCTAGATCACTAACAAAGATGTTAAAAAGAATCAGACCAAGGACAGATCCCTGGGGCACACCACTGATAACATCCTTCTCCTCAGAGTGAGCTCCATTTACTTGTACTCTTTGTCGCCTCCCACCCAACCAATTTCTAACCCAAGCAGTAACTTTAGGGTCCATCCCTAGGGTGCTCAGTTTGTTTATAAGTCGCCTGTGAGGAACAGTGTCAAAGGCTTTACTGAAATCTAAATACACCACATCTAGGGCTCTCCCTCAGTCCAACTCCCTGGTCACCCAGTCAAAGAAATCAATCAGATTTGTCTGACAAGACCTGCCTCTGGTGAATCCATGCTGCCTCGGATCCTGTAATCCGCTGGACTCCAGAAACCTCACATCTTCCATTGCATAGACTTGTTTCCATCACTACTGATGGAACAAGAGCAATGACAGGTGAGGTTAACGGTTTCAAAGACCTCTGTAGAAAGCATGACTTCCCAGATTTCCTGCATCATTCACCAGCAAGTTTTGGCAAGCAAGAGACTCAATGCAAAGACTGTCATGGACATCACTTTCAAAATTGTAAATTCAGTTCATGGAAGATCAATTCAAAGACGGCTTTTCAATCTTACTCTTGATGACTTTACAGGCAAACTAAGTGATATGAACCTTGAACTACAAGGTAAAAATAAATGCATTGGTGAGATGATGAGTACAGTTTCATCCTACAAGAGCAAATTTGAGGTAATGATGACTGACCTTTCAAACAACACTTTTGATCATTTTCCTAATATGCAGGACCATCTGGGAGAATATCCAAATTTTGTTTTTCAGAATGAGAAGTATGTGACAGAAATCTGTTCTGTTATCCAGGAATTTGAAAATAGATTCTGTGACTTCCAAAAAATTAGAACAGTTGTGGAGTACTTGTCATACCCATTCAAAGTAGATGTGGACATTAAAGAAACTGCAGCTGCTATCGGTAAAAATTACTCATTGAACAAGCCATCTCTTGAAAACGAAATATTAACCCTTAAAAATGACATTTTTCTCAAGACCCGTGCTGAGCAAGAACAGTTTTGGAAGCTAGTGCCTAGAGACAAATTTCCCAATTTGAGAAGATGCAGTGAAGCTGTACACTCCTGTTTCAGTTCAACTTATTTGTGTGAATCTGTGTTTTCCCATCTGAAAATGACAAAGAGTACACAACGTTCTAACATGACAGATGAACATCTCCAGGATTCCCTGAGACTGGCCCTCACGCAATATTCACCCAACTTCAAAAAGCTGGTGGATGAAATGCAGGCTCAGACGTCTCACTAATGAGCAAAAGCGAAATATTAAAGATTGTGCAAGATCAGCCTGGATCAATACTCAACCTAAATTTAACACAAATTACTCAATAAAAGTTAAAGAAAGTTATTAAGACAGTTAAAGAAAGTTATTACTCAATAAAACTTTAAGAAAAAATATACTTTCTATTTCCCCTCGCAGTTCTTACTGGATCTTCGTCTCTCTGTTTTGTTTTGGCTTAATTTGCTTAACAGCTGATCATATCCAAGTAAATGATAGAAGGTTCATTAAAAATTTGGGGGGGGGGGAATCCTCCAACTTTATTGGGTTAAAATGTAATTTGAAACTAATTTGAAACTTCATTTTCATGGTGGTAGATCACCGGCACTTTTGGCTGGAAATGGTAGATCACGATGTGTTCGAAGTTGGACATGCCTGCTATATAGCAAAGCTTGAAATTGTAGAAGACCAGCATTAAATGACTGTGAAAAGGCCACAGATTATGCTTTATTTTCTGAAGGAGAATCAGAAACATAGCAGCTTGACTTCATGTTTAAACTAATTGCAGCTGTTGTGAAACAGACGTGTTTCTGCCTTAAACCCCCACAACAAATTGTTTTGCACAGAAAAAGAAATGTATGTAAATGAAAAAGCCGGAAAATACATTTCCCAGAGAACAACAGAGTTAGAGCACAGAAAAGGAGAGGTGAGAATTCTTGCAACAATAGAAGACCTTGATAGAAGGCAAACATGCTGTTTGAAACATGCTTTTCACGATCTTACCAAAAATTGTGAACCTTCCTTTCCCAGTCCCGCTCCCCCCATAACAACTACTGTTTTTCCCCATAATGCTCTTCCAACACAAGTCCAGAAGGGATAAAAAGTGGGAATTGTATGCCATTGTGTGAATGTCTGGGAACCTAGTTACCGTTGATTCAAGAAAATTATACATTCCCCCATCCCCCTCTTAGAAAACAAGCCTGCCAGTCATCTCGGCAAGTCTGCCTCTCACAGTTTTTCTTTAGTGAGGGATTAGATGTATGGTATATGTTAAGAGCCTGATTTTATAACAGGATTGCCCATATGAGACGTCCAAAAGGCACCTATTTGAAAGCAATATAGGCACCTATGTGCCTTTATAAAATAGGCTCTTAGAAGTAGCCCCTGCTCCAAAGCCGTTCTAAATGTACACATGTACTCTATAGGGCCCTCTTACTAAAGGCGGTTATGCTGTTGCACCTAACACACCTATAACGCTTAAAACCATAGCGCTTTAGATGTAGCACCACCAGATTTATAGTTGGGGGCATGGAAAGCATGCTCCCAGCAGATAACACAGTGCACCATGCCCTTACATGGTCTAAAATTACTGTGGGTGCACTTACCTCCATCTATGGTAATTGAACACCTTGCAGTTACCCACATGATGCAGTGCAGCAAGGTGCTCATCCCACCCACTCTGTCCCCCTAACCTGCCCACTTGTAATCCCAAGATGCGTTGCACAGTCAGCGTGGCAATCGGATCGTGCTAAATGTGCTGCCTCCATGCTGAAAGTATGGGTCATAGCGCGGGGTTAACACATGCTCTAACTTGCGCAAATTGCTTAGCACCTTCAGTAAAAGGGCCTTATGTTTCTAGTCATGTATTTTATAAGCTATGCACATATACCACAACCACCCTCCTGCTCTTCCCAAATTACAGCCCCTGGAATCCCTACGTACAGCACACCTAGAAGTATATGCTCTCTTGCGTTCATACCATGGGGTAATTTTAATAAAATACCTTTCTGCAGAGACCACGTGATGTGCTGAGAAGGGACAGACATGCACTGCTTGTTCTCCGGGGACCCCCTCCCCTGTGCTGCGGTATAGCACCGAAGATACGAGGTAAAAGTGGCAAGTAAAGGGACTGGAGATAGTGCGCATTAGGCTTCTGCCACGCTGCACTGTAGCAAATGGATGGTGGCAGTGAAAACAGCACATAGAGAGAGAGACCAGGGAGCAGGGCAGAACAAGATGGCGGAGTCCTCCCCAGCGTCCCCATCTTCCGCGTCTCCGGCCTTCATGGAGGAAGTGTCAGCAGCGGTAGTTGGGGCACTATCGACATAGTTTGATGCCCTGCATGGTAAAATGGACACATTGCAGGGCTCCCTTAGTGCCTTCAAAGGCCATATCCAGGAGGCGGAGGCCCACAACTCCCAGAACGAGGACTCTGTAGCAGCTATGGACCGAGAAGTAGGCATCTTGCGTGAAATAATTGCGGCACATGAGGCCAAGCTAGACGACCTTGAGAATAGGTCTTGGCGCAACAACCTCCGGTTCTTGGGCATCCCCAACTCAGTGCAGGACAAGGAACTAAAAAGGTACTTGGAGACTTTACTGCCACAGGTGCTGGAGCTTGGGGCAGACTGTGGCAGATTGTATATTGAACGAGCACACTGCGTGGGACCTAAGCAAGGGAAAGACCAGCAACCATGAGTAGTTCTAGCAAAATTTTTGCAATTTCAACAGAAAGAGGAGGAGCTGCGGGCGGCACGTAAGAGCGGTACTATTCAATGGGTCAATCTGCGATTACGAGTGATGCAAGATTATTCATCTGCTCTGAATCAGCGCTGAAGGGCATACACGCCTATCTGCCAGCATCTCATTGATGCCAACATTAAGTTTACAGTTCAGAGGGGAGGAGTGAAAATAATGGAAAAGTATTTAGAGGGAGCGCAGGTTGAGGAATGGAGGGGGGGGGGGGGAGGGGAGGACAGAGGCACACCATGAGCCCAACTCCTCATGGCATAGGTTTTCAACCCAGTCCTTGGGGAACCCCAGGCCAGTCAGGTTTTCAGGATTCCCACAATGAATATGCATAAGTTAGATTTGCATACAATGAAGGCTGAACAAGCAAATCTTTCTCATGCATATTCATTCTGGGAATCCTGAAAATCTGACTGGCCTGGGGTTCGCTGAGGACTGGGTTGAAAACCCCTGCCCCATGGTGATATGCTGACGCTCATACCCTGACCTAGTGATGATGATTTGGTGCAGGACTGCTACAAGGACCAAGGCTGAGACCTGAGACCTGCCTCTAAAGAGACATGGTAATGGACTTTATTTGGTTAGAGTGTTACAATTGATGTATATTGCTGTTGGGGAGGGAATTTAAGGGGGAGAAGATTGAAGATAACAGGAAGGTATTAGAGGGTGAGTGGATAGTGGGATGGATGGGGGAGGAAGGGCGAAGGGAAGACCGGGAGGGTAAGATGGGCTACTGGGTGCCTGATGCTTAATTCCTGCTTAAGCAGCATGATCCTAGACATACGGTGGAGGGGAGGGGGTAACCTCAACACATTATACGTGGGTTCATATTGGAAGAGGGTCAGTGACAGAAGGGAGGTGGCAGGAAATAGACGGAAGAGGCAGAGTGGGGAAAGAGGGCAGGGGAGTGGGGGGTGGGGGAGGATTGGAGGGGGAGGGAATTGGGGAGATACAGGTCTCAGCCAACTCCACAAAAGAGTATTGCTCAACTTGAGCAGTGGAGGAAGGGGGAGGACTCCAGACTGGGAGGATATAGTGTATAGGTAGTGTCAGGAATGCCTTTATACCAGAACAATTAGGCTGAAGATTATATCCTGGAATGTTTGTGGGTTTGGCAGTCCTATAAAGCGGTATAAAATCCTACGGGCCCTGGCCAGACAGAACTGTGATATTGCCTTTCTACAAGAGACCCACTAGACAGCCAAAGACCAAGTTGCGTAGAGACTGGGTGGGGCAGGTGTGGGATGCCCCTGTGAAAGGGAAAAAAGGAGGCGTGGTTATCTTGATACACAAGTGGGTACAGTTTTCCATGGACAAAGTATTCATAGATCCCTTTGGGCATTTTGTGTTGTTACACGGAGAGTTAGAGGGCTGTTCGATTATTCTGTGCAACTTGTATAGCCCAAATACCCTGGATGCCAAGCTGTATGCCCACCTGGCCTCACGGGTGGAACAACTCTCAGAGGATCCCCTCATTTTGGGTGGGGACTTTAATGGAGTTTTTGACCCGTGTCTTGATACCTCTCGGGGGATGGGAGGGGAGAGAGAACGCGGAACCAAACAGCTCAGTTATTACGAGGGTTTCGACGGAGGATAGGGATAGTGGATCCCTGGCGCTTGTTACACCCCATGGAGCGAGATTATACCGACCAGTCACGGGCCCATGGCTTGAGTGCCAGAATAGATTACCTTTAGGTATCAGAGTCTTTACTTGCCAAAACGGCTGACGTGCAAATTGGCCCAACGGAGATCTCAGATCATGCTTTGATCTGGATTGAGCTGGAATGGCAAGATGCAGGACCACAGGCCAAAATTTGGCATTTCCCGCTGGAGCTGTATAGAGATGACAATTTTAAGTGCTATGTCCGAGAACGATGGCAGAAATATGCTGTTCATAATGAACAAGACCAAGACGACCCCTAACCTTTTTGGGAAACAACTAAAGTCGTTCTTCGGGGTGATATTATCGCCTATACTATTCAGAGGCGATGGTTGATGAATGAGCAGATCATATGCCTGGAGATAAAGGTGACGGGGGAGTGGCAGAGATATGTGGCCTGCCCGAATGCAGTGACCAAAAGAAGACTGTAGGAGACACAAGTAACCTTGAATGAGGTACTCCATCAGAGGGCGAAAAAATCTTTTCTTGATTTCTGATATCAACTTTACTGATATGGGGGTAAGGGGTGAAGCGGGTCAGCTTCATAAAGATTCAAGTGCAATTGCCCATGTGTTCAGATCCTTTTTTTGGACCCTGTACAGAGGGGAATTGATCTCCCTGACATGGGTGGCTGAGTATTTGCATGATCTCCCTTTGCCATGCCTCGCACCCCATCAAGCTGACCAGCTAGATAAACCTTTAACAGCGCAGGAAATACAGAAAACTATCCAGCAGGCTCAATGTAATAAGGCATCCAGTCTGGATGGCTATGGGTCGAGTACTATAAGTTAATGCAGGATCTAGTGACCCCTCCATTGGTAGAAGTCCTTCAGAGGCACGTAGAGCAGGGGTCCTTTACTTGGGGTGAGAATAATGCGCATGTTATTCTCATTCCTAAAACCAGGCAAGGATCCAATAAAGGCCTCATCTTATAGACCAATATCCATGATGAATTTTGACTCGAAGCTGCTCTCTAAGATATTAGCGGAACGGTTAGTGCCTTTTCTCAATGATTTAGTGCATGAATCACAAGTCGGGTTTGTGAAGGGCTGTTATGTAGTGCGGAATTTGAGGAAAATCTTGGCCTCATTAGAATGGATCCGCGAACGAGGATTATGTTCTCTGCTAATTAGTTTTGATGCTGAGAAGGCGTTTGACCGGGTGAACTGGCAATATTTGACCCTTCTTCTGCTGTGCTATGGCTTAGGGGAGCCGTTTCTTCATATGATAGGTGTGCTTTACACCAACCCCATGGTGGTGGTGGTGGCTAACGGAACGATGTTGGAGCCATTTGCTTTGGAAAGAGGGACACGACAAGGCTGTCCCCTCTCACCATTATTATTTGTTCTGTCTCTTGACCAGTTGATTCGACGCTTGGTGGCCTGTCGCGAGGCACCAGGGGTATGGTTTGGCGGACAGGAATTTAAAATCTTTGCCTTCGCAGAGATTGTACACTTAACCTCCCTGCAGGCGTCTCTACCGCGGGTGCTTGAAGAATTTACAACGTTTGGTAGTATGGCAGGACTTTGCATTAACCAGGAAAAATCAGAGGCATTAGATGTGTCAGACCAGTTAAGAGCAGCATGGGAGCCCTCCTTTCCTATTTGGTGGGCAGATACTTCTTTTACCTACTTGGGTATCCTCTTAATGAGATACCCTCGAAAACTATATCGTCGGAATTGTGATAGAGTGCTGCAATGCCTTTGGACACAACTTTGGGCGTGGATCCCCCTCCCACTGTCTTTATTGGGATGAGCGACAGCCTTAGAGATGATGTTGCTTTCCCGCATGCTTTACTGGCTGCAAATTCTCCTGGTGCAGTTCCTGTGGAGGGATATAAATCAGTTTGAATCGGAGATATGGAAAGTTTTGTGGAAGGGGGCTCGGGCACGCATCTCTTTGAGTCGGTTGCGTGGGGGCTGGCGGCAGGGGGGTATTGGGATTCCTGACCTACAACAGTATGCCATAGCCTGTCAGGCATGGCATCTGGGGGATTGGCTAGGTGACACGGAGGTTTATACCCCTGGAGCCTTGGAAGAAGCCTTTGTGGCTCCCCATTCCCTACTGGCGACGCTACATCTGGATAGCGCCCTCCTGCCAGGGTGGCTAACGACAAGCCTTTTAATAGGACCTATACGTAAAACCTGGTGACAAATTTGCACGTATTGGAAGAGGTCACCATTGGTCTTGAGCTGGATACCTATTCAGGGGAACGCAGGTTTTTTACCCGGGATGGAGACGGTTATTTTCCAGATTTGGAGGGATCAGGGGGTTTGTAAGTTGGGCCATGTGGTAGATTCTATGGGTTTCTGTAAGTCCTTCACAGATCTGTGTGCAGAGTATGACTTAGGACTCACCCATTTCCTTGCTTATGCCCAGGTGCAACATTGTTACCTCCCTTTCTTGAACAGATTTAATGGTTTAGAGTTCGGCACAAATTCTGGAATTCTTTGCAATAGGAGAGACACACTCACATCCATTTCAAGTTTGAAGCGTAAAATATCTCGATGGATCACCCCCCTTGACTACACGAGGGCAGAGAGCTGCTGGGTGGCAGAGTTGGGGCAGGTAGTTGCCCCGGGTTCCATTCAGCAAGCCATTCGCCGCATCTCAGAGCTGGTAGCAGCGGCAAAATGGCGTGAGGTGCAGTTCAAAGTTCTGACTCAGGCGCATTTTTCACCCCGGCGAGCACTGCATAGTCACCTAACTTAGGAGGGGAATTGCTCACGCTGTTTTTTGCCCATGTTGGATCTGGGCCATATGTAGTGGGACTGCCTGAAAATTCGTTCCTTTTGGACACGTATCAGTAATTATGTAAGTTCACTTATCAATAAGCAAGTAGCCTGGACAAGCTCTCTGGTGTTTTTTTTTAAATAATATATTTTTATTGAATTTGTCATGATTGCAAAAGTAAACAATGGAAAAGAACATTCCCTTACATGAAACACAAAAGAAAATGACAGTTTTAAATGTTTTCAGAGGAACAATCTCAAGAAACCACATTAAATGAGAGACAGCTAGCTAAGCATACCAAACATCAAGACCCCAATTTTCTTCCCAGCCAAACCATTCAAAACAAAACATTATAATAATCTTATTGCAAGCTCTTACCCACCAAAAACTGTTCTGTGACACTTCAGTAAATACATATCTATTACCAAAATAAGTAACAAAGCATTTACAAGGAAATTTTAAATAAAACTGACCTCCCAAAGCAAGAACCCTAGATTTTAGCTGCAAAAAAGCTTTCCGTCTGAGCTGGGTAAACTTGGCAACATAAGGAAACATCATCAAAGGACTCCCACAAAAGGAAACATCCTTCTTAGCAAAATATAATTTCATAAAAGCAACCTTTTCACTCTCAGAAGAGAAGGTGACCAATAGGGTAGCCCTCTTAGTCACCTTATCTAGAGAGGTTTCTAAAAATTGAGTTAAATCTAGTTGATCCAAGCTCACCTGTTCATCAGCCTCTCCGTCTTTAGCTGTCTCACTACCCCCCTGGGATAGATAATAAATAGAAGTAATACTAACCACATCAAATGTTGAACATAACAACGTATCATGGACATATTTTTAAAATAACTCTAGAGAGAGAAGGTGTACCATCGGAAAATTTAAAACTCTAAGATTATTTGCTCTAGATGGGGTTTTCTAACCTTTCCAAACTCTTTTAAAGCGCAGTGGTCTCCTTTATATAAGATGAACTCACAACCTGTACACTCTCCGCAGACCCCTCCAACTTCCGAATCCTCTCACTAACAGCTGAGAGAGACTGACCATGACCGCGAAGAACACTCGCAGTGTCATGGGAAAAACTACACAGCTGAGTGAAAGTACCCGAAAGAACACATTCCACCCGATGTATAGCATCAAAAACATCTTTCAAAGAAATATTAGAATTAGCAGAACTAGAAAAAGCTGGCAGCGAATCAGAAGATGGTAAAGAGACACCCGAAGGGTATACAAGCTCAGCTCCTGTCAAATCAGTCCGCTTAAAAGAGGCTTCATTGGAGAGAGGGGTGGAAACGGAAAAGAAACTACCATCTCCAGCAAAGGAGGCATTGGAAGAGGGCATTTTATCATCAAAGTTAGGTTGGGGGGGGGGGAAGGAGTACGATCCCCCGAACTTAATGAAGCCTCTGGGACTAACCTTGCTCCTGGGTCCTGAGGGACTGGTATTCGTAAAGCAGCAGCACTAATCAGTTGGGTATCCATAGGGCCCTTCACCACCTGACCCTCCACTGGGCCCTTGTTGTTAGCTTTTCGCTTACCCATTCAAGACACAGGAAGCAAAGAAACTTCCCAGAACCTCCCTGGTGCTCCTAAGGGGCTCACAAGGGGCCTAACCTGCCCCTTGAGCCATGCCCCTTCAGACAAGCACCGCGTCCGCGTCCTGCGGTACCAGTTGGCTCTTATCCTCAATCGCAGCAGGAGAGAGGAGCTCTGTTCCAGCCAGGTATGCAGCTGACAGCAATTCCCACTCAGCATCTCCTGACGTTAGCAGGCAGTCCCGGGCTAGCTTCTCCACCAACCCCTGGTACTCACTGGCTCTTATCCTCAATCGCAGCAGGAGAGAGGAGCTCTGTTCCAGCCAGGTATGCAGCTGACAGCAATTCACACTCAGCGTCTTCTGACATTAGCAGGCAGTCCTGGGCTAGCTTCTCCCCTCTGGTGGGGTTTGATCAGCTTGAACCACTCCACCCTAAGGGGTGCTGGGCAAAATTGCTGGTATGTAAGGCAAGTCTGGTAGGGAAGGGGCTGCTGCTTTGGCGATGGAGGGAAGCGGTACCTCCTACATTTTGGGAATGGCAAAATTGTTTTCATCAGTTGATGCTCTTCAAACACTCGACAGCCTGCGAGGAACCAACCCACTGGACCTCATTCTTGACACTTTGGGAACCATATATTAAAATGCTGCATGCGTGCACCCATAGTGAGATGCTGGCTCCCTGAAAGAGGAAGGGCAGTGATAGTAGCGATGCGGTGGGAGGGGAAGAGATCCCTGATACGTCTTAGGCAGACATGGGAGGGAAGAAAGTATGGAAGGAAGAGCTGAAGGGTTGGCTGCGACTGGGGGCGGGGGGAGGAGGAGAGAGGGTGGTGGGGGAGGATGGGGATGGGGGAATAGCAGGGGGCAGTTGAAAATGTTGTAAATCACACATGCCGGTGGACTTGCACGACCGGGCAGAGTATAAGAAAAGCACCCCGCCTGGTGAGTGTTGTAACTTACTGTTTAACTTTGTGGTTCAATAAACAGATTTCCAAAAAAAATAAAAAAACACCTTTCTGCATGCAAAAAGTGTAAAAATCTGTCATAAAATTAGCCCTAAAAGAATTGCCACACTTACTGAGAGAGTGTGAATGAAATACAGGAGAATAGTTCTGGAAGGGGACTTGTGACCAGTGGAAGTAGTAATAACCTAGCTGTAGACACAGAGGCCTATTCCATACTGGCCGTACAGCCCTGTATGGCCGATCAGATTTGGGGTGTACAGAGAGAGACCCGATTCTGATCCCGTGGGGACTAGACGTGCGCACGGAATCAGAATAGAGTCTATGGCCTGGACGTGCAGGCCGGGCCCTGATTTTGATCGGCTGCACGCCCAGCCCACTACCCGCTTATCTTAGCCAGGCTCCTGAATGGAGCCGCAGTGCTGTTCAGTAGCCACGATCCCTAACCAACATCGACACCATCCTTTCCCTCCAGCCCGACCCCCAATCTGGCCTCCCATGGCCAGGGTCAAGCTGTGAGGATCCCCCTACACCCCCTCACCTTCCTTCTCTGCCTGGCACCACGGTCCCCTGACGTCCAGGGGGACTTATTCCTCCTCTGAGGTGGAATAAGTCCCCCGTCTTTGTGGCCAACCCTGGACGTACAGGGCCGAACCCAGGCCCTGTACATCTGGGGTTGCTCTCTGCTCACCCTCCTGCCCACGTACAGAGCTCCCTGTACAAATAGCCTGTTCGTACAGGGAGCTCTGTCCCCGGCAGGCTGCTCGGCCATTTAGCAGGTCTGGACATCCGAATCGGATGTCCAGACCTGCTAAACGCAATTCAGAATGACCCCCAGAGTAAATTGCAGCAAGCAGATAGCAGAAGTTATGCCAGAAAAGGGCCATTTAAGAAATAGTCTTAGCAGAGGAGCCTAAAGTTTATTATGTCCAGAGTATGAGAAAAGACACACACTGCTAGCAAGTGCTGAAGTATGTTGGGTTTCTACTATCCTAATACTTCTTAAATGAATCCAGCATCAGCCCAATATAAGATATTAAACTAGCCAATACTGTTGTGGCTGTTTATTTAAGAGATATATTAGTTACATTTCTGTGTGAATAATAAGAGAAAATAATTTGTCATGGAGTACAAGTGCCTCTAGCTATTCACTCTTTACCGTTATGCTAAATATTCCCCTCACGTCAGTATGGCATGGGCATACATAACAGGATGGAGAGTCACTGAGTCTGGAATTAATGTTTTCATGGTTTTGCTGAAATTAAGCTGCTTGTAAATGGTGGCACAACATATTTATTGTGACAATTTTAAGAAATATTCAGATGCTCGAGGCTGCTCCAGTGATGTACTATTAATTTTTTAAAATCAAAATACCTTTCCAGTTCTGCTCCAGTCACTGAGACACTCAGGGTTGGCCTTAGCAATTGCAGGGCCCAATATGGACCATTTGGTGGGGTCTCCTAGACTTAAGATTAATGCATTATATTAAAAACAAACAGATATCTATTTATTGGCTTATATTTTGATATAAAACGTGTTAAAATAAAAGTATGCATAGAGAGAAATCTTTCTTGCTTTCTGTTCTGCAAACTCTTTCAGACTCCAGTAGCTCTCTCAATCCTAGTAGAGGACCCCTGTGAGCATAGGACCCATTGGGTCAAATAGATTCAAGTGGCCTATGGCCAGCCCTGGATACACTCTTTGTTTCCATTTAACAAGGGGTCCCTGATAGCCCCTCCAATATGCGTTTGGACTCCTTTAATCAACTGGTGATAATTCAAAGCCCTGGCAATAACTAGCAGGCATATTGCAGGACATCAGACATGTCACTTATGATTAGAGGATCTGGTTTCCTGTGGCAGACGTATTAAGTATCTGTGGCAAGAGTTAACAAATCTGCAACAATTTGTAGCATATTTGCATAAATTAGTTTATTTACATACTAAATGCTGACAATTTGTATTTTTCTTTAAAAAAATAAAACTGTGTTCTGCGATTTACGATGTGGCTGACTAATTTATTTGGTTCTTTGGAGGTAGATAAGGGATCCTAGTGATTGGTGCAAGGAAGACAAAAGGGGGATGTCAGTGGGAGATGCAAAATGGATCTCAGGTAGGAGAGGGATGGGGATCAAAGTACAGAAGGAAAGGAAGAAAGTGGGAATCGGGGAGTAGAGAGAAAGTGAGAAGAAGGGCCATGAGGAGAGAGAAGTATAGTGAGGGGAGAAGGCACTGTGCTGTGCTGCCCATTGAGGTCTGCCGCCCTAAGCAGCCACCTAAACTATCTAGAGGACGGGCCGCCCCTGAGTGGAACACTTAGAACTTCCTCATTAAAGACTGAAGCAAAGAATTAATTTAGTTGCTCTGCAATAGCTTTGTCCTCTGTGAGTTCCCCTTTTTCGCCAAGATTTTCTAATTGATTCCCTCACAGGCTTCTTACTTTGAATGTACCCGAAAAATTTTTGTTATGAAATTTCATCTCTATAGCAAGCTTATTTTCGACTTATTTATCAAAACTTTATTTTTAACTTCCCAGAGCTTATGTTGTTTCCTGTTTTTGTCATTTGGGATCCTTTTTCCATTTTTAGAAACATGTTCTTTAGCTATAAATAGCCTCTTTAACCTCACTTTTTAACCATGCTGGCTGTCTTTTGGACTTCTGAATTTTTTATTTCATGTAATACATCTGGTCTGGGCTTCCAAGATAGTATTTTCAAACACTGTCTAGGCCTGCTGTACAGGAAACTCTTAACCTTTGCAGCTGCTCCTTTTAGCTTTTTCTTAACTATTTTCTTTATTTTTTTCATAGTTTCCCTTTTGAAAGTTACAGTAAATGCTAGCGCACTAGATTCCCTTGCTGTTCTCCCTCCATTTATTAAAACAAATTTTCTCATGTTATGATCACTATTGTCAAGTGGTCCCAACACCATCACTTCTTTCACCAGATCCTATGTTCCATTAAGAATTAGGTCCGGGAGGTGAGGTACTTTGGAGAGAGAGAGATCTCTTTCTCTTCGCACGTGAAATTTCTATCCATAAAGATTCAATGGTACATTCTATTTTCTGCAGAATTCTTATTCTGTTTGACACAATGCCCTCTTTAACATATAGCACTACCCCTCTACCAATTTGACTTACTCTATCATTGTGATATAATTTGTACACTGATATCACAGTATCCCATTGGTTATCCTCCTTCCACTAGGTCTCTGAAATGCCTATTATATCTACCTCATCATTCAGTGCTATGTTGTTGTTGTTAAGTGCCATCGAGTTGGAGTCGACTCATGGCGACCCTCTGAATAGCTATCCTAAATTGTCTTCAGTCTTCAGTCAGGTGGCTCATTGTTGACAGACTGGTACCCGTAGCTGCTGTTATTGTATTGATCCATCTCATTGCTGGCCTTCCTCTTTTGCATTGACCTTCTATCTTGCCAAGCATGATGTCTTACTCTAATGAACTCTCTCTTCGCATGATGTGTCCAAAGTATGAAAGTCAAAGTCTTGTCATTTGAGCTTCTAAAGACAGCTTAGGTTTGATCTCCTTTAGTACCGACTGGTTTGTTCTTCAGGTAGTCCATGGTATACACAGCATTCGCCGCCAGCACCATAATTCAAAGGCATCAATTTTCTTCCTGTCTATCTTTTTCACTGTCCAGCTTTCACATCCATATGATCTTACTGAAAATACCATGGATTCAACAAGTCGAATCTTTGTATGGAGAGAGACATCTCTGCTCTTGAGAGTCTTATCTAGGTCTTTCATAGCCATTCTGCCGAGAGCAATGCGTCGTCTGATTTCTTGACTGCTTGTTGCTTCTTTATTGATAGCTGATCCAAGTAGGTTAAAGTTGTTCACAATTTCAATTTCTTATCCTTCAACGATGAACCTGTTGATTATGCCAGTTGTCATTATCTTTGCCTTCTTTACATTAAGGTACAGGCCCATTTTGAGACTATGTTCTTTGATTGTGAAAAGCAAATATTTCAGATCAACTTCACTTTCAGCTAGTAATGTGGTATCATCAGCATAACGAAGGTTGTTGATGAGTCTTCCACCAATCTTCACACCTCTGTTGTCTTCATACAATCCTGCTTCTCTGATGATTTGTTCTGCATATAAATTAAACAGGTAGGGGGAAAGTATGCAGCCTTGTCTTACACCTTTGTTTATTTTAAACCATTCTGTTTCTCCTTGTTCCATTCGAACTGTTGCTTCTTGATCAATGTACAGATTGGGCAAGAGAACGATCAAGTGTCTGGTATACCCATGCTTCTTAATGTGACACAGAGTTTCTCATGGTTTACACAGTCAAAAGCCTTGCTATAGTCGATAAAGCACAAATAGATATCCTTTTGGTATTCTTTAGTCTTTTCAAGGATCCATCTCACATCCGCAATGATGTCTCTCATTCCTCGCCCTTTCCTGAACCCTGCTTGCACTTCAGTTAGTTCTTGTTCCAGGTATAGTTGTAGTCTCTTTTGAATAATCTTCAGTAGAATCTTGCTGGCATGTGGGATCAGAGCGATTGTGCGATAATTTCCACAGTCAGTTGGATCATCTTTCTTTAGTATTGGTATAAACACAGATCTTTTCCAGTCAGTTGGCCATGATGTTGTCTTCCATATTTCTTGGCATAGCCTTGTAAGTACGGTAACAGCTGCATCAGATTGCTGTAATACTTCTATGAGAATGCTATCAATGCCTGGTGCTTTGTTCTTTGATAAGGCTTTCAATGCTGCTTCAACTTCTACTTTCATCACCAATGGTTCCCAATCATAAGGTACAGGTTGAAACGGCTGTTGGTCCACTTGATCTTTATCATATAAAAACTCTGTATATTCCTTCCACCTTTTCTTGATCTTCTCAGCATCATCCAACATAGAACCTTGAGCATCTTGTAACATTCCAATTCGAGACTGGAACTTTTTCTTTAACTCTTGTAGCTTTAGGAAAGCCAATCTTGTTCTTCTTCTAATAGTTTCTGCTTCTATTTTCTTGCATACGTCATGTAGTACTTTTCCTTGTCCTGTCTTGCTGCACATTGGAAATCTCTGTTGAGTTCTGCGATTGTCTTTCTTTCTCCTCTGGCTTTAGCTTCTCTGCGTTTCTGGGCAATTTTCAGAGTTTCTACCATCATTCATTTGGCCGTTTTTGATTTTTCACCTTTTGTAGAGACTTCTTGCTTTCTTCCAACACAACCTTCTTGATGTCACTCTTCTGGAGCTCTGTAATTTGTATCTAAAGCAGCAAATCGATTTTGCAGGCAGTCTTTAAATTCCAGTGATATATTCTCAAGGTCATATTTTGCTGCATTCATGAGTGGTTTGCTCTTTTTAAACTTTTGCTTGAATTTGCATACTAGTAGTTGATGATCTGTACCACAATCAGCTCCAGGTTTTGTCTTTGTTGATGTTACAGAGCTTTTCCGTTGTTGACTTCCACAGATGTAGTACAATTGATTTTTATACAATCCATTGGGTGAAGTCCATGTGTACAGTCGCCGCTTGTGTTGCTGGAAGAAGGTGTTTGAGATGAATAGATAATTGGTCTTTCAGAATTCTATCAGTCTTTCTCCAGCTTAATTTCTGTTGCCAAGTCCATATTTTCCAACTACTTTGCCTTCGTCTTTGTTGCCAACTTTTTCGTTCCAGTCACCCATGACTATCAGGATATCCTGTTTACATGTTCTGTCAATTTCAGCTTGTACTTGTTCATAGAACTCTTCAATTTCATTCTCTTCTGTAGCTGTTGTTGGGGCATATACTTGAATTATTGTTGCGTTGAGAGGCATTCCTCGTAGACGAATAGAGATTAAGTGTTCCCTGACTGCATTGTATTTCATTACAGTTCTTGCAAGTTTCTTCTTTATTGTAAATGCAACACCATTTCTTCTTTGTCTTTCATTTCCAGCATAGTAGACCATGTGATCATCTGATACAAAGTGCCCCATGCCAGTCCATTTCAGTTCGCTGATAACCAACATATCAACTTGTACACGTTCCATTTCATTCTTGACCACCTCCAACTTCCCTTGGTTTATGCTTTGTATGTTCCATGTTCCAATGTGTAAGACATCTTTACAGCTTCTGACTCTCATTTCACGCGCAGCTACATCAGCAGTCAGACGTCCTGAGGGCTTTGATCCAACCACATCATAAATGCTGGCTTTACTCTGAAAAGTATTCAGCTCTTCCCCAGTAGCTAGTTGAGTGCCTTCCAACCTGGGGGTCTCATCTTCCAGCACTACAGCACAATTTGTTTTGTTGTAACTATCCATTGGGTTTTCATGGCAAGATACAGAAGTAGATTGCTGGACCTTTCCTCCACGCAGTTTAAGTTTGGTGTTGTTGCCATTGTCACAGAAATGTGATCCTCCGCCGTCAACTCTATCCCACTATCACACCGTCAACACTATCGGGCACTTTGCATCAGATGATCACATGGTATACTATGCTGGAAATGAAAGACAAAGAAGAAATGGTGTTGCATTTATAATAAAGAAGAAACTTGCAAGAACTGTAATGAAATACAATGCTGTCAGTGAACGCTTAATCTCTATTCGTCTACGAGGAATACCTATCAACACAACTGTAATTCAAGTTTATGCCCCAACAACAGCTGCAGAAGAGGATGAAATTGAAGAATTCTATGAACAAATTCAAGCCGAAATTGACCGAACATGCAAACAGGATATCCTGATAGTCATGGGTGACTGGAACGCAAAGGTTGGCAACAAAGAAGAAGGCAAAGTGGTTGGAAAATATGGACTTGGCAACAGAAATGAAGCTGGAGAAAAACTGATAGAATTCTGCAAGACCAATGATCTATTCATCTCAAACACCTTCTTCTAGCAACACAAGCAGCGACTATACACATGGACTTCACCCAATGGATTGTACAAAAATCAAATTGACTACATCTGTGGAAGTCAATGATGGAAAAGCTCTATAACATCAACAAAGACAAAACCTGGATCTGGCTGTGGTACAGATCATCAACTACTAGTATGCAAACTCAAGTTAAAGTTGAAAAAGAGAAAACCATTCATGAATGCAGCAAAATATAACCTTGAGAATATACCACTGGAATTTAAAGACTGCCTGCAAAATCGATTTGCTGCTTTAGATACAAGTGACAGAGCTCCAAAAGAGTTATGGAATTACATCAAGAAGGTTGTGTTGGAAGAAAGCGAGAAGTCTCTACAAAAGTAAAAATGGCCAAAATGGATGACGGAAGAAACTCTGAAAATTACCCAGAAACGATTGCCCAGAAACGCAGAGAATCTAAAGCCAGAGGAGAAAGAAAGACAATCGCAGAACTCAACAGAGATTTCCAAAGTGTAGCCAGACAGGAAAAGGAAAAGTACTACAATGACACATGCAAGGAAATAGAAGCAGAAACTATTAGAGGAAGAACAAGATCGGCTTTCCTAACGTTACGAGAGTTAAAGAAAAAATTCCAGCCTCGAATTGGAATGTTACAAGATGCTCAAGGTTCTATGTTGAATGATGCTGAGAAGATCAAGAAGAGGTGGAAAGAATATACCGAGTTTTTATATGATAAAGATCAAGTGGTCCAACAGCCATTTCAGCCTGTACGTTATGATCCAGAACCATTGGTGATGAAAGAAGAAGTTGAAGCAGCACTGAAATCCTTATCAAAGAGCAAAGCACCACGCATTGATAGCATTCTCATAGAAGTATTACAGCAATCTGTGAGATGGATGAAAAGATTAAAGAATACCAAAGAGATATCTATTTGTGCTTTATCAGCTATAGCAAGGCTTTTGACTGTGTAAACCATGAGAAACTCTGTGCCATATTAAGAAACATGGGTATACCAGAACACCTGATCGTTCTCTTGCCCAATCTGTACATTGATCAAGAAGCAACAGTTCGAACAGAACAAGGAGAAACAGAATGGTTTAAAATAAGCAAAGGTGTAAGACAAGGCTGCATACTTTCCTCCTACCTGTTTAATTTATATACAGAAGAAATCATCAGAGAAGCAGGATTGTATGAAGACAACAGCGATGTGAAGATTGCTGGAAGACTGGAAGGTATGTTTACTAAAGCACGGTAACGTTACCGGTGTTAAGTGCAGCATTAACGTGAGCAATGCCAAATAAGTAAGTGGGCATACCGGCGTTAAGATAGCAATGTCCATTTAATGCGTTAAAGGGTGCCTTGGCCAGTTAGCGTACATTAATGGGACAATACACGTTAAAGAGGAACAAAGCACATTACAAGGCTGACAAGGTGCTTTATAAGGTGCCCTATAAGGTGCCTTAACCTAAGATGCCGTATAAGGTGCCCTAAGGATGTTAAGGTGACCCAAGATATGGTGCCCAAGGGCAGTAAGGTGCCCCAAGTTGACAAGCATGAAATGTAAGGCCAAGAAACAGATGTAACCCTAACCCTGCACAGGGCACCAAGGAAAGGCAATGGACAAGTGATGGAAGGAAGTAGAGGTGGGAGCTGATGAACCTGCCAAATCTGCATGCAGCTGATGTGGTGGCCGGTAAAATGGACAAACATATTGGAGGCAGCTGTACCGATGCACAGAGTGTTGGCAATGTAAAGTGCTATTATGACAATGAGTGGAAGAGGATAGCAATACGTGTCCAGTGGAGGTGGAGTTGGCAAGATATTTGCAATGATAGGAGGACAGAGGAGTAGTAGTGCCATGGAGAGCAGACACAGGAGAGGCAAGCATGAAGAGCCGCAATGCAGAGAAGAGTACCAGTGCAGGACATGGGGTAGCAGCCAGCACATGAAGACAGGATGCTACACAGCTGATAGATGCAGATAGACGGAAAGAAGGATGGCTGGCAACTGTGATGAGGGTACTATGTGCTGGCAGCAAAGATCTGCAGAGATATGACTGTCACAGGAATGAAAAGGACTTGCCTCGGACAGGCCTAATAAAAGTGAGACCATGGAGGGATTGAACCCATGACCTCTGCCTAGGACGTCATTGTATTAACAAGTGGGCTATACCTCTATGGCTTCTGTCTCAGCAATGGCTGGCTGCAGAAAGACTGCAGATCACCGCACAAAATGTCTGCTGTGTTTACCAGGATAAAGTAAACCCACCAGTACCCATGATGCAATGCACATGCAGAACAGCAGTCTACATCTGATCACCAGGTGGGGTATGCAGCTCTCCAGCACCTCAGCTTGGTAGGAGGAACTGACTGTGTGTGATACTGGCACAGAGTAGCTACACACCATGCCATTGTGCCGGTTCTGTGTTTACCCTGAGGGTGAGGTGGGGCGGCCAGCACCAGGTCCGCAGTACCTGGGTTGATGCAGATAGGCTTTGTTGCAGGGCCCTATCATTGCCAGTGTGTGAAAGGTATTCCTTGCAGCCACACCTAAGGTAATCCTGTGTCCATTTGTATTCCCCAGTAACATCTAGCCCTTGGGGACCAGGAGCAACCCAGGTTAAGCATATCCAGTGTGATTGCAATGATCACTTGTTATAAGAGCGAGCGAGCGAGCGAGCGGGCGGGCGGGGGTGGGGGGGGGTGTCTGGACCCACATGCGGATTATGTAGTACCACCTACCAACCCGCTCTCTCTGAGTCAAGGTGGTGGACAGGATCTGCCCCCAACAGACCCACACTCTACATCTTTGCAATGGAGGCAGTAGAGGGGCATGATGAAGGGCTGTGGGACCATTAACCCCAGTCCTGCTGGCAAAAGGGTGCAGTCCAGGGTAGTTGATGCAGATCTGTAGTTATCACACATGCACTGGCAGACAGGCAGTAGGCCTGGAAAAGCTCAGCTGCCCCCCACCACAATCTGACATTCACCTGCAGAGGGCACAGTCAGTCTGCACCTGCTGCACCCTGCAAGGTGTTCCAGCCATACACATGCTGACTGCAGACAGTCCGCTAGCCAATCCATAGTACATGTCCCCAGAGGAACTATGTGCACCCATAAGTGGGATGTAAGCACAAACACCAAGCAGGTATCTCAGTGATTGGGCCCCAGAACAGGGAGCACACAGATATTACTTGAGAGAAACATTGTATAGTACTATGTGGGAACCTAGACATGCCATGGTCACTGCTCAGTCATGTCATGGTCACTGCTCGATTCTCAACACCACCAAAATATTGTCTATTAGACAACATTTTGGTGGTGGTGAGAATCGAGGAGGAATGTGACACATTCTATCTACCCTTTTGATGTCTAGGACATCTGTACCTTGCCCACTCACAATCTTGAATGACAGAGGTGTAAGGCAGGAGTCTCCAAATCCAGTCCTGGAGGGCCACAAATCAGTCAGGTTGGCAGGATATCTCTAATTCATATATAGCTCATGCATATTCATTAGGGATATCTTGAAAACCTGACTGGTTTGCGGACCTCCAGGACAGGATTTGAGTAGCTCTGCTCTAGGGAGTGCACATGTTTATGTTGTATGTGCTATGTAGGGTAAAATGTTGGTCTGCAGGAGCCACAGCTGGGACTTGAACCTGTGGCCTTTTGCCCCACAACATACTGGCTGTGTGTACTGCACCATACTGTTGCCACAGAGGCAGATCAGTCCCTGGGGATACCATGACTGTTCATCAGACAGACCTTGTCTGTTGCACTGCACGCCACCCATCTGAACAGGGCTTGGCCTTGGTCTGCTGTGGGCAGCTGCCACTGCCCCATCCGCTACCAGCACCCCTCCCCACCATGCCGACATGCACATATGCTGGTTGGTGCGCAGTCCCAGGCCATCCAGTGTGTAGGTAGGTGGCTGCCTAGGTTCTGGGGTGGGGGTGCCTACACAGACATGCACGCTTCTCCCCGGCGCAGCCTGCCAATGTTATGTGCCCTTTGGGGTACCTGCTGGGTAATGTCCCCTGGATGGGACACTGTGGGACACAGACTCATGGGCATGTTTGACCTTGGCCAGTTGCTGTCTTGCTGATTTCCAGTATCCGCATTCCTATGTGCCACCTAGGCATTTGCCTAGTCCACCCTGTACCCCAGCTGCCCAACTGCATGTCCCACCTGCAGCCCCCTATGCTCCATTTGCAGCATCACCATAGTGCCCTTTCATACTTGGGCACTATGCTGATGCTGCACATGTAGCAATGCTATCACTTGTTAGGGCTCCCTGCTGTACATTGCTGACACTGAAATGGTTTCTCTCTCCTGCAAATGTGCATCTAACAGCAGGTTTTCACTCACGGTAATGTTCAGCCCTTCAGTTCCCCACGTTAGTCTAGCAGAAGCCTCTCCCCGCCCACTCCCCACCCATTGACCCCTTCTCTCTGCCCTTTCTCCATCCTCTGCGGGACTTACCGTGGCTGGAGACGTTAGCGCGCGTTAACGTTGCATCTGGTAATGTTAGCGCACATTAACGTTACATCTGGTAATGTTAGTGTGCGTTAACAATACATCTGGTAACGTTAGCGCGCGTTAACGTAGCCGCTGCTACATTACCGCGGTTTAGTCAACATACCTCATAGTCTCAAAATACTTTGGACACATCATGCAAAGAGAGAGATCATTACAGAAAGACATCATGCTTGGCAAGATAGAAGGTCAACGCAAAAGAGGAAGGCCAGCAATGAGATGGATCAATACAATAACAGCAGCTACGGGTATCAGTCTGTCAACAATGAGCCGCTTGACAGAAAACCGAACACAATTTAGGACAACTATCCAGAGGGTCGCCATGAGTCGACACCAACTTGATGGCACTTAACAACAACAATATTCTAACTCTCCCATCTTATTTTGTAAGCTTCTAGCATTTCGTATACAAAAACAAAATATGCTTTTTGTTTAAATTTATAATCTTAGCAGTGATAGGGATAATTTGCAATTTTCCTAAACAAAGGCATAAGGGAGTTACCTGACTCTATTCACCATACTGGTCTTTATCTGCTGTCATTTACTATGTTACAATGTTTCAATTCTGTCTATTCTTTACTTTAGGAAACCTGGGCTACTTTTGATTTATTGCAACCTCTATTTCAGGATGCACTTTCTGTTTTGATAGCATCCTCCAAAGGTACTTCATTCTGAATTAAGCACTCTTGAGCGACTGTCAGCTTTTCCCCAGGTTCTAGTTTAAATGCTGCTCTATCTCTTTTTTAAATGTTAGAGTGCAGCAGCCTGGTTCCACCTTGGATGAGATGGAGCCCATCTTTTCGGAATAAGCCTCTACTTCCCCAAAATGTCCTCCAGTCCTTAATAAATTTAAATCTCTCTTCCCTATACCATCATCCCATCCACACACAGAGACTCCGGAGCTCTGCCTGGCTCTTGGGTCTTGCGTGTGACTGGGAATGAGAATGCTACGCTGGAAGTTCTGGGAGACAATGCAGGTTTTTAAGTAGAAAGCTGAAATCTAGAACTTCCTTCCTGCACTTTCCTACATCATTGGTACCCACATGTGCCAAGACAGCTGGTTCCTCCCCAGCGCTGTCTATAATCCTATCCAGGTTCCAGGGGTGATCCGGGAAACTACAGACCGGTGAGCCTGACGTAAGTACCGGGAAAAATGGTAGAAACCATCATAAAGAATAAAATTACTCAGCATGTAGATAGCCATGGCCTAATGGGAGACAGCCAACATGGCTTTAGACAAGGAAGATCTTGTCTTACTAATCTGTTATTTTTTTTTTTTGAAGGAGTGAATAATCAGGTGGACAAAGGTGAGTCGGTTGATATAGTGTATCTAGACTTTCAGAAAGCCTTTGACAAGGTCCCTCATCAGAGACTTTTGGCAAAACTAAAGAGTCATGGGATAGGAGGCAGTGTACTATTGAGGATCCGGAACTGGTTAAAAGATAGAAAGCAGAGGGTAGGGCTAAATGGCCAATTTTCCCAAAGGAGAAAGGTGAATAGTGGTGTACCCCAGGGATCTGTGCTGGGTCCGCTGCTTTTTGACATATTCATAAATGACCTGGAAAGTGGAATAATGAGTAAGGTTATCAAATTTGCAGATGACACAGAACTATTTAAAGTTGTTAAAACCCAAGAGGATTGTGGAAAATTGCAAGATGATCTTGATAAATTGGAAGACTGGGCATCAAAATGGCAGATGAAATTTAATGTGGACAAGTACAAAGTTATGCACTTAGGGAAGAACAACCCAAACTATGGTTACACGATGCAAGGTTCCACATTAGGAATCACCACCCAGGAAAAAGATTTAGGCATCATTGTGGATACCATGTTAAAACCCTCGGCCCAGTGTGCAGCGGCGGCCAAGAGAGCAAATAGAATGCTAGGCATCATAAGGAAAGGAATGGAAAATAAAACAAAAGATATTATAATGCCTCTATATCGTTCCATGGTGAGACCGCACCTTGAATATTGTGTGCAATTCTGGTCGCCGTATCTTAAAAAGGATATAGTGATTTTAGAAAAGGTTCAGAGAAGAGCCACCAAAATGGTAAAGGGGATGGAAGGATACTCCTATGAAGAAAGGCTGAAAAGGTTAGGGCTCTTTAACCTGGAAAAAAGACGGCTGAGGGGAGATATGATAGAAGTCTATAAATTAATGAACGGAGTGGAACGGGTAAATGTAGATCGATTGTTTATGTTATCAGAATATAGAAAGACTAGGGGACATGCAATGAAGCTACAGGGTAAACTATTTAAGACTAATAAAAGAAAATATTTTTTCACTCAATGTGTAATCAAACTCTGGAATTTGTTACCGGAGGATGTAGTAAAGGCTGTTAGTGTAGCTGGGTTTAAAATAGGTTTGGACAAGTTCCTGGAGGAAAGGTCCATAAACCATTATTAAGAAGGGACCCAGGATATCAATGCTTGACCCAGTACAAGCATTGTGGAACCTGTGTCTTTTGGGGAAACTGCTAGGTACATATGACCTAGATTGGCCACTGTTGGAAACAGAATACTGAGCTTGATGGACCTTGGTCTGACCCAGTATGGCATATCTTATGTTCTTATCTAGCTGATGTGTAAAGGCTGCCACCTTTGCACCAGGCAGGCAAATTACCAAGTGATCCTCATGTTCACTAGCTACCCAGCTCTCTACATGCCTAATGATTGAATCACAAGCTACAATGGCCATCCCAGGGCTGTACCAAGCCATAATTGCACCCTGTGCCATTTGCACATCTGGCGCATCCCCCCCTTCCCCATCTCCCCATCTTACCCACACCTCCATGTCTAGCTGGCTGACTGCCCTTGCCCTGTCGTCTCCACTTTTTGTGTTTTCTCATCGTCATTGGTGCCAGCAGCAGCGGAGCAGACCTGACTTCAGATTTAAAAAAACAAAAAATACGCTGGTCTTTCGACTCCGTGCTTGCATGCAGATCTGATCTCTCCCTCCTCTGACGTAGGTTCGCGTCAGAGGAGGGAGGGACTAGACCAACCATTCAATCATGGGTTTTTGCAACTCCGTGCTTGAATGGCTGATCTGGTCCCTCCGTCCACTGACGCGCTTACATCTGAGGAGGGAAGGAGGGACCAGACCTGCATGCAAGTGCAGAGCTGGAAAGACCCGCGTAGTGTTTTTTAAATTTTGAGGTCTTTATAAATTAAAGGGAAATTTTGCAGCTAGACTTGACCTTAGCAGACTTTAGTAGCATAGGACCCGATATTCAACAAGGCTCCAAGGCCGGCCATATCCGCAGAAAGTTACCCATTTAGGAAAAGTGTCTGAATCATGAGTCAGGCGCTGACAAAATGGGCAAGCAATGAAAATGCAGCTCAAACCGAGCACAGTGGCAGGCGCCCACCACAGCAATGACGGATAAGTGCAAGACGCATAACCTGGGCACTACGCCAAAGGCAGAGGCGATACTGTGTATGTGGCCACATCAACAGTGGCTAGAGATGCATAACAGACTATAGTCAGCAACCCGTGTATCGCTCGACCAGCTTACCCGGGTATTGCCCGTCTGGCATACCTGAGCATAGATGACATCATCACGCAGGCTCTGCAGGCTTCCTCTGCAGGAGCTCCCTGTGGCTGGGTGGACAGACACCAGCAGTATGGTGGCAAGAAGACGTGTGAACTTTTCCCTGGATGAGAGTGAATGCCTCGTCCGCTCTGTGCTGCAGCATGAGGGGGTTGTCTACCCAAGGGGGGCCATCGCCCAAACCTGAGACTGGCTACAGCCCTATGGAGGGGAATCCAACTCCAGCTGTGCAGGTAAGGAGGCTACAACAGGCAGAGGCAGGGGCTGAGCACCATGCTAGGCAGACACACCCTGAAAGGCATAGCTGTGTGTCTGCACAGGGAGATAGGACATGATGCCAAGAGATATGCTGGTGTTTGCCTCACTGTGTGCCTATCAGGAGGGGGGTCATGCATTGGTACAGGTGCCAGCCCCAAATGCTGCAGCAGGGGGCATACCCACACATAGCAGGTAGTGAGGGTGCTGCACCCCCTGGGCATGCACGGCAATGGAAAAGCCCAGTGCAGGGGATGCCATGGCAGGGCTTGGCTCTGCAGGGGACACAGGCAGCCAGTTTAAATGTCCTGAACACCTGCCCCACCCCCTAGCCTCTGTGCCCTGGTGTGGGGGGACCGATGACAGAAACCGCACATATGGTGCCTGTCTATCCCTGTAAGCAGCTTTGCCATCACAGCCTGGCACCCATGGGTGTGCTCCTGCCCTAGGAAGGGCATGTTGCCATACCATTGCAGGATACATGTATGCACAACAGGCAAAATGGCAGTGGCCAACTGAGCACATCCTGACTCTCTCCCTCAGAGAATATGGAGTATGTCAGATACTGGTGGCCTTACAGTGCACTTCAGGATGCTGCACTGGAAGCGACCCAACCAGCTCCAGAGGATCAGGGAGTGGCTGGTAGCTGAGGAAGGTCAGTGGGGTACACTGTGGTGCCCAGCAGATACAGCGGACGGCAGCCATGGCTGCCAGACTGGTGCAGGCAGACCACCTGGTGGCGGACACTCCCTATATGCAATGATGGGACTGTGCTGGGGGCAGCTGTGCCATCCCCCGGTGCCACCAGTTTGTCTGTGCATTATCCGGCACACACAACATGCAGGTGTGCATGAACCTGGCTGGGGCATAGCATATAAATGCAGTACAGGGGCACCCACCCCCAGTGGAGGCTGCAGGGTCACATAGTGTACCCATGTACCCAGTGACTGGAGGAGCTGGCAGAGCACAGCACAGCATGTAAGGGGGGGGGGGAACAGAGAAGACTGGAGGTGGGCAAAGGGGGGAGGCACAGTGTGTATTGTGGGGGAGGCAGGCCCATGTAGGCTGAAGGTGGGTGAGTGATGTATGTGTGGGCCCCCATAGTGGTGTGCCAGTCCCACCCCAAGGCCATGCCAGTGTGTACCAGTAACCGTCCCTCCCTCCCTTTTCCCCACAGCAGGCTCCAGGGGTGCCCGGGGGACTTCTGGCCCATCACACTAGGCACCCAGGAGTGGCAGAGCTGTGCCAGGTGAGGAGAGCAGCAGCAGCAGTACTACCAGTGGCGATAATGATGATGAGGAGATGTTGATGTCATCAGCGACCTGTGACACTGCACCAGAGGACACCACATCGGAGGAGGGGGGCAATGAGGGGTCCATGGCACAGTGGGAGGAGGGGATGTCAGAGGAAGAGGGATTGGGGAGAAGGGGTCAGAGAAGGAGGAGGTGGGCTGGGTGGACTAGGGGCAGAGTGTGGAGGTTGAGGTGCCAGCAGAGGTGGGAGCAGAGGGGTTGGCAGGGGGGGGGGACACAGAAACCACCCACTAAGTGCCCCAGGTGTGATGACATGGCATAGGGCTCCATCAGCAGGCAACCAGCAGGGCCCAGCCAAACCCCACAGCCCACAGATGCGCCCAGCTGCTGCCCAATCAAGGGGCCATGTGCCTACCACGTGGTGCAGCACAGGCCAGAGGAGACCTGGAGCAGTGCCGTGGCCTGCAGCTGGGGTCTTCCACAGCCACCCCAGTACCCAGGGGTGCACCCTGACCATGCCACACCTGGACCTCAGTGCCACCACCCCTTCATCCATGGAGAGACTGAGCCCTGGCTGCCCTGATGGCAGAGGTGTGCCTCCTCAGGGAGGAGGTGCATACTGCAGCAAGGACCATCAGCCTGTACCTAGAGGCCCTCACAGCAGCTGTGTCAGGGCACAGACAGGGACTCTCTGCACCATAGGGTGACCCCCTGTCACATACTCCCTGGGCTGGGGTGGATTGCAAAGACTGCAAGGTGCAATAATGTCTGCCACTGTTGGCAGGATGTACATATGCTGACACTGTTCTCCAATAAATGTTTTATTGCTTGTAAGCGATATATTGTCCAGTTTGTGGGGGCAGGACAGTGCATCTGCATGGGTGGTATGGGGATCCAGGGAACGGGACCAGGGGAGGGTGTCCAGGGGAGGGGATCCATGGGAGGGGGACTAGGGGTCCATGGGAGGGGGACTAGGGGTCAATGGGCATGGAGAAAAAGGGACTACAGTAGTTGGATTGGAAGAGCAAACTGGAATGCCCATCCTGTGTGGGTATGACAGAGGGTTCCTACCCAGGCAGACGGGCACAGGCAGCACTCTGCATGGGTAGCACCCCACCATACCCGCACAACACAGCAGCATAGCAAATGCAGGATGCCCCCTGGCCCGTGAAGGCACACTGTCGGGGTAGCATATGCCATGGTCGAAATGTCCACCTATTGTGTTATGCATCCTACCTGGATATCGCGGTCTGGGCATCCCTGCATGCCTATCATGCCATCGCTCAGAACTGTGTGGATATGGTGTCCTATGGCGGCGAGCTGTCATGCAGATATTTGTAGTGTTGGCACCTAGGGGCCTACACGTGTACCAGATATGCCTTTGGACAGGGCATGGCCCTGCTTTGTACTCTATCCATTTATGCATAAGAGTACCTATGCAGGTAAGCAAATGCCACATTATCGCGTTGCTGCTTCACAATGGCTGACAAGGAACCGGCAGAGGCAAAGTGCACAAGGATGGCAAACTTCACTCCATCCAAGACAGCCATGTCCTAGGGCTCATCCTGCAGCAGCACACCACCCTCTTTGTGGCTGAGGATGCCAGCACCCAGCAGGCAGTGTGGCGGGACATGGCAAACAGGGTCAATGCGGTACACCACCACAACATGGAGGACCTCAAGAAAAAGTGGCAGGGGTCTGTCAGGTGGCAAAGGAGAAGAGGGATAGCAACAGCAGGCTGCTGCCTGCACAACAGTGCATCCTCACCCCACTGGAGGAGCAGGTGCTGCAGTACATGGAGAAGGTAGCTGTTGCAGGGGTTCTGGGCTTTGACAGCTTTACCAAGGCACATAAGGGGGTGAGTAGGGATGCCCCATAGTACAGGTGTGACTGCGACAGCCATGTCTGTGTCCCCATCGTGCCTCCGTCTGCCCAGCCCATGCTTGTCTATCTGTCAGACCACGGGTACTGTATGGGGTGGGTACAGTGTGGGCAGTGCGCCAGCTGCTGGTACTGTGGTGGACTGGATGCCACCCCTCGAGCCATGACAGCATGCCATGTCACTAACCTCTGCCACCTTTGCTCTTCCACAGACCCACCAGATACACCATCTTCCCAACCTGGGACCAATGCACTGGGTGGGGGGCCTCACAGCCCACCATGGAGGTTGCCATTGACCAGCCAGGGTGAAGCATGGCCCTTGATGCCAGTACGCCAGCCAGTGATGCAGAACAGCCCACTGTGATGGCCAGTGCAGAGGAGCTGTTGTGTTCGCCACCCAGGATAGAGGGATAGGTCAGTGTGACCGCCAGTGTTGTGGGGCCAGCTGCAGATAATGCACCACTTGCTGAGCTACAGTTCTCCATCCTGGAGGAGCCAGTTGGTGCAGGAAGTGATGACCTGGACTAGGAGCTACGACAGGAGGATGTGCGCCTAGTGGCACGCACTGAGGGCATACTGTCCGAGCTGCAGGATATCTGGCAGGACCTGTAGGCTGCAGAACAGGCCAGGGAGGCTGAGTGTGAGGAGTGGTAGGACCACAGTACGTGGAGTGCCACATGGAGGGACACCTGAGGCTGATGCAGGAGAAGGCAGTGTACCAGGCATCTATAGCTGTCTCCCTGCACAGTTTGGTGGGCCTCATGCAGGCACAGGGGGTAGGTGCTGGGACTACCAGCACTGCAGCACAGCCACCTGCTAACCTTGCACCATGTCCGTCAGACCACCCTGCTAGGGAGGGTGGTGACACTGCTAGCACGTCCTCTGACAATGCTCCACTGTGTTGCAGTGCATGTGTTAGAAAGTACCCATGGCTAGCGGAGAGCCCTGAGGAAGGGGGTTCACATGGGGGGAAATAAAGGGCTCTCTGACACATTGGGTGGTAATATGTTTATGTTTATTGGATTTGATATACCGCTGAGGAAAAAACATCACAGCGGTTTACAAAATATAAATTAAGGAAGGAGGATAAACAAAACCCCATGTAGGTTTTGAAAGGAAAGGAAGTTACAATATGGGATAGGAAAGCAAAATAACAGAGTCATACAACAGGACAGAGATGGGGAGAGAGAGGGGGGACAGAGTAGAGTATGGTCACACAAAAGGATCTGGTAGGTCGAAGGCACCAGCAAAGAGGTGGGTCTTGAGGTTGTTCTTGAAGGCACTTTATTGAATCCTTCAGCGCACATTACATGGTACTGGACACATAACTGGTGTTTGTGTATGTACAACCCTGGTGCTGGTGCAGGGCAATCAACTCAGAAGCTTTTCTGTATTACCTGCAAGTGGTGGGCCAGTGCCCTGGCCTGCTGCTGGCTCCCGGACTCGGCACCATCACCATCTGCTGCCTCTGCAGCCTCCCACTCCTCCACATTTGCTGGCTCTTGGTCCGGCACTTCACATATCTGTGCCAGGTTGTGGAGTATGCAGCATGCAGCAAATATGTGGCACACCTGCTCCAGACTGTAGACGAATTGACCACCACTCCTGTCGAGGCACCAGAAGCGACTCTTCAGCACCCCAGTTGTGTGCTCCACATCCGCCCGTGTCTGCTGGTGGGCGCTGTTGTACCACTCCTCTTGCTGACTTCCGGGGTGGTGCACTGGGGTCAGTAACCAGGTTCTCAGGGGGTACCCATGGTCATCTGTGGGGGCTATGTGAGCTGTGAGCATGTACATTGGGATGTGCATTGGGTATGGTCTATGGGCTGCTGTGTACGGCGTACAGTGGTGTTCATGTGGTGCGATACATACCGTCTCTGTCAGTTGCAGGTAGCTCACCCTGGGCCTGTGTACACTTGGGGCATGGTACCTGCATCTCAGGTGCTGGGCCACTGCCTGCTGCTGGGTATGCACTGCCTGTCGGATCTTCTGCTGTGACCGGGCATGGGGGTGCACGTCTCTACCTCTGGATCACCGTGTGCATGGCCCACATGGTGTCTCTGCCTATACGGTGACGCTTTACGTCTGCTCAGTTTGGATGCAGGCCTGCTCACATACCCCTTGCTCTACTGTGCCCTGTTCCGCCACTACATGGGTTTGCATCTCACTATCAGCAGTCGTATGCGCCGGGTTTCATCGCTTAAGGCTACGTGGTTAGTGATGTCCTATGTAGGCACACACAGGTTTTGTAAATCCACTTTACGCGGGTTTCACCGTGACACGCCCCCATTCTGCCCCTGGGCTTTAGCGCCTGGCACTGTGCAGTTAGCTGGACCTCAACGATTCAAGTCGTCTTGTTGAATATGTGGTTTACACGGTTATGGTGGTTTTTCACAGGTAAGGCCGGCATTTACTCATGTAGCATGCGCCTAGGCCTTTGAATATTGGGCTCATAGTATATGATGGGAGATAAAGGCCATCATGGTCCATCTAGTCTCCATCCATAAAGGTCACCCCTCCCCATGCCTTTGTTAGGGGTGTATCGACGGCTCCGTGCAGGTCACCCTATTTGTTGAGATAGCAGAGCCACTTAAAGTTGTTTTGATTTTATCCTGTTGCTGTCCCATGTCATTTTGAATTCTGTCACTGCATTTGCCCCCACCACTTCCATCGAGAGGGCATTCATTTTTCCCCCTTGCAGTTTCATGTTATGCCCTTTAGTTTTACAGCTTCCCCGTCTGAAAAAGGTTTGTTTGTTCATTAATACTCTTTAAGTATTTAAAGGTCTGTATAATATTTCCCCTTTCCTCCTCTCCTCTAGAGTATACATATTTAGGTCTTCAAGTCTCTTCTCATATGTCTTCTGGCGCAGGCTTCAAATCATTTTGGTTGCCTTCCTCTGAACCATTTCCAGTCTTTTTATATCCTTTGAGAGATATGGTCTCCAAAGTTGAACATAGGGAACCCCCCCCCCCCCCCGAATTTTAAATGGGGGATTCCTGGAAAGGAAATTAATGGTAAGTGAAATTTCTCCTTAACTTTTTTTATAATTCAACAAATAGAGAGGGGTGATCTGCACAGAGTGGCAGGTGCAACCCTAAACAAAGGCATAGATGGGGCGACCTGCATGGAGCAGCAGGTACACCTACTCTAGCCACCTTACTAGATGGACTGTACTGGTCTTTATCTGCCGTGATATACTGTGGGCCCGATTTTTGAAGTCATTTACATGAGTAATTGCCCTAGTTACCCATGTAAATGCCTTATCAGGGATTTTTTGAAGGGCACCTACATGGGTAGTGCCCTTTGAAAATCCCAGATATGTCCCTAATGCACCCAGATGCTATGCGGTTAGCATCGGGGCCTTTTAGGGGCGTTCTGGGCTATTGATCCCTTGGCTCTCTCTTCCACCATTTCTTCATCTCTTTCTTCCACTATGTCATTTTGTGCCCATTCTGCTGAGCATGCTTGGCTCAAATACCGCTCCCCTGCAGGCTTTCTACACTTCAAATTCATGCTTGTCTCTTTCCAGTCAGCCATAGCTCTTGCCAAACAAGACTACTATGATCCTCACCATCGCTTTACTACTCTCAGCTCTCTCCTCAAAGTCCCTCCGCCTCTGATCCCTCCCTCCCTCTCTGCCCAAACCCTAGCTGACTATTTCCATGACAAAATCCACAAGATCACCTTCCAATTCCCCACAAACTCAGCTACTTCCCCTCCTCCCCCTCTCTACTCCCGACTCTCCCCCCCCCTACCTCTGCTACCCTCTCTTCCTTTCCTGTGATGTCTGAAGAGGAAACTGCACACCTTCTTTCTTCCTCCAAACTCACCACCTGCTCCTCTGATCCTATCCTCACCCGTCAAATAAGCCCCATCTCCTCCACTGTTCTCCCTTCCATCTCTCATATTCTCAACCTATCGCTCTCCACCGCAACAGTCCCTGCAGACTTCAAGTATGCTGTGGTCACAGCTCTCCTCAAGAAACCCTCACTTGATCCTACCTGTCCTTCTAAATATCGACCCATTTCTCTCCTTTCCTTCATTTCTAAACTACTCGAACGTGCGGTTCACCGCTGCTGCCTCAACTTCCTCTCCTCTCATGCCCTCCTGGATGCCTTACAGTCTGGCTTTCGTCCTCTACACTCTACTGAAACGGCTCTTGCCAAAGTCTCCAGTGACTTGTTCCTGGCAAAATCCAAGGGCCTTTACTCTGTCCTCATCCTTCTTGACCTCTCTGCTTCTTTTGACACTGTTGACCACAACCTTCTCCTCGATACCCTGTCCTCGCTTGGTTTTAGTGGCTCTGTAATATCCTGGCTCTCCTCCTATCTCTCCCATCGCTCTTTCAGTGTGTGCTCTGGTGACTCCTCCTCCTCTGCAACCCCGCTTCCAGTTGGTGTACCCCAAGGATCTGTCTTGGGTCCGCTCCTTTTCTCTCTATATACCCAGTCAATTGGTGCGCTTATCTCTTCCCACGGCTTTCAGTACCATCTGTATGCCGATGACTCCCAGGTCTACCTCTCTACGCCTGAAATCTCTCCGGCAATCCAGACCCGGATCTCTGCCTGCCTTTCTGACACTGCTGCCTGGATGTCTCACCACCACTTAAAATTAAACATGGTCAAGACTGAACTTCTCATCTTTCCCCCTAAAACCTCCCCTCCTCCTCCTCCTTTCTCAGTCTCTGTGGATAACTCTGTACACCTTCCTGTTTCCTTGGCCCACAATCTGGGGGTTATCTTTGACTCCTCTTTCTCTTTCTCCACACATGTCCAGCTAGTAGCTAAGACCTGCCGTTTCTTTCTCTATAACATTAGCAAAATCCGCCCTTTCCTTTCTGAACACACTACTAAAATGCTTGTCCACTCTTTAATCACCTCCAGTCTTGACTACTGTAACCTACTCCTTGCTGGTCTCCCTTTGAATCATGTCTCTCCCCTTCAATCTGATCAACACTCTGCTGCAGGACTAATCTTCCGCCAGCCTCGTCATGCCCATATTACTCCTCTTCTCAACTCACTTCATTGGCTCCCTATCCGTTTCCGCATCCAGTTCAAACTTCTCCTGCTGACCTATAAATGCATTCACTCTGCAGCTCCTCAGTACCTTTCTTCTCTTATCTCTCCTTACAACCCCCCTTGGGAACTCCGCTCTTCTAGCAAACTACTTCTATCTGTGCCCTTCTCTTCTACTGCTAACTCCAGACTTTGCTCCTTTCACCTTGCTGCACCTTACGCCTGGAACAAACTACTTGTGTCTGTACACCAGGCACCCTCTCTAACCCTCTTCAAATCCAAGTTGAAAACTCACCTCTTCGCCGCTGCTTTTGGACCTTGACTCACCTGATCTCCTTCTTTCCCTTTTCCTTCCCCTAGTTCTATACCTGCTTACACCTTCCATGCTTTGTCTTGTGTTTTGTCTTGGCTAGATTGTAAGCTCTAATGGGCAGGGACTGTCTCTTACATGTTTGTGCAGTGCTGCGTACGACTGGTAGCGCTTTACAAATGCTCAGTAGTAGTAGTAGTAGTAGGAGTGGGGGCAGAGGAAAGGGCTAACTGGGTAGCACCATTTTTCGATGCTACCTGCTTAGCCCTCTGCGCTTTAAAGATAGGGCAAGGGTTTTCCTTGCCTATCTTTCAGATGCAGGGGCTAAGCGGGTAGCATCGAAAATCGGCTACCCAGCTAGCTCCTGCAGCTTCTGGGGTATGCGGTGAGACCTGGATTTTCAATGCTATGGCCACATATGACCCCAGCATTGACAATCCAGGTTAGAAGGGTAGCGGGCAGGCTATGCACTGGCGTGATGCATAGCACCATCCAGATGAAAATCAGGCCCTATGTTACTAAATAGACAGTACTAAATAGACACAGAATTTCAATTTAACTTAGCTCCCCTCTCCTCAAGAAACCCTCATTAGACTCTACCTGTCCTCTCACTATCGATCCATCTTCCTCCTCCCCTTCGTTTCTAAACTACTTGAATGTGTGGTTCACTGCCGCTGCCTTGACTTTCTCTCCTCTCAAGCCCTTCTGGATCCTCTACAATCCAGCTTTCGTTCTTTACATTCTACCAAAATGACTCTTGCTAGTCTCTAATGACCTGTTCCTGGCAAAATCCAAGGGTCTTTACTCAGTCCTCATCCTTCTTGACCTTTCTGCTGCTTTTGACACCGTTGACCACAACCTTCTTCTTGATACCTTGTCCTTGCTTGGTTTTAAGAGCTCTGTGCTATCCTGGTTCTCTTCTTATCTTTCCTATTGCTCTTTCAGTGTTTGTTCTGGTGGATCCTCCTCTACTACTATCCTGCTCTCTGTTGGTGTACCACAAGAATATCTTGGGTCCACTCCTTTTCTCTCTCTATACCCAGTCTCTTGATGCGCTCATCTCTTCCCATGACTTTCAGTACCATCTTTGCACTGATGACTCCTAGATCTACTTCTCTGCACCTGAAATCTCTCCGGCAGTCCAGGCCCAGGTCTCTAGTACTAATCAAGGAAGGAAAACTTTATTTCATACAACTTTAGCCCAAACGCCTTACACAGGCCGTGTTTCGAATCCTCTTCATCAGGGGAATTCAGGCACACAACAAGTTCGAAACGATTGTATACAGTTTGTACTGCGGGATCAAAAACTTTGATCGCAGCCACGAAGAGAAATCTGATAAACTTTACTCTTATATCAGATTTTGTCACAGCAGAGGCGCGGAATAGCTATTGCCCATAAAAGTGTAGTCAATCTGTTAAAAGACGCCTGGGTACTGGGTTTCTTCTGTTCACGTGGTACAGTGCTGTTTCGGTGGACCTTCCAGGCCCAGATCTCTGCCTGCCTTTCTGACATTGCTGCTTGGATGTCATGAACATGGCCAAAACTGAGCTTTTTATTTTTCCTCCTAAACTCTCCTCTTCCCTTCCTTCTTTCTCAGTCTTTGTGGATAACTTTCTACTCCTCCCTGTCTCCTCAACTTTCAACCTTGGGGTCGTCTTTTACTCCTCTCTCTCCTTCTCCACACACATCCAACTGATAGCTAAAACCTGTCATTCCTTTCTCAACAACATCAACAAAATGTTCCCATTCCTTTCTGAACACACTAATAAGACACTTATCCACTCCTTAGTCACCTCCCATCTAGACTATTGTAATCTACTCTTTGCTGGTCTCCCTCTGAATCATCTCTCTCCCCTTCAATCTGTTCAACACTCTGCTGCGTGGCTAATCTTCTGCTCATATTACCCCTCCAGCCTGTTCATATTACCCCTCTTCTCAAGTCACTTTATTAGCTCCCTATCCATTTCCACATCCAGTTTAAACTTCTCCTGCTGACCTATAAGTGCATTCACTCTGCAGCTCCTCACTATCTTTCCTCTCTTATCTCTCCCTACACCCCTCCTTGGGAACTCTGCTCTTCTGGCAAATCACTTCTATCCGTGCCCTTCTCTTCTATTGCTAACTCCAGGCTTCACTCCTTTCACCTTGCTGCCCTTATGCTTGGAACAAACTACCTGAGTCTGTACATCAGGTGCCTTCTCCAATCCTTTTCAAATTCAGGCTAAAAACTCACCTCTTTGCTGCTGCTTTTGGATCTTGACTCACCTGATCTCCCACGTGTTTCATTACCATTCCCTCTAGATGTATCCTTTGTCTCAGCTACTGTGTTGTCCATCTTGACTAGACTGTAAGCCCTGATGAGCAGGGAACGTCTTTTACATGTATCTGTGCAGTGCTGCATATGTCTTGTAGCGCTATACAAATGTTCAGTAGTAGTAATAATCTCCCTTTTCTCCAGGTTTTAAGACAATTTCCCAGCAGGTAGATACCTACAAGTGTAGATACCTTCCCAGCAGTAGGAGGTCCTATGTCAGTACTGTTTTCTTCTCTCACTCAAACTCCCACCAAAGCACCCCTATACCTCTCATTCACTCTCTGTACCCTTTTTGATTCCCTTACAACCCACACCTCCTCTGGTATTCTCCTTCCACACTTACTCTAATCTCTCTGGTCATTCTCTCACTGTCATCCTCGTCTGCTGACACTCTGTAATCCCCCATCCATTACACACACTGTACCTTAGAATTCCTCACTCAGTCTCTGCTTCCTTCTATCCTTTCTAGTCCCTTTACTCAACCCCTCAAAGCTCCTTACTCTCCCAGTCCCTTTCCTTACACCCACAAAACATGATCTCAATGAGCTGTTTCCATGACCTCAATCCCTCCTCCAAAGCAATCACTGACCCTTGCAGACTGCTAGCAGTTTGGAGGAAGACAGTGCAGTACAATGCATTGGGCGGTGTCCTCCTTCTATTTTGTCTGCGGTTCAAATATTGCACTTTCCTTTTTTTTTCTAAATTGAAAATTCCATCTTTTGTACAAACAAAACAAGAAATCAATTCTACCAGGTCCTAGGACCATACACAAAGTTTATAACAAAAAGTGCAAAGTGACAAGCCCACATCACAGAGGATAATTTCTCACAGAAAAAAATAAAAAAAGAAAGAAAGAAACCGGACATTAGCAGAATTACAGTACATAGACCCTTTTAAACTAAGCTGCTTAACACACAGATTTATAACGAAAGACATTATCCCTCCTTTCCAAGAAGAAAACTCTCAAATAAAGCGGGATCAAGGAAAGTATAATGAATACCCTGGAACACAACCAAACTTTTATGGTCTACCATCCTGCTCAGCTAACTTAGCTACTGATTCAGCAAAGAAAACAGCAAGTTGTTGAAAAGAGCTACATAAAGTTACTTCGATACGTGAAACTATTTGCAAGATGTCTTTTAAAGAAATGCTAGCCTGTGGGGAAACCAACGCTAATGGTAAAGCAAACCAAACCAGTTTTGATAAAGGAACCAACCGCTTCTCTGATTTGGCACTAAAAAACCACGGAAATATCTTGACCAGAAGAGGAAGGAGCTGTCAAAGACCCTCCTGAATCATGAAGGCCGTGGCAGCCCCCAATACTGATAAGCAGCTGGGTAGGGTCTCTAAACCCTTAACAGGAGAAGTCACATTTATAGAGTCTCCACTCTCCGACTGCTGAAGATAAGAGTCAGGGGAATAGTGATCTTAACGTGCTGGACCTTTCACAAGATGATACCTCTTCTTCTGCGGACGCACCCGCTTTTGTGTCCTGTGGAGGAGCCTTGATATATCTAGGCTCCAAGCCCCGACATCACTAGGTCGCTCCTTCGGTGCCAGGAACAAAATCTGCTGCAGTCCAAGTGAATGGAAGATAGTAATCCTCACCAAGTCTCCCGGGGCCTTGATATTTCTAGGCTCCAAGCCCCGACATCACCAGGTGGTTCCTTTGGTGCTGGGAACAAAGTCTGCTGCAGTCCAGGTGAGTGGAAGATGGTAATCCTCCCAAATATTGTACTTTCTATATCAAGCAGAGGATTGTGGCAAAGGTGAGGGAAGAGAAGAAATGCTGTATTTGCTGCCATTATTGCTTCTGCTGCAACTTTGCCCTGGCCCGGTCTTGAATTATGTTTGTGCAGCAACCAGTCATTTCTGTGGCAAAGGCCAAATTCTGTGGCCTTTACTGTTGCTGTGGGATCATGGAAGTCTGGAGACACTGCTTATGATAGTTAAAGTCCTTTGAAAGATAAAGTTAAAACTGGGTCCTTTATATGCCACACTTTGGTAGATGCCCTACCAGAAAAAATCTCCTGAAGATTCCCCCGTGAAAGATTAATATATCTTTTTGTCGGACTGCATTGAGGGAGGTTCAGAGGGAAACCAAACCACACCAGTCAAATAAGGTCCATTTTAATCACAAAACAGTTCTTTAGTGAATTATATAAAAAAACTTATCTTAAAATGTTGAGAGAAGAAGCGCATTCGTTTGTGTGTCGTCCAAATTCATAGATCACGACGTGCACGTTTCGGGACCAGATAGTCCCTGTATCAAGTGCTCACATGCAAATCGCACAGAAGTTTGATTCTTCTCTTATCCATAGGTGAAATGATAGACTTGCTCGTTTTTAAATACCCCCCGGTTCACGCCGGACGACGTATCACTGTGAGGAATCAGTCCTTACATAATTGGTCGGCCAATCTGTCAATCTTCTAGGGAACCAAACACGGATAGGGGCTACGGTATCCAAGTTATTATCTACCAAAGAACAGCCCAAGATAAAGGGAATATCCCACCACATCAGAGAAGCCCTAAATCAATGGGCTTTCCTCAAAAAAACTGGACACACTTATCGACGGCGATGGTCCACCACTTGCTCCTCGTCCTTTGTAGTTTATCTGATCCAATGTGAATGCCCTCTTATTTATGTGGGCCGCATGACAAGACCTATTAGAACTAGAATCAGCGAGCATGCGTCCCGCTTAAACCAACAGGTTCTATCTGCTCCCATAGTGGATCACTGTGTTGAACAAGGACACACATTTGATAGATTACGATGGACTGTCATCGACTATATCCCAGAGGATCCCAGAGGAGATGACAGGATAGTTCGATTACAACGCTGTGAACAGCGGTGGATCTACGATTTGGCAAGTGTACAACCAGGAGGTTTGAATCGAGAAATAGAGTGGTTGAGTGTTTTTTGAGGAAAGCCCATTGATTTAGGGCTTCTCTGATGTGGTGGGATATTCCCTTTATCTTGGGCTGTTCTTTGGTAGATAATAACTTGGATACCGTAGGGAGTTTCCACTTTTCATTCAACTGCTTCCATCCAATCGGTTAAGGGGCAGATGATGGGAAGCCCCTATCCGTGTTTGGTTCCCTAGAAGATTGACAGATTGGCCGACCAATTATGTAAGGACTGATTCCTCACAGTGATACGTCGTCCGGCGTGAACCGGGGGGTATTTAAAAATGAGCAAGTCTATCATTTCACCTATGGATAAGAGAAGAACCAAACTTCTGTGCGATTTGCGTGTGAGCACTTGATACAGGGACTATCTGGTCCCGAAACGTGCACGTCGTGATCTATTAATTTGGATGACACACAAACGAATGCGCTTCTTCTCTCAACATTTTAAGATAAGTTTTTTTATATAATTCACTAAAGAACTGTTTTGTGATTAAAATGGACCTTATTTGACTGGTGTGGTTTGGTTTCCCTCTGAACCTCCCTCAATGCGGTCCGACAAAAAGATATATTAATCTTTCACGGGGGAATCTTCAGGAGATTTTTTCTGGTAGGGCATTTATGTGCATCTCTGATAGCGGGATTTGTTTTGGGTGACACTTTGGTAGATAGCAAATCCAAGCCCCAATTTGTTCATCTTTTTCCTGCATTTTATAGAATTGTACAATTACTTATACTTCTTCTTATTATTGTTAAGTGCCGTCGAGTCGGTGTCGACTCATGGTGACCCTGTGGATAGTTGTCCTAAACTGTGTTTGGGCTTCAGTCAGGTGGTTCATTGTTGACAGAGTGGCATCCATAGCTGCTTTTATTGTATTGATCCATCTCATTGCTGGCCTTCCTCTTTTGCATTGATCTTCTACCTTGCCAAGCATGATATCTTTCTCTAATGATCTCTCTCTTCACATGGTATGTCTAAAGTGTGAAAGTCGAAGTCTTGTTATCTGAGCTTCTAAAGAAAGTTTAGGTTTGATCTCTTCTAGTACTGACTGGTATATACGTTCCATTTCATTCTTGACCACCTCCAACTTCCCTTGGTTCATGCTTCGTACATTCAATGTCCCAATATGTAAGACATCTTTGTAGCTTCTGGCTCTCATTTCATGTGCAACTAGATGGCTCCACTACAAATGGCTGTGGCAATAGATCCTGCCAAGATTTCCAAGGGAAGGGATGAGGGGAAGGGAGGGATGAGGGGAGAGTGGGGGGAGGTTGCTAATTTTCTGTGAACAAACCATGAGAATGTTTCAATTGAAGAGCAAGCTAATCCATATTGTATTATATAAAACAAGCTGTAATGATTGCTAGTGTTGGAATGCTGGTGAACAAACTGACCTGTTCTGTATACTTGCTTAAGAGTTAAAGTTAAAGTTGAAATCCAAAAAAAAAGTAGCTAGCATTTCTATAGTGCTCCTAAATGTTCACAGTGCTATACACATACACAAAATAGACAATCGCTGCTCAACAGAGGTTACATTCCATTCAAGACAGACAAACAGGATGAATAAGAGATTAGGGAGTTTAATTTATTATGGGAAGTGGTTAAAAATGAACAGGAGAATAAGGTATTAAGAGGTAAAAGCAGTCTCAGAATAATACTCCTTTTATATAAATAGTCATTGGCAATGTGCATGAAAATGTTTTCATTTTGGGGCCCTTTTTTCCTTTCATTTGCCCTTTTCTATCATTTTGTTCATTTTATTTCCTGAGTTATTTTGTTTGCTTTGTTTTTTTTTTGTTTCCATTAATGTCTTTCTATTTTTGGGCTCTGTTATTTTGGGTTTCCATCCAAGTTTTATGAAACTTGCAGGAACAACATCAGCAGCAGAATCAACAACATTCCAAGGTACCAAAGGTGGAGCAAAGTGACGCAAAGAGCAGCACGACCAGCTCACAGCACTGCAAGAAAAACATTCTGTTTGTGCCCTTCTCTTCTATTGCTAACTCTAGACTTTACTCCTTTCACCTTGCTACTCCTTATCTAGGTTGAAAACTCAATTCTTCGCTGCTCATTTCTGATCTTGACTCACCTGGTCTCCTTTGTGTTTCCTTACCATTCCCCCTAGCTGTATCCCATGTCTAGAGCTACTATGTTGTCTGTCTTGAGTAGATTGTAAACTCTTTTACATGTGTCGGTAAAGCGCTGCATACTTCTTGTAGCGCTACACAAATGTTCAGTAGTAGTAGTAGTACAGTAGCCACTCCAAGACACTAAGAGAGGGGAAAGCAGCAGCGCTGGGGAGGAAAGAAATGGAAAGGGGAGGCAGGAAAAGTAAAGAAGGGCAGAGGAGATTAACTTAAAAGAGCTTGAAAGAATATAAAAAATAAAACAAAGGATATTATAATGCTTCTGTTTCGTTTCATGGTATGACCGCACCTTGAATATTGTGTGCAATTCTGATCGCTGTATCTTAAAAAGGATATAGCGTTATTAGAAAAGGTACAGAGAAGAGCTACCAACATGGTAAAGGGGATGGAAGGCTACTCCTATGAAGAGAGGCTAAGAAGGTTAGAGCTCTTCAACCTGAAAAAGAAATGGCTGAGGGAAGATATGATAGAGGTCTATAAATTAATGAATGGAGTGGAACGGGTAAACATAGATTGATTGTTTATACCATCAAAATATAGAAAGACTAAGGGGCATGCAATGAAGCTTCAGGATAACCTATTTAAGACCAATAAGAGAAAATATTTTTTCACTCAACGTGTAATCAAACTGAAATTTATTACCAGAGGATGTAGTTAAAGATATTGGTGTAGTCGGGTTTAAAAAAAGGTTTGGACAAGTTCATGGAGGAATGGTCCATAAAACATTATTAAAGGGGACCCGGGAAATCCACTGCTTGCCCCAATACAAGCGTTGTGGAACCTGTGTCTTCTGGGGAAACTGCTAGGTACTTCTGACCTACGTAAATTGGACACTGTTGGAAACAGGATACTGGGTTTGATGGACCTTGGTCTGACCCAGTATGGATATCTTATGTTCTTATCAGAAAAAAGTGTGAGAAAAAATGTAGCTTTGGAAGACAACTCATCACCTGTCCTTATAACTTGCAGGGACACTGCCATCCGAAAATATGACGATCAATAACAAGTCTATGTACTACCATGAAGCATACAGATGCAAGTACAAACTATGTGCTATCATGCATTATACAGATACACGTATTAGTGAGTTTGTTCTTGCACCCTGTAGTAAAACTGTGCTACCATGCAATATTAATATTTTGAAACATATTCATGTACAGTATAGGCCCTGCCAGTCTGGAGACCCTCATAGAAGCTATTTACATCTATGTGGCAGATTGGGGCTACAACTTGTGATAAGGAAGCTTATCATAGTTTAGGAAGAAATAATACAAGAGGTGAATTGGCTCTGAATAAGCAACCTGTGCTGGCTGGTAAAAGCACTAAAACAGAGTGTTTACCTAAAAGACTACCAGACCCAGAATGCACTGGTTTACAGAAAGCCTCTAGGAGAGCTGAAATAGGGAAATGTGTGCCTAATCAGAGAAGCAATGATGTAATCCCTAATCACCCATCTCCTAGGGCAGGGCTTGATTCAGAACACATGGACTGTGCTAGGGTGGAGTGTCCATCTAGGCACTTTAAAGGAAGAAGAAATTCTTCAGAGAGACAGAAAGAGCAACAGCAAAGAGAACAGCAAGGCTGGCAAAGATGGCAAGAGAAGGAGAGACGGAGCCTGAACAGAAGGAAGAACAGCAAGACGTCCAGGAGGTCTAAGAAAGGAGCCCAAGGCAGTACGTATGCAGGGAGAGATTCCTGGGGCAAGCATTCTTCATTGGACTGGAAGAAACCAGAGGCTTGGAGATATACAGCCAGGAACCCTCAGACAGCACCTGTAAAGGGGACGGCTGCATCTACAGAAAGAAGGATCTCTAATACCTATTTAAGGAGGTATGGGAAAGAGACCTAAAGTCCAGAGATTCTGACTGGAGAGCTGGGCACAGAAGCTTTGCTACCTACTGGCCAAAATACCCAGAGAGGAAACCTAATGACAACGTGATCTCAGGTATGAACTCTGATCTGTTCCCTAGCTTTGCACAAGGAAGACAGCAGGGAAACAGTTTCTATCCTGGTAGAGATCAGTTAGAGAATTCCTCTGAGCCAGTGTATGAAAGTGATCCTATGATATTTCAAGAGCAAGGGGAAATATCAAATGAGAAAGTGGAATGCATGGATTGCTCTTTTTCTAGGCTGCTGCTCTAAAGTAATCCTTAGTTAAGCATCAAACACCAAAAGGAACTGTACTGTTTTTTTTAACTTCCCAGAAAAGTTTCTTTGAAAGAAAGCTTTGGGGAAAGTTGGAGCCACGTGGAGAGTGGGCCAGCAATGGTTTGCAGCTGGTTAAGCACCTGTGATTAGAGCCAGGCACAAGTGCACGTGGGACTTTGGAAAGAAAACTTCTTCACTGTGTGAAAGGAAGAAAGTTGTTTTTTGATAAAGAGAATTTTCCTTTTGGGTTTATTTTTCATTCCAGCACTGCTAAGAAAGTTTATTAGCAGGGGCTAGAAAAAAGACCTTTTCTGTTCCATCAAGTTCTTTAGTAAGTTGTTGCATAAGTAATTCAGTTGCCTTATTTGTTTTGTTTCCTGAATACAATTCCTGAAGAAATTATCCTGTTGATGTTACCAAGCATATCTGTGTGAGGGAATAACACCCCATAAATAAAATCTGTTTTATGCTTTACACGCGAGCAACTACAATTCTTTATTCTTGTTGAACGGCTGGTTTTGTGTGATTGAACTACAACACCCACAATCCTTTGCAAGTCAAGTAAATTCCTGTCTTTGCCAAGATTGTGGAACTTTCACAACAAGCACCCCTGTTTACAAACTTAAGGGAGATAATACTGTTCTTTCAGATTTAACTGGTAATTTTTAGGATTCCAAGTCGGAACCAGTAAAATAGTGTGGCCATTGGCATCTTAGATCCATTCAATCCAGCCACTCTCAATATTTCAGTCCAGGCCAGAATTTGCTGTTCTGAACCAAGGATTTACTGAAAAGCTTATCAGAGATTCACCAACAGTTATCAAATATAATATTGGCAGAGCAAAATTCAAATAGTTACTGTCCCTCAGGTAACACTTGGACTCTTCACTTCAGATGGAGAACCTCCTCCCTAACTCGCCCCCAATTTTTCGCTGAGCTGGAGTCTGATCTCAGATGTGGTTACAGATCCTGTCCCTCCTTGTTACAGATCCAAGAGGCATTCTCTTTATTCTTTCCTTCCCTTTTAACGTTTTTGTTAGTGATATTGTGGACAGGCTGTTAGGTACTTTGCCTCTTTGTGGATGATACAAAAATCTGCAATAGACATCATCGTGGATAATATGCTGAAACCCTCTACCCAGTGTGCAGCGGCGGCCAAGAAAGCAAATAGAATGCTAGGAATCATAAGGAAAGGAATGGAGAATAAAACCAAGGATATTATAATGCCTCTGTATCGTTCCATGGTCCAACCACATCTTGAATATTGTATGCAGTTCTGGTTGCCATATATTAAAAAGGATATAGTGGAATTAGAAAAGAGCCACCAAAATGGTAAAGGGGATGGAAGGATACCCCTATGAGGAGAGGCTAAAAAGGTTAGGGCTCTTCAACCTGGAAAAGAGACAGCTGAGGGGAGATATGATAGAGATCTATAAATTAATGAATGGAGTGGAACGGGTAAATGTAGATCAATTGTTTATGCCACCAAAATGTAGAAAGAATAGAGGACATGCAATGAAGTTACAGTGTAACCTGTTTAAGACTAATAAGAGAACGTATTTTTTCACTCTACACATAATCAAACTCTGGAATTCATTACCAGAGGATGTAGTAAAAGCTATTAGTGTAGCTGGGTTTAAAAAAGCTTTGGATAAGTTCCTAGAGGAAAGGTCCATAAACCATTATTAAAGAGGACCTGTGAAATCATAGAAACATGATGGCAGAAAAAGACCACATGGCCTATCTAGTCTGCCCTTCTATATCAACTATTACTATAGTCTGCTCTTTTCCTTTAGAGATCCTCTGTGCTTGCCCCATGCTTTTTTGAATTCAGATACTGTCCTCATCTCTACCACCTCCACTGGGAGACTATTCCATGCGGAAATATTTCCTCATATTACTCTTGAGTCTATCCCCTTTCACCCTCATCTATGTCCCCTCATAGCAGATCTTGCTTTCAATCGAAAGAGGCTCTCCTCCTGTGCATTTATGCCATGGAGATATTTAAACGTCTCTATCATATCTCCTCTATCCCGCCTTTCCTCTAAAGTATACATATTAAGATCCTTAAGTCTGTCCTCATATGCTTTATAATGAAGACCACTAACCATTTTATTAGCCATCCTCTGTACTGACTCCAACCTGTTTATATCCTTTTGAAGGTGCGGTTTCCAGAATTGCACACAATACTGCAAATGAAGTCGCACCAAAGACTTATAGAGAGGCACTATCACCTCCTTTCTACTGCTGGCCATTCCTCTCCCTATGCACCCTGGCATCCTTCTAGTTTTCACCGTTGCCTTTTCTACCTGATTAGCTACGTTAAGATTGTCAGGCACAATCATGCTCAGGTCCCACTCTTTTGTGGACAGAAGTACTTCACCCCCTACACTGTACTGCTCCCTTGGAGTTTTGCAGCCCAAGTGCATGACCCTGCAATTTTTAGCATTAAATCTCAGCCGCCAAATTCTAGACCATTTTACAAGCTTATCTAGATCCCTCCTCATGTTATCTACTCCTTCCTAGGTGTCTATTCTAGTGCAGATTTTGGCATCATCCGCAAAGAGGCAAACCTTACCCGACAGCCCTTCCACAATATCACTAACAAATCCACTGCTTACCCCAGGACAAGCATTGTGGAACCTGTGTACCTTTTTGGGAACCTGCCAGGTACTTGTGATCTGGATTGGCCACTGTTGGAAACAGGATATTAGGCTAGATGGACCTTGGTCTAACCCAGTATGGCATTTCTTATGTTCTTATGTAGTAAGACACCCAGGAGGGAGTAAATAAAATACAGAGGGATCTAAAACTTGTTATGAGCCTTAACATGTTAATCATATAATGCCCTGTTCAATGTAATTTCAGTTTGTTCAATGTAAACTGCACTGATGCAGAATAGCGCGGTATATAAGAGAATGTAAATAAATAAAATAAATAAATTTATAGCTAAATTGTATATGTATATAGTTTCCCCAGTTAAATCCATGTTAAAACCCTTGTTCTCTGTAAACGTAGGACGAAATTTGTAAGTCCAAGGGGTATGTTTACTAAACCCTCTTAACGTGCGCGCCGCGTCAGTCTGCAGGATGCCATAAAAGGAGTGGGCGGTCCGATCAAAAGTAGCAAAACGGGATTAACGTGCGTGCTCTTGTGCGCTGCGCACTCTTGTGCGCCGCGCACATTAGCGCACGAGAAATGCGCGCGGGAAGCATAAGCAGGCACGCTGATGTGCAAACAGAGGAACAGGGCTGCAGTACAATGGTGAAGACACTGACAGATGGTGCAGGGGTCATGGGTTCAATCCCCCACTGTGCCCAATGAATAAGGCTGGCTGAGGCACTACCTTTTATGTGTAATATTGCATTATGAGGCATTTTAATTACTGCTGCTAGCAAACACACTCTCAAAGCGCTGTAATATAAGGTGCTGCATAAGGCACCCCATAAGGTACCCCAGAGGGCACATTTTAAAGTGCACTGTCCGCCAAGGCACCCTACAATGTTGCTTAAAGGGTGGCCTATAGGGCGCCATATAGGGAGCCCTATGAGGCACAACAGGGTCATAGCACTGTTTTTGATGGCAGCACTGTGCATTTAAACGCATGGAAATCTTAAGTAGGTGCGCTGACATGCACGGAGGAACAGCAGTGTAGCACAATGGTACAGGGGTCATGAGTTTGTTTCCCAGTGTGCCTAATACTTAAGGCTGGCTGAGGCATCAGCTTTGACATGTAAGTATTGTTTCCTGCGGCACTTTATTTATATTTTATTAATTGCTGCCAGCAAACACACCCTCATGTGCCGTAACCTAAGGTGCCGCATAAGGCACCCTATAAGGCACTCCATAGGGCACATTATAAAGTGCACTGTCCGCCACGGCACCCTATAATGTCCCCTATAGGGCACCCTATAAGTCACTCCATAGGATACTGTATAGTGCACCTTATATGGACAGTAACCATAAGGTGCCCTATAGGGCGCCCTATAAAGCGCCCTCTGAGGCACCTTATGGGTACAGTACGCTGAGGGTGTTTTGCTGGCAGCACTAATGTACATTAAAAATAGATAATGCTTTGGACAGCCCTATCAAATAACCCCACTGTGGGTTTGAACCCATGACCTCTGACTCCACTGGCAGTGAAGTAACCAGTGGGCTACAGCTCTATAGATGCTAGCAAGCCCCTGGCTGGCTGCAGAAGGACTGCATGTCACCACACAAACAGTCTGCTGTGGTCACCAGGATAGGGTTAGACCACCCGTACCCATGATGCACTGCACATGCAAATCAGCCATCTACAGATGAACACAAGATGGGGTATGCACCCCCACAGCACCTCGGCCTGGTAGGGGGAACTGACCATGTGTGTTACTGGCACAGAGTAGCTACACACCGTCACATTGTGCGAGTACTGTGCTCACCCTGAGGGTGCGGTGGGGCGCCCAGCACCAGGTCCACAGCACCTTCCATGGCAGAAATAGGCCATGCTGTAGGTCCCCAGCAGTCCTAGTGTGTGAGCAAGGTAGTTCCTGCAGACACACTTTGGATACATCTGTATTTCTCAGTCAGGTTTGACCCTTATGGACCCATAGGCAGATTATGTGCCACCACCCAACCCACCCTCTGGGGCTGAGGGTGGGAAACAGGGTCTCCCACCAACAGATCCACATTTTATGTCCCTGCAATGGCAGCAGTAGAGGGGACCACCAACTGCAGTCCTGCTGGGGAAAGACACCCTACAGGGCAGTCAATACAGCTCTGTACATATCTATAAAGCAATAGCAGACAGACATTAGGGTCAGAAATACTCAGCTGCACCCCACCACAATCTGATATTCTCTTGCAGCAAGCCTGCAGCCACTGCACCCTGCAAGGTGTTCCAGCAAGACACATACTAGCTGCAGACAGTCTGATAGCTAGCCTATAGGGCACGTTCCTGGAGGAGATGCATGCACCCAGAACTGGGATGTCAGCATACACACCAAGCAGATAAGTCAGTGATAGGGCCCCAAAAGGGAACCCAGAAATATCATATGAAAAAAGTATTATAGGGCACTATGGGGGAACCTAGCCATGCCGTGGTCACTGCTCAGTCAGGGTGAGAGTGAACTCCCAGCAGGACATACTGTGGCCACCCTGTCTGTACAGGTGGTGGCCGGTCACTACAATGTCCCAGCCATTGCCCTATGCCCTGTGCAGATGCATCCTGGCCAGGCCACCCTGTCCGGGCTATACCCATGGTACCTTGCTCCTCATTATGCACATTGGCAGGCCAATACTGGCAACAGTGCTGGTAGTGTGGGCTGTGGGCTGTGGAGGGTGTTTGCAGCCACCACACACTGGATAGACAGACACACACTCCCACACCTATGCCAGCATTGTGCTACTATAGAGGTGTTAAGCAACCCTGGCCACCACACCAGTCCTGGGCACAGTGCAGGCATGGATATGGTATGCAAAACTGTTGGGGGTCACTCCCCAGGGTGGTAAACACTGTCAGAGACCAGACCTGAAGCACTCCCCACAGACATGAGAAAGGTTGCTATGACTGAGCTCAATCAGCAAACTGTGCTTAACGTAGGAATTGCTATCTGCCAGTAATCATAGCAACCTTTTGATAGCTATGTACCGTATTCCCAGGTGTAGGGTGGCATTGCTAAGGTATGCAAGTGCTAGTATTGGGAGATGCACGCAGGGCCCAATGTCCTGCCTCTCCAGGGGGCATTGGCTAATGGAGCCTGTGGGTGTGGGTGTGTCTGCCCCTGTTGGCTGCTGCTTTACGGCAGAGGTTCCCAACTCCAGTCCTGGTGTGCCAAACACTGTTCGGGTTTTCATGCTGTCCCTCATGAATATGCATGAGATACATCTGCATACCATGGGGGTGGTGCATAGATATGCAGCACAGGCATCTTTATTAGAGGCAGCATGGAACCTGAATGGTGTTTGGCCCTCCAGGACTGCATTTGGGAGACTCTGCTGTAGGTAATGCGCCTGTTTATGGAGTCTGTGCTCTGTAGGGTAAAATTTAGGTGTTTTGGGCATGTTTACGTCATCTGCAATAAAGGTTCTGTCTGTATTAGCACGTTTGTAGTAGTGGGTAAAATATGGGGACTGGGTTGGCAGGCACCATAGCTGGGACTTCAACCTGTGACCTTCTGCCTCCAAACACACTGGTTGTGTGCACTGCACCACTGTTTTGCCACAGAGACAGTGCATTCCCTGGTGATACCATGACTGTTTGTCCGGCAGGGCCTGACTGTTGCAGTGCATGGCACCCACCTACACAGGGCTAGGCCATGGTCTGCTCTGGGCAGCTTCCACTGCCCCCCTCCACCACCAGTACCCCTCTGCCACCATGCTGACATGCCCTTCTGCTGGTGGTGCTGTTGGTGTTGGTGGTGTGCAGTCTCAAGCCATCCAGTGTGCAGGTAGGCAGCTGCCTATGGTGCGTGTTCTGGGGTAGGGGTGCCTGCATAGGCATCCACGCTTCCCCCCAACACCACCTGCCAATGTTCTGTGCCCTTGGAGGTACCTGCTGGGTACTATCCCCTGTGACACTGTGATAAACACTCTCGTGCCCATGTTGGGCCCTCATCAATTGCTGTCTGGCTGCTGTTCAGTTTCAGCATTCCTAAGTGCCACCTAGGCATCTGCCTAGTCCGCACTGTGCCCCAGCTGCACCACAGCATGTGCCGCCTGCAGCCCTCTGTATCCCCTTTCCCAGCATCTGTCCAGTTGCCCATTCCGACATGCCCGCCCTGCTGTTGTGGAACATGTGCATGCCATAGGTAACCTGTTCAATGGAGAGGGAAACCCTGATCAGTGCTATTTTACTGTTGGATCATTCACCTTGTATGGGGACGGAGCGTAGACCCTTCCAAAATTCATATTTATTTTTTGGGGCTTTCTTGGGAGTGTTTTTTGATGTTTCCCATTACTATCACTATTGCCCAGCTTGATTATGATTTTTTTTTATTTTGTTGGGGTCATTTTCAATGTTTATTTGCACTTTTGTTCCGTGCACATGTATCACACTTATCACTTTTTTGTAGGTTTCCCTGGTTTTGCTGTACATTGCTGACAGAAATGGTTTCCTTTCCCTTTAAATCAGCTCTAACGCGAGGTTTTCACTTGCGTTAGTTTTGGCCTCTGATTTCACATCGTTAGTGTGCGGGGAGCCTTTCCCCTCCCACTCTCCACCCATTGACCCCTTCTCTCCACCCCTGGGGAGCCTTCCTCCGCCCTCCGGGAGCCTTTCCCCGCCTTCAGCGCTCATTTGCGCCGCTGCGCACGTGAGCGCGCACTAAGGCACATTTGTGCCCCGTAAAGCGTCATTAGCGTGCGCTAAGGTACCTTAGCATGCGCTAATTGCACAGCGCGCACGTTAAGAAGGTTTAGTAAACATACTTCCAAGTGTTTATTTTTTGATGTAAACCGCACTCATTAGAAATAGCGCGGTATATAAGAAATGTTAAATAAATAAATAAATAGCGAAGCTTGAAGAATGGTCGAGAATTTGGCAGCTGAGATTTTACTCTATAAAATGCAGGGTCATACATCTGGGCTAAAAATCCAAGGGAGAGGTACAGTAAGGGGTGTGAAGTACTTTTGACCACAAAAGAAGAGTAGGCAGGGGCGGCCCAAGGGGGGTGCGGGGCCATGTGCGGAGACTCGGTGCGGGGCCTCATTTGCATAAGTGGCCTTATTTGCATAAATATTTGCATAATGCTAACATACACTAACTTTTAGTAAACATGTCTCTTAATGAGTGTATGGATAAAGACAGACTAAAAGATTTCTACATTACTATAATCCAGTGCCAACCGCCAGGCACATTAGGAACTACTACAAACACTGCCCATTTAGAACCAATAGCAAACCCGCCGTATCCTAACAGCACTACCAGGACTCACAAAGCACCATACCCTACCTATCAAAAGGCAACACTGCAAATATTAAACCAATACATTTCAGAGAACAACAATACATGACCTACTGGGGAAAGAGAACAAGTGGCAATGTCAAATAGGAATTACATAAACAGAATACCTCAGCTCAGTTACACATGGAGAACATAGACCATCACCAAACAAGGAATCACAATTTAGAAACAGGAAGGCAATAATTAAACTGGGAACCCCAAAAGCCAAACTTGGAATGTACAACAACACTGTAGAAATAAAACTATAAATTAATTTCCTCTTGTACCAAACAAAGCGCAGACGTTAATGATGCACATTTCCCAGAGCTTTCATATTCCAGTTAATAAATTCAAAATAAAGAGATATCTTTCTACCTTTTGTGCATTTTTTTTCAGTTGCAATTGCTCCAGCCACTTTCTTCTGGTTTCTTCATGTTTTCTGCTAACTCTCCATCATCTGCTGTCCATTTGTCCTTTCTTCTCTCTTCTAGTTTTTTTCCATTCTCTCTCTCTACATCTGCTTTAACATACTAATCTTTCTCCTTTTGCTCTTTCCTCATTCCTATTTCATCCACTCAAATTTTACCCTTCCATCCTCAATCCCCACTTACTCTCCCAATACCCGGCCAATTGTAGATTTTTTATCCCTCCCACACAAAATATTTTTCTCCTCTCCATTTTACTCTCCCAGCCCCATCCCATTCTAATCCTCCCCCAACATCAGCTCCCTTCTAGTTCCAGCCTCACCCAGCATCCATTCCCTTCTAGTCCCTGCATCAGCCCATTTCCAGTCCTAGCAACCCCCAACCCAATACCAGTCCTAGCAACCCCCCAACCCAATACCAGTCCTAGCCCCCCCCATCAACCCACTTCCAGTCCTAACCCCATCAACCCATTTCCAGTCAGCCCCCCATAGCCCATTGCCAGTCCTAACCTCCCCATCAGCCCACAGCCCATTACCAGTCCTAACCCCATCAGCCCACCTCCAGTGTTAACCCCCCCATCAGCCCATTTCGTCCTAATCCCCATCACCCAATTTTCAGTTTAAGCCCCCCCATACCCCATTACCAGTCCTAACCTCCCCATCAGCCCACTTCCAGTCCTAATCCCACCAGCCCATTTCCAATCCTAATCCCCATCACCCAATTTTCAGTTTAAGCCCCCCCATACCCCATTACCAGTCCTAACCTCCCCATCAGCCCACTCCCAGTCCTAATCCCATCAGCCCATTTCCTGTCCTAGCCCCCCCATAGCCCATTATCAGTCCTAACCCCCCCATAGCCCATTACCAGACAGCCCCCATCAGCCAACAGCCCATTACCAGTCTTAACCCCCCCATAGCCCATTACCAGTTCTAACCCCCCCAACAGCCCACAGCCCATTACCAGTCCTAACCCCATCAGCCCACCTCAAGTCCTAACCCCTCCCCATCAGCCCATTTCCTGTCCTAGCCCCCCCATAGCCCATTATCAGTCCTAACCCCCCCATAGCCCATTACCAGTCCTAATCCCCCATCAGCCCACAGCCCATTACCAGTCCTAACCCCATCCGCCCACCTCCAGTGTTAACCCCCCCATCAGCCCATTTCGTCCTAATCCCCATCACCCAATTTTCAGTTTAAGCCCCCCCATACCCCATTACCAGTCCTAACCTCCCCATCAGCCCACTCCCAGTCCTAATCCCACCAGCCCATTTCCAATCCTAACCCCCATCACCCAATTTTTAGTTTAAGCCCCCCATAGCCCATTAGCAGTCCTAACCCCCCATCAACCCACTTCCAGTCCTAATCCCATCAGCCCATATAAAGACTTAGCTCCCCCATAGCCCATCACCACTCCTAACCCCCCCCAGTCCCCCCATAGCCCATCACCACTCCTAACCCCCCCAGCCCCCCATAGCCCATCACCACTCCTAACCCCCCCAGCCCCCCCATAGCCCATCACCACTCCTAACCCCCCAGCCCCCCATAGCCCATCAGCACTCCTAACCCCCCCAGCCCATCAGCACTCCTAACCCCCCCAGCCCCCCATAGCCCCCCATAGCCCATCAGCACTCCTAACCCCCGCAGCCCATCAGCACTCCTAACCCCCCACAGCCCCCCATAGCCCCCCATAGCCCATCAGCACTCCTAACCCCCCCAGCCCCCCATAGCCCATCAGCACTCCGAACCCCCCCCAGCCCATCAGCACTCCTAACCCCTCCCAGCCCCCCATAGCCCATCAGCACTCCTAACCCCCCCCAGCCCATCAGCACTCCTAACCCCCCCAGCCCCCCATAGCCCATCAGCACTCCTAACCCCCCCAGCCCATCAGCACTCCTAACCCCCCCCCCGCTCAGCTCAGCTCAGCTCAGCCCAGCCCAGCCAATTTTTTTTTTTTAAAAAGCTGTCTTCTCCCGCTGCCGGGGCCGCCACGGCAGAATCGAGTGTGCCGCGGGGCCCCCCCTGCCCAGCAGAGCCTGCCCTCCCCTGTATCCGCTCTCTCGTACAGCTGCCTGCAGTCTCACGTGCTGGCTTTCAGAGCGCGAAGGGACTAGTTTCCCTTTCGCGGCTCTGTTAAGCCCGCGGGGCTGATGGGAACTTCCCATCAGCCCCCGCGGGCTTAACAGAGCAGCGAGGGAGAAACTCTCCCCTCGCGCTCTGAAAGTCGGCGCGTGAGACTGCAGGCAGCTGTACGAGAGAGCGGATACAGGGGAGGGCAGGCTCTGCTGGGCAGGGGGGGCCCCACGGCACACTCGATTCTGCCGCGGCGGCCCCGGCAGCAGGAGAAGACAGCTTTTTTTTTTTTTAAATTTGACTTTAGGATCAGAATGTTTTTTGCGCGGGGCCCCCTGAAACGCGGGGCCCTGTGCAAAAAACATTCTCGCTCAATGGACGGGCCGGCCCTGAGAGTAGGACCTAGGTGTGATTGTTTTTGATGATCTTAAGGTGGCTAAACAGGTAGAAAAGGTGACGACGAAAGCCAGAAGGATATTTGGGTACATATGGAGAGGAATGGCCAACAAGAAGAAAGAGGTAATAGTGCCTCTGTATAAATCATTGGTGAGACTTCATTTGGAGTACTCTATACAATTCTGGACACCATACCTTCAAAACAATATAAACAGGATGGAGTTTGTGCAGAGGGTGACTACCAAAATGGTCAGTGGACTTCATCATAAAGTATATGGGGACAGACTTAAAGATCTGAATATGTATACTCTGGAGGAAAGGCAGGAGAAGGGTGATATGATAGAGATGTTTAAATATCTCTGTGGCTTAAATGCACAGGGGGAGAGCATTTTCAATTGAAAGAGCTCTGCAATGAGGGGGCATAGGATGAAGGTGAAAGAGGATAGACTCAGGAGTAATATGCACAAATATTTCTTTACAGAAAGAGTGGTAGATGCATGGAATAGTCTTCCAGTGGAGGTAGAGATGAGGACAGTATCTGAATTCAAGAAAGCATGAGACAAACACAGAAGATCTCTAAAGGAAAAAAAGGGATTGTAGTAGTTGGTATGGAAGGGCAGACTGGATAGGCCATATGGTCTTTATCTGCTGTCATGTTTCTTTTCCAGGATCAGCAGCTCTCTGCTACTTCTTCAGTATTTAGAGATTCTCCTTCTCTCAAAATATTTCTTAGGGTCCCCTCAGCAGTAAAGTAGTGCAGTGGCTTACGCTGCTCTTGTCTTTATTTATTTATCATTTCTTATATACTGCCTTTCATGATATCAAGGTGGTTTACATTGAACAAACTGAAATTACATTGAACAGGGCATTATAACTTGGAGATAACTATTTTACAGGGAACATGGGCAATGGAGGGTTAAGTGGGTTACCCAAGACCACAAGGAGCACCTGTGGGACTAGAAGCCCCAGTCCTTCCAGCCCAAGGTTGCTGTCCTCTAGTGGGATTTGAACCCCTCACCTTCTGGCCTGAGGTAACTTGCCCCAACCACTAGGCCACTCCTACCATTGTCATGGCACTAATCTCCATCTTTATGGTACAATGGTTGTGGGACCAAAGACACCAGTTGTTGTGGTACAGTGGCCTAACCTGCCAATGACAGTAAGCTGCCTTTGGGCCTGGACTTTATACCGGTCAGGTTTCCCTCCAACCAAGGTCTCCTCTCACCATTACCTCACTGGTCAGGAGAGCTCTCCAATATTCTGGAAACACTGGGTGGCATAAAAGGTCAACATACATTATCTTAGAAGAGTCCCTAGATGTCTCAGCTATCTAATCAAGGCAGAAACATAGGGATCTCTGCTTACGAGCATGTGCTGACATCCTGCACTGAGACTGTGTGCTACCATGCAATATACATATCTTTGCTAGTGAGTTTGTAATGATGATGTACAATTATATTTACCAATGAGAAATAAGATCAGCATCTTCATTTGGTAAATTACCTTTAATGGTTTAACAGATTTTCTTTTTGGAGCAAACCTGTCCAGAGGAATGAAAAGAGCAGCAAGGCAGTAGGAACAGACCATGCAGCAGCAGCAGCAGCATAGAGATACCAAGAGTGGCCTTTCCCAAAGTGAAATTTGACACCTCAGTGAGTGAGGTTGAAGACCAAACAGTGAGATTTCTCCAGCGCTGTTTTCAGGGTATAATTCTGTGTGCCTCTTCAAGCAACTCCTTTTTTTTTTTGCCTCAGTCTCTATTTCTCAGTGACATCTCTTGATCTCAGCTACTCTCTCATTCAGGACTGGTGCAAGGATATTGGGCCATATGCCCGCTTCCCCCAAGATTTTGATAATTAAACTCAACAATCATGATCATCTCAATACCACCCCTCCCATAACAACCCTTTAAACATGCATTATTGGCAACATACTTTTAAATATTAAACTCTGCTTTGTATGTATGTGTGGGGGCCCACTCTCCCCACAGGTGAAAGAATGTGCTGATGGCTCTTTGAGTTTAGATGATTAAGAGGATCTATAGTTTTGATTTGCTGCAGCGCTTTAATGACCTCAAAAGCTACTGCCTTAGGTGACTGCCTAGTCTTGCCTAATGGTTGGGCAAGCCTTGCCCCCACTTCCCCTGCAAACCACCCACTGGCTTCACTTATTTTCCTCCATCTGCCCCTATCAACCTATCTTCCCTCTGGCCTCAATCACCCCTTTCCTTGTTTTCCCCATCAGGCTCCTGCTGCACTATCCCAGGTCTCCTCTTCACTTTATGGTGGGTTGGCCACTCATACTTCTGTTCTTCCCAGCTCCCTGCTACTTCCTTACTGGTGGAGCATGAGGAAGCTCGATGGCTACTCATCACTGCTGGTATGGTCCCGACGCTCTCCTATGTCTTTGCCAGTGGGGCCTGGAGAAATCTGCTTAGACTGCAGCTGATCTTTGTATCCCCCACCCCCACCCCCACCTCCACCCCCACCCCCAAAGTTGCCACTCCAAGCAATTACCCAGTCTGCATAATGGTTAAGCTGGCTCTGATCATAAACAACTTTTCCAAAGGCACTGTTATTATGTATGACTATTCATCGTCAATTTGGCAGGGAAAAGAATGTTCCCAAAGTTTGGCTTTTCACTTAGAGACATGTTTACTAAAGTGCTGTGAGTAGTGTGGGGCTAATGTGTGAATAGTGCATGGTTTTACCACACCAGGGCATAGTGGCCACAGCATACCACTACTGCCACGCTAGTCGTGTTACTAGAGCAGTAGTGGTGAATGCGTGGCCTAGCACATGTGTCTGGAAAAAGAAATTACAAGCATGATATTAGGGAGGCTGTGGGTTTCAGTTTCACTGTGGACAATAAAAAATGTGCCCCAAGCACACACATGGGAAAGTATCAACTGGCTAGTTCAGAATACAGGGGGATAACTGGGAATGGGCTAAGTACAAGAGGGCGGGGCATGCAAAATCAGCAAAGCAAACACATGCTGTGAGTATGTGTTGCACAGGGCCGTACCAAGAGCTGTGGAAGCAGCGCAGCCGCACAGTGGTTAAGTACAGAAGGGGCACTGATATCGTCACTGGGCTTCCATAAAGCTCAAAAAGTGTGAGTTACTAGACATGGTTGGGTGGAGGGGGGTGCCAGAATCGTTAATTGCACAGGGCATATTTCTAGCTTGGAACAGTCCTGGTGCTGTGTCTCTAACTGTGGGAGATAGGGTGTAAATGTGGCATCTGAAGATGCAGGAGGCCTTGTATGGAATCAGGCAGGGTGCCCTCAGTATCACAAATGATCAGTAGTAGTAGTAATGTCCAACATGGGGGACTGGAATTCGAACCTCACCTGAGGTAACAAGAGTGCCTGTTCACATAGGCAGGAGATCTCCTCACTGTACTTACAAATATGGCACCGATCTCATGGTGTCATGGTGCTGCCCCTAGCATCAGGATGTTAGAGAGCAGCGCCATGTGATCATGGCCATCTTGAGGAGCCTCAGGGCATGAGCAGGGAGGACTGCTCCTGCCCCTGCCCCCATTAACCACTAGACCACCAGGAATTGTAAGATATTGGTTGGGGTAGATGGGGGGGGGGGGGGAAAAGAGGGCCCTTAGGCTAACTGATTAGTATAGATGTAGGGCTCGATATTCTGTTGAGAAGGCTATGCACCACTACAGTACATAGCCATCGCTGCCAACCTCTAGCTCTGGATATTCAATGCTGGGTCATATGCAGCCCTGGCATTGAATATCCAGGGTCACCGCACAGCTTCTGATGCCACAGAAGCTACCTGGGTAGTGGCGATATTGCACTGTTGCTCATTTAGAAGTGGAGGAGTAGCCTAGTGGTTAGAATACTGGCTTGGTAACCAAGCAACCAGGGTTCAATTCCCACTAGCACTCCTTGTGGCCTTGGGCAAGTCACTTAACCCTCCATTGCCTTAGAAGAAAGGCCTGGCAATCTACTTCCAGTGACATTGCCAAGAAAACCCAGGAGCTTCTGGGTCACCAGGAGTCAGGACTGACTCAAAGGCACACATTGCATTGCATTTGCACTCATTTAGCTCCTGCAGGTAAAACTAGGCCAGCTTTTGCAAGTGCCTGTGATATCTGCATTTCTCCTGTGTTAGCTGCTACTGCCCTGCAGTCGCAGCTGACATCCTTTAGTAAACATACTCCATGGTCATTCATTTCTAAAATCTCAATTTACCTGTGTAAATGCCTGATTTTACATGCAGAAATCTTGAATAGGTTTCTAAAATAACCCCCCTTATTGTGACAAAAACAAAATGAGGATATATACAATGAGGATGATTTTTTTCCCATGTGTAAAAGGGCTGTTAGAAAATTCCCTCTCTGGGTACATGTGCACTGTGACTAAACTGTGCCTGCTTGTACCTGACCAGAGAGTAGGCATGTTCTGGGGGTGGAGTTTGGGCAGACCATGGATGGAGTTGCAAAATACCTTAATAGCTTATAAAATACATATCTATGCACATACTACACCGTGTACATTTACTCCTCCTCCTGCGGGTGCATTGTAGCCATGATTTCTGCCAGTTTATCTCAAGTATTTATAAAGATACATAGGGGCCTATGGGGGTTATTTTAGAAGCATCCCCATGTCTCAAAAGCAGCAGCCACATGTGTATATTGGAATACATGTGCCAATGCCATTTCTGATGAAAAATGAAATCATCACTTTAAGTCCACAAACACTCTACGGTGACCAACGTTTCGCATTGCTTGCTTCATCAGGGCTGCATTGGCTTCCTACAATCAAACAAAAAGAAGCTTTTTACCAAAACAGTTCTATTCACAGCACTCTATACTGCTTGGCAACTTCCTTCCTCAAAGACAATGCAATGTGGTGCTGCACTGTAAATAAAATGACAGTGGCAAGCAAATGCTGCGGCCAGATGGATGACATCACCGTGATTCACATTAGCCATGTTGCCTTTTTACGCATGGAACCATGATGGTTCTTTTTGCTCGACTGTAAGGAGCCTATGCACCCCTGATGAAGCAAGCAATGCAAAACGTCCACCGTAGCGTGCTTGTGGGCTTAAAATGATTATTTTATTTTTCATCTAAGAAAATTTAAACAAATTAATTGTTTTGTAAAAAGAAAATCTGACTCATTTCTCTGCAGGTTTTTTTTATGATCTGTGAATCTCTCTCCTGATTTCTATCAAAAAGATTTTTTGATAAATGAATGGTAATTGGAATTTATTCTGAGGTCTTTTTCCTCCAGCAATAATTTATTATATCAACAAAGATCTGTTTCAGTGATAATTGCGCTGGTTTATCAGAAAATCTTTTGATTAATTAGTGTTTTAGTGAACTGCTGAAATCTGTTTTGGCTGAAAGTATAATACATGTGCCAAACAAATTTCATGGACAATATAAACTGTATTTTAATAAATGAGCAATATGTGAAGCTGAAGACAGAATAGATAAAACTGTGAGAAAGAATAAATTGAAAATGATAAAGGTAAAGTGGAGAGAAATATGCACTAAGAGGGTCATTCTGAGCCGCGAATAGTGGGGATGGATGTCCTTTTGGGACATCCATCCACACTATTCGTGGCCTTTCCCGGCCCCATCCTCTTTCTCTGCGCATTGTATGGTGAAGTTAGACAGGGAGGGAAAGGGGAGGAATGGGGGTGGCATTAGGGCAGGCAGTGGGCGGTCGCTGGCCCTGGACGTACAGGGCCGATTCTAATGTCGGCCCTGTACATTTGGGGCCGGCGACTTGATTGGGGAAGTTATGCGGCAGGATCAGTGGGCCCAGGGCTGGGAAGGGGTGGCAAGGGGCAGAGAGCATTCCCCACAGCCTGACCCTGGCTCTGGGAGGCCAGATCAGGGGTTGGGCTCTGGGGAAAGCAATTTGGAGGCTAGTAGCCGGAGGTCACGGCTTTTAAATGGAGCCGCAGTGCCATGGCAATTAGACGCCATGGTGCCGTGGCTCCATTTAAAAGTCCTGACTGAGTTAGTCGGGCAAGGCCTGTACGTGCAGGCTGGATGGAATCTGGGTCCGGGCCTGCATGTATAGGCCTATTTGGGATTCTGATCCTGTGGGGCTAGACATGCCTCGCAGGATCAGAATCGCGACTCCCTCTATGCATACGGTTCCGGCAGGGTGCACAGAGGCCTTCTACGTCCGGGATGGAATCGGGCCCTAAGGGAATAAAGGTAGCAAAAGGTTCAGAGAGGCATCTTCTCAGAGTGGATCTAAGTTAAATAGCCAATTAATTATGGAATTTCTGAGCTCTAATAAGCCGGAAAATATGCTTGAAACAAAGGATTATAAAATATCCTTATATACAAATACAAGATGTTTAGAAATCAAAACAGAGGACCTGTGGATATGTGAGCATAAAAGAAAGTCTCAAAAGCAATGCATATTGTTTCAATGACATGATGTTAAAAGAAGAGATGTGGTAATTCTTGAAAAGCATCAAGGACATTGATTCCTAAATCTGGTCTTTCAGATCCTTAGACAGATCTGGTTGTCAATAGATATCCACAATGATTATTCATGACATATATTTACCTATGGTTGATCTAAGTACCAGGTTGATTTATATATTTAGATTACTCTGAAAATAGGATTTAGAAGCTAGTGATTTTGGAGAAAATACCACAGGCAAAGGTAGTATAGACAAAATATCAGTTGTCAAAGCTACTGACCAGATGACTAGAAACAATAAATGATATATAGATTTAAATAACAGAACTAATAGCAGTTAAAAAGTGATTTAGTAAAATCTGTATTTGTTGTAACTATTGCTCTCTGATTAACACTTGGAACAATCTTCTACCCCTTAAAGAGGTAATTTTATAAAGAATTTTTGTATGTAATGGCTCTTTATAGGAAGGATTAGGGGGGTATACTCCTTAATCCCCCACTATTTATTTTCCCCTCCAAAGTGAAATGAATTAAAGATACTGGCATCTGTAGTTAATTGATGGTTTACAAAGTATCAAGAGATCACAGAGAGAAGAACACAGGCATCTATATTTTGGAAAAAACTTAGAGAAGCTAGCAAAGTAGTCAGGAAAGCAAAGGTACAAAAAGAAGAAGAAATAGCCAATGGAATAAAATGGGTGGATAAGAAAATTTTCAGCTATGTTAGTGAGAGGAGGAAGGGCAAAAGCGATATTGTCAGACTCAAGGGTGAAGGGGAGGAATATGCAGAAACTGATGAGGATAAAACAGAATTGCTTAAATATTTTTTCACTCAATGCATAATCAAACCCTGGAATTCGTTTCAGGAGGATGTAGTAAATGCTATTAGTGTAGCTGGGTTTAAACAAGCTTTTGGACAAGTTCCTGGAGGAAAGGGCCTTAAACCATTATTAAAGAGGTCCTGGGAAATCCACTGCTTGCCCCAACACATGCATTGTGGAACCTGCATTTCTTTTTTGGGAAACTGCCAGGTGCTTGTGACCTGGATTGGCCACTATTGGAAACAGGATACTGGGTTTGATGGACCTTGGTCTGACCCAGTATGGCATTTCTTATGTTTCTATGTGAAATATTTCTGTTCTGTGTTCACAGATGAAGGGCCAGGAGCAGGACCTCAGAAAACACCCACAAACAGGAACAGAAGTAACGGGGATCTCGAATGCTTTTCAAAAGACTGTGCTCATGAGGAACTAACTAAGCTAAAAGTAGACAAAGCGATGGGTCTGGATGAGATACATCCAAGAATACTGAGGAAACTTGGGGTGTTCTAGCAGCTCCACTGTCTGACTTTTCTAATGTCTCTTTGGAGTCAGGAGTGGTGCCAGAGAACTGGAGAAAGGCACATGTGGTCCCTTTACACAAAAGCGGATGTAAGGACGACATTGAGAACTACAGGCCAGTTAGTCTAACTTCTGTGGTTAGTAAATTATTGGAAAGGCTACTAAAAGAGAGAATAGGGAGGTTTCTGGAGTCCAATGGATTGCAGGATGCAAGGCAGCATAGATTCACCAGAGGCAAGTCTTGTCACACAAATCTGATAGATTTCTTTGACTGGGTGACCAGGGAGTTGGACCAAGGGAGTGCCCTAGATGTAGTTTATTTATTTTTCAGTAAAGCCTTTGACACCATTCTGCACAAGTGACTTATAAACAAACTAAGCACCCTAGGGATGGACCCTAAAGTTACTAATTGAGTTAGAAATTGGTTGAGTAGGAGGCGACAAAGGGTGCAGGTAAATGGAGCTCACTCTGAGGAGAAGGAGGTTACCAGTGGTGTGCCGCAGGGATCTGTCCTTGGTCCAATTCTTTTTAACATCTTTGTTACTGATATTGTAGAAGGGCTGTCAGGTAAAATTTGCTTATTTGCAGATGATACCAAAATCTGCTGTAGAGTAGACACCCAGGAAGGAGTAGATAACATGAGGAGGGCTCTAGCTAAGCTTGAAGAATGGTCTAGAATTTGGCAGCTGAAATTTAATGCTAAAAAATGCAGGGTCATGCATTTGGGCTGCAAAAAATCCAAAGGAGTGGTACAGTGTAGGGGGTGAGGTACTTCTATCCACGAAAGAAGAGCTGGAACTGGATGTAATTGTGTCTGACGATCTTAAAAGTAGTTAAAGAGGTAGAAAAGGTGACTGCAAAAGCCAGAAGGATGCTTGGGTGTATAGAGAGAAGAATGGCTTGCAGAAAAAAGGAGATGATAATTCCTCTGTATGTCTCTGGTGCGACCTAATTTGGAGTATTATGTGCAATTCTGGAGACCACACCTTCAAAAGGACATAAGCAGGTTGGAGTCAGTGCAGAGGGTGGCTACTGAAATGGTTTGTTATGAAGCATTTGAGGACAGACTTAAAAATCTTAATATGTATACTTTAGAGGAAATCACTCCAAAAATTCCCCAAGGGCCATAGAACACTGCCAGCCCTTAATCAATAAATACAACAAAAGAACAGGTCCTGAAAAATAGTAGAGCCCCAAAGTAAATTTTTTTTGTCGGACAAGTTATCCATTTAATCAATTGCAGCATAACATTTAAGACTGCTAAAGTCACAACATTTCAAAGCTAAAAGTACTTAGCTGAAGTTCCCCATACAACAGAAGCAACAAACTGGAACAGTGGTAAAACGACAAAGTCCTGCGTTTCGGGTCATCACTTTTCTAAGACCCTGCTTCAGGTTCTCCAATCCACCGCCAGCAAATAGCGCAATGGGGAATCCCCAAAATGGAAGCTCTTTAAAATCGGCATCTGACGTCACCATGGATCACATGTTATCTGCTCTACCAACCAAGGACAGAGAGCAATAAAAATACAAACATCACCCAGAAGGTTTAAAGAACAATAGGATCAGAGAAGGCCATGCCAATCGATTTCCAAGTTCAAACCCTTAGGTGTAACACTATCCATTCTAAAAATCCACTGCTGTTCTACCTGTAGTAGACGGGCTAAATGATCTCCACCAAAATTGAAAGGGGGGATCCAATCAATAATTCACCATACAAACTGGGCAAACAGATGAGCTTCCCGTAGTGCATGATGAACAATTTGAGCCGAAAGTGTCTGAGTGCGAATGCGGGAAGCATGTTCAGCCAATCTTTTCTTAAAGGGGGAGAAGTACACCCCACATATTTGAGACCACAAGGGCAGACCAGTAAGTATACAACAAAAGCAGTGTCACACATCGTGGAATGTTTAAATTTCCAGACACGTTTCGTAACAGGGTCTTCCCAAGTGTCCCCTGTCAAAGAACTAGAACAATACATACATTGTCCACATGGAAAGTAACCAGTCTGGTCCACAGGTCACTGAACAGGCACAATTGAATATACTAGCCTATCGCGAAGATTTTTTTTCCCCGAGTGAAGGCCAAACAAAGAGATTTTTGAAAACATTCATGTACCCGCAACACACTCCAATATTTCTGCAAAATCAATTGCACTGCACCAGTTCTACTTGTAAATGGTAATACACCCATAAATGTATCTTCATATGAATTGTCTTTCGTAGATGGTTGTGGAGAGGTAAGCAACCACTCTCTGTGGTTATATAGTGCACGTCTATATGCCTTATGTACCACAGATCTTGGGTAACCACGAGCATATAAGTGCTGGCTCAATTCACCTGCATGATGCTTAAAAGTATCTGTAGAAGAACAAATCCTATGGAGCCTAAGGAATTGCCCAAAAGGGAGTCCATGTTTTAAAGAAGGTGGATGGAAACTGTTAAACTGTGTATTACGTTGAACCGATTTACGGTATAGGGAGGTGGATATCCCTTCCACAGAAAAAGTAACAAAAACATCCAGAAAGTCAATGGAGTGGGAATCATATTTTAAAGTAAACTTAATATTATCATCCACTGTATTCAAAAAATCCACAAAAGCACATAATCGAGAGGTGCTACCCAACCAGATTAAAAAAATGTTGTCCAAAAACCTCCGCCATAGAAGGATCTCAGGAAAAAAATTAGAAGAGTAAATGTGGCGCTGTTCAAAATCAGCCATAAACAATGTGGCAACAGATGGTGCCACAGTGGCACCCATGACAATTCCAAATACCTGCTGATAAAAAGCATCATTATACAAAAAATAATTCCTCTCCAATACCAACCATAACAAAGGCAAGACAAAGATTTGGGGTATCCGAACTGGTAATCGTAAAGGAAGCTCTGAGATCATCCGTAAAGCTTCAGCCTGAGAAATGTTAGAATAAAAGGCAACTACATCCAAAGTTGCCAAAAGGATGGGCTTAGATGGAAAAGGCAACAGATGTAGAACAGACAAAAATTGAGAAGTGTCTTTAATAAAAGAGGGCACTACACTCACCAAAGGTTGTAAAAAGGTGTCACAAAATTTGGAAGGGGCTCAAGCACTGAGCCACAACATGAAACAATTGGACGTCCAGGTGGTTGAGACAATGATTTATGTATCTTAGGGATGGTATAGAACCAAGGCCCCCGAGGATTATCCTGAATTAAAAATTGATCTTCCTTCTTAGTAAGCCAACCTGCCTCAAGTGCCTGCTGGCACATCACTGTAATTTCAGCTAAGAGAGCCGGTGTAGGATCCGTACTCAATATCTGATAATAATGAGAGTCAGAAAGTTGTTTCATAATTTCCAAATGGTAAGTTTCGCATGATTGCAGAACCATGGCTCCACCCTTATCCGCCGTCTGTATGACTAAATTAGTGTTCAATGTTAATTGGATCAAAGCTGATTGACACAGAGGTGACAGATTACGGACAACTCTGTGAGGAGTCTGTTCCAAAGATTCCAAATTCATCAACACCAGCCTTTGAAAAGTGGCAATAGCACAATCCACCGGACCTGGAGGCAACCATGTAGATAGAGGGTTTAGTGACCACTGAATCATCATCAATACTTTTATGTGATGAAAAGAATAACCGGACACAAAGTTTCCGAAAAATCTATATAAAGCTAAATGCATAGCAAAAGGGTCATATAACACCGTAGGCACAAAAGATAAACGCATAGAAAGAAGTTGGCACTGAGCAACAGTCAAGGGTTTGTTACTGAGGTTGAAGATTGCCGTTTTGAGCATTGTCTGGTTCTAGGACCCCTCCATTGGCCCTGATGGAACCGGGGATGGGTCGATCCCTAGTACCGGCCTTTGTGAAAATCATGCATAGAAGGGGGGGTTCTTTGAAGAATTTTCCTCAGAGCCAAATAACAATTCACTCCCCTGAGACCAGAAGGGCTGTTGTTGAAAATGTCCAAAATCCTTCCGTTGATGACCCCCATCAGAATCTCTCGAAGAACCCGAAGCTTCCTCAAAGGTGACCTGTTTCAAAATTGGTAAATCCTTCTTGATCATCCAGGAATAAACCTGATCAGATTGGTAATCAACCTGATCACGACAAAATTTCTTGATCTTTTAATTTCGTAAATTGTCCCGAAACACTGACATCTTAGTGTCCAATTCTGCCAAAGAAGATTGTAATTTATCCAAATTACTAGTTGATTTATAACGCTCATTCAGTTCTTGCAACTGGACAGAAATGACCTCTTCTTCAGTAGTGGTACGCTCCACTAGTAGCATCATAAGATCAAATGCACATTTATTCAAGATGCCATTCCATTTTATAAGAAAGTCCTACTCATCAGAAAATAATTTTTTAAGTTTTTGTCAGGATTAAATTTTAGTAAATTCAAATTATTCTGCATCCCTTTGTTAATTGGCACAAAACCATTTATTTAATTACTTATGCACTTTTTCTAATGAATTTGTTTATGGAAGAATAACTGGAAATCATTCACTTAAAGGGTCATTCTGAGACATGAATAGCGAGGATGGACATCCTGCTTGTTGTACGGGGAAGTTAGACGGGGGCGGGAAATGGCATTAGGGAGGGCAGTGGGCGGTTGCTGGCCCCAGACATACAGGGCCGATTCCAATGTCAGTCCTGTATGTCCTGGACCGTGGCATGAACAGAGAACTTATTCCACCTCTGAGGTGGAATAAGTTCCCCTAGTTGGCGGAGGACAGCAGGCCCGGGGCTGGAAAGTGGCCAGAGGGGACAGATGAGATTCCCCGCAGCTTGACCCTGGCCTTGGGAGGCCAGATCGGGGGTTCGGCTCTGGGGAATGAAGCTTGCAGTCCAGCAGCCGGGGATTGCGGCTTTTGAATGAAGCTGCAGTGCCATGGCAACCGGATGAACATAAGAACATAAGATATGCCATACTGGGTCAGACCAAGGTCCATCAAGCCCAGTATCCTGTTTCCAACAGTGGCCAATCTAGGTCATACGTAACTAGAAGTTTCCCCAAAAGACACAGGTTCCACAATGCTTGTACTGGGTCAAGCATTGATATCCTGGGTCCCTTCTTAATAATGGTTTATGGACCTTTCCTCCAGGAACTTGTCCAAACCTTTTTTAAACCCAGCTACTCTAACAGCCTTTACTACATCCTCCGGTAACAAATTCCAGAGTTTGATTACACGTTGAGTGAAAAAATATTTTCTTTTATTAGTCTTAAATAGTTTACCCTGTAGCTTCATTGCATGTCCCCTAGTCTTTCTATATTCTGATAACGTAAACAATCGATCTACGTTTACCTGTTCCACTCCATTCATTAATTTATAGACTTCTATCATATCTCCCCTCAGCCGTCTCTTTTCCAGGTTAAAGAACCCTAACCTTTTTAGCCTTTCTTCACAGGAGTATCCTTCCATCCCCTTTACTATTTTGGTGGCTCTTCTCTGAACCTTTTCTAAAATCGCTATATCCTTTTTAAGATATGGCGACCAGAATTGCACACAATATTCAAGGTGCGGTCTCACCATGGAACAATGTAGAGGCATTATAATTTCTTTTGTTTCATTTTCCATTCCTTTCCTTATGATATCTAGCATTCTATTTGCTCTCTTGGCCGCCGCTGCACACTGGGTCGAGGGTTTAACATGGTATCCACAATGACACCTAAATCTTTTTCCTGGGTGGTGGTTCCTAATGTGGAACCTTGCATCTTGTAACCATAGTTTGGGTTGTTCTTCCCTAGGTGCATAACTTTGCACTTGTCCATCTTAAATTTCATCTGCCATTTTGATGCCCAGTCTTCCAATTTATCAAGATCCTCTTGCAATTTTCCACAATCCTCTTGGGTTTTAACAACTTTAAATAGTTTTGTGTCATCTGCAAATTTGATAACTTCACTCGTTATTCCACTTTCCAGGTCATTTATGAATATGTCAAAAAGCAGTGGACCCAGTACAGATCCCTGGGGTATGCCACTATTCACCTTTCTCCATTGGGAAAATTGGCCATTTAGCCCTACCCTCTGCTTTCTATCTTTTAACCAGTTCCTGATCCACAATAGTACACTGCCTCCTATCCCATGACTCTTTAGTTTTGCCAAAGGTCTCTGATGAGGGACCTTGTCAAAGGCTTTCTGAAAGTCCAGATACACTATATCAACCGACTCACCTTTGTCCACCTGTTCATTCACTCCTTCAAAAAAACATAACAGATTAGTAAGACAAGATCTTCCTTGTCTAAAGTCATGTTGGCTGTCTCCCATTAGGCCATGACTATCTACATGCTGAGTAATTTTGTTCTTTATGATGATTTCTACCATTTTTCCCAGTACTGACGTCAGGCTCACTGGTCTGTAGTTTCCCGGATCACCCCTGGAACCCTTTTTAAAAATTGGTGTTACATTGGCGATCCTCCAATCTTCAGGTATTAGAGATGATTTTAATGATAGTTCACAGATTACTAATAGTAGGTTTGCAATCTCATATTTCAGTTCTTTCAACACCCTTGGATGTATACCATCCGGCCCAGGTGATTTGCTATTCTTCAGTTTACCTGATAGCTGTAATACATCTTCCCGATGTATCGATATTTCCTTCAATTCTTCCACACCTTTAAATACCACTTCAGTCATGGGTAAGATCCCTACATCTTCCTCAGTAAAGACCGAAGCAAAGAATTCATTCAGTCTCTCCGCTATCGCCTTGTCGCCTCTTAGTGCCCCTTTAATCCTTCTATCATCTAATGGACCAACTGACTCTCTCACAGGTTTTTTGCTAACGCTAGTGCTGTGGCACCATTCAAAAGCCCTGACTGAGCTAGCCGGGCAACCTTGAACAAACAGGGCCCATTTTTATTTTCATGCATCCTCTTACAAGAAATGCCATGAAGGAGGAGGCTTCCAGGAACAAAGAAGGGCAGCCAAAATGATAAAGGGATGAAGCAGGGTCTTAGAAATGTGATGACCTGAAACGCAGGACTGTGTCGTTTTGCCACTGTTCCAGTTTGTTGCTGCGCTGTATGGGGAACTTCAGCTAAGTACTTCTAGCTTTGAAATGTTGTGACTTTAGCAGTCTTAAATGTTATGCTGCAATTGATTAAACGGACACAAACCTCCAGTTAAGGTGCTCTTGCCTGGAGATAACTTGTCCGACAAAAAAAATGTACTTTGGAGCTCTACTATTTTTCAGGACCTGCTCTTTCGTTGTATTTACTTTAGAGGAAAGGCAGGATAGGGGAGATATAATAGAGACATTTAAATACCTCCATGGCATAGATGCACAGGAGAGTATCTTTCAATTGAAGGCAAGCTCTGCTACGAGGGGACAGAGGATAAGGGTGAAAGGGGATAGACTCAGGAGTAATATGCGGAAATATTTCTTTATGGAAAGAGTGGTAGATGCGTGGAATAGTCTCCCAGTAGAGGTGGTAGAGACGAGGACAGTATCTGAATTAAAACAAGCATGGGACAAACACAGAGGATCTTTAAAGGTAAAAATGGGACTATTGTAGTTAATATGGAAGGGCAGACTAGATGGGCCATGTGGTCTTTGTCTGCCGTCATGTTTCTATGTACACATGTAAGCTATATATGTAAATTGTAAACTTCACACTTACAGATATGCATAAAGTCCGTGGGTACTTTTTACCTGCACAGCTTACATCAGTTTCAAAGGCAAAACTTCCCTTTGAAAAAGGACCAGGGAAAAGAACACAGAGAAAGCAGGTACTTTTTCTATGAAAAGCATGCGCATAGAGGCTGATTCTGCATTGTGCATGTCCGGGCCATCCAGACGGCCAAAATATGAATGAGGCCTCTTTGTAACCGATTCTGCAACCGGGGGAGCTATACGTTCCCATGGTTGCAGAATCAGGGAACTTAGACGGCCCGCATGCACACGATGCAGAGCAGGGAGATGTCCTGGAGGCAGCCCATCCCACTGCTCAATGCTCCGGCTGGTGTGCTGGTGGTGTCCTGTTGCCATGGCATCAGTATGTCCAGCCGGAGCAACAGATTCCCTAACTCCATTGTGGCCCCTTCACCCCACCACCGGCTCCTCGGCGGGGGCCCCCAAAGCTGGAATTGAGTGGCGGGGCACACCTGAGAGGTCTCTGTGGTGCAGGGGGGCTGGAGGCTGTGCAGAACATATCGCTCAGCACTTATTCCACCTTCAGGCTGGAATAAGCTGGGCAACTAACTTGCTGGTGGTAGACGTACAGAGGCATGCCCTGGCTTGCCTCTCTACATCTCGCTGTCTTGACACACCCCTGGACTGCCCACACTCCACCCCAGGACATTCCCCTCTCACCCCCGTCCAGCGGTCCCTGCACAAACACTCTATGTGGGGGGGGGGAGTGCTGGACCCAGAATAGCGTGCTGGACCTAAACGGGGATTGAATGTACAACCCAGACGTACAATCCTGCTATTCGGGGATCAGAATGATGCCCATACTGCATGCATTTTCTGCCTCCACCCCACCCTCAGGAACACCTCTCCAGCATGTACATTGATGTGCCCATTGGCCATATATGCATAATTTATTTATTTAATGATATTTCTATACCGTCTTTCTGCAAGTCAAGATAGTTTACACATAACAATGTGTACTTATGTAGGTGGCAGGCAGTTTTCAAACTTGAAATCCTGTTTTATGTGTTAAAATGCCTTGAAAATTGCTCTCTTAAAAGCTAATATATTGCCAAATAGCATTTGTTTATTTACTTGGTGGGTAATAGGCTAATTTTCTGATGACTAATTTCCAGATACAAATTACATATTAGCTGTACAAAGGGACTGATGTGGCCATTAAGGAATTTTGCCAGGTGTGGAAAATAGAAGAAACCCTTTTTTTAAATTCTCTGTCACCAAATTCATAATGCTTTGAAGTTTAACGCTGAGTTTGTGCATCTACAGTACTGATTGTATAAATCTCATTTAAATAAACAGTATAATTTAGTATAGTATACTAGATTGTGGACAGCAGTATGCTTTGGTAAAAAAATGTTCCATAGTTAATCAACAATATGTAATCAGGAAGGGCAGTAGATGAGGGGAATCACACAGGGGCTTTGATAAGATTTAAGTAATTTGCGAAATATTATTCTTGCTTCTGGCCATGATATTATACAGTCCTTTGAAATAACTATATTGTAGAGCTCCATTTATATTATTGCAGTGCTTTTTGGAAATGCTCAGCTTAATAAAACAAGTATTTTACTTGGTGATTATTCTTATTTAAATGATATTTAGAGAAGCTGATGACTAAATTCATGTTGAGCACATGCCCCATCCCCTACTCGTTCTCATTATTGTGAATTGACATATCCTACCCCCAGGGCTACAAGTATTCTCACAGTGCTCCTTCTGAGTAGGATTCGTTTTCTTGCCACCCTTGGGGAAGGTAAATTTACCCCCCTTTAGGGCAGAAGGGGTGGTTGGCCTGAAGAGGAAAACAGAGCAACAAAGTGGTTGATGGCAGTGCAGAGACTGGAGAGCTAATAACTAGCGGGAGATAGGGAAACCTCTACTGACCTATGAGTGCCTTCATTCGGCTGCTCCTCACTACCTTTCCTCTCTTATCTCTCCCTACCCCTCCTCGGGAATTCTGCTCTTCTGCCAGATCCCTTCTATGTGTGCCCTTCTCTTCCACTGACAATTCCAGACTTCGATCCTTTCACCTTGCTGCTCCTTATGCCTAGAACAAACTACCTGAATCAGTAAATCTGGCTCCTTCTGTGTCCCTGTTCAAAGCCAGGCTAAAAACTCACCTCTTTGAGACTACTTTTGGATCCTGATCCCCTAGTCTCCTATTTACCTTCTATATGTTTCCTTGCTATTCCCCAGTTGTTGAGTTGTCTGTCTTGACTAGATTGCAAGCACTTATAAGTATGTCTCTTACATGTTTCAGTACAGTGCTATGTACCCCTTGTAGTGCTATACAAATTATAAGTTGTAGTCGTAGCTGGTTGATGCCCACAGTGGCAGGTTGCAGGAATCCAAAGCAGTGGGGAATAATGAAGAGACCAAAGCCAGGAGAAGTAGCTGTAAGATAGAGCAGCAATGTTTTTTCAGGACCAGCAATGTTACTTTTCATCTTCATCTTGTGACCAGCAATGATACCTTTCAGAGCTGCCTGAAGAAGCCGTCGGGCGAAACACCTGGTGTCGGGGCTCCAGATAGTGCTCTTGATTGCTGCTGTGCACTGCTTAAATAGTTTGCTGATCTTCGGATAAGTTTCCTGGACGTCTTTTATGTTTGCAGAGATGCTGGATTTTTGCTGCGATATTGTAGTTGCTGAAGTTTTCTGATTGTTTCACTGATTTGGGTTTTTTTCATAGAGGTTTATTTGACCACTGATGTCTTTTTGAGTCTGTTTCGATTGTTGTGGCATTATTGTCCATCGACTGGCTCCTCCTCCTTTCTGGTGTTGGTAGGAGGGTTGGCTGAGGTCTTTTTTCCTCTATATATATATTGATTTTTTTAAATTAATCCCTGATTGGTTTGCTTTCTTTTTCTCTCACATGGAGCTTATTTTCTTATTTTTTCTTTTTTGCCAATTTGATTGTTTTGATTTTGTGTTAAAGCTTCCAGCAGGTCAACAGTATGTAAATGGTATTGGTGAAGGAAGTTGAGGGGCTGAAAGAGATTGAAGCATGATAGAGGAGTAAGAACCCATCCCCTCTAATGCTAAGCCTGTTATATCTTATCATGAGAACCTGGAATAGATTTTCTCATTTGCTTTATCACAAATGAATACAGTCAGACATAGGAACAAGTGTTGACCTGGTAGCTCAGTGGTAGTGTGATACAGATGGTCGTGTTTTCTGCTACTCGGACCAGCTTAGGCTGGGGTGGCTTTAAAGGCAGGGTTCAAAGCCCCAGGGGGAATTTCAGTTATTGTGCAGTGGTGACAGCTGGTGAGTTGATTCAAGGCTCATGACTGCAGGGCTCCAGAGGGAGACTTGGTACATGATTCTTTGTCCAGAGCCATCACAGTTTATGAAATGTTTAATCTAGCATAATATTTAGAAATATATTTTAAAACACTTTTGTTTTGGTAACACTTTAGGTAAAAAGTGAACAGGGTTAGCAGAAGGTAATTTATAAACTTCCACAGAGTTAACGTGCATTACAATGTGTGTATTCCCTGCCTATTTTATAAAGTAAGGCTTGTGCCTACTTCAATATATAAAATACAGCGTAAGTGGTGAGATACACTAGGGCTGGTGTAAATGCCTATGCCTGGCTTTATAAAAAGCACACGTAAATTTTATAGTATTTTGTAACTTAAGTGTATAGATTTGCACTCTACCCAAGCTCTGCTCACATTCTGCCTATCTGTAAGCCCACATCAAAAGTACACGCCATTTACCTAAAGCGCCACCTAAAATATGTGCGTAAAGGCCCATTCATACAATATACATGATTTATGTGCCTTGATGTTTGTAACTTTATGGGACTCCTTATAAAATTATCACCTAAGAATTTAATTTTTTAACAGGCTGCCTAGCTTGTATAGCAGACAGAGGCACAAGTGCATAAGTATGGGGTATGTATGCATATAAATGCTGTTATAACATTGTTCCCTTGGAAAGCTCTTGCAAAAGGTTACACCTGCTCTGAAACATGCATAACTTTCCCATTTTATTTACACACGTATGCATATATTTTGTAGAATATGTGCATTAGTGCAAATTCCACCCCTGGGAACACATCTGTACAGGCTAGAGGAACTTATGAATATATAGTCTATATGCAGATTAGTTTAATTGCATATGTCCCAAGAAATTTTTATCAGCGGTGATTTCTACATGTAAAACATTGCTTTCCATGCAAAAATGGTTTACAAAATTAATCCTAAATGGAAAAACATTTCATTTTAATATTCTACTTTATCCACTATGTCAATTCTGTTTGTACTCCATTCCAGGTGTTGGGGATAATGTAAGATTACCAGATTTTTGGCAGGCAAATCTGTGACACTTGCTCTCCTAACCCAAGAGGAGGTAAGGATTAGTGGTATGAAGGGTGTGCTCTTAATTCCATGCCCATAGTTGCAGAAGAGGATCAGTTCCATGTATCTCAACAATATCACCTCCAAGAAGATGGTCTGGAGGGACATATATACCGCAGATGGAAGTACCCAGACCACAATTTGACCATCTCTGTAAGAGATGTGAGGAACTTTCCCCTCGGGAAAAGTTTTACAAACCATGTGTACAAATTCTGGCACCTAAGACACATTTTTTACATTTTCTTACAACTAACTATTAGTGATACAATTTTAGGCCATCTGGGATATGACCTATATGTGACTTCTATGTGATGCTTTACCTTACTTGGGGCAAGTTTACTAGAATGTGGCAGTGCATTGCATGTGAAGCCCCAAAACCTAGCATAGGAGTGGCATTGGGTGCACGCTGACACATGGAAGCATGCCCTCATGTAGCTAGCACCCTGTGCAAAGCAGTTTGATAGCATTAACTTCCTCAACAAAATTCAAAACATCATTAAGAAGCTGTTTTTTTTACCTATCATATACTGACTATCTCAGATTTATTTTCCCTGTGTTATTAGTCCAGGGCTCCCCTTGAATTTGAACGTAACTTGGTACATCCTTACCTTTTATCTCTCAGTCATGTTACATTGTCCTTTTGATGTCCTGTTCATACTACCCCTACCGTCTCTTGATTTGTTTGGAAGCATTTTGAACTTATCTATTTGTTACTTGTTTTTTTGATTTTATATTTTAATTGTAAACTGCCATATTTTCAAATGGCGGTATATTAAATACTATGAATGAACGAATGAATAAATAGATATATACATCTAAATCACCTAATCAAGTTCAGTTTTTTCACAACATACAAATTTTCAAGCCAGTATTAAGCCCATGGAGATCACCGTTTTTTAACGCTGCATACGTCTTGTAGCACTATACAAATGATTAGCCGTAGCACTATCCACTGAATATCTGGGTTGTGCGGCCATGATCTGGCTAGTGGTGATTTTCAGATATCTGGATCGCACTTAGGACAGCTTTTCATCTATTGCTACTATTAATCATTTCTATAGTGCTGGATGGTGCCACTGAATATCGGGCTTAGTGGCATTAATCCGTGTAGGAGGTACTGCGACCCAGGTGGAGGACAATCCAGACCGGGGCCTGTCTGGACCGTCCAAAATCTGCATGTGCCAGATTTGCACCTGATGCTGCTCGTGCAGGAGCTAGACATTCCCACAGGAGCAGAAGGCGCCTTAGATGGGCCGGGCGTGCCCCAATTCAGCGGGCCTGGACATGCAGCAATCACCCCATCTAGCTCTCCCAATGCTTGAGCATGGAGCCTCAGTGCCATGCTGATGTGATTCCATGTGCTATCATTGGGAGGGCCCAACCGCTGAAATAGTCCTCCCTCCCACCACCTGAGCCTCGGCGGGAGACACCAAGGCCAGTCTCGGGTGGTGGGCGCCTCCCGGACACTGCACCGTGGGTTGGGGAGGCCCTGGCCTGATTGCTGGTGTCGGTCTAACTTATTCCACCTCCGAGGTAGAATAAGTCATACGTGCATCCCTGACTTCCTGGACTTCCAGGGCTGTGACCTGAATCGGCCCTGTACGTCTGGGTTGTGCTGCGTGCCCTCGCTCTGCCCAGACTCCACCTCTGGCTGTCCCCTCCTGCCCCTGTCCAGAGCTCCCCGCACAAAGCCGTTGTACGTGTGGGGATCTCCATGGGCAGAACTGGCACACAGGCATTGCAGGGGATGTACGTCCAAACAGGATGTACATCCCCACTATTTGCTGTGCAGAATCTACCCCATAATGTTTTTAAATATTGGATTCTCTTGTCTATGAGAGGTACATGCAGACTATAATAGTGGGTCTCAGCCTTCTTAAATTAATATTTTCTTGTAGAAAATAAAATCATTTCCCAACCTTTGGTTGACTTTCTGTGCCAAATCTCTGTTTTACTTCTCTGATCTTCTCTTGCTTGTTGATGAGGCTTTGTCCTTCTGTCTATGTGTATGAATGTGTATTTTTGTGTGTGCGAAGCCAAGATATAATCAAAGCAGGAGCCCCAGAATAGCCAGGCCCCACCACTGGAGATGCAGTGAGCTAGTAGAAACAACAGAGGAATGATGGGAAGGTGAGGTCTGCCATCTGAAGATGTAGTATTTATTTATTTAACATTTCTTATATACTGCCTTTCATGATATAAAGGTGGCTTACATTGAACAAACTGAAATTACATTGAACAGGGCATTATAACTTGGAGATAACTATTTTACAGGGAACATGGGCAATGGAGGGTTAAGTGGCTTGCCCAAGACCACAAGCAGCGCCTGTGGGACTAGAAGCCCCAGTCCTTCTGGCCCAAGGTTGCTGTCTTCTAGTGGGATGTGAACCCCTGACCTTCTGGTCTGAGGTACCTTGCCCCAACCACTAGACCACTCCTCCCTTGCCCAAGGCCACTCCTCCCTTGCCCAGTGGCAGCTGAAACCCCTATCCTCCCCTGCTGGCAAACAGCTGAGGATACAGGAAATGACTGCTGCTTTGAGTGGCCCATGATCCCTGGGCTTGGGCAGGGTCTCTGAAGAAAGGCTGACTGGAATTGCCAGCAGGTGATAAAAAGCTGCACCATGGGTGATATAGTGGCATTATTACATACCTAGCTTCTTTCTTTTCTGAATAATTCCTAGTATTTTAGGAATGTGCATTCACTAGTGCACATTTGGTTCATTAACATACTTTAAATTCAGTATGTGCTTAATCAATTTAACACATTAACCTATGAATTAGTGCATGTTAAGTGTGCATGTGTTAAAAAGTTATAAGGTACTGTGAAACTGTAAGAATATCCAAAAATGAAGGAAAAGTCAGAAAATTATCCAAAAATGAACCAAAGTTTTTTTCAGTACAGATTCCTGTAACATTCTCTTTGGGGTATGTTTACTAAAACCCCCGTTAGGTGCACGCCGCGGTAGTCTGCAGGATGCCATATAAGGAGTGGGCAGTCCGGTCAAAAATAGCAAAACAGGATTAGCGTGTGCGCTCTTGTGCGCGGCACGCTCTTGTGCGCCGTGCACATTAGCGCATGAGTAACGCGCGCGGGAAGCATAAGCAGGCATGCTGATGTGCAAATAGAGGAACAGGGCTGCAGTACAATGGTGAAGACACTGACAGATGGTACAGGGGTCATGGGTTCAATCCCCCACTGTGCCCAATGAATAAGGCTGGCTGAGGCACTACCATTGATGTGTAATATTGTATTATGAGGCTTTTTAATTTTATTTTAATTACTGCTGCTAGCAAACGCACTCTCAAAGCACTGTAACATAAGGTGCTGCATAAGGCACCCCATAAGGTACCCCAGAGGGCACATTTTAAAGTGCACTGTCCGCCACGGCACCCTACAATGTTGCTGAAAGGGTGGCGTATAGGGCGCCATATAGGGTGCCCTATGAGGCACAGCAAGGTCATAGCACTGTTTTTGATGGCAGCACTGTGCATTTCAACGCATGGAAATCATAAGTAGGTGCGCTGAAATGCAAGGAGGAACAGCAGTGTAGCACAATGGTTAAGGCACTGACTGGTGATACAGGGGTCATGAGTTCTAACCCCAGTGTGCCCAATACGTAAGGCTGGCTGAGGCATCAGCTTTGACATGTAAGTATTGTTTCCTGAGGCATTTTATTTGTATTTTAATTATTGCTGCCAGCAAACACACCCTCACGTGCTGTAACCTAAGGTGCTGCATAAGGCACCCTATAAGGCACTCCATAGGGCACATTATAAAGTGCACTGTCTGCCACGGCACCCTACAATGTCCCCTATAGGGCACCCTATAAGGCGCTCCATAGGATACCTTATAAGGCACCTTATACGGACTGGCACCCTATCAGTCGCTCCATAGCATACTGTATAGTGCACCTTATATGGACGGTAACCATAAGGTGCCCTATAGGGCGCCCTATAAAGCGCCCTCTGAGGCACCTTATGGGTATAGTATGCTGAGGGTGTTTTTGCTGGCAGCACTAATGTATGTTAAAAATAGATAATGCTTTGGACAGCCCTATCAAATAACCCCACTGTGGGTTGGAAACCCATGACCTCTGACTCCACTGATAGTGAAGTAACCAGTGGGCTACAGCTGCTAGCAAACTCCTGGCTATCTGCAGAAGGACTGCAAGTCACCACACAAACAGTCTGCTGTGGTCACCAGGATAGGGTTAACCCACCCATACCCATGATGCACTGCACATGCAAATCAGCAGTCTACAGATGATCACAAGATGCGGTATGCACCCACACAGCACCTCGGCCTGGTAGGGGGAACTGACCGTGTGTGGTACTGGCACAGAGTAGCTACACACTGTCACATTGTGCAGGTACGGCACTCACCCTGAGGGTGAGGTGGGGCGCCCAGCACCAGGTCCACAGCAGAGATAGGCCATGCTGCAGGTCCCCAGCAGTGCTAATGTGTGAGATAGGTAGTTTCTGCAGACACACCTTGGATATATCTGTATGTCTCAGTCATGTGTAGCCCCTATGGACCCCTAAAAGGATTATGTACTACCACCCTCCTCCTCCTCCTCCAGGGCTGAGAGTGGTAAACAGGGTCTCCCACCAACAGATCCACATTCTACCTCCCTGCAATGGTGGCAGTAGAGGGGACCATCAACACCAGTCCTGCTGGGGAACAGACACCCTACAGGGCAGTCAATGCAGCTCTGTACACATCCATAACGCAATAGCAGACAGACATTAGGCCTGGATATGCTAAGCTGCACCCCACCACTATCTCATATATTCTCCTGCAGCAAGCCTTCAGCCGCTGCACCCTGCAAGGTGCTCCATCAAGACACATACCATCTGCAGACAGTCTGCTAGCTAATCCATAGTGCATGTTCCTGGTGGAAATGCATGCACCCAGAACTGGGATGTCAACATGCACACCAAGCAGATAAGTCAGTGACTGGGCCCCAAAAAGAAACCCATAAATATCATATGAGAAAAATACTATATAGCACTATGGGGGTGCCTAGCCATGCTGTGGTCACTGCACAGTCAGGGTGAGAGTGATCTCCCAGCAGGACATGCTGGCCACCCTGTCTGTGCAGGTGGTGGCCGGGCACTACAATGTCCCAGCCAGTGCCCTGTGCAGATGCATCCTGGCCAGGCCACCCTGTCCGGGCTATACCCATGGTACCTTGCTCCTCATTATGCACATTGGCAAGCCAATACTGGCAACAGTGCTGGCAGTGTGGGCTGTGGAGGGTGTTTGCAGCCACCACACACTGGATAGATAGACACACACTCCCACACCTATGCCAGCATTGTGCTACTCTAGAGGAGTTTAGCAGCCCTGGCCACCACACCAGTCCTGGGCACAGTGCAGGCATGGATATGGTACGCAATACTGTTTTGGGGTCACTCCCCAGGGTGGTAAACACTGTCAGAGACCAGACCTGAAGCACACTCCACAGACAGCAGAAAGGTTGCTATGATGGAGCTCAATCAGCAAATTGTGCTTAACGTAGGAATTGGTATCTGCCAGTAATCATAGCAAACGTTTGATAGCTGTGCACCATTGCTAAGGTATGCAAGGGCTAGTATTGGGAGATGAACGCAGGGCCCAATATCCTGCCTCTCCAGGAGGCATTGGCTTATGGAGCCTGTGGGTGTGGGTGTGGGTGTGTCTGCCCCTGTTGGCTGCTGCTGTACGCAGAGGTTCCCAACTCCAGTCCTGGTTTGCCAAACACTGTTCGGGTTTCCATGCTGTCCCTCATGAATATGCATGGATATATCTGCATACCATGGGGGTGGTGCATAGATATGCAGCACAGGCATCTTTATTAGAGGCAGCATGGAACATGAATGGTGTTTGGCCCTCCAGGACTGCATTTGGGAGACTCTGCTCTAGGTAATGCGCCTGTTTATGGTGTCTTTGCTCTGTAGGGTAAAATGTAGGTGTTTTGGGCATGTTTACGTCATCTGCAATAAAGGTTCTGTCTGTATTAGCACGTTGTAGTAGTGGGTAAAATATGGGGACTGGGTTGGCAGGCACCATAGCTGGGACTGAAACCTGTGACCTTCTGCCTCCAAACACACTGGTTGTGTGCATTGCACCACCGTGTTGCCACAGAGACAGTGCATTCCCTGGTGATACCATGACTGTTTGTCCGGCAGGGCCTGTCTGTTGCAGTGCATGGCACCCACCTACACAGGGCTAGGCCATGGTCTGCTCTGGGCAGCTGCCACTGCCCCCTCCACCAACAGTACCCCTCCGCCACCATGCTGACATGGCCTTATATTGGAGACAGCATAAAACCTGAATGATTTGTGGCCCTCCAGGACTGAATTTGGGGGACTCTGCTCTAGGTAATGCCCATGTTTCTGGTGTCTGTGCTCGATGGGGTAAAATATAGGCGTTTGAACCATGCGTATGTTCTCTGCAATAAAGGTTTGTCCTTACTATCACGGTTTGGTAGCGGGTAAAATATGGGGACTGGATTGGCAGTAGCCCCAGCTGGGACTTGAACTTGTGACCTTCTGCTCCTGAACACACTGGCTGTGCTCACCGCACCACACTGTGCTCACAGAGACTGTGCAGTCCCTGGGGATACCATGGTTGTTTGTCAGACACAGCCTGTCTGTTGCAGTGCATGGCACCCACCTACACAGGGCTTTGCCATGGTCGGCTCTGGACAGCTGCCACTGCCCCCTCTACCACCAGTACCCCTCTGCCATCATGCTGACATGCCCTTCTGCTGGTGGTGCTGGTGGTGTGCAGTCTCAAGCCATGCAGTGTGCAGGTAGGCGGCTGCCTATGGTGAGTGTTCTGGGGTAGGGGTACCTGCATAGGCGTCCACGCTTCCCCCCAACACCGCCTGCCAATGTTCTGTGCCCTTGGGGGTACCTGCTGGGTACTATCCCCTGTGACACTGTGCTAAACACTCTCGTGCCCATGTTGGGCCCTCATCAGTTGCTGTCTGGCTGCTGTTCAGTTTCAGCATTCCTAAGTGCCACCTAGGCATCTGCTTAGTCCGCACTGTGCCCCAGCTGCACCACAGCATGTGCCGCCTGCAGCCCTCTGTATCCCCTTTCCCAGCATCTGTCCAGTTGCCCATTCCGACATGCCCGCCCTGCTGTTGTGGAACATGTGCATGCCATAGGAAACCTGTCCAATGGAGAGGGAAACCCTGATCAGTGCTATTTCACTGTGGGATCATTCACCTTGTATGGGGATGGAGCGTAGACCCTTCCAAAATTCATATTTATTTTTTGGGGCTTTTTTGGGAGTGTTTTTTGATGTTTCCCATTACTATCACTATTGCCCAGCTTGATTATAATTTTTTAAAATTTTGTTGGGGTCCTTTTCAATGTTTATTTGTACTTTTGTACCATGCACATGTATCACACATCACTTTTTTGTAGGATTCCCTGGTTTTGCTGTACATTGCTGACAGAAATGGTTTCTCTTCCCTTTAAATCGGCTCTAACGCGAGGTTTTCACTCGCGGTATTTTTTGCCTTGGATTTCAGCCTCGCTAATGTGCGGGGAGCCTCTCCCCTCCCACTATCCACCCATTGACCCCTTCTCTCCGCCCCTGGGGAGCCTTCCTCTGCCCTCTGGGAGCCTTTCCCCGCCTTCATCACACATTAGCGCGCCGCGCACATGAGCGTGCACAATAGTGTGCCGCGCACATGAGCGTGCACATTAGTGCCCGTAACACGACATTAGTTTAGTTAACATACCCCTTTTTTTCTTGACTATTGCAGAGTATGGAGCTGAGGATTTCAATGTATTATCCACAATGACTCCTTTCCCTGGGTGGCAACCGATTCTTAATATAGAACCCAGCATTGCATATTTTAGGATTACTTTTCCCCATGCGTATCACTTTGTATTTGTCTGTGTTAGATGCGCAGTCCCCGGTCTTGCCAAGTCCTCTTACAATTCCTCGTGATTTGCTCATGATTTAACAACTCTGCAGTGCTTTTTATTCTTTGCAAATTTGATTATTTCACTTATTGCTTCCTTTTCCACATCACTTAAAAATATCTTAAAATGAATCAGTCTCAGTACAGATTATTTCTTTCTACTGAGAAAATGGACCAGTTTAGGCTACATTTTATGTCCTATCTTTTAAACAGTTTCCAATCCACAGCAGGATATTTCTTCCCGTCTAATCTGACCATCTTTTCTAAGTTCAAATCCGGGACACTCCATCAAGCCAGGGGGTTCAAAGTTAAGGAAAATAAAAAATATGTTTCTAATTACAATTTTAATTTTAACCCAACATTTTAATCAGTAGGCTATGTTTATAACTTTACTTAGAAATGTGCCAATCAGGTCTACTTGTACTTCTCTACAGAATGAATTTTCTTCAAAATAGCAACATTTCCACTAAGATAATTAAAAAATTCTGAGCAACTCAACTCAAAATTGTACTTTACAATCATTAGACATTTGAGAGTCTCTCTACATGTAGTTGGGTTTTTTCTGTAGACACTTTGTTCATGATTGAAAAGCACCTTTCAGTTGGAGCAATGGAACCTGGCAAACAGAAAAAAAAATTAACTAGTTTGCATAAATATTTATATGGTACCTCATTACTTTTGAGGTGTCCAAATACCTCCTTCCATTTTTCATCAATCACGGTGTCTGTTTTTTTCCATTCTTTAATTTTTTCTTCAGAAACAAAATGACTTAAGCTAAGAGAACACATCAAACAGTTCAGTATCATTTATGTAGACAAAACATATTCTAAAGATGATTCTAGCTCACACCACTCCAGTTGTTTTGGAAGGAGAATCCACTGTTGTTTTCCAGTCTCCTGGAAGTGAGTGGTCCACTGATCCAAATAATCAATGCAAGTGGTGTAGAAAAATGACAAAGATTTATTGAAATCTGCTTCATCAATGCTGCCCTCTTCTTCAAGATCTTTTACCTTCTTTCTGATTGTCAGTCAAAAACACTTCATTCTTCCTAGTTACTAACTTGTTTCTAAGATCATTTATTATTCTAACCACCTCTATCATTGAGATTTTTTGAGACTCAATTTTTAAAGTCGCATTTTGAAAAATCACTGCCTGACTGTGCAGAAAGTACAGCCAAACGTCTGCTGATTCATTCTCAAAAAAGTTGTTGATGATAACGGGGCATTTTTCATGGCTCAGAAAATATGATTTCATTGGTTAAAACATTTGAATTAACCTCTCTATGGCTGGTTCTAAAGCCAGCTACCTAATGTTACTATATCCGAGGAGCTTTTGATACTCACTCTCAAAAAAGTCACACATCTCTTTAAATTCTTCAATTCTCACTGTATAAATGTGAAAATGTCTGAATATCTTGTCAATAATCGCTTCAGTGTTAAATGGTAGGCTGATACAATTGTGAGCAATGTGAGCTGTACAATTTGCACTAATTAAATTATTTCCTAAATCTTTTTGCAGCTTGTAAAAAATATTACAGTTGGTATTGTCAGCATACTATGCCAAAACATTGGATCTTAGCCCATTGGATTCAACTGTATCAAGAATGCACTTGGAAAAAATGTCTGAGGTTTCGCCTTTAACTTCATGGACATCAAGAACTTTTACCTGAACCCCTTTCTCAGGAAGAAAGTATGTTACTAAAATGCTTCCATTGTTTGAGCAATCACATAAAACTGTTAAAAAACTTGTCTCACAAAGGTCTTTCTAGAGGGAATCAATCAGGTTTGAAAATATTACAGATGATCGCTTTCATTTTGGTTTGCGTAGAAGAGTATTTTTCATGAAAACATTTTTTCAACAACTTTGAAGTACAATCTCACGACTGAAAAGAATGGTTGTGAACAACACAGCGATAAGCCCTTGTACTCTCAGTCGTAGCCAGTGACTGAGTTTTCTCATCAAAAGTTTGACTTTTAAAAAAAGAAGTCATAGTTCTACTTGAAGAAGCACTTACATCTACTGTCTTGTGTTTGTCCGTCCTTAGGTGCTGAACAATGTCACCCTTTCCTGCATGTGCAATTGAAAAGGAAGACTAGCATTTATTACAAAACACCGTGCTATCACCAGAATGTTTCTTAGGGGTATGTTTACTAAAACCCCGTTAGGGTGCGCGGCGTGCTAGTGTGCGGATGCCATATAAGGAGTGGGCGTTTCAGTCAGAAAAAAGCAAAATCGGGATTAATCATGCGCTAATGTGCGCTGCGCTCATGTGCGCCCCGCACATTAGCGCATGATAAAGTTGCGCGGGAAGCATAAGTGGCGCGCTGATGTGCAAGCACAGGAACAGAGCCACAGTACAATGGTTAAAACACTGACCAATGGTGCAGGGATCATGGGTTCAATCCCCCACTGTGCCCAATGAAGAAGGCTGGCTGAGGCATTACCTATTATGGGGAAGATTGCTTTAGGAGGCATTTTATTTTTATTTTAATTATCTCTACTAGCAAACGTACTCTCAAAGCGTGTTAACATAAGGCGCCCCATAAGGCACATTTTAAAGTGCACTGTCCGCCAAGACACCCTAGAATGTTGCTTATAGGGCGCTTTATAGGGTGCCGTATGAGGTACCGCAAGGTCACAGCACTGTTTTTGATGGCAGCACTGTGCAGTTTAAGGAATGAAAATCATAAGTAGGTGTGCTGACATGCAAGGAGGGGCAGCAGTGTAGCACAATGGTTAAGACACTGACCAATGATGCAGGAGACATGGGTTCAAACTCCCACTGTGCCTAATGAAGAAGGCTGGCTAAGGCATTACCTGTTATAGGTAATATTGCTGTAGGAGGCATTTTATTTTTATTTTAAATAGTGCTGCCAGCAAACACACCCTCAAAGTATTGTAACATAAGGTGCTGCATAAGGCGCCTCATAGGGTACCCCAGAGGGTACATTTTAAAGTGCATTGTCCGCCACGGCACCCTACAATGTTGCTGAAAGGGTGGCCTATAGGGCGCCATATAGGGTGCCCTATGAGGCACAGCAAGGTCATAGCACTGTTTTTGATGGCAGCACTGTGCAGTTTAAGGAATGAAAATCATAAGTAGGTGCGCTGACATGCAAGGAGGAACAGCAGTGTAGCACAATGGTTAAAGCACTGACTGCTGATACAGGGCTCATGAGTTTGCTCCCCAGTGTGCCTAATGCGTAAGGCTGGCAGAGGCATCAGCTTTGCAATGTACATATTGTTTCCTGCAGCACTTTATTTGTATTTTATTAATTGCTGCCAGCAAACACGCCCTCACGTGCCATAATTGAAGGTGCCGCATAAGGCACCCTATAAGGCACTCCATAGGGCACATTATAAAGTGCACTGTCCACACGGCACCCTAAAATGTCCCCTATAGGGCACCCTATAAGTCGCTCCACAGGATAACGTATAGTGCACCTCATATGGACGGTAACCATAAGGTGCCCTATAGGGCGCCCTATAAAGCGCCCTCAGAGGCACCTTATGGGTACAGTACGCTGAGGGTGTATTTGCTGGCAGCAATAATGTACATGAAAAAGAGATAACACTTTGGGCAGCCCTTTCAAATAACCCCACTGTGGGTTTGAACCCACAACCTCTGGCTCCACAGGTGGTGAAGTAACCATTGGACTACAGCTCTATAGCTGCTAGCAGCCCCCTGGCTGGCTGCAGAGGGAGTGCACGTCACCACACAGACAGTCTGCTGTGGTCACCAGGATAGGGTTAGCACACACGTACCCATGATGCACTGCACATGCAAATCAGCTGTCCACAGATAAACACAAGATGGGGTATGCACCCCCACAGCACCTCGGCCTGGTAGGGGGTACTGACCGTGTGTGTTACTGGCACAGAGTAGCTACACACCGTCACATTGTGCAGGTACTGTGCTCACCCTGAGTGTGCGGTGGGGTGCCCAGCACCAGGTCCACAGCACCTTCCATGGCAAAAATAGGCCATGCTGTAGGTCCCCAGCAGTGCTAATGTGTGAGGTAGTTAGTTTCTGCAGAAACAACTTCGATATATCTGTTTGTCTCAGTCAGGTGTAGCCCCTAAGAGGATTATGTACTACCACCCTCCCCCTCCAGGGCTGAGGGTGGCAAACAAGGTCTCCCATCAACAGATCCATATTCTCCCTCCCTACAATGGTGGCAGTAGAGGGGACCAGCAACCCTGGTCCTGCTGGGGAACAGACACCCCACAGGGCAGTCAATGCAGCTCTATACACATCCATAACACAATAGCAGACAGACATTAGGCCTGGATATGCTAAGCTGCACCCCACCACTGTCTGATATTCTCCTGCAGCAAGCCTTCAGCCACTGCACCCTGCAAGGCTCTCCATCAAGACACATACCAGCTTCAAACAGTCTGCTAGCTAGTCCATGTTCCTGGTTGAAATGCATGCACCCAGTCCAGGCTATACCCATGGTACCTTGCTCCTCATTAAGCACATTGGCAGGCCAATACTGGCAACAGTGCTGGCAGTGTGGGCTGTGGAGGGTGTTTGCAGCCACCACACACTGGATAGACAGACACCCACACCCACACCTACACCTATGCCAGCATTGTGCTACTATAGAGGAGTTTAGCAGCCCTGGCCACCACATCAGTCCTGGGCACAGTACAGGCATGGATATGGTACGCAATACTGTTGGGGGTCACTCCCCAGGGTGGTAAACACTGTCAGAGACCAGACCTGAAGCTCACCGCAGACATCAGAAAGGTTGTTATGATGGAGCTCAATCAGCAAACTGTGCTTAACGTAGGAATTGCTATCTGCCAGTAATCATAGCAAACGTTTGATAGCTGTGTACCGTATACCCAGGTGTAGGGTGGCATTGCTAAGGTATGCAAGTGCTAGTATTGGGAGATGCACGCAGGGCCCAATGTCCTGCCTCTCCAGGAGGCATTGGCCAATGGGGCCTGTGGGTGTGGATGTGGGTGTTGGCTGCTGCTTTACGGCAGAGGTTCCCAACTCCAGTCCTGGTGTGCCAAACACTGTTCGGGTTTTCATGCTGTCCCTCATGAATATGCATGAGATACATCTGCATACCATGGGGGTGCTGCATAGATATGCAGCACAGGCATCTTTATTAGAGGCAGCATGGAACCTGAATGGTGTTTGAACCTCCAGGACTGCATTTGGGAGACTCTGCTCTAGGTAATGCGGCTGTTTATAGTGTCTGTGCTCGGTGGGGTAAAATATAGGCGTATTAACCATGCGTATGTTCTCTGCAATAAAGATTTGTCCTTAGTATCACGGTTTAGTTGTGGGAAAAATATGTGGACTGGATTGGCAGTAGCCCCAGCTGGGCTTTGAACCTGTGACCTTCTGTTCTTGTACACACTGTCTGTGTGCACTGCACCACTGTGTTGCCACAGATATGTTGCATTCCCTGGGGAGTCCATGACTGTACATCCGACAGGGCCTGTTTGTTGCAGTGCACGGCACCCACCTGGACAGGGCTAGGCCATGGTCTGCTGTTGCCACCAGCTGCTGCCACCTCCACCTCCAGTACCGCTCCATCCTTAGATTGGAGACAGCATAAACCCTGAAGGATTTGTGGCCCTCCAGGACTGCATTTGGGGGAATCTGCTCTAGGTAATGTGCACATTTCTGGTGTCTGTGCTCTTTAGGGTAAAATAGAGGTGTTTGAGCCATATTTATGTTCTCTGCAATAAAGATTCGTCTTTACTATCACAATATAGTTGTGGGTAAAATATGGGGACTGGATTGGCAGGAGCCCCAGCTGGGGCTTGAACCTGTAACCTTCTGTTTCCAAACACACTGGTTGTGTGCACTGCACCACCATGTTGCCACAGAGACCGTGCATTCTCTGATGATACCATGACTGTTTGTCTGGCAGGGCCTGTCTGTTGCAGTGCATTGCACCCACCTACACAGGGCTAGGCCATGGTCTGCTCTGGGCAGCTGCCACTGCCCCCCTCCACCTCCAGTACCCCTGTGCCACCATGCTGACATGCCCTTCTGCTGGTGGTGCTGGTGGTACCCAGTCTCGGGCCATCCTGTGTGCGGGTAGGCGGCTGCCTATGGTGCGGGTTCTGGGGTAGGGGAGCCTGCATATCTGTCCGCACGTCCCCCAATCACCGCCTGCCAATGTTCTGTGCCCTTGGGGGTAGCTGCTGGGTACTATCCCCTGTGACACTGTGCTAAACACTCTCGTGCCCATGTTGGGCCCTCATCAGTTGCTGTCTGGCTGCTGTTCAGTTTCAGCATTCCTAAGTGCCATCTAGGCATCTGCCTAGTCTGCACTGTGCCCCAGCTGCACCACAGCATGTGCCGCCTGCAGCCCTCTGTATCCCCTTTCCCAGCATCTGTCCAGTTGCCCATTCTGACCTGCCCGCCCTGCTGTTGTGGAACATGTGCATGCCATAGGTAACCTGTCCAATGGAGAGGTAAACCCTGATCAGTGTTATTTCACTGCGGGATTATTCACCTTGTATGGGGATGGAGCGTAGACCCTTCTAAAATTCATATTTATTTTTTGCGGCTTTCTTGGGAGTGTTTTTTGATGTTTCCCATTACTATCACTATTTCCCAGCTTGATTATGATTTTTTTATATTTTGTTGGGGCCATTTTTAATGTTTATTTGCCCTTTTGTTCCGTGCACATGTATCACACTGCTCACTTTTTGTAGGTTTCCCTGGTTTTGAATTACATTGCTTACATAAATGGTTTCTCTTCCCTTTAAATCGGCTCTACCGCGAGGTTTTCACTCGCGGTATTTTTTTACTTGAATTTCAGCCCTGCTCCTGTGCGGGGAGCCTCTCCCCGCCCACTCTCCACCCATTGACCCCCTTCTCTCCGCCCCTGGGGAGCCTTCCTCCGCCCTCCGAGAGCCTTTCCACGCCTCTATCGCACATCAGCGCGCCGCGCACATGAGCGGGCACTTTAGTGTGGCGCGCACGTGTGCGGGGCACAAAAACACATCATTAGCATGCACTAAGGTACCTTAGCGCACGCTATTGTGCGCCGCGCACTTGAGCGCAGTTTAGTAAACATACCCCTTAGTAAACAGGTGTTCATTTTGTAGTTGGTCATTAAAAACACAGTTTCTTTTTGGCATTTTACAATGAAAATAAAGTCTAAAGACAAAATAGAAGCATGCACCCTAGGCTAAGCGCCTACACAGATGACAGAATCAACAAAATCTTCTAACCACTGACTGTGCTACTGATACTGATGTTGGCCCCAGGATAATAGGTGCCAGCTCTGTGGGTGCTGTGGGTGTTTGAGCACACCAAATATTTTCTCCTGTTGCTCTGTATCTCTGTAGCCAAAACCCCCCCACTATACTCCAGAGCTGCAGGAAAAGGGAGAAAGGAAGGTTTCTGCATCCTAGCTACTGCTCCCACCTCCCCCTGCTCCCTATTGGCTGGCTGTGTCTTCTGCAACCTATTGGCTGGCTTTGTCTGACTGATGGTTGCCTGAGCCCTGGGGAGGAAGCATAGCCAAATTTGTCAGATGTGCTGAGGACTCAGGAGTTTAGGATTGCTAACCATCAAAATTAATTTAGGATTCTACAACTTTGTAAAGTAGCTGTCTTACTCAGAATGATGTCTAAATTGTCTTTGTATTTTTTGGAGTTTAACTTTACAGCTCACCAGTGCTTCCCCCTCACTGTACACAGTAAGTGGTAGGTTCCAGCCAATGGAAAGACTGCACTAGTCACAGGAGGGGTGGGCTGATTTTTTGTACAGGGTTTGTGAGAAAGTCAGTGGAATAAGTGGGTTTCTTGGTAGGGGTGAGTGGGGTTGCTAAGAAAGAGTAGAAATGTAAGAGGAATGGGGTAAAGTGTGAGGAGGCTATCGCAGGCTGAGAAAAAGAACTGGCAGCAAAGACAAGAACTAGGGGCATTGAAGTAGAGAAGTGCAGAAGCAGCACAGCACCAGTAGACAGTCAGAGACAGAATCTGTCTGTTTGAAAAGTGCTAGTGTGCATGTGGGTACCTGATTTGGGGGCTAGGGGGAGGTGGATGAATGTGTTTGCATGTGTGTGTGACTGAAGACAACAGAGTGCATGCATGTATATATATTTCTGTGTCTCTGATGGAAATAGTTTCATATACATAAAGTTTCCCTTTGAAGATTTCAGCTGGAGTGGAGAAGTCTGATTTGTACAAATGTGGAAGAGTGTAGAAATGGGACATGTGTTTTAAAATAGGGGACATTTAGGCATCCTGACCAAAGTAATACGATTCCAGGGACAAATCCTTAAAATACGGGATGGTTGGTCACTTTATGACCTATCCCATGACTTTTAAATTTCCTGAGGAGTCTCTTCTATGGAGTTTTGTTAAATGTCTTCTGAAAATCAAGCCACCCTACTTTGACTGGCTCGCCAGGGAGTTATTCTCTGAAATTAGCTTGCTGGTCTGTTGGTAGAAAACCTTTATGGGCCACAAGCACTGCAGGAAGACTGAGAAATGGCTTCCCCAATCTATATGTTTCAATGAAGCACAGGCTTTTTTTAGTGTTGGCTGTTGGTGAAGAAAGCCCCCAGGTAAGTGAAAGCCCCCAGGTAGGTGATACATTAAATACCTTTATGGAAATGGGTAACAGGGGTAACATATGGAAAGCAGTGTGTATTAATGCCCGTAGCATGGGAAATAAGATCCCTGAAGTTGAAGCTTTGGTGGGAGTGGCTGACTTGGTTTTATTGGCAGTTACAGAAACATGGTTCACAGAAAACCATGACTGGGATGTAACTATACCTGGCTATACTTTATTCAGAAAGGACAGGGTAGGAAGAAGGGGAGGAGGAGTGGCACTATATGTAAAAACTACTATTAAAGCCTTGGAATTACAGAGCTTAAAAGGGAGAGAGGAGGCATTGTGGGTTAAACTAGAAAGAGGGAAAGAGAAATCTATTTGCATTGGTGTGATATACAGACCTCCCTCACAAGAGGAAGAGGTGGACAGAGAGTTAATTGAAGACATACGCAGCATTGCTAGGAAAGGGGAAGTGCTACTGCTAGGAGATTTCAATATGCCAGATGTTGATTAGCACATTCCTGCTGCAGTATCATCTAGAAGTAAGGAGATCCTGGATTCTCTACAGGGAGAACTATTCAGGCAATTGGTAACAGACCCCACACGTGAAGGAGCCATACTGGACTTGGTGCTTACCAATGGTGAAAGTGTTTCTGATGTTGTAGTGGGAGATCATTTTGCATCCAGTGATCACCAGATGGTGTGGTTCAGTATTAGGACTAGGGCTGTTAGAATCCATTCCAAGGTGAAGATCTTAGACTTTAGGAAGACTAACTTTGCGAAGATGGGCCAATACCTCAGGGAGTCGTTAGTGGGATGGGAACAGCTGGGGGATGTAGAAAACCAGTGGGCAAAACTGAAAGGGGGTATTTTAAAGGCAACCAACCTTTTTGTTAAAATGGTAAATAAAGGCAAAAGGAACAGGAGACCGCTATGGTTTTCGAAGGAAGTAGCTCAAAAAGTGAAGAAAAAGAGGGAGGCCTTCATGAAATACAAGAGATCACAGAGAGAGGAAGACAGGCATCTGTATTTGGAAAAACTTAGAGAAGCTAGCAAAGTAGTCAAGAAGGCAAAGATTCAAAAGGAGGAGGAAATAGCCAATGCAATAAAATGGGGGGATAAGACATTTTTCAGATATATTAGTGAAAAGAGGAAGGGCAAAAGTGGTATTGTCAGACTCAAGGATGCAGGGGGGGAATATGTAGAAGCTGATAAGGATAAAGCGGAATTGCTTAACAAATATTTTTGTTCTGTGTTCACAGATGAAGAACCAGGAGCAGGACCTCAGAAAACACCCACAAATAAGAACAGAAGCGAGGGACATCTTGAACAATTTTCAGAAGACTGTGTTCGTGAGAAACTAGCTCAACTTAAAGTAGACAAAGCGATGGGACCGGATGGGATACACCCTAGAATACTGAGGGAACTTGGGGACGTTCTAGCAACTCCACTGACTGACCCTTTCAATGCCTCGTTGGAGTCGGGAGTGGTGCCAAAGGACTGGAGAGAGGCTCATGTGGTGCCTTTACACAAAAGCGGAAGTAAGGATGTGGTTGAAAACTACAGGCCGGTTAGTTTAACTTCGGTGCTGAGTAAATTATTGGAAACGCTGCTGAAAGAGAAAATAGTGAGGTTTCTGGAGTCCGGCGGATTACAGGATCCGAGGCAGCATGGATTCACCAGAGGCAGGTCTTGTCAGACAAATCTGATTGATTTCTTTGACTGGGTGACCAGGGAGTTGGACCGAGGGAGAGCTCTAGATGTGGTGTATTTAGATTTCAGTAAAGCCTTTGACACTGTTCCTCACAGGCGACTTATAAACAAACTGAGCACCCTAGGGATGGACCCTAAAGTTACTGCTTGGGTTAGAAATTGGTTGGGTGGGAGGCGACAAAGAGTACAAGTAAATGGAGCTCACTCTGAGGAGAAGGATGTTACCAGTGGTGTGCCCCAGGGATCTGTCCTTTTTCCGATTCTTTTTAACATCTTTGTTAGTGATATAGCGGAAGGGCTGTCGGGTAGGGTTTGCCTCTTTGCGGATGATACCAAAATCTGCAATAGAGTAGACACCCAGGAAGGTGTAGATAACATGAGGAGGGATCTAGCTAAGCTTGAAGAATGGTCTAGAATTTGGCAGCTGGGATTTAATGTTAAAAAATGTAAGGTCATGCATTTGGGCTGCAGCAATCCAAGGGAGCAATACAGTATAGGAGTTGAAGTACTTTTGTCCACTAAAGAAGAGCGGGACCTAGGCGTGGTTGTGTCTGATGATCTTAAAGTAGCTAAACAGGTAGAAAAGGCGACGGCAAAAGCTAGAAGGATGCTTGGGTGCATACGGAGAGGAATGGCTAGCAGAAAAAAGCCGGTGATAATGCCTCTCTATAAGTCTTTGGTGCAACCTCATTTGGAGTATGGTGTGCAATTCTGGAGACCGCACCTTCAAAAGGATGTGAACAGGATGGAGTCAGTGGAGAGGATTGCTACTAAAATGATTAATGGACTTCATTATAAAGCATATGAGGACAGACTTAAGGATCTTAATATGTACACCTTAGAGGAAAGGCGGGATAGAGGTGATATGATTGAGATGTTTAAATACCTCCGTGGCATAAATGTTCAGGGAGAGAGCCTCTTTCAATTGAAAGCAAGTTCTGCTACGAGGGGACATGGGATGAGGGTGAAGGGAGATAGATTCAGGAGTGATATGCGGAAATATTTCTTTACGGAAAGATTAGTGGATCCGTGGAATAGTCTCCCGGTGGAGGTGGTAGAGATGAGGACAGTAACTGAATTCAAAAAAGCATGGGACCAACACAGAGGATCTCTAAAGGTAAAAAGTGGACTGTTGTAGTTGTTATGGAAGGACAGACTAGATGGGCCTTGTGGTCTTTTTCTGTCATCATGTTTCTATGTTTCTACAGTTTATTTATTTTAAATGTGCTGTAATAAAATATTAGTATGGAACTTGTTATGCTAATAACTTAAAAATGATAGGAAATATCTAGTTTGAGGTATTCTGGACAACAAGACAACACCTTCCACTCTGACACACTTCCCATTTCTGCTTACAGCTGGGACTGTAAGACCCTGCACACTCAGGATTTCCATCTCAACTTATCCAGCACGGGATGGCCACACACAGTTATAACTCCAGACTAGTGCTGCTCTATCTTTGGCGACTGTGATCCTGTGCAGCAGGGGAGAGGCTTCGAAAGACAGAGCGTAAAGAATGCTCCGTTATGCTGAGGAGAGGCCCAGAGTGGGAATGGGAAGGGGGAGCTTGTGCATGTGTCTTGCTCTTGTTTTCTCCAGAGTTGGCAAGCCTGTGCATCTTCTGAATGAAAGGGTTTTTTTCTGCTGTCATTGCCACCAGAGTACTGAGAGAAACCAGGCTCAAAGAAGCCCCCTGTTTAGCAGCAGAGACCTTTCTAATGCTGATCTATTCCAGATCCTGACAGGGTACCTGGGACGAGATGATGGGGTCCCTGTGTTATATTAAACTGGAGACTGGAGGCTTTGGAGGACAGTATGTCTTTCACCACAACACTATGTCTAATGAACCTTCCACAGCCAATCATGGAGCAGAAATCCTTTCCACTTATTATAATTGTAGTTGTCGGTGTTCCTACATTCAGCAAACAAAAGTCCAGGGGAGAAATCCATTCATCTCTAATGAAGATTTCATAGGAAATGTGAACGATTTCTTAAAAAGTACATCAGAATAAGCTAAAAATGAGTATGAACATCAGTACAAGACACCAGCTGTGAATAATTCCTGGTTGATGCAATAAGGATAGTCATTATACTAGAAGATTAACACAACTATAAGGAGGCCTTGAAATAAACCCTTTTGAAATCCACCTCCATGTCACCATCATAGACACAAGTTTGAAACGTAAAAAGGAAGGGAAGAAATTATGCACCATATCATCACCTTGATATGTCTATAGGAATAAATACTGGCAGCATGAGATAAATTGCTAGAATTTGCTGTTATAAATGAGACTGCTATTACTACTTATCATTTGTGTAGTGCTTGAAGGCGTACACAGCACTGTACAGACACATGTAAAAGACGGTCCCTGCTCATCGGAGCCTACAATCTAGACAAGACAGACAGCATAGCAGCTCTGGACAATAATATATCCAGGGGAGTGGAAAGCTAACACATAGGAGACAAAGCGGATCAGGACTGTCAGTGCCTTGTTACAATTTGTTTTACCTCCCAGCCAGGGCCAGCGATACTATTAGGCAAACTACAGTGCCAAATTTTGGAGGGCAGCAAAACGTGAAAACTCTTGCAGTAGCTGCCTCAAATCTCCCATCCCTGCCATTACTGCAGCTGCACTGCTGCAACATCCCCAGGGCTGGCAGTGGTGGCAATGTCAATACAACAGAAAAGAAGGGTGGCCTAAAGACTCTTAATCCCTGCATGCTGTGGTCCAAAAGTCCAACCAGTCCTGTCCCTCTGACGCAGAGCTAAAACACGATTCTTTTGGTTAACTTTGTGTAAGTATTCCCTCAGTCAAACTAGACTCGTGGAGACCGATTCTGCAATGTGCATGGAAGGGCTGTCCAGATGCCCTAAAAATGGACAGGGCCAGTTTGTACCCAGTTCCACAACCACAGGAGCCATACTTTCCTGCGGTTGCGGAATTAGGGCACTTTGATGACCCACCGTGCACCTGACTCTGGCTGTGTCCCGGGCTTCTAGGTAGGTGCCGAGGGATGTACAGAGGCAGGAGGTGAATTGCCTCTATATGTCCCGACAGGTGGCCCTGCCCCTGCATCACCCCTGCATCACCCCTGCTCCTCCCCTTCCCTTTCCTGTCTAGTGCTCCACGCACAAATGCAGTGTACACGTGGGGAGCGCTAACACCGGAATTGTGATCAGGTCTAAATGCAGGTTGGATGTCCAACCCAGAGCGCTATTCCTGGATCGGAATGACCACCTTAGTGAACAGTGTGACACTCTACAAGAAAAAAGAAGAAATATGTGGAAGGTAATTTTATAACAGATCGCCTAGGTAGGAAGACCAAGTAGTGTCTCTTACTAAATGTAATAAACTTGCAACTCACAGAGGCAGCAGAGGGCTCTTGCTCTGGCTGTGATGGTATCTCTCTGCTTTTGAGACTCTGCACAGCTTTTCTCATGTACTGCCCTCTTTTCTAGCTCAGTCTCTCAGGCATCCGAGCAATCTCTCTATCATCCTCTCACATAGAACTGGATTTGACCATTCATGTTTGCACTGGTCACATAGGGGGTCATTCTGATCACCATTTAGCGGGTCTGGATGTCCAATCCAGAAGTCCAGACCCGCTAAATGGCTGGATCTCTCCTATGGACGCAGAGCTCCCCACATATACAGGTCACCTGTGCGGGGAGCTCTGTTCATGGGCAGGAGGGGGTAGGCCGGGGGAGGAGCAAAGGTGGGCAATAGGTGGGGATGCGACCCCGGACGTACAGGGCTGATTCTGAGGGGTCGCACAGTTAGACAGGGGAATAAGTCCCCCTGGATGTCAGAGGATGGCAGCGCAGGGGGCCAAGCTTGAGGTGAGGGGGTGCAGGGGGTTCCTTGCAGCCCGACCCTGGCTGTGGGAGGCCTGATCGGGGGTCGGGCTGCAGGGAACAGGCCTAAAACCGATGCCGCCGGTGATCAAGGCTCCTTCATGAAGCCGCGGTGCCAAGATGGCAGGATGCCATGGAACTGCGGCTCCTTGAGGGAGCCTGACTGAGTTAGCCAGCCAAGTGGCTGGACATCTGGGGTGCCTTAATCTGGGCACCTCACGGTTGTCCAGCCACTGTGATGTGATTCTGCTCCTGTGGGGATGTCTAGCCCCCTGTGGTAGCAGAATCTGGTGTATCCTCTAGCCGTCCGAATGTCTAGATGTCCAGATGGCCCAGGGATGCACAAACCTGAATGTGCCTCATAGGATGCTCATCTAGCAGCTTCTCTGACTCTGGGTATGGTCACTCAGGCTCCTTCTCAGCCTCTACAGCTCTGGCACTCCCTCTCTCTTCCTGCATAGCCTCTCACTCTGCTGATTTTGGTTCTTTTACACCAAACAAGCATGCAGGCTCTGGTCTGGTCACTCACATTGAATCAGTTCTCCTACTCACCAGATCTGGTCTTGGGTTGCTCTCATTAATCTCTTACTCTGGTCATTCCTCCTAAAACTGTGCTCTGAGCACCTGGCCCAACATCACCTCTCTTTTCTTCTCAGCCCCAGCATCTCAATTGTGACTCATGGGCCAGTGATCCTCTGGTTCTGGTCACCTAGAAGCAGCTCTCAGGCTGGCTCTGTAGGTGCCTGGTTCTATACAGTTTCTCTTGGGCACTCAGGGTGCCAAGTAGCTTTCTGCTGCCTCTCTTCTCTGCAGCTCCACAATGACTGACTGCCGATGCTTCAGGGTTTTCTTTTATCTTCTTTGCATTTGCTCCTCCTCCTCCTCTCCACATGGCTTTTCTTTACATATGGCATCCTTCCTGCCAGCACAAGCAATCATTAAGCTTTCTTTCTTCTTCGTGTTTCTCTTCTTCCTGTGCTGCACTGAGAAGATTCTTTTGGTCTCCCTCCTAGGGGACCCAGTCTTCAGGGCTCAGGAGGGGAACCTTCTTTCCCTTCAGGAAGTTCCAGGCCTGATCCTTCTTGCTGCTGGACCTCTTTCCTGTTGAGCGTGATGCTTCAGAGGCTTCCTTCTTTTGCTGGGACCAGCTCTCCACTATCACAGTAGTAATGGCCCAGGCCTTCTTCCTTTAGATGTCCCCACAGCTTGTCATCTCCATATCTTCTGTGGTTTGTGGCTCTGCTCCTGCCTCTATTTTTTAGCTATGGCTTGGCGTGGCTCTCTTTCACTGCCCCATGGCTGTTCTCTTCAGCTGCAGCTCTTTAGCCACTGTCACGGCTCTTTCCAGCTGCCCCCCAAGCCTTTCTCCCAACAGGGCTCCTCTTCACAGCTGGCTCTCTTTAAAATTGTGGTTCTCCTTCAGCTAAGGCTTCCCATGTAAAGATTAAGTAAAATAGCCACTGGGTATAATAACATATAGAATGTAAAAGAATGGTATTCTGTCTGCCTCAGTCTCATTGTGTTCTTGCAGAAGGATAAAGCAAGAAATCTGAACAGACCCATATTTAAACAAAGAAGGTATTTCTCCAAAAGAAGAGAACACATAAGCTGGGAACTGAGCATGAGATGGTAAGAAAAATCAAGAAACAGGAAAGGAAAAATTAGTTTTTCCTCAAATTTTCACTTTTGTTTTTAAAGAAAACAAATTTAAAGGGTGGCATATAAGGTGAATCAAATAGTTCAAGAACCATGTACACAGGGAAAGTGATTTTCGAGCCTCCCATTTAGCTTGCAAGTCTGCGGGTACTTCTGACAGCCCATCCCATCCCCAATGTCATCCACTGGGGAAATTTCAAAGGAGTGGTTTATGTGGGTAGCCTTCTGTTACCAATAGAAATCCCTTAGAAAATTGTCTTCAAAATGGGCATGTATGTCTGAGCAGGGAAGGAGTTCCAAAAGACATACAGTACATATATTAAGTAATTACAGAGCCAGATATGTCTAGCTAGTTTATAATACATAACAGCAACATAGCTGCATAATAAATGATGGCAGATAAAGACCAGCATGGCCCATCTAGTCTGTCCAGCAAGGTGTTTAGAGCTGTAACTCCCGCTCCGTGCTTACTTTGGGTTGCAATTGCTGCTCCGTGCAGGTTACTCCCACCCTATGCTTTTATTAGTTTTTTTTAACTACTGTTCTATGGCAACTACTCCCACTATGCTGTTTTGGTGTGTGAAAGTCATTGAAGTTTTGCTTTGAGTAGGAATGTTCCTCTTCCTATACAGGGATCCTCTGTGCTCATCCCACGCCTTTTAGAATTCCATCACTGTTTTTCGTCCCCATCATCTCCAGTGGGAGGACATTCTAGATATTTAACACCTTTTCCATGAAAAAGTATTTCCTGGTGTTGCTTTTAAATTGTCCTCCTTTCAGCTTCATTTCATATCCTCTAGTTTTATAACTTCCCTGTCATTGGAACAGATTTGTTTACTCAGTAATACTTTCAAGTATTTAAACATCTGTATCATATCTCCCCTGCCCCTCCTAAGGAATATATATTTAGGTCTTCAATTCTCTGATCACATGACTTCTGGTGCAAACACCATTCCATTCTGGTCACTCTCCTCTGAATTGCTTTAAGTCTTTTTATATTCTTAGAAAGATATGGCCTTCAAAACTGAACACAGTAGTCCCCTTTTATGCAGCCTAGTATCCTTCTGGATTTGGGTACCGCCTTGTATCACAACCTTGATGTCTTTAGACACTATTTCCCCGAGATTTCTCTCCTGATCCGTGCACATCATCCTCTCACCCCATATCGCACACTGCTCTTTTGGATTTCTGCATCACTAAACACTTCTTCACATTAAATCTTAAATGCCAAGCATTAGACGAGTCTTCCAATTTTTGTAGCTCATTTCTCATGTTGTCATCTCCTTTAGGGGCAAATTTTCATGTAATCTGTAAAAAGGCAAACTTTTCCTTCTAACCCTTCAGTAATGTCACTCACAAAGATGTTGAACAGAATTGGTCCCAATACAGATCCTTGAGGCACTCCACTACTCACCTTTATTTCTTCTGAGTGAATTATATTTACCATCACGCTCTTTTGTCTGTCAGCAACCAGTTTCTGCTCCAGTTCACCACCTTGGGTAATAGTTTCAGGCTGCTTAGTTTATTCATGAGCCTTCTATGAGGAACAGCATCAAAGACTTTACTGAATTCCACGTCAAGCCATGCCACTGATCAAGTTTTCTGTGGTCACCCAGTCAAAGAAATCAAACAGATTTATTTGGCACAATCCACCTTTGGTAAAATCATGTTGCTTGGGGTCTTGCAACCCACTGGTTTGTAGAAAGTTCACAATCTTTTCCTTTAGTAACATCTCCATTATTTTTCCAACTACAGGCTTATTGGCCTGTGGTTGGCCATCTCTTCTCTGTGGTCACTTTTGTGAAGAGGGACCACATCTGCCCTTCTCCGCTCCTGAGAAACCTAGCAGTGTGGGCTGTGGAGGGTGTTGGCAGCCACCACATACTGGATAGACAGACACACACTCCCCACACCTATGCCAGCATTGTGCAACTATAGAGGTGTTGGGCAGCCCAGGCCACCACACCAGTCTTGGGCACAGTGCAGGCATGGCTATGGTACACAATACTGTAGGAGTCACTCCCCAGGTTGGTGAACACTGTCAGACACAATACCTGTAGCACACTCCACAGACATCAGAAAGTTTGCTATGATGCAGCTCACTCAGGAAATTGTACCTAACCTAGGAATTGCTATCTGCCAGTAATCATAGCAACCTTTTGATAGATGTGTACCATATTCCCAGGTTTAGGGTGGCATTACTAAGGTATGCAAGTGCTAGTATTGGGAGATGCACGCAGAGCCCAAAGTCCTGCCTCTCCAGGAGGCTTTGGATAATGGGGCCTGTGGGTGCGGGTGTGTCTGCCCCTGTTGGCTGCTGCTTTATGGCAGAGGTTCCCAACTCCAGTCCTGCAGTGCCAAACACTGTTCGGGTTTTCATGCTGTCCCTCATGAATATGCATGAGATACATCTGCATACCATGGGGGTGGCGCATAGAAATGCAGCAAAGGCATCTTTAGCAGAGGCAGCATGGAACCGGAATGGTGTTTGGCCCTCCAGGACTGCATTTGGGTGACTCTGCTCTAGGTAATGTGCATGTTTATGGTATGTGTGCTCTGTAGGGTAAAATGTAGGTGTCCTGGGCATGTTTACGTCATCTGCAATAAAGGTGCTGTCTGTATTAGCACGTTGTTGTAGTGGGTAAAATATGGGGACTGTGTTGGCAGGAACCACAGATGGGACTTGAACCTGTGACCCTCTGCTTCTGACTACACTGGTTTTGTGCACTGCACCACCTTGTTGTCACAGAGTCAGTACATTCTTTGGTGATACCATGACTGTTTATCAGACAGGGCCCGTCTGTTGCAATACACGGCACCCACCTACACAGGGCTAGGCCACGGTCTGCTCTGGGCAGCTGCCACTGCCCCCTCCACCACCAGTATTCCTCAGCCACCATGCTGACATGCCCTTCTGCTGGTGGTGCTGGTGGTGCGCAGTCTCAGGCCATCCAGTATGCAGGTAGGCGGCTGCCTATGGTGCGGGATCTGGGGTAGGGATGCCTGCATAGACGTCCACGCCCCCCCAGCCCCACCTGCCAATGTTCCGTGCCCTTGGGGGTAGCTGTTGGGTACTATCCCCTGTGACACTGTGGGAAATACACTCGTGCCCATGTTGGCCCTTCATCAGTTGCTGTCTGGCTGCTCTGCTGTTTCAGCATTCATATGGGCCACCTAGGCATCACCCTAGTCCGCACTGTGGCCCAGCTTCACCACAGCATGTGCCGCCTGCGGCCCTCTGTATCCCCTTCTCCGGCATCTGTCCAGTTGCCGTTCCGACATGCCCGCCCTGATGTTGCGGGACATGTGCATGCCATAGGAACCCTGTCCAATGGTGGGGAAAACCCTGAGCAGCGCTATTTCACTGTGGGCTCATTCACCTTGTATGGGGACGGAGTATAGACCCTTCCACGATTTATATCTTTTCTATGGAGCTTACCCGGGGGGGGGGGGTTGATTTTTCTCATTGCTGCCACTATTGGCCAGCTTGGTTATGGATTTTTTCCAGTTTGTTGGGGTCATATTCAGTGTTTATGTGCCCTTTTGTTCTGTGCACATGTATCACACTTATCACTTTGTTTTGGTTTCCCTGCCTGGGCTGTACATTGCTGACACTGAAATGGTTTCTCTTCCCTGTAATGTGCATTTAACGGCAGGTTTTCAATCGCGTTTGAATTCAGCTCTTTAGATCAGCGCGTTAGTGTGAAGGGAGCCTCTCCCCGCCCACTCTCCGCCCACTGACCCCTTCTCTCTGCCCTCTCTCCACCTTCTGCGGTGTTTTACCGCGCCGCGGGGCTTTACAATCGTTAATGTTGGTTAACGCGTGTTATGTAACGTTAACGATCGTAAGCGCATCATAACACGATCGTTAACGTTACATAACGCGTGTTATGTACTGTTACTGCAGTTTAGTAAACATACCCCTTAGAGTGGAATATTTAAATCCTGCTCCATGTATAATGCCAACCTAGATCCGTTTTTGAGAACTAGATCCAATGTTACACCTTTTTGTATGGATTCCTTCACCGTTTTTTTGAGCAGAGTGCCTTGCATGGCATCCACAATCTCTGAGGGATGATGGCAACAGAGTGGGAATCAAACAGCAAATGCCTGGGAAAAGAAGTAAATCTTAAAAGCTACTTTAAGGAGTATGTTTACTAAGCTGGACTAACAGTTAGCATATGCTGTTTGTAACAAGGTCCTATGTTACTCAATGGGACCTAGTTACAAATAGCATGTGCTAATCATTAGTCCAGAAAGGGAGGGCTAAATATCGCTGATGTTTTAGAGAAAGAAACAGGTTTTAATTGTCCATTGGATATGTGCAGAAAAAGAAAGAGGGGAATCAAAGCTGAGGAGACAGGGAGGATGACAATATTATCTACAGAAATAGAGAAAGGAGGAAAGGGGAAGGTGGATTTAGGGGGAAGGATAAGAAAATCTGTCTTGACCATGTTCAGTTTCAGGTGGTGGTGGAACATCCAGGCAGCAATGTCAGACAAGCAGGCTGAGATTTGAGCCTGGATTCCTGGAGAAGTTTCTGGTACAGAGAGGTATATCTGGGAGTCATCAGCATAAAGACAGTACTGAAAACCATCTAGAATATAGAGGATGCAAGCCAGATTGTAGAACGGCTTGAGACAAAAGAAAGTCATGATATCGGTGGTGAAGAGCACAGTCAAGTAGTTTGGATGCGATAAGTACTAGAAAGATGGGTAAATAATTGGAAGGGTAGGTAGGGTTCAGTGAAGATTTTTTGAAGGGTATAACCACAGCATGTTTGAGGTTTACAGGAACAGCTGCAGTAGAAAGTGATAGGTTGACGATATAACAGATGAAAGGGATGACAACAAGAGAGACAGAGCTGAGTAGTTGGTTGGGGATGGGATCAGAAGAACAGGCAGTGAGTTTGGAGGAAGAGAGAAGATGTTCAGTTTCCTCCTTCATGATTTTAGAAAAGAAAAGAAAGACTGGAAGTGGTTGAAGGAAGGAAGTGAGAATGAAGTAGGGGAAGAAAAGATGTAGGTGACCTGATAGAGAACTCAAGACTAATCTTGTGAACCTTGCTGTGGAAGTAGTCAGCCATAGTCTGGGCAGAAAGTGAAAGGGGGATTGGAGGCAATGTTCCTGCTAAGCTGCGCTGGGTCCGCCACCAACATTCCTGCCGGGGGGGGAGGTGCAGAGAAACTGAAAATCAGCAAGACAGCAACTGACCAAGGTCAAACATGCCCACGAGTGTGTGTCCCACAGTGTCCCAGGGAACAGTACCCAGCAGGTACCCCAAAGGGCACATAATATGGACAGGCGGTGCTGGGGGAAGCGCAGATGCCTATGTAGGCACCCCTATCTCAGATCCCACACTATAGGCAGCCGCCTACCAGCACACTGGATGGCCTGGGACTGCACACCACCAGCATAGGGGCATGTCAGCATGGTGGCAGTGGGGTGCTGGTGGTGGAGGGGACAGTGGCACCTCCCTACAGCACACCAAGGCCAAGCCCTGTTCAGGCGAGTGGCATGTAGTGCAACAGACAAGTGCTGTCTGATGAACAGTAATGGTATCCCCAGGGAATGACCTGCCTTTGTGGCAACAGTTTGGTGCAGTACATACAGCCAGTGTCCTCAGAGGCAGAAGGTCACAGGTTCAAGTCCCACTGTGGCTCCTGCAGACCATGTCCCTATGTTTTACCCTACAGCGCACATACACCATAAACATGTGCAGTCCCTAGAGCAGAGGTTCCCAACTGCAGTCCTGGAGGGCCAAACACCATTCAGGAGTTAATAATGTCCCTAATAAATATGCATGAAATGCATTGCTATGCAGTGCCCCCATTGAATGCAAATGTATCTCATGCATATTCATTAGTGACAGCCTGAAAACCTGAATGGTGTTTGGCCCTCCAGGACTGGAGTTGGGAACCACTGCTCTAGAGTATCGGCCAACAGGGGTACAAACACTCACACCCACAGGCTCCACTATCCAAAGCAGGGGTTCTCAACCCTGTCCTCGGGACCCACCTAGCCAGTTGGGTTTTCAGGATAACCACAATGAATATGCATGGGAGAGATTTGCATATAATGGAGGCAGTGTATGCAAATCTCTCTCATACATATTCATTGTGGTTTTCCTGAAAACCAGACTGGCTGGGTGGGTCCCGAGGACAGAGTTGAGAACCCCTGATCCAAAGCCTCATGGAGAGTCAGGCTGTTGGGCCCTGCACGGAGCAGCAGCTACCAATACTAGCACCTGCATACCTTAGCAATGCCTGCACTGTGCCCAGGACTGGTGTGGCGGTCAGGGCTGCCAACCACCGCTAGCTTTGCACAATGCTGAAATAGGTGTTGGAGTGTGTGTATGTCTATCCAGTGTTTTGTGGCTGCTTACACCTTACTGAGCCCCCAATGCTTTCACTGTTTCCAGTATTAGCCTGCCAATGTGCATAATGAGGGCAAGGTATTGTGGGTATGGCCCGGACACGGCGGTCTGGGCAGGATGCATCTGCACAGGGCATAGGGCAATGGCTGGGATATTGTAGTGCCCGACCACCACCTGCACGGATAGGGTGGCCACAGCATATCATGCTGGGAGGTCACTCTCACCCTGACTGAGCAGTGACCATGGCATGGCTAGGTTCCCCCATAGCACTATGCAACATTTTTCTCAAGTAGTATCTATGAGTCCCCTTTTTTGGGGCCCAATCACTGGTGTACTTGCTTGGTGTGTGTGTTCACATCCCACTTTTGGGGGTACACGGGTCCTCCAAGAACATGCACTATATACTAGCTAGCAGACTGTCTGCAGTTAGCATGTGTATGGCTGGAACACCTTTCTAGGTGCAGTGGGTGGAGACTGACTGTGCCCTCTGCTGGTGAATGTCAGATTGTGGTGGGGAGCAGCTGAGCTTTTCCAGGCCTACTGCCTGTCTGCCAATGCCCTATGAAATATGTACAGGTCTGCATTGCTTGTCCTGGAGGGTGCCTATTCCCCAGCAGGACTGGGGTGGTGATCACCTCTCCTGTCTCCTATGTAGAGTGTGGATCTGTTGGTGGGAGATCCTGTCCCCCACCCTGACCTGGAGAGGGCGGGTTGCGTGGTGCTACATAATCCGCTTTTGGGTCCACACAACACCCTTCTCCTATAACATGGCAACCACACAGGCTATGAACTATTTTGGGTGCATCATAATCCACAAGGGCTAGACATGACTAGAAAATACAGATGGACATAGGTGTATTATAAGTGTGTCTGCAAGGACTACCTTTCACACACTGGCACTGATGAGGACCTGCAGCACAGCCTATCTCAACCAAGCCAGGTGTTGCGGACCTGGTGCTGGGCACCCCACCTCACCCTCAGGGTGAGCACAGGAACCGCACTATGTCACAGTCTGTAGCTACTCTGTGCCAGTAACACACACGGTCAGTTCCCCCTACCAGGCCGAGGTGCTGTAGTGGTGCATACCCCATCTTGTGATCAGATGTAGACTGCTGATCTGCATGTGCAGTGCATCATGGGTACGGGTGAGTATAGCCTTTCCTGGTAACCACAGCAGACAGTTTGTGCGGTGACCTTCAGTCTTTCTGTAGCCAGCCAGCACTATGTTAGCAGCTAGAGAGCTGTAGCCCACTGGTTACTACAATGAATGTGGAGTCTGAGGTTATGGGTTCAATCTCACAGTAGTGTTCTTTATTAAGGCTCTCTGAGGGGGTTTCCTTTTAATTTACATCAGTGCTGCCAGCAAAACCACCCTCACAGTGCCGTAACCTTAAGGCGCCTCATAAGGCGCCATATAAAGCGCCCTTTAGGGCACATTATAAGGTGCCTTGGCAGACAAGGCACTTTATAATGTGCCCTATGGGGCGCCTTATGAGGCACCTTAGGTTACGGCACTGTGAGGGTGTTTTTGTTGGTGGCACTGATTCAAATTAAAAGGAAATCCCTCAGACATCCTTATTAAATAACACCATGTGGGATTGAACTCATGACCACTGCCTCCACAGTCATTGTCATAACCAGTGGGCTACATCTCTATAGCTTCTAGCATAGCGCTGGCATGGACTTAAGGTTACCGCGCGTTAATGAGCCAAGGCGCCCTCTATCGCGCGATACAGATTCTTGCTACCTTGCCGCCAGAACGCCCACTACCTTATATGGCATTCTTTACATTAACCCTGCAACTAGCGCAGGTAACATTAAGACGGTTTAGTAAACATACCCCTTAGAGTCAGTTGAATAAAATCAGTTTTAGTATCGGAGAGGTGCAAGAGTGAGAGGAAAAGGAAGGGATATTTAGCGGGGTTGTGGCTTTTATAGATACAGTCAAACCTCGGTTTTCGTATGCCCTGGTTTTCGTACGATTCGGTTTTCGTTGACTTTTTGCATCAAGATTTTGTTTCGGTTTTCGTACGTTGTCTCGGTTTTCGTACAGCATTTTACCCCCCCCCCGTACCTGCCATGGATTAGCGTGAGCCAGCGATCTCCCACGGAGCTTGAGCCAGCGATTCTGCGGGACCTCTGGGGAGCCGAGGAGTTCAACGCTCCAGCGTGGCCTGCCCGAAACTGCTTCCTGCCCCGGACTCTCCCCCGATTGACGTCTGCCTGCTGCCTCTTCCCCTGCACATCCCTTGAACCGGGACAGGAGCTGGTGACCGAATCTGCTTCTCCTTGGCGGCCCAGTCTCCCGCCGGGGCCCCTGCCCTCCCGATTGGATTCTGGGTGTCCTGCAGGCCTGCACACGCGGCCTCTCCTTGAAACCTTGCAGTCTGCAGCTGCAGGCTCCTGCTGGCACAGCCCCACGCTGTTCTCTGACTCTCACCTGTGTCAGGCTGCTACCTTAGGGGGGCCGGAGGCAGCCTAAGACTCTCTGTCCCACTGTTTCTCAACTGCCTGCTGCTTGGCTGACACTGCCTCTCCACCTCTCCCGACACTGTGTAGGAGTGGCTGCCCTACAGGCTGGTGTGACTTCGGGCACTGTCCTCTTTCTGGTGCCCTTACTTTTGCTGACATTGGCACTACCTCTCCTGACACTGTGAGCTTGGTAACTGGGTGTGATGGCTGCTAAGTTAAAAGGCAGGCTGGAGCCCCGATTGTGCAGACGGCCAAGATGGCTGTTCCCACCTCCGCTGCTGGTGGTGATTGCTCGATCCCCAGAGGGGAGAGCAGCTGGAGCTGGCTGGAGTGCGTCCCATATGCCAACAAAAAAGGTAAAAGTGATGTTACATGCTCATTTATCCATTTCATTAGTCATTTATATGTATTTCTCATTGTTTTCTGTATGTAAAAAGATAGTTATTCTCTATAAAATGTATTTTTTGTCAATATTTTTGGGTGTCTGGAACGGATTAATTGAATTTACATTATTTTTTATGGGAAATCTTGCTTCGGTTTTAGTCCGTTTCGGTTATAGTCAGACTTTTTTGAACGGATTAATCATGAAAACCGAGGTTTGACTGTACAAATATACATCAGAAACCAAGAAAACTTGTGGTTCAGTGTCTTCTGATTCTAGCAATGCCCTGTTGCCAGGTGTGCATGAGAAAAAGAGACTCTGAACCTACTTTTATCTTTCTTGTGTGATCTATGACCGCTCCCCTTCCTCCAAGGCACCAAGCAAGCAGAACAATTTAAAACTATTTTCACTCCTTTTTTAAAATTTTTTACAATATGACAAACAAAAACCCAGCAAGATTAATGCCAAAAGTTCATAATTTCAGCAGTTTACCAGTAGATTGTAGTACAGAAATGCAGCAGACAGAAGATTTTTGTGGAAGAATGCAAGTTTTCCCCTTTTATTATTATATAACCTTCCAGACAATTTTAAAATACCAGCAATTTATGGTAGTGCAAGATAAAAGTAGGGACCTCTAAAGGACTCCAGCCCAGCAGAGAAATACACACAAGAAATGAAACACTCTTCGGGGCCAATATTTAGCAGTGGAGGGCAGGCATTTTTAAAGCACTTAGCCACCACAGCTTTAATTAAACTGGATGTTCAGCCTATCCGATGTCCCACACAGAATATCCGGTTTCACTGGGCAGCAGTGTTGCCATCTGGTTAACGGCAATATTCAGCCACTAACTGGATAGCAATAACCGGATAATGTTAGAACAGCCATTGATCGATCCTAACTTTATCTGGTTTAGATAACCAGCCAGCGGCCGAATATGGCCACTGACGGGATATCAGCTGGGACCACCCCAATCCGCTCAGACCATTCCAGTTTTAACCAGACATCTTTTCTGTGGTCTGGTGGGGATATTCAGTGGCAGGATACAGGGACTGCCATGGTTTAGCCAGTTAGTAGGGCCTGCTAACCAGCTAAACCATTTTAAATATGCATCCCTTGGTGTTCAATATCCTCTGATTCTAGCAGTGTCCTAGTACCATGTGCTCCCTTAGAATCAAACCCTTCCAGGCTTTTGGAAAGAAGAGTAGACTAACATGTGCACTAGTAATTCAACTGTTAAACCCCAAGGGTCTGATATTCGAAACAGCTGATAATTGGCTAAGAAAAATCTCTCAGGAAAGGGACACGAACTGCGAGAAAGGCAGAGTACACGCGGGCAAGAGGAGAATATTGCGATGTATCAAAAGAAGTGCAGCCAGCAGTGAAATCCACATACCCGGGTAGTATGGAGCAGGCCATATTCTTTCTACGCTTGCAGACACACCCAAAGCAATTTTGGCCCATAAACCGTGAAAGGCACAGAAGAGTGGGGCAGACTGCGCAACAGTGAAACATGGGCAAAATGGCACCCCATGAAAAGGTATGAGCGCTGTGACACGCGAGACCCTGGTACCATGCGCCCCATAAATGGGTATGGGCGGTTAGGCCATGCAAAACACAGGTAACGTGTACCCTCATACCCAGGTAATGACTATGCTAGTGTAAGAGCTCCCTCTGGCTGGACTGACATACAGCAGTAGCATGGCCACCAGGACGGAGAATTTCAGCCCTGCTGAGGCAGAGACTCTAGCCATGAAGGTCCTGTGCTATGAAGGGGTACTCTTTCTCTGAGGGAACCGCAAGGCAAACCTGTGCCTCTTGACAGCCTTCTGGTGGGGGATCCAGCTTCAGCTATGCCGGTGAGCAACCAGTGGGATATGTAGGGCCTGGGTGGACACTGGGGGGATGGACTGAGAAGCAGCCCATTGTGAACACACTGCCACAGGCCCAGCTGTGGGAGAGTGCATACCAGTGAGGATGGGTCATGACATATGCAGTCCCGAGAGCCACGTCCCTAGGTCCTGAACCTGCCAGCAACTGCAGTGCACAATGGAGATCCCTGCCAAGCTAGGATGCCTAAAAGTCTGCGACTGCAGTAAGCACATGGGAGGATGCTAGAGCTCCTGGCAGAGGATATGTAGCAAATGCATGGGCAATAATGACATCCACATAGATTGGGAACATAGCCTGTTGGGGAGGTGCATGTTGCAGGGGTGTGAGTTCTGTGCAATGGTATACAGCAGGTGCCATGTAGACATGACCATTGCTGCAATCACAAACGTGCACAAGTCATACGTCTAGGTGAGCTGGGCCAAGAGTGGAGTCACAATAGGGAGGGCTAGAAGTTGGTGTGGTGGTCACATGAGCAGTACAGGAAGACCAAAGGGAAACAGAGGAGGGACAATGCAGCTGACTGAGGGTGATACTCGAGCAGAAATGGGACAGAGTGCGGTATCCAGTTGGAAATGCTGGGGAGACAGGTGGAGGCATGAGTCAGGGTGTCAGAGCCTGGGGGTGATGGTAAGGGACCATGAGGGGGCATGTGGCAATGGAAAATGGGGTGATGGGGACACACCGTGGGGGCCAAGAGGATGACTAATAATGCCTATCAATCTCCCATAGTGAATATGGTGTGGGGCACACACTGGAGGCACTGAAGTGGCAACAGAGGCTAGCATACATCAAGTGCTTCAGGGAGGAGGTTGCCACAGCTGCAGGTAAGTGGGGAACAGGGCAGTCACCATGGCACCAGGAAGAGCAGCAATGACGGAATGTAACATCGTCACCTGTATGTTGAAACAGCTAACAATCAGTATGCACATGATCATGACAATCAAAATCAAAGCCCAATAAGTAACACTAATAAAGTATTGTTGAAAGCCACACCTGGAGGAAAAATGATCCCAGCTGATATGCTCCTGCTGACGTAACACCAGCATCCTTCAGCACCAAATTGCACTGGCTCACAATGTGCTGTATCAGCATGACAGCACTGGTCTATACAGAAACATCCAGTAAGGTTATCCATGGCTGTCTGTACATGACCTACACAGTGAAATACAACATGTCACTATAATTGCAATAGGGGGATTGGCTAACAAACAACATAATACATTGCATTAGTGCAGGTGAGTAAACAACAGCATCGCTTCTATGCCAGGCGCATTGGTGAAGCTGCATCAGAGGGCCTGACCTGACCCAGTGGCAAACAGTAGGGAACAGTCAAACCAAAGCTGAAACCTAACATGCCATGAGTGCAAAATGTACCACAGAATCCCAACAATCAAAATAAGCCTCACGTAGCCAAAATAAAGAATAAAGACATACGAGAACCACATAAGGACCACTAATTGCAAATCCAAAGTCACCTCACCACTCTTCCTCAAGGATAGATCAACAACCAAAGGGCAGGGTCAGCAGGAATCCAATGCGCAGAGCATGCGCTATCCATGGTGCCTAAGTCAAGTGTGGGATAACTCCCCCCCATCAGCTGTAAGGGCGTCCTCATCACATATGGCACATTGCAGACAATCATGTGGCATATCACACAACCCATTCACTGAATACCCATTATTTACCCAAATTAAGGGAGCATCCCAGAACATACGCTGTCAAGAGACGGTGATAGACTGCACATGACAGCAAAACAGACACAGATAGGAAATGCCAGATGCATACATGATCATCAAGAGCAGCCATGGGATAATAGAGATACATACATGAGAGATGTCAAGGTGGTCATGGTCTGATCCAAAAATCTGGGGGGCACATTTACCCCAAATGTCTGTGTGCAACAGTGGTAAGGGACCACAGTTCCCAGGGAACAGCAAGCCAGTAGCCAAACTGCATGTATATCACCTGCAACTGGGAATAGGGAGCAGCAGGGCAACACAGATCAGCTTGACTTAGATACAGTGGCTAGAGAAACAGGCTGCATGCATGCTTGGACCACAGAGGGGTGTGTGTGTGTGTGTGTGTGTGTGTATACATGCGTGTGTGTGTGTGTGTCCCTGCTTGTTCCTCCATGTGTCTGCCAGGTAGCATCACCTGTAGGTGTCCGGTAACAAACATCTAATGTCTCACCATCCATCTCCCCACAGCCAATGAAACACAGCCATCATGCTCCAGGCCTGGCAGTACCTCAGCAGCCCATGGAAGAGTCAGCATGATGCAATAGCCTGCCACCTGTAGCACCACCTCAGTGACCTCAGATGGGGAGGGGGACTGGAGGGCACCGTCAGCAGGCCAATGGGCCTGGACCACTGCAGCAGAGGAGGCAGTGGAGGAGAGCAGTGAGGCGGATAGCACCAACACAACAGAGGAGGAGGAGGCAAGCAGGTTGGAGGGGAGGAGGAAGAGGATGCAGGCAGGATGAAGGAAGAGTGGAGGAGGCGGGCAGGCTAGATGTGAAGGTGGTGGGGGCAGGCAGGGTGGAGGAGATGGAGGGGGAGGATGCAGCCAGGATGGATGAGGAGGGGGGCAGGCTGCAGAAGCAGGAGACACATTCCCCTGCTGGCAACAGGGTGGCCGCAGTAGTGCCCAAGGAGGAGTTGTATGAGGAGATGGCATCTGCAGTGCCTTTCACCCCTCAGCTGAGGATGGGCACCCTGCCATGACGGCTGCCATCAACCGGGGATGGCAAAGCTGCTGTGGGAAGCAATGTGGACACGCCAAGCCCCAGTTCACACCAGTGGCCAGGACCAGCACCAGCTGTCCAAAGGCAGGGCCCCCCCACAGGCCCACAGTCTGCTGTCCCTGATGCACTGGCCAGCCTGGTGCAGGAAGTGTGGTTCTTCTGTGAGGACATTCATGACTCTGCCGCACTGCTTAGTCAGGGCCTACAATCTGTGGCAGCAGCCCTGATGAGTCATGGGGAGGGTCCCTCAGGTCCAGAGCACCAGGGCTGCACAACTCCAGACAGCCGTTTTGCCGAGGAGGACTGTTGTGGTGGCCAGGCCACTGGACTGGTAACAGGCAACCAGGGTCTGTGTCCCTGCTACACTCCACCCAGATATGAGGAATCATCACTGACCTCTCACAATGTATGAGGTGTGAATACACAGTACTGAGACCTGTACAATAACACAAGAGTCGGAACACTGGCAGTTAGCACATGCTGCTTCCAACAACGTTGTACATCTCTGATATAACCCACCTCCCTCAGCATGCCTGCCACTGTGTGTAATGATTGTGATGTGCCAAAATTACCCATTTCTACAGCTGCTGTGGTGGCATTTGCTTACTGGTCTCCAAATCATCGGAACTCCTCCCTTGCAATGTTTATGTCCTTACTGTGGATCAACAAATGTCACAGAGTGCACGGTATGGTGACTGTAGAGGCTGATGGATGAGCAGACACACATCTCACCACCACATCAACTAGGGGACATGCAATGAAGCTACAGGGTAAACTATTTAAGACTAATAAAAGAAAATATTTTCTCCTAGGACAAGCAGGATGAGTCAGCCACACCTGGTGACGTCATCCGACGGCGCCGAGACGGAAGTCCTCTCTCTAGCTCAGAAGGGCTTTTAGCCCTTCTGAGCATGAGCCCAGTAGCCCAACCCCTGGACCGCCCCTAGCTGGTCAGTTTTTGAATCTTCCGCCTTGCTACAGGACGGACTATCACCTCTCTCTACAAGATTCGATACTACAAGCAAGTACAATGCCCAAACCGGGCTTTAAAAAATGCCCTAACTGCTCAAGAAAAATGAGCAATGCAGACACTCACCTTCGCTGCCTGCGTTGCTTAGGCAAAGACCACCGTGTTGAGGACTGCCCCCTTTGTGCTCGGATGTCCCCCAGAGCACTTAAGTCATGGGGGCATGCTCTCCAGGAATTTTTGGCCTCCTCAAATGCCGCAGGAGCAATGACTTCCAGCTGGGAGCGCAACCGGAAAGATGATTCGCACCGGAGCAACGAGGAAAGGAGAACAGGTACTTCTGCATCCAAAACCGCTTCTAATAAGTTCCCCAACTTATTAACAAGACCGCGGAGAGGGCTCCTGGAGCGGCCCAGGACGCGCCCTGTGTGGCCTCCATCCCCGGCGGACTCGCCTTGCCGTCCCCTCGGGCTGAGGCTTCCCCCACACGTGGACTCTTCTCTGGGGGCAGCCATCTTGCAGGCATGTCTTCGGCAGCTCCCATTGGCCCGACGATTTCTCCTGATCGACCCGCCTCCTCAAAATTGATTGGCTCTTCCTCTGGCTCCGCCTGCCTGCATCCCACTGGCTCTGACCTGACCAATGACTCCTCCCCTCAGGCCGCGATTGGCTCCCCTCTTCGCTCTGCTCCAAGGACAGCCCTCAGCTCTCCTCGGCGCCGGCACAGGAGCCCCCTGCGCCGCCGGCTCAAGAGCAAGCGCCGACACCGGTCCCGGTCCCGGGCCAGCTCTCGATGCCGACGCAGCTCCAGCACTCAGCACCAACACAGTTCCAGCCCTCGGCGCCGACGCCGATCCAGCCCTCGGCGCCGACGCCGCTCCAATTCTCGGCGCAGTCACTGCTACAGAAGTAAGCATCGGAAGCGTCGCTATCACAGCAGCAGCAGCAGTGACAGTTCTGTGAAGGGCAGTTATTCTCCCTCCTCGATCAGATCATCACCCAGCGATTCTCCCTCCTCAATTAGATCATCAGAGCGTTGGTCTGGGTCTGAGCATCAGGACATCTTACCCTCTCCTACTGCAGCACCCCAGCATCAGGACATCTTACCCTCTCCTTCGGAAGCACCGCAACATCAGGACATTTTGCCCCCTACTTCTGCAGTACCCAAGGAGCTGTTACAATTACTCACTGACTGCTTCAAACAGTGGTCATCTAAGCAAATGGTTCATGCCACTCAAAGCGCTGGAGAGGACCACCTTCTGGCCCCCCCAGAACCTGAAAACTGTGGCACTCTCCAAGTTTCCTGCGCAGGTACGGAAGCCAGGATACGCAGGAGAAGGAGCAAGCACAGGAAGCCACCACCGCCCCTACACCGGAGGTAGCCACTACCAATACAGAAGACGTGACTTATCACAAGTTCCTACAAAAAGTATCCTCCGCTCTAGGGATTACCACAGTCCTGCCAGCGGACCTGCGACCTGAGACCCAGGCGGCATTGAAATTCCTAGAAGCTCCCAAGAGCCCGGCAGTCCTCGCTATCCACCCCTTGCTGAGTGAGAACATGCTCAAAGTATGGCAGAACCCTGCCACGGGACCTGCCGCACCCCGAAAATTGGACTTAAAATACCAAGTGCAACCGACAGTTGGATTTGATAAGGCACAATTACCACACGCATCCATTGTCGTGGAATCTGCCCTCAAGCGCGTAAAAACATCACGCACACACACGAATAGTCCCCCTACCTGGGACCTTAAGCTACTCGACGATATAGGAAAGAGAACCTTCCAAGGTGCCATGCTCTCCTCCAGAGTAGCAGCACATCAGCTTCAGCACGCCCTCTACCAGGACGTGCTCATGGACAAAATCAAAGGTACACTCTGCGCCGAGGCGCTCACCGCCATCTCAGCACCCCTAGCTGACCTTCAGGAATGTACAAAACACCAGGTCAGAGGGGCTTTTGACGCCTTTGAGTCAGCAGCTCGCACCGCCGGTACAGCGATTGCAGCCCGGCGTATGGCCTGGCTACGGGCTTCTGGCCTTCGAGAAGACACTCACGACCAGCTAGCGGATGCACCATGCTCAGGGGACTCCCTCTTCGGGGAAAAAGTAAAAGACACCGTCAATGATATGAAAGACCGGTGCAACACATTACAAACCCTGGCAGAGGAAGGGATGGACCTAAAAGCTTCCGCCTCAAAGAGATCGTACAGCCATCACCAAAAATTTTCGAAACACAACTCCTACAACTCCTACCGCAAGTGGCAGGCCCCCCGCTATAAACGCCAATTCAGCAATACCTCTTATCGCTCCAAACCGCGCCAACGGGATTGGAAACCACAGAAGAGCACACCGTCCAACGCAGGGAAGTCAAACCCTCCCTTTTGATGGCAACTCTGTCAGCCTCCCCACTGGGGGATGCCTGACAGCCTTCATAGATATGTGGAAAACCATCACCACGGACAAATGGGTTTTGCAGATCATCAAAGAAGGATACAAACTGAGATTTATGTTTGCTCCATTACAGCACAAAACTCCCCACAGCAGAATACCGTCACCTTCACTCCTTGCTCTTCAGGCAGAGATGCGCAACTTGCTAGCAGCACGAGCCATAGAACCAGTACCTGTCGCCGAAGTCGATTCCGGCTTCTACTCCAGAGTCTTCCTCATTCCCAAGAAGTCAGGCGGAGTCCGCCCTATCCTCAATCTACGCAAACTGAACAGATGCATATTGAAGGAGAAGTTCAGGATGTACTCCCTGGGCTCCATCCTCCCACTCCTTCAACGAGGAGAGTGGTTGGCATCGCTGGATCTTCACGATGCCTACACACACATCCTGATACACCCTTCTCACCGGAAATACCTCCGCTTCCAAGTGCAGAACGAGCACTACCAGTACAGAGTTCTCCCTTTTGGCCTGTCGCCGGCCCCACGGATCTTCACAAAATGTGTGGCAGTGGCAGCGGCACACCTACGACGCCAGGACATCTGCGTGTTCCCTTACCTGGACGACTGGCTGATAGCCGGCAAATCCTCTCAGGAAACGCAATCCGTCGTCAAGAGCACGATCAACCTGCTAACTTCCCTAGGATTTCGAGTGAACCTACAGAAATCCCACCTGGTCCCAACACAGCACCTGGAATTCATCGGTGCGGAGATAGACACAGTAGCAGCAAAGGCATTCCTTCCTCGGCTACGAAGAAACACTATCTCCAAGCTAGTCACAGCCCTCTCTTCGAGTCATCAAACATCGGCTCGGAAGGTGCTCCAACTCTTGGGCCACATGGCCGCTGCGACTCAAGTTCTACCACTCGCACGGCTGCACATGAGACGCCTGCAGTGGCACCTGCGCAACCACTGGAACCAGCACACGCAACCTCTTTCGTCTCAAATTCCTATGGACGCAACAACAGCGCACTGCCTAACCTGGTGGGCATGCCCGGGGAACCTGGCAGCAGGACGCCCACTACAACAGCAGCCCCACCAGTTAACCATCACCTCGGATGCCTCACTGATGGGGTGGGGAGCCCATTGTCTGCAGCTGCGTGCACAAGGTACCTGGACTCAGGAAGAGTGCAACTTGCACATCAACCTCCTGGAACTCAGAGCGCTCCTCTATGCTCTCAAAGCCTTCCAAGGACTCATACAGAAAAAAATCATACTGCTGCATACGGACAACCAAGTAGCCATGTTCTACGTCAACAAGCAGGGAGGAACGGGCTCCTGCCGCCTCTGCAAGGAAGCCATACACCTCTGGACCTTCGCGCTCTCAAAGGGCTGCACTCCTCGGGCCACCTATCTCCCGGGAGCACAGAACGAACTAGCGGACAGGCTCAGTCGCCAGATGGACCCACACGAATGGTCCCTCAACCCCCAGATAGCCTCCTCGCTATTCCGGAGGTGGGGGCAACCACAAATCGACCTCTTCGCCATGGAGTACAACAGGAAGTGTGCCCTCTTCTGTTCAAAACGCCCCTCCAGCCACAGCTTCGCAGTGGATGCATTCGACATATCATGGGGGGAGTGGTCTCTGATATATGCCTTCCCACCCTCCCCTCTCATCTCAATGACTATTCAGCGCATCATCTCGGACAAAGCAACGGCCATTCTAATCGTGCCACACTGGCCTCGCCAACTGTGGTTCCCGTACCTATGCCGCCTGGCACTGGAACCCCCAATGAGACTCCCATTGAGGCCGGACCTAGTCATGTCACAGAATGGGAGGAGCCTCCACCCCAACCTGAAGACCCTGGCTCTTACTGCTTGGAAACTGAAAGGCTGACTTTGGCGCCGTTCAACCTCACCACTGAAGTACAGCAGGTTGTTCTCGAGGCAAGGCGCCCGACCACCCGAAAATCCTATGGTTTAAAATGGAAACGTTTCACCTTCTGGTGCTCAGGACACCAACTCAATTCCTTCTCATGTCCAGTTGCCATGGTCCTCCAATACCTCACCTCCCTGTTCCACAGTGGCCTGAAAGTCTCATCCATCCGCATGCACCTGGGCAGCAATTGCAGCTTTCCACAACCAGACGGATGGTGGCTCCATCTCCAAGCAGCCCCTTGTAGCTCGCTTCATGAAAGGTTTGACGCACCTACGGCCACCAGTACAAAAGCCCATGCCACAATGGGACCTGGGCATCGTCCTACGCCAGTTAACGCTGCCCCCCTTTGAGCCCCTCGAGTCTGCGCAACTAAAATACGTATCTTGGAAAGCTCTGTTTCTAATAGCAATCACCTCAGCCAGGAGGATCAGTGAACTACAGGCCCTGGTGTCGCATCCACCCTACACTCTCGTCACCCAGGACAGAGCCATCCTTCGGACCCATCCTAGGTTCATGCCTAAGGTGCCCTCTGCCTTCCACATTAACCAGACAATTGAGCTCCCCTGCTTTCATCCGGAGCCGCACTCTTCAGTCGAGGAACAGCGCCTGCACACCCTGGACTGTGTCAGAACGTTACGCACGTACCTCCAGAGAACTGCTTCGCTACGGAAGGCAACCCAGCTCTTCGTCTCCTACGACCCCAACAAGCCGGGTCTACCCGTCAGCAAGCGTACTCTCTCAGGATGGATTAAGTCTTGCATCGCCTACTGCCTGCAGCTCGCAGACTCGCAGAATTTACCAAAAATACATGCCCACCAGCTCAGGGCATTGGCAACGACCATTGCTAACCTCCGGGCCATCCCAATTCGAGACATCTGCAAGGCCGCAACTTGGGCCTCACCGCACACATTCCAAAAGCATTACTGCCTTGACAAGATATCGGGATACGATGCTTCTTTTGGACAAGCGGTGCTGACCGCAGCCGAACCGCACCATACTGGACAGTCTGATGAGTGAGGGTACACAAGATGTGGTACAATGACCATAATGACCTTACTATTGGACACCTTGTTACTTGTGTGATTCTAGTTATGCCAACCACGATACTTCATGTTATTGCACATACTTGTTTGCACAGTTAGAAAGTTTTGCACATGACTGTTTACACATGGTTATCTCAACTATGCACGTTGTTTTTGCACTTTGCATAATAAAAATTTGATTACAGTCCTGGCTTCAACGGTATTATTCATCGACCTGCCAGGGCGTCCCTCCACAGCGTTTTAAATGCTAGGGAGGCACCAGGTGTGGCTGACTCATCCTGCTTGTCCTAGGAGAAAACGATGTTACTTACCTGTAACGGGAGTTCTCCGGGGACAGCAGGATAAGTCAGCCACACCATCCCACCCTTACCTCCCCTATCAGAGGCCGCCCTGGCCTTCACCGTACCGCTCCCTAGCACTGAACCTCAGCTAGTGACAAACTGATCAGCTAGGGGTGGTCCGGGGGTTGGGCTACTGGGCTCATGCTCAGAAGGGCTAAAAGCCCTTCTGAGCTAGAGAGAGGACTTCCATCTCGGCGCCGTCGGATGACGTCACCAGGTGTGGCTGACTTATCCTGCTGTCCCCGAAGAACTCCCGTTACAGGTAAGTAACATCGTTTTTTTCACTCAACGTGTAATGAAACTCTGGAATTTGTTACCTGAGGATGTAGTAAAGGCTGTTAGTGTAGCTGGGTTTAAAAAAGGTTTGGACAAGTTCCTGGAGGAAAGGTCCATAAACCATTATTAAGAAGGGACCCAGGATATCAATGCTTGACCCAGTACAAGCATTGCGGAACCTGTGTCTTTTGAGGAAACTGCTAGGTACGTATGACCTAGATTGGCAACTGTTGGAAACAGGATACTGGGCTTGATGGACCTTGGTCTGACCCAGTATGGCATATCTTATGTTCTTATGTTCTTATGTAGTATAAATGGACTGTGCCAACCTGCAACTGCTGTCTACGTCCTGAGCAGGCCTCTGGATAATGACTGACTATGTGTGCATTGTGCAGCACACACTTCTGCAACCTTGTCTGCATTCCTGCCTGTTGCTAGAACTCATGAACCTTTGGCTATGTCAACACGTAGATGGTCATCTCCGAAACATCATGATCAGTAAGGCACCTGGACAGACACATGCATTCATTGCCATACACGTGCTGTAATGTGGCAGATATCTCCCAGCATGAATATCCACAGTTCAGGCAGAATGCACAGTGCTGCAAGGTTGCTGCTTAGTCTTGTCACCCATCGTAGATCTGAGGAACTGCGTTTGCCCAATAACCAACACCATGACATCAACAGTAGATTGCCACCTGAGCACCAGCACCCTTAGCACCCTGGAGAAGCAGGTGCTCTGCTTCATGGAGGACGCGGTAGTCTCTGGTGTTGCTAGCTATGATAGCAGCACTGCAGCCGCACAGGGTGGTGAGTGGATCATGCTCCCTAGCTTCTACTTGGCAAGGGTCTTACATGAGCTGGGTGTGTGACTGTGGTCTGGACACCCAGTTGCATATTATGGCATTCACCCGTGGCCCCATACCTGCAGAGTGGGTTGCTACATGTGTGATGGGAGTTCACACCCCCACCCTTGATGTGCTGCCGTGTTCATGTGTTTATACCTCAAAAATTTCCTGTCATGATTTGACAATTTCCAATCTGTAATCAAACCGCTGCTGATCGCTGGAAGTAGCGGTATACAAATGTATACTAAATAAATAAATAAATAAATAAAATGTCTGCAGAGGTGTGAGGGATGGCAGGCCTAGCAACAGTGTGTGCTCACCATACCCTGGGCACCGGCCCTATAGGCAGAGGTGCACAAACAGTATTATGTATCCTCACTCATATATGTCGTGCTCCTTGCGGTGTACCAGATTGTTGACTGGCAGCTACCATGAGCACATGCATGGGGGTCTACGGGGAAGACAGGCACAGTGATAGCAGATATGCATAAATGTTTATTGGTCTTGCTGTTCCTGTATGTATTTGGAACCATAGGTACCTATATGTGTGGTATGTCACCTCAACTATGTTGACAGCACACTGGGACTGTACCTGGGACTCACCTCTTGTGGCAGGAGATGGGTCATGTGACAGCATGGGTCAGTGGGTGCACCTGTCACTAAGTGGCTAGGGCTGGAGCATGAGCTGGGGGGTGGGGGTGAGAAGTGGGCACCATGGTGATCAACTGCTATGTTTAATAAAGGTTATCCTCTGCACTAGAATGTCTCCCAGATGAGTCTGTTCCTAGTGGCAATGGCCGGGCTATCTGGGGTGGTTACCACTCTGCCCCCCCCCCATCATCATCATCATCAGCCTCTGCAGCATTGACATCATCTGCCACCAATTCCTCTGGTATGGGGATGCCCTGCTGCATGGCTAGGTTGTGCAGGATGCAACAGGCAGTGAAGATCCAGCCAGTACCATACCTAGCCTTGTGTGAGTGGTGCAGCTGCACAGGGTGCAAAGGCTTAAGGAGCGCATTTTGGCTGCCTGCTGTTGCCCTGCCGCCGCCACTTTTTCTTCTCTCAGCGGCAGCAGGGCAACAGCAGGCAGCCAAAATGCGCTCCTTAAGCCTTTTCGTGGTACTTTAAGCAGGTTTGGTTCCTTCCTCCTCTGACATGACATTAGAACAGGGAAGGACAGATCTGATTAAAGTGCCGGAGACTTGCACATCGGGTGCGCCTCCCCTCTCCCGCCTCCATCCAGCCACTTTCTGCTCTTGCTCTGCTGCTGGCACTGCTGTAGAGAAAACAGAGGGCAGCAACAGCAATGTAAGAGCAGGCAGCGGCTGGATGGAGGTGCGGGGGGGGGGGGGGTATGCACCCATTTGCAAGTCACACATTGCGCGATTCTGGCTTGGTACAACCCTGGATCCAACATACCCTCTCTGGCCTATACAGAAGCTCTCCACCACTGCGGTCAATGCATCTGAAGCAGCTCTTCAGCACTCCAATGGCCCTCTTTCCCACAGCCCTGGTTCTCTGGTGCACCTGATTATACCACTCCTCCTGTGGTGTCTGTGGGTGGCGAAGTGGTATCAATAGCCAAGTTCATAGTGGGTATCCACAATCACCTGTGGGGCCAGGGGGAGAGGCATGTATCAATCTTTCTATTGTGCATGGTGTTTCAGGGCTGGCAGAGACATTGCTTATCCCAGGTTCTGGTCAGCGTCAGCACCCAGATGCTTTATGAACATCTTACCACCAGCACTGAATGGCAGACCATACTTTATAGGCACACATGCATTCACTTATGGGGTGCAACAACACAGGGTGGCATACAGTGCTCACATCACATCCCATCGCATCATTTCCCACCCCTGTCCACTTACCAAGCAACCAGGCATCTCCAAGGTGTCCACTGGCTGCAGCTTGTCCCAGCCATAACCTTCAACCCAGACCTAGCTTTCTGACACTAGGCAGCATATTTCGCTTCAAAATATCTTGCTAGTCCTCTCGCTTTATAAATGTCTTTAATACATTCCTGGCCTCTAGTTTCTGAGTCAGCAAAACAGCCCCACAACATTGTGGAACCTCCACTATATTTAACTATAGGAAAGATGTTTTTTTTCCTTATAAGCTTCATTTCTTCGCCTGTAAATGTATCACTGGTCTGCATTGCCAAACAGCTCAAGTTTGGTTTCATCTGTCCACAGAATATCTTCCCTGAAGGATTGTGGTTTCTCAAGGTGGGTTTGGGCAAAGATCAGGCATGCCTTTTTATGTCTGTCTTTGAGCACTGTGGTCCTCCTTGGCCTTCACCCATGAAGTCCTTCTTTGTTTAGTGCATGGCGTATGGTGCGGGTTGAAACCACCACTCCAGATTGCTCCAGGTCATATGATATGTAAGGGAATGCCGTGGCCATTTTTGAAAGTCTGGGATGCTCATGAAAAAGTTTGTTGGTAGTGAACGAAGGCACTTTTGGAAGATTGAAAGGCGGATACCGGCTCCTTGGTCACAGATAAATAAAATGATGTTTTGTATGTGAGGACTGTATGACCCTGAAGCAGAATATGATTTTACTATTCGAAACATGATGATTGTGGCTCGCGAAAATACAGCAGCAAAACTAGTGTAATCAATGAATGAAGGATGCCTGGGTTGAGTTATATATAGGAGTAGTCCGTTTGTTCAAGTACAGAGATTGCAGTTTCCAAATATAAGAACTGAGAATTTGATCAAAAATAAAAAAGTAAAAAAATAAAAGAGAAAAGGAACTATTAAGCTAGAAGAAGCTGAAGATAGCACTTTGATGAACATAGTTGACACATATATAGGGAAAAAATTATTTGTATAACAAGAGCATTTATTGATGGGATATCAGTGTTGGTGTTCATATGTGAGGTAAACTATCCTGCACGGATTCAGAAGATTTTATAAATAATCATGTCCTGGCAATGTCCCAGTTTTTATACGATTTCCTACTATTTCCTTTTTTAATTGGTCTTGTTTTATTTGATTATTTTATGTGTCAAATATGTGTGCATATATAGTCCAAAGTCATTTCACTGTCCACTTTTTTTTAGGAGATATTGGACATTAAGGGATTGAACTGCAATGATGTCAATAGTGTTGACCACAAGTGTATGTCAGAGTGAAAGCCGATAACACTGTAAAACCTTTGTATCATTTGGGCTGAGTGGAACATTATAGGCTGCTATGGGTACGCGCAGCCAACTGAAATTGCAGTGACATAGTTCTGTGGGTTTGAACTTTATTCTGCTGCAGGTAAAATCAGCCAAATTGATTGCTGACTTCATCTTCAATGTTGATTAAAACTGCTGGTGGGCGGGGGGAGATGTTGCAATAGGAGTCAGACAGAGGAAACTAGAAATCATAGAATTAACTTAAACTTACAAGCAACAGTTGACATGAATATGAAGGTTTTCAGTCTTGCCTTTGGCAGAGATTCCTGTCATGGAACCAAGAGCCTAGGACATTTTTCTGAACACAACTGCAACATTTGTTAATTCAAAACATTGTAGAATTAACTGTGTGGTAGAGGTTTGGATGATGTTAAAGGGAAAAGAAAAACTGGAATTTCTTAACGCAAGAAGGGGGCATTTTTTGGTGGATTAAAATATTAGAGTGCCATGCTACAGTATTGGACAGGAGGAGCTGGACGTGCACATTATGGGTGCTCAGTTAGCTGCTTAGCAATGATATATTGGATTAGTTTAGCCATGAAGGGAAGATTCATCATGGGTCTATAACTGTCACATCATAAAAGGTTCAGTGAAACCTTTTTTCAAGATGGGCACAAGTACTGACCTTTTCATTGCAGTGGGAAAATGCTTTATCTAAGAGAAAGATTGATAAATGGGGGTCATTTAAATAATCTCCTCAAAGGGCCAGTGCTAACAAGTCAGCAAGAATAAGGGGTATGTTTACTAAACGATCTTAATGTGCGCCCGGCGATAGTATGCAGGCTGCCATAAAAGGAGTGGGCGTTTCAGTCTTAAAGTAGCAAAACGGGATTATCACGCGATAATGCGCGCTGCTGCTCACATTAACGGGCTAAGCGCCGCTAAGCGCGTTACTGCGCAGTAATCTTATGTAGGCGCACAGACATTAAACATAGAAACAGAAGTGTAGCACAATGGTTAATACACTGACTGATGATACAAGGGTCATGAGTTCGATCGCCTAATGCATAAGGCTGGCTGAGGCATCAGCTTTGACATGTAAGTATTGTTTCCTGAGGCATTTTATGTGCATTTTAATTATTGCTGCCAGCAAACACACCCTCACGTGCCGTAACCTAAGCTACTGCAGAAGGCACCCTATAAGGCACTCCATAGGGCACATTATAAAGTGCACTGTCCGCCACGGCACCCTATAATGTCCCCTATAGGGCACCCTATAAGGCGCTCCATAGGACACCTTATACAGACTGTAACCATAAGGTGCCTCAGAAGGCGCTTAATAGGGTGCCCTCTAAGGCACCTTCTGAGGCACCTTATGGTTACAGTACCCGGAGGGTGTTTTGCTGGCAGCACCAATGTACATTAAAAAAAGGCAATGCTTTGGACAGCCCTATCAAATAACCCCACTGTGGGTTTGAACCCATGACCTCTGGCTCCATAAGCAGTAAAGTAACCAGTAGGCCACAGCTCCATAACTGCTAGCAAACCCCTGGCTGGCTTCAGAAGGACTGCACGTCACTACACAAACAGTCTGCTGTGGTCACCAGGATAGGGTTAACCCACCCATACCCATGATGCACTGCACATGCAAATCGGCAGTCTACAGATGATCACAAGATGGGGTATGCACCCCCACAGCACCTCGGCCTGGTAGGGGGAACTGACCGTGTGTGGTACTGGCACAGAGTAGCTATACACCGTCACATTGTGCAGGTACTGCACTCACCCTGAGGGTGAGGTGGGGCGCCCAGCACTAGGTCCACAGCAGAGCTAGGCCATGCTGCAGGTCCCCAGCAGTGCAAATGTGTGAGATAGGTATTTTCTGCAGATACACCTTGGATGTATCTGTATTTCTCAGTCAGGTTTAGCCCTTATGGACCCATGGGAGGATTATGTACCACCCTGCTCCTCCTCCGGGGCTGAGGGTGGTAAATAGGGTCTCCCACCAACAGATCCACATTCTACCTCCCTGCAATGGTGGCAGTAGAGGGGATCATCAACCCCAGTCCTGCTGGGGAACAGACACCCTACAGGGCAGTCAATGCAGCTCTGTACACATCCATAAAGCAATAGCAGACAGACATTAGGCCTGGATATGCTAAGCTGCACCCCACCACTATCTGATATTCTCCTGCAGCAAGCCTTCAGCCGCTGCACCCTGCAAGGTGTTCCATCAAGACACATACCAGCTGCAGACAGTCTGTTAGCTAGGCCCATAGTGTATGTTCCTGGTGTAAATGCGTGCACCCCGAACTGGGATGTCAGCATACACATCAAGCAGATAAGTCAGTGACTGGGCCCCAAAAGGGAACCCATAAATATCACATGAGAGAAATATTATATAGCACTATGGGTGAACCTAGCCATGCCGTGGTCACTGCTCAGTCAGGGTGAGAGTGATCTCCCAGCAGAACATGCTGTGGCCACCCTGTCTGTGCAGGTGGTGGCCGGGCACTACAATGTCCCAGTCAGTGCCCTGTGCCCTGTGCAGATGCATCCTGGCCAGGCCACCCTGTCCGGGCTACACCCATGGTACCTTGCTCCTCATTATGCACATTGGCAGGCCAATACTGGCAACAGTGCTGGCAGTGTGGGCTGTGGAGGGTGTTTGCAGCCACCACACACTGGATAGACAGACACACACTCCTGCACCTATGCCAGCATTGTGCTACTATAGAGGTGTTTAGCAGCCCTGGCCACCACACCAGTCCTGGGCACAGTGCAGGCATGGATATGGTACGCAATACTGTTGGGGGTCACTCCCCAGGGTGGTAAACGCTGTCAGACACCAGACCTGAAGCACAATCCACAGACATCAGAAAGGTTGCTATGATGGAGCTCAATCAGCAAACTGTGCTTAACATAGGAATTGCTATCTGCCAGTAATCATAGCAACCTTTTGATAGCTGTGTACTGTATTCCCAGGTTTAGGGTGGCATTGCTAAGGTATGCAAGTGCTAGTATTGGGAGATGCACGCAGGGCCCAATGTCCTGCCTCTCCAGGAGGCAGGGCCGGATTTACCTATACGCCATGTACGCCATGGCGTAGGGCCCACAGCCGGCAGGGGCCCACAAAAAAAGAACAAGTTCATTTTTTTTAAATACAATTTAAAAAAAAACCTGGTGGCTGGATAAAAAATGGGGGCTGGATTGGCAGGGACCACAGCTGGGACTTGAACCTATGACATTTTGCTCCTGAACACACTGGCTGTGTGCACTGCACCACCGTGTTGCCACAGAGACAGTACATTCCCTGGGGATACCATGACTGTTGCCCAGCTTGGTTATGTTTTTTTTATATTTTGTTGTTTTATTGCATGTCCTCTAGTCTTTCTACTTTTTGAAGGGGTAAACAGCTGATCTACATTTACCTGTTCCACTCCATTCATTAATTTATAGACCTCTATCACATCTCCCCATAGCCTCCTCTTTTCCAGGCTGAAGAACTCAAACCTTTAAAGCCTTTCCTCATAGGGGTATCTTTCCATCCTCTTTATCATTTTGGTGGCTCTTCTGTGTACTTTTTCTAATTCCACTATATCCTTTTTAAGATATGGTAACTAGAATTGCACACAATATTCAAGGTGTGGTTACATCATGGAACAATACAGAGGTGTTATAATATCCTTGGTTTTATTCTCCATTCCTTTCCTTATGATTCCTAACATTCTATTTGCTTTCTTGGCTGCTGCTGTACACTGGGCAGAGGATTTCAACATATTATCCACAATGATACCTATATCTTTTTCCTGGGTGGTGGTTCCTAATGCAGAACCTTGGATCGTTCAACCATAGTGTAGATTATTCTTCCCTAAGTGCATAACTTTGCATTTGTCCACATTAAATTTCATCTGCCATTTGGATGACCGATCTCCCAATTTTATCAAGGTCCTCTTGCAATTTTTCACAAATTCTCTTGTGTTTTAAGAACTTTGAATAATTTTGTGTCATCTGCAGATTTGATCACCTCGCTCATTATTCCCATTTCCAGGTCATTTACTGTATGAATATGTTAAAAAGCAGTGGGCCCAGCACAGATCCCTGGGGTACTCTACTATTCATCTTTCACCATTGAAGACCTTGGCCATTTAGCCCTACTCTCTGTTTTCTATATTTAACCAGTTCCTCACCCTCAATAGTACATGACCTTATATCCCTTGACTTTTTAATTTCGCCATGAGTCTCTCATGGGGGTCCTTGTCAAAGGCTTTCTGAAAATCCAGATACATTATATCAACCAGCTCACCTCTACCTATTTATTCACATCTTCAAAAAAATGTAAACGTCTAGTGAGACAAGACTTTCCCTGACTAAATCCATGTTGGCTTTCTGCCATTAAACCATGACTATCTACATGCTCAGTAATTGTGTGCTTTATAATGGTTTCTATCATTTTGCCCGGTACAAGTTAATTGTTCTCTTGCTCACAAATGATTGGAGATAGAGAAACAAATGATTGTTAATGCGATAGCGTCTCTGCTTTTCAAGCAATAGATGAAACATGGTCATGGTTTCAGAAATAGAGATGAAGTGTATTTCATATTGAGATGAGCTGTGTTTAATTCCTCTGCCATTGCAGTGTACTATGACTAAGGAGACTAACACAGCAGTTCTGCTGTTTTTTATAATATGAAGCTGTCCATTCACCTCTAGGCGAGCTAGTTGTATTTTACATTTTTTGTCCAAAAAGACTGCCTCTCAGTAACATATCTATCATAAAATAGCAGTAACCTTGTTGACATGAATTGCCATTTTTAAAGTTTATTTGATTATATGATACCATCAATAGCAAAGACTGAAATAAAATATTTGCAGAGCTAGGGGAAAACTGAAATGTTATGAAAATGAAATAATGTAGGAAAATATTAGATATAATGAAAGTGAAGCAGTGAAAAATTGGGTCATGTTTATCAAATAAAAGTTAAGAACGGCCTCAAAGAAGTTGTCAGGGATATGAATCTCTGCCATCCTTTGCAAGCCTGCAATCTGGTAGCACAGAGAGGGCTTGCTCAGAGAAAACATGCAACAAATCTCTTGGCCAGGAAACCTTTCACTTTCCTGTCTTTTTAGAAAGAAACATCTCTTTAGCAATTTCCCACTGTTACTCTCTACCATCGAAAGCTTAACTTAGCCTGTGAACCAGGATACAATGTCCTCACAATACAGAGCTGGATCTCTACAGCACTCCGGAATGAGAAAGGACTCTTTGGTTTGTAAATTAGTTTTATTAATAAGTCATGGCAGTTAGTACGAGCTGTACACTAGCAGAATGAATTCCAACCTGTGCTCATATTTGATGAAAACCTTTGGGCCGATATGCAGAGCCCTTGGCTGGACGGCCAAAGGGAGGCTGTCTGGATAAGGCGGCCAAGCGAGATATTTAGTGGCACTATCAGTTAGTGCTACTGAATATCTCCGAAGACTGCCCTGGCACTATTTCATTAGTGTAGGAGCAGTCCATGGGAAGCGCGATGGCAGTGTTGGTACTATCCAGATGAAAATAGTGGTAACCCGATAAGCATCAGCAGTTCTCTGGGTAGTGCTGCTAAGTATGGATATTCAGCGGCAGCTTCTATCTGGATACTGTCACTTAATATCCTGCCAATATTTAAGCACTGTGGCTGATCAGCCTGGCATCTGAATATGAGCGCTTTCTTCCTATAGGAAATGCTTGGTTGATTCAATCTAATAAATAGCACTATTAAATCAAGATTTTTGTTAGACGTTTTTGCCAATTTTAGCTAGATGTATTTATGTATTTGTTTATTTACTTAAATGGATTTGTATCCCACCTTATCCTAAAATCAAAGCCGTTTTCACCTCAAAAGATTCAAATTTTAAGGGGGGGGGAGGAGTCTGCATGCAGTGGTTGGATAGTAGTGTTTGTGTGGGTGTATACAGGTGTAGCTTAATTAATAGATGCAATATATACAGCATGAGCTATTTACAAGGTGCTATATACAGTGGAGAGGAGGGGTAGGCTAGGGTAGGAGGAAGGAGGGGGGAACTTGGTGGCGGAGGAGCGGGGAGTCAGGAGCAGAAGGTGGCTGGGGTCTCTGGACAGGTTACGTGATGTCGCCATAATGCTCTATGTAGAGTGTGGTCTTGAGTAATTTTCTAAAGTCCTTCATGTCGACAGTTGATCTTAAGCTGGCAGATAGTTCCATATGGCTGGTGCTGCCAGGGATGTTGCTCTCCTTGATGTGGTTTGCCTCATTTTGGTGAAGTCTTTGGGGGTTGTGATGTTGTCGGTGGTGCCCCTCCTCCTGGGTCTGTTGTTTGGGTCGAAACTGATAATGGACTGTAGACTGTTCGCTGAAAGTCCCTGTTTGATAGCATATGACCATGATGCTTTTCTGAAAAGGTAACTGTTTAATTTAGTATGTTTCTCTAATATATTCCAGAGCCATTGACTTTCTTCAAATTATTCACAGCTCGATGGAGCAAACTGTGCTATGCTTTAGTGCAGCTTTTTGTTTAGAGCTTTTCCCACGCTAGTCTTGCTCGCCGATGCAGAAAACCAGCTAGCGTGGTAAAATCGTGAGCAAAATCACCACGCTAAAGTATAGCACAGTGGGTTTGCTAATTACATGCAAATGAAGGAATTTTTAATTGCTCTCAGTGTAAAAAACTGTGCTGAAACTTAGCATGGGTTTTTTTCATCTTTTAACGCTGGGTCTTTATGCCAGTTTTGGGGAAGCGTAAAGATGCAGCAGGCATCAAAAAAGATCATCTGAGGTGAAATTTGACACTTCACTTCAGATAACCAGAACAGATCCCCCATCAGAGTTGTCACTACTCCTGAAACTGCCAAGACTACCTTGGTGGCCCAGTGACCACTACTCATCCCCTAAACATAAAAAAAAAGTCCCTGATGGTTCTGTGGTCTCTAACCCCCACCCTCTCCTGAATCTCCAAAGGAGAGCTCCCTGGTGGCGCAGTGATCCCTAGCCCCCAACCCCTTCTCCTGGTATCTAAATTGTTGGGGGGGCAGGAGAGGTCTGTCATAGAAATTGAAAGTGGCATTGCATAAGCTTTATCCATGGATTTTCTTTAGACCAGCGATTTTCTGGTACTCTTGGTGCCAAAGCCTTGCTGGAGTATCAGTTTTGATAGACCACCAGAGGTCAGGGCTGTACCAAGTCATAAATTTGCCCTGTGCGACTTGCACATCAGGCGTGTCACCCACCCCCACCTCCACCCCACATCACAGGTCTGTCATTTACCTCATGCACAGCATGTCCCCACCTTACCCCATGCCTCCATGTCCAGCCGGCTACTACTACTACTATTTAGCACTTATAAAGGGCCACGCACGCAGCGCTGCACAGCTAACCTACAAGAGGTGGCTAAGATACAAGAGACAGTCCCTGCCCATCAGAGTCATGCTCATCGGAGCTCACAATCTACTTAGAACAGTAGAGAGCATTAGTCAGTTCTGTGGAAGGTATGGTGTGGTACAGTTTGGTACAGCTTGGTCTATGGTCATAAACGTTAATGGGGTTAGGGTAGGATGAGGATGGAAGTCAGGATCTGAATGCAACGGTGAAGAGGTGGGTCTTCAACCTGGATTTGAAGAGGGCCAGGGAGGAAGCCTGGCGCATAGATGCAGGCAGGCAGTTCCAGGCGTGTGGAGCAGCAAGAAAGCTCCCCCCACACTGCCTGCCCAGCCTGCTCTTGCCCTGCTGCTGCCACTTTTTGTGTTCCCTTGGCAGTGGCGGCGGCAGTGGAGCAGACCTGCAATTGAAAAAAAACACCTGGGTCTTTCTGACTCCACGCTTGCATGCTGGTCTGATCCCTTGCATCAGAGAAGGGAGGAACCAGACCAGCCATTCATGCGCAGAGTTGCAGAGACTCATGTTTGAATGGCTGGTTTGGTCCCTCCCTCCTCTAACGTGAGCATATGTCAGAGGAGGGAGGGATCAGGCCAGCATGCAAGTGTGAAGTTGGAAAGACTCACATTTTTTTTTCAATTGGAGGTCCATTCCGCTGCCGCCGCTGCCAAGGGAACATGAAAAGTGATGGCGAGGCAAGAGCAGGCAGCATGTGGGGGAGCCAAGGCTGGCAACCACAAATGTGCTCCTATTTTTTTGAACTCTGTGTAGCTGTACCACTCGCACAGGGATAGGTATAGCACTGCTCAGTGCTATCTATGGCCACATGGTAAACTAGTTTGGCAGTCATGGGAATTTCAAGTATATTCCTGTAATCCTTCCCGTAATTTTGTCCAGATTAAAAGAGGTGCCGGACCATCAGTTCCTGGAAAATAGGTGGTGCACCTCTATAATGTTTTCTAGCTACTTTCAGAACTATAATATTTATTTACTTAGCTAATTCTGTATACTGCTTCATCTTAGAGTCAAAGCAGTTTACAGATTAACAAGTTTCAAACTATTACATGTAATGGGAAAGTAGAACTTGGAAGGTTGAACAGGCAAATAGGTAACTTGAACTTTGAGCAACTATTGAGACATCAGTTAATTACATTTGAAATACAATTATTATATGATTGCCCTAGTGAGGAATTTGGGCTAAGTGGTAAGAGGGAATTAGGTTTCACTGTCAAAAGTATTCATTGAACAGATATGTTTTAAGTTTCCTTTCATGTCAGGTGTGGCTTGTATGCTGTTGGGGAGTGTGTTCTAGATGGATGGGGCATACAGGGCGAAAGCTTGGTTGGAGGTGGTCAGAGAGGTCTTTATTTTTAATGTTAGGATATCAAAGGTGTTTTGTGTATTTCTCCTTCTAGTTCTATTATTTGGTGTTTCGTGAAGGAGTGATTGCAGAAATTGTGAGGATACGTTGTGTGCTACTTTGAAAGAGGTTAGTAGGACCTTGTATTTTGTTCGGCTTGGTATGGGGAACCAGTATAGCTGCTTGAGTAATGGTGTTATGTGGTCTGTTCTGGATGTGCCATGGATAATGCGTGCTGCGGTATTTTGTGCCATCTGTAATAGTTGCAGCATGTATTTTGGTAATCCTTGGAAGATTATGTTGCAATAATAGATTTCTCTGACATGATGTTTACTAAACCACGCTAAAGGAGCAAATGTGAGGTAAGCGCGTGCTAACGATGCAATTTCACCCTTAATGCACGTATAACACCGCCTTAGCGCACGCTAACGGGACCGGCAGCATATAGCGCCTATGGGCGGAGAGTAGGGGGGTCAATGGGCAGGGAGTGAGCAGGAACAAGTCCCTGCTCCCTTAACGATGGCACCGTAACACCAGGAAACTTACCACATATCAAAACCTGTCTGTAAGGGTTCATTTTGAGGAGAGAGAGCCTATTTAAACGGCTGCAATGTGCTGCACAGACAGGTGAGCCCAAGCAAGTGATAGTACTGCTCCATTAGTAGCAACAGCATAGTGCCCAAGTGTGAAAGGGCTGTATGTTAATGGTACAAATGGAGCAAAGGAGGGCGAATGTGGTCATGCAGTGGGGGCTGCTGGTGCACAGGGTGGACCAGGCAACTGTCCAGGGGACACATAAGAACATAAGAGTAGAAAATATACCAGACTGCATCAGACCAAGGTCCATCATGCCCATTAGCCTGTGCCCAACAGTGGCCAATCTAGTTCACAAGTAACTAGCAGTTTCCGCAAAAGATACACAGGATCCACAATGCTTGTAATGGGGCAAGCAATGTAAATCCCGGGTCTCCTTAACAATGGTTTATGGATCTTCCCCAGGGACCTGTCCAAACATTTTTTAAACCCAGCTACACTAACAGCCTTTACTACGCCATCCGGTAATGAATTACAGGGTGTGAATATGTGTTGACAGAAAAGATATTTTCACCTAGTAGTCCTAAATGGGTTACACTGTAGCCACTTTGCAGGTCCCCTAGTCTTTCTACATTCTGATGGCATAAACATTCAATCAATGCTTATCTGTTCCACTCCAGGCAATATTTTATAGACCTCTGACATAACACCCCTCAGCCGTCTCTTCCCCAGGCTGAAGAGACATAACATTGGCAGGTGGTGATGGGGTCCTTGGAGAGGCAGATGGTTGTGGGGGGGGGGGGGGATATGTGGCCATCCATGTATGCTTCTGTCCCCACCAGAACCTGTTCCCTAGGCATCTGCCTTCCCGCATGTTGGCTAGCCTGGGACTGTGCACCAGCAACACTGACAGCACATGGGCATGTCAGCATGGCATGGGGAGTGTTGGCGGAGGGGGCTGCGGCACCTGCCTGCAGCAGACCAAGCCATGCCCTGCTCCATTGTGCTGTGCTCACTGCAATATGTTTCAAGATCTGTCTGATGGGAAGCATGTCAGCTCCAGGGACTGATATGCCTATGTGGCAGCACTGTGGTGCATTACATGCAGTTGGTGTGTATTGGAGCAGAGGATCACAGGTTTGGGTCCTAGCTGTGGATTGTGTAGTGCATATTCTTAGATTTTATCCCACAGTGTGGGTACAACACCAACATGTGCAACCCCCAATGAATCAGCCAGCAAGAGTACAAACACCCACACAGACACGCTCCACTTTCCTCAGCTGGATGGAGAGTCAGGCTGATGGCACCAGCACACTGAGCGGCCGTTAACACCAGAGCACCACTACTAGCTCCTACACAATGAACACACCTTAACAATGCCTGAGCTGAGATTGGGACTAGAGTGGCAGGCAGGAATGCCAACCATTTCCATTTTTGTACGGTGCGTCGATATGAATGTATGTGTGTGTCTATCCATTGTTTTGTAGCTTTCTACTCCTCACTGAGCTTTGTAGTGCCTAAGCTGTATCTAGCGTTAGCCAGCAAATGTGCATGATGAGGAGCAAGGTATTGTGGGAATGGCCCAAACAGGGCCGATTGGCCAAGATGCATCTGCATCGAGGGGTAGGGCAATGGCTGGGATATCGTTGTGTCTGACTGTCACCTGCATGGACTGGGTGGCCACAGCATGTCATGCTGGGAGGGCACTCTCACTCTGACCAAGCAGTGACAATGGCATGGCTATGTATCCATAGTGTCTGGTTCTAATGAGATGGGTACATTTACTGTTGGGAGGGGTAGGGTGTGGTGTGTGCCATGTAATGTGTACTGGCCAGCAGACTATCCACAGTTGGTATGTGCATGGCTGGGACACCCAATTGTGGGCAGCAGGTGCAGTTTGACTGTGCTTGCTGTGTGTGAATGTTAGACCCATGTGGTTGGGCAGTAACGTGTTCCAGGCCTACTCCCAGTATTACTGGTAGGGCCAGCAGGACCCCCAGTAACAATTCCATGCAGGTCTAGAGGCCCCTCTCTTTTGATAGTTAGCAGCCATGGCATCAGCATTGTAACAGTGGGTATTGCAATTCACTGTTCTAGTTGGGTCCTGGTCTAACAGGGCCAGATATGACTAGCATATCACACCTCAGACAGTACCTGCCACATGCTGGTGGTGATGGGGATCTGCAGCAGAGACCATCTCTAACGCTGCAGGTACTGGGGTCCTGTTGCTGGGTGCCCATCCTCACCCTTAGGGTGACTGCAGAAACTGCTCTGTAGCACAGTTTGAGGCTACTCTGTGCTTGTATCACACACTGTCAGTTCCTCTTTCTGAGCTAAGGTGATGGATACGTGCATTCACCATTTGGTGATCATCTGTAGACTGCTGTTCTGCATGTGCACTGCATCATGGGTACTGGTGGGGGCTACCCTATAGTGGCACATACAGCAGACATTGTATCTAGCCATTGTTATGTAAAGGGGTATGGAGGTGTAGCCTACTGGTTAGTTCAAGCTCTCTATAAGCAGAGGACAGGGCTTTGATTCCTACCTGGTCTTTTTGTGACTGTGCTATTCAGATCATTTTTCATGCCTGTAACAGTTAGGGCTCTGCAGATCTGTGCTGCCAGCTCATAACACCCTCTCTTCAGCCGCCATCCGTCCTTCAGACCATCTATCTGCCTCTGTCAGCTGTGAACATTCCTGTCTTCTTATGCAGGCTGCTACTCCATGACCTACACTGGTACTCTTTTCCACATTTCGGCTCTTTGTGCTCGCCTCTCCTGTGCCTGTTCTGCACGTCACTACTACTACTCTGTCCTCCTGTCACTGCAAACATCCTGCCACTTCTGCCTCTGCTGGGGGACACATTTTCCCCATCCTATGCCACACACTGTCATTGCAGCACTTTACATTGGCACTACCCTGTGCATCGGTACAGCTGCCTCCTGCATGTTTGTCTGCTTTACCGGCTGCCACATAGGGTGCCCACGGATATGGCAGGTCCATAAGCTCCCACCTCTCCTTCTTCCCATCACCTGTACATTGCCTTTCCTGAGTTCTCTATCCAGCGTTAGAGTTACAGCTGTTTTTGTGCCTTATGGTGCATTATTGTCAACTTACAGCACCTTACAGTCCATAGGGCACCTTAAGTTAAAGCACCTTAAAGCCCTCAGGGTACCTTAAGTTAAGGCACCTTAAGTTAAGGTGCCTTAAAGCCCTTAGAGTACCTTAAGGCATCTTAAATTAAGGCGCCTTAAAGCCCTTAGGACACCTCAAGTTAAGGCATCTTAAAGCCCTTAGAGCACCTAAAATCACTTTTGTCAGCCTTAGCGAGCCCTAAAGTGCATGCTTGTCACCTTAATGTGCGATGTTAAGGTGCGTTAAATGGCCCATTGCTCTCTTTACTCCGGAATGCCCCCTACCTGCCTACTGCCTTATATGGCTTCACGAGGCTTTTCGGTCAATTACTGAACGCGTTTCAAAGTAGCAAAGTTCCAAATGCGTTCAATTGAAACATATAGGCACGGAAATGGATAGCCATGTTGATGATGAGTGCATGAAGACGCGGGCAGCATCATTTTAGTAATACGGGAATGGATCTCCTGATGAAATAGAGATTTTGAAACGCCTTTGCGGAGCCTGAGTAGTGCGTCGGGATCCGCTTTGTGGGTTGGTGAAGATTCGGTGGAGCGACAAAGCTAAGTCCTTGTCTATCCAGTAACAGTTTGAGCAGTTTGCACAGTAGCGAAAGATTATTAAATCAGAAGGTCATTGATGCAACTATAGCACTATATGAACAGACGCAAGTCTAGATTAAGTGCATTATAAGTCTGAGACCTTATTTCGCGTAGTGAGCAAAACAGAGAGTGCCGCTGCTATTTATATGGCTTCAGGCACCTTAACACTGCCCTTATCGCTGGTAAATTTACTGCGGTTTAGTAAACATCCCCCTAAGAGTTAACCCTGTTATTTATACTATACGATGCACTTTCTGATTTGTCTTTTAAATGCTACAGTTTTAATGTTGTTGATGACACTGTACACTTATTGCACGATCAATTGTGTTGGGACTGTTTACATGGAATGGGTGGTGGCAGTGCACAATTCCTTTTTTGCCTATTACACTCCCCTGGGCACTTGTCATGGCAAATGTCTATCAAGATGAACTAAAGTAACCGTCATCTTTTAAATGTTCAAGTGAGCAGTGGTGTCACATTTTAGCAGTTCCTCAGTGGTTTGTGGTTTGCAAGCATTTTTTTTAGCAGGGTTGATAAGTGTTTTCTCTAGCAGATTTTTTTAGTGATTCCGATCATATTGTAAAGATAAGAACATAAGCCCTGATGGTGGAAATGGACTTGGACATTGTGGCCATTACAGAAACATGGTTTAACGAGTCACATGTATGGGATATAGCCATAGCTGGCTATAATTTATTTAGAAGAGATAGAGAGGGTAGAAAAGGAGGCGGAGTAGCCCTATATGTCAAAAGCAATATTAAAGCTGCTGAAATACAGGGGATGTGGAGAAAAGAAGAAGCACTGTGAATTGTGTTGAAAGAGGAGATGGCCCTATCATCCACACTGATGCAGTCTACAGGCCTCCAACTCAAACTGAGGAAACAGATACAGACTTGATCATTGATATTGCAAAGGCAGCTATGAAGGGAGAAGTGATCATACTGCGTGCCTTTAATCTACCAGATGTGGATTCCTTCTGCAAATTTGGGAAGAAGTAAAAAGATTGTGGATGCCTTCCAAAAAGCATTGCTCAGACAACTGGTGATGGAACCCACCAGGGAAAGTTTGATGCTGGATTTAGTACTAACCAATGGAGATAGTGTGTTTGGATGGAGGTAAAAGCCAAGGCAGAGTCCAATCACAGCAAACTCAAAGTCCTGGACTTCAAAAACGCTGACTTCAGTAAAATGGGAAAGTACCTGAAGAGGTTGGCAGGGTGGGAAGAGGTAAGGGAAGTGGAATTGCAGTGGGCTAAACTAAAAGCTTTTACTAAATTCAGAAAATCTCAAAAAGAGCAACACAGAAAAGAATACAGGATAAAGCTAAAAGAGCCAAAGAGAGAAATAAGGATAGCAAAAGCAAAGGCAGAAGAAAAGATGGCTAAAGATGTGATGCATGGAGGCAAAACGTTTTTTCAGGTATATTCAGGAGAAGAGGAAGATCAGAGGTGGAATTGCAAGACTCAAAAGAGCCGAGAACGGATTTGCAGAAGGTGACATTGAAAAAGCCTAAATGTTAAACAAATACTTCTGTATTCACGAAAGAAAATTCTGGAGGACCACATATGAATGACAAATATACAAATGGGAATGGAGTAGATACCACTCCATTCACAGAAGATGATGTTTTTGAGCGGCTTGCAAAATTGAAAGTGGGCAAGGCCATGAGACCAGATGGGATATATCCCAGGATACTGAAAGAGCTCAGAGAGGTTGCGGCAGGGCTTTTAAAGGATGCTTTTAATAGATCTTTGGAGACGGGAGAGGTTCTACAGGATTGGAAAAGGGCTGATGTGGCACCTCTTTACAAAAGTGGTAATGGGGAAGAAGTGACAAACTACAGGCTGGTAAGCCTTACCTCGGTGATGGGAAAAGTAATGGAGGCACTCCTGAAAGAAAGAATAGTGGGCAACATAGTTTTACCAGGGGAAGATCATGCCAAACAAATTTGATTGAGTTCTTTGACTAGATCAAGGACATGCAATGGATGTGATATACCTAGATTTCATCAAAGCCTTTGATACTGTTCCTCATAGGAGGCTTATCAATAAACTGAGCAGCCTGGAGATAGGTCCCAAGATAATGAACTAGATCAGAAATTGATTGACTGACAGACGACAGAAGGTGGTTGTAAATCGAATTCATTCAGAAGAAAGGAACGTGTGTAGTGGCGTGCCTCAGGGATCGGTCCTGGAACTGATACTGTTCAGTATATATGTGAGTGATATTGTGGAATGACTGAATGGAAAAGTCTCACTTTTTGCAGATGACACAATTTGCATTAGAACAGACACTTCTGAAGGAGTGGACGACACGAGGAAAGATCTAAAAATGCTAGAAGAATGATCTAATGCTTGGCAGTAACAATTTATTGTGAAGAAGTGCAGAGTCATGCACTTGGGATGCAGAAATCCAAAGGAATTATATGAAATAGGAGGAAGAGATTTTTGTGCATGGACCAGGAGAGGGACCTCTGAATGATAGCACAGGTACACTACCAAAAAACTGCCTCCAGTTTTGCAACTGATTCCTATAGATTTTGGGGTGCTGAATCCAGGAAAAATAGCCAAAATGTTCCATCACGTCACGTTTTCTTGCAAAATTAGATTTCTTACCCATATAAGGAATGTTCACATAATTTCTTTTTAGCCGACTGCAGTTTATTTTATTGGCCCAAAATAGAGGTTGTAATGGTTAACTAACTAGAAACACTCCCTCATGATATTTTAGAGTGTTTTGTATTCATTTTGTACATTAACAGGACAATTGGGAGGCGGGGGGCTAAATCCAGTACTTGCGCTGGCGCATGTTCTTTCCTGTTCGCCTCGCCTCGTTCGCTCGCTCAAACACGGTGGTTGCGACATGAACGTTCCTGTCAAATTTCAGTTTCTTGCAAGTTCATTATTACCTTTTGTTTGCTCAGTCGTAATCCAGCTTTATTCCGAAGTGGTTCACTACAGTTGTAGTTTGCAGTGCTGTGTATTTGTGATGGCTCACAGAGCCAGAGGTTGCGTCAACTCTCCGGACAGTTTTTGGTTTATTTGTGGGGAATATACCGTGAAAAAGCGGCAGAGGAACATTTCTGCATTTATTAAAAAAGTATATTTCGCCTATTTCGGTTTGAAGTTAGGCGATCAAGACAAACCGTGGGCTCCTCACAAAGTATGCAAGACATGTGAGGAAGATCTACGCTTATGGATGAAAGGTAAAAAATAAGCATTTCGTTTCAGAATACCTATGATGTGGCGTGAACAAAGAGACCACAGCAGTGACTGCTATTTTTGCTCTTGCATTGTGAAGGGTGTGATAAGGAAGCTTATCATAGCTCAGGTAGGAGCTATAGAAAAGATGATGTGACTCTGAACAAGCAACCTGTCAGTTCTGGTAGAAGCAAGAAAACAGAGTTTCCACATAAAAGACTACCAGTCCCAGAATGCACCAGGTTTCCAGCAGCCATGAGAGGGGCTGAAGTGAGAGAACGTGTGTGCAATCAAGAGAGCTATGAGGTAATCCCTAAGCACTCATCTCAAAGGGCAGGGCATGATTCAACACAGCTGCGCTGTGTTAGGGAGGAGCACACATTAGGACAGAATAAGAATAGAGCTTATTCTACAGATAACGGCTACAGAAACAGCTTCAGGAAAGGAGACAGCAACAGCTTCAAGCTCAAGCACCAACATCATCTCGAGAAGCAGAAGCCAAGCCAAGCGGATAGAGAGAGAAGGAAACTCTCTGGAAGGAAGAGAAGGAAGGCCATTGGAAGGTCTGGGAGAGTCCAAGGCAGTACCCATACTGGGAGGTATTCCAAATACCAGCAGAGTCCATTGGACTGGAGTCAGCCAGAGGAATGGAATGGCAGAGATAGGAATCACCAGTGGCTACCTGGAAGAGAGAAGACTGCACGTGGAAGGGACTTTCAGACCAAGGCCAGAAGGTATGTGAGAGGAGATCCAGTGTCCAGGGATCAAGATTGGAAGGCTGGACATCAGAATTGGATTACATACTGGCCAGGCTATACAGAGAGGAATTATGATAGCAGGAGAGGCTCAGGTATGAACACTGATCCAGACCCTATCTATAATAGTGAATGGCAGCAAGGAAATAAGCATTCTCATGATAGTGCCTTATTGAAAGACTCATCTGTGCCAATGTATGATAGTGACCCTATGCTGATTGATGAAGGGGAAATTACAGCAGATGAGACTATTAATTACATGGACTGTTCTCTATCCCAATGCTATTGCTAGCTTTCTGTAAGCAAACACATCAGCCATCACAAAGAAACCTAACTTTGTTCTTTACTCTACTGCAAACAGCTCTTAAAGCAGGATTTGGGTTCACATAGTAGCAGCCAGCCAGCTAAAGGGTTTCAGCTGGTCAATTGATAGTAATTAAAGCTGCATCTGATTGTGTGTGTGAGCAAGAGAGAATCACTGCAGGATCTGTGTGGAAAATAAGCAGAAGTTAACCTAACAAGCAAAGTTCATTTATTTCTTTGTGCCTTTTTATTTGGTAATTATTTGCTAAGAAAACATTAGCTAATTGCCTGACAAGTTGAAGGTTGTTTTCTGATTTGCTTTGTGACTTTATGTTATCCATTTAAACACTGCAAGCAAGTAACCTCATTTATATTGCTACCAAGCATATTTGTGCTGGGTGAATTAAACCCCATCAATAAAAGAAGTATTTTATTGGCCTTACCACTGGTATCACAACTCAATTATTGTCTTCAGCTGTGTTTGGGAGTGAAAGAACTACCTTACCCACAATACCTTGCAAGAATCATATGAATATATGCATCGTCAAGATTGTGTAAGTTCTCACCCTAGGCAGCCGTCTGACAAATGGCGTAGTTGGCAGGATTGCTTTTGTACCAAGAGGATTTATTTGCTGTGGATTACAAATAAAATTCAAGTTTGAAGCTGAAAGAAGATTTTGTTCCCTCATCTGCACTTTGGAGGAGAAGTGGTTGTTCCAGGAAGCTGTCCCAGAGGAAAAGACCCTGTGAAAAGCGGGATTCATCACTGAGACAAGGTAATATGTACCTGGGCATGTCTAGTGGTGGATGTATGTAAGCACAGGGGGTAATTGAAAAAAAAAAAAAAAGTTAAAAAAAAACACACCTGGTTGGAAGGTGCTGCACTTTGGTTTTTTTTTTCTTTATTTCTTGCAGGGGTCAAGATGGATCCGAGGGAGATGGCTCAGTGGATGGCAGCCCAATTTAGCAAGCAGCAGGAGCTATCACAGCAGGCCCAGGACACTGCTATGAAGGCCTTAATGGAACAGCAGAAACCAGTGCTTGATCTGGTGCAAGCTCTAGTTCAGCTGCAGAGCCAAAGTGGAACAGATGCAAGACCAGCAGTTAGTACTGGTACACCACATGTGGACAGTGTGGGACTCAATCAAGGGATTGGGGCATTTAATTTTGGGAAATTAACTCCAGATGATAATGTTGATGATTTTCTAGAGTCTTTTGAAAGAGTGGCACAGGCTTTAGCATGGCCAGAGACCCAGTGGGCAGTAAGGCTGGCAGCCTCATTAACTGGAGAGGCACTTGCAGCTTACAGAGCAATGCCAGCAGCCCAGGCTTTGATTTATAAGGATGTAAAGGCAGCTATTAGAGATCGCCTAGGGTTGTCTATTTCAGAGTATAGGCGAATGTTTAGAGCTGTTACATTGAAAGTGGGTGAGACACCCAGGGCTCTGAGTCAGAGAATCAGAAGTTTAGCTGTAAAATGGCTGGAGCCTGAGCAAAAGACAGTAGAAATGTTATTAGATATTATAATGCTGGAACAATTTATGCTTGGGGTACCTAAAGATTTGAATGTTTTTCTTATACAGCAAAATTGCCAAAATCTTGGGGAGGCAACCATGCTAGCAGAGAGATTCTTGGAAGCCACGCAGGCTTGCCATAGAATGGGTGGCCCTCTAAAGATGGATGCTGAGGCTAAATGTGCTGTATCAGAAAAGAGAATAATTAAGAATGTTTCTGAAAATGAATGTACTGTATCAAACCAGATGACACAGTGGAATAGAAAGAAATGTTTCAAGTGTGGAAAATTGGGACATTTAAAGAAGAGATGCCAGACACACACTAGTTTAATGGGTCTGGATTTGAAACAGCCCAAGGAAGGATTTCTTTTGATGGTTGATGTGCAGGGAATTACCACAAATGCTTTATTAGACTCTGGGGCAGACCAGAGTATGATGTCAAAAAGGCTTTGGAAGAGGATAGAGGCCCAAGAAAGATTTGTGCCTAGAACCCCTGAAAGCCAAGTTCACATCAGATGCATTCATGGTGCTGCATCATCATATCCCACCTATAGGCTAAAGGTTAAGTGCCTAGGGAAACAAGAGGAAGTCCTATTAGCAGTGGTGCCTAGGCTACCCTTTGATTTGGTTCTAGGAAGAGACTGGCCAAGATTTAAGCAGGGTCTAGTGGAAGGACTAGGAAAGAAGGAGGGAGAAGGTTTAATGGTAGTAGCTCCCGGGCCTTTATTTGGAAGTCCTCAGACCCCAGCTAAAAAGATGGTTAAGCGTCCAGAAGACCAAGCTACCCCAAAGCAAATATTCGTCCTAAAGTACCATAAGGTCTCTGAGAAGGCCCAAGCTCCTAAGCGGGCAACCCCTCAATCTGCTGGGTTTGACCTGTGCAGCATAGAAAATGTGACTGTACCTAGCCAAGGGAGAGCCCTGGTTGACACCGGTCTCCAAGTGGAAATACCAATTGGATGTTATGGGAGAGTAGCCCCAAGGTCCGGATTAGCCCTTAAATATTTCATCGATGTGGGTGCGGGAGTAATTGATCCCGATTACAGGGGCAATATTAAAGTTCTGTTGTTTAACTTTGGACAGAATGAGTATCACGTGAAGACAGGAGACAAAATTGCCCAATTGATTTGTGAGAGGCTGGGTTTTCCACCTGTGGAGGAGGTCACATCCCTAGAGAATTCTGAACGTGGAGCCAAAGGCTTTGGTTGTACTGATGTCAAAGGGGTTAAAAGCTTAGCTGCCACCTGTGCCCGAGAGAGGGAGGTGAGTGAAGAGGAAGATTTGGGACCCCAGGTATCTGATTGTAAAGAAAAATCAGAGCCCCAAATAGGTGAGGACCTGACAATGGTACAACAGGAAGAAATTAGGAAGTTGCTTAAGGAATTCCCAGATGTGTTGACACCCATACCTGGGGAGACCCATTTGGTGGCCCATGAAATAATAACTCCACCTGGGAAATTGGTTCGTCAAAGGCCATACCGATTGCCTGAAGCCAAAAGACAGGAGGTAGTGGCACAAGTCCAGGAGATGTTGGACATGGGGGTAATAGAAGAGTCAAAGAGTCCTTGGAATAGCCCCATAGTCCTGGTGCCGAAGCCTGATGGATCCTTAAGATTTTGTATTGACTTCCGGCAGGTAAACGCCATATCAGTTTTTGATGCATATCCAATGCCAAGAATTGAGGAGCTGTTAGACCAGCTGGGACAGGCTCAATACTTAACCACCCTTGATATGACAAAAGGATATTGGCAAATCCCTCTCACCAGGGAGTCGAAGCCGAAGACTGCGTTCAGCACCCCCGTTGGCCTTTTCCAGTTCAAGAGGATGCCTTTCGGACTGCATGGAGCAGCGGCTACCTGCCAAAGGTTAGTGGATCAGGTACTTCGACCCCACCAAAATTATGCTTTTGCATACATGGATGATGTCATAATCCATAGTAACACCTGGGCGGAGCATTTGAAGAGGATCAGGGCAGTCTTGTGCTCTATGAAGCAAGCGGGAATCACTTTAAACCCGAAGAAGTGTGCCTTTGCAAATAGGGAGGTAAAATACCTAGGCCACCTAGTGGGAAGAGGAAACATTAAACCTCTATTAAGCAAAATAGATAGCATCAGGAATTTTCCTCCTCCAACAACAAAGAAACAACTAAGAAGTTTCTTAGGACTTATTGGATACTACCGCCGGTTTATACCGCAATTCGCAGAGAAAAGTGCCATTTTCACGGATATGCTGCGAAAGAATTGTCCAAACCAGATAAAGTGGACACCAGAAGCTGAAAAAGCGTTTTCAGTCTTAAAAGAAAAATTGTGTACAGGACCGGTACTGAAAGGAGTAGACTTCAAGAAACCCTTTCTGGTTCAAACCGATGCATCGGATGTGGGGCTAGGAGCGGTCCTATCCCAGTGCCATGATGGGGAGGAGCATCCTGTGATGTACCTGAGCAGGAAGTTGTCACCGGCTGAACAAAAGTATTCCACGATAGAAAAAGAGTGTTTGGCTATCAAGTGGTCAGTGGAGGCGTTAAGGTTTTACCTTACAGGGAGAAAGTTCCAGTTGGTCACGGACCATGCCCCACTTAAGTGGTTGCAGCAAATGAAGAACCACAATGCCAGGTTGACACGCTGGTACATGGCCTTACAGACGTTTGATTTCCAAGTTGAACATCGTGCCGGGAAGTTACACAAGAATGCGGATGCACTTTCCCGTATTACGGACTGTAGAGAAGAAGTTTCACCAGTAAAACCAGTCCGTAATAACTTAAGCAGGGGGGTATGTGATAAGGAAGCTTATCATAGCTCAGGTAGGAGCTATAGAAAAGATGATGTGACTCTGAACAAGCAACCTGTCAGTTCTGGTAGAAGCAAGAAAACAGAGTTTTCACATAAAAGACTACCAGTCCCAGAATGCACCAGGTTTCCAGCAGCCATGAGAGGGGCTGAAGTGAGAGAACGTGTGTGCAATCAAGAGAGCTATGAGGTAATCCCTAAGCACTCATCTCAAAGGGCAGGGCATGATTCAACACAGCTGCGCTGTGTTAGGGAGGAGCACACATTAGGACAGAATAAGAATAGAGCTTATTCTACAGATAACGGCTACAGAAACAGCTTCAGGAAAGGAGACAGCAACAGCTTCAAGCTCAAGCACCAACATCATCTCGAGAAGCAGAAGCCAAGCCAAGCGGATAGAGAGAGAAGGAAACTCTCTGGAAGGAAGAGAAGGAAGGCCATTGGAAGGTCTGGGAGAGTCCAAGGCAGTACCCATACTGGGAGGTATTCCAAATGCCAGCAGAGTCCATTGGACTGGAGTCAGCCAGAGGAATGGAATGGCAGAGATAGGAATCACCAGTGGCTACCTGGAAGAGAGAAGACTGCACGTGGAAGGGACTTTCAGACCAAGGCCAGAAGGTATGTGAGAGGAGATCCAGTGTCCAGGGATCAAGATTGGAAGGCTGGACATCAGAATTGGATTACATACTGGCCAGGCTATACAGAGAGGAATTATGATAGCAGGAGAGGCTCAGGTATGAACACTGATCCAGACCCTATCTATAATAGTGAATGGCAGCAAGGGAATAAGCATTCTCATGATAGTGCCTTATTGAAAGACTCATCTGTGCCAATGTATGATAGTGACCCTATGCTGATTGATGAAGGGGAAATTACAGCAGATGAGACTATTAATTACATGGACTGTTCTCTATCCCAATGCTATTGCTAGCTTTCTGTAAGCAAACACATCAGCCATCACAAAGAAACCTAACTTTGTTCTTTATTCTACTGCAAACAGCTCTTAAAGCAGGATTTGGGTTCACACAGTAGCAGCCAGCCAGCTAAAGGGTTTCAGCTGGTCAATTGATAGTAATTAAAGCTGCACCTGATTGTGTGTGTGAGCAAGAGAGAATCACTGCAGGATCTGTGTGGAAAATAAGCAGAAGTTAACCTAACAAGCAAAGTTCATTTATTTCTTTGTGCCTTTTTATTTGGTAATTATTTGCTAAGAAAACATTAGCTAATTGCCTGACAAGTTGAAGGTTGTTTTCTGATTTGCTTTGTGACTTTATGTTATCCATTTAAACACTGCAAGCAAGTAACCTCATTTATATTGCTACCAAGCATATTTGTGCTGGGTGAATTAAACCCCATCAATAAAAGAAGTATTTTATTGGCCTTACCACTGGTATCACAACTCAATTATTGTCTTCAGCTGTGTTTGGGAGTGAAAGAACTACCTTACCCACAATACCTTGCAAGAATCATATGAATATATGCATCGTCAAGATTGTGTAAGTTCTCACCCTAGGCAGCCGTCTGACAAGGGATACAACTTAAAAAATAAGAACGTAATAAGTTACCCCAACCTTCCCTCAGCAATTAGGCCTATGCCTCATAGCAACGAAGTACCCGTGCCTGAACCACCAAAATCTTTGGATCATATTTGTGTGGACGGTTCTGATCATGATGAGACTCATCAGATGGCTTTTCCCGATGAGTCCAGTACTTCCGAGTTTGAAACTGAACCAGATCCGAAACCTGAACTTTTCTCTCAAGCTGAATTGAATGATTTAGTCCGGGATTTAGGACTCCCAAAAGATGCTGCCCAACTGCTAGGTTCTCGGCTTAAAGAGAAAAATCTATTGTCACCAGGAACAACTTTTTATTGGTACCGCAACCGCGAGACACAATTTTTGAAGTATTTCAGCAAAGAGGAAGATTTGGTATTTTGCAACGATATATACGGAGTGATGGAAAAGTTTAAACTCAAGTATGATCCTGCTGAATGGCGGCTGTTCATTGATTCGTCAAAAGACAGCATAAAAGGTGTTCTTCTTCATAATGGCAACACATTCGCTTCAGTTCCTATTGCTCACTCTGTTATTCTCCAAGAAAAATACGAGAATTTGGCCCTGATTCTTCAGAAGATTCGTTATGATGAGCATAAGTGGATGATTTGTGGAGACTTTAAAATTCTATCCATGCTATTAGGGCAGCAATCCGGTTTCACCAAATATCCCTGCTTCCTTTGCTTGTGGGATAGCCGGGCCCGCGACCTACACTGGGGGAAAAAAGACTGGCCAATTCGGGAGTATTTGAGACCCGGTGAGAAAAATGTTCTTCATGAGAGCTTGGTACCTCGTGATAAAATTCTATTACCACCTCTCCACATTAAGTTGGGTCTCATTAAGCAATTCATCAAGTCCCTTCCAAAAGATGGTGAGTGCTTTCGGTACCTTTGCTCAAAGTTCCCCCGACTTTCTGAAGCAAAGCTAAAGGAAGGAGTGTTTGTTGGTCCTGATATAAGGAAACTCATTTCAGATGGAGCATTCGCTGAAACGATGTCTGAGAAGGAAAAAGAAGCCTGGGATTCCTTCAAGGATGTTGTTCTCAAATTCTTGGGGAACAGGCGGATATTGTTGCCAGGATGCTCAATGCCTTCAAAGAACAAGGCTGTAACATGAGCCTGAAAGTCCATTTCTTGCACTCCCATGTGAACTACTTTCCTGAAAACTTGGGGGCGTACAGTGAAGAACAAGGTGAAAGGTTTCACCAGGACATCAAGGACGCAGAGAGAAGGTACCAAGGAAGATGGAACACCACTATGATGGCTGATTTCTGCTGGTTGCTGTTGCGGGAAACCCCAGATGAAAAATACGCCAAGCAGCGCACCAAGAGAAGCATTCGGGGGAAGAAGAAGAAACGGGCCCACCAGGAGATTGATTGACCCAAGAATGACTTTAAAATCTAAACTGTGTTGACAAATATCGTGTTTTTACTAAACTTTGAAATAAAAATTTGCTAGTTATTACCACAGTGTCGGATCTCATTTATTAGAATTTTATTTTCACACCATCGGGTGTTTGTCTTCATGTATTGCAATGGTGCGGTTTGCGTTTTCTATTCTTAGATACATACCTGTACAACATTTTTTGCACATTTCTTTGCTTTGCTTTGTGTCTAACCTCGCTCTTATATGCTCAATGTTTGTGCACATGTATGTGGCTGTTTTAAGTGCAGACAATTTTGCTACCATCTCAGTGTGTTTTGTTGACATTACTCTATTCTTATGTGCTGCCTTGTTACAATTTTCTTTATTCTTATTTGAATAACTAATAAACAATTAATATAAAGAATTCGTCCAAGAAACTTTTATCTCGATCGCACTCAATCTGAAACGTTCACCTCAAACTGCTAACCCAATGTAGCAAAAAATCTGTACGTGATGGAGCAAATTGGTTACCAGATTTGGATTCAGTGCACCAAAAAACGTAAAAATCAATCGAAACATTAGAGGCAGTTTAAAAAAAAAAATTTTTAGTGTACCTGTGTAGTGTCTGAGGATTTCAAGGTGGTAAAACAATGCGACAAGGTGGTAGCCAAAGTCAGAAGATTGCTGGGCTGCATACAGACAGGAATAACCAGAAGAAAGGACGAGGTATTAATGCCCTGTACAAGTCATTGGTGAGGCCTCATTTGGAGTATTGTGTTCAGTTTTGGAGACTATGGGGATGTTTACTAAAGTGCGGTAATTGTGATTAACGCGCGTAAAGTACGTTTAACGATCGTTAGCACGTCCGAACGCGCGTTCTGACGTGCTAACGATCGTTAAACGTACTTTACACGCGTTAACCGCAGTTAACGATCGTAAACCTCCGCGGCGCGTTAAAACAGCGCAGAAGGTGGAGAGTGGGCGGAGAGAAGGGGTCAATGGGTGGAGAGTGGGCGGGGAGAGGCTCCCCTCATACTAACGCGCTGAATTTCGGAGCTCAATTCTAACGCAAATGAAAACCTGTCGTTAAAGGCATATTAAAGGGAAGAGAAACCATTTCCGTCAGCAATGTACAGCAAAACCGGGGAAACCTACAAAACGTGAGCAGTGTGATACATGTGCAAAGACCAAAAGTTCACATAAAACCTTAAGAATGACCACAAGAAACATTGTAAAAAGCACAATTTAGCTGGGCAACAGTGATAGCAATGGGCAACAATGAACAACACTCCCTGGAAAGCACCAAAGAAAGAAATGATGTTTGGAAGGGTCTACGCTCCGTAGACCCTTTCAAAGATCATTTCATTGTGATGGAGCTTTCCTGGGAGTGGTGTGTAATGTTGCCCAATGATATCATTGTTGCCCAGCTTGGTTATGGGTGTTTGCCCCTTTTTTTGAGGTCTGTTTTGAGGTTTATGTGCACCTTTGTCTCCATACAAGGTAAATGAGCCCACAGTAAACCTGTGCAGAGCAGGGTTTCTGACTCGTCAGGCCGCCTTAACTAACTCCAGGGACTACACCATCACTGTGGCCACAGTGTGGTGCAACAGACACAGCCAGTGCTTGTAAGACCAGAGGGTCACAAGTTCAAATCCCAGCTGGGGCTCCTACCAACCCAGCCCCCATTGTTTTACCCACCACTAAACAGTGATAGTAAAGACACCCCTTTATTGCAGAGAACATACGCATGGTTAATATGCCTATATTATACCACACCAAACACAGACATCAGAAACAGGCGCATTACCCAGAGCAGAGTCTCGCAATTGCAGTCCTGGAGGGTCCCACACCATTCAGGTTCCATGCTGCCTCTAATAAAGATGCCTGTGCTGCATATCTATGCACCATCCCCATGGTATGCAGATGTAGCTCATGCATATTTATGAGGGACAGCATGAAAAACCGAACAGGTTTGGAACACCAGGACTGGAGTTGGGGAACTCTGCCGTAAAGCAGCAGCCAACAGGGCCAGACACACCCACAGGCCCCATTGGCCAATGCCTCCTGGAGAAGCAGGACATTGGGCCCTGCCTGTATCTCCCAATACTAGCAGTTGCATACCTTAGCAATGCCACCCTACACCTGGGTATATGGTACACAGCTATCAAACGTTTCCTGTGATAACTGGCAGATATCAATTCCTACATTAGGCACAGTTTGCTCAGTGAGCTCCACCATAACAATCATTCTGCTGTCTGTGGTGTGTGCTGTAGGTCTGGTCTCTGACAGTGCGTACCACCATGGGGAGTGACCCCCAACAGTCTTGCTTACATTATCCATGCCTGAACTGTGCCCAGGACTGGTGTGGTGGGTATGGCTGCTGAACACCTCTATAGTTGCACAATGCTGGCATAGGTGTGGGGGTGTCTGTCTGTCTATCCAGTGTGTGGTGGCTGCAAACACCTTCCACAGCCCACACTGCCAGCAATGTTGCCAGTATTGAGCTGCCAATGTGAATAATGAGGAGCAAGGTACCATGGGTATAGGCCGGACAGGGTGGCCTGGCCAGGGTGCATCTGCACAGGGCATAGGGCAGTGACAGGCACATTTTATTGCCCGGCCACCAGCTACACAGACAGGGTGACCTCAGTATGTCCTGCTGAGAGATCACTCTCACCCTGACTGTGCAGTGACCACAGCATGGCTAGGCACTCCCATAGTGCTATATAGTATTTCTTTCATGTGATAGATATGGGTTTCCTTTTGGGGCCCAGTCACTGATTTATCTGCTTGCTGTGTATGCATATCCACTGGGCACATGCATTTATGGACTAACTAGCAGACTGTTTGCGTTTTGATGGAGTGGTTTGCAGGGTGCAGTGGCTGATGGCTTGCTGCAGGAGTATATCAGATGGTGGTGGGGTGCAGCTTACCATATCCAGGCCTGATATCTGTCTGCGTACAGAGCTGCGGTGCCTGCCCTGTGAGGTGTCTGTTCCTCACCAGAACTGGGGTTGATGTTCCTCTCTACTGCCACCTTTGCAGGGAGGTAGAAGGTAGATCTATTGTTAGGAGACCCTGTTTGCCGCACTTGGGGGGGGGGGGGGTACATGGGCCACCTAGGGGTCCATGGGGGCTACACCTGACTGCAAGGTGTTAGTGCAGAAACTACCTATCCCGCACATTAACACTGCTTTGGACCTGTGCTATGGACGGTGCTGTGGACCTGGTGCTGGGCGCCTCACTGCACCCTCAGGGTGAGCACAGTACCAGCACAATGTGATGGTGTGTAGCTACTCTGTGCCAGTACAACACACGGTCAGTACCCCCTACCAGGCCGAGGTGCTTTGGGGGTGCACATGGTCAGTTCCCCCTACCAGGCCGAGGTGCTGTGGGGGTGCATTCCCCATGGTGTGTATCTGTGGACAGCTGATTTGCATGTGCAGTGCATCATGGGTGTGACTGGCACAATCCAACCCTGGGAAGATCCAGCGCCTGCTCTCAGGCTCTGATAAACCATAGGCCATCACACGTACATCTGTTAGCATAGTGCATAGGTGCAAGACACCCTAAAGTGTCTGTACTATAAGGTGCCCACGCTGGTAAAAACACACGTACCAACGCACGTACCAATGCACGCAGCCACGCACGTACCAACGTACATGGCTATGCGCACTGCGAGAGTGTGTTTCACTAACAACTACTGAACGTAAAGAAAAACATGCCTCCTCATTCCCTATGTAATGTACAGGGTGCTGCCTGGGGCAACATTCTGCGTTAGGCACATTGGGGACTCGAACCCATGCTGCTTGTAACAGCGGTGAGTACACTAACCATTGTGCTACAGCTCTGTTTCAATGTTTTGTGTCTGTACGCCTTCATATGATTAACGTGCAGTAACGCGCCATGGCGCCCTGTAACGCTCGTTAGTTTTTGGAACGCGCGTTAGTCGTTACGATGTCCCACCCATGTCCTTTTTTGGCTTTCCTTTCACTAACGCGGCTCCTAACGCGATTTGCACTAACGCAGTTTAGTAAACATACCCCTATATCTCACAAAGAACATAAAAAGACTTGGAACGGTTCGGAGGAAGGTGACCAAAATGATTCAGAGCCTGCACCAGAAGACATATGAAAAGAGACTTGAAGACCTAAATATGTATACCCTAGAGGAGAGGAGGGACAGGCAAGATATGATACAGATTTTTAAATACTTAAAGGGTATCAATGAACAAACCTAGAAGGGGAAGCTGTAAAACTAGAGGACATGCAATGAAGCTGCAAAGTGGTAAACTTAAAAGCGACATCAGGAAATACTTTTTCACTGAAAGGTTGGTGGATGCATGGAATGCCCTCCAAATGGAGGTGGTGAGAGCAAATACAGTGACAGACTTCCAAAATGACATGGGGCAGACACAGTGGATCCCTTTATAGCAAGAGGATGAAATCCAAGAAAACTTAAATATCTTTTAATAGAGGGGGGCTGACGTGCATGGAGCAGCAGGTACAACCCTAAACACAGGCATAGAATTGGGTGACCTGCACAGAGCTGGAGTTACAATCACTCTCGCCACCTTACTGGGAAGACCAGAAGGACCATACTGGTCTTTATCTGCCATCATATACTATGTTACTGTGTTACTATAAGATCATCAGATATGCTATACTGGGTCAGACCAAGATCCATCAAGCCCAAAATCTTGTTTCTCAACAGTGGCCAATCCAGATCACAAGTACCTGTCAAGTTCCCAAAAAGGTACACAGATTCCATATTGCTTATCCTGGGGTAAGAAGTGGATTTCCCTGCAATGTGTGTTCTCGCACATGTTGATTATTTCATAATATGCGTTGTATGTCCAGTTTTAGCAATGATTCTCAGATTAGCTTACAATTAAATTTTCATTCCTGCTATCTTATAGGTGTCTCATCTTCTTCTCACTATGATGTTTCATGTGTCTAACTGGTTGTTTACATAGCGTTTTGTTGTTTACATAGCGTTTTGATATGAACACACAATATTGCCATTTTCCTTCACTACTTAATATTTACTGTATGCCACGACTATTCTTTGTGGTGCTGACAGACAAATTTGTTTCGATGGGATGTTACAACATTGTGCTAGAGTTGTGATTGACAGCTGAAGTGTAAGTAAAAAATTTGTTTAGCTCTTACAAGGCTACTAGTTGTCATTCAAAACACCACTAACCTTGCCATATAAGCTATTTAAGACAGGTTCTGTACAACATTTTTAAGTTAGAAGTGGAGGTGATGCTTTTATTCTATAACACTACATATCAGGTATTAAGAAATCTTTCAAATTTTTTTCTTAAGTTTGTATGAGTTGTATGATCAACCTGATTAACTTTTCCTCTGTTTTGGTTTTAAAAATACAGTATAAACTCTGAAGAAGGCAGATGCCGAAACACAGTCATATAGGATCTTTTTATGTATAATATATATGTTTATTATTACATTGATTTTAATTTAATTTTTATCTGTTCTGATATTGCTTTGTCCACATGTTTTTTATGTACAATATCTTGCCTGTTTTTGGACTAAGATGTGATATCTTGGAATCCATCAGGGCTCTATGGTGGCTTGCAAGATATCACATCTTGCAAGCCACCTTAAGACCCATTGGCAGGTGTAGACCAAGATAAGTTGGTAGATTAACTGGTCCAATGGGTCTTTATCTGCCATCATTTACTATGTTAATAGGTTACTATGTAGGAAAAACATAAAAACATAATTTCTGTTAATGAAACTATGGGGTATGTTTACTAAAAAGCAGTAAGAGAGCAAGTGTGCCGTTAACACCTGTTATCTGCACTCTTGTGCCCTTAACACTGCGAAAACGCTGCATTAGTGAGCATTAAAGGCTCCTGCAGCATTAAGGGAACAGTAGGTGGAGAGTGGGCGTTAACAGGGTAGAGAGTGGGCATTGACAGCGGGTGTTCCCTTAATGCCTCTTGCGCAAACGTGTGTTAAAGCTCCTTAATGCTGTGAACCCTGACGGCAAGTAAAACCTTGCAGAAAGGGTGTATTTTGAGGAGAAAGAGCCTACATAAAAATCTGCAATGTAATGCACAGACAGGGGAGACAAAGATAATGATAGTAGTGCTCCAGTAGCAGCAACAGCATAGTGCCCAAGTATGAAAGGACACCATGTTGATGGTGCAAATGGGTCAAAGGAGGTGGCACTTTGATCATGCTGTGGGGGTTGCTGTTGCGCAAGGCAGACCAAGCAGTTGCCCAAGTGGCACATCTGTGATGTCCGTCATGATCCCACATTGACAGTGGCGGCACACAGACATGCTGCTGCTGTGGAAAAGTGATGCACCACATGGGGCAGTCCAAGGATTCCTGGCACCCTAGGCAGAGACACCAGCCAGTCGCCCCTCCCCCCCAGCAGCTGAAGCCAGCTCTGAAGGAAGAGACCGGTAGCGCCAGCAGCTGTAGCTTCTCAGGTAGCTGCAAAATGCATCCATCCAGGGAAATACCAAGCTGTGGCTATCCTCCGCCCTGAGACATATTGGTGGAAGATGTGGATGGGGTCCCAGCAGTGGCAGATGGTTGGGGGAGGTGGCATGGCCATCCATGTGTACTTCTGCCCCCCTCCCAATCTGGACCTGGTGCCCTAAGCACCCACCAAACCCGCATGTTGGACTGGCCGAATCTGCACACCACCCCCACTGACAGCATGCTGGCATGTCATCATGGCGTGGGGGTGTTGGCAGCAACTGCAGTGGAACCCACCTGCAGCAGACAAAAGCCATGTCCTGGTCCTATGTGCCATGCACATTGCAAGCTGTGCTAAGGTCTGTCTGATGAGGAACATGTCAGATCCAGGGACTGCTGTTGCCATATGGTGACATTGTGGCTTGACACACAAAGCCAGTGTGTATATAGATTATAGGTTCAAGTCCTAGCTGTGGATCATGTATTGCATGTCCTTGTGAGTAAACCTTACCCTACAGTACAGTACCAGCCTGTGAAACCCCCAATGAATTAGCCAGCAAGAGTACAGACACCCATCAGTTACACGGACAGGCTCCACTATCCACAGCTGAATGAAAAGGCAGGCTGATAGCACCGGCACAATGAGTGGGTGTTAACAATGGGTGTGAATGTCAGAGTGTGCTATTATCACCGGCACAATGAGCACACATTAACAATGCTTGGGCTGACATGGAGACCAAAATGGCAGGCAGGAATGCCAACCATCCTCATTTTTGCACAGTGATGTGATAGTGTGTGTATGTCTCTCCAGAGTTCTGTGGCCTTCTGCAATGCACTGTGGCTTGGATTTTCTAAGCTGTTCCCAGTGTTAGTCTGCAAATGTGCATGATGAGTAGTAGAGGATTGTGGGTATGGCCTGAAAACAGAGTGGTTTGGCCAAGATGTGTCTGCATCAGAGGTTGTGTCAATGGCTGAGACATTGTAGTGTCCATCTGCCACATGCATGGCCTCGGTGGTAGGACATTTCATGCTGTGAGGGCTCTCTCACTCTGACCGAGCTATAACCATGGCATGGCTATGTATCCGCATAGTGCTATATAGTATCTAGCTCTAGTGATGTGGGTGCACTCCATGTCCTGGGAGTTCAATCACTGAGTCACATACTGGGTGTCCATGTTTGCTCTGTGCACATGCATTGTGTGTTTATCAGCAGACTGGTCACAGTTGGTATGTACATGGCTGAGACAGCCCTGTGGCAGGTAGCAAGTGCAGTCTGGTTGTGGTGGATGGGTAGTCTCAGATGCTTGGGACAGGAGCTGTACCTGCTCTTCTTACTGTGGTTATGGCAGGATAGTCCCCACTGCATTTTGTGTCCATGGCACCAGCTGCTGCAACACTGGGCAATAATATGTGCTGTTCTAGGAGTGCCCCTGTCCATCAGGGGCATGACATAGGGCCCATATTTTATAGACACCTATAGCATGCTACAATTGTGCAGGAAACAAGGTGACTAGGATAACACATTGTAGATAATATCTGCCATACACTGGTAGTGATGTGGATCTGCAGCACAGCTAGCAGAGACCACCTCTAGCAGTGCAAGTTCTCGGGACCAGGTGCTGGGGCGCCGATCCTCACCCTTAGGGTGACTGCTGAAACTGCTCAGTAGCACGGCTTGTAGCTGTTCTGTGCTTGTATCACACGCTGTCAGTGTATCTTACTGAGCTGAGGTGATGGATCAGTGCATTCTCCATTTGGTGATCAGCTGCCGACTGTGGTTCTGTGTGTGCAGTGCATCATGGGTACTGGAGGGGCTAACCTATATGGCACACACAGCAATGTTAGGCGGTGACCTGCAGTATCTTTGAAGCCAGCCATTATTATGTAGACAGGTATGGAGATGTAGCCTTCTGGTTAGTACAATGTCTCCATAAACAGTAGACAGGGGTTTGATTCCTACTTGTTCCATTTGTGACTGTGTGCTACTCAGTTAATTTTCATGCCTGTAATGTCCGGGCTCTGCTGTGACTGGCAGACATACATCCTTATAGTTTGTTATGCGTTCTGACCACAATTTGGGTCAGCAAAAAGACTATTTGCCATCATGCCCTTCTGAGAGCATGGCTATATTGGCTCTGCTGCAGCCCAGGGTCACACATGTTCACCCTGCAGATATCTGCCAAACACTTGGAGGTGTGGTGTAATGGTCATAGCACTGGCTTGAGACCCAGGATGTCATGGTTTGAGGCCCAGTAGCACCCTTTTTGTGACAATTTGAAATGTTTTACTATGTTGTTTTATGTATGTCACAACCTTCATGAATTGCCACACCTCTTTCTGACTTTGGGCAGGTCACTTAATCCTCCATTGCATCAGCTGACTGCAGATTCTTACAGTCCCTGTTTTTCATCAGACATTACCACTGTTTCAGTACAACATAACCTGATGTGACTGTACCGATGCAGCGGTATACTAATAGGTAGTTACATGAATACAGCTGTAACCTGCTTATGCAACATGAGTCAGGTATGACATCATGACTGTGACTGTATAGCTTTGGCTCCATGACATCTCTGCATTACATGCAGACACTTCCTACCCCTCAGATAGCCACCTGCATATATGACCGTATGTGCCCCTTTTGCCCAATTTGAGTGCCTCTTGTCCAGTTTTTGTATACACTTTTGTCTGGGTTGTTGTATGATGGTTGGGACACGTGTGAGACTCACATGTCTGGTATCAGACCTTCCACATGGCACTAACATGCATTTTCCCACACAGTACAAATACATTGGGGATGTCATCTACGGCATATTGGTGCTGCCAGCCCATATCACCCTCTCTTGTGCCACCATCCTTCCTTCAACCCATCCATCTGCCTCTGTCAGCTAGGTGCAGTCATGTCTTCTCATGCAAGCTGCTACATCTTGGCCTACACAGGTACTCTTTTCCGCATTTGGATGCTTCACTCACACCTCTCCTGTGCCTGATGTTCATGTTACCACTCCTGCTCCATCTTCCTTTCAAGGTACACATCGTGCCACTTCTGACTCTGCTGGGGGACACGTCTTCCCCATCCTATGCCACACACTGACATTTTGGTGTTTTGCGTGGGCACTCCCCAGTGCATAGGTACAGCTGTTTCCCATATGCTCATCATACTTACTGGCTGGCACGTCGGATGCCCACGGATCTGTCAGGCCCCTCAGCTCCCACCTGTCCTTCCATTCATCACCTTTACATTTGCTTTTGCTGGGGCTCCCTTATCCAGCAATAAAGCGACAGCCATTTTTGGGCGGGTTTTTTTTTTTTTTTTTGTATAATCTGTTTATTAAATAACCAACAGTATAATAACAATCAACAGGTTCACAAAACAACAGCAGAAATTTTTTTTTCCCATTTTCATTACGGAACCCCTCCAGCGTGGTTTTGTCTGATCCACCGCCGGAGGCTAAGAACCTCAAACAAGGCAAGCAAACCGGTCAAAGCTATCCCCGCCATATACCCCCCCTGCCCTCCCCCCCCGCAACCCAATAAACACCATTCACACTAAACCAGGAGCATCTCTATCCAACCTGAAGCACCGCACTGCGGGCAATAGGGCTCAAATTTTGAACATAGGGCAGCCAGACCAAGAGGAAATGGGCCCAGCGCCTGGGAGACCCCAGTGCACGGCGGCGCTCAAAGAGCATAAGCTGGTGAAAGCTATTGCGCCATTCACAAAATGTAGGGGCCGCTGCCTCTCTCCAGCGATGTAGTATCGGTCCTTTCCCCACCAGACAAGCCTTACGCACCAGAAAACGCTCCCACCGCCCCTTAGGGTGGAGTGGTCCCAGGCAATCCAGCACGACTAATAACCCCGTCCAAGTAACCCGCTGCCTCAAAAGTCCACCAAGATAATCTCCGATGCGCTGCCAGTAAGATTGGATCGCCGGGCAATGCCACCACATATGACCCAGGTCAGCTAGGGAGCACGAACACTTAGGACAGCCGCCAGACTCGGCAAGATGACTCCGCAACGCCCTCCGCGGGGAGAAATGCGCACGAAGAATAGACTTATATTGCACCTCCCGCCATCGGGTCCCTTCCGCTAAGCATCGAATCTGAAGCAAAGCGGCCGATACGGAGCCCGGGACGACCGCCCGGCCCAGGTCCCGCGCCCATGCCTGCTCCACAGCTGTAAAATCCGCGGGGTTCCCAAGGCCATCCAAACGCTTTTTCAGGTCAGCAATAGATGGGGGGCTCTCTGCACCCAGACTCAAAAATTCCAAAATCTGCGTCGAATGCTCCACCCGGAGCTCCGACGGGGACAGAGAGCCTACGTAATGGGAAAGTTGGGCATACGCAAAACCAGAAGTGACCCGATTCAAGCCAAATTCCGCAGCAAGCTCCTCCAATGGCTTACACTTCCCCGTCAGATCCACTACATTCCCTAAACGGCCAATGCCTGCTCTTTCCCAGTGCAAGAAAGCAGACGAATCGGAACCCGGGGTGAACTGGGCATTGCCCTGGAGTGGTAACCAAGATGAGACCTCAGGGTTGCTGCCCCAAAATTTATTCAGCTGTTGCCAGGTACGCCGCATCGCCCGCAATAGCACACTATTGGTCAATCGAGCCGGTAACTGCGCCCCTGGCAGCTGCAAGGCCGCTTCCAGGACATGCGGCGCCATAAAGGCCCGCTCGAACTCCCGGGGGGTGTACACCGCCATGTCCCCCAGCCAGTCGCTAAGATGACGAGCCTGACAAGCTAGTGCATACTTCCAAAAATCCGGAACTCCCACCCCTCCGGTCCTCCAATTACCCCTCAGGCGAGAAAGCGGTATGCGCGCTCGGGCCCCCTTCCATAAGAAACGTCGGACTTCCCGCTCCAGACGGATTACGTCACGCCGCAACAACCAGGTTGGGAGGGTTTGCATCCAATAAAGTATTCGTGGAAGGATAACCATCTGTAGGACCGCCACGCGGCCCAACAGAGACAAAGGCAGCGGCATCCAGGCCCGTAGTTGCGCCTGGAGCTTGAGAAACACCCGATCGAAGTTTGATTTATATAGGGACGCGGGCGCCCTAGTCAACTCTATACCTAGATATGTAAAAGCCTCATCCGCCCAACGGAGGGGAAATGTGCCCAACCATTGAGCCCGCAACGAACCCCCCACATCTAAGGCCTCAGATTTCTCCGTATTAATGCATAAGCCTGCAAATCTCCCATAATTTGAAAATGCCTCCAACAAAAGTGGGAGGGAGCGCTGGGGAGATGTGAGATGAACCAAGATATCATCCGCAAAGGCGGCCGTCTTAAAACCCACTACCCCAATCTGGACCCCCGAGATGGTCGTGGAGTCCTCCACGGTGCGTATCAGCGGATCTAATGATAAAACGAAAAGTAATGGTGAAAGCGGGCAACCCTGGGGTGTGCCCCGCTCGAGAGGAAAGGGATCGGAGAGCAGTCCATTGCAAAGGATGCCCGCTGTCGGGTCCGCATACAACAATGTCACAAAGCTGCGAAAGGTATCACCCAGGCCATAATGTGGTAACAGACCTTGCAAGTAGTCCCAATGCACTTGATCGAAAGCTTTCTCAGCGTCGAAGCTGATCAGCAAAGATGGCAGTTCCCGCTCCCAGACCCATTCGAGAGATGCCAAAATCTTCCGTAAATTACGAACAGCGTAGCGCCCTCTCACGAAACCCACCTGTGACTCGTGGATCAGACCATCGAGCACCGAAGCCAGTCGATCCGCCAATATTTTTGCCAGAATCTTTATATCAAAATTCAACAGCGATATAGGGCGGTATGAAGCCGCCCGGGTGGGATCCTTCCCAGGTTTGGGTATTAAAGTAACATAAGCATGGTTTGATCCCCAGGTGAATCGCCCAGCCCGCGCCCTACAACCGTACACGTCCACGAGGACCGAGGAGACCGCGTCCTCAAGCACCTTATAGAACTCGGCCCCATAGCCGTCCGGCCCGGGCGCTTTACAACACTGTGCTCTCTGGATAACGCCGCGAACCTCCTCTACAGTAATCGGGGCGTCCAGGGTTGCGCGCTGTGTTGAGGACAACCTCGGCAACTGTAGCTTCTGCAAATAACCCTGCATCTCTGACATGGAACCCTCTCGTCGCGCATAGAGTTGTTGAAAAAAGGAACGGAACTGCCCCACAATAGCCCGATTCTCCTTATGCAAGTGACCTGCCCCGTCCCGCAGGGCGGCTACCGAACGAACACCACGACTGCCGCGTAGGCAGCGAGCCCAAACTGATATAAACAATAACGGTAGTAGAAGTGCGATTTTTTCGTCCGCTGATGTATAAGTTCATTGAGCGATGTTTGCAGTTCCCAATAGCGTTTACGGTTAGCTCCTGAGGGGTCCCCTGCGCAGCGACGACGCGCTCTGACCACCTGTTTTTCCAAATGCACTATTTGCCGCACCAAACGTCGACGCTTACGCACCACATATTCAATTATATTGCCCCTCAACACAACCTTAGCAGTCTCCCAAAGCAATTCCGGATCGGCAGCGTGTACTTCGTGGTGAGTCATGAAATCTTCCCAACAGCTCCGCAAATGGGCCTGAAACTCCAGATCATGGTCCAGACCTGCGGGGAACCGCCAAATGCGCGTCGTATCGGCCACCACCCCCCACGCTAAATCCACCCAAATCGGGGCATGGTCCGATACCTCGGTAGGACCAATCTGCGCCTCATCTACTTGTGAAAAAATCCCTTCCGAGAGCAATATGTAGTCTATGCGGGCACTAGTCCCGTGCGCCCGCGACTGATGGGTGAAGTCCCTTTCGAGGGGGTGTAATAAACGCCACGGATCCACAACACCCAAACGCCGACACAGCTCCCGAAGTGTAGCCGTAGTAGGGGCCCGCCCCCGTTCACCCCCTGCCCCAACCGTATCCACAGCTATGTCAAGAACCCCATTTAGATCTCCGGCTAGTATCAGAGGAACATCGGGTAGCTGTTCCACCTGAGACGCCAGGCGGGCATAAAATGCTCGGTCCAAAATGTTGGGGCCGTACAGGTTCCCCAGAACTATCGGCTTGCCCTCCAAGTGCCCTCCAAGTGACCATACAGCAACAGGTAGCGTCCTTCGGGGTCCGCAATTTCCTTACTTAGGTCAAAACGTATCTTTTTACTAATAAGTGTGACCACTCCACCCTTTCTACCCACGGCGGGGGCTCCCCTACTCTGCCCCACCCAGGTCCGTTGCAATTTCACATGCTCATCGGCCGTCTGGTGGGTCTCCTGTAGTAAGGCGACATCGCATTTTAGTCGCGCCAAAACCTGTAACACTTTGGATCGCTTGATAGGGTTACCTATCCCGCAGACATTCCAAGAAATGATCTTCAGGTTGGATAGTAGACATCCAGCAAATATAACACGAACTGACTAGCATAGTGTGGGCGAACCTCCCCAGCCTGAGGTCCCCCCCTAAATGGAAGAATGCTCCTGGTTAGCCATACACATGGACCCCCCGTCCTCCCTTCCACTACCTTTCCCAACCCTATCCCATTATCTCCCCCCACTCCCCCCTGCCCCCACCCCCACCCCCACCCCACCTTCCCCCTCTCCCAACCAATAGAATTCCTCTCCCTTCCCATTAGAGACCTAAAGATGTGAGTAGGACCCCCCCCACCTATAAACCAAACCCCCCCACCATCTCCCCCTGCCTAAATCCCTGTACCCCCCACACAACCCCCTCGCCTCCCGCTCCGCCCCTTCTCCAATGTGTTCCCCCCAACACCCCCGTGATACCACAACACAACAACACATAAATAAACACCTAAGGGGGGAAGACAAGGCAAAACATCCCAGCTACCCCAACGCTGTAGCAACCCAGCAGTCAAGTAAACAAAGGCTGGGTGGGCAGCACTCCACCCCCCTGGCAGCACATCAGCATGGGGGACCGTGGTAAAAAAAAACAGCCAGACCCCATCGAGCAAGGCAAACAAACAAATAAAAAAATAAAGGAAGAGAGAACCCCTCGTGGGCCAACCCAAAGGGGTCAGGTTATTAAGCGTTACTGCGTCTGGGCTGATACACACGATATGGAGTGCTCCCCCCCCATGCAGCCCTCCAGGAGCCACAGGCCGCTATCGGCACACCCGAATAGCCAGATGGAAGGCCACCCGGACAACGCTAAAGCATACATTCAGTCTGTGGGTTGATATGGAGTAAGATGGCGCCGTCGGTGGCGGAAGGGAGCCAAAGGGAGGGGCCCCCACCGCTCCGGAGTGGGACGTTCCCAGCAGACTTCAAATATCCGGTGCCTGGCTCCGTATTCACACTACTCCCCGTCATCCCAGGTCCTCGGACCCCTTCCGGAGACTCTCCAAGCAGCAAGGAAGTCCTCCAAGAGAGGGCTGATTATATATAAAAAAAAACCGGGAAGTCTGAGCAAGCCTCCGGCCTACTCCACACTAACTGCTACACATCTGTACATTAGTTGAAGTCAGAGAGAAACTTGAAAAACAGTGTAACAAAACATTAGTAACACAGTTGCCTCGGCTATATAAAATCCAGCTTCTGCCCTCTGCACCAGGCTTTCTGTCCAAGGGAAGCGAAAATTCCTGAGGGAGGCCTCCGCCCGCCATCCCCGCTGGCCGTACCGGAACAGATGGGGCCTGCACTCCCACAGTGCGCTAGCCGAGGGTCCCCCCCTCGAGGCAGTGCGTAGCCCCAAAAAAAATTGTCAGTTAGGGCAGAACAGCTAATTAGAAGTCCCGCTGAGCAGCAAAACACCCTGGAGGTTCTCGGCTACAACCGGGACTAGGGCGAGCCGAGTTTCACTTTGTTCGTAGAAGTGTCAGGGTATCAAACTAACCTCCCTCTGTCCCTACCACAGGAGGCATCCCTTCACTCCCCGGGCGAATTGCTCAAATCTGTGACAGGTGCCGTGAGCTTGTCCACATAGGCAGTAGCCTCGCTCGCTGATTCGAAGCTCCGCCGAGCCCCTCCATGCCAAATCACCAGGCGCGCTGGATATTGTACCTGGAAGCGGAGATTAGCACCGATCAATTTTTGACAGAGGGAGGCATAGGCTTTTCGTCGTTGGCTCAGCGCGGCTGAATAGTCCTGTGTGACTCGAAGGCGCATATTCTGCCATTCCACCGCTCCCTTTTGCCGCACATTCTTAAGCAGCTCTTCCTTCTGAGGGAAACTCAGAAACCTTGCCAAGACCACTCGAGGTCGGCGATCCTTCGCCGTCTGCTTGGGCCCGATCCGGTGAGCGCGCTCCACTATAATGGGGCTGAGCGTGTCGGTCTCAGATCGCAAGGATGTCGCCAAAGCCTCCACAAACCCCCGAAGATCTTGGTTGGGGACCGTGTCAGCGACACCCAAAAATCTTAAATTGTTCCGCCTGGACCTGTTCTCTAAATCGTCCAGCTTTTGCGCTTGGTCCAGGGCTAGCTTTTGCGCCGCACGGAGCTCCCCCTGAAGAGTCGCCAGGCTGTCCTCGTTTTGAGCTATCCGGGTCTCAGCTTCTTGCATGCGAGACCCTAGCGCCCCTAAGGTGTTTTGTATTGCGTCCATTTTAGTGTGCAATGCCTCGAACTGCCCCGACAGCGCACTGGTCACCGCTGCCGAGACTTCAGCCGTCAGGACCGGCGAGGTAGGAGGCCCGATCTGCCTCGGGGGAGAATCCACCATCTTGGACGTCCCGGTGGCCCGGTCTTTCTCCCTACGCCCGAGTTTAGCCACGGAAGCCATGGCGGTCTGGTAAGGAGATGCGGTGCCAGGGGCTAAGCTAACCGCCGCTCGCACTGGGGTAGCAGGTGGGGGCTGATCACGGCGAAGTTTCACGGTTTAGGGGGCAGGGGGCCCAGAGCTCAAACCGGACACGTCCGCTCGAGCTCACCACATCACGTGGTCTCCCCATTTTTGGGCGTTAAAGTGCACACTTGATACCTTAACGCCCAATGTCCTGTTAGCACTTGTTAAGTGGCCCATTGCACTCTTACTGCTGGAGTCCCTCCTACCTGAACAGAGCCCTTTTTTGCACGGAAAACCCCTTATCGCTGCCATTAACGCTCGGTAATGCCTGCTCTCTTAATGCCCTTTAGTAAACATACCCCTATGTGTGATAAAAGTCTTAAAGGCATGGGAAAGCATAGGACAAACACAGACTATCTATAAAGGAAAAAAAGGGACTATAGTAGTTGATATGGAAGGGCAGACTAGAGAGGTCATATGGTCTTCTTCTGCTTTCATGTTTCTATGTTTCTATTTTTTAGAAAGGCCATTTAGGTGAAATCTGATCTGTCCATGTCCAAATGTCTGAAAGTCTCTGTATGTGTGTGTGTGTGGTGGGGGATGAGGGGGAAGAACAGCAGTGAAGGTAGGCAGATGTTAATGCCTTTTAAAATCACTTTATCTCTATGCCAAAAAATAAATGTATCCGTTGCAATATAGAGCAAGATGGGGTCGTGCAGCATAAGGAGCCAGACACATGCAGTAAAGAGGCCGATTTCAGAAATGTGCACGCTCGTGATATGGACATTTGCAGCATCGGCCACATAGACATGCCAGCGCCAGTATTTTGGGCTGTGCACATGTATAAGTTATCACATAGACGCTGCGGCCTGCCATTTTAGAAATGGAGACATGCAGCGGCACTGTAGCAGACACTGAGCCCTTTCTATGTACCTACAAGTTATTATGGGTTGGCGAAAAAAATTGAGGGAGTGAAGGGGCATTTTCATCTTCTTTGTATTGTTGATAGATGGCAGTAACAAGCACTTTTCAAATTTCTATTTGTGTCCAGGGGTGGGTATAGAAATGGATGTGTCTGGCGCCAGTTTTAAATGTGTGGTCCCATTCTGAAATTGGCTGCACATAGGTATCTTTTCAAGAACACTCTGGACATGCCTTCATCACGCCCCGTATGATATAGATGTGCTCATGCCAGATATGTGTACGTTTGGGGCATTTGGATGGCGATTTTCAGACATCTAAATCATGAATAGGGCTTCTAAAATGATCCCCTTAGTCTTCAGCTTCTATTTTACCTGATGTCAGGAACAAATACAAAACCCTGCATGCTTGTGATACCTATCTTCACATGGCACATACCTTGCTTTTATTACTTTCAAATCCAAGCTCAACGTGAGTTACATGAGCACCAAATGGACTTGCAATCTAAGTTGTATCTAGGCAATAGAAGGTGAAGTGATTTATGTAAGGTCACTGACCATGTCAGTGTGGGATTTGAACTCTGTCTTCCCTAGCCCACAGTCTAACCATTAAGCTGTTCCTTTACTGTAGAGTGTGCTCCCTAGTAGACACGTGGAGGCACATTCCAATGTGGCCATCCAGGCCCCTCTGTGGCCAATTGGAATTGGGATGCCCAAAGGTAGACCAGATTCTGATCCTGCGGGGGCTAGATGTGCCTGCGGGATCAGAATCAGGTCTACGGCCTGAAAGTGCAGGTCGGGCCCTGATTCTGATCGGCTTGCACACCTAGCAGATTCCCAAGCTACCTCAGTCAGGCTCCTGAAAGGAGCCGCAGTGCCATGGCGTCCCATCGCCATGGCACCGCGGCTTCATTCAGGAACCACGAATGCCGGCCTCAATCTTTCCCCACAGCTGGACTCTCAATCCGGCCTCCCATGGCCAGGGTTCAGCTGTGGGGAATTTACTTGACCCCCCCTACTTTTTTTTCCCGACCCAGCAGCAGGATCCCCTGACATCCAGGGGGGACTTATTCCACCTCTGTGGTGGAAGACGTCATCTGTCTAAGTTCACGGCCCTGGACGTACAGGGCCAACCTCTGAATTGGCCCTGTATGTCCAGGGTCGCGGCCCACCCATGCCCCACCCTCACTCTGCCTCTGGAACACCCCCTCCCACCCTGTCTTAGCCTCCCCGTAGAAAAGCGTTGCCGGGGGCAGGATAGAATGACCCCCATACTGTCAGTCAAGCAAGAAGTGAATGATGGGAAGAGGAGAAGAAGTTAGAGTACGTTATAGGATGTGAATTCAGGAAGGTGCAATTCTATTGCTCGCTCCACATTTCAACCTTCATAGACTGAATTCATAATTGCCATAGTGTCCTTAAGTATCTCTAGACCCTGAGTGGGGTTCTTTCTTTCTCTTAATATTTTTAATGCACATAAAAGTCCATTATCTTAAGGAAACTATATCCAATAAAGAAAACCTAGAGTGATTCATTTTCTCTTTTACCATGGGAGAGAAAATAAAAGAGCATTTCATTTTCCTATCGATAGTCATCCTAGGAATTTCTTCCTTTTTTCAACAATAGGCAGGACTAGTGCAACCCCCACCCCACCCTCCCGGGAAACTGCATTTTTGTGAGTGTTAGAGCCTTCACTTAGATAAAAACATATTACATTACAGAATAGAATCTCTGTCCTCCTATACTGCCTTTCCTTCTCTAGAGACATGCCCATAATCCATTTTATGTCTGTGGCACTAAAACCTTTCCTAACAATATTCTTTTTTTTTCCCAATTTATTTCTTCAGTTTCTATTTGCATATATTAGATGTAATTTCAAATGTCTTTCTCAGTTAAATTTCCATTGACATATCTAATGCCCTACTTGAAGCTGTTGGACACAAATAAGATTTAACTACTTTGATAGACATGTGACCTACACCCCCACCAATCTCAATAATAAGCATCTAGTAGAAGTGCCGAGAGGGCATTGCGCTTTCAATGGCTGAGACCTCTTACTGCTGCTATCCATGACAACACGTAGATGACTACTTGATGAGTCAAACAGAGCCAGTGTTTGTCTAACTGCAGGTACATCTGTTCAAAGGAGCAGACCAATGTGCAGCAGCAGCTTTCCTAACCCACTGGCAATGATTCATCCACAAAGTTGTGATTTAGTGATTGTCCTGTCACTAATCAAATAAAAGAGGTAAATATTTCTCAATAGTAAAGGAGTGGTTATTCACAAGTTCCAAAACTTTGGTGAGACTATTCTGAAATTAAATTTCGCCTCCCTTGAGGTATATAATATTATAGGCTGAATCATTTATTTCCATGACTTTACTCACTGTAAGGGCCCATGTCAGACATTTTATGAGACTAAGGGGTATGTTTACTAAAGTTTCTTAACGTGCGCGGCGCGCATGAGCGTGCACTAAGGTACCTTAGCGCGCACTAATGATGCTTTACGGGGCCAAAATGCGCTTTAGTGCGCGCTCATGCGCGCAGCGGCGCAGACGAGCGCTGAAGGCGGGGAAAGGCTAACGGAGGGCGGAGGAAGGCTCCCCAGGGGCGGAGATAAGGGGTCAATGGGTGGAGAGTGGGAGGGGAGAGGCTCTCTGCACACTAACGCTGTGAAATCCGAGGCTGAAAACTAACGCAAGTGAAAACCTCGCGTTAGAGCCAATTTAAAGGGAAGAGAAACCATTTCTGTCAGCAATGTACAGCAAAACCAGGGAAACCTACAAAAAAGTGATAAGTTTGATACATGTGCACAGAACAAAAGTACAAATAAACAATGAAAAGGACCCCAACAAAATTAAAGAAAATTATAATCAAGCTGGGCAATAGTGATCGTAATGGGAAACATCAAAAAACACTCCCAAGAAAGCCCCCAAAAATAAATATGAATTTTGGAAGGGTCTACGCTCCATCCCCATACAAGGTGAATGATCCCACAGTGAAATAGCACTGATCAGGGTTTCCCTCTCCATTGGACAGGTTTCCTATGGCATGCACATGTTCCACAACAGCAGGGCGGGCATGTCGGAATGGGCAACTGGACAGATGCTGGGAAAGGGGATACAGAGGGCTGCAGGCGGCACATGCTGTGGTGCAGCTGGGGCACAGTGCGGACTAGGCAGATGCCTAGGTGGCACGTAGGAATGCTGAAACTGAACAGCAGCCAGACAGCAACTGATGAGGGCCCAACATGGGCACGAGAGTGTCTATCACAGTGTCACAGGGGATAGTACCCAGCAGGTACCCCCAAGGGCACAGAACATTGGCAGGCGATGTTGGGGGGAAGCGCGGACGCCTATGCAGGCACCCCTACCCCAGAACACGCACCATAGGCAGCCGCCTACCTGCACACTGGATGGCTTGAGACTGCATACGACCAGCACCACCAGCAGAAGGGCATGTCAGCATGGTGGCAGAGGGGTACTGGTGGTGGAGGGGGGCAGTGGCAGCTGCCCAGAGCAGACCATGGCCTAGCCCTGTGTAGGTGGGTGCCATGCACTGCAACAGACAGGCTCTGTCTGACAAACAGCCATGGTATCTCCAGGGACTGCACTGTTTCTGTGAGCACAGTGTGGTGTGGTGAACACAGCCAGTGTGTTCAGAAGCAGAAGGTCACAAGTTCAAATCCCAGCTGGGGCTACTGCCAATCCAGTCCCCATATTTTACCTGCTACTAAACCGTGATAGTAAGGACAAACCTTTATTGCAGAGAACATACGCATGGTTCAAACGCCTATATTTTACCCGACCGAGCACAGACACCAGAAACATGCGCATTACCTAGAGCAGAGTCCCCCAAATGGAGTCCTGGAGGGCCACAAATCATTCAGGTTTTATGCTGTCTCCAATATAAGGCTATGTCAGCATGGTGGCAGAGGGGTACTGGTGGTGGAGGGGGCAGTGGCAGCTGCCCAGAGCAGACCATGGCCTAGCCCTGTGTAGGTGGGTGCCATGCACTGCAACAGACAGGCCCTGCCGGACAAACAGTCATGGTAGCACCAGGGAATGCACTGTCTCTGTGGCAACACGGTGGTGCAGTGCACACAGCCAGTGTGTTTGGAGGCAGAAAGTCACAGGTTCAAGTCCCAGCTGTGGTGCCTGCCATCCCAGTCCCCATATTTTACCCACTACTACAACGTGCTAATACAGACAGAACGTTTATTGCAGATGACGTAAACATGCCCAAAACACCTACATTTTACCCAGACGGATTACCTAGAGCAGAGTCTCCCAAATGCAGTCCTGGAGGGCCAAACACCATTCAGGTTCCATGCTGCCTCTAATAAAGATGCTTGTGCTGCATATCTATGCACCACCCCCATGGTATGCAGATGTATCTCATGCATATTCATGAGGGACAGCATGAAAACCCGAACAGTGTTTGGCACACCAGGACTGGAGTTGGGAACCGCTGCCGTAAAGCAGCAGCCAACAGGGGCAGACACACCCACACCCACAGGCTCCATTAGCCAATGCCTCCTGGAGAGGTAGGACATTGGGCCCTGCGTGCATCTCCCAATACTAGCACTTGCATACCTTAGCAATGCTACCCTACACCTGGGAATATGGTACACAGCTATCAAATGTTTGCTATGATTACTGGCAGATAGCAATTCCTACGTTAAGCACAGTTTGCTGATTGAGCTCCATCATAGCAACCTTTCTGATGTCTGTGGAGTGTGCTGCAGGTCTGGTCTCTGACAGTGTTTACCACCCTGGGGGGTGACCCTCAACAGTATTGCGTACCATATCCATGCCTGCACTGTGCCTAGGACTGGTGTGGTGGCCAGGGCTGCTAAACTCCTCTATAGTAGCACAATGCTGGCATAGGTGTGGGAGTGTGTGTCTGTCTATCCCAGGGGTGGGCAAACCTGGTCCTGGAGGGCCGCAGACCAGTCAGGTTTTCAGGATATCTCTAATGAATATGCATGAGATATATATGCATTAGAGATATCCTGCCTACCTGACTGGTTTGTGGCCCTCCAGGGCTGGATCTGGAGACCCCTGCCTTACACCTCTGTCATTTAAGATTGTGAGTGGACAAGGTGCAGATGTCCAAGACATCAAAAAGGTTAGATAGAATTTGTCACAGTCCTCCTCACTTCTCACCACCACCAAAAAATTGTCTATTAGACAACTTTTTGGTGGTGGTGAGAATCGAGGATGAATGTGACACATTCTATATACCCTTTCGATGTCTAGGACATCTGTACCTTGCCCACTCACGATCTTAAATGACAGAGGTGTAAGGCAGGGGTCTCCAAATCCAGCCCTGGAGGGCCACAAACCAGTCAGGTTGGCAGGATATCTCTAATGCATATATATCTCATGCATGTTCATTAGGGATATCCCGAAAACCTGACTGGTCTGCGGCCCTCCAGGACCGGAGGTTCCCACCCCTGGTCTATCCAGTGTGTGGTGGCTGCAAACATCCTCCACAGTCCACACTACCAGCACTGTTGCCAGTATTGGCCTGCCAATGTGCATAATGAGGAGCAAGGTACCATGGATATAGCCCGGACAGGGTGGCCTGGCCAGGATGCATCTGCACAGGGCATAGGGCACTGGCTGAGACATTGTAGTGCCCGGCCACCACCTGCACAGACAGGGTGGCCACAGCATGTCCTGCTGGGAGATCACTCTCACCCTGACTGTGCAGTGACCACAGCATGGCTAGGCACCCCCATAGTGCTATATAGCATTTCTCTCATGTGATCTTTATGGGTTTCTTTTTGGGGCCCAGTCACTGACTTATCTGCTTGTTTTGTATGTTGATATCCCAGTTCTGGGTGCATGCATTTCCACCAGGAACATGCACTATGGACTAGCTAGCAGACTGTCTGCAGTTGGTATGTGTCTTGATGGAGTGCCTTGCAGGGTGCAGCGGCTGAAGGTTTGCTGCAGGAGAGTATCAGATAGTGGTGGGGTGCAGCTTAGCATATCCAGGCCTAATGTCTGTCTGCTATTGCGTTATGGATGTGTACAGAGCTGCATTGACTGCCCTGTAGGGTGTCTGTTCCCCAGCAGGACTGGGGTTGATGGTCCCCTCTACTGCCACCATTGCAGGGAGGTAGAAAGTGGATCTGTTGGTGGGAGACCCTGTTTTCCACCCTCAGCCCTGGAGGAGGAGGGTACATAATCCTCCTAGGGGGTCCATAGGGGATACACCTGACTGAGACATACAGATATATCCAAGGTGTGTCTACAGAAGCTACCTATCTCACACATTAGCACTGCTGGGGACCTGCAGCATGGCCTATCTCTGCTGTGGACCTGGTGCTGGGCGCCCTACCTCACCCTCAGGGTGAGTGCAATACCTGCACAATGTGACGGTGTGTAGCTACTCTGTGCCAGTACCACACACGGTCAGTTCCCCCTACCAGGCCGAGGTGCTGTGGGGGTGCATACCCCATCTTGTGATCATCTGTAGACTGCTGATTTGCATGTGCAGTGCATCATGGGTACAGGTGGGTTAACCCTATCTTGGTGACCACAGCAGACTGTTTGTGTGGTGACTTGCAGTCCTTCTGCAGCCAGCCAGGGTTTTGTTGGCAGCTGTAGCCCACTGGTTACTTCACTCCCAGTGGAACCAGAGGTCATGGGTTCAAACCCACAGTGGGGTTATTTGATAGGGCTGTCCAAAGCATTATCTATTTTTAATGTACATTAGTGCTGCCAGCAAAAACACGCTCAGCATACTGTACCCATAAGGTGCCTCAGAGGGCGCTTTATAGAGCGCCCTATAGGGCACCTTATGGTTACCGTCCATATAAGGTGCACTATACAGTATCCTATGGAGCGACTGATAGGGTGCTTGCTCTATAGGGGACATTATAGGGTGCCGTGGCAGATAGTGCACTTTATAATGTGCTCTATGGAGTGCCTTATAGGGTGCCTTATGCGGCACCTTAGGTTATGGCACATGAGGGTGTGTTTGCTGGCAGCAATTAATAAAATACAAATAAAGTGCTGCAGGAAACAATACTTAGGTTACGGCACGTGAGGGTGTGTTTGCTGGCAGCAATAATTAAAATACACATAAAATGCATCAGGAAACAATACTTACATGTCATAGCTGATGCCTCAGCCAGCCTTACGTATTAGGCACACTGGAGATCGAAACTCATGACCCCTGTATCATCAGTTAGTGCCTTAACCATTGTGCTACACTGCTGTTCCTCCTTGCATGTCAGCGCACCTACTTAAGATTTCCATGCGTTTAAATGCACAGTGCTGCCATCAAAAACAGTGCTATGACCTTGCTGTGCCTCATAGGGCACCCTATATAGCGCCCTATAGGCCACCCTTTAAGCAACATTGTGGGGTGCCATGGCGGACAGTGCACTTTAAAATGTGTACCTCTGGGGTACCTTATGGGGTACCTTATGGGGTGCCTTATGTTACAGTGCTTTGAGAGTGCGTTTGCTAGCAGCAGTAATTAAAATAAAATTAAAAAGCCTCATAATGCAATATTACACATAAATGGTAGTGCCTCAACCAGCCTTATTCATTGAGCACAGTGGGGGATTGAACCCATGACCCCTGCACCATCTGTCAGTGTCTTTACCAGTGTACTGCAGCCCTGTTCCTCTGCTTGTATATCAGCGCGCCTGCTTATGCTTCCTGCGCGTGTTCCTCGTGCGCTAATGTGCGCGGCGCACAAGAGCGCACAGCGCAGCGCGCACTAATCCCGTTTTGCTAATTTTTGACCGGACCGCCCACTCCTTTTATGGCATCCTGCAGACTAACGCGGCGCGCACGTTAAGAGGGTTTAGTAAACATACCCCTAAATGTGGATCAATCATTCCAGTATTACCTATGTTCAATGTAGTCAAACATTACAGTTCATTTGGAAATTATCGTACAGGGACTTCTTATTTTATAGTATATATTTTTATTATATTCTTATGCTATGAACATTGGGATGGAATCTTGGTCTATGGAATGAAATAGTAAATAAATTGATAAGCAAGTAACTAGTATACAGTACATTTTATCTGTTGTAATCAAAGAGACAACGGCCTTTCATTATACATGGGAGTGCGTACATACATATTGGGGGACCATTTTGGAAGCCCTATTCGTGTTTTTGATGCCCAAAAATGAGCATAGAGATATCCAAAGCACAGAGGCATCTCCAGAGCCATTTTAGAAGCTGGGCCTGTGGATGTCCCAACCTGATCTTAGAAACGTCCTGGACATCCGGAGTTACGTCTATGTTTTGGGCATACAAAAAGTGCTCATTTTGGCTGAAAAACATCGAGAGGATGTAGAGAAGAAAACACTCCATCATCTCCAGTACTCAGCACAAGTTTAATGATAGTAATAGTGGGATTTAAATGCTGGCTTCCCCATGCCTAGCCCTCTACGCTATCCATTAAGCTACTCCTAGAGCTCCAGGATCTGAAGTGCTAATCAGGGGATGCCTATGTAGATGCCCCTGCAGACCTCCATATCAGGCATGTCCACATTTGTGAAATCATGTCTGCATCTGGACGTGCCTCTTTTTTTTCAGATGTTCTGGCTTAGATATTCCAGATTTCATTTAGACATCTCTTCTAAAATTCCCATCATTGTACTGTATATACCAAATTGTTCCCCCAATTGAAAATTTTCCAGTGGGGCAGTGCTATGCGCTGCACTGGCACATAGCCCGCCCCCCTTCTGCCTAATCTGGATTTAAAATGCCGGGGTCATATGCGGTTCCGGCATTGAAAATCTGGGTCTCACCGCATTACCCAGAAGCCGCAGGAGCTAGCTGGGTAGCACTGATTTTTGATTTTACCCGCTTAGCCCGTGCGTTTGAAAGATAGGTGAGGAAAAATCTCACCTATCTTTAAGGCTCAAAGGGCTAAGCGGATAGCACTGAAATTCGCTGCTACCCGGATAGCCTTTTCCTCTACCCCCGCTCCGCCGCAGAACGCCCCTAACATGCCCCAATGCTAACCGCATAGCATCTGGGCATGTCAGGAACATATCCAGGATTTTTGAAGGACACTACCCATGTAGGTGCCTTTCGAAAATCCCGGATAAGGCATTTACACAGATAACTAAAGCAGTTGCCCATGTAAATGCCTTCGAAAATCGGGTCATTTGTTATTTGAAGAAAATCATTGTAAAATGAATATATGTTCTATTCTTGCAAGAAAACCTCTCAGATCTTTATGGCTTGCTTCTTGTAGATACCATGAAATATATGTCATGATAAAGGTCATACTGAAAAAAATTTACTACTGTCACTTTAAAACCGCTCACTTCAGAGAAAACTCAAACCTTTGTGTAGAGGGGTGACAAATCTGGTCAGGCTGTAGAATAGCTCACCTCCAGATCTGTCCAGGCACTGAAAATGGATCTTCAGTTGGCTAAACATTCTATCAGTGATTGGTCTGGTAGTTCTGTGGGATCATAGCAACATAGTAAATGACGGCAGATAAAGACCAGTATGGTCCATCTAGTCTGCCCAGTAAGATGGCAGGAGTAAGACGGCAGGAGTAGGTGCACCCCTCCCCATGTCTTTGTTTAGGGGGTGCACCGTGCATCCCTTCCCATGTCTTTGTCCAGGGGTGCCCTGCCACTCTGTGCAGGTCACCCCTCCCCATGTGTTTGTTTAGGGGTGAACCCACCGCTTCATGTAGGACACCCTTATTTCTTGAGAAATTAGATGGTTCAGTATATTTTGATTTTATTCTGTTGCTGTAAAGGGATCCACTGTGTCTCTCCCATGCCATTTTGAATTCTGTCACTGTGTTTGCCCCCACCACTTCCATCCACTCTGTTGCAAATTTTCGTGTCATCTGCAAAAAGACAGACCTTTCCATTCTGTCTTTCAGCAATATCACTCACAAATACATTGAACAGTGCCAGGCCCAGAACCGAACCCTGGGGCACCCTGCTAATCACCTTCCTTTCATCCGAGTGAGCTCCATTTACCATCACCTTCTGTCGTCTATCAGTCAACCAATTTCTGATCCAGTTTACCACCTTGGGACCTGTCCCCAAACTACTGAGTTTATTGATAAGCCTCCTATGAGAGACAGTATCAAAGGCTTTGCTGAAATCCAGGTAGATGACATCCATCGCATGCCCCTAATCTAGTTCTCTGGTTACCCAGTCAAATAACTCAATCAGATTTAAGAACATAAGATATGCCATACTGGGTCAGACCAAGGTCCATCAAGCCAAGTATCCTGTTTCCAACAGTGGCCAATCTCGGTCATATGTACCTAGCAGTTTCCCCAAAAGACACAGGTTCCACAATGCTTGTATTGGGTCAAGCATTGATATCCTGGGTCCCTTTTTAATAATGGTTTATGGACCTTTCCTCCAGGAACTTGTCCAAACCTTTTTTAAACCCAGCTACACTAACAACTCTTACTACATCCTCCAGTAACAAATTCCATAGTTTGATTACACGTTGAGTGAAAAAATATTTTCTCTTATTTGTCTTAAATAGTTTACCCTGTAGCTTCATTACATGTCCCCTAGTCTTTCTATATTCTGATAGCGTAAACAATCGATCTACGTTTACCCGTTCCACTCCATTCATTAATTTATAGACCTCTATCATATCTCCACTCAGCTGTCTCTTTTCCAGGTTGAAGAGCCCTAACCTTTGTAGCCTCTCTTCATAGGAGTAGCCTTCCAACCCCTTTACCATTTTGGTGGCTCTTCTCTGTACCTTTTCTAATAACGCTATATCCTTTTTAAGATACGGCGACCAGAATTGCACACAATATTCAAGGTGCGGTCATACCATGGAGCGATACAGAGGCGTTACAATATCCTTTGTTTATTTTCCATTCCTTTCCTAATGATACCTAGCATTCTATTTGCTTTCTTGGCCGCCACTGCACACTGGGCGAAGGGTTTTAACATGTTATCCATGATGACTCCTAAATCTTTTTCCTGGGTGGTGGTTCCCAATGTGGAACCTTGCATCGTTTAACCATAGTGTGGGTTGTTCTTTCCTAGGTGCATAACTTTGCACTTGTCCACATTAAATTTCATCTGCCATTTGGATGCCCAGTCTTCCAGATCCTCCTGTCCAGATCCTCCTGCAGTTTTCCATAGTCCTGTTGGGTTTTAACAACTTTAAACAGTTTTGTGTCGTCTGCAAATTTGATAACCTCACTAGTTATTCCCTTTTCCAGCTTGTTTATGAATATGTCAAAAAGTAGCGGACCCAGTACAGATCTCTGCGGTACTCCACTATTCACCTTTTTCCATTGGGAAAATTGGCCATTTAGCCCTACCCTCTGCTTTCTATCTTTTAACCAGTTCCCGATCCACAATAGTACACTGCCTCCTATCCCATGACTTTTTAGTTTTGCCAAAAGTCTCTGATGAGGGACCTTGTCAAAGGCTTTCTGAAAGTCCAGATACACTATATCAACGGACTCACCTTTGTCTACATGTTTATTCACACCTTCAAAAAAACATCTAAAGTCATGTTGGCTGTCTCCCATTAGGCCATGACTATCTAAATGCTGTGTAATTTTGTTCTTTATGATGGTTTCTACCATTTTCCCTGGTACTGATGTCAGGCTCACCGATCTGTAATTTCCCGGATCACCCCTGGAAACCTTTTTAAAAATTGGTGTTACATTGGTGACCCTCCAATCTTCTGGAATTACAGATGATTTTAATGAAAGTTCACAGATTACTAATAGCAGGTCTGCAATCTCATATTTCAGTTCTTTCAACACTCTTGGATGTATACCATCTGGTCCAGGTGATTTGCTACTATTCATTTTATCAAATAGTTGTAATACATCTTCCCGGTGTAACGATATTTCTCTCAATTCCTCTGCAGTATCACCTTTAAATACCACTTCAGTCTTGGGTAACATCCCTGCATCTTCCTCAGTAAAGACTGAAGCAAAGAATTCATTCAGTCTCTCCGCTATAGCCTTGTCTCCTCTTACTGCCCCTTTTACCCCTCTCTCATCTAATGTCCAATTGACTCTCTCAGGAAGGTATAGATAACAAGAGGAGGGATCTAGCTAAGCTTGAAGAATGATCTAGAATTTGGCAGCTGGGATTTAATGTTAAAAAATGTAAGGTCATGCATTTGGGCTGCAGCAATCCAAGGGAGCAAAACAGTATAGGAGGTGAAGTACTTTTGTCCACTAAAGAAGAGCGGGACCTAGGCGTGGTTGTGTCTGATGATCTTAAAGTAGCTAAACAGGTAGAAAAGGCGACGGCAAAAGCTAGAAGGATGCTTGGGTGCATACGGAGAGGAATGGCTAGCAGAAAAAAGTCGGTGATAATGCCTCTCTATAAGTCTTTGGTGCGACCTCATTTGGAGTATAGTGTGCAATTCTGGAGACCGCACCTTCAAAAGGATGTGAACAGGATGGAGTCGGTGCAGAGGGTGGCTACTAAAATGATTAGTGGGCTTCATTATAAAGCATATGAGGACAGACTGAAGGATCTTAATATGTACACCTTAGAGGAAAGGCGGGATAGAGGTGATATGATTGAGATGTTTAAATACCTCCATGGCATAAATGTTCAGGGAGAGAACCTTTTTCAATTGAAAGCAAGTTCTGCTATGAGGGGACATGGGATGAGGGTGAAGGGAGATAGATTCAGGAGTGATATGCGGAAATATTTCTTTACGGAAAGAGTAGTGGATCCATGGAATAGTCTCCCAGTGGAGGTGGTAGAGATGAGGACAGTAATTGAATTCAAAAAAGCATGGGACCAACACAGAGGATCTCTAAAGGTAAAAAGTGGACTGTTGTAGTTGTTGATATGGAAGGACAGACTAGATAGGCCATGTGGTCTTTTTCTGTCATCATGTTTCTATGTTTCTATGTTTCTCACAGGCTCTTTGCTATGAATGTACTTGAAAAAGTCTTTATTTCATATTTTTGCTTCCGTAGCAAGTTCCTTCTCAAATTCTCACTTTGCCTGCCTTATCAATGCTTTGCATTTAACTTGCCAGTGCTTGTGCTGTTTCCAGTTTTCGTTGTTTGGCTCTTTTTTCCATTTCCTGAAAGATGCTTTTTTGGCAGCAACAGCCTCTCTGACCTCACCTTTAAACCATGCTGGCAGTTTTTTGGACTTTCTTCCACTTTTCTTAATGCGTGGAATACAGCTGGTCTGGGCTTCTAGGATAGTATTTTTAAACAACACCCAAGCTTGATGTAAGTCTTTAACCTTTGCAACCACTCCTTTTAGTTTTTTCTTAACTATATTCCTCATTTTATCATAGTCTCCCTTTCAAAAGTTAAAAGGTAGTACTGTGGATTTCTTTACTATACCTCCTCCTCTAATTAAATCAAACACGATCATGCTTTGATCACTATTGCCAAGTGGTCCCAAAGCTCTTATTTTTTGCACCAGATCTGGTGTTCCACTAAGGACTAGGTCCAATATGGCTTCCCCTCTGGTCGGTTCATGAACCAGCTGCTCCAAGAAGCAGTCATTTATTTCATCTAGAAACTTTATCTCCCTAGCATGTCCTGCCATGACACTGACCCAGTCGATACCGGGGTAATTGAAATCACCCATTATTATTATGGCGCTGTAACTTTTGTTAGCTTCCTTGATTTCTTTGAGCATTTCATCATCCATTTGTTCATTCTGGCCAGGCGGTCGATAGTACACCCCCACTGCCATCACCTTCCCCTTCATACATGGAATTTCAATCCATAGAGATTCTACAGCAAATTTTGTTTCCTGCAAAACTTTAATCCTTTCTGACTCAATGCCCTCTCTAACCTAGAGCGCAACCCCTCCACCAATTTGATCAGTTCTATCATTACGATATAGTTTGTATCCAGGTATCACAGTGTCTCACTGGTTATCCTCCTTCCACCATGTCTCTGAGATTGCAATCATATCTAACCTCTCATTTAGTGCTATATATTCTAACTCTCCCATCTTATTGTTTAGACTTCTAACATTTGCATACAAGCATTTTAGAGACTGTATTTTATTAATATTAATCTGGCTATTGGTAGGCATGGGTAATTTGGAATCTTTACACTCTGTCTGCACCATACTCAAAGGTATTTGGGCTACTTTACTCTTTTTTGGAACCTCACTGCTTTTGGTTGTATCCTTCAAGGATACCTTCTTCCGAATCATGCGCTCTTGGGTGACTGTCGGCTTTCCCCTATTTTCTAGTTTAAAAACTTCTCTATCTCCTTTTTTAAGGTTAATGCCAGCAGTCTGGTTCCATCCTGGTTAAGGTGAAGCCCTTTGGAAGAGCCCCTCCTTTCCCCAGAATGTTCCCCAGTTCCTAACAAATCCAAAACCCCCATCTCTGCACCATTGTCTCATCCATACATTGAGACTCCGGAGCTCTGCCTGCCTTTTGGGTCCTGCACATGGAACAGGAAGCATTTCGGAGAACACTACCCTGGATGTTCTGGATTTCAACTTCCTACCTAAAAGCCTAAATTTAGCCTCCAGGACTTCCCTACCACATTTTCCTGTCATTGGTACCGACATGTACCAAGACAGCAGACTCCTCCCCAGCACTATCTAAGATCCTATCTAGGCGGTGCGTGAGGTCTGCTACCTTCGCACCAGGCAGGCATGTTACCAGGTGATCCTCACATCAACCAGCCACCCAGCTATCTACATGCCTAATTATTGAATCACCAACTATAACGGCTGTCCTAACCCTCCCCTCATGGGCACATGGCCCTGGAGAAATGTCCTTGGTGCGAGAGGGTTTTACATCACCTGGAGGACAGGTCCTAGTTACAGGATCACGTCCTGCCACACCAGGGTGATGCTCTCCTGTCATGTGACTTCTCTCCTCCATGGCAACAGGGATGCTGCCAGACTGGAGGTGGGACTTCAGGACTATATCCCTATAGGTCTCGTCCATGTACTTCTCTGTCTTTCTTATGTCTTCCAGGTCCGCTACTCTAGCTTCTAGAGAACGGACTTGTTCCCAGAGAGCAAAGAGCTCCTTGCACTTAGTGCATACATAAGACCTCTCACCAACTGGGATAAAATCATACATGTGACACTCAATGCAAAAGACTGGAAAGCCCCCATCTCGCTGCTGGACCTTTGTCTGCATCTTAGTTTAAAGCTTGTGTTTAGGTCTTTAAATTCTGTATTTACTAAGGGTTGGTGTAGATGCTTATACTAATAACAGTGTATCTAATACCTCTAATATACCTTGTTCACCTGAAGCTTAATTAATCTCAGGTCCTCATTGTATGACTGATTTGGATAAAGAGCTGCACCTCAGAGCAGCCCCTTTCCTCTAAGACGTGTAAGTAACTATAAAGCTACAATTACCCCAGGGGCGGGTGGGTGTTGGGGAGGGAGGGAGGGAAATAAGAGCTATTAAAAGAGGGCTGTTACAAGGTACCCTGTCCTGTACCCTCAGCAGGGGGGGGGGGGGGAGGGGGTTAGTCCCTCAGGTAGGCTAGAGCAGGAAAAAAGTTTAAAACGCAGCAGGTTCTGGGGACAGAGCAGGGAGAGATATTTAATTTAAAGTAACAGTTAACCTGGCTACCACACAAAGGCCAGTTAATTGAGAGAGGCAAGGTAAGTTATACAGCTGAGAAAGCTGAAGTGCAAAACTAAAGGGAACAGAGAGGTGAAGTAGCACACCAATAAGACAACAATAAATAATTAAATAGACAGCTAGAACTCACAGCAAAGTTGTCACAGGAGTTAAATATCCACCTCTCTAGCAGAGCACTGTGAGGGCACTGCTCTCCCAGAGCAGAGAGAGGCAAACAGAACAAACTATGCACACGTGGGAGGAGGAGACAGGAAGAAGGGCTACACAATACCTCAGCAGGGGGGGAGGGGGTAGTCCCTCAGGTAGGCTAGAGCAGGAAAAAAGTTTAAAACGCAGCAGGTTCTGGGGACTAGAAAAGGGGACTGTTACTTCTGGAGAGAGATCTGCAATTGTGGATATATACTTCTGGGAATTTTCTGAAAGGAATTCTTTCTATTAAAGCTATTTAATCTGTGAGCCCACTATTTTTTGTTAAATTAGTCAGGGCCTAGTACAGCAGTTTAAGTTTAAATTTAAAGCACAGAAGAGAACTTCTGGTTACATTTCATACCCAAAATCACCACAAAGACACCGTGTAGACCCTCCTAGACACTATCTTATTATTTTTTGTCAGACATAAATCGTGAGGGAAGGCTACTTGAAAACCTCCCCAATCACAATACATGACCCTTTTATTCAAACAGATAATCCTATAAAAACATAGTCCAGTTCATAAATAAGTGTAATTCATTATCTTATCACTTATCATATGGTTGCATGCGCGACGTGCACTTTTCGGGGGAACAACCCTCTGTATCAAGCGCCCCCAACTCGAACAGAAGTGTAATCCAACAAAGTTCTTCCTGTAACTGCTCAAAATTTTTGCATTTTGATTACATTTCATACCCAGCAGAGAGCTTGTAGTTTTGATTTACTAGTCACTCAGGGCCTAGCATCAGCAAAGTACTTTTAGTTTAAATTTAAAACACAGAAGAGAGCTTTCTGGTTAAATTTAGAACCCAGCAGAGAGCTTGTAGTTTAAATTTCATAATAAGTTAGAGCCTAGCATCAGCAAAGAGCTATAATTTAAATCAAATAAGAATATAGCTTATCTCAGCAGCACAGGACAGTGTACTGTGTAGCAGCCCTCTTTTAATAAGTGGTATTTCCCTCTCTCTCTCCCCACACCCACCCATCCCTGGGATAATCGTAGCTTTATAGGTACCTACACATCTTAAAAGACAGGAGGTGCTCTCAGGTGAAGCTCGTTACCCAAATCAGTCATACAATAAGGACATGAGATTAATTAAGCTTCAGGTGAACAAGCTATATTAAACGTATTAGGTACAGTTTTATTGGTATAAATATCCATAGCAACCCTTAGTAAGTGAAGAACTTAAAGATCTAAACAAAAACTTAAAACTAAGATGTAGACAGCAGTCTAGCAGCGAGATGGGGGCTTTCCAGTCTTTTGCATTGAGTGTCACATATATGATTTTCTCCCAGTTGGTGAGAGGTCTTACGTGTGCACTAGGTGCAAGGAGCTCTTTTCTCTCAGGGAACGAGTCCGTTCTCTGGAGGCTAGAGTAGCAGACTTGGAAAACATAAGAAAGACAGAGGGGTACATAGACGAGACCTACAGGGATATAGTCCTGAAGTCCCACCTCCAGTCTGGCAGCATCCCTGTTGCCATGGAGGAGAGAGGTCACGTGACAGGAGAGCATCACCCTGGTGTGGCAGGAAGTGATCCTGTAACTAGGACCTGTCCTCCAGGTGATATAAAACCCTCTCACACCGAGGACGTTTCTCCAGGGCCATGTGCCCATGAGGGAAGGGTTGTTGTTGTTGTTAAGTGCCGTCGAGTCGGAGTCGACTCATGGCGACCCTCTGGATAGCTATCCTAAATTGTGTTCGGTCTTCAGTCAGGCGGCTCATTGTTGACAGCCTGGTACCCATAGCTGCTGTTATTGTATCGATCCATCTCATTGCTGGCCTTCCTCTTTTGCGTTGACCTTCTATCTTGCCAAGCATGATGTCTTTCTCTAATGATATCTCTCTTCGCATGATGTGTCCAAAGTATGAAAGTCGAAGTCTTGTCATCTGAGCTTCTAAAGAAAGCTTAGGTTTGATCTCCTCTAGTACCGACTGGTTTGATCTTCGGGCAGTCCATGGTATACACAGTATTCGCCGCCAGCACCATAATTCAAAGGCATCAATTTTCTTCATGTCTGTCTTTTTCACTGTCCAGCTTTCATATCCATATGATGTTATTGAAAATACCATGGCTTGAACAAGTCGAATCTTTGTATGGAGAGAGACATCTCTGCTCTTGAGAATCTTATCTAGGTCTTTCATAGCCATTCTGCCAAGAGTAATGCATCGTTTGATTTCTTGACTGCTTGTTGCTTCTTTATTGATAGTTGATCCAAGTAGGTTAAAGTTGTTCACAATTTCAATTTCTTCTCCTTCAACGATGAACCTGTTGATTATGCCAGTTGTCATGATCTTTGTCTTCTTTACATTAAGGTGCAGGCCCATTTTGAGACTATGTTCTTTGATTGTGAGAAGCAAACATTTCAGATCATCTTCACTTTCAGCCAGTAATGTAGTATCATCAGCATAGCGAAGGTTGTTGATGAGTCTTCCACCAATCTTCACACCTCTGTTGTCTTCATACAATCCTGCTTCTCTGATGATTTCTTCTGCATATAAATTAAACAGGTAAGGGGAAAGTATGCAGCCTTGTCTTACACCTTTGCTTATTTTAAACCATTCTGTTTCTCCTTGTTCCGTTCGAACTTTTGCTTCTTGATCAATGTACAGATTGCGCAAGAGAACGATCAGGTGTTCTGGTATACCCATGCTTCTTAATGTGGCCCAGAGTTTCTCATGGTTTACACAGTCAAAAGCCTTGCTATAGTCGATAAAGCACAAATAGATATCCTTTTGGTATTCTTTAGTCTTTTCAAGGATCCATCTCACATCCGCAATGATGTCTCTCGTTCCTCACCCTTTCCTGAACCCTGCTTGCACTTCAGGTAGTTCTTGTTCCAGGTATGGTTGTAGTCTCTTTTGAATAATCTTCAGTAGAATCTTGCTGGCATGTGGGATCAGAGCGATTGTTCGATAATTTCCAGTCAGTTGGATCACCTTTCTTTAGTACTGGTATAAACACAGATCTTTTCCAGTCAGTTGGCCATGATGTTGTCTTCCATATTTCTTGGCAGAGCCTTGTAAGTATGGTAACAGCTGCATCAGATTGCTGCAATACTTCTGTAGGAATGCTATCGATGCCTGGTGCTTTGTTCTTTGATAAGGCTTTCAATGCTGCTTCAACTTCTTCTTTCATCACCAATGGTTCCCGATCATAAGGTACAGGTTGAAACGGCTGTTGGTCCACTTGATCTTTATCATATAAAAACTCTGTATATTCCTTCCACCTTTTCTTGATCTTCTCAGCATCATTCAACATAGAACCTTGAGCATCTTGTAACATTCCAATTCGAGGCTGGAACTTTTTCTTTAACTCTTGTAGCTTTAGGAAAGCCGATCTTGTTCTTCCTCTAATAGTTTCTGCTTCTATTTCCATGCAAGTGTCATTGTAGTACTTTTCCTTGTCCTGTCTTGCTGCACGTTGGAAATCTCTGTTGAGTTCTGTTATTGTCTTTCTTTCTCCTCTGGCTTTAGCTTCTCTGCGTTTCTGGGCAATTTTCAAAGTTTCTTCCGTCATCCATTTTGGCCGTTTTTGCTTTTCACCTTTTGTAGAGACTTCTCGCTTTCTTCCAACACAACCTTCTTGATGTCATTCCATAACTTTCCGGAGCTCTGTCATTTGTATCTAAAGCAGCAAATCGATTTTGCAGGCAGTCTTTAAATTCCAGTGGTATATTCTCAAGGTCATATTTTGCTGCATTCATGAGTGGTTTGCTCTTTTTCAGCTTTAGCTTGAGTTTGCATACTAGTAGTTGATGATCTGTACCACAGTCAGTTCCAGGTTTTGTCTTTGTTGATGTTATAGAGCTTTTCCATCGTTGACTTCCACAGATGTAGTCAATTTGATTTTTATACAATCCATTGGGTGACGTCCATGTGTACAGTCACGCTTGTGTTGCTGGAAGGAGATGTTTGAGATGAATAGATCATTGGTCTTGCAGAATTCTATCAGTCTTTCTCCAGCTTCATTTCTGTTGCCAAGTCCATATTTTCCAACTACTTTGCCTTCTTCTTTGTTCCCATCTTTTGCGTTCCAGTCACCCATGACTATCAGGATATCCTGTTTGCATGTTCTGTCAATTTCAGCTTGTACTTGTTCATAGAACTCTTCAATTTCATTCTCTTCTGCAGCTGTTGTTGGGGCATATACTTGAATTATAGTTGTGTTGATAGGCAATCCTCGTAGACGAATAGAGATTAAGCGTTTGCTGACTGCATTGTATTTCATTACAGTTCTTGCAAGTTTCTTCTTTATTATAAATGCAACACCATTTCTTCTTTGTCTTTCATTTCCAGCATAGTAGACCATGTGATCATCTGATGCAAAGTGCCCCATGTCAGTCCATTTCAGTTCGCTGACACCCAACAGATCAAGTTGTACACGTTCCATTTCATTCTTGACCACCACCAACTTCCCTTGGTTCATGCTTCGTACATTCCATGTTCAAATGTGTAAGACATCTTTACAGCTTCTGACTCTCATTTCATGCGCAGCTACATCAGCAGTCAGACTTCCCGAGGGCTTTGATCCAACCACATCATAAATGCTGGCTTTACTCTGAAAAGTCTTCAGCTCTTCCCCAGTAGCTAGTTGAGTGCCTTCTGACCTGGGGGTCTCATCTTCCAGCACCATAGCACAATTTGTTTTGTTGTAACTATCCATTGGGTTTTCATGGCAAGATACAGAAGTAGATTGCCGGGCCTTTCTTCCGCGCAGTTTAAGTTTGGTGTTGTTGCCATTGTCACAAAAATGTGATCCTCCGCCGTCAACACTATCCCATTCTGCTGCTGCCCAGATGGGTGGTTTGTCTTGGTCTGGCACCTCAGCTGAGACCTGTCCATCTTGGGAGACCCTGCCAGTAGTTAAACTACCGATAGTTTAGCTCTCAGCATCACTGATGCACGCAAGCCCTCACAGCACGACAAGCTGTAAACCAAGTGAGAGGAGGGAAGGGTTAGGACAGCTGTTATAGTTGGTGATTCGATCATTAGGCATGTAGATAGCTGGGTGGTTGGTGGATGTGAGGATCGCCTGGTAACATGCCTGCCTGTTGCGAAGGTAGCGGACCTCACGCGCCACCTAGATAAGGTCTTAGATAGTGCTGGGGAGGAGTCTGCTGTCTTGGTACATGTTGGTACCAATGACATAAGAAAATGTGGTCAAATTTAGGCTTTTAGGTAGGACGTTGAAATCCAGAACTTCCAGGATAGCATTCTCCGAAATGCTTCCCGTTCCACGTGCAGGACCCAAAAGGCAGGCAGAGCTCCGGAGTCTCAATGCGTGGATGAGACAATGGTGCAGAGATGAGGAGTTTTGATTTGTTAGGAACTGGGGTACATTCTGGGGAAAAGAGGGGCTCTTCCAAAGGGATGGGCTTCACCTTAACCGGGATGGAACCAGGCTGCTGGCATTAACTTTTAAAAAGGAGATAGAGCAGCTTTTAAACTAGAAAATAGGGGAAAGCCGACAGTCGCTCAACAGCGGATGGTTCGGAAGAATGTATCCTTGAAGGATACTACCAAAAGCAGAGAGGTTCTAAAAAAGAGTAAAGTAGCCCAAATGCCCTCGAATATGGAGCAGAGTCCAACAAGGAAGCACAAATCCACGTGCAATACCAAAAACCAAACAAAACCGTGGATTGCAATGGAAGGAAATGTTTTATTCAAAAAATTAAAATCAGCCAAGGCCCTTTCTATAACGGAGGAAAAGCCATTTTTTGCACTATACCAGTTTTCACAATTTATCTCTTAGAAATAATCTCCCCACTAGTCAGTTTTTAAGGACCAAGAGACTTTGCACTACGGATCAGGATTTTGAATACCATGCATCTTTGATGAGGGATAGATTTAGCGAAAGAGGTTATCCTCAATGTCAAATTAATAAAGCTCACCGGAGAGCTCGGGATTCTTCACGTGAAGGGTTGCTGACATTACGAGAAAGACAGCCCCAAAATGGGATTGTATGTTCTCTTCTCTATTCTTATCACTCCCACAAGATTAGCAATCTTTTAAGGAGACATTGGTATTTAATACAATCTATATCAGGGTTTCAGGATGTTCCTCTGATTACAGCACATAGAAGAAATGTTAATCTCCGTAACCTTTTGGTTCCATCGGCTTTTACAGAACGGCGGTTCCTTTCTAAATATAAAGGACACGGTGGACAATGTTCAGTGCTTATACTAATAAAAGTGTATCTAATACCTCTAATATGCTTGTATGCAAATGCTAGAAGTCTAAAAAATAAGATGGGAGAGTTAGAATATATAGCACTAAATAAGAGGTTAGATATGATTGGAATATCAGAGACATGGTGGAAGGAGGACAACTAGTGGGACACTGTGATACCTGGGTACAAACTATATCGTAATGATAGAGCTGATCAAATTGGTGGAGGGGTTGCACTCTCTGTTAGAAAGGGCATTGAGTCAGAATGGATTAAAGTTTTGCAGGAAACAAAATTTGCTGTAGAATCTCTATGGATTGAAATTCCATGTAAAAGGGGGAAGGCGATGACAGTGGGAATGTACTATCGACCGCCTGGCCAGAATGAACAAATGGATGATGAAATGCTCAAAGAAATCAACGAAGTTAACAAAAGTTACAGCGCGGTAATAATAATGGGTGATTTCAATTACCCCGGTATCGACTGGGTCAGTGTCACGGCAGGACATGCTAGGGAGATAAAGTTCCTAGATGACATAAATGAATTGCTTCTTGGAGCAGCTGGTTCATGAACTGACCAGAGGGGAAGCCATATTAGACCTAGTCCTTAGTGGAACACCAGATCTAGTGCAAGAGATAAGGGTGTTGGGGCCACTTGGCAATAGTGATCATAGCATGATCGCCTTTGATTTAATTAGTGGAGGAGGGTTAGTAAGGAAATCCACAGTACCAACTTTTAACTTTCGAAAGGGAGACTATGATAAAATGAGGAAAATAGTTAAGAAAAAACTTAAAGGAGCAGTTGCAAAGGTTAAAGACTTACATCAAGCTTGGGTGTTGCTGAAAAATACTATCTTGGAAGTCCAGACCAGCTGTATTTCACGCTTTAAGAAAAGTGGAAGGAAGTCCAAAAAACTGCCAGCATGGTTTAAAGGTGAGGTCAGAGAGGCTGTTGCTGCCAAAAAAAGCATCTTTCAGGAAATGGAAAAAAGAGCCAAACTATGAAACCTGGAAACAGCACAAGCACTGACAGGTCAAATACAAGGCATTGATAAAGCAGGCAAAGGGAGAATTTGAGAAGAAGCTTGCTGCGGAAGCAAAAACGCGAAATAACCTGTGAGAGAGTCAGTTGGTCCATTAGATGATAGAGGAGTTAAAGGGACACTAAGAGGCGACAAGGCGATAGCGGAGAGACTGAATGAATTCTTTGCTTCGGTCTTTACTGAGGAAGATGTAGGGATGTTACCCATGACTGAAGTGGTATTTAAAGGTGCGGAAGAATTGAAGGAAATATCGATACATCGGGAAGATGTATTAGAACTATTAGATAAACTGCAGAGTAGCAAATCACCTGGGCCGGATGGTATACATCCAAGGGTGTTGAAAGAACTGAAATATGAGATTGCAGACCTGCTATTAGTAATCTGTGAACTATCATTAAAATCATCTCTAATACCTAAAGTTTGGAGGATCACCAATGTAACACCAATTTTTAAAAAGGGTTCCAGGGGTGATCCGGGAAACTACAGACCGGTGAGCCTCACGTCAGTACCGGGAAAAATGGTAGAAACCATCATAAAAAATAAAATTACTCAGCATGTAGTGTTGTCAGCACTCCCTAGTGGCCAGTGGCTGTAAGGGTAGGCCGTGCATTTTTATTGTTTCAAGGAGGAAAGGGCTCTTTAAGTCCAAGTGCAGGTTGGTCTTTGTAGTCTAGCTCCTTGTATGAACAAATTGTATAAGCCAAATAGAGGGTATTAAGGCTTTTATTTCCCCTTTAACGCAAAGGCTCAGTAAGGCACAGAAATAAAGAAAGTCCTTTCTTTCAGGGTTTCACCAAACATAAGCAAGAAGAAAAACTGTTACAAGTTTCACAGTTGATTGGAGAGATTAACTGAAAGATTCTCTTACTTCAGAGCAACTTAAATAAGCAAAACAGTTCTCTGGCATTTAGCACAAAACATGAGCATTCTCAAAGCAAAAAGGTCTGTTCAATTCACAGTTCTGCTAATGACTCAAGGCTACTAGCAATACACAAGGTACAATCCATAAATTCATCTGGAGGCATGGGAATAGGATTCTCTAGGTCTATTTCCATGGACTATGGGTCACTGGCCTCTCCCTCTGAATTCGATGCCCCCCTTGCTGCTATACTTTCCCAAACTCTGTCTCTGTTTGCTTGTTTCCAATAGGGCTGTTCTAAGGCTCCCAAACGAACATGGCCTGTTCTTCTGCCCTTAAATACTGGTTTGCAAAGCTCTGACTTGTTTCCTTTTCTCCTGCACTGAGCATCTGTTTCACCAGAGCTTCTAGGAGGTAAATTTTCTTTTATAAATGTAGTGGTACCATACCTGGGCTTCCTCCTGTAGCCGGTATAACTGGAGCTTTCTCTCTGAGACACCTCTCTCTGGAGACAGGCTTTCTCTTGGAACCTTCTGAGCAGTGCTTTATCTTTCTGTAGTTCAGGAAAATCTGGTGAGGAATCCGGATTTCCTTGCGTCTGGGTAAAGGTAGCTCTGCTATCAGAACCTTTCCTTCTTGTACCTCTTAATCCTGATTCAGACTCCTCCGGTGAGCGTAGGCCTCTCTCAAAGCATGGCTTTCTCCTCCCAAGCTCTTTGCCTTTCTGGTCCTCTGCTGCCGAGTCTCTCTCCAGACTGACTCTCCTCGAGCTGTCTTTCTTTCTGACTTTCTCTGCTCCTTTTCCAGCACTTACTATTCTGGGCGTTCTGCTTGATCCAGCTACGCTGCTTGGGCTGGAGGAGTCACTCCTTCCGCCTGAAGTGCTTCTCCTAGCAGTCTCTCTCCGGATTGTCCCTCTCTGGACTGCTTTCCTCTGGACTGGTTCCTTCTGGACTGGTTCCCTCTGAACTGGTTCCTTCTCCTGGCCTGCTTTCCTCTGGACTGGTTCCTCCTGCTGGCCTGCTTTCCTCTGGACTGCCTTTCTCTTATAAAGGCATTCTACCTTTGAGTTTCCCGGGGTTGTCGTCAGGTGCAGCTGATTAGCTCTTACATAATCAGTGGCTGGGTGTGTTAACTCAGCCTCAGTAGTTTTGCTCCTGCTCCCTCTAGCTGGGCTGCAAGGTAATTGCATCCTCTGCACATCAACAGCTCTGTTAAAGACAGGGTTTTTTCCTAAGTCTGCACTCTCAGTAGCTTCATCTTCATGACAGTAGATAGTCATGGCCTAATGGGAGACAGCCAACATGGCTTTAGACAAGGAAGATCTTGTCTTACTAATCTGTTATGTTTTTTTGAAAGTGTGGACAAAGGTGAGTTGGTTGATATAGTGTATCTGGACTTTCAGAAAGCCTTTGACAAGGTCCCTCATCAGAGACTTTTGGCAAAACTAAAGAGTCATGGGATAGGAGACAGTGTACTACTGTTGGTCAGGAACTGGTTAAAAGATAGAAAGCAGAGGGTTGGGCTAAATGGCCAATTTTCCCAATGGAGAAAGGTGAATAGTGGTGTACCCCAGGGATATGTGCTGGGTCCACTGCTTTTTGACATATTCATAAATGATCTGGAAAGTGGAATAACGAGTGAGGTTATGAAATTTGCAGATGACACAAAACTATTTAAAGTTGTTAAAACCCAAGAGGATTGTGGAAAATTGCTCAGAGGATCTTGATAAATTGGAAGAATGGGCATCAAAATGGCAGATGAAATTTAATTTGGACAAGTGCAAAGTTATGCACCTAGGGAAGAACAACCCAAACTATGGTTACACAATGCAAGGTTCCACATTAGGAACCACCACCCAGGAAAAGGATTTAGGCGTCATTGTGGATAACATGTTAAAACCCTTGGCCCAGTGTGCAGCGGCAGCCAAGAGAGCAAATAGAATGCTAGGTATCATAAGGAAAGGAATGGAAAATTTTATTTATTTATTTATTTAACATGTTTTGTATCCCGCCTTTTCCTTCAATCAAAGCGGTTAATACAGCACAGAGTTAAACAAAGGTGAGGGAAACATACATTGCATTATCATTACATCACAACAAAACACTAGGAGTACAAACAGGGAACACAGTACATAACTTACATTACATTACATTAACTACAAACAGCATATCGCTGAACAGAATGAGCATATAGAATAAGCATATAGCAGCAGATAGTGGGTCCCGCATGGTCCACCGCCTAAGGGCCACGCCAAAGGGCCCTCTTGCGAGGCCCTCAGGCGCGGGCCCGCAAGGCACGGGCGCGCCATTGCTGAAGGGATTCTAAATGATTTGAAAAGTGCTCAGATTGGCTGCAGTTTTCTCTCACACACAGTTCCCAACTAAGTAGGCACAGCTGATTCTCACTCACTGCTCACAGGATCGTTGAAGCCTTTGCTGAAGGGATTCTAAATGATTTGAAAAATGCTCAGATTGGCTGCAGTTTTCTCTCACACACAGTTCCCAACTAAGTAGGCACAGCTGATTCTCACTCACTGCTCACAGGATCGTTGAAGCCTTTGCTGAAGGGATTCTAAATGATTTGAAAAATGCTCAGATTGGCTGCAGTTTTCTCTCACACACAGTTCCCAACTAAGTAGGCACAGCTGATTCTCACTCACTGCTCACAGGATCGTTGAAGCCTTTGCTGAAGGGATTCTAAATGATTTGAAAAGTGCTCAGATTGGCTGCAGTTTTCTCTCACACACAGTTCCCAACTAAGTAGGCACAGCTGATTCTCACTCACTGCTCACAGGATCGTTGAAGCCTTTGCTGAAGGGATTCTAAATGATTTGAAAAGTGCTCAGATTGGCTGCAGTTTTCTCTCACACACAGTTCCCAACTAAGTAGGCACAGCTGATTCTCACTCACTGCTCACAGGATCGTTGAAGCCTTTGCTGAAGGGATTCTAAATGATTTGAAAAGTGCTCAGATTGGCTGCAGTTTTCTCTCACACACAGAAACAAAAGATATTATAATGCCTCTATACCATTCCATGGTGAGACTGCACCTTGAATATTGTGTGCAATTCTGGTCGCCGTATCTTAAAAAGGATATAGCGCTATTAGAAAAGGTTCAGAGAAGAGCCACCAAAATGGTAAAGGGGATGGAAGGAGACTCCTATGAAGAAAGGCTAAAAAGGTTAGGGCTCTTTAACCTGGAAAAGAGACGGCTGAGGGGAGATATGATAGAAGTCTATTAATTAATGAACGGAGTGGAACGGTTAAACGTAGATCGATTGTTTATGTTATCAGAATATAGTAAGACAAGGGGACATGCAATGAAGCTACAGGATAAATTATTTAAGACTAATGAAAGAAAATATTTTTTCACTCAACGTGTAATCAAACTCTGGAATATGTTACCCGAGGATGTAGTAAAGGCTGTTATTGTAGCTGGGTTTAAAAAAGGTTTGGACAAGTTCCTGGAGGAAAGGTCCATAAACCATTATTAAGAGGGCACCCAGGATATCAATGCTTGACCCAGTACAAGCATTGTGGAACCTGTGTCTTTTGGGGAAACTGCTAGGTACGTATGACCTAGATTGGCCACTGTTGGAAACAGGATACTGGGCTTGATGGACGTTGGTCTGACCCAGTATGGCATATCTTATGTTCTTATGTTCTTATGACAGAGCAGGGAGAGATATTTAATTTAAAGTAACAGTTAACCTGGCTACCACATTTGTTTGGCTACCACATTTGTTTTTCAAGATCGTCCTTCGGTAAAACCATGTTGCTTCGAATCTTGCAACCTGGTGATTTTGAGAAAGTTCACTATTCGCTGATTCAGGAGCACCTCCATTACTTTTCCCGCCACCGAGGTAAGGCTCACGGGCCTGTAGTTTGACACTTCTTCCCTGTCACCACTTTTGTGTAGAGGTACGACATCAGCCACTCTCCAGTCCTGAGGAACTTCTCCTGTTTCCAAGGATCTGTTGAAAACATCCAGGCCGAGCCCAAATCTCTCGGGATACAAAATTCTGACTAAATATTCCTATCAAATGGTATATAGTACTTGACCATAGCAGAAGGAAAATCACTAAAAGAACATATTGAATAAGACGGGTACAATTTTCCTGAAATATGCAAAAATTAACCCGGCTGCAGAATATGGATTAAAATTTTAAAGTAGGCCTTCAAAGGGTTAACAGCCCTGCAAGAACCTCTCTGAGCTCTTTCAGTATCCTGGGATGTATCCCATCCGGTCCCATGGCCTTGTCCACGTTCAGTTTTGCAAGTTGTTCTAACACATCATCTTCTGTGAATGATGTGGTATCTACTTCATTCCTATTTTTATATTTGGGAGTCACAGGTGGTCCTTCTCCAGGATTTTCTTTAGTAAAAACAGAGCAGAAGTATTTGTTTAGCAATTCCGCTTTTTCAATGTCATTTTCCACGAGTCTGTTCCCAGCACTTCTGAGTCCTGTAATTCCACCTCTGATCTTCTTCCTTTCCCGAATATACTTGAAGAAAGTTTTGTCGCCACACTTAACATCTTTAGCCATCTTTTCCTCTGCCTTTGATTTTGCTATCCTTATTTCTCTTTTTGTCTCTTTGAGTTTGATCCTGTATTCATTTCTGTGTTCCTCTGTTTGCAAGCTTTTGAATTTTGTGAAAGCTGTGTTTTTTGCCTTTATTTGAGCAGCCATGTCTTCAGAAAACCAAATAGGTTTCCTTTTCCTTTTGTTTTTATTTACTTTTCTTACATATTTATCTGTTGCCCCTTTTATTGCCACCTTTAGTTTAGCCCATTGCAATTCCACTTCCCTTATCTCCTTCCACCCTGTAAACTCCTCCTTTAGGTACTCGGCCATTTTATTGAAGTCAGTGTTTTTGAAGTTTAGGACTTTGAGCTTGCTATGATTGGACTGCACCTTGGCTTTTATCTCAAACCACACTGTGTGATGATCGCTGCTGCTCACAGGGGCACCCACCCAGACATTCGACACGCCATCACCGTTTGTGAGCACTAAATCCAGCGTTGAGCTTTCCCTGGTTGGTTTCATCACCATTTGTCTAAGTAACGTATCTTGGAGAGCATCCACAATTTTTTTTCTTCTTTCCAGATTTTCAGAAGGAGTAATCCAATCCACATCAGGTAGATTAAAGTCATCCAATATGATCGCTTCCCACTTTGTGGCTATCTTGGTAATGTCTATAATCAATTTGTTATCTATCTCTTCGATATGAGTTGGAGGTCTGTAGACTACAGCAGTATGGATGACAGTGCCGTCTCCTCTTTCCAACACAATGCAGAGCACTTCTTTTCCCCATGCCCCCTGCATTTCAGTAGCTTTAATATTGCTTTTGACATACAAGGCTACTCCTCCTCCTTTTCCATTTTCTTTGTCTCTTCTGAATAGATTATAGCCAGCTATGGCTATATCCCAATCATGCGATTCATTAAACCATGTTTCTGTAATGGCCACAATGTCCAAGTCCATTTCCACCATTAGGGCTTCCAGGTCTGGAACTTTGTTGGCTAAGCTTCGAGCATTTGTGCTCATTGCTTTCCTCTCCCTTAGTTCTGGGTGCCGCAATCATGAGCTCACTCTTCTTTGAGGATATCCTCTATCACCTACAAGAGAAATGAGTAGAATGGACATCAGAGAGGAGTACACATGGTTCTCGACATTGCATTTTCCTGGCCCATGACCCATGTGCAGCAATGCTTGCTAGCCCTTGCTACTCATAGCTTCAGGTCCATGGATGTTTGTAGCTGCTGTCTGCCATGGGCCTACCACACATCCCCTCCCTCTTCCCCATTGGAGACATTGCTGCCAATCTTCCCACACCTCTGTCATCACTGCATCCATCCCTCTCTACAGCAGAAAGTGGCCATAGCTTAGCATTTCAGAGTGCTCTGTGCCACAGCAACTGGTCTGTTCCACAGTGGAAACGGCTGCAGCTGACAAGGGGAAACAGTTGAATGGTACTAAGAGAGCACATGAAAAAAGCTTAGTCCCCATTGCCATGTTGTGTCTCTTGCCAGCATGTGTCTCAGACCACCGAAACTGTGGACCAGGTGCCTGCCTATGCTCATCTTGTAAGTACCCAGGGGGCTGTTCTTGGTTGACCTATTCCCTGTCCTGCTGCCATATGGTCCTGTCCTACTCTTGGTACACAGGTATTTGATTTCTGGGGGTCTTCAGATTCTTGGATGTGTATACTAGAGGTAGGATTTGTACTCAGCTCCCCAGATATAGTGCCCAGCACTCTCCCCAACATGCTACATGTGATCTCCTTTCTCGCTGCCCTGCTGCATGCTCTGTAGTGGCCCATGCTTTGGACAAGTTCCTGGAGGAAAGGTCATTAAACCATTATTAAAGAGGACCTGGGAAATCTATTGCTTGCCCCGGGACAAGCATTGTGGAACATGTGTGCCTTTTTGGGAACCTGCTAGGTACTTGTCAACCTGGATTGGCCACTGTTGGAAACAGGATACTGGGCTTGATGGACCTTGGTCTGACCCAGTATGGCATTTCTTATGTCCTTATGTTATTATGCTGCAGGTACATTGGTCTGGGACTGCTGCATGTCTTTCTTGAAATCTCCTGCACACACTGGACTCCTGCTCCCCTTGGTTCTATGCTTTCTTACATAAGAGCCAGTCTCAGGTGATTTCTCCTCTGCTGAAATGCTCATTTATGCCTGTGAGAAGATATAGAAATCATGGCATGACCTTGGGAAGCATGGAAAGACATCAGTTATTTCACCCTAGGTATTGCAGACTGCCTACATATTCATTGAGTGGAACACCTTCCTATTTCTGTAGGTTGGTTCCCTCTCTCTTACCAGGCACTGCAGGGAATTGTGCGACTTCATGGAACTGAAGCTTGGTCTGCTGCCTCTGCTACACAGTGGTGGAAAAGTTTATGTAATCCATTGTTCTGGTGAGAAACGTTGACAGAACTTGTGAGATGCAATGGGACACTACTAACTGGCTAAGTCCTATGTGGCAGCTAGCACTTCTTGGAAGCTGCCAGTGGCCAGGAATGCTAGGGCTGTGGTAGCCTTTAGGTGTACGGCTAAGAGCTGACCTCTCAGTATGGCAGTAGGAGGAGGGGATCCAACTCCAGAAATAACTGGTGCATAACCACCTTATCAAACCTGAACCGAGTCAAACACTGTTAATCTGTGAGGTCCAGATATTGGAACCTGACCTGGTGCATCCTCTGGAAGAGGTGCCCTGTTCTCTCCCTCTTGTGCTCCCTGTGGGCCTCCTCCTACAGGACCAGTGCAAACCAACCAGACACAGCATCCATGTTTTCTATCCACCACCAACATCCTTGCAATCCCACCACCAACAGCCTTGTGGCACCACCACCAACAAGCAGTGCTCTGTGCAACACTGAAACACTGACAAACAGATGGTGACAAACACCCGCTGCTACTCTCATTGAGATCAAGGCCACTCACACACCTCCTTTCCAGCACACCAACACACACAGATATACACACACTCACTGTGTCATGGCACGGGCACACACACACAGGCACAGACGGCAATACATGGGCTATGGGGAGACACAGGGGGTCACACAGCTGCAGTGCAGGAGGGGCTCTCCGGGTCCGGGAGGGAAATGGGAATGGTTGGGGCTAGGGGTCTGCAAATGGGAAACAATGTGATATGATGAGCACTGCTTGGGGGGGGGAGGGGAGGGATGCACAGCAGAGACACAGGGGATACGCTACAGAGACTGGTCAATAAACAGGTTTATGTCCACATTCAGTAGCAATATTGGTCTATGCAAGCCTGGGAGGGTTGGGTCTCTACTGGGCTTAGGCAAAACCGTAACCAACACCTTATTAGGCTCAAATGGAAACTTTCCTCTTTTATGAGATCTGCGTAATATTCTGTTAGGGGGATAGCAACCTTAATTCCCATTAACTTGTAAAACTCCCCCCAAAGGCCATCCATTCCTGGTGCCCTTCCCCCTTTAAACATCTTAATCTCTTTCTGAACTTCTTGCATTGATATGGGGGCATTCAAAACAGCTACTTGGTCAGCCGTTAACTTCGGGAGTATGCAGTTCTGTAGGTACTCAGTTCCTGCCTCTCTCCCCACTTCATCTGCCCGATATAATCACTGATAAAAGTCACAAAACACATTTTCCACTTCTGCCGCTGCCATTTCGCCACTCCCATATTTCTTGAGCCCCCCTCAGCCCGAACCAGGGAAGACAGCACAATACAACTGATATCTATAATACATTATAGATTTTTGGGCCCTCTGGTGTACCAATATACCAAGCTCATTTTGTAGGACTTGCAGTTGGGTCTCAGTATCAATACTCAGGTGGGATGCATGGCGATGACGTGCTTTCGGCAATTCTCACTCCAACTGCAGTATTCTACTATTTATCCTTTTGCGCTTGAGTTGAAGATAACTAATTATCTCACCGCGCATCACTGCCTTGCCGGCCTCCCAAAATAAACCAGATTATCCATATGTTGACCATTGTTTATTTCATAATCCTCCCATTTACCCCTAATGTATTTCCCAAACGCGATATCCCCCACTAGTTCTAATGGGTAGTGCCACACCTTCCGTCCCCCCCCCCCCCGATTTCTCTGTTTTATTTCCAGGATCATCATTGCGTGGTCCAAGACAATTGAGGGGACAATTTCTGCTTGAGATACACGGACAAATAAATCACTTGAAATAAGGAAGTAGTCAATTTTGGACCAAGTACCGTGCACTTTCGACATGTGGGTGTAATCCCTGATAGCTGGATGTAAGACCCTCCATATGTCCAGTAATCCAAATCCCTCACACAAGCCCAATATACGCCGTGAGCTACGCTGATTCCGCGACCTGGTATGGCCTGATCTATCTAGCTCCCCATCCAGTGCACAATTGAAATCACCTCCTAATATCAGCTGACTCTTCCCCATTTGGGTCATAAATCTAGTCAAATGCTGGTAGAATCGGGCCTCGTATACATTAGGTGCATATATAGACCTAAGTACCACCGGCACTATGTTTAAAACCCCCCATACAAAAATGTACCTGCCTTCTGGTTCTATTACCACTGACTTCTCTATCCGTCCTAACCTTTTAGCTATCAATATGGCCACTCCCCTCTTTTTCCCCACTGCCGGTGCACCATAAAGATACCAACCCACCCCCTACACAGCGTAGCATGTTCACCCGATTTTTGGTGCGTTTCCAGTAACATTGCTATGTCTATATGTTGGGATCGTAGTTGTTGCAGCATTTTATATCTTTTTATGGGAGATCCAAGTCCACACACATTCCAAGACGCTATCTTAATAGCTTTACCCATTTTCCTCCTTCCATGGTGTAGCTGAATAATAATCGCTAACAGCATCAACCAAGTGCGGGCCCCGCCCCCCCATCCTAGAGCCCGCACCTCCATGTGCCCCACACCACAATCACAGACCTTTCCAATCTGCTGTTGCCCACTTATTTTCCATAGTAGTCTAGTTTTCCCTTCCCTACAGGATCCTCCACTTTGCCCCACTTTCCCAGTCTATGTACCCCCCTCTGATACCCCTTTAGGGAATCCCTCCTCTTCTGACCCTCCCCTGCTGTCGCGTTCTTCCACCTATAATGTCCCATTTGGAGCCCCTCCAGGAACTTACCGTGGCGTGTAGAGCCCCCTTCCCCCTGGACACCTTTCTCCTCCTCCCCCCTCTCCACCTCCAAGCTGGCCCCTGACGATTACACTACCTGTCCAATACCACAATGCCCAAATCATTGCCAAGGTTGCTTCCTATCCCACAGCCCTACTCCTTGCCCTTTATGGGCGCCACAGGAAGCCTAGCCCCCCTCATCTGCCTCATATGTTCTGCTCATTTAACCTGCCCACGGGCATGGGGTCCCCTCCCTGGCCCTCCATGTGTGTCCCAACTCCATGGTCCATCTGGCCAAAATTCCAAAGAGAAATAAAGTGTCCATGAAGGTATTGCGCCCCACTCCCATAGTGGTACTTCGACTGGGAAGTTCGCCATCAACTCTGGGTTCAGCATACCATTCGCACTACCAATTATTCAGGGAGAAATCTTTAACCCATACATGCCTAACTTAAACTGGATTTCTCCTTCTGCACATCTGGAAAGAAGCAAAAAAATTGTGGATGCTCTCCAAGATGCATTACTTAGACAAATGGTGATGGAACCAACCAGGGAAAGCTCAACGCTGGATGTAGTGCTCACCAACGGTGATAGCGTGTTGAATGTCTGCGTGAGTGCCCCTGTGAGCAACAGCGACCATCACACGGTGTGGTTTGAGATAAAAGCCATGGTACAGGCCAATCATAGCAAGCTCAAAGTCCTAAACTTCAAAAACACTGACTTCAATAAAATGGCCGAGTACTTCAAGGAGGAGATGACGGGGTGGAAGGAGATAAGGGAAGTGGAATTACAATGGGCTAAACTAAAGGTGGCAATAAAAGGGGCAACAGATAAATATGTAAGAAAAGTAAATAAAAACAAGAGGAGAAGGAAACCTATTTGGTTTTCCGAAGACGTGGCTGCTCAAATAAAGGCAAAAAACACAGCTTTCGCAAAATTCAAAAGCTTGCAAACAGAAGAACACAGAAATGAATACAGGATCAAGCTCAAAGAGTCTAAAAGAGAAATAAGGATAGCAAAATCAAAGGCAGAGGAAAAGATGGCTAAATATGTTAAGAGTGGCGACAAAACTTTCTTCAGGTATATTCGGGAAAGGAAGAAGATCAGAGTTGGAATTGCAGGACTCAGAAGTGCTGGGAAAGGACTCATGGAAAGTGACACTGAAAAAGCGAAATTGCTAAACAAATACTTCTGCTCTGTTATTACTAAAGAAGATCCTGGAGAAGGACCTCCTGTGACTCCCAAATATAAAAATGGGAATGAAGTTGATACCACACCATTCACAGAAGATGAGGTGTTAGAACAACTTGCTAAACTGAAAGTGGAAAAAGCCATGGGACCGGATGGGATACATCCCAGGATACTGAAAGAGCTCAGAGAGGTTCTTGCAGGACCGTTAGAGGATGTCTTCAACAGATCCTTGGAAACAGGAGAAGTTCCTCAGGACTGGAGAATGGCTGATGTTGTACCTCTACACAAAAGTGGTGACAGGGAAGAAATTTCAAACTACAGGCCCATGAGCCTTACCTCGGTGGCGGGAAAAGTAATGGAGGCACTCCTGAAAGAGCGAATAGTGAACTTTCTCAAAACCAACAGGTTGCAAGATCCGAGGCAACATGGTTTTACCGAAGGACGGTCTTGCCAAACAAATCTGATTGAGTTCTTTGACTGGGTGACCAAGGAACTAGATCAGGGGCATGCAATGGATGTCATCTACCTGGATTTCAGCAAAGCCTTTGATACTGTTCCTCATAGGAGGCTTGTCAATAAACTCAGTAGCTTGGGGATGGGTCCCAAGATGGTAAACTGGATTAGAAATTGGTTGATTGACAGACAACAGAAAGTGATGGTACATGGAGCTCACTCGGATGAGAGGAAGGTGATTAGCAGGGTGCCCCAGGGTTCGGTCCTGGGCCAGGCACTGTTCAATATATTTGTGAGTGATATTGCTGAAAGACTGAATGGAAAGGTCTGTCTTTTTGCAGATGACACAAAAATTTGCAACAAAGTGGACTCCACCGAGGGAGTGGTTAACATGAGGAAAGATTTACAAAAGCTGGAAGACTGGACTAATGCTGGCAACTACGATTTATTGCGAAAAAGTGCAGTGTCATGCACTTGTGTAGCAGAATTCCAAGGGAAATGTACACGATAGGGGGCGAGAGGTTGGTATGCACAGTTCAGGAGAAAGACCTTGGTGTGATTATCTCTGATGATCTCAAGGTGGCAAAACAGTGCGACAAGGCGGTGGCAAAAGCCAGGAGGATGTTGGGCTGCATACAAAGAGGAATTACCAGCAGAAAGGAAGAGGTACTTATGCCACTGTATAAGTCACTGATGAGGCCTCACTTGGAATACTGTGTTCAGTTTTGGAGACCATATCTTGCAAAAGATGCAAAAAGACTTGAAACTGTTCAGAGAAAGGCGACCAAAATGATTTGGAGCTTGCGTCAGAAGCCTTATGAGAAGAGAATTGAAGACCTAAATATGTATACTTTGGAGGAGAGGAGGGACAGGGGAGATATGATTCAGACCTTTAAATGCTTAAAGAGAAATGATGAACAAACAGACCTCTTCCAAAGACAGGGAAGCTGTAAAACTAGAGGGCATAACATGAAGCTGCAAGGTGGTAAATTGAAAGGCAATGTCAGGAAATATTTCTTCACTGAAAGGGTGGTGGATGCTTGGAATGCCCTCCCAATGGAAGTGGTGGGGGCAAACACGATGACAGAATTCAAAACGGCATGGGACAAACACAGTGGATCCCTTTACAGCAACAGGATAAAAACAAAATAAACGGTACCATCTAACATCTGAACCATCTAACGTCTCAACAAATGGGGTGTCCTACATGGAGTGGTGGGTTCACCCTAAACAAAGACATGGGGAAGGGTAGCCTGCACACAGCGACAGGTGCACCTACTCTTGCTATCTTGCTGGGCAGACTAGATAGACCATGCTGGTCTTTATCTGCTGTCACTTACTATGTTACTATGTAAACACCCCATGTTAACAATACAAATACCACTCTTTCCCACTTTCCAACCCTTCACCCAAATTAACCAATAATACATAACATGTACTTCTCTCTAAACCAACCCTGGCAGCAGATAATTACTCTGAATTAAATCACCCCCCTTCTCTTCCATCATGTTTCGGCACCTGTGGGTCTGCTCAACACTTATAGGTCCTCAGTCAAAGTCCTGTATTCGAGTTCCCCTGCCAATCTGCTGGGTTGCCTTACCCAAGCACCTTTTGGGTGTTCCATGGTCAGTGAACCTGATATTATAAAGTCTCAACTCTGGCTTCCATTTGCCGCTCCGTAATTAAGCGGTCAACTATACAGTATTAGAAATCCGTGCAGGCCAGTGCTTTTGACAGAAGGCCATTGCCTCCGCTGGAGTGGTGAATAGATGTTGCTGATCTCCATGCTCCAAACACAGTCGGGCTGGATAAGCAAGAACAAACTGGATCCTGTGCTCCACAAGAATACCACAGACCTCCTTATATGCATGGCACCTAGCCGATACTCCAGCAGAATAATCCTGGAAAATGAGTAATTTGGATGTGTTTCCATCTCCACATCATTGTTTCCATGCAGTTCTCAATACACAGTCTTTCTGATATGCATTTAGGAAGCAAGCAATCACAGCCCAAGGTTGTTTGTCGGAGACCTATCGCTGCCCCAGTCGGTGAGCTCGTTCTATTACAATCTCTCCAATCCCCTCCTCAAGACGTAGGTTGATCGGAATCCAGGTCTCCAAAAAGCCCTTCAGCTCTCTCTCTGCCACTGTCTCATCGATCCCTATGAACTGGAGGTCTTTCCTCTTCCCCCGAGGTCCTCCGGTTTTTCTGTATGCTGCTGGATAGCTTCCTCCAGGTGCCTCAACCATGTCTGAGCCTGGGTCTGAACATCCTCCAGGGAGCCGATGTGCTGCTCTGCCTGCTCTACCCACCCAGTAAACTCTGACACCGCCTGCCCCACGGTAGACATCTGGACTGCTTTAGTTACCTGAGCCACCATTGCGCCAGATGTTTCCATATTTGGACTGTCAGGCTGATGCTTCGCCATCTTTAAGTCAGTTGCTCGGGGTTTTTGTCGCCATGAACGTACTGCATCCCTCACCGAGCTCTTTTTCCACCTTTACCGCTCTCAGGTGAAGTCAGGGTGCCATCCTGCTGTAAATCTTGCCACTATGCTTGCTCTGAGCACCCGGGGTGGGAGGGAAGCTTTGGAGCTAGAAAATACCCGTCTTCCCTAGTCCACCATGCCACCGGAAGTCTACATATATATATGGGTTTTCTTGGCAAGGTATGAAATAGATTGCCAGGCCTTTTCTTCCAAGACAATAGAAGGTAAAGCGACTCACCCAAAGTCACCAAGAGTGCTAGTGGAATTGAACCCTGCTCTGTTGGGTACTGGGCTGTTGTTTTAACCACTAGGCTACCCCTTCAAGCTCAATGTGGTGATTAAAAAATGTTAAGAGCACAAAGGGGGATTTTTTTTCCCATTACAATCACACAGCACAATCTTTCTACTGAATAAAGACCTAAGTGCACTAGCAATCTAAAACAATCCCTCTGTGAGTATGCATGATTCATAAATAGTAAAGTAAAACACGTGATCTCAAGATATTATTAGGTGGAAACAATATTATAAAGGGCTATTATATTTATCAACTGTCCCCTGGAGGAAACCATATAAATAATGTAGCACAAAATGAAAAAAAAATCTCACCATGATTTAATCTCATTCCCACCATAAATTGAAAGCTTTTTTGTTTGTCATGTAAATGTAATAATTTGCATTATTACATCTCACTGTGTGCTGAGAGGATTAACAGTAAGTGAATAGGGCAAGCGGATCTGGCAAATAGATTCTTCTAGTAAAAGAAAATGTTTATTTTTTTTTGTAACAAATTTATTTAAATGTTACTTCCTTTGACAATTTAAAAAGAATGTGAGCATGATAGGAAACATAAGAGTGGGAGGTTGATGAGAAGCAAGGTGGTATAAGTTAGGAAGTAATGTTATTGACGTTTTTGTGCATAAAACACTGATTTATCTACATAAAAGGCCTCTTATAAAGTTGGCTCTGTCTAGGGCCCCTTTTACTAAAGCCCGTTAGCTGGTTAACGTGCGTGTTAACATGTAGCAACTGGCAGTCGAGAACACTAATGAACAAGTGTGTCCGCCATCTCATGCCAAAACACATGTTAACTGGTGATCGTGGGATGGGTGGGGAATGGAGGCAGTGTGGGCATGCAGAGTGCATTACTGCTAGTGTGAGGGCTATTGCTGGGCACTCAGTGGCAATGTGGTTCTTAAAGTGAGTTTGCCTAATGACTCCTCTATAGGAGTCATTAAGTGAGCCCGCCTTGGTGGAGCGCACGTTAGATTGGCCCATCATTTGATGGCTGCCAGACTATACTGGTCACACCCCTGACAGCTATTGCAGGGGCTTTGCAATTAATGTGCATTTGCTTGGTGCAATAGTTGCAGGCTTTAGTAAAAGGGGACCTAAGAGTACATATAGAAACCAGAGTTCAATTCCCACTAGCACTTCTTGGGCAAGTCACTTAACCCTGCATTGACTCGGAGGAAAGGCCTAATTCCAGTCAGATTGCCAAGAAAATCCAGTAGCTGCTGGGTCACCAGGAGTCAGCATTGACTCGAAGTCACAGACTGCTGCAAGAATTCATACAAAATACAAGTGTACACACGCCATCTCCCAACTAGGCAGAAATGTCAGCACCCACAATCTAGGCGCTTTCTCTGCAGGATTTCTGCTAGTATTTTATTAAGATACAGAGGCATCTATGGGGTATGTTTACTAAAACCCCGTTACGTGCGCGCCGCCCCCATTGTATGCAGATGTATCTCATGCATATTCATGAGGGACAGCATGAAAATCCGAACAGTGTTTGGCACACCAGGACCGGAGTTGGGAACCTCTGCTGTAAAGCAGCAGCCAACAGGGGCAGACACACCCGCACCCACAGGCTCCATTATCCAATGCCTCCTGGAGAGGCAGGACATTGGGCCCTGCGTGCATCTCCTAATACTAGCACTTGCATACCTTAGCAATGCCACCCTAAACCTGGGAATACGGTACACAGCTATCAAAAGGTTGCTATGATTACTGGTAGATAGCAATTCCGAAGTTAAGTACAATTTTCTGATTGAGCCGCATCATGGCAACCTTTCTGATGTCTGTGGAGTGTGCCTCAGGTCTGGTGTCAGACAGAGTGACCCCAACAGTATTGCGTACCATAGCCATGCCTGCACTGTGCCCAGGACTGGTGTGGTGCCCAGGGCTGCCAAACACCTCTATAGTTGCACAATGCTGGCATAGGTGTGTGGAGTGTGTGTCTTCTATCCAGTGTGTGGCGGCTGCCAACACCCTCCACAGCCCACACTGCTAGCACTGTTGCCAGTATTGGCCTGCCAATGTGCATAATGAGGATCAAGGTACTGTGGGAATAGCCTGGATAGTGTGGCCTGGCCTGGCCGCATCTGCACAGGGCATAGGGCAATGGCTCTGATATTGTAGTGCGGGCCACCACCTGCACGGATAGCGTGGCCACAGCATGTCCTGCTGGGAGGTCACTCTCACCCTGACTGAGCAGTGACCATGGCATGGCTAGGTTCCCCTATAGTGCTATATAGCATCTTTTTCATGTGATATTTATGGGTCCCTTTTGGGACCCAATCACTGACTTATCTGCTTGGTGTGACTGCTGACATCCCAGTTCTGGGTACGTGTATCTTCTCCAGGACCATGTACTATGGACTAGCTAGTAGACTGTCTGCAGCTAGTATGTATCTTGCTGGAACACCTTGCAGGGTGCAGCGGCTGGAGGCTTGCTGCTGGAGAATGTCAGAGAGTGGTGGGGGGTTGCTGTCTGTCTGCTATTGCCATATGGATGTGTACAGCTCTGCATTGCCTGCTCTGTGCGGTGTCTGTTCCCCAGCAGAACTGGAGTTGATGTCCTCTCTACTGCTACCATTGCAAGGAGGTAGAATGTAGATCTAATGGTGGGTGAGCCTGTTTCCCACCCTGAGCACCAGAAGGTGGGTTGTGTGGTGGTACATAATCCACCTATGGGTCCAAACACCCCTCCCCTTCACCTACATCATGTAACCATGGCACCAACACAGGATATGCACTATTTTGGGTGCATCATAGCCCATAAGGGCTAAACATGACTGAGAAATACAAAAAGACGCAGATGTAACCTAAGTGTGTCTGCAGGAACTACCTATCACACACAGTAGCACTGATGGGGATCTGCAGCATGGTGCATTTCAGCCACGACAGGTGCTGTGGACCTGGTGCTGGGTGCCTCAGCTCACCCTCAGGGTGAGCACAGTACCCGCACAATGTGACGGTCTGTGGCTACTCTGTGCCAGTACCACACATGGTCAGTTCCCCCTACCAGGACGAGGTGCTGTGGGGGTGCATAACCCATCTTGTGCCCATCTGTCGACTGCTGCTTTGCATGTGCAGTGCATCATGGGTACGGGTGGTTTAACCCTATCCTGGTAAACACAGCAGACAGTATGTGTGGTTACATGCAGTCCCTCTGCAGCCAACCAGGGATTTGTTGACAGCTGTAGCCCACTGGTTACTTCACTGTTTGTAAAGCCAGAGGTCATAGGTTCAAACCCATGGTGGGGTTATTTGATAGGGCTGTCAGAGGCATTGTCTATTTTTAATGTACATTAGTGCTGCCAGCAAAAACACCCTCAGAGTACTGTAACCTTAAGGTGCCTTATAAGGTGTCCTATAGGGGACATTATAGGGTGCCTTGGCGGACAGTGCACTTTATAATGTGTCCTATGGAGTGCGTTATGAGGTGCCTTATGCGGCACCTTAGGTTACGCCACCGTGAGGGTGTGTTTGCTGGCAGCAGTAATTAAAATAACAGTAACAAGCCTCAAAACTCACTCCCTAGAAGTAAAGGGTGATGCCTCAGCCAGCCTTATGCATTAGGCACACTGGGGGATTGAACTCATTTATTTATTTATTTGGCATACATTTATACACCGCTCCTTCCAGCGATCAGAAGTGGTCCATCGTTGTACAAGCCCGGGGAGGGGGGGCAGAACAAGGAAGGGATAAACAACGAAAAGATTACAGTTATACAATTAATTGGCACATACATTACTGTTTGAACACCAGTATAAGTTACAAATTGTTGTACAAGACCTCGGAGAGGGGACAAGACAAGGGAGAGTTTGACAACAGCATGATTACAGATATACATATTATTAGCACATACATTACAGATTTAATACCAGTGTAAATCACAGAATTATCGTTTGAAGCACCCGGTGAGTTTATATAATATATATATATATATACTTATATAATATACAACAGAGATGCAATAAATAGGGTCATGAAAGGAGAAGAAATATACATATCAATAATAGCGGTCAGTGTATTAACCATTGTGCTACACCTCTGTTTTTCCGTTTGCATCTCTGGGCGCCTACTTAAGATTACCGCGCGTTAACGCGCTTAGCGGCGCTTCGCCCGATAATGTGCGCAGCAGCGCGCGTTATCGCGCGCTAATCCCATTTTGCTACTTTTTGACCGGAACGCCCACTCCTTATATGGCAGCCTGCACACTAACGCCGGGCGCACATTAAGGTGGTTTAGTAAACATACCCCATAGAGTCTACAATGATACTTTGTAGCTCCATGCTGCCTTTATTAAGTTAACCAGAACAAGTATGTTAGCACATTCATATTTTAAGTACATACTATCATTTTACCTTGACAACAACTTCAGAAGCCTCTTTTAGTTAATAGCTGGAGCACTTATAAGCGTTCAGCATCCCAAAAGAAACCCGGAGAAGGTGTGTATCTAATGGATGGACGGTGATGATTCAGTACAATGAATTGAACGGAGCCTACAGAGTTCATCACGTTATGCTGTAGGTTTCTGCTAATTACTATGTGTCGAATATATACTATGTACTGACAGTACAAAAGAGACACACAAATCCCTTACAAAAATAATTTTAGGCAATCAGTATTTATCAGCTATACCTGAAGCATTCACCTTTCCGTTTCTACAAGGACAAATAGAATGAGGACACCTTTTGTGAAGAGCTCCCACACACCAGAAAATGCACTGAAATGAGCCCCTTGTTATCACCGCTTTCCCAATGGATAGGATGACGGAAGCTTTGCCTCAAATGCAGTTTCTTTCTTACAATAATGTCTGATCTCTCTCTTTGCCTATGGCCGTAAACAATAGATAAGCAATTAAGCAGAATGCATTAAAAATGTAATTTTGCTAAGGTGATTAGGACTATTTTTAATACAGTTTGTCTTGGTTCAAAAAGCTGTTCGTGAACTGGGACCGAAGTGTTGCTGCTACACCTCAGTTTTAAAACAGCAGCATACATTTTATATAATTAAAATGGCATTTATAGAAAAAACCCCCAAATTATTCAGGTTTCTTTCTTCCATTCTGATGTTAATTTGAATGCGGAGGAGATGAGTTATTACTGTTCAAGGTTTCTAAAAGCTCCTCCACCTTAGCTACTCTGCCATTATTTATTTATTTATTTAGTGTACACTTGTATCCCGCTACTTCCAGCGATCAGTAGCGGTTTTCTGTACATAAGGGTGAGGTTGTACAGGCCAGAATTAGAGCATACAGTATGATTGGAGGGAAGGGAAACAGTCACAGCAAACGGTTACAAATTTACATTTGATTACATTACATTTGATTTACATTTGATTGCTTGAGAGGAGGCTATATATATATATATATATATATATATATATATATATATATATATATATATATATATTAAATCAAAGTAAATCTAGGTGCTGCTGAGCTTACCTGTATCAGAGCGGGGAATAATAATGGCACATTATAACATGAGTCCCATCTGTTCTACCCAGTGTACTTCCTGCTGATTTCTAACCTTCCCTTTGAGGTACTGATGGCATCTTCCGAGTAGAAGGGGAGTGTATTGGTTAGCACAACAGGTGAGCCGCGATTCAAATCCTCTGTCTCCCACTCATACTTTTTATGAGCTTGCGCAAGACACTTCACTCTCCGTCACCTCTATTACTTACAGTAGATCATAAGTCCACTTAGAAAGAGAAATAACTTGAAAACCTGCTTGTAATATTTAGAAAAGATGAGTAATTAAATCCCCTAGAGTATCAATATTTTATTCCTTAAGTTGCATTTTATAGGGTTTTTGATGCAGGTCTTGCACCAGTTTTGTAGCCTTTCCCTACACCATTGTCTATAGGCCTGGCATTCTGTGCAAGAGGAAGGGGGCATCAACTCCCCTCCCCCCAGCTTCCTTTTTGTGCCTCATTAACTCCTGTGCATGCGGATAAGCTAGGTTCATGCAGCAGTGGATTTATCTCCTGTGTGCCCATAGGCAGTGGGTGAGGGGAAATGTTCTCTCTCTCCCCCCCTGAGCTTGCCTTCTGCCCAGAGGAGTAGCTGCAAAGGTTCAGCGCAGGGCATGCAAACCCTTGCACAATGGACAGTCCCTATGGTGCTTTGGCTCCTCTTCTCACACATGGGAGAGGAAAGGGCGGGACACCACAGATGCTTTACGGAGCATGAGGGTTTGCCTGCCCTGTGCTGAAGCTCAGGGGCAGCCCAAGGGGGGTGCGGGGCCATGTGCGGAGACTCGGTGCGGGGCCTCATTTGCATAAGTGGCCTTATTTGCATAAATATTTGCATAATGGACACTGTTGTATTTCAAGATGGTGGCATAGGGATTGGAATATGTAGGCATCACTTCTGCTGCCACCTTTTTAGGGGCCACTAGACCACAGGGCATTTACATCTTTCGACCAGGGGTGTGGGGATTCCATGATTGGGGGAGTCATGGGGGCCACGATCAGGGGAGCTTAGAATAGATTGTGGCAGGATCTGGGGTCGGTCCACCATCAAGGGAGGGGGGGGGGGGTCTGGTCATCTGAGGTGAAGAGTCAAACTTCACTTCAGATGACTTTTATTTATTTTTTTGTTGCAATCGAGTCCATGCGCACAGGTGCCAGACTTAACGTAGACCCCTGTAAGCATGTATCTAGCTTTCTCCCCTTGTTTAATGCAGACTTTTTGTATGCACAGCTGATCTGCATGCTGTTTGCTTATCACATTGCTGCAAAAAAGCCAGGGTTAAACTCGCTTTAGGAAACCCTTTGCTAGAGCTTTAACACTGGGCTCTGGCACAGGGTTTCTGCATTGATCTGAAAAGCAGTGGAACATAGTTCCCCTTGAGCATACTGAAAAATTTAGCCCCTCATGTTTCAGCAAAATAAGTACATTAATGTAAAAAAATAAAACAAAAACCTTTTAAAGACCATTTCTGACTGATTAATCCCTTACTCTGATTTGGCCTTATGCTTAAATGTATGAAGCAATTAATCATTTGCCCAGCATTAAAAAAGTCTACTGATGCTTTGTTACCTAACCTCTATTGCCTGATAGCTAATGCCAAGGTTTAAGGATAGTAACAGAGTAGTTACATCAGAATAGTGATAGGGGAAAATAAGGCTTAACGTGTGTGTGTACAGGAGGACTAGGAGGCCCGCAGGGGAAAATGGGAATCCTGTACATATCTATATATGGAAAGGAATGTGCTGTGCTAAGACAAATTGATTGTTCTACACGGAGACGACTAACATCTGTGAAGTTACTGATAAGCTGTGGTGGGCCTCAGGGGATGAGTTGATGACGTATGTATATGTTTCTGTTAATGTATAAAAGACAGACAGCCCCTCTAATCTGTGAAATAAATTTACGTACTGCTTATATGCGAGTGTGTGTGTTTGCTCCCCTGGAATTCCAGACAGAGAAGGTAAGGTGATTCCTCGGCCCAGGGGACTAACGGACGTCCTGAGGGTAAGTGGTATATAGTGCTGGGAAAGGAATAACCCACACTAACAAATAGTTTAGTTCTGAATTTCAGGAAAACTGAATTACCTGCAGTCTGCAAAGTTTGACCGATTGGACAGTAGGGAATGGTCCCTTGAATCAACAATTCATCATTTGGGGTTTTATGACATAGACCTTCTCCATGCAGGCACAGATTCATTGGGTGGCTTAGACTGCTTACTATAAGCTGCATTTATATACAGATTAATGTATTTTTTTAACCAGGTGTCAGTTGTGGCTGGTGGTTCAGGCTCTGGTATTGTCAAAGCTGGCTTATTCTAACAGGATCTATATGGGCCTCCCATAGGTTATGCTTAGATTACTCCAGATAGTTCAAAATTTGACGCTCGCCTGATTGTTGGTTGTGGCCAGTTTGATTATATCTCATCTCTCTTCTCATTCACAGTCTCTGCATTGGTTACCTAATGAAAGCAAAATTAAGCTTAAATTATGCTTTGGGTGGTACATGGTGTCGCCCCTTGTTATATGAAGAACTTGGTTGCGGCATATAAGCCACAGCAGGTGTTGCATTCAGCTAATCATTTTTTAATTAAAATTCCTCCTGGAAGACAACGGTCCCCCTTTTCCCCTGCAACAAGAGGAGGAGGGATTTCCAGGATCAAATAAAGAAGAAAGAAAATCTGAAGGACTGCTGAGAGGAGAGCTGCTACTGCTCGGAAGGAATCTGAAATTGTAAGTATTTACATGCTGGGAAATTCTCATAATCTTTGCAAAAAGGGAATTCTTTGGGTATATACTGATAAAATTTGTTTATATTTTAAAATTCTACATTTTATTAAGTCATTTTGGGCATAGTGTAACAAGCTAACTTTCAGTTGAATTAAAGTCAGTTAGGGTACAGTATAACAAGCTAATGTTCAATCAGTGTTTATTTCCCTCCCATCTACCTTGGCTTCTACTAATTTCAGGCACAATCTTTGATTTATAGGCTCTTAAACCAGTTAAGTGAAAGAAGGTATCTTATTCACATTCAGGTTCAACTTTAAATAGCTAAACAAATCATTAAAACTAAGATGTAGAGAGCAGTCCAGCAGCAAGATGGGGGCCAATCTTTTGCACTGAGTGTCGCATGTATGATTAACTCCAAGTTGGTGAGACATCTTATGTGTGCACTACTTGCAAGGAGCTCCTTGTTCTCGGGGAATGAGTCTGATCTCTAGAGGCTACAGTAGCAGACAGAGGAGTTGAGGTATATAGATGAGACGTTCAGGGACATAGTAGAGAAGTCCCACCTCCAGTTTGCCATGGAGAAAGGAAGTCATGTGAAGGTCGAGCATCACCTTGGTGTGGCAGGAAGAGGAACTGTCCTCCAGGTGATACAATACCCTCTTGCATCAGGGAGGTGTCTCCAGGACCATTATAGTTGGTAATTCAATCATTAGGCATGTAGATAGCTGGGTGACTTATGGAAGTGAGGATTGCCTGGTAACTTGCCTGCCTGGTGTGATGTGCTAGACCTTTTGCGCCATCTTGATAAAGTTTTAGATAGTGCTGAGGAGAGCCTGCTGTCTTGGTATGTGTTGGTACTAATGACATAGGAAAGTGTGGAAAATGTTCTGGAAGCCAAATGTAGATTTTACAGTACGCAGAAAGTTGAAATCCATAACTTCCAGCAGCTGGAGAATTTCCCAGCTAACAAAAGTTACACCACAGTATAATGGGTGATTTCAATTACCCTGGTATCAACTGGATCATTGTCACTTTACGCCATGCTAGGGAGATAAAGTTTCTAGATGAAATAAATGACTGTTTCACGGAGCAGCTAGTTCAGGAACTGACACAAGGGGAAGAAATTTTAGATCTAGTCCTTAGTGGAATACAGGAACTGGTGTGAGTGATATCGGTATTGGGGTCAGTTGTCAACAGTGATCATAACATGATCACATTTGATTTAATAAATGGAGGGAGGCGAGCAAGGAAATCCACGGAGCTAGCATTTAGCTTTCAAAAGGGAGACTATGGGGTATGTTTACAAAACCATCTTAACGTCACAGTGGTGGCTGTGAAATTCGGGTCTGAAGGGTGGAGTAAGGCTTCCCAGAGGGCGGAGAGAAGGGGTCAATGGGCAGAGAGTGGGTGGGGAGAGGCTCCTGGCACACTAACGCTGTGAAATCCGGGTCTGAAAACTAACGCCAGTGAAACCCTCGCGTTAAGCACATTTGCAGGAAAGAGAAACCATTTAAGTCAGCAATGTGCAGCAATGTGCAGCAAAGGCAGGAAACCCGGAAAAGTGATAGTAGTGATACATGTGCAGGAACCAAAAAGGCAAATAAACATATAAAATGACCAGAACCACATTTAAAATCCCAATAACCAAGGTGGCCAATAGTGATATTAATGATAAAAATAAAGCAACACTACTGACAAAGCGTAAAAATTAAGATATCATGTTTGGAAGGGTCTATGCTCTGTCCCCCTACAAAGTGAATGATCCCACATTGAAATAGCGCTGATCACGGTTTCTGTCGTTTAGATTGGGCAGGTTTGTTATGGCATGCACATGTGCAGCAACAGCAGAGTGGGCACGTAGGAAACGACAACTGTACTGATGCTGTAAATGGGATACAGGGGGCTGCAGGCGTCACATGCTGTGGTCCATCTGGGGCACAGTGCAGACTAGGCAGATGCCTAGGTGGAAACATAGGAATGCCGAAACTGTAAAGCAGCAAGACAGCAACTGACAAGGGTCCAACATGGGCACGAGTGTGTGTCCCACAGTGTCATAGGGGATATTACCCAGCAGGTACCCCCAAGGACACATAACATTGGCAGGCGGTGCCGGGGGGGAGCGCGCATGTCCATGTAGGCACCCCTACCTGAGAACCCACACCATAGGCAGCTGCCTACTGGCACACTGGATGGCCTGGGACTGTGCACCACCAGCACCACCGGCATAATTGCATGGCAGCATGGTGGCGGAGGGGTGCTGGTGGCAGAAGGGGCAGTGGCATCTGCCACAGCAGACCACGGCCAAGCCATGTTTAGGTGGGTGCCGTGCACTGCAACAGACAGAGGCTGTCTGACGAACAGTCATGGTATCCCCAGGGAATGATCAATCCCTGTGGCAATAGTGTGGTGCAGTACACACAGCCAGTGTGTTCAGGAACAGAAGATCACAAGTTCAAGTCCCAGCTGTGGCTCCTGCCAACCCCATCCCCATATTTTACCCAGTACTAAACCGTTGTAATAAAGACAGAACCTTTATTGCAGATAAAATAAACATGCCTGAAACGCCTATATATCTTACCCTACAGAGCACAGACACCATAAACATGTGCAATCCCTAGAGCAGAGTTTCCCAACAGCAGTCCTGGAGGGCCAAACACCATTCAGGTTTCATACTGTCCCTAATAAATATGCCTGTGCTGCATTAGTATGCGCCGCCCCCATTGTATGCAAATGTATCTCATGCATATTCATTAGAGACAGCATGAAAACCTGAACAGTGTTTGGCCCACCAGGACCGGAGTTGGGAACCTCTGCCCTAGAGCAGCGGCCCACAGGGACATAAACACCCACACCCACAAGCTCCACTATCCAAAGCCTCATGCAGAGTCAGGCTGTTGGGCCCTGCGTGGAGCAGCATCTCCCAATACTGGCACCTGCATACCTTAGCAATGCCATCCTAAACTTGGGAACACGTGCCACATATATGAAAAGGTTTCTATGATTAGTGTCAGCTAACAAATCCTAAGTTAAACACAATTTGTTGATAGAGATTCATCATAGCAACCTTTCTGATATCTGTGGAGTGTGTTTCAGTTATTGATTCTGACAGTGTTTACCACCCCGGGGAGTGACCCTAACAGTATTGAGTACCATAGCAATGCCTGCACTGTGCCCAGGACTGGTGTGGAGGCCAGGGCTGCCACAGACCTCTATATTTGCACAATGCTGGCATAGGTGTGGGAGTGTGTGTCTGTCTATCCAGTGTGTTGTGGATACCTACACCTTACTGAGCCCACATTGCTTGCACTGTTTCCAGTGTTGGCCTGCCAAAGTGCATAATGAGGAGCAAGGTACTGTGGGTATGCCCCGGACAGGGTGGCATGAGCAGGATGCATTTGCACAGGGTATAAGGCAATGGCTGGGCCATTGTAGTGCCCAACCACCACCTGCACAGACAGGGTGGCCACAGCATGTCATGCTGGGAGGTCGCTCTCACCCTGTCTGAGCAGTGACCACGGCATGGCTAGGTTCCCCCATAGTGCTGTACTGTATTTCTCTCAATTAATATTTATGAGTTCTCTTTTCTGGGGTCCAATCACTGACATACCTGTGTGGTGTGTGTGTGCTGACTTTCCAGTTTTGGGTACACACAGCTCCTCCAGGAATATGCACTATGTACTAGCTAGCAGGCTGTCTACAGTTAGCATCTGTATGGCTGCACCACCTTGGAGGGTGCAGCAGGTGCACACTGACTGCCCTCTGCTGGTGAATGTGAGATTGTAGTGGGGGGCAGCTGAGCTGACACGGCCCACTACCTATCTGCCAGTGGCCCTGTCCCAAGTGCAGATCTTCAGCAGCTGTCTGTTTGCCACCAGGACTGGGGTTACTGGTCCCACAGCCTGTCCCCATGTATCTCCACTGCCCCCCTTGCAAAGGGTGAGAGTGCGGGTCTGTTGGGGGCAGATTATGTCCCCCAACCCAACCCAACCCAACCCAACCCAGAGAAGGCAGTTTGTTAAGTACATTCTTGCCACGCGAGCCCTGACACACCCCCACTCCCTAAACAGGCATCATGGTCCACCAGGGTCAGACACGACTAGCAATTACAAATGGACACAGAGACCTCCTAAAGGTGTCTGCAACAAATACCTGTCACACAGTGGCACTGATGGAGACCTGCAGCACAGCCCACCTCAACCAACCCGGGTACTGTGGGCCTGGTGCTGGCCACTCCACCTCACGCTCAGGGTGAGCACAGAACACGCACATTGGCTTGGCCTGTGGGTACTCTGTGCCAGTAACATGCATGGTCATTCCCCCCTACCAAGCTGACGTGCTGTAGAGGTGCATACCCCATCTGGTGAGCAGATGTACGAGACTGCTGTTCTGCATGTGAATTGGATTATGGGTACTGTTGGCTCTATCCTATCCTGGTAGCCACAGCAGACAGTTTTATGGTGACGTGCACTCTTTCTGTAGCCAGCCATTGGTGTGATAGCTCCCATAGTGATGTAGCACAATGGTTAATGTGATGGCTTGAGTAGCAGAGGTCATGGGTTCAATTCATCTCTGTTCCCTTTTTTTATGGCTGTCCTACACAACTACGTTTCATTCGTGTAAACAGTCATATCTCTGCAGATCTGTGCTGTCGCCACATTATACCCTCATCACTGTTGCCATCCATCCTTCTGTCCATCTATGTGTGTGTGCTAACTGTGTGGCGTCCTGCCCTAATGTGCAGGCTGCTACCCCATGTCCTGCACTGGCACACTTTTCTGCATTGCGGCTCTTCATGCTTGCCTCTCCTGTGTCTGCACTGCATGGCACTGCTCTCCTCTGTCCTCCTGTCATTGCACTTAACCTGCCACCTCTACCTCCTCTGGTGGACACGTATCCCCATCCTCTGCCACACATTGTCATTGTTGCACTGTACATTACCATCACTCTGTACATCGGTACAGCTGCCCCTGATATGTTTGTCCACTTTACCTGCTGCCACATGGGCTGCACACAGATTTGGCTGGTCCATGAGCTCCGTCATCTACTTCCTTCCATCACTTGTTTATTGCCTTTCCTTGGTGCTCTGTGCAGTGTTATGGTTACATCTGTGTTTGAGCCATACATTTCATGCTTGTGACTTTGGGGCACCTTTGTGCCCCTGGGCACCATCTCCTGTGTCACCTTGGCATCCCTGGGGCATCTTTCGTGGCACCTTAGGTTTGGCCAGCTTATGGGGCACCTTATATGCTGCCTTGGAGGGTGCCAACCTTTCCTGATGCCCTCTGGGGCACATTATGACCTGCCTTGGATGACGTGGTGCTTTATAATGTGTCTTATGGTGCACCCTAAAAGGTGCATTAGGTTGCGGCACTGGGGTGAGGCTTTTTTGGCTGGCAGTGCAAATTGTTGGGATGTGTCTGACTGTTACAAGCAGGAAAAGGGATTGCCTCAGACAGTCTTTTAACTGAGCCCACTGAGGTATCAAACTCATGACCACTGTACCAGCAGTCAATGTATTAACCATTGCGCTGCACCTCTGTTGCTGTGCTTGCAGGTCAGCACGCCTAATTAAGGCTTATGCATGTTAACGTGCCACGGCTCCCTCTATCATGTGATAACAGACTTTATCGCACGATAACCCGAAATGCTGCCTTAAGTCCGGAACGTCCACTACCTTATATGGCATTCGTCACAGTAAGACTGCAGCTAATGCATGTAACATTAAGACGGTTTAGTAAACATACCCCTATGATAAAATAAAAAAAAAAAAAGGTTAAGAAAAAACAAATGGAGCAGCTGCAAAGGTTAAAGATTTGCATCAAGCATGGGAGTTGTTTATACATGCTATCTTGGAAGCCCAGATCAGAAGTATTCCATGCTTTAAGAAAGGTGGAAGGAAGGCCAAATGACTGCTGGCATGGTTTAAATGTGAGATGAGAGACTGCTTTAGCTAAAAAAAAAAAATCTTTCAAATGAAAACAGGAAACAACATAAACACTGGCAAGTTCGATGCAAGGCATTGATAAGGCAGGCAAAGAGAGAATTTGAAAAGAAGATAGCTGTGGAAGGAAAAACTCAGAGTTGGTTGCACCGTTAGATAATAGAAGGGTAAAATGGGGCAGAGTATAAGACCATAGCAGAGAGATAGAATGATTTTTTTTCCGTCTTTACTGAAGACATAGGGAAGTTTACCATGCTAGAAATGATATTTAAGGGTAATATACTGGAGGAATCAAAACAAATCTCGATAAACCGGGAAAATGCAATACAGCAATTTGATAAACTAAAGAGTAGCAAATGACATAGAACAGACAGAATACATCCCAGGATGCTGAAAGAACTGAAATATGTCACTGCAGGATTACTATTAGTAATATGTGACCTATCATTAAAATCATCTGTAGTACCCGAAGATTAGAGAGTAGCCAATTTAATGCCAATTTTTAATAAGAGTTCCAGGGGTGATCTGGAAAACTACCAATCAGTGAACCTGATGTCAGTACCAGGCAAAATGGTAGAAACCATCATAAAGAACAAAATTAATGACATGTAGATAGTTATGGTTTAATGGTAGAAAGCCAACACGGATTTAGCCAAGGAAAGCCTTGTCTCACTAATCTCATATTTTTTTGAAGGTGTGGATAAATAGGTAGATAAAGGTGAGCTGGTTGATATAGGGGCTTGTTTACAAATCAATGGGGCCGTGGCTCCGATAACGATCGGAAACCGCTACCGCGGCTTTGTAAACAAGCCCCATAGTATATCTGGATGTTCAGAAAGCCTTTGACAAGGTCCCTCATGAAAGACTCTTGGGGAAATTAAAAAAGTCATGGGATAGGAGGCAGTGTATTTTATGGATTAGAAACTGATTAAAAGATAGAAAACAGAGAATAGGGCTAAGTGGCCAATTTTCTCAATGGAGAAAGATGAATTGTGGAGTACTCCAGGGATATGTGCTGGATCTGCTGCTTTTTAACATATTCATAAATGATTTGGAAATGGGAATGAGTGAGGTGATTAAATTTACAGATGGCACAAAATTATTCAAAGTTGTTAAAATACGAGGAGATTGTGAAAAATTGCAAGAGGACCTTTAGAAATTAGGAGACTGGTTGTCCAAATGTCAGGTGAAATTTAATATGGACAAGCGTAAAGTTATGCGCTTAGATGGTTATTCCATAACCTGAATAGGTCGTTTCCACATGCATGGAAGATGTGTATCTCGTAAAAATGTCTATGGCTGTATTCTGATACATGGCGCCCATGCACGTCCATGGTGCTTGCAGAGGGATGTCAGAACATGCCTGGAAGTGGTGTGGTTTGCCGTGGAGAAGAATATAGCGTATTCAGAAAAGGCCCATTTAAGTTTTTTTTTTTTTAATTATATATTTATTGACTTTCAACTTATTCAATACAATAAGCAGAACAGGAATTATATAAGAAACAAAACTAACAAAATAAAATAAACCCGGAAAAACATTCCATAATCATGAATTCTGGAAAAGAGCACATATATTAAATAAAAGTCCACATTATGAAGGAGTGGAAGAGATCATTAAAGAAATCATTAAAAGAAAAAAAATAAGCCCAGATGCCTTACAAGAACAAATATAGAACCCTTGATTTCACAAACCCATCATCCCATATCAGACTCATGATTCTTTAGAAAAACTTCCAAGTGAGCAGATTCCAGAAAACCATAACGTTTCCCACGATGTTCTACTACACCCTTGCATGGGAACTTCAAAAAAAAAGTAGCCCCCAATGCAATGGTACGTTCTTTCAGCTCCAGAAAAGCTTTACGGCGATTCTGGGTTATACGAGAAACATCAGGGAAGATGGTACCATTTAAGTTTTTTTACTTCACTGCAGATGTGTCCGTTATTCCTGCCAGAGACGTGGAATAAGGCCAGTACTTAGAAAATATTCTGCTGTATTCTACAATTCGTCACAAATTGTATAAAGGTTGTAACAAGTATGTTTAAACTGGCATGATTGCAGTCTAGAAAAACACCACAAGACGCAGTTATAAAGAACAGAAATCAGAGGGGAGGGAATCTTGTAAGCTAAAGAGTCATTAATATCTACTCTTAAAGAAATATTAAGAAGAGCAATAGTGTTTATTCTGGCTATGCTGAATTTTGCTGTTTGTGCTTAAAGAGCTAATCTATGGAACCCTAACTATTTCTGTGTTATGAAAAATGTGAATGTTGATGTAAGAATTGTATGTGAGTGAATCTGGAAAATAATATTTTTTAATGAGAAAGGGAGATCATATTTGTAGTCCAGAGACTTCATGCTAATATGGTATATCAGCTTTTATTTTTAGGTTCTGAGCATCTTTTTGGCAGAATTATGTCTTTTGTGACTGCAAGTGATATTGTGTGTGTGTGTGTGTGTGGTTTGAGGATTGCATGGGAGGATCTGGTGTGCTGATCTGTAATTCAGGGTGGACATGAACGCCTGGCCAGTACCTGGACCTTGCGGATGACTGCAATGTCACCAGGTTGCAGTGTATGTTTATGTCTATGTGATTTTATCATCACTTTTTACTGTGATTTTTATCATTTATATTTTAATTTTATATTCTGTTTGTCTATTTTTAGACTCCTGATGAAGGCTTAATGCCAAAAAATTTTAAGTTGAGTCCTCAATAAAATATTTTTGACAACCTACTACAGTGTGGCTGTGGCTTTGTGCCGTCTGCTCCTTGCTAAAAAGAAAATTGATGTCTTTGAAATATGGTGCTGGCGGCGAATTCTGTGTATCCCATGGACTGCCCGAAGAACAAACCAGTCAGTACTAAAGGAGATCAGATCTAAGCATTCTTTAGAAGTTCAAATGACAAGACTTTGACTTTCATACATTGGACATATCATGCGAAGGGAGAGATCTTTAGAGAAAGACATCATTCTTGACAAGGTAAAAGGTCAACACAAAAGAGGAAGGTCAGCAATGAGATGGATCAATACAATAACAGCAGCTATGGGTGCCACTCTGTCAACAATGAGCCACCTGACTGAAAACCGAACACAGTTTAGGACAACTATCCAGACGGTCGCCATGTGTCGACACCGACTCGACGACACTTAACAACAACATACACCCCCTCTCTATAAGAACACAAGAATTACTGTACTGAGTCAGACTTACAGTCCATGGTCCATCAAGCCCAGTATCCTGTTTCCAATAGTGGCAAATTCAGGTCACAAAAATTATAACCCAGGTATAAGCTATGCCTTTCCCAAGTTTACCTTAATAAAAGCTTATGTACTTTTCTGCTAGAAACCAGGCCAAATCTTTTTTAAACTCAGCTATGTGAACTGTTTTTATCACATCTTTTGACAATGAATTCCAGAGTTTAATTATGTGTTCAGTGAAAAACATATTTTCTCAGATTTGTTTTAAATGTACTACTTGAAATTTCATGGCATAACCCCTAGTCTTTGTATTTATTTATTTAGCAATGCTTATATACTGCTCTTCACTGGGTCATTAGTGGTGTACATTCATTCAGCTATGTTATATATTTCTCTTGTCCCCAAAGGGCTCACAATCTATATTTATACCTGAGGCAATGGAATGTTAAATGGCTTGCCCAAGGCTGCAAGTAGTGCATGTGAGACTAGAAACCGCAATCCCTCAAGCCTGAGGTTGCTGTCCTCCAGTGGGATTTGAACCCCTGGCCCTTAACAACTTGACCGAACCACTAGGCCTCTCCCCCCTCATTTTTCTTTGTAAAGATTAACAAATCAGTTCACATCTACCTATTCAGCTCCACTCAGCTGTCTCTTTTCCAAGCTGGAGCCCTAACCTCTTTAGCCTTTCCTCACAGGGGAGTCATTGCATCCCCATTATCATTTTGATCTTTGCATCTTTTATAATTCCACTATCCCTTGTCTGAGAAGTAGAGGCCAGAATTGTACACAATACTCCAGTGCGGTGACAGAATCATTATAGAATTCTCTGTTTTATTCTCTGTTTATTTCCTAATAATTCCTGACATTCTCCTTGCTTTTCTGGATACTGCCACACATTGAACAGAAGATTTCAGCGTAAAGTCCATGATGATGTTGAGATCATTTTCTTGATGTACTTAGCTGTTCTGATAAAGTGCAGGGTAACCTATCTCCACTGATCAAAAATCCCTGAACTGCATGGCTTTGTTATTACCACAAAGATACTGTATGCATATTTATTCTATGTAATTTTAAAATATAGGGCATTTTTTGAATTAGATGTGTTATTGGCAGAGTTGTAAGATTGATGTTTTCCTGTCTTCTAGTATTACCCCTTTGTCATCTTCATTCTTTAAATTAATATCTTCCACTAAGTGCCATTTAACCTCTCGTACCAGATGAACAGTTTTTAATGACTATACCTGTCCAAAGTGACAGGTCTTGATGCTTCTAAATGCCATAAAGGGGCATTAAAAAGTTCATTATTAATTTTTTATTACTTTTACTATGTGATATTCAGCAGAGCTTTTGCCCTTTAGGATTTTTTAAAATGTCTTTCTAACACAATGACGAAAAATTGAAAATCCTTTCAGAAAGATCTTAGACATCTGTTTCTTTTTATACTGCAACAGTTTGCTAATACAATTCACATGAAGGGCAATTTCCAAAGCCATTTCCATGGGTAAACAGCAATTGCCTTCCATCTATCCACCTGACAGTAAGCACAGTCTTTCATGGCGCAAGTCCCCTTAGCTGGACTGTGAGAGGTTTCCCCATAGGGCATATATAGGCGGGGAGAGGAAAATAATGTACCTAGATTCCTTTTTTAAATATACATGTATTGTTTTCTAATGAAAATTTCACCCACATAAAAAGCCTGCAGAAAGTCTACGTGGAATTTTCACCTGACCAGGGAATTTGAAAACTCTCCCTTAAGGAATAAATTCATAGATTACCAAACAGATGAGTTCTTTCCATTGCCAAATTCAATTCATTTAGATTAAAATCAATGTGTATTTCAACTTAACCCTAACTTTATGACTCTTTCCTGGAAATCATCTTTCAGACAAATAGCGATGTTTGGTTTTGGCTGGCATTATAAACAAATAACTTCAACATTCCAGATATTTGTTATGGAATTTTTTTATATTCATATTTTTTAAAATTTAACATTCTAAAGTAACAAACATGAAAAAGAAAATATCTAGCTGCTCTCATAGAATGTGAAAGTAAAATATTTCCATATTTCTTAGAGTCAGATATTCAGTGAAGCCAAGAAAAGAAAAGTCCAGGTGCAGGACAGCAATTTTGAAATAATAAAGAAAATCTAATAGCATGAAGTATCCCAGGTGGTAGAAGGTGCCTGAAGCTTACTTTTAACGCATCCAGCTGTCCTTGATTTTTCTGGTATAATTGTGTTGTTGTTGTTGTTGTTAAGTGCTGTCGAGTCGGTGTCGACTCATGGCGACCCTCTAGATAGTTGTCCTAAACTGTGTTCGGTCTTCAGTCAGGTGGCTCATTGTTGACAGACTGGTACCCGCAGCTGCTGTTATTGTATCGATCCATCTCATTGCTGGCCTTCCTCTTTTATGGTGACCTTCTATCTTGCCAAGCATGATGTCTCTTTCTATTGATCTCTCTCTTCGCATGATGTATCCAAAGTAAGAAAGTCAAAGTCTTGTCATCTGAGCTTCTAAAGAAAGCTTAGGTTTGATCTCCTCTAGTATTGACTGGTTTGTTCTTCGGGCAATCCATGGTATGCGCAATATTCACCACCAGCACCATAATTCAAAGGCATCAATTTTCTTCCTGTCTATCTTTTTCACTGTCCAGCTTTCACATCCATATGATGTTAATCGTACCTATGATGAAATGAAAAGTCAAGACCAGCCTGGGTCCTCAGCAGTTGCTAGTTGAATAGATTGCTTGCTGAGAATTTTAGTTCCTGGATAGAATCCTTTGAGAATCTCAGCTGGGGACAGATGGGAAGGTTATGTTGCTGACTTAGAGATTTCACTTAGTCCAGAGCTATGAGTAGCTCTGCTCAAATTGAGAATGGAGGGTGTATCCAGCACTCCATCCCTACAGGTGCCTATCAATGATATTGGTGTTATTCCTATGGCCTGATGAGGAGAGAATGGAGTGGGAGAAGTGGAATTGAGCTTGCTGTGGGAATTACTGGAGAGTGGCAGAGGCAGAGGGTGTAGCAAATCAACTAGAAAATGTCTTTGCCTTTTCTCTTCAGCTATTTAAGTCAGAAATAATATTTTACGAATAGAAAATGACTCTTATAAAATTGCATGAAGGTATACATGTGCACCATGACTAAGCCGAAATTGACAAATCATGAAAGCAAGATGTACTGCTTGATTATAGAATGTCAAAGCTGGAAAAGGAAAAGAATATAATACAGTTGGATTTTATGGCCTGGGAACCAGGAATGGAGCAGAAGATTGCCTTATTGATGTGGAGCGTGATTCCATAACGTGCATGTCCGACCTGAGAACATGTCTAATTCAAAAATGGGCACTCTTTAAACCCAATTCCACATCCACGGGTCTAGACGTGTCTGTGGAGCCGGCATCAGGGAGATAGACATCTTCGATGGGCACTTGCAAGCGCTATCTAGCTGGTCCCATGCCTTGGACATGGGTAAACATTTTGGACATCCCCACGCCCATCGTATTCTGAAACATTACACATTTTGGATCCTACCCATCCCTGCACTGTACCTGCGGATGCCATGCCCCTCGGGAAAAGCGTGCATCTCTTAAGCTGCCCATCACAGACAGTAGTGTGCTGATGCACACTACACATAAAAATACCAATGAGAAATGACAGCTGCTGCAACCTAGACCACATACCAGTCCCCCTCATGCCTAAAAGGTGCTAGGTAAGCCCAGTGCACCCCAAAATAGTATACGGGAATGTACATATGAAGATGTATAAACTCCAATGCCATAGCACGAGCACACTCGCGTAAGGTATGTACCAGTCAGGTGTATAACAAGGATGTTTTATTTGCAGAAGATTATAAGAGCCACTACCCATCACAGCCTTGTTTTAGCACTGCCTTCATCAGGGGGTTTGGCCAGATGGTTCCAGTGACCTGGCTTATTATTACCATGGCCAAACCGCTCTATCTGCTTGCAGCGAAAGTAACCGCTCTTCTGTAAGATTGCTTCTATCTATGCCTTTCCCTTCTATTGCAAAATATGGATGTTGCTCCCTACACCTTGGTGCTCCATATGGCTGGAACAAGCTACCTAAGTCTGTACATCAGGCTTCATCCCTGGTCCCTCTTAATTCAAGGTAGAACGCTCACCTCATCAGTGCTGCTGTTGGATAAAATCTACCTAAGCTCCTTTGTGTTTCCTGACCATTCCCCCTGGATGTTTCCTGGGCACAACTGCTGTGTTGTCTGTCCTGACTAGATTGTAAGCTCTGCTGAGCATGGACCATCTGTTACGTGTGTCTGTGCAGTGCTGTATACACCTTGTAGTGCTATACAAATGATTAGTAGTAGTTGTTGTAGCTGTAGTAGGGCCTTTTGGCTATGGCATCTGCGGCCCACCTATCTGGGTACTGGCATTTCTCACAGTAGCTACACTTGTCTCATCACGGCATATGTTGGTCTGTATACATCCACTACCTGTGTGGCGACCCTGTCTGCCTTCCCACAGCCAGCTTTGTGGCACTGCTCCCCTAGTCAGGGCTGTGTAGGCATAGGAGGGGAGATCCCTGTGTCATCACACCAAGTAGCCAGTCTCCAGATATATCACCACTCTCACAACTCTCATTGATCTTGGCCTGAGTAAGGATGTATGCTGCATGGGACCATCTGGGGAATATTGGCACTTGTCGCAGGGCACCCTCTGTAGAGGGGTAGTAGACCCGAGAGGGACCCGGACACAAGAAAGGTGAGGGTTGAGGTTGGCCTATGCTGCAAGGGTTAAGGGTGGTTATTCCTTATGGCTTCCTTGTAACCAACGCTCAAAGAACAAATGCACAGAGTGGAGGGAAAGTTAAAGGCTTTATTTCCCTTTCTTGCACAAAACGGTTCAAAAGGATTGGTTATGGTAACAACTGAAATGTCCTTACTTCAGGATAGGAAAAAAATAAAAACAAGCAATAAAGTAAAGGCTGTTATCTTCACAGAACATTTGTACAAAAACAATAAACTTCCTTCACTTAGTTATCTGATACATTGGAGATAAATTCAACACTCCCCGAGGCACAATATGTACAGTCCATTGCATTATCTGATTCTTCCCCCTCTGATCCTACTTGCATGGATTCAACCTCAGAAGCCTCTGAATCTGTAATATCAGGGTAATCGTAATCGGGTTTCTTATATACTTGTTGCACTATGTCCCAATGCCTAGCATTTAGCTTTGGGCGTCGGTCTCCAGGAGTTTTGCAGTACAACGGTTCCTCTCTGATTAGAGGTTCTAAAGCAGATTCATAAAAAGATTTCCCACTCAAACTTCTCTTCTTAGGCAAACTTCTTTCATAGTCTTGCTTATAAGAATGTTTAGGGTTTCAGTAATCCTCTTCCCACTGTCTTCCCCATACTTTAGGCTTCTGAAGGTAATTATCAGTAATAAGAGTTTTACCTTTGAGGCTTCTCTTCCTTCTTTCTAGTAAGGCTTGAGGCCTACCTTGGTTTGGCTTCAGCGCAGCAGTGCTCAGGTTCTCCTGCGGTCTTTCCTTAAACTTCAGACCATAGTGGTAAGGATGTTTTCCTTCTTCCAAACAAACATTTCCCACCTCTGAAAATGGTCGAACCTCTTTATTCCACGGCTGCTGTGAGGACCTTCTGCCAGGTACTCCCTTGCGGTCCCAGTACTTCTCTTGGCTTTTCCTCTGTTCCTTAGTCCACTCCAACTCTGGTTGAAGTTCCTGCTTTGCTTTCTGCTCAGGACTCTGCTTCTTTCTGCTCTTGCCAGTGTATTTGCCTTCCTCTTGGCCTCCTCTACTCTGGTTCTGGCTGCTGCTTCTGCTTTGGCTGCTGCTTCTCCTCCCTCTCTAAGTCAGACCTGCCTCTGTTCAAAAAGAAGCTGTCTGGGCTTGCGTCCCGCCCAGAGGGGCGTGGTTTCTCAGTCTCTCTCTCGACTCTCCTGCTCCCCCTAGATGGATCCTCCTAATATTGCAAGTTGTGCTTGCCTTTTTCTGGTTTTAAAACTTTTTCTCTCTCTTCAAGAGGGTCCGCTGCATCACACATCCCCCTTCTTAAAATATTACGGGCTGGGGAAGCCTCCTCTCTGCAGCATGTAATACGTGACATCGCATCTGGGTTAAAATGCAGCTTCCCGGCTCGATGCTCCACTCTAAAATCATAGGGCTGCAAAGCCATATACCACCTGGTTAATCGACTATTTTCATTCCTCATGGTGTGCAACCACTTTAGAGGGGCATGGTCTGTTATGAGGACGAATTTCCTCCCTGTCAAATAGAATTTTAATGCCTCAATGGCCCATTTGATAGCGAGACATTCTCTTTCAATTGTAGCATATTTCCTTTCTGCCAGCGATAGTTTCCTACTAAGGAACATAATAGGATGTTCTGCCCCTTCTTGTATCTGGGATAGAACAGCACCCAGACCCGTCTCAGAGGCATCTGTCTGTAACAGGAAGGTTTGCCGAAAGTCTACCCCACGTAATATGGGGGCTTGACATAGCTTTCCCTTTAATCTTTGGAAAGCCGTCTCTGCCTCTGGTGACCATTTTAACACATTCGGGGCATTTTTCCTCAACATTTCTGTAAAAACATTGCTTTCCTCCGCAAAGTGCGGTATGAAGCGGCGGTAATAGCCGATGAGACCAAGGAAGCTTCTCAACTGCTTCTTGTGCCTGGGAACGGGAAACTTCCTGACGCTTTCCACCTTATCCAGTAGAGGTCGTACTGTTCCATGACCCACCAGGTGACCCAAGTATTTGACCTCTTTAGCAGCAAAGGTGCATTTCTTTGGGTTTAACGTGAGGCCTGCCCTTCTCATGGCTTCTAATATGGTACCTACTTGGTGGAGATATTCCTTCCAGGTGGTACTGTGGATTACCACATCGTCCATGTAGGCAGTAGCGAAAGTTTGGTACGGACGCAGAATGATATCCATCAAACGCTGACATGTGGCCGCTGCCCCATGTAAACCGAAGGGCATTCTTCGGAATTGGAAGAGACCCAAAGGTGTACTGAAGGCGGTTTTGGGCCTGGCATCCCGCGTCAAAGGGACCTGCCAGTACCCTTTTGTCATATCTAATGTTGTCAAAAATCTTGCTTGCCCGAGCCGGTCTAACAATTCCTCGATCCGAGGCATCGGGTAGGCATTGAAAGTGGACACGGCATTCTCTTGGCGGAAGTCTATAAAGAAACGCATAGTCCCGTCGGGCTTAGGTACCAGTACCACAGGACTGCACCACGGACTATGTGACTCCTCAATTATGTTCATTCGCAGCATTTCTTCTACTTGATTAATGACTTCCTGTTTTTTCGCCTCCGGTAACCGATATAGTCGTTGTCGGATAATTTTACCTGGAGGGGTGAGTATTTCGTGAGCGACCAATGAGGTTTCTCCAGGTATTGGTGTTAAGACATCCTTATATTCTTTCAACAATTGAGCTAAGTCCTCCTTTTGCCCCAAAGAGAGTTCCTCCGCGATCTGTGGCGTAGAGCCCTCTTTGCAGTCCTCTACCCGGGGACCGAGATCCTCTTCTGGGGGATCAGTTCCTATGGCCACGAAGCCTTCCAGCTCTGCCTTCCCTGTAGAGCCAAAACCCCTTGTTCCCCGGCTCATGGGAGTTAGCATGGCAACCTCTTCCAAGCTGGGGAATCCCACCCGTTCGCAAATCAGTTGTGCTATTCTGTCTCCGACTTGGACCTCAAAATCTTCGTTTGCGAAGTTACACAACAGGACTTTTAATATGCCCCTGTAGTCAGGGTCGACTACTCCTGCAGCAACATCGAGGCTGTGTTTGGCGGCCAGCCCCGACCGTGGTGCTATCCTTCCATAGCACCCTGGGGGTAGCTCTATTTGTAGATCCGTGGTAACCAATTTACGCCCCTGCTTTGGGATGACCTGGTCTTCGGCGCTATGGAGGTCATAGCCTGCAGCTTGGGATGATGCTCTTTGAGGACTGTGCGCTTTTTCTGAAGTTTTGCAAAATTTCAGCACAAACCTTTTTGATGGCTCTAGCCATTCCTTTATGGGGATTTTCTTAGGGTTTTCCCAAAGTGGGTTAGGCACTATAGGACCTGTAGTAGCGGCTAGGCTGTTCTGCTGGACTTTGGGACATTCAGTAGGCTTAGGTTGAATGCAAGTGGAATCTGGCTCTTTTGGGGGAGATAAACCTTCCTTTAGACTTTTCTTAAACTGGGGCCAATCACGGCCTAAGACCAATTCCTGTGGCAGCCTAGGTACAACTGCTATCAGCATTTCCCTTTCAATGCCTAATCCCTTTACGCCCAGTTTATATACCGGATAGCGGGTAGCTGCTCCATGCACACATTTTATTTTCACATTCCCCACTGGATATTCTGGGACCGATAAGCCCTGAGCCTTGATCCTTGACCATAACTTTTTCAAGATCATGGTTTGATCGGCTCCAGAATCCAGGAGTGCCTTCACTGTCATGCCTTGCACCTTTACATTTAGAACAAAACCTTCACGTGTTGTTCTTGGGGACTCTCCCACCAAAGCAGTTCGCGAATAACATTCGTACTTTAAATGCCCTCTTTTACCACATGTAAAACATCTTTTGGTATTTTCCTTTGCTAGGGGCTTGGCATTTTTCCAGCCACAAAATGGAGGACTTGAGGGATTCTCTACTTTCTGTGTCTCCACTCCTATAGCTATTTTAGAAGGGACTACCCTAGGTTGGCTGACTTTCTCTGCCTCTAAGTACCTCTCTGTAAGAGCTATTGCATCCCTAGTAGTGCAGCAGTTTTGTAATATTAAAAAGTTCTGGGAGACCACGTGATGCGGACAGGGTAGAGGTCGCATCTTGAGAGTGTCCTGAAGCCCTAAGCCTAAGCCGGCGATTAAGTACCGTGAAAAACCGCAAATATCTGCCATGAAGGTAACTAAATTGATTCGGAGTGCCTGTGGACCCTCCTAGTGCGGCTGGGGTGGCCGAACTGCATGGTGGCGGCAGTAAAAGCGCTGAGAAGAGACCGGGAACGGGGAACCGGCTCGAGTAAGATGGCGGACCCAGCCTCGATGCCGGCATCACCCAGGTCTCCTACCTCATTGGATGAGATGTCAGCGGCTGTAGCAACGGCTTTACTACCCCAGTTTGATGCCCTACATGGTAAAATGGATGGATTGCGTTCCTCAGTAGATCTGCTGGGCAATAGGCTGCGAGAGGCTGAAGACCGCGTGGGACTGGTGGAGGAGAAGGTGGAGACGTTGACTGCGGAGGTGGCAGGCCTAAAATCTCAGATATCTCTACAAGAAGTCAAGCTCGACGACCTGGAGAACAGGTCACGAAGAAATAACCTGCGCTTTCTGGGGATTCCTGAGACCGTCTTAGACAAAGATCTAAGAGGCTACCTGGAGGAACTGGTCATGCATACCGTGGGTGAGGGTGAGCTTGGAGACAAGTTGCACATCGAATGGGTGCATCGGGTAGGCGCTAAGCAAATGCACGACCCTCACCCTAGAATTGTCAGCCAAGTTTTTACATTACCCGCAGAAGGAACTGATTCTCAGGGCAGCACGGCAGAAGGGGGATGTGACCTATAACAACATTAAAATTTGTGTGGCACAGGACTATTCAATGGCGTTGAGCCGGAAAAGACGAGAGTATGCCCCCCTCTGCGGAAAGCTCATAGAGGCCGGAATCCAGTTTTCAGTTCAATATCCCGCCAAGCTTCACGTGCTTTGCGACGGAGCTCATCGCACCTTTGAGTCGGCCGCTGCAGCAGAAGATTATGTTCATCAGATCCATACCCAAAAGAAGGCAACGTCGGCATTTCCTACATGAAGTCTCCGGGGGCTAATTGAACTGAGTGGTTAAGAGAAACCCCCCGTCGGTGAGTGAAGTCTGGGGAAACACAGTGTAGCAATGGACATATCAGTTGGTTACTTTTCGTGTTTGGAATGGCGCTACAGACCCCAAGTAACTTTGTGTCTCTCTGTTCCCTCCTGAGACGTTAATTGCCTTTCTTATGGTAATGCAACAAAGTTTACAGTTATCTTGAACCTCCCTCTCCTATTTACCTCTGCTAAGACTTGGGACTTTATGCTGAATATGTTTTTCTCTCTTGCTTGGGTTGTGTATTTTGTGCAGAGATACTTTGTTAAATCTTGCAGGGGGATTTAGAATGGTTTTCTGTTACAGTTGCTGTGTGTGATTTAGCCCCCTAGCAGAAGGGGGGGAGGGATTTCACCAGATGGCCTGGCTACATCTTACGGGTACTTGGGCGCCCCCCGCCATGTTTGCTATCTTGTATCATCTCTCCAGCACTTCGTGTGGGGGAGACGGCAAGATTTCTTGGAGGGCGCAGCGGCTGCAGAGCTTGGGCGGCTGTGGCTGAGTAGGGGAGTGTCCAGGGTTGGAGGGGACTACTATTATGAAAGTGGGCGGGGGCTCGAACTAGAGAGGCCCCGCGTATTAGTGGTTGCAGAAATGTGATGCACATGGCCCGCGTAGTCGGGCCGTCTGAGCCTGGACACTGGCAGTATGGGTGACATCCCTCTTCCCCCCTCCCCCGCATTCTTGTGTGCCCCTCTATTGGAGGCAGGCTTGCTTAAATTAAGGAGAGGGTGCCTTGGTGGGAGGTGGGGGGATAACATGCGATGGGGATGACTGGGGGGTGGGGGCCAGAGGGGGGGGGGGTTATGGCAGGTTATTCCATGCAGGGGGGTGGGGGGAACTGAGAACAGAGGCCCGGCCTATCGGGTTTGGTAGTTACCGGGCATTTTCGGGAGGGTATAGCTCCTTCATGGTCAAAGGAGGAAGAATGTTGGTTTGTGGTATTGTGACTTGTTATACGGGCACGGAGCGAAAGGTCACGCTCAGAGGGGTTTCGGGAGGGCTACCGGGGAGGGGGTAGGAGCTGGGAGCCCTGTAGATAGGAGGAGTAGTTGGAAGGGGAGATGGGGGGGGTACAGAGGAAAGGGTTAGGGGAGGTTCTAGGATAGAGGTAGGGAGAGATAGGAGAGGGGTTAGCGGTTGGGGGGGTAGTGGGGTTAGGGGGAGGCGGGGAGGGTGGGGGAGGGGTCGTCACACTCTGAACTCAATGCAGATGCACAGTGTAAAATACTTTGGTAAAAATGGGGGGAGGCTCCAGGCTGGGAGGGTCTCCCCAAACACGCTGTGCTGGCAGCTGGGACGTAAAAACATTGAGATCCTCTGAGGGTAATAACCTGGAATGTCTGTGGCTTGGGCAGCCCGATAAAGCGATATAAAGTACTGAAGGTGCTGGCTAGGCAACGCTGCGATGTTGCGCTACTGCAGGAAACCCACCAAACAGCTGAAGAATATGCTAAATTATGCCGGGATTGGGTAGGTCAGGTGTGGGGAGTGCCTGCATTGGGGAAGAAGGGGGGTGTGGCCATTCTAATTCATAAGCAGGTGCGCTTCACGATGCAAAGACAAGTGGCTGATCCCAATGGGAGATTTTTGCTACTGCTGGGCTTACTGGAAGATCGTGAGATACTACTGGGGGATGTATATGGTCCCAATTTGCTGGATCGGGAGCTTTTTGATCTTATTGCTGCCAAAGTGGAGCAATTGCCAGATGTACCATTGCTATTTGGGGGGGGGGGGGAATTTCAATGGGGTGTTTGAAGTGAGTCTGGACACCTCCAGTGGCAAGGGGACGAGAGACAGAACACTCAGCTCTCAGGTGTTGCAACAATTTCGGGCGCAATTGGGCTTGATAGATCCTTGGAGATTATTGCACCCCTCCGAGAAGGAGTTCACCCATATCTCGCGGGCGCATGGGACTAGTGCGAGAATAGACTATCTTTTGCTTTCCACAACCGCCTTTGCACAAGTGGAAGAAGCACAGATAGGTCCCCTGGAGATCTCCGACCATGCAATAATGGCCTGGATTGAGGTGCAATGGGGGGGGGGGGGGAGAGGAACTGGTGCATCTCGTATATGGCGGTTCCCCATCGAGCTATATAAAGACAATCAATTTCGGCAATTTCTGGGTCAGCGCTGGCGTGACTTTGAATTAAATCATCAGGCACACAGAGACGACCCAGAACTGGTTTGGGAAACCGCCAAAGTGGTGTTGAGGGGCGACATAATTGGGTTTGCGGCTCGGAAACGAAGACTGCTGGCGGAACAAATTGTTCGTTGGAGCAACAAGTGTCTCAAGCACGAGTGCTCAGTGGTCATACGCCTACAGTGTCTAATAGAAAACGGTTGTGGGAACTACAGGTTGCCTTAAATGCATTGCTTCATCAGAGAGCCAAGAAATCTATGCTGTATTACAAATATCGGTTATATTGCTTTGGCGACAAACCGGGGAAACTATTAGGACGATGTCTGAAAGGGCCGAGAGGAGGAAAGGGGGTAGCAGCTCTTCGGGATGAGCAAGGGAAGCTCAAACAAAATCGGGAGGTGATCAGTGCAATATTTAAAGGCTTCTTTCAAAAACTGTATGCAGCGGAAGAGAATAATCCCTCTACTATGGAGGCCTACCTACAAGGGTTGAAGCTCCCAAAGGTGACAGAGGTGCAACGGGTTCAGTTGGGACAACCGATAACCCTAAAGGAGGTGCAGTCCGTAATTGCGCAGGCCAACTGTTATAAGACTCCAGGTCCGGACGGCTATGGGGCCGAGTTTTATAAACTCTTGTCGAACTGGGTGAGCCCCCTGTTAGTGGACACTTACCGTCAAAGAATAGAGGGGGGTGGTAGGAGATGGGGAGATAACCAGGCCTATATCACGCTGATCCCTAAGCCGGATAAAGATCCGATGCAGGCGGCCTCCTATAGACCGATCTCTCTGTTGAATTTTGACATGAAGTTGTTGGCGAAAATTCTGGCAGAGCGACTAGCGGGAATATTAGGGGATGTAGTACACGAATCACAGGTGGGATTTGTGCGAGGCCGTTATGCAGTTCGTAATATACGCAGAATATTAACATCTTTGGAGTGGGTGCAGTGCCATCAGTTGCAGTCACTTCTGGTGAGTTTCGACGCCGAAAAAGCGTTTGATAGAGTTGATTGGACATATCTGGAATACTTGCTACCATTGTACGGTTTAGGACAGGCTTTTTGTAACATGGTGAAGAGGTTTTATGATACTCCGACAGCTAGAGTGCTTTGTAATGGGGTTTTATCGGCTCCCTTTCCTTTGCATAGGGGCACTAGGCAGGGCTGTCCATTGTCCCCCTTATTGTTTGTTTTGTCTTTGGATCCTTTAATACGGAGTATAGAACTGGACCGACAGATTCGTGGGATTGAGGTGGGCAAACAGGGGTTTAAGATGTCGGCCTTTGCCGATGACATGCTGGTACACTTGCTGGCGCCGCGAGAATCTTTGCCGAGACTGATGGCCGAGTTTCGGAGGTTTGGTAGTTTCACTGGCCTTATGATAAATGCAGATAAATCGGAGGCCTTGGATGTCTCGGGGCGGTTGCGGGAAGGTTGGGGGGAGGATTTTCCCTTGAAATGGTCGGACCACAGGTTTAAATATTTGGGTATTGTTTTGACGAGATTACCGCAGGATTTATACCATACTAATTTTGAGAAAGTCTTGTCTGGGATGCGGCGTCAACTGAGAGCTTGGAACCCGCTACCACTGTCACTACTGGGGAGAATTGCAGCAGTTAAAATGGTGATCTTGCCACGCATACTTTATTGGTTACAAACTCTACCTGTCTGGTTACTCCGACGGGATTTGCTTAGAATGGAAAGGGAGATTCAAGGGTTTCTGTGGAAGGGGGCCAGAGCGCGTATCCCGATGTCCCGTATGATTGGTAAATGGCGCAGAGGTGGCCTTGGGCTTCTGGATTTAAGACTCTATGCCTTGGCATGTCAAGCGCGGCATGTTGGAGATTGCTTGGGGGGAACAGATGTATACACGCCAAGGGACTTGGAGGCGGCACTCGTGGCTCCTTTCTCGCTGGTGGGGGCTCTACATGTGGACAGTGCACAACTGCCAACACGACTTACGCGTAATATTATGTTAAATGCGATGAGACGTACTTGGCGACAATTAAATAGCTTTTGGCAACGGAACTGGCAGGTGTCAAGTTGGCTGCCCATACGAGGAAATGTGCAATTCTCGCCAGGTTCTGATTCTAGAGCGTTTCAGATATGGCATAGGCAGGGACTAAGACATTTAGGGCATGTAGTGGACCTTACGGGTAAATGCAAGCCATTTCTGGAATCACGTGAGGAGTTCCGGCTGCCCCCCCCCCAATATTTTGCGTATATCCAGCTTTCTTATTATGTGGCTACGTTGCCCAGAGAGGAACTAGGGGTGGACAGGTCGGCGCAGATTATCAAATTGTTTGAGCTCGGGGGGGACACATCCCCGACGATAGCTGGGCTGAAGGCTAGGCTGGAGTGCTTTGGGGTTTTTCCGGACTATGGGAGGGCTGAGATGGCCTGGGGAGGAGAATTGGGATGGGAGGTACCGCCAGGCACTATTTGCATGGCGGTGGGGTGGATAGTGGGGCTGGTGGAGGGAGCGCGATGGAGGGAAATACAATATAAAGCCCTAACTCGAGTGTATTTTTCGCCGCGACAAGCATTGCGGAGTCATATTACGCAAGATGGGTCTTGCCCTAGGTGTTCTATACCATTGGCCACCTTAACCCATATGTGGTGGCAGTGCAGGCGCATCCTCCCCTACTGGTCCCATATTCGTCGATGCATTATGAGATTATTACAACAGAGGTTTCCTTGGACTGGAGCTTTGGTCACACTTGATCAATTGCACCGAACCCTACCCACAGGGAGATGGGAGCGGTTATTGGTGCGTAAAGCATGTTTGGTGGGGAAGGGTCCGATTTTACACAAGTGGAGAGATCGTGACCCGCCCACGTTCTCGGAGTGGCGCAATAGTTTCCATCAGCTGATGCTGGCAGAGCGCTGGAGGGCTCGGGGTTCAGTGAAGAGGTGGTCCACCTTTATGTTGATCTGGGAACCCTATATTCAGAGTTTGGGCTCCCGTTGCCGGAATGAAATAGTAAATGTGGGACATTAAGGTCTGGAGATACTGGGAGTGGAGGGGGGAACGGGAGAACTCAGAGAGGGTCACCGTTGCATTGTAATGGAGTTAGGGGTGCGAGGACGGGGGGTGGGGGTTGGGGGGGGAAGGGGGAGATGGGGTAGGGAGGCTGCGATACCACCAATAAAAAGGGGAAAAAATGTTTAACCATGGATGTATAAAAACGTGAACTGAGCTCTGATGCAGTCACATAACTGTATATTGCCTTGGCCTCAGCGGAGATAAGACTCCACTCTGCTGTGGCACACTGTTTTTAAATGTATTGGATGTTATGTTTATGATGGTTAATAAATAAAGCTTTCAAAAAAAAAAAAGTTCTGCACTCTGCTAGGTAGGGCGGCCATATATTGCTCAAGTGTTATAGCATCCATCAAGGTGCCTATGCTCTTCTTCTCGGGCTGTAACCATTTATGTGCCAGGCTGCATATTCTATGGCCTAACGCTTTAGGCGTTTCATTATCTTTAAGGAAAGTGGCCCTAAACATTTTGTTATATGCCCATGGCGTAAGGCCCAAATGATCCCTAATCGCTGTTACAACCTCTTCGTATGAATTAGCTAAAGCCGGGGGCATCGATCTATAGGCCGCCAGCGCTTCACCAGTAAGGGACGCTGCCAACCGTATTGCCCACTGTTCTTGCGGCCATTTAGCTGAGCTTGCGATTCTACTAAATGCCTCTAAAAAATCGTCTATGTTATCATCTGGACTTAGCTTGCCCACAACGAGATCAGTGCATAACCATTGTCCACGCTCTGGGTTAGCGGGTCCAGTGGCAGACGGCTTTTCTGCGTTGCACTTGGCCAATTCTTCACGTTGTTGCGCCAGCCACTTTTCCATAGTCTCAATGACTGGGAGTTGCTGCGCCTGCATCGCCTGTAGCGCTTGTGCTTGGTTCTGCTGTGCCACCTCCGCCTGCTTGGAAAACTGGTGTGCCATCCAGGCACAAAGCTCCTTCGGCTCCATGGTACCTGTGAAAGAACAAACAGGAGAAAAGAAAACCCAAGTGCGGTTCTTTCAAAACTTCTCCCCACCTCTTTTTTTTTTTTTTTTAACTTCCCCTAATATCCAACACTAGGCAGGTTTAATTACATATTACCTTGTTTTAGTGTTGAATCAGCTTTGGGGAATATATGCTGCTGTCCCACAATGGCTCCATTGCTGCGAGATTCGCCGCAGGATTTCCAGGCTTCAGGATTTTCACTCCATCCGCTCCGGATTCCGGTCACTCCACTCCGGGTTTTCTGACTCCGATCCGGTTTCTATATCCGCTCCGTTCCAGGCTTTCTCCAAGCAAATCAGTTCGGGTCTTACATTTTTTTTTTTTTCAACAAAAATTTTTTTTTCCAGTTGCAGGTCCAATCCTGTATGCTTATTAATGTTGTAGCAATATCCTGCCAACTACGCCACTTATGTCGCAGGGCACCCTCTGTAGAGGGGTAGTAGACCCGAGAGGGACCCGGACACAAGAAAGGTGAGGGTTGAGGTTGGCCTATGCTGCAAGGGTTAAAGTGGTTATTCCTTATGGCTTCCTTGTAACCAACGCTCAAAGAACAAATGCACAGAGAGGAGGGAAAGTTAAAGGCTTTATTTCCCTTTCTTGCACAAAACGGTTCAAAAGGATTGGTTATGGTAACAACTGAAATGTCCTTACTTCAGGATAGGAAAAAATAAAAGCAAGCAATAAAGTAAAGGCTGTTATCTTCACAGAACATTTGTACAAAAACAATAAACTTCCTTCACTTAGTTTATCTGATACATTGGAGATATATTCAACACTCCCCGAGGCACAATATGTACAGTCCATTGCATTATCTGATTCTTCCCCCTCTGATCCTACTTGCATGGATTCAACCTCAGAAGCCTCTGAATCTGTAACATCAGGGTAATCGTAATCGGGTTTCTTATATACTTGTTGCACTATGTCCCAATGCCTAGCATTTAGCTTTGGGCGTCGGTCTCCAGGAGTTTTGCAGTACAACGGTCCCTCTCTGATTAGAGGTTCTAAAGCAGATTCATAAAAAGATTTCCCACTCAAACTTCTCTTCTTAGGCAAACTTCTTTCATAGTCTTGCTTATAAGAATGTTTAGGGTAACAGTAATCCTCTTCCCACTGTCTTCCCCATACTTTAGGCTTCTGAAGGTAATTATCAGTAATAAGAGTTTTACATTTGAGGCTTCTCTTCCTTCTTTCTAGTAAGGCTTGAGGCCTACCTTGGTTTGGCTTCAGCGCAGCAGTGCTCAGGTTCTCCTGCGGTCTTTCCTTAAACTTCAGACCATAGTGGTAAGGATGTTTTCCTTCTTCCAAACAAACATTTCCCACCTCTGAAAATGGTCGAACCTCTTTATTCCATGGCTGCTGTGAGGACCTTCTGCCAGGTACTCCCTTGCGGTCCCAGTACTTCTCTTGGCTTTTCCTCTGTTCCTTATTCCACTCCAACTCTGGTTGAAGTTCCTGCTTTGCTTTCTGCTCAGGACTCTGCTTCTTTCTGCTCTTGCCAGTATATTTGCCTTCCTCTTGGCCTCCTCTACTCTGGTTCTGGCTGCTGCTTCTGCTTTGGCTGCTGCTTTGGTCCTTCTTCTCCTCCCTCTCTAAGTCAGACCTGCCTCTGTTCAAAAAGAAGCTGTCTGGGCTTGCGTCCCGCCCAGAGGGGCGTGGTTTCTCAGTCTCTCTTTCGACTCTCCTGCTCCCCCTAGATGGATCCTCCCAATATTGCAAGTTGTGCTTGCCTTTTTCTGGTTTTAAAACTTTTTCTCTCTCTTCAAGAGGGTCCGCTGCATCACACACTACATCAACCATGTCGCCCGGTGCCAGGCACAGCAGATGTATGGCTGCCCTATCACACTGCCAACAATATCTGGTCTAATTAAAGTACCCTATGTAAAATAATCCAGAAGGAATCAGCATAGGTTCCCTATGGCTGGATGTTAAAAAATATCCCTGTCAATAATAGGGACCCTCAGAAGAAGAGCATTCAGCAGTGCAAACAGCACTAATACGTACTTAACAGCAACACCATTGCTCCCATAAAATGTGTATTATGGGCATGCATTAGTGGTGTTTTCACTGTTGAATACCCTTATTCCAAGCGTCCCTTAGCATTGACAGGGATATGTTTTGACATTTAGCTATGGTGAAACCTCTGAATTTGACTGCTCAATCACACTGGCATCTGGTGATGCTGTGGTCATCCATATAGTCCAGGTACTAGCCAGGCTTTCATGTCCTGCCTGAACTGCAGATGAGCACTCCAGATTTTCCTGTGCACCCCTCAAACCACACACACACACACACACATTCTCACTTTCTGTCACAAAAACATGATTCTGACAAAGAGATGCCTTGAAACTATATATAACAGCTATGATATAACATAATCGCATGGGGTACCAAGTCTATAAATATGATCTCTATTTCTCACCCAAAAAGGGATCCTTTCCCTGCTCATGCCCATACTATCCCTGAATCAGCAGTCCCATTTTTCTGAACATGGGAACTGTAAGGGTCCCATAGGTTAGCTCCTTTAGCACAAACAGCACAACCATTCTTCTATATAGGACGAATTGTAGAGGACAGCAGAATATTTTCTAAGTCCTATCCTTATACCATGTTTCAGCAGCAATAACATGAACATTTCTGGGAAACATTTAATACATACATGGGCTTTTTCTGAATATGCTTTCTACATCTCCGTGACTGACCATGCCGCCATTCTGCCCTCTCCCACTCATGTTCTGAGATCCCCACGCTAGCACCATGGATGTGCATGTCAGCAGTGTTCCAGAATATGGTCTGGGACGTTTTCGGCACATAAACATCCCTGACGCATGTACAAACCCCTTGTTCGTGTTCTGGAATAACCCCCTTTTTGAAGCTAGCATCTCTACATTGTGAATATTTTCTACAATCAGCCAAACAAAGCCTACATGCTTGGACATTATCAGATGGAGAACATGGAAACCAGATTGACTACATTCTTGGCACTAACAGAAAAGCTCTATTCTGGTGGTGAAGACATGGCCTGGAGCAGATTGCAGAACAGATCATGAACTCCTCATGTGTAAAATACATATGTAACTCAGGAAGAGCAACAAATCCATTCTGCTAGCAAAATATGATCGAGGAAAAATACTAGCCTTTTTCAAAGAAAGCATCAAAAACCAATTTGAAATATTAAATTTAACCAATAGAGAGCCAGAAGAACTGTATATAGAAATCAAAGATCATCAAAGATGAATCACAGAAGCACCTACTCAAGATCAAAAGGAAAAAAGATCCAAGTGATTAACTGAACAAATATCATGAAAAAGAGAAGACAAAAAGAACAATAAAGAACTCATGAGGGAACTTAATCACAAATTTCAGAGGGCTTTCAGAAAAGACAAGGCTCAACACCACAGAAACATCTACAAAGAAATTGAAGAGGGGAACAAACTTGGAAAAATAAGAACAGTTTTTCAACGTTTTCATGAAATCCAAAAGAAATTTCAACCATGAATCAGTATGTTGTAGGATCAAAGATCAAGCAAAAATGAAAGGAGTACATGGAAGACTTGTACAGAAAAGACAGTGATAGGACAACACCACAGAGGACCTTGCTTATGTCTAGGAGAAATCAATTTTAGAAGATGTAATATTGGCCCTAAGGTCACTGCCAAGAAGGAAGGCTACTGGAAATGATGGAACTGCAATAGTTATTACAAGCTACAGAAGAGAAATCAATCAAGGTGCTCACCAAGCTCTGCCAACAAATATGAGAAACAGCAAAATGGCCAATTGACTGAAGAAGGTCGGTTTACACACCAGTTCCTAAGAAAGGGAACCTGACAGACCAAACATACTATCATATAATTTCCTTATTGTCACATACCAGCAAGATAATGTTTTCAACAAAGATTGGAACCATACATGGAAAGAGAATTGCCAGATGTAAAAGTGGGATTTAGGAAACGTCGAGAAACAAGAGACATTGTTGCTGGTGAATTGAAAGAATGGGATTGCAATTAAATCTAAAGCAGACAAAAATGCTGACAACAGGTCTAACAACCATTTTCAAAACTGACAATGAAGACATGCAAGCAGGGCCGGATTTACCTATACGCCAACTACGCCGTGGCGTAGGGCCCACAGCTGAAAAGGGCCCACAAAAATTGAAAAAATTGTTAGCCTTCTTAAAATGAAATTTAAAAAAAAAATGCTGGCTGCCGCCGCGGCAGCATGGACTGTCCCGCGGGGCCCCCTCTACTGCTGCGGCAGCATGGACTGTCCCGCGGGGCCCCCTCTGCCCGGCTGAATCCGTCCGTCCGTCCCTCCCTCCCTCCCTCCGTGCCGGCTTTGAGAGGCGCGAAGGGAGAGTGTCTCCCTCGTGTCTCTGTTAAGCCCGCAGGGGCTGATGGGAAATTTCCCATCAGCCCCTGCGGGCTTAACAGAGATGCGAGGGAGACACTCTCCCTTCGCGCCTCTCAAAGCCTGCACGGAGGGGCTCAGCCGTCGCGGAGGGAGGGAGGGAGGGATTCAGCCAGGCAGAGGGGACCCCGCGGGTCAGTCCATGCTGCCGCGGCGGCAGCGGTAGCAGCCAGCGTTTTATTTTTTTTAGTATATTTTACTTTAGGCCGATGGGGGGGGGGGGTAGGACTGGTAATGGGCTATTGGGGGGGGCTGGGACTGGAAATGGGCTGGGGGGGTTAAGACTGGAGGTGGGCTGATGGGGTTAGGACTGGTAATGGGCTGTGGGCTGTTAAGGGGGGGTTAGAACTGGTAATGGGCTATGGGGGGGTTAAGACTGGTAATGGGCTGTGGGCTGATGGGGGGGTTAGAACTGGTAATGGGCTATGGGGGGTTGACTGGAAATGGGTTGATGGGGTTAGGACTGGAAGTGGGCTGTGGGCTGATGGGGGGGGGTTAGGACTGGCAATGGGCTGTGGGGTGCTGACTGGAAATGGGTTGATGGGGTTAGGACTTGAGGTGGGCTGATGGGGTTAGGACTGGTAATGGGCTGTGGGCTGATGGGGGGGGGTTAGGACTGGCAATGGGCTATGGGGGGCTGACTGGAAATGGGTTGATGGGGTAGGACTGGAAGTGGGCTGATGGGGGTTAGGACTGGTAATGGGTTATGGGGGGCTTAAACTGAAAATGGGGTGATGGGGGGGTTAGGACTGTAAGTGGGTTGATGGGGGGGCTAGGACTGGTATTGGGTTGGGGGGTTGCTAGGACTGGAAATGGGCTGATGGGTGGCTAGGACTGGAAATGGGCTGATGCAGGGACTAGAAGGGAATGGATGCTGGGTGAGGCTGGAACTAGAAGGGAGCTGATGTTGGGGGAGGATTAGAATGGGATGGGGCTGGAAGAGTAAAATGGAGAAGGGAAAAATATTTTGTGTGGGAGGGATAAAAAATCTACAATTGGCCGGGTATTTGGAGAGTAAGTGGGGATTGAGGATGGAGGGGTAAAATTTGAGTGGATGAAATAGGAATGAGGAAAGAGCAAAAGGAGAAAGATTAGTATGTTAAAGCATGTGTAGAGAGAATGGAAAAAAACTAGAAAGAGAGAAGAAAGGACAAATGGACAGCAGACGATGGAGAGTTAGCAGAAGACACGAAGAAACCAGAAGAAAGTGGCTGGAGCAATTGCAGCTGAAAAAAATGCACAAAAGGTAGAAAAATATCTCTTTATTTTGAATTTATTAATTGGAATATGTCAGCTCTGGTAAATGTGCATCATTAATGTCTGCGCTTTGTTTAGTACAAGAGCAAATTAATGTATAGTTTTATTTCTACAGTGTTGTACATTCCAAGTTTGGCTTTTGGGATTCCCAGTTTAATTATTGTCTTCCTGTTTCTAAATTGTGATTACTTGTTTGGTGATGGTCTATGTTCTGCATGTGTAACTGAGCTGAGGTGTTCTGTTTATATAATTCCTATTTGACATTGCCACTTGTTCTCTTTCCCCAGTAGGTCATGTATTGTTGTTCTCTGAAATGTATTGGTTTAATATTTGCAGTGTTGCCTTTTGATTGGTAGAGTATGGTGCTTTGTGAGTCCTGGTAGTGCTGTTAGGATACGGCGGGTTTGCTATGGGTTCTAAATGGGCAGTGTTTGTAGTAGTTCCTAATGTGTCTGGCAGTTGGCACTGGATTATAGTAATGTAGAAATCTTTTAGTCTTTCTTTATCCATACACTCATTAAGAGGCACGTTTACTAAAAGTTAGTATATGGTAACATTATGCAAATATTTATGCAAATGAGGCCCTGCACCCCCCTTGGGCTGCCCCTGCTGGGGGCCCACAATTTTTGTTGGCCTAGGGCCTCACTCAAGGTAAATCCGGCCCTGCATGCAAGTTGTGAACAGTTTCTGCCCCCTGGGATCAACAATCAATGAAAAGAGCTCCAGTAGTCAGGAAATACGTGGCAGACTAGCACTTGGCAGAGCTGCAGTGAAGGGCTTAGAGAAAATGTTCAAAAGCATTGTGTCTTTATAGACAAATATTTGAATTGTGCAGAGCATGTTTTGTTCTGTGACATTACATGGATGCAAAATCTGGATTTTGAAGAAGCAAGATAGGAGGAACAAGAATGCATTTGAATTGTGGTGTTGGTGGCATCTCTTACGAATATCATGGACAGTCAAGAAGACAAACAAATGGATTCTAAACCAAATTAAACCCACACTTTCACTTGAAGCACAGATGACCAGAATGAAATTATCATATTTTGGACACACTATGAGATGACTAGATTCACTGAAGAAATCAATTATGCTTGGAAAGGTTGAAGACAGAAGACATCAAGGACAGCCTACAACAAGATGGATCAACAATATCTTAGCAACTATGAATATATCTCTGAGCATCTCTGAGAGAGAACATTTTAGAGATGGTCTGTCAATATGGCCACCAGGAGTCAACTTCGACTTGACAGCAATTATCATAGTAATATAGTAAAATAGTATATGATGGCGATAAAGACCATCTCACTTGGTTTGCAGCTTGTTGTGCTGTGAGGGCTTGCGTGCATCAGTGATGCTGAGAGCTAAACTATCGGTAGTTTAACTACTGGCAGGGTCTCCCAAGATGGACAGGTCTCAGCTGAGGTGCCAGACCAAGACAAACCACCCATCTGGGCAGCAGCAGAAGGGGATAGCGTTGAAGGCGGAGGATCACATTTTTGTGACAATGGCAACAACACCAAACTTAAACTGCGCGGAAGAAAGGCCCGGCAATCTACTTCTGTATCTTGCCATGAAAACCCAATGGATAGTTACAACAAAACAAATTGTGCTATGGTGCTGGAAGATGAGACCCCCAGGTCGGAAGGCACTCAACTAGCTACGGGGGAAGAGCTGAAGACTTTTCAGAGTAAAGCCAGCATTTATGATGTTGTTGGATCAAAGCCCTCGGGAAGTCTGACTGCTGATGTAGCTGCGCATGAAATGAGAGTCAGAAGCTGTAAAGATGTCTTACACATTGGAACATGGAACGTACGAAGCATGAACCAAGGGAAGTTGGAGGTGGTCAAGAATGAAATGGAACGTGTACAACTTGATCTGTTGGGTGTCAGCAAACTGAAATGGACTGGTATCGGGCACTTTGCATCAGATGATCACATGATCTACTATGCTGGAAATGAAAGACAAAGAAGAAATGGTGCTGCATTTATAATAAAGAAGAAACTTGCAAGAACTGTAATGAAATACAATGCAGTCAGTGAACGCTTAATCTCTATTCGTCTACGAGGATTGCCTATCAACACAACTATAATTCAAGTATATGCCCCAACAACAGCTGCAGAAGAGAATGAAATTGAAGACTTCTATGAACAAGTACAAGCTGAAATTGACAGAACATGCAAACAGGATATCCTGATAGTCATGGGTGACTGGAATGCAAAGGTTGGCAACAAAGAAGAAGGCAAAGTCGTTGGAAAATATGGACTTGGCAACAGAAATGAAGCTGGAGAAAGACTGATGGAATTCTGCAAGACCAATGATCTATTCATCTCAAACACCTTCTTCCAGCAACACAAGCGGCGACTGTACACATGGACTTCACCCAATGGATTGTATAAAAATCAAATTGACTACATCTGTGGAAGTCAACGATGGAAAAGCTCTATAACATCAACAAAGACAAAACCTGGATCTGACTGTGGTACAGATCATCAACTACTAGTATGCAAACTCAAGCTAAAGTTGAAAAAGAGCAAACCACTCATAAATGCTGCAAAATATGACCTTGAGAATATACCACTGGAATTTAAAGACTGCCTGCAAAATCGATTTGCTGCTTTAGATACAAATGACAGAGCTCCGGAAGAGTTATGGAATGACATCAAGAAGGTTGTGTTGGAAGAAAGCGAGAAGTCTCTACAAAAGGTGAAAAAGCAAAAACGGCCAAAATGGATGATGGAAGAAACTCTGAAAATTGCCCAGAAATGCAGAGAAGCTAAAGCCAGAGGAGAAAGAAAGACAATCGCAGAACTCAACAGAGATTTCCAACGTGCAGCAAGACAGGACAAGGAAAAGTACTACAACGACGCATGCAAGGAAATAGAAGCAGAAACTATCAGAGGAAGAACAAGATCGGCTTTCTTAAAGCTACGAGAGTTAAAGAAAAAGTTTCAGCCTCGAATTGGAATGTTACAAGATGCTCAAGGTTCTATGTTGAATGATGCTGAGAAGATCAAGAAAAGGTTGAAGGAATATACAGAGTTTTTATATGATAAAGATCAAGTGGACCAACAGCCGTTTCAACCTGTACCTTATGATCGGGAACCATTGGTGATGAAAGAAGAAGTTGAAGCAGCATTGAAAGCCTTATCAAAGAACAAAGCACCAGGCATTGATGGCATTCCTATAGAAGTATTGCAGCAATCTGATGCAGCTGTTACAATACTTACAAGGCTCTGCCAAGAAATATGGAAGACAACATCATGGCCAACTGACTGGAAAAGATCTGTGTTTATACCAATACTAAAGAAATGTGATCCAACTGACTGTGGAAATTATCGAACAATCGCTCTGATCCCACATGCCAGCAAGATTCTGCTGAAGATTATTCAAAAGAGACTACAACCATACCTGGAACAAGAACTACCTGAAGTGCAAGCAGGGTTCAGGAAAGGGCGAGGAACGAGAGACATCATTGCGGATGTGAGATGGATACTTGAAAAGACTAAAGAATACCAAAAGGATATCTATTTGTGCTTTATCGACTATAGCACGTCTTTTGACTGTGTAAACCATGAGAAACTCTGGGCCACATTAAGAAGCATGGGTATACCAGAACACCTGATCGTTCTCTTGCGCAATTTGTACATTGATCAAGAAGCAACAGTTTGAACAGAACAAGGAGAAACAGAATGGTTTAAAATAAGCAAAGGTGTAAGACAAGGCTGCATACTTTCCCCCTACCTGTTTAATTTATATGCATAAGAAATCATCAGAGAAGCAGGATTGTATGAAGACAACAGAGGTGTGAAGATTGGTGGAAGACTCATCAACAACCTTCGCTATGCTGATGATACTACATTACTGGCTGAAAGTGAAGATGATCTGAAACATTTGCTTCTCACAATCAAAGAACATAGTCTAAAAATGGGCCTGCACCTTAATGTAAAGAAGACAAAGATCATGACAACTGGCATAATCAACAGGTTCATCATTGAAGGAGAAGAAATTGAAATTGTGAACAACTTTAACCTGCTTGGATCAACTATCAATAAAGAAGCAACAAGCAGTCAAGAAATCAAACGACGCATTGCTCTTGGCAGAATGTCTATGAAAGACCTAGATAAGATTCTCAAGAGCAGAGATGTCTCTCTCCATACAAAGATTCGACTTGTTCAAGCCATGGTATTTTCAATAACATCATATAGATGTGAAAGCTGGACAGTGAAAAAGACGGACAGGAAGAAAATTGATGCCTTTGAATTATGGTGCTGGCGGCGAATACTGTGTATACCATGGACTGCCCGAAGAACAAACCAGTCGGTACTAGAGGAGATCAAACCTAAGCTTTCTTTAGAAGCTCAGATGACAAGACTTCGACTTTCATACTTTAGACACATCATGCGAAGAGAGCGATCATTAGAGAAAGACATCATGCTTGGCAAGATAGAAGGTCAACGCAAAAGAGGAAGGCCAGCAATGAGATGGATCGATACAATAGCAGCAGCTACGGGTACCAGTCTGTCAACAATGAACCGCCTGACTGAAGACCGAACACAATTTAGGATAGCTATCCAGAAGGTCGCCATGAGTCGACTCCGACTCGATGGCACTTAACAACAAAGACCATCATGGTCTATCTAGTCTGCCCAACAAGGTGGCAAGAGTAGGTGCATCCACTGCTCCATGCAGGTCACCCCTCCGCATGCCTTTGTCTAGGGATGTACCCACCGCTCCATGCAGGTCACCCATATTTGTTGAGATAGCAGAGACGGTTAAGGTTATTTTGATTTTATCCTAAAGGGATCCACTGTGTCTGTCCCATGCCATTTTGAATTCTGTCACTGTATTTGCCCCCACCACTTCCATCGGGAGGGCATTCCAAGCATCCACCACCCTTTCAGTGAAAAAGTATTTCCTGGTGTTGCCTTTCAGTTTACCCCTTTGAAGCCTCATGTTATACCCTCTAATTTTGCAGCTTCCCCGTCTTTGAAAAAGGTTTGTTTGTTCATTAATACTCTTTAAGTATTTAAAGGTCTGTATTATATCTCCCCTGTCCCTCCTCTACTCTAAAGTATATATATTTAGGACTTCAAATCTCTTCTCATATGCCTTCTGGCGCAGGCACCAAATCATTTTGGTCTCCTTCCTCTGAACCGTTTCCAGTTTTTTTATATCCTTTGGGAAATATGGTTTCCAGAACTGAACACAATATTCCAAGTGAGACCTCACCAGCAACTTGTACAGTGGCATTAGTACCTCTTCCTTTCTGCTGGTAATTCCTCTCTGTATGCAACCCAGCATCCCTCTGGTTTTGGCCACTTTGAGATCCTCAGAAATAATCACTCCTGGTCCGTGCACACCAACCTCTCGCCCTGTATCACATACAATTTCCTGGGATTTTTGCATCTCAAGTGCATGACATCATCATACATGTGTAAAAAAATAGGCACACTGAAATACTGTGCCTACTTTTATGTGATCTGAATGTAGGCATTTCATGGAGATTGCCTTTCTAGACCTCCTTCATGAGATTTCTCCAACATTGCAGTTAGAGCCAAAATATCAAAGGAAAGCCCTTAATCTTCTTGGGCTTTCCCCTCCTCTCCTTTATACTTAGGAAAGCCTACAAGCTACTATTGGGAGAATTATATCATATGGTATTTTAAACAAAACAGAAAAATCCTTCTTAACCTGAACAAAGAAAGTCCTTAGGAAATTTTAAAAATTATAGAGTTGGATGTTGAATGGTTTACTCAAATGTCTACAATTTCCTATGAGCCATTATGTTGTCCTATACGGTATTTAAAGCCTTATTGGCTGATTGTAGGGCCTCTCTTTTGCCTTTCAGTCCTTCCGCCTTCTCCACTATTATTTTGATAACGATTCATGCAGCTTAGCCTGGGTGCCCATCTTAGTAAGTCAATACTTCACTTCACTTCAATGTCAGAACATTTAGAAATACAATAGTCTTCTCCATAGAGATAAACACTGGCTATATCAAATCCAACATAACCACTTCAGGTTTTGCTAACTCCATTGTCATAACAATTAGAAGATGAAACTGATGGAGGAAATACCACAGTACTGCTTCCAGCCATCTGTTATCCTTTGATATTACCAGATTCTGCTGGGAAACTGTCTCTCTCTGGACTTTAGTGCAATCTTCCTGCTTTGCATCCAAAAGAGGCTCTTCTTCGGGAAATACTCCATCTCCCACTGTACTCTCAGGGCCGGTGCTACCATTAGACAAACTAGGTAGTTGCCTAGAGCGCCAGGCCTTTAGGACACCCATTGCCGCCGCTGCCAGCCATCTCGGGATCTGCAATGGTGTCAATTGCCGCAAACAGTTCCACAGCGCTTACCTTTAAACTTTGGTGCTATGGGACTGCTTGCTTTCGCCCCAACGGACTGCCCGATGCCAACTTCCTGTTTGCAAACAGGAATTTGACATCAGGTGTCAAAGGAGGTGGAAGCAAACAGTCACAGCCATACACATACTAACTGCAGACAGTCTGCTAGCTAGTCCATACTGCATGTTCCTGGAGGGAATGTGAGCACACCCATCAAGCAGATAAATCAGTGATTGGGCCCCAGAAAAAAAACCCCATAAATATCACTTGGAAGAAATGCTATACAGCACTATGGGGGAACCTAGCCATGCCGTGGTCACTGCTCAGTCAGGGTGAGAGTGACCTCCCAGCAGGCCAGGCTGTGGCCACCCTGTCCATGCAGATGGTGGCTGGGCACTACAATGTCCCAGCCATTGCCCTATGCCCTGTGCAGATGCATCCTGCCCAGGCCACCCTGTCTGGGCCATACCTACTGTACCTTGCTCCTCATTATGCACATTGGCAGGCTAACACTGGAAACAGTGCAAGCAGTGTGGGCTGAGTAAGGTGTAGGCAACCACAACACACTGGATAGACAGACACACACTCCCACACCTATGCTAGCATTGTGCAAATATAGAGGCTTTTGGCAGCCCTGGCCACCACACCAGTCCTGGGCACAGTGCAGGCATGGCTATGGTACGCAATACTGTTGGGGTCACTCCCCGGGGTGGTAAACACTGTCAGAAACCAAAACTGAAACACACGCCACAGATATCAGAAAGGCTGCTATGATGCAGCTCTATCAGCAAATTGTGCTTAACTTAGGAATTGCTATCTGCCATTAATCATAGCAACCTTTTGATACATGTGTAACGTATTCCCAAGTTTAGGGCGGCATTGCTAAGGTATGCAAGTGCTAGTATTGGGAGATGCTGCTGCGCGCAGGGCCCAACAGCCTGACTCTACATGAGGCTTTGGATAGTGGAGCCTGTGGGGGTGGGTGTTTCTGCCCCTGTTGGCCGCTGCTCTAGGGCAGGGGTGGGCAACTCCAGTCCTGGAGAGCCGCAGACCAGTCAGGTTTTCGGGATATCCCTAATGAATATGCATGAGACATATATGCATTAGAGATATCCTGCCAACCTGACTGGTTTGTGGCCCTCCAGGGCTGGATTTGGAGACCCCTGTCTTACACCTCTGTCATTTAAGATTGTGAGTGGGCAAGTTGCAGATGTCCAAGACATAGAAAAGGTTAGATAGAATTTGTCACATTCCTCCTTGCTTCTCACCACCATCAAAATATTGTTTATTAGACAACTTTTTGCTGGTGGTGAGAATCAAGGAGGAATGTGACACATTCTAGCTACCCTTTTGATGTCTAGGACATCTGTACCTTGCCCACTCACAATCTTAAATGACAGAAGTGTAAGACAGGGGTCTCCAAATCCAGCCCTGGAGGGCCACAAACCAGTCAGGTTGGCATTATATCTCTAATGCATCTATATCTCATGCATATTCATTAGGGATATCCCAAAAACCTGACTGGTCTGTGGCTCTCCAGGACCGGAGTTGCCCACCCCTGCTCTAGGGCAGAGGTTCCCAACTCCGGTGCAGGCGGGCCAAACACTGTTCAGGTTTTCATGCTGTCCCTAATGAATATGCATGAGATACATTTGCATATAATGAGGCGGCGCATACTAATGCAGAACAGGCATATTTATTAGGGACAGCATGAAACCTGAATGGTGTTTGGCCCTCCAGGAATGCAGTTGGGAAACTCTGCTTTAGGGATTGCACATGTTTATGGTGTCTTTGCTCTGTAGGGTAAAATATAGGCGTTTCAGGCATGTATATTTTATCTGCAATAAAGGTTCCGTCTTTATTACCATGGTTTAGTACTGGGTAAAATATGGGGAAAGGGTTGGCAGGAGCCACAGCTGGGACTTGAACTTGTGACCTTCTGCTTCTGAACACACTGGCTGTGTGTACTGCACTACACGGACAGTTCATTCCCTGGGGATACCATGACTGTTCGTCAGACAGACCCTGTCTGTTGCATTGCATGGCACCCACTTAAAAGGGGCTAGGCCATGGTCTGCTGTGGGCAGATGCCAGTGCCCCCTCTGCCACCAGCACCCCTCCGCCACCATGCTGCCATGCCATTATGCCGGTGGTGCTGGGGGTACCCAGTCCCAGGCCATCCAGTATGCCAGTAGGCAGCTGCCTATGGTGTGGGTTCTCGGGTAGGGGTGCCTACGTGGACATGCACGCTTCCCCCCCCGCACCGCCTGCCAATGTTATGTGCCCTTGGGGGTACCTGCTGTATAATCTCCCCTGTGACACTGTGGGACACACACTCGTGCCCATGTTGGACCCTCATCAGTTGCTGTCTTGCTGCTTTACAGTTTCGGCATTCTTATGTGCCACCTAGGCATCTGCCTAGCCCGCACTGTGCCCCAGCTGGACCACAGCATGTGCCATCTGCAGCCCCCTGTATCCCATTACAGTACCAAAACAGTTGCCCTTGCCTACGTGCCCACTGCTGTTGCTGCACATGTGCACGCCATAACAAACCTGCCCAATCTAAACGACAGAAACCCTGATCAGCACTATTTCAATGTGGGATCATTCACTTTAGTATACCTTAATGCTGCCGCTGCGTTATCACGCGATAAGTGACATTATCACACGATAATGTTACATTATCTCACGATAATGTTACATTATCTCGCGATAATGTCACTTTATTGCGTGATAATGTCACTTATTGCACGACAATACCATCGCTGTGACGTTAAGACGGTTTAGTAAACATAAACCTTAGACTCCTAATTTTTGATTAAAATAGGGAACAAACTTAAGCACCTAGCTTAGAGGCATGTTTACTAAAGCATGGTAACTTGTAGCATGGGGTTTAGTGCGGGGTTAATGCATGTTTTGGCTGCACAGTAGCAATGTGCATGCCACCCAAAGGCGACCATGTTAAAAATGCTGCGCTACCCAAGCAGTGTGTGAATGGATGGGGCTTAGGCGGAGAGTAGATGGGGAGAGGACAGAGAGGGGTGTGGCTGGGGTGGGCGCACTAATCGTGTGTAAGCTACACAAAAATACCACTAGTATGAGCACTACTAACTCCAGCTTCTGACCAGACATTAGTTGCACTCACGCGTTCTGAGCATGCGATTCATACACGAGTGTTAGAAAACATGGAGGACAAAAGCAGGGTAAGCACAAAAGAAAAAAATATGGCAAATAGGCGGTGTTAGTGGATTCCTAGCCACCTGGTTGGAGGGGCTGCATGCTGTAGCTGCTATACCAGTGGACCCCCAACAGCCTGACAACCACAAAACCAGGGCCTGCAGGTTTGGAGAGTTTTCAGAGGGCTACTAGTGTTATATGCTGGAGGGTGTCAGGAGATAGGACATGTGTTCTATGATTCTCTCAGTACTGGCCACAAAGTCAGAGTTGGAGCCAGTAGAGTACAGCATGGGGCGAGGCAAGCAAATGAGGTGTTGTGCATTTTGGTTACATGACAGTGTGTTATCAGAAGGCTCCATCTGACCCCTACCTCCTCTGCATGTGGGGGCATGTAGCAGTACATAATGCACCTGGGGGGCCATGTTCCCATGGGCAGATTGCTCCTCGCCAAGGCAGAATGGGGCTGAGGTCTACCGGCTCTGAGAAGCTACTTAACATTTCTAGCACTGAACATGGGTTTCATGTGTTGGGCCTCATGGGTTGGTGTCTCCTTCCTGGTCCCCACACCCAGGGGTTGAGGCATGCCATGGAGCTCTTGTGGGCTCCCAAGGTCCTCTGCTTCCCTGCCAGCTGGGGTGCTCAGACAGGTTTTGCATAGGAGCTCCATGTTCTGCAGCAGAGGTAAGGGGTCTCTGCTTGTTTGAAGCATGTGACCAGTGGTGTTTTTAGGGGATAAGATGGGATAGGATGAAAAGGAAAGAAGTTGATTGGGATTGGGGAGAGAGCTTGAGGAGGAAGAGATGTAATTAATATATCTGTAAAAAGTGGCAGGGACAATAGTGAAAGCAAAGCATTTCTGGGTGTTCTGTACAATAAAGAACAGTAGGGACATATTAAGGCAGATTTTGGATGGCGTATGGAGATCAGAATTGAGATATCAAGGTCAGGATGTACACAATTCTGGCAGTGTTTTTGAAAAAGCTGTGCCAGATATGGACCTTTTTCTTAAATACTGCAGGAGTGCATGTGTATTTGCAAATGAGTGGAGCTAGAGGAGCCATCTTACAAACCTAGACATGGCAAAAATCAACGGAGGAAACTTGGTAACTTAAACATGTTGTGCTCATACGTACACATATATTTTACAAAGCCGTCTTCAGTAGGTTATCCAGTCTGTTGCAGAAGACACTTTATCCCTTCTTTGAGGATGGCCTGTATCTCTGCTTACCAGTCCTTGGAAAATTCTCCCATGATTCAGGAAGTCAAAATGCTCTCAATAACACCATTAAACAGATTCATCTGACAAGAGCTGCCTGTAGTAACATTCTGCTACTTTGGATCCGGCAATCCACTGGATTCCAGAAACAGCACTATTCTCTATTTTAGCAGTATTTCATCAATTTGCTCACCGCAGAAGTCACACTAACCAGTCCGTAATTCCCAGCCTCCTCCTTACTTCCAGTTTTATAGAGAGGGACTACATCTGCTCTTCTCCAGTCCTCTGGGATCACTCCCAACTGTAAAGAAGCTTTGAAAAGGTCAGACAGTGGAGCCGCCAAAACTTCTCTATACTCTGTCAGTGCTCTTGGATGTAACCCATTTGGCCCCATTTCATTATCTACTTTAAGTAGCCGTGCATTCATCTCCAGGATGTGAGTTTCTCTGCTTTGGTCTTTACCCTCAACAGGGAGAATTGAGGAAAATGCCACCTAACATAGTAACATAGTATATGACAGCAGATAAACCCAGTATGATTCATCTAGTCTGCCCAGTAAGGTGTCTGAAGTAGATGTACCCGCCGCTCCGTGCAGGTCACTCCCCTCTGTGCCTTTGTTGTACCTGCTGTTCCATGAGGCTAACCCTCCCTATTTGTTGAGATATAAGAGATAGTTATGTTTATTTTGATTTCATCCTCTTTTTATAAAGGGATCCACGATGTCTGTCCCATGCCTTTCTGAATTCTGTCACTGTATTTGCCCCACCACTTCCATCGGGAGGGCATTCCAAGCATCCACCACCCTTTCAGTGAAAAAGTACTTCCTGACATTGCCTTTCAATTTACCCCCTTGCTGCTTCATGTTATGACCTCTAGTTATACAGCTTCCTCTTCTTTGAAAAAGGTTTGTTTGCTCATTAATATTCTTTAAGTATTTAAACATCTGTATTATATCTCCCTTGTTCCTCCTCTCCTCTAGGGTATACATATTTAGGTCTTCACCTGTGCTCCTTTCTGCTTCACCCTCTCTCCCAAAGCCATGAAATCACTTTTGGGCTCCTAAATTTAAATAAACTTTTAGTTGAAAACTAACGGGGGTAATTTCAAAACATTTTAGCAGGCCTGCAAACCTGCTTACTAGCTAAAATGCAGTCACCAGTTAATGCCAGTGAATATCCGCATAGACTGCCAAATGCACACCTGTTTAAAACTGGGGTGATCTTTGGGTGGAATGGGGGCGGTGACACCGGCTATCTTGTTAGCTGTGATTCTGTCAGTAACTGGTAGCTAAAGTGGCTAAAGTTAGGGGAGGTGAATGGCCATCCTAACTTTAACTGCTTTGGCTATCTGGTTAGCAGCTGAATATTGCCACTAACTGGACCTCGGGGGGCCAGGCAGCCCAGATATTCAGCGGCAGAGACTGGATATGTTCCGCAGCTGAATATCTGGTCTTGGTTAAAGCGGCAGCGACTAGTTGTTTTCTTTTGCTTAGCCACCGCCACTGAATATACCCTCCTTTGAGTCCTAAATTTGGTTTAAACTAGGGGACAAAGTTAGGCAACTAATTTAGGGGCTAGCTTTTTTTTTGAGTACCAGGCCCATAGACATCAGGATTTAACATCAGAAGATCAGCTTTTCATGGATGCTCGTTATTACAGCGTTATTGCCTCTTTCCACAGCATTAACAAGAGTGCTGATAACAGCCTTTAACGGCACACCCGCTCTCTTAATGCTCTTTAGTAAACATACTCCATTGTGTTAATTTAAATGCTGGCACCGATGCTTAAATGAATAGACATGCTCAGCATCTCTATCTCTATGTAGAGGTGCTGAATACATTAAGACGTCCAAGTTAGGATGTGGAAAATTCCCATAGCATTTTACAAAAGGCTCTGCCAAATACAGAGCCTCTTGTGAAATATGTGTAAAGGTGTGTAGAATGTCCATGTCTCCTCACGTCCAGCAGGAACAGTAATTTTAAAAGGCTGAATGTGGGGGAAAAAGTGCAGCTTTATTCCACATGTGCATGGGCACAGCTCTTTAAAATCACTGCTCCTGATATTCATACACACCCCAATTCCTTCTCACCAGCAGCACAATCACCCCCTCAGATGCCCTGGATCATCTAATTTCCACCCTCTTGACCCTTTGGAAGCATCCAATCCCCCACAGACCCTCCAGTGGCATCAAGATCCCCCAAACTGAGTCCACTGGCCTCAAGAAACTCCCTCCCTCTGATGACTCCCCTGGCAGATTGCTTCCATAAGATTACTGCTAGGGATCCCGGGTGCCATTTTGGACTCCAAGGCCAGTTGAGCAGGAGTGACTGGGGATTGAGCCTGCTCCCATTAGACACCAGGAACCCTGGTAAGAGCTGGGGATGAGATCAGAGGGATGGTGGGGGGTCTGCAAGGGCACCAAGGGGGATTCTTGAATTTAGGAGGGTTATATGAGATTTATTTATTTATTTTTATTTAACTACTTTTATTTGCCACCTTATCAGAAAATCAAGGTGGTTTACAGATTAACAAGAACATATCACGATGCCACAGGAGAGGGGTCATGTGTGTGTGTATGGAGGGGGGGGGGGGATTGGATACTGCAGAATTGCAGTTCTTACGAAGGAAGGAGGAGGCACTGTGGGTTAAACTGGAAAGAGGGAATGGAGCATCCTTTTGCATTGATGCAATATACAGACCACCTTCACTGGCAGAAGAACTGGACAGAGATTTAACTGAAGACATTTGCAGTATTTCTATGAAAGGAGAAGGGCTGCTGATAGGTGAGTTCACTATGCCAGATGTTGATTGGGACATGCCTGCTGCGGTGCTGTCTAGAAGTAAGGAGATCCCAGATTCTCTATAGGGAGGACTACTCCAGCAACTGGAACTACTACTTATCATTTGTATAGCACTACAAGGTGTACCCACATGGGAGAGGGCCATACTAGACCTGTTGCATACAAATGGGGAGTGTGTTTAGGATGTTATAGTAGATCATCTCGCTTCCAGTGATCACCAGATGGTGTGGTTCAGTATTAGGACTAGGGCTGATGAAATCCATTTAAAAGTGAGGATCCTAGACTTTAGGAAAACTAACTTTGCCAAAATCGGACAATATCTCAAGGAGTCATTATCTGGATGGGAACAACTGAGCGGCAAAACTGAAAGAAGTTATTTTAAGAGCAACAAACCTTTTTGTTTGCAAAGTAAATAAATGTAAAAGTAAAAGATGGTCACTATGGTTCTCAAAAAAAGTAGTTGAAAAGGTGAAGAAAAGAGGGAGGCTTTCATAAAATACAAGAGATCACAGAAAGAGGGAGACAAGCATCAATATTTAGAAAAGCTAGGAGAAGCTATGAAAGTAGTCAAGAAAGCAAAGATACAAATGAAAGAAAAAATAGCCAATGCAGTAAAATGGAGGGGGTAGGGGAGGACAAAACATTTTTCAGATATTTTAGTGAGAGCAGGAAGTGCAAAAGGGGTATTGTCCAACTGAAAGGTGAAGGGGAGGAATATGTAGAAGCTGATGAGGACAAAGCAGAATTGCTTAACAAATATGAAGGGCCGGGGCAGGACCTCAGAAAAACACCCACAAATTGGAAGAGAAGTAAGGTAGATCTTGAATGATTTGCAGAAGACCTTCCTTGTGATGAGCTTTGTGGGAATGAAGGGAAATTGGCTGATAGGTATGTCTAGTATGGCTGCATCCTTGCCTGAGGCTGTAATACATTATGATGGCACGGAAGAAAACATGTGGGCTAAGGAATGAGTACCCAGAGCCCAGCACAACAAGAGTAAAAGCCAGAGGGAACCATATTCTGAGCAGAAGTGCACAGAAAATGGACCCAGCTAAGAAAAGCTAAGAAAAGACATGCCAGGCCTGAACAGATTGAACAGGCCTGAGCAAGTTGGGCAAGCCTGGACAAGTCAAACAGGTCAAACAAAGCTGGTGATACAAAGTGCTCATAAGCCCTGAAGATTACAGTGCCAGTGATTAATGAAACAAAGGGAATGGCAGGGTGTAGCCAGAATGACTCAACACTAGCAAGAATAAAAGCCATTAATATGCTAATAAGGGTGGATCCCATGGAAATAGCCTTTGCCCCAAAGGAAAGAGGCCTCTGCAGACTTTTTGCACATGGCCCTCCTTTGTCCCAAAGGAAAGAGGCCTCTGCAAATTTTTTGCACACGGCCCTCCTTTATCCCAAAGGAAAGAGGCCTCTGCAGGCCCTACAGCCTTTTACAGACAGTACAGCAACCTTTGCACACGGAACAAAACTTTTGTGCAGGAGTTGCTACAGAGGGTGTAGGGTATATAAGGATGCAATTACAGAGCTCAGGGCGGCCTTCTCTGTCTCATCACTGTGGAGATAGGGAACGCTGCCTGTACTCAGATCCCTCAGATAGACGCTTGTGTATCTGTGCTTACAGCTTTTGCTTGTGCCAAATAAAAGAGTTATTTTTGCTGACAAATAATTGTGATCTGAGTTCTTTTATTTTCCTGGTGTACGACTCCCATGTGCCCAGGCAATTGGTAATATTGGTGATATTTGAGGAACTTTTGTGGGGAAACCAGGCCCACAATTGTTGCCTGAAATCCGGCCTCCTGAGTTTTAGAACTCCTAAATTTTTTCTAAATTGTCCAAGGATTCCTCTGACTGCAGTTTTGGCTTGCCTGCATTTTTGTCAGAGAGGCTAGCTAAACTAAAAGTAAACAAAGAAAAGGGGCCAGATGGGATACATCTGAGAGTATTGAGAGAACTTGGGGAAGTTCTAGCAGCTTCACTGTCTGACTTTCTCAGTGTTTCTCTATAGTTGGGCATGGTCCCAGAGGACTGGAGAAGGGCACATATGGTTCCTCTATACAAAAGTAGAAATAAGGATGAAGTTGAGAACTGTAAGCTGTTTAGTCTGACCTCTGTGGTGAGCAAATTAATGGAAATGTTGCTAAAACAGAGGATAGTGAAGTTTCTGGATTCCAATGGATTACAGGATCTGAGGCAGAATGGTTTTACTAAATGCAGGTCTTTATCGGACAAATCTAAAAAGTTTCTTTGACCAGAGAGTTGGACCAAGTGAGAACCCTTAGATTTCAGTTAAGCCTTTGACACTGTATCACAAGAGTGACTTATAAATAAATTGAGCACCCTAGGAATTTACCCTAAAGTGACTAACTGAGAAATTGGTTCAGTGGGAGACAACAAAAGATGCAGATGAATGGAGCACACTCTAAGGAGAAGGATGTTACCAATGGTGTGCCGCAGGAATCTATCCCTGGTGTGATTCTTTTTAAACTTTTTGTAAGTGATATTGCAGAAGGACTGTCAGATAAGATTTGCCTCTTTGCAGATGATACCAAAATCTGCAATAGAGTAGATGCCTAGAAAGGCATAGATAACACAAGGAGGGATCTAGTTAAGCTTGAAGAATGGTTGAGAATTTGGCAGCTAAGATTTAATGCTAAAAAGTACAGGATCATGCATTTGGGCTGCAAAAATCCAAGGGGACAGTACACAGGGACGGCCAATCCACTAGGTGAGCTAGGCAGCCACCTAGGGTGGCCAGTACAGTATAGGGGGGTGAAGCACTTCTGTCCATGAAAGAAAAGCAGGACCTCGAGTTGATTGTTTCTGAAGATCTTATGGTGGTTAAACAGGTAGAAAAGTGTCATGTAGAAGACCCTTCTGGCCCCATAGAGTTCAGTGAAGCAGAGGAATTGGCTTCACAAGCTGACAGGCAGGCAGAGCACATGGCTCAGGGATGCCAAGGGAAACGTAAACAGAATGAGTCATGGGAGGAGAAAACACCATGACGGAGGGGCTCGTCCTAAGGACATTGGTTTTAAGAATACACATATAAGTATCATCGTATATATTAATATCTTAATATAGGACTGGCTCACTGGTTATGTGTTCACACTAGGTCATTGATGCGAAAAGGTATTATGCTTTCACGGACGTGAGTCAGGAAGCAGTACCATATAAGTCTGAGACCTAGTTACATAACAGAGCTTATACGTTGAAGATTTTGTTGAGATTTGAAGATCACATGGATCATTAGTATAGATATTGATTTTGATAAGCCATTTTGGAGTTTATAGTGAACGAGATTTTTTCCTTCTTTGTACACTTAATCGTTCGGAAATTGACCAAGTTTTTTGAGCAATGGTTCCTCGGCATCAGGAATTAAGGGAAAACACCTGGTTGGGGGAGGGGGGGAGCTGAGCCCTAAGAAGCAGAGAGATAAAAAGTGCTCATTAGATTTAAGCAGTAGCACCGGAAGGAACGAGAGAGAAAGCACTGGGAGGAGCACCAGCACAAGCACCGGGAGGAACGAGAGAGAAAGCACCGGGAGGAGCACAGACACCGGGAGGAGCATGAAGGAAGGCACAGGGAAGTGCACTAGCACTGGGAGGAGGACAAGAAGTGAAGCAGCAGCCAAGAGGGCAGTAGCTGAAAGATTGCCTGAGAGGTTAGTTTGGAAGCACGCTGAAACTCCAGAGAGAGAGAGGTGCTGGCCTGATGACATTTGTATGTCCGAGGAGAAGGAGAAGCTAAAAGGCAGGAAAACACATCCAGTGTTTGGATTCTTTGCTGACCCAGCAGTGCTGAGAAGGTCCTCTTTTCAAAAGCCAAAAGGTAGGCTGCCCAAGTGGTATAGAGGGGAAACTAAGTGCCAGAGGTTTCCATGTGTGTGCCAAGATGTGCTGGACTCTCCTTATATGAAATCCCATATATACGGTAATTCTCAACCCTGCTCATTAGAGTGCTGTGAAGGGAAGCCTCAGGAAGAGAGAGGGCGAGTGTGCTTTGAAACACCGTATGATAGGGTGAAAACTTACTCAGCTGATAGTGATTGTGAAGAGATGCAGACGGAGCCTGCTATTGAGGACATAGCAGGGGAACAAATGGACTGTACTTTAACTATAGCTGATCATATAATTTCACTTTGCTAACTAGGCTGTTTATAAGGCTGTCTAAAAACAGCAGAAGAAAAGCAGAGTGTGTCTTTTTGATATAAAAGAGACTGTTACCTTTGAGCTTGTGTTAAGCTGCATGTTTGAAGTTTTGAAGCGAAAGAAGTTGTTTTCCTGAGTTCCTGTATTTTCCTTTATGCCAGAAGTGTATGGCTATTTTTGTTCTGTGTTTCAACTGCATTTAATCCGCCCGGAAGGGGAAATAAAAATCTTGTCCCTTTTGCCTAACCCACTCGACTACAATTGCTTCTTGTTTGGAAAGTAAGTGGAAACTACAACTCCCATGAGGCAGTGCATGCATAAAAGCATTGCCATACTTTCTAAGTAAGGATGCCCAGGCTGACCAACCCTAGGTGCTACCGGCTCTGGGGTGGTTACTGGTGACAAAAGGCAATGGCAAAGCCAGAAGGATGCTTGGGTACATAGGAAGAGGAATGACTAGCAGGAAGAAGTAGGTGATATTACCTCTCTATTGATCTTTGGTGAGACCTCATTTGGAGTATCGTGTGCAATTCTGGAGACCTCACTTTCTAAAAGATATAAAGAGGATGGAGTTGGTGCAGAAGGCGGCTACCAAAATGGTCATTGGGCTTCGTCATAAGGCTTATGGGGAAAAACGTAAAGATCTCAATATCTATATTTTGGAAGGAAGGCAGGAGAGGGGAGATATGATAGAGATATTTGAATATTTCCATAGCATAAATGTACAAGGGGAGAGCCTCTTTCAATTGAAAGAAAGCTCTGCAATTGGGGAGGAGGGCGTGCGGCATTGGATGAGGGTGAAAGGTGATGAAATACTTCTTTACAGAAAGAGTGGTAAATGCATGGAGTACTCTCCCAGTGGAAATAGTAGAGATGAAGACTGTATCTGAATTCAAGAAACCATGGGACAAACATAGAAGATTTATAAAGGGAAAAAAAAGGGCTGTAGGAATTGGTATGGAAGGGCAGACTGGATAGGCCTTATGGTCTCTATCTGCCATCATGTTTCTATGAATATTGGATTGAATAGTAAGAATAACAAAAGAGGTGTAGCATATGATTCACTTTTTCAGCGTGTGTGTCTTTGGAGGGCAATGTCTTTGAATGGGTTAGTTTTGCACTTAGCCTGATAGTAAATCAGGATATGTGGAGTATGCTTTCATAAGAACTGGATCAAACCAAAGGTCCATCAAGGCTAGAATATTGTTAACAATGGCCAATCCAGGTCACAGGTACCTCTCAGGTTCCCAAGAGGTACACAGATTCCATGCTGCTTATCTCGGCAGTAAGCAGTGGATTTCCCCAGCCAATAAAAGAGGAGGAGGAGTCCTGATTGTAGCCAAATCCTCCTTATCACTTACCAGCACCTCCCACACCCCAACCAAGGACATCGACATACTCAAAGTAGAAAACAACACTATAGCAATCTGTCTAATCTACAGACCCCCATTGTCACATCATGAGACACTGGCTACAGCACTAGAGAGCATCTCAGCCACAGCAATCAGAAAATATCAAATTATCCTGGGAGACCTGAACCTAGCATCAATACCGCACTGTCAAGCCAACACTTTCCTTGAAGCTATGGAACAACTTGGCTTCAAACAAATAATAAGCGATGCTACCCACAACAAAGGAAACACCCTGGATATGGTATTAATACCCACAGAGCAGCAACTCGACAGAGTAAAAAAACCTGTAACAAAAATAACCCAAGTCCTGTGGTCCGACCATCACCAAATAGAGCTCAGGATGTACCTGCCCACGCTACTTAAAAACCCAAAATCTGAACAACCAACACTCACACGCAGAAGTTTCAACAAATTTAACAGAGAAGCCCTCATAAGCTCTATCACATCACACATAGATCTTGAAAGCACTGACCTCGACAATCTAATAACCAACTGGAACTCAGGAATCCAAGAGACATCAGAACCAAAGTGAAAAGCCACAAGTAACAAAACCAAGTCCAAAACTGAACCATGGTACACTGAAACTCTGACCAGACTGAAGAGAGAACTACGAAGAATAGAGAGAAAATGGCGGCATAGCAAAACCGACGAACATAAAACAGAATACCTAACCCTACTCTCAAAATACAAAAACGAAGTCAACCTTTCAAAGCGAACGCATCACACAAACTTACTAAACAAAGCTATAAACAAGCCCAGAGAACTGTTTGCCCTGGTTAAATTCCTCACCAAAACCACACAAGAAGATCACTACAATGACAAAATCAAGGCCCAAGCCCTAGCAGATCACTACGCTAGCAAACTAAACCCACATGTGGCCACAAAACCCACACAACCCCTGGACGAAACCCACCCCTCGCCACAACTTAGTAAGATGACCAGCGAAACCCACATCACCAACTGGAACAACTTTTTGAGAATTGGAGACAAGCACATCATGAATATAATCACCAGCATTAACACCACAACCTCTCCACTAGACCCCTGCCCTGCTGCATGGGTCAAGGCAACGAAAGCAGAAACCGCCCAGCAAGTCGCTCATATAGTAAACCAATCACTCCAACAAGGAACCATGCCAGCACAACTTAAGAAATCCATCATAAGACCGATACTTAAAAACAAAACACTCAATAAGGACGACCCAACATCCTATCGCCCAATATCCAGCATAGCCCTCCTTGCAAAGAATATTGAAAAGGCAGTCCTACAACAACTGCAAGACCACCTGGACAACAACGGAACCCTAGACAAGCACCAATACGGTTTCAGGCAACACCATGGGGTTGAAACCCTGCTTATTGCACTACTGGACAACCTACTCAAAGGCATTGAAAACATAAAGAAAATGTTCATTCTCATATTTATTGACATTTCAGCGGCCTTCGATACACTTCACCATCAAACACTCATAAACAGAATTGAAGCAATAGGAATACCGGGAACCCCCCTAAAATGGTTCTCATCGTATATCACAAACAGAATGCAACAAGTACAGTTTAACAATGAAAAAGCAAAGGCATTCCCCCAAACACAGGGCATACCACAAGGCTCAGCCCTCTCCTCGCTTCTCTTCAACGTATACATGAAACCAATCTGCAAAATATTCAAAAAGCATAAAATCAACTACCACATATACGCTGACGATATTATGCTGTATACTCAACTTGACACAAACAACCCAAACTACACCCAACTTGAAGAATGCATAAGAGAGATGCAGTCATGGCTTCAACGAAACAATATGGCCATAAACCATAAAAAAACTGAAGTCATGTTCATCTCAAGAAAACCGGAGTTCAACCTGCCTACAACAATCTCCCTCTGCAAGAATACCTATCACACAAAGAATGAAATAAAATACCTAGGGGTAACACTTGATAGTGAACACTTGATAGTGAACACTTGATAGTGAAAGATGGTAAAACACCTCCGCATAGTAAACAGGGCCATTTTCCACAAGCTCAGAGTTCTGCAGCCACTAAAGAGCATCATTGAACCTAACGATTTCAGGACAGTAGCACAAGCCCTCATCATACCTCATTTCGACTACTGCAACGCAATTCTACAGGGCCTTCCGAAGAAAACCCTAAACATACTCCAAATGGCACAGAACGTCGCGGCCAGAATCATCATGAAAACAGGCTTTGCTGAACACATCACACCAGTGCTAATCGAGCTACACTGGCTCCCCATCATAGCTCGCATAAAATACAAAACCCTAATAACCACTTTCAAACTCATCCACAACATGGCACCAACTTTCCTCACTAACCTAATCGACATGCAACCTCCTAATAGAAACAGAAGAACAAACAACCTAAACACCCTATATGTACCAATAAGTATCAGATCTGTCAAAACCGCTACAAGCAACAGAGCATACTCCTACACTGCACCCACACTCTGGAACCAACTCCCACCAGAGCTGCGCTCTAACAACGACCTGATGGACTTCAGGAAAAAACTAAAGACATACCTATTCCAACAATCCTACAATATGACCTGAGCAGTAATGTACCAACTACTACCATCTGCAGAAACAAAAATGTATTTACGTGTAAAATGTATATATGTAAAAACCTCCTCCCTTTCCCTCAACTAACTGTGAGTCGTGCATATCCTGTAAATCACTTTGTACATACCGTGCATATCCTGTAAATCACTTTGTACATATTGTGTAAATGCTTGGTCCTTGATCTGACAGTCTCCGTTATATAATCCTCTAAATCACTTTGTACATTTTTTGAAATTTGTCCTTGATCTGACAGCCTCCGTCATATAATCAAACCGCTCCTGATCGCTGGAAGTAGCGGTATACAAATATATGCTAAATAAATAAATTTATGGACTTTTCATCTAGGATCTTTTCCAAACCTCTCTTAAACCCATCTACACTAACAGCTTTTCCTACATCCTCCAGTAATGAATTTCAGAGTTTGATTACTGCTAATGCTCGCCATAGTGCTTGCATCGCGTCAAAGAGTTTCTTTCTGAAGTTCATAGGATATGGTTTGTTTAGTTGTGTAAGTTGTGGGTTCTTGTTTCAGGTTACGATTTTAAGTTGTTAGCCTGTCGGAGTGGAATTAGAGCAAGTCATTGTCTCCCAGTTTCTTCAGTTTGATCTTCTCATTTCATGAATTGGCAAGGGGGTTAGAAAGCCAGTGTTTTTTTCTCTAAGATGACTAGTCTTGTGCCCTGCATGACAATAATTATTAAAGTTATACAGAAGACAAGATCCTGGGATTTATAGCTTTCTGCAGCAAAATATGCTAAGCAGGTGGTAACTTTTTTTCCATTGTTGACTGAGGCCAGATATTTCATAGGCCAAGATTAAATTCTCCATCGTTTGCTAGAGACCATTATTCTTATAGCTGATCATCTTTACTATGTAGTGTAGGTGGAAAATCTGTTCTAATGAAGAAGACAGAATGTGCATTTGTGTTTCAGTATCTCCAGGAAGGTCTTAGAATGGAAGTGACAGGACCGTAATCAGGGCAGGCTAGGGCTAATTGAGACTTGTTGGTTTACTAGATTGACAGCAAGGGGAGAGCATTGCTCTGATCTCAGAACAAAGATTAACTGCTAAAAACTGTCTCATTTGAAGCAGTGCTTGCTTTCTGAAGTGGCAGATAACAGCAGAGAGGCAAGGGGACTTTATTCATTTAGACAGACTCATTATGGAAGGGAAATAGAGGATTAAGCCATCCTTGATTCTCATTGCCTTGGCTTATTCTGAGGTCAGAGTGATTGAAATGCTTCACTTGACCCCATGATAAAATGTTCTCAGACACATGCTAGTAAGAAACTTTTATACTTGCTTGGACAGAAATGTGTTGACAAGCAGGGCGTGCCAAATATGTTCACACTTGTTACTGCAGAAAACAACAAATCAGTCTAATTCTGCCCAACTCTGAAGATCCTTTACTGGGGCCAGAGCTCAAGCCAGCCACTCTCAGGCAGCTGGAACTAGCATTTTCTGCACCTGGACAGATATTCAGAATTGCACCTCTTCCCCCTTGCCCCTTTTAAAATCTGAGCTCACTTTAACTGTGAGGGCTGGGTTGCATGGCGTAGCAGCATTGGTTCTCCTAAAGACTTGGTGAGGCTGAATAATCTGTCAGTCAAGGTGCATAAAAGTCAGATTTTGACAACTAATGAGAAAGTGCCATTTGTTCGACAACGTATTGAAAGAAATCATGGAATAGCAGATTTGTGACGGCCAGTGATTGAAAGAATTACAGAGAATTAGCAAGGAGATGATCAAGATTATTGGCTCAATTACAGAGAGCAATTCTGGATCTATAAACTGAATATGGTGACGCCTGCAGATTCAGATTTGAAAACAGAGTAGCAATCATTTGTTTAAGTGTTTGATTATCATGTGATCTAGACACAGACACCATCTTTTTCCTGTTAGTATGTGTTGAAGATGGCGCTGTGAGCACTGCTGGAACTGGGCCTGTTTTTGAGAAGTTTAAATAACTGGAGAATGAAGCATTTTATGCCTTAACACAAAAAAGAAGAAAGCAGTGTGAACCGTGAGAAAGATAAGTAATCTTGTCTTTTGAAGCACAGAACTATGTCATGAGAATGAAATTTTGGACTATTGAGAACTGAATGGTAACAGAAGGAAGATATAGAAGAACACAGTGGTGATACAGTGCGGCAGGAACGGTTTCAAGATAAGTGTTTAATATAAGAAATTATTACAGTTCCGGCATTGAGGTTATAAACTTTTTTGAGAAAAGAAAAGAAAAAAAGAAAAAAAGAAAAAACTGTTTTCTATAAGAGACTGCTATAAAAAACGAGGCCATTGATGTAAAAATAGCACCCAGGGGAGCAGTTTTAACTGCCCAGGATTTAGTGCTAGTTTTTGACTGAGGCCTCTGTCTATAAGGGAAGTGATACGTTAGGAATCACGGACCCCGTTTGGTTAATAGTGAGCGTGGTTTAATTTTTTTTGTATTAGCAATAATTTCCGCTCGAGATTTGACCTGGTTTGATGAGAATGACATTAGCAACTGTAAAGTGCTTTGATATAATACTGAAGAAAGGAGAACCAAAAATTAGGCCTATGTTGAAACTAAGGGGTATGTTTACTAAATTGCGGTAATGTCATTCGCGTTAGTTTCCGCGGTAAAGGTACAGATGCCCATATAAAGGTGTGGGCGTTGCATCGTTACAGCAAACTGTAGCAGCTAATATGCGTTACAAGGCACCTTAGACTAATGAGCTTTACAAGGCACCTTGTGAGGCACCTTGCAATGCACCCTGTAAGGCACCTTGCAAGGCACCTTGTAAGGCGCCTTATAAGGCCCCTTGCAAGGTGACTTACAAGGTGCCCAGTAAGGTGCCATGTAAGGTGCCTAGTAAGGTGCCCTGTAAGGTGCCTCATAAGGTGCCCTATAGGGCCTCCTAGGCTAAGTGCCATATTAGGCACCCTTGGACAAGGCACCGCAGAAGGCACCCTGGGCTATGGAACCATAGGTTAAGGTGGCCTAACGAGGTTATGGTGTCCTAGTTTAGTGTGCCCTAGGGACTGCAAGGTGCCTCAGGATGACATGCATGACCTGTGTGGAACAGAGACAGATGTAGCCCTAACACTAGATAGAGCACTCAGGAAAGGCAATGAACAGGTGAGTGAAGGAGGGAGAAGTGGGAGCCGCTGGATATGCCATATCTGCGGGCATCCCATGTGCCTGCTAGTACTGATGACAAACATAGTGGGGCAGCTGTACCACAGCACAGGGTGTTGGCAATGTAAAGTACCGGAAAAACAGTTGGTGGCAGACGATGGGAATACGTGTCCCCCAGTGGAGGCGGAGGTGGCAGGATAGTTACAATGATGGGTGGACAGAGCAGTGGTGGTGCCATGCAGATCAGGCACAGGCGAGGCAAGCATGAAGAGGCGCAATGCAGGAAAGGGTAGCAGGGCATGACATGGGGTTGCAGCCTGCACTGGCAGACAGGACTCTACACAGCTGACAGATGCAGATAGACAGACCGAGGGAATGTTGGCATTTGTGGTGAGGGTATTATGGGCTGGAAGCATAGATCTGCAAATAAATGACCTCTACAGGCATGCACACTATTTGAGTAGGACAGGCATGAGAGGAGGGAACAATGAGGAACTGAACCCATGAACACTGCCAAGAATGGCATTGTATTAACCAGTAGGCTATACCTCCATGGTGTATGTCACAGCAATGTCTGGGTACAGAAGGACACCACACAAACTGTCTGCTCTGAATGCCAAGATAGGGTAACCCCACCAGTACCCATGATGCAATGCACATGCTGAATAGCAGTCTACAGCTGATCACCAAATGGGATCTGCACCTCTCCGGTACCTCAGCTTGGAAAGATGAACTGACAGTGCGTGATACTGGCACAGAGTAGCTACAGACCATGCCATTGTGCAGGTCTGTGTTCACCCTGAGGGATAGGATGGGTGCCCAGCACTAGGTCCGCAGTACATGTGGTGCTAGAGATAGGTCCTGCTGTACATCCCCATCACTACCAGTGTGTGACAGGTGTTCCTTGCAGTGCAGCCAAAGGTAATTTGGTGTCCATCTGTATCCTGCAGTCACATGTGGCCCTGTGGGACCAGACAGATTGGTGTGTACCCCATGTTAGGGTCTGGCTGACATGGACAGCTGTTACCAGGGCAGAGGGGTTCCTACTATTGCATGAGGGGTGTGTGTAGCAGTGCCTTTATAGGTTGCAGTGGTATATACTACATACCCCAAAGGGCCCACATCACCCTTTTTGTAGGTAAAGAACAGGTGCCCCTGCCCTGGGGAAGCAACCTCCATCCTGTTTGTATAAGACAGCCCTCTAGGGTTGGAGCAGAGCCATACCAATGACTGGAGTAGTGGAAGACCAGCAGCAATGCTGGGGTTAGGTCTGGAAAACCCCAACTGCCTCCCACCACTGTCTGCCAGTCACCAGTAGACAGCACAGTCAGACTGTACCTTAAAGGTGTTCTGACCATGCACAGTCTAACTGCAGACAGTCCACCAGCCTGCTTACAGAGAAACTATGTGCAGCAAGCAGGCAGCTCAGTGATTGGGACCCCAGAACTGAGGAACACAAATATATCACTGGAGGCAGATAGTGTAGAGCGCTATGTGAGAACCTAGACCTGCCATGGTCACTGCTCGGTCAGAGTGAGTGCCCTCCCAGCATGCCATGCTGTGGCCACCCTGTCCATGCAGGTGGTGGTCAGACACTACAGTGTCCCAGCCATTGCCCACACCCTGTGAAGATGCATCCTGGCCAATCTGCCCTGTCCGGGCCATACCCAAAATACTTTGCTCCTCATTATGCACCTATTCAGGCTAACGTTGGTAACAGTGGGACATTTTGGGCCCAGTGAAGGGTGGGCAGCCACAGAACAATGGATAGACATACACACACGCTCACTCCTATTACAGCATTGTACAAAGATAGGGGTGGTTGGCATCCTTGCCCGCCACCCTGGTCCTGATCACAGTGCCGACATTGCTAAACTGTGCAGGGGGTAGTAGTAGTGCTCTGGTGATAACTTCAGCTCAATGCTGGGGCCAACAGCCTGACTCTCCATGCATCTTTGTGGAGCCTGTGTAGGTGGGTGTGTGTACCCCTGTTCGCCACTGCTTTGGGCTTTGCACATGTTGCTGTTGTATCTGCATTGTAGGGTAAAACATAGGGACATGCTCTGCAGGAACCACAGCTGGGGCTTGAACCTGTGACCCTCTGCTTCTGGACACACTGACTGAGTGTACTGCACCACACTGTTGCCACGGATGCACAATAGTCCCGGGGGCTACCTGTACATTTCCTCAGCCAGACTTTGTATGTTGCACTGCACACCACGTACTGATGCAGGGCATGGCCTAGGTCCACTGCAGGGAGGTGGCACTGCCCCCTCCAGCACAGGCACCCCCCCTGCCAAGCTGACATGGCCATTTGTTGTCGGTGCTGGTAGTGCGTAGTCCCAGGCCATCCACTGTGTAGGTAGGCGCCCGCCTAGGGAGCGGATCCCGGGGTGGGGGCCATACATGGACATCCTCACATCCCCCCCCATCACTGCCTACCAATATTATGTCCCTTCCACATGGGGGCGGGATGGCTGGGGGGATGTCAGGTCAGTGCCCTAGCAACTATTGGCTAGGGTGAACCAGGTAGATATAGATGGATTGTGTTTGGCCTTGGTCAGCTGCTATCTTGCTGATGTCCTGTTTCTATGTTCCTATGTGCCACCTAGGCACCCGCCTGGTCCACCCTGTGCCCAGCTGCCCATGTTACATGTCCCGCCTGCGGCCCCCTATGCCCCATTTGCACCATCGCCATAGTGGCCATTCATATTTTGGCACTATGGTGTTGCTGAAAATGGAGCACTACTATCACATTTCTTGGGCTCCCTGCCTTGGCTGTACATTGCTGATACTTAAATGGTTTCTCTCTCCTGCAAATATGCATCTAACGGCAGGTTTTCATTCGCGGTAGGATTCAGCCCTTCAGTTCAGCGCGTTAGTGTGAAAGGGGCCTCTCCCCACCCACTCTCCGCCCATTGACCCCTTCTCTCCGCCCTCTCTCCACCTTCTGCGGTGTTTACCGTGGCCGGGGACGTTAACGATCGTTAAGTAACGTTAATGCGCGTTAACGTTACATAACGCGCGGTATGTAACGTTACCGCAGTTTAGTAAACATACCCCTAAATGTACACCTAAGAAGATAGTATATCTAATGAGTGCCAGAGATTTTTGATGGTCCCCATAAATATTTCTACAGTGAGCTCTGAGTGTTGGTAGTAGTAAAATTAATTTCAGCAGTCCAAATTGAATTTTTTGCTGCTTTAGGTGTTTTAGTGAATAGGGTGGTAATGAATATCTAAAATGGCCTTTGCTCATTGTTAGCCCTGTAGTGCATATTTATCCTGTAATTAGCTTGTAACTGATGCCCTAGAAGAGTGGTTCTCAACCTTTTTTGTACCGTGACCCCTTTTACCATTGGTCAACTTGTGATGACCCCCAATGATAAAATCAAATGTGTCTCTCTTCCTTTACCGTTAACGCATTGTCGCTGTAATCATTTGTTGAATTAATATATTATAGGCCTTTGTATTTTGTTTTTATTTATAAAATGTACTTATTTAAACCACAGTAATTAATCCCAATAACAAGTAACAATATTTGATTTCAAAATTATTATGATTTTGTAGTCAAATCACTAATATGAAATAAAATTATTTTTTCTACCTTTGTTGTCTGACCAATTTATTCTCTGATCATGGTGGTCCCGATCTGAGGCTTCTGTTTTCCTGTCTTCTCTTAGCTCTCTTTCTGTGGTCTATGGTCCATCTGCCATTTCTTATCTCTTCTTTCGTTTTCTTCACTTCTTTCCATCAGCCTATTTCCAGTCCCAGTAACCCTCCCCAGTATCAGCCCCTTTCCAGTCCTCGCTCCCAGTACCTTTCATTGTCAACTTGTATTCCCATGACTGCCCCTGGTGTTCATTCCCTTCCAGTCCCCATCCTTCCCCACTGACCAGTCCTTTCTAGTACAAATACCATGGCAGACCCTCTCAGATCCACTCCCTTCCAGTTCCATTCTCCCATCCCCTTGTATCAGCCCATTTGTAGCCTTAGCCCCCAGTTTTCTTCCAGGGCCAGCAGCTCTATACTCCCCTCCCCACAATCAGCTCATTCTCAGTCAAAGCCCCCCAATCAGCTCAATTCCAGTGCTAGTCCCCCCTCAACCCCATTACCAGTGCTAGCCTCCCCTAATCAGCCAATACCAGTCCTACCCCCCCTTCATCTCATTACCAGTCCTAGCCTCCACTAATCAGCCCATTTCCAGTCATAGCCCCCCAATCAGCTCATTTCCAATGCTAGCCTCCCATCAGTCCATTACCAGTCATACCCCACCCCATCAGCCCATTACTAGTCCTAGCCTCCCCTAATCAGCTCATTTCCAGTGCTAGGCTCCCCTAATCAGCCCATTACCAGTCCTACCCCCCCATCAGCCCATTACCAGTCCTAACCTCCTCTAATCAGCCCATTTCCAGTCCTAACCTCACCGATCAGCTCATTTCCAATGCTAGCCCCCCATCAGTCCATTACCAGTCCTACCCCACTATCAGCCCATTACAGTCCCAACCCCCCCTTGATCAGTCCATTCCCAGTCCTAGCCTTCCCTAATCAACCCATTACCAGTCCTAGCCCCCCATCTGCCCATTACCAGTGCTAGCTCTCCCATCAGCCCATTATAATCCTAACCCACACTGTCTCTACCCTCTGTCCAGCATTTATCCCATCTGTCCAGTATGTCCCCATCTCTCCCCTTTGTCCATGTCAGCCCCCCTCCCTCCATGTCAGCCCCCCTCTGTCCATGTCAGTCCCCTTCTCTCGCTCCCTCCCTCTCTCCATGTCAGCCCCCCTCTGTCCATGTCAGCCCCCCTCCCTCCATGTCAGCCCCCCTCGCTCCATCCATCCATCCATATCAGCTCCCCTCCTTCCCTCCATGTCAGCCCCCATCTGTCCATGTCCGCCCCCCTCCCTCCCTCCCTCCATGTCAGTCCCCTCCTCTGTTCATGTCAGCCCCCTCCTCCCCATGTCTGCCTCCTTCTTCTGCAGCTGCGGCTCCCTGTCTCTTAGGGAACAGCGGCTGTGCCTGTGAAGCCATTGTGGAGCCTTTCTGTCTCTAAACGGACTCTGTGCAGCAATGTCCCACCTCCAAAGGAAGTGGTAAACAGCTTCCTTTGGAGGCAGGATAATGCTGCACGGGGCCCGTCGAGAGACACAGGAAGGCTCTGCAACGGTTTTACAGGCATAGCCTCGGTTCCCTAAGAGGTAGGGAGCCGCGGCTGCATTAGAAGGGAGGTGGTGAGTTTGCCGCTGCCGAGAAGCGGACTCGGCAGCGGCAGCAACTTGTGCGCTTTAAATTTTTTTTTTTAACTTGACGGAGTGAGGCGACCCCCGCTAAATCCTGTGGTGACCTCCGTTGGGGTCGCCACCCACAGGTTGAGAACCGCTGCCCTAGAAGAAAGCACAGTCTTTGCAAAGAAACAGGCCTAAGTCCTTTTGGAAAGCTGAGAATTCATTGTACACAGGCTTCCAAGGGCTAGCAATTCATTGGCTACCATAATTTGCCATTGTTAAAGAGCAACGATTGCAATTAGCTATTTTTAAAGACGTTGAATGCAGGGTCAGCCCGTCCACTAGGGCAGCAGATCTCCGTGGGTAGCACAGCACGACATCCACGATAGGCTATGAGCTTTGGCACACATGACCTGCCGCTTCTGACTTCTCTTTGACAGGAAGTTGTGGCCTTGGGCAAGTCACTTCATTGCCCCAGAAAAATACAAGTTATCAACGTCCCCTTTTAATGCACATTACCAAGTTTAAGTTATAATGTAAACTGCTTTGACTGAAATGATAAAGCGGTATAAAAAAACCTGTTAAATAAAATACAATAAATAAAAGTTGTGTCAGAGGGGGTCAGAAGTGGCAGGCCATGTATGCCAAAGCACATGGCCTGCCGCGGGCCGCCATCACCGCCATGCCAAGCTGAGCCATCCCCCCAATCCCACCGATGGAATAGGTTGCAGCGGGGTTAGTGGCATGGCACAGCTCAGAAGTGGAGGGTGGCACGGCCACGGCTTCTGCCTGGGGTGGCGGAAACTCTTGGGCTGGCCCTGGTTGAATGCTATGTTTGAGGAGAGAGAGAGTGGATAGTCTACTACATAGCGTGGTCTCTTATTCTAGGTAGAGAAACAATTATCTTTGCTTTTAAATTAGATAGGGACAGTATTAGATTTAGGGAAAAGTTAACTGCAAAAGTTAAAAGAAAAAGATAAAGTACAAGAAACTTCTAAAAAAATATGAATTAAACCCCTTTTTATTTAGCTTAGTTAGGGTTTTAAATTTTTGAATTTTTTTAAAACGTAGTGTAGTAGGAAACTGCCTCCGAAGAAGTAAAAAAGAAGAAGAGGAAGAAGACTACATGCTACAATCTGACATGGACTAGTACTGTACAAGTGCCAGACTAAGCTAAGTGTGCACTCAATTCTAAATTACACCCTGGCAAGTGATTGAATTTTTTTTTTCAGAGAAAGACACTTCAGCATTTTGCAATTACAGAACTTTGGATACTTAGATGCCCTTTTACTAAGATCCGGTATGATTTTGCACTTACCATGTGTTTTAATTAAATAGTAACAAGCAGTACTTGCAACAGTGATGTGCCAATTGTCAGGGGTGTTCATAGCAGTTACCGCACTGAAATGTACCCTAACACGCAGCAGCAGCATTCACTATTAGTGCAAGGGCACTTAACACCACCCATCGATGTGACGTCAAGTGCACCTGCATTAACTGCCATGTGCTCTGCATGTCCACTCTCCACCCCTAAGCTACCTCTCCCCTGCCTCATCCAGCAATGTGAAGTTACTACACAAATTAGCACATGGCAACCGTCATGCCTGTAAGGTAGCATTAGTGTGGACCCATGCTATTAGTTACCGTGTCTTAATTCTTGCGGTGCGGTAATTGTTTAGGGCCCCTTAAACTTACTTTTAATGCTACACATAGAGAAATACCAGCAACAGTTACGTACCTGCCAGGGAACTGATAAGTAAAATCCTTTATAGAGTAAAGAATCAAATATAAGTAGATACACTGCAGTGAAAGATTTATGCAAAGTATTAATTTAGAAAACACTTATCTGGCTTCTGAGAACGTTTAGTCACATACAGAAGATACAGTTCACTTATTTAAGCTGGAGAAGACGTGCACGCTGGGAGGCACATTTTAGAAAGGCCATGTAGGTGAAATCTGGGACATCCAGGGCAAAACATCCGAAATTTCAGTTGAGGGGCCACAATATAAGTGCCTTTTAAAACCGACTCGACTCCACCTTCAAAGATAAACAAATCCATCAGAACATAATGAATACTGGCCCAGCCATTTCTGCCGCCATGCAAACAGGAAGTCTGCACTGGGGGGAATGGGAGCAGGAAGAGCATGCAGCGTCAGAGGTTTTGGTAAGTGCTGCACTACTGTTTAAAGTCATTGCTGCCACTGCAAGTCACCGGAGAGGTGCGGTACCGGTGGAAACTGGCCGCCCTCAGGCCACTGGTGCTCTAGGCAACCACCAAGTTTGCCTGTTTGTAGTGCCGGCTCTGTGTGCTAAGTGGTTGGATCCTAAGTCCCCTATGTTTTGCGGAAGCTTCATAATTTTGCTCGGGAAATAGCCTCCCAAAGAAGGAGATTCTCATTCAGTGCTGGAGATATTTCAGGCCCGATAAAACCTGTGGATGTGAGTCCCAGCAGTAATTACTGTGGCTGTGTAAGTACTGAGCATAGGAGATTTGGAGGAAGACTGGGAGATCACCTGCAAGGGCACAATACACAAAGAACATGAGCTCACTTGTTGCATGCACCTTGGACAGATACATCATGTGACATGGTTCAGAAACAGAGCTATTCTGGAGGTTAAGTTAGAAGGTCCCAGAAAGAAAGTACAGAAAGAGTAGAGCACCGGTAAACAGAAAGAGAAGAGTTAAACTCAAAAAAATGCCAGTGTCATAATAAATGCAGCTGCTTTAGGGGAATTACTTGTAATTGTGTCAGAATGTGTAAGAGATATAAATCAGTGGATAAGAGCTTATGTAAATCTCACAGTCTTTAATACAGCACAGGTTAAAAGGAATGGAAAACCTCTGTCTACCTGTAAAGAAAGTGTAATTACTCACCTGTAACAGGTGTTCTCCAGGGACAACAGGAATCAGTCTTCACATATGAGTGACATCAGCGCCCAGGGAGCCCGTGTGGAGCATTTCCCCAGCTTTCACAGAAAGCCTTTGGGAATGCTACCATGCATGCATGGTCCCCTTCCTGCCTAAGGGTGCCATCTTGCTCAGTCAGATGACATAGCAAAAGGAGCTTAGCAATATAGGGAGGCAACTCCAAGGGGAGGAGGGACGGTTGTGAGGACTGATTTCTGCTGTCCCTGGAGAACACCTGTTACAGGTGAGTATCTATGCTTTCTCTAGGAAGAAGTAGGAAATCAGTCCTCATATATGGGACTCCCTAGCTCCAGACTGCTGAGGACCAAACCACGACAGCACCACCAGCAACCCATCAGGTGACCGTAGTTGCAGAAGGTGAGTCCCTACAGAGAAACTCTGCAAGACCCTTGCGTCCAATGACACTATCGCTCTGGTAGCCTGAACACAGAAGGGTTGGGGGGCAGGAATTGCCTATACCCCGAGAATATTACAGAGTACTGCCTGCCTGAAGGCACTGCTCCTGTGGGACTCACTCTCCAGGCAGTAGTGAGCTGCCAAGTATGAATCAAAGACCATATGGCGGCCCTGCAGATTTCCGTCACCGGCACCGAGTGGAGGTTGGCTACCGACATGGCCATAATCTGCACGCAATGTGCAGTGATCTGGTGCTCAAGGGAGAGGCCAGCTCACCTGTAGGTAAGGGCAATGTAGTCCGCCACCCAAGTGGACAGAGTTTGCTTCGTTACTGGGAGGCCCAGCCTACTGGGGTCATATGATACAAAGAGCTGAGGAGCTTTGCAATGGGCCTGAGTCTGCTGCAGGTAGGACAGGGCCTGCTTACAGTCTAGTATATGCAGTATGAGTTTCTCCCTGCCTGCGTGAGGCTGTGGGAAGAAGGTGGGAAGGACCACCACCTGGTTGAGGTGGAAGGGAGATACCACCTTGGGAGGAATTTGGGGTGTGTGCAGAGCACCACCCTCTTCTTATAGAACCTTGTATATGGTGGATCTGCCGCCAAGACCTGGAGTTCGCTCACTCTCCGAGCGGACATGAGGGCCACCAGAAAAACCACTTTCTAGGCTAGGTATCATAAATGGCAAGTAGCCAGGGGCTCGAATGGTGGTCTGGTGAGTTGGGAGAGCACCACATTCAGGTTTCATTCTGCCACAGGGGGACTGAGAGGGTTTTTTTATAGCAAGAGACCCCATAGGAACTTGGAGACCAAGGGCTGGCTTGGGAGGGATTTTCCCTCTATAGGGTGATGGTGAGCGGCTATGGCACTCAGATGTACCGTCACCGATTTAGATCAGACCGGCATGCGAAAGGTGCAATAGGTACTGTAGTACTAGTTACACATGGCAGGAGAAGGGGTTTTCTTCTCTTTAGGCACACCAGATGGAGAATCTTCTCCATTTAAAGGCATATGCCCATCTGGTGGAAGGTTTCTGTGAGGCCAGCAGGATCTAGACTTCCTCTGGGAGATTGAAAGGAGCCAGGGCTACCCTTTCAGCAGCCATCCTGTCAATGTTAGTGACCCCAAGTTGGGGTGCAAGAGGGAGCCCTCCTCCTGGGACAGGAGGTCTGGGTCTCTCGACCCAGTGGAACTTGGAGTGCCATTGACAAGGAGAGCAGCAGAGGGAACCAGGGTTGCCAGGGCCATCTGGGGGTGATCAGAATCACTGATGCCTGCTTACTCTGGACCTTGAAGAGGGGAGTTGGTGGGAAGGCATAGAGGAGGCCCTCTGACCACAGGATCAGGAATGCATCTGCCACCACTCTCCCCGGGTGAGGCTGGTGTGAGCAGAAGTGGGGCAGCTGCATGTTATCCAGGGAGAACAGGTCCATCACGGGCTGCCCCAGAGGCAGAAGAGTCTTTGCACCACCCTGGGGTTCAGATGCCATTCGTGTGAGCGTGGGACTCTGCTGAGCTTGTCCATTAAGCAATTGTCCTGACCTGAAAGGTATACTGTCCGCAGGAGCATTCCATGGTGCACTGCAAAGGAGAACATAGCCACCGTCTCCTGGCAGAGAGAATGTGAGCCCGTGACCCCTGCTTGTTTAAATAAAACATGGTGACCTGGTTGTCCGCCTGGATCAGTACAGGGTGGTTGCACAGGAGGTGGCGGAATGCTTGCAGGACAAGGAAGATGGCTCTGAGTTCCAGGAGGTTGATCTGTAAAAGCGACTCCTCCTGAGCCCAGCTGTTTTGAGTGCAGTGTGCCCCCAACCCAGAAGGGAGGCATCCATGGTCAGGACCCTCTGTGGCGCACATGCTTGGAATGGCATCTTTGCTTGGAGTAGGGACTGCTACTAGTTGAGGGAGTCCACTAGGGCGTAGGGACTGCTACTAGTTGAGGGAGTCCACTAGCTGGTGGGTGACCCTTACTCTGTCCTGCAACCTGTCTGTGGCCTGAATCCACCAAAAGTGGAGGCACCATTGTGCCATCTACATGTGCAAGTGGGCTAGAGGTGAGACGTGGACCGTTGAGGCCATATGGCCTAGTAGTCAGAGGAGGAGGTGAGCCGGTACCAATCCTGACTCTGCACCTCTTCTGCCAGTTGTACAAGGTGATGTGCCCTCTCCTTTGGGAGGAAGGTCTTGACCTGTAATATGTCCAACTGAGCACTGGATGAACTCCAGACTTTGGGTTGGAGCGAGATGGGATTTGGGGTAGTTGATGATGAGCCCCAGGTGCTGCAGGAGGCGGATTGTTTGCCCTGCAGCCTGGCTGACCTTGGGGTCCATGCTGCCTCTGATGATCAAGTCATCCAAATAGGGGAAGACGAAGGCCCCTTGCAGATGCACATAGATGGCCGAGACTGCCAGGCACTTTGTAAACACTCTTGGTGAAGAAGCCAGGCTGAATGGCAGTACCCTGTACTGGTAGTGCTCTCCTCTCACCACAAACCTTAGGTACTGTCTGTGGGAGGGGTAGATCAGGATGTGGGTATATGCATCCTTTCAGGCCTAAGGAGCACAGCCAATCTCTCTGGTGGAGGTAGGTCAGCAGTGTTCCAAGGGAAAGCATCTTGAGCTTCTTCCTCACCAGAAACTTGTTCAGGTTTCGCAGGTCTAGTATGGACCTGAGGCCTCCAGTTCTCTTGGGGAACAAGAAAATACCTGGAGTAGAAACCCTTTCCCCACAGATGTCTGGGTACAGGTTCTACCACCCTGTCCTTGAGCAGGCCTGCGAGCTCTTAGAGGAGCAAGGTCTGGTGAAGGAGAGGACACACTGCCTCTCCTGGGAAGAACTCTGGGAGTGTTTGCTGTAACCGGAGGAGATAGCCCTCCTTTACCAGCTGTAGGACCCACTGGTCTGTGGTGACCCCGGCCCACCTGTGGGCAAAGAGTGCCAGGCGGCCCCCTGTGGGCTGGGGAGGGTCTCCTGGGGGAGAGGAGGCCCTTCCTAGGGAATCAAAAGCTCCCCCCAGGTTGGGTGGGAGCTGGAGGCTGAGGCTTCTGAGCTTTTGGCTTTCTTGGCCCGTGGCCCTGATTCTTGGGCTGAAGGCCCTGTTTTTGCTGCCCCGAGAAGGGTTGGTAATGGCCCTGATGAAAGGACCCTTTTTTCCTCAGGAAAGGTAGTATTTTCCCCGGGGGAGGGTCTTTTGGGGAAGGGTCAAGGTCTTCCTCGAGAGCCTCTGCCTGGTCATGACCTCGGCTTCCATCTCGGCCCCTTGTTGGCCATGGGTTTGCCAAACAGGTTTTCCCCAGTACAGGGGATGTCTAGCAGTTTTTCTTGCACCCATTGCTCGAGGCCGGAGGATTGCAATGAGGCTGCTGACTCAAAGTCATCATAGGCGGCATAGGACTGGAACTTTGAGCAATCCCAGATCCTGGCTGTCAGGACTTGGAACCTCTGGAAGGGTTCCCCGAAGAAGCCTGCCTAGAAGCCTGCCAGTTCTTGGATGAGGCCCTTGAGATACATGCCTATGTATAGCTCAAAGGCCTGTATCTGACAGCCCAGCATGGAGCCCTGGAAGCACTTGTGTCCAAGGGTGTTGAAGGCTTGAGTCTCTCTGCCTGGGGGAACAGAAGAGTAATTCTTCTGGCTTTTAAGCTTTTGCATAGATGACTCCATGACCTTGGAGTTAGGCGGGAGTTGGGACTTTTGGAAGCTAGGGCCCTTCTTGATGTAGTAGATGGTGCTGATTCATTGGCTGACCACCAGCAACAAGGCCAGGGTCTCCCACATCCATAAGAGTAGCCACTCAAGGATGGACTGCACCGGCACCGTAAGAGTCCCCTTTGGCAGGGACTCATACTGGAGGATCTCCAGTTCTTCAGTGCATGGTTCCTCCTCTGATTTGGTTGGAACCAAGAGGGCCTGGGCCATGTCCTGGACAAAATTGTGGAAGGGCACTTCTTCGGGAGGAGAATGGCGCTGGGACTCCGGTGGAGATGGCTCCAAAGGGACATCTTGGTATCGAGAGGTCTTGTGGGAGACCTTCACATTGGTCTCCCAGTCAGAGCTGGAAGGCATCGAGGATTCTAAGGCTCGGGGCTCTCGTGACTCGAGATTGGCCCCGATGAACCGGGGTCCCCCATTGGGCCTCTGGTGAGACTCCCAGAAACTGGCCGGGGAGGACCGGACACCTGATGATCAGGACCGGGACTTCGATTGGTGCCATGTGCTCACCTGAGGCCAGTGGCATTCGAGACCTGGATCAATGCCCAGGGACGCCGCCACAGTTGGGGGCCCGGTTGTTGGGGTAGATGATGTGGACAAACCAGACATCATTGCCTGCTGCAAGGCCAAGATGGCAGAGATATGCTGCTCCAGGGCCGCCATTCTTGATTCGATGCCAGAAGGCTCTGCAGCTGTCTGTGTGGGCACCAAGGACCTCAGGCCTGATGCCGGCACTCTCGCGAATGCATCCTTGATGAGGACCATGGCCTCAAGGATGCTCACACAGTCTCTGCTGGCTGAGGATTCCTTCTTAGAGATCTTAGAAGGGCGCTGCTCAGACTTGCCCGAGTCCTGCCATGGGACCTTAACAGGTTTTGCCAGTGGAACATTGACTGGCCTCGAGGATTTTTTCTTTTTCTTCTTGGGGTCCGGGGTCTGTATGGAGGAGCCGCCACTGTGGGACTCCAAAGAAGCCTGGGCCTTGCAGGAGGTCCTCAGCTTGGGGCTCAGCATTTGGGAAGCCCCGTGGGAACATCCTCTCCTGTAACCCCGACCTTTTCTTGGTTTTTGGAGTCATGGCCTGGCACAGGTTGTAGGTGGTACTGTCATAGTCTGGGCTGAGGAAGCACAAGCAGCAGTTGTGGGTGTCTGTAAAAGACATGGTTTGACTGCAGCGGTCACACTTTTTGAACCCACCGGGAAACATGGTGGGAGACATCCAGCCGGGGTCAACGATCCCCAGGCGAAAAAGGACATGAACGCTGGTCAAGGCAAGCCTCATCCAAAAAAGAAAGGAAGAACCAAGAACAGTGCTGGGGATGGGGATGGTGCCGGTACGAGGTGGAAAGAGGAACTGGTACGCAAACTGGGAAAACCACTTTTAAGAATGATTTTTTTGAGTATTTTTCCGGGAAAACAGGACAAGTGTCTGTTGAGCTCCTCGGAAAAAAGGAGACTGAGCAAGATGGCACCCTGGGCAGGAAGGGGACCAAGCATGTGTGGTAGCATTCCCAAAGGCTTTCTGTGAAATCTGGGGAAATGCTCCGTGCGGGCTCTGTCAGCATGCACGGAACATTTCCCCAGATTTCACAGAATATGCGAGGAATGACTTCCTGCCTGTTCCTGGAGAAACACTTTTTTTGTGGTTATAAATTGAATCTATATAGAGGGTAAGGTTACTAGATGACTCCAGTTTTCAAGGATTATTCCAAACTCCATGGACTATAACTACCTTTTATCCCCAATTTCAGTGAAGGTGGAGACAAAGGACATTTATTTATTTAGATTTTGTTTATATAACGCCTTTCTATTGTTGTCCAAGGCAGTTTACATAGAACTTAAGACATGTAACAGTGCCTGGTTACAGAGAACAAAGAAATTCCATTAAATACGAACTAGTACCAAAGCAAATAGAATCAGAAGCTATTAGGGGAAGAGCAAGATCGGCTTTTCTAAAGCTACGAGAGTTAAAGAAATTTCAGCCTCAAATTGGAATGCTACAAGATGCTCAAGGATCCATGTTGAATGATGCTGAGAAGATCAAGAAAAGGTGAAAAGAATATACAGAGTCATTATACCATAAAGATCAAGTGGACTAAGAGATGTTTCAACCTATACCTTATGATCAGGAACCATTGATGATGAAAGAAGAAGTCAAAGCAGCATTTAAAACATTATCAAAGAACAAAGCACCAGGCATTGATGGCATTCCCATTGAGTTATTACAGCAGTCAGATGCAGCTGTTACCATACTTACAAGGCTCTGCCAGGAAATTTGGAAGACAAATTCATGGCCAACTGACTGGATACCAATACTGTAGAAAGGTGACCCGACTGACTGTGGAAATTATTGTACAATCGCTCTGATCCCACATGCCAGCAAGATTCTGCTCAAGATCATTCAGCAGAGACTATAACCATACCTGGAACGAGAATTGCCTGAAGTGCAAGCAGGGTTCAGGAAAGGGAGAGGAACGAGAGACATTATTGTGGATGTGAGATGGATCCTTGAAAAGACAAAAGAATATCAAAAGGATATCTATATGTGTTTTATTGACTACAGCAAGGCTTTTGACTGGGTAAACCATGAGAAACTCTGGGCCACATTAAGAAGCATGGGTATACCAGAACACCTGATTGTTCTCTTGCACAACCTTTACACTGATCAAGAAGCAATAGTTTGAACAGAACTAGGGGAAACAGAATGGTTTAAAATCAGCAAAGCTGTACGACAAGGCTGCATACTTTCCCCCTACCTATTTAATTTATATGCAGAAGAAATCATCAGAGAAGCAGGACTGTATGAAGACAACAGAGGTATGAAGATTGGTGTAAGATTCATCAACAACCTTTGCTATGCTGATGACACCACATTACTGGCTGAAAGGGAGGACGATTTGAAACATTTGTTTCTCAAGATCAAGGAATATAGTCTTAAAATGGGTCCGCACCTTAATGTTAAGAAGACAAAGATCCTGACAACTGGCAAAATGAATAAGTTCATCGTTGATGGAGAAGAAATAGCTGACAACTTTAACCTACTTGGATCAACTATCAATAAAGAAGCAGCAAGCAGTCCAGAAATCAGACAACACATTGCTCTTGGCAGAATGGCTATGAAGGACCTAGACAAGATTCTCAAAAGCAGAGATGTCTCTCTCCATACAAAGATTCGACTTGTTCAAGCTATGGCATTTTCAATGACATCATATGGATGTGAAAGTTGGACAGTGAAAAAGATAGACAAGAAGAAAATTGATGTCTTTGAATTATGGTGCTGGTGACGAATACTGCATATACCATGGACTGCCTGAAGAACAAGCCAGTCAGTACTAGAGGAGATCAAACCTAAGCTTTCTTTACAAGTTCAGATGACAAGACTTCGACTTTCATACTTTGGACACATCATGCAAAGAGAGAGAGCATTAGAGAAGGACATCATGCTTGGCAAGGTGGAAGGTCAACACAAAAGAGGAAGGGCAGCAATGAGATACAATAACAGCAGCTATTGGTGCCAGTCAGTCAACAATGAGCCGCCTGACTGAAGATCGAACACAGTTTGGGAAAACTATCCAGAGGGTCGCCATGAGTCGACACTGACTTGATGGCACTTAACAACAACAACAACAACCAAATGTCCCACAACTATGAACAGTAAACACGGTAGCTATGCACAGGCTTGGGAATTAAGGGGATAGGCGGGGCATAGTCTATGCACATTGTAGGACAGGATAAGAGTCTCAGAAACTGTAGTATGTTAGTGAATAAGTATTGCTAGGTCATGAGGGACTGCAGGTCATTAGTTGTGGTGGTATTGAAGTATTCCTGGAATAAGAAAGTTGTGAGTTTCTTCCTGAAGTTAGAGTGGTCAATGCATCCTCTCAGTTCAGGTGGGAGGACATTTCAAGCAGTAGGGGCAAAAAGGGAGAATGCATGGTTACATGTGGATTGTTTGCTTTTGGTTTTATGAGATGGGATGGTAAGAAGGTTGAGAGAGTTATTTCTTTGGAGTCTATCACTCTTGGGTCTTGAGAGAAGAGAGTGGAGGCAAGTTGCCAATTCATTGTGTATGACTTTATGTGTCATGATAAGTGCCTTGTATCTTATTCTCACTTGAATGGGGAGCCAGTGCAGATGTTGTAGAACTGGAGTGATGTGTGCTTGTTTTGAAATTCATTGGATTATTCTTGCTGCAGTGTTTTGTGCCATTTGGAGAGGTTATAGGGATTGTTTGGGGAGGCCGTGGTATAGAATGTTGCAGTAGTCAAGTGAAGGAGTGGTTATTGCTTGGCAGATGGTGTGGAATAGATCAGTACTTAGAAGTGGGCAGAGGTTCTTCAGTGTTATCAATTTAGAGTAGATGGATTGGGCTGATCTTTTTGTTTGTGTCTGAAAGTTGAACTTCTGGTCAAGGATTATGCCCAGGTATTTGACTTCACCTTTAAAGTTGATGGTGAAGTCTTCGAGTACAAAGGATTGAGGGGGTGAGTAAGAAGCATCTGAGAACATCTGAATAATAAGGAGGTTATGCAATTTGAGCCAGTCTTGCACTTTAGTGAAGCATTTGTAGATTTGTTGAAGTCTGGTGCTGAGATGATGAATGGTGTGAAGAACATGATGTCGTTTGTGTAGATCTGATACTGTATCTTATGTTCACTGAAAATCTGGCATATGGGCTGGAGGAAGAGGTTGAATAAGAGGGCTGATAGGTTTGAACTTTGAGGGCTGATAGGCTTGAACCTTGTTGTAGAGTGAATGGATGAGACGTTCTGAAGCCAATTCTTACTTATTGGGTTCTATGTTCAAGATAGGAGTGGAACCATCTAAGTGTGGCCAATGTCGAGTAGTCTTTGTAGGAGCTGGTGGTTGTGTTAAGGAGTCAAAGGCTGAAGAGATGTCTAGGAATATCAGGGGGCAACCTTGGGTAGTGTTCTGTGTGTAGGTTAGAACTGAGTCAAGCAAGGATGTGAGCAGAGTTTCCACTCCATGGTTTAGTTTAAATCCATGTTGGTAAGGATCAAGGGGGGCATGGTCATCAGTGAAGTCTTAGAGTTGGTATTGAACCAGTTTTTCCATTATCTTTGCTATGAAATCGGTCTATAGGCCTTCGGTGAAGTGCAGTCTAGCTTGCTTCCTTTTAGAATGGGACAAATTGAGCTTCTCTTTAAGGAAGTGGTAAATTTTTCCAGGGATAGGGATGTATGTATTATGGTTCATAGGAAGGGGCTGAGGTGTGATCTTGTGTGTTTAATCTAAGTTACAGGGCAGGGATCCATGGCTGATGTAGTAGTATGGAGGTTTTTTATGGCAGACTCAAGATTTTCTAGAGATGGGAGGACAAATTCTGACCATGTGGCTTGAGAGGCAAAATTTGTGTTAAAGTTAATTGGTTGATAGGTGCTGGGAGAGCTTGACTTCTCCTGCATACCTCTCCAATGCAATCTTCCTAATCCTGGTAAGAGAATAAGTAAAAAGAACTTATTTTCTTAAATAAAAAGGAATAATTTTAGAAATATTTAGAATATTTATCTATAAGTATGTATGCATGCTTATAATTCGAGAAGGGCTGCTACTGTCTTTTTCAAACTTTTGAAATTCCTAAATGTTACTTAGACTGGTCATTTAAATATATATGGGGAAAAGATACGCAACGCGTCCAAAACACCGCCACCTGCCTTCTTACCCATGCCTCCCTCTTCGACCATATCACCCCTCTTCTTATCCGCCTACACTGGCTCCCCGTAACCTACCGGATTCAATTCAAGTTTCTCATTTTTGTTCATAGGTTGATCCACACTGGTATCCCCATTTACCTCACTGATCTGGTCCGCCTTCACTCCTCCCACCGTCTTCTCCGTTCCTTTCATGTAAATCACATGTCTCTCCCTTTCCCTTCCCAGACCTCGACCCTCGTCTCTGGAACTCGCTCCCCACAGCCCACCGCCTGGAATCTTCACTCAAAACCATTAAGGCCAAACTAAAAACCCACCTTTTCTGCTCCGCCTTCAACCTTCCCCCTCCCACTGTCCCCCTTCCCCCCCCCACGCTGACGCGCACTTACCAGCCTACTCCTTCACTTGCTCTCTGATCCTTTATCCCCCCTGTATTCTTTACCTCTATTCTTTCCTTTCCTGTCCATTTGAATTGCCGTTCTTTTCTCTTTCCAGCAGCCTTTGATACATTTGTAAACCACTCAGACGCTTTTGTGATGGGCGGTATAATACGTTTTTAATAAACAATAAACAATACCTGAGGAGGGACGATCCCTGCTCTGTCCAGCCCAGCTCAGCTCTGCTCAGATGTCCCAGATAAGCTCTCCAAAAATGTGGTAATCCTAATTGAGGGAGGAGTTAACAGAGACTTCTATATCCATGTTAAATTATGAAAAACAACTCCTCCGATGTGTTTCCTGAACTAAGAATCGTATCATGTGCTATCTCATCCTTTAACATTATGCAGAAGAGTTAAATAAAAATTCTTTATTGAAGACTGTCAGGTCTTCATAAAAAGGTAACTTATTTCATCATGTATACTCCAACCTACCTATAACTGCCTAATCGTATATATTGTCTTGCATCTTAGCTCCTCCTCTCAAACTCCAGGAGCAGCACAATCCATGTGTGTTTCCCCATTTGTTAATAGACACGATAGAGGGGTGAGATTGTGGAAACCATGGTAAGGAGAAACTTCTTCCTGTGCTCCACTGGGAAGAGCAACAGAAACCCCATGCTGCCACACTGACTTGGAAAAGATCCTGGAATGGCGTGCATGTGCTCAAGCCTCAGCAGTCGACTTGGAAGACTGTATATAAAATGCAATCAGAATATGCTATAGTTTCAAATTTATTCTAATATACCAAATATTATAGCAATTGAACAACCATTTGTTCATAGGATTATCAGGCACTATTGTTTATGGTCACTGTTAAAACTGCAATAGCTTTACCGCTAATGACGATGTCTGATTCTGACATTTTGCTAATGATGCATCCATTATCAGTTATTATGTTGGCTATATTTTCTATTTCTCTGAAAAAAATGTGTTTGCAATGAATTACAGGAGGGACATAAAATCCCATAGTGTATTACGCAATCAAATGTTTTCCAATAAGAAAATGGGAAATATTATTTAACTGCATAAATGTAATAAGCTGTCATTGGTGTCACACAGCAGTCTCTAAGCAAGCAAAGATAAGAGTTATGAAATTGATAAAAATAATCAAATGGAACATTTTCTTTTGTTTCCTGAAAATGAAAATGCATTATCTTTTCTCCATTTCTTTGATGCACCTGACAGTCACATTTTGGAGAGTGTCCAAGTTGCCACTCACTCTTTTTAATGCATTAGTAATGAAACAATCTTTTTTTTTTCATCTGCAGATGATTTCAGTGCAATTTGAGGTGAAAGAAATGCAATTTGCAGTACTTTATGTGCTTCTTAAAGACAAGCAATTTAACAAATGTTTTCCCTTCAAGTACAGAAGTTAAGCATATGATGCAGTATACTGCAAGTAAACTTCCTACTCCCTTGTCCGCAGGCAGGGAGGAAATATGCAAAGGTGATTATTTTCAAGGTCAGCATTTGACATTGTACCTTGGTTAAAGAAAAGAGAAAAATGGTCTGTCACCAAAATAATTTCAATATCCATTTGTGTTTAAGAAAAAAAGAGACAGAACTGACAGCTGGTAACAAACACATCGCTGCCATAAATGATTGTAAAGAGAGGGGACAAGTTCACTGGTGACTCAGTGCTCTGCTACAAGGCTGCACTGATTTCTAATTTCATAATTATAGGTTTGTAGTTAAACAATGTCCGATGATGATGCACATCACAAGGTGTTGGAATTTTTGAGTCTCTCCGTCACACTGCATACGTTAGCATGGCACGCTCAACAGAGCTACAAGTCTGACATCACTACAACACCATCTCATTCAAAAGATGCTTGATCATAGCAGGAACAGAACCTGCATGTCTAATACCACCAAGTTCTTGTAGCAGGAAGCCCCGACAAATGGTAGCAGCTGTCGTCTCCTTCTCAGCAGCCAAGTATTATGTGTCATCCTGGAACCAATCATTCCTGACCAGGTTCACTTATGATGCAACGCAACTGAATGAGCCATGCAAGTATAGCCATCACATTACCATTACCTTAGCACTTCCATGGCTTCTGGTGCTCAGCAATGTTGCTCTGGGTTAGATCGGACAAAACAGCGCAAATAACAAAGCTACTCAAGATGTTCTGTTCAAATACCAATTTTTCATGTCATAAACACTTGCCAGCCAATATTCTTTCAGCCTATGGTAGTCAGAGGTTTTTTTTAAATTTCAGCCACCGTGGGCATAATGAAAAAGAATAGTCTGCATTAGTGCCCGCGTTGGGGATTCTGCTAAATATCTGGCTTCAGCAGTGACCACCATAGACTATCTGGATGGTGGTGATTTTCAGCCACTATCTAGAGTGACAAACGGCTTAACGTTAAGCCTGCTATTTTTGACCTATGTGGTTCCTTATGTGGTTTCTTATCTGGTTAGTGTTTTGAAAATTGCCCCTAACTGGATAACCTATTGTATTGCCCATGCCAGGCCCACAAACCGCCTTGCCACTATCCAATAGTGATGGTTAGAGAAAATCTTCTGCAGATAGTACCACTGAATATTGGATTTAACGAGGTTTATCCAGTTAGCATGTCTTGCTAATTGGATAAGCCCTTTTGAATAGCAGGCCTTTTTTCTTTTTAAACTTAACAGACTAATGTTCCAAAGCATTTATATGTATAGCTAGAGTACTATCCAGATAGTGTTGCAGAAAATTCTTATAGACCACCATGGCAGTATCTACTGTAGATAGTCTTGGTGAGGACCTCAAGCTTTACACCCCCTCTGGCTGTCAAAATCTATTATTTAGCTTGGAATGGCCTGCTTTTTCTGCCCTCCAGAGGTTGCTGCCCTAGGCAATTGCTTAGTTTGCCTAGTGGTTGGGCTGGCCCTGACCTAACTCTATGGATAGTTGATGATATTCAGCCGCTATAGATATGTGGCTTAGCTTGGGCAACAAAAAGCATTTCCTAGATTAAACCACTTAGCAAAAACAGGTGGAGCCCAATCCCATAATGTGTATGTCTGACCTGCGAACATGTCTAAGTTAAAAATGGGCCCCGTTTAAATGAATTCCACATCCATGGGTCTGGACATGCCCATGGGTCCAGAATCGGGGAGATAGATGTGTTTGGTGCAGCACGGGCAAACATTTTGGACATCCCTGCACCCCCGTATTCTGAAAAGGTACACATTTTGGATCCTGACCATCCCTGTGATGTACCCATGGATGCCACGCCCCTTGGGAAAAACATGCATCTTCTACGCTGCTCATGCTCTTAAAGGACTACCAAAAGGGACCATTACTGCTGGAAAAAAATCTGCACTTGTAAGTATTTACTTCTGGGAAATACTTTAAATCTTGGGAAAAAGAGAATTATTTTGATTAAAATTGATAAATCTGTGTATTTTAGAATCCAGTGTATTTGTCGATTCAGTCAGGGCCCAGTACCAGCAGAGAGCTGTTAATTTAAATTTAAAATTTAATTTAATTTAAATTTAAATTTAAAACTCTTTCAGGGCCTAGTATCAGCAGATAGCTTTTAGTTTAAATTTAAAACCCAGCAGAGAACTTTTAGGTTAAATTTAAAACCAGCAGAGAGCTTTTAGTAACTCATAACTGATTTGACACAGTTTAATTTATTTCAGCTTAAATAATTCTCTTACAACTCAAACTCTCCTGGGAAAAGTCAATTGTAAAGTAAAAAGTAATCTTAGGTGTTTCCATTTCAAAGACAATTTGTTACTTTATCATTACATTGTTTATTTATGGAAAAAATTAATTGTAACATCTATACTTAACTTTGGATACAATAAATATATATACTTACCTGTTCAAAGGTTCCTGGAGAATAAACTCTATTTGTATACCACCTAAATGCTCCAGATCCTATACTTTAAGTTTATAGTTTATGTATCCCTGCTGCTGTTCCCGCATAGGGTGTTCCAGGGGGATTTAGGTTTCTTTTCTGTATCTGGACTCTGAGAGGTAAATAATTTGATAATAACCCACCGGTACACTATGTGACAATAACACCAGGGGAAACCAAAGATTATTTGGCCTCCAGAGACATCCCAGGTGAACCTTCAATACTCTGGGATGAATCTCATCCGGCCCCATCACTTTCTCTACTTTTAGTTTAGCTAGTTCCTTATGAACATAGTCTTCTGAAAATCATGCAAGATCCTCTTCACTTTTATTCCTATTTGTGGGTGTTTTCTGAGGTCCTGCTCCTGACTCTTCATCTGTGAACACAGAACAAAAATATTTGTTAAGCAATTCCGCTTTATCCTTATCAGCTTCTACATATTCCTCCCCTGCACCCTTGAGTCTGACAATAGCACTATTGCACTTTCTCATCTCACTAACATATCTGAAAAATGTCTTGCCCCCCCTCCCCCCCCCCCCCATTTTACTGCATTGGTTCTCAATGCAATAGCATATATAAACACACACTTACTGCATAACCCCAGTACTGTGCAACACACACAGATGCCTCATCTTCGTAGCAGCACACATTACATATCTGCACCCCTCATTAATAAGGGGATTGATAATGTTCTATTAAATTTATAGTATAAAAAATGTTATTGCTACTTCTGTATAATTTTGCATAATTTTTAGTTTTTGGCACATAATTTCCCTGCGGGGTCTTCATTGCCTCTATGCACCACTGTTGCAAGTTGTTGCAACATGCAAAAGAAACAACCAGCTTCTAGTGCCTCTTCCAGATCTGTAGGACGGCACTGCCACTGCTGGGCCTGCAGGTCTCCGCTGCAGCCAACAACAGAATAGCATGAGAGAGGTCACAGCAGTTTCAGTCCCTACTGCTGGGGCAGAAAGAGAGAACAAGAGGAGCAGTAGCTGGGGGCTAGAACTGAGCAGAAGGGGTTACTAGGGACAGAAGGAAAACATGAGGGTGGCTGGAGTTAGGGGTAAAGAGTGAGAAGAGGAATGCTGGGCCAAAAGAAGAGCTCAAAAGGAGGGGGCCAGGAAACAGAGAACTAATGAGAGGAGGGGCTTGGGGCAAGAGTGTGTGAAGGAGTGAGCATGAAAGGAGGAGGCTGGGGAAGGAGTAGAGCCGCGGGGGGGGGGGGGGGGGGGGGGGGTTGTGCTCTGGGGCCCTCCAGTTTTGCCTCAGGCCCACCCCAGTAGCTGGACTATGTCACCACACCATTGTGCAGCAGGCTGTGGCAACAGTTCAAATCTCTTCCACCAGCCTGCAAGCACATCCAGTACTCATGAAAGGACTTTCTGATGCTGATCTTATGAGATCAGAGCCTGCCATTACTCAATGCACTTATGTGCTGGTCCTATGTTGTCTGTGTTTATTGAGCTTGATATACCGCCCTTCACATTCGTAGCAGGGCAGTGTATAATAAAAATATATAGCAGAGAAGGAAGGAAAGAAATGCCACGTCTGATAGGAAAGATAGGAACATTCATAAGGATAGAGGACCAGGGTCAGAAAGGTGGGGAGTTAAGCAGCTGAGAGGTCAAAGGCTCTCTGAAAAAGGTAAGTTTTGAGTTGTGACTTAAACCGAATATAGGAGACTTCATCTGCCGCCACACACTGAACTCTTAAGGGCTTACTCGCATTCCAGATATCTTCAGCTAGTGGGACTGGGGGATCCCCAGCGTCTACATATGTGAATGGGGACAAGGAGGTGGAGGGAAGCAGGTGACAGATGCTAGGGGAGAGGTAAGGCAAAGGAAATGGATACTATGCTGGAAAAGAGGGAGAAAGGCAAGGGGGGGATGCTGAGGGAGGGAGGAAGGGGAAAGATAGAAGAAATGGGTGCTGGAAGAAAGGGAGGAGAACAGGAGGAAAGATGCTGGGCAGGGAGAGAGAGGAGAAGCAGAGAAAATAGGTGGTAAAAGAGGGGAAGGAAGACAGGCAGGAGAATCCTGAGGCTAGCTGGAGAAAGCAGAGGAAATGGGTGCTGGAAAAGGTAGAGAGAGGCAAGAGGATGGCTGCTGGGGAAGTGCATAGGAGAGCAGATACTGGGGATATAGAGTATGATTTATTTATGAGTATTTAGCTCACACCATTCCAGTAATAGATTAAGGCAATTTACAATCAGGTGCTGTAGGTAGTTCCCTGTCCCTTGAGGCCTTACAATCTAAGTTTGTATTTGAGGCAATGGAGGGTTAAATGACTTACCTAAGGTCATAAGGAGTGTCAGTGAGATTTAAACCCTGGACTTTCTGGTCTCAGGCTACTCCTCCACTCCAGTTAAGGAGAAAGGAGGGACTCACAGTGAGGTGGGGGATATGGACTGAATAGGAAAGCAGAAGTAGAGATACTCAGAAATTAGCTGTGGATTGGGAGGACAATGGGTGAGATCTTGAAGACTGAGTGGGATCTTGGGGACTGAATAGTGAATGGCTTGGATGGGAAGTTAGACATTTGGGGGTTAGGTTGAGGAAGAATGGATACTAAGGGGTATGTTTACTAAACCTTCTTAATGTGCGCGCTGTGCAATTATCGCGCACTAAGGTACCTTAGCGCGCGATAATGATGCTTTACGGGGCACAAATGTGCCTTAGCGCGTGCTAACGCGCGCAGCGGCGCAAACAAGCACTGAAGGCAGGGAAAGGCTCCCGGAGGGCGGAGGAAGGCTCCCCAGGGGCGGAGAGAAGGGGTCAATGGGTGGAGAGTGGGAGGGGAGAGGCTCTCCACACACTAACGATGTGAAATCCGAGGCCAAAACTAACGCAAGTGAAAACCTCGCGTTAGAGCTGTTTTAAAGGGAAAAGAAACCATTTATGTCAGCAATGTACAGCAAAAACAGGGAAACCTACAAAAAAGTGATAAGTGTGATACATGTTCACGGAACAAAAGTACAAATAAACATTGAAAAGGACCCCAACAAAATATACAAAAAACATAACCAAGCTGGGCAATAGTGATAGTAATGGGAAACATCAAAAAACACTCCCAAGAAAGCCCCCCAAAAAAGATATGAATTTTGGAAGTGTCTACGCTCCGTCCCCATACAAGGTGAATGATCCCACAGTGAAATAGCACTGATCAGGGTTTCCCTCTCCATTGGACAGGCTTCCTATGGCATGCACATGTTCCAAAACAGCAGGGCGGGCATGTCAGAATGGGCAACTGGACAGATGCTGGGAAAGGGGATACAGAGGGCTGCAGGCGGCACATGCTGTGGTGCAGCTGGGGCACAGTGCGGACTAGGCAGATGCCTAGTTGGCACTTAGGAATGCTGAAACTGTACAGCAGCCAAACAGCAACTGATGAGGGCCCAACATGGGCACGAGAGTGTTTATCACAGTGTCACAGGGGATAGTACCCAGCAGGTACCTCCAAGGGCACAGAACATTGGCAGGCGGTGTTGGGGGGAAGCGTGGACATCTATGCAGGCACCCCTACCCCAGAACATGCACCATAGGCAGCCGCCTACCTGAATACTGGATGGCTTGAGACTGCACACCACCAGCAGAAGGGCATGTCAGCATGGTGGCAGAGGGGTACTGGTGGTGGAGGGGGGCAGTGGCAGCTGCCCAGAGCAGACCATGGCCTAGCCCTGTGTAGGTGGGAGCCATGCACTGCAACAGACAGGCCCTGCCGGACAAACAGTCCTGGTATCACCAGGGACTGCACTGTCTCTGAGGCAACACGGTGGTGCAGTGCACACAACCAGCGTGTTTGGAGACAGAAAGTCACAGGTTCAAGTCCCAGCTATGGTGCCTGCCAACCCAGTCCCCATATTTTACCCACTACTACAACATGCTAATACAGACAGAACCTTTATTGCAGATGACGTAAACATGCCCAAAACACCTACATTTTACCCTACAGAGCAAAGACACCATAAACAGGCACATTACCTAGAGCAGAGTCTCCCAAATGCAGTCCTGGAGGGCCAAACACCATTCAGGTTCCATGCTGCCTCTAATAAAGATGCCTGTGCTGCATATCTATACACCACCCCCATGGTATGCAGATGTATCTCATGCATATTCATGAGGGACAGCATGAAAACCCGAACAGTGTTTGGCACACCAGGAATGGAGTTGGGAACCTCTGCCATAAAGCAGCAGCCAACAGAGGCAGACACACCCACACCCACAGGCTCCATTAGCCAATGCCTCCTGGAGAGGCAGGACATTGGGCCCTGCGTGCATCTCCCAATACTAGCACTTGCATACCTTAACAATGCCACCCTACACCTGGGAATACGGTACACAGCTATCAAAGGTTTGTTATGATTACTGGCAAATAGCAATTCCTACGTTAAGCACAGTTTGCTGATTGAGCTCCATCATAGCAACCTTTCTGATGTCTGTGGAGTGTGCTTCAGGTCTGGTCTCTGACAGTGTTTACCACCCTGGGGAGTGACCCCCAACAGTATTGCGAACCATATCCATGCCTGCACTGTGCCCAGGACTGGTGTGGTGGCCAGGGCTGCTAAACACCTCTATAGTAGCACAATGCTGGCATAGGTGTGGGAGTGTGTGTCTGTCTATCCAGTGTGTGGTGGCTGCAAACACCCTCCACAGCCCACATTGCCAGCACTGTTGCCAGTATTGGCCTGCCAATGTGCATAATGAGGAGCAAGGTACCATGGGTATAGCCCGGACAGGGTGGCATGACCAGGATGCATCTGCACAGGGCATAGGGCACTGGCTGGGACATTGTAGTGCCCGGCCACCACCTGCACAGACAGGGTGGCCACAGCATGTTCTGCTGGGAGATCACTCTCACCCTGACTGAGCAGTGACCACGGCATGGCTAGGCTCCCCCATAGTGCTATACAGTGTTTCTCTCATGTGATATTTATGGGTTCCCTTTTGGGGCCCAGTCACTGACTTATCTGCTTGGTGTGTATGCTGACATCCCAGTTCTGTGTGCACTCATTTCCACCAGGAACATGCACTATGGACTAGCTAACAGACTGTCTGCAGCTGGTATGTGTCTTGATGGAACGCTTTGCAGGGTGCAGCGGCCGAAGGCTTGCTGCAGGAGACTATCAGATAGTGGTGGGTTGCAGCTTAGCATATCCAGGCCTAATGTCTGTCTGCTATTGTGTTATGGATGTGTACAGAGCTGCATTGCCTGCCCTGTAGGGTGTCTGTTCCCAAGCAGGGCTGGGGTTGATGGTCCCCTCTACTGCCAACATTGCAGGGAGGTAGAATGGGGATCTGTTCGTGGGAGACCCTGTTTACCACCCTCAGCCAAGGAGGAGGAGGGTGGTGGTACATAATCCTCCTAGGGGTCCATTGGAGCTAAACCTGACTGTGACATACAGATATATCCAAGGTGTGCCTGCAGAAACTACCTATCTCACACATTAGCACTGCTGGGGACCTGCAGCATGGCCTATCTCTGCTGTGGACCTGGTGCTGGGCACCCCACCTCACCCTCAGGGTGAGTGCAGTACCTGCACAATGTGACGGTGTGTAGCTACTCTGTGCCAGTACCACACACGGTCAGTTCCCCCTACAAGGCCGAGGTGCTGTGGGGGTGCATACCCCATCTTGTGATCATCTGTAGACTGCTGATTTGCATGTGCAGTACATCATGGGTATGGGTGGGTTAACCCTATCCTGGTGACCACAGCAGACTGTTTGTGTGGTGACGTGCAGTCCTTCTGCAGCCAGCCAGGGGTTTGCTAGCAGCTATGGAGCTGTAGCCCACTGGTTACTTCACTACTTGTGGAGCCAGAGGTCATGGGTTCAAACCCACAGTAGGGGTTATTTGATAGGGCTGTCCAAAGCATTGTCTTTTTTTAATGTACATTAGTGCTGCCAGCAAAACACCCTCAGGGTACTGTAACCATAAGGTGCCTCAGAAGGCGCCCTATAAGGCGCCTTATAGGGCACCCTATAAAGCGCCTTCTGAGGCACCTTATGGTTACAGTCCGTATAAGGTGCCTTATAAGGTGTCCTATGGAGCGCCTTATAGGGTGCCCTATAGGGGACATTATAGGGTGCTGTGGCGGACAGTGCACTTTATAATGTGCCCTATGGGGTGCCTTATGCGGCACCTTAGGTTATGGCACGTGAGGGTGTGTTTGCTGGCAGCAATAAATAAAATACCTCAGGAAACAATACTTACATGTCAAAGCTGATGCCTCAGCCAGCCTTATGCATTAGGCACACTGGGGGATTGAACTCATGACCCCATGTCATCAGTCAGTGTATTAACCATTGTGCTACACTTCTGTTTTGATGCTTGGATGTCTGTGCGCCTACTTAAGATTACCGCGCGGTAACGCGCTTAGCGGCGCTTTGCCCGATAATGTGCGCAGCAGCACGCGTTATCGCGCGCTAATCCTGTTTTGCTACTTTAAACTGAAATGCCCACTCCTTATATGGCATCCTGCACACTAACGCTGGGCACACATTAAGAAGGTTTAGTAAACATACCCCTAAGAGTTTGAGTGAGGATATAAGTAGCAGTGTATTGGATGAACTGTGAGATGTATCACAGAGTGAGGAAAAGTGGTAAGATGCTGTGAAGGACCTGGAGAAGATGAGGTGATCTTAGAAGCCACTAATAAAGAGATAGAGGCTGTGGAGTGTGCGGACAACAGGCAGAGAAAGAGGAAGAGTCTTTGAAAGTGTGAGAGAGGGTAGAAATAGAATAAGTGAAAGAGAGAGAAAGGAAAGCTGTATAGGAGGTAAGAGAGAAAAGAAATGGACTAAAAGTAGGAGATAGGATGAGTGACATGGAAGGAGCTGGGGCTGATGAGATGAGAAGGTAAATGAGGGCTGGGGAAAGGGCAAGTACAGTGAATGGGAATAGTGAACTGAAGAGGGGTGGAAATCGGGGAAATTGAGGATTGGGGAAGTAGTAAAAGATTAGAAGGGGAAAAAGAGGAACTCAGAATTGGAGATTGAAAACTGCTAGGAAGGTGAAATGGTATTTAAAAGTGATGCATCAGAAGAATTGAAAGAAATAATGATAAACTATGAAGATGTATTACAAGCATTTGACCTGGTGAAAAGCAGTATATAAATACAGTTAAATAAATAAAAATAAATAAATAAATTTGATAAATTGAAGAGTAGTAAATCACCTGGACTGGATGATATACATTCAAGGGTGTTGAAAGAACTGAAATATGAGATTGCAGACCTACTATTAGTAATCTGTGAACTATCATTAAAATCATTTGTAGAACCTGAAGATTGGAGAATGGCCAATGTAACGCCAATTTTTAAAAAGGGTTCCAGGAGTGATCCAGGAAACTACAAACCGGTGAGCCTGACGTCAGTACCAGGCAAAATGGTAGAAACCATTATAAAGAATAAAATTACTGAACATATTTTAATGTTTAATTTGCAGATGACACAAAATTATTCAAAGTTTTTTTTTTTTAAATTTTATTTTCATAATTTCAACATATTACATCCAAAGAATACAATGAATGAAAGAAAACCATGGATACTCCAGTAATACACAGGCAATAGATAAACAAAATATATTCCCATTACTTTCAGACCACAATAAGGAAATTAGGGGGAACAATAAAGAAAAATGAATAGACAGGAATAAATCCTATACCCACATATTTAACAATTAGGCAGGCGAAGACTTAAGTGTCAGCCGTATGGGATGGATCCGCTACTTTAACAATTACAACCTCTCTCGCCTCCAGAAATTGCAGAAGTTGCCTAGGTTCAAAAAACAAATATACTTTCTGCTTATAAGAAACACAACATTTAGCGGGAGATTTCAACTGAAAAGTAGCCCCTAGAGCCAAAACTTTGGGGCTTAGGACTAAAAAATCCTTCCTTCTCATTTGTGCATCTCGAGACACGTCAGGAAAAATTCTCACTTTAGAACCCAGGAAATCTTCATTCATCTTCCTGAAATATAATCTGAGGATATAAAATTTATCTGCTTCCAATGCCATAGTCACCAGGAGAGTAGATCTTCCCGTTACGATCTCCAGGGAACTTTCCAGAAACCCTGTGAGGTCCTCTATCCCAGAAGGAACAGGAGGAGACCCAGATTCCTGATTTCTAGAGCTCAAAGTTAGGTACTGTGCCCTAGCCATAGGAGGAAATTGATCTGGAGAAATTTTCAAAACTTCCCCAAAAATATTTCCTCACCATCTCTACAGCTGACAAAACCGGAGATTTAGGAAAATTCAGGAATCGCAGATTACATTTGCGAACCCGATTTTCCAGATATTCAACCTTTCTAAGAGTCACAGACCTATCCCTAACTTGGGCTGTAGTCAGTTCTCGCAGGTGTTCCACTTCCTCTTCCAATCTGGTAATTTTATCTCCATGAGACACTTGGGCATGAGACATAGGGGCATGTTTACTAAAAACCGCTAATTTGCGCGCCGCAAAATAGCGCACTAAAAGCGGTACTTAAGAGCGCTTAAACGCCTCGCAATCGTGCGTGTCACCCCCGCAGAGGTGCGCGGCACACTAACGGGCCCCGTACAAATGCGGGCCTGCAAATGTCCGATAGAGGTGTGGAACGGCTAACGGAGGGCGGAGGAAGGCTCCGGAGGGGCGGAGGGACGGGGTCAATGGGTGGAGAGTGGGAGGGGAGATGCTCCCCGCACATTATCGGGCCCGAATTTGCATGTAAAAATAGCGCGAGTGAAACACTCGCGGTAGAGGGCATTTAAAGGGAAGAGAAACCATTTCCGTCAGCAATGTACAGCAAAATCGGGGAAACCTGAAAAACGTGAGCAGTGTGATACATGTGCACAGCACAAAAGTGAAAATAAAAATAGAAAGTGACCACAACAAAAATATCACAAATAGTAATGCAGCTGGGGAACAGTTATAGTAATGGGCAAATATAGAAAACACACCCAGGAAAGCTCCAGAAAGAAGAAATGAATATTGGAAGGGTCTACGGAGCGGAGACTCATCCAAAACAAATGTCCTTTTTGGAGCTTTCCTGGGAGTGTTTGCTATGGTTGCCCATTAATATCACTTTTGCCCAGCGTGGTGATATATTGTCCCCCAGTGTCTGTGGTCATTTCTGGGGTTTATGTGCACGTTTGTCACCAGACAGAGTGCATGTGCCCACAGTAAAAATGCGTAGAGCAGGGTTTGTGACTCCATCCTGCCAGGTATACTACCTCCAGGGGCTGCATTGTCTCTGTGGCCATAGTGTGGTGCAGCGGACATAGCCAGTACCTCGAGGGTCAGAGGTTCAAATCCCAGCTGGGGCACATGCCAGCCCAGCCCCTATATTTTACCCACTACTAAACAAAGATAGCGCAGACACCCCTGTATTGCAGGGAACATAAGCATGGGGAAAACACCCATATTTTACACAACACCGCACACACACCACAACAATGGGCATACCTACAGCCAAGTCCCCCAAATGCAGTCCCGTACTGCCACATTGCAATCAGGTCATCTGCTTTTTCTGAGAGAAGCTCATGCCAGCATGTTGGCGCACGAGTACATGTGGTGCAAGGGGCAGTGGCAGCTAGCCACAGAGGACAGAGGCCAAGCCATGTGCAGGCTGGCACAGTCCACTGCAACACACAGGCCCTGCCGGATCCACAGGCATGGACATTCCAGGGAATCCAGCTAATCTGTGGCTACAAGGTGGTGCAGTGCACACAGACAGTGCATACAAGAACAGAAGGTCACAGGTTCAAAGCCCAGCTGGGGCTACCACCAATCCTTCCCACATATTTTTCCCACAGCTACACAGTGATAGTAAGGACAAACCTTTCGTGGCGAGGACATATGCAATGGTACTACGTCTATCTTTTACCCCACTGAGCACAGACACCATGTACAGGGGCAGTACCTAGAGCAGAATCTCCCAAATGCAGTCCTGGTGGGCCACACACCAGTCAGGGTCCATGCTGCCACTCATACAAATGCCTGTGCTGTATATCTATGCACCACCCCCATGGCATGTAGATGTAGTTCATGCATATTCATGAGGAACAGCAGGTAAACCCGATCAGTGTGATGCACACCTGGACTGGAGTTGGGAATCTCTGCCGTAAAGCAGCAGCCAACAGGGGCAGACACACCCACACCCACACCCACAGGCCCCATTGGCCAATGTCTCCTGGAGAGGCAGAACATTGGACCCTGCGTGCATCTCCCAATACTAGCACCTGCATACCCTAGCAATGGAACCCTACACCTGAGGTATACGGTACACAGCTCTGAGACGCTTGCTAGGAGTACTGGCAGATAGATATCCATACGTTACGCACATACTGCTAGTTGACCCCATCCGAACAATCTGTTTGGTGTTTGCGGTGCGTGCTCCAGCCCTTGCCTCTGACGGTGTTTACCACCCTGGGGAGTGACTCCCAGCAGTACTGCGTAGCATATCCATGCCTTGCCGTGCCCAGCACCGGTTTGGTGGGCTAGGCTAATTACCTCCTCAATAGTAGCACCATGATGGCATAGGTGTGGAATTGTGTGTCTGTCTATACAGTGGGTGTTGGCTGCATGCCCCTTCCACAGCCCACACTGCCAACACTGTTGCCAGTATTGGCCTGCTAATGTGCATAATGAGTAGCAAGGGACCATGGGCATATCTCAGACAGAGTGGACTGACCAGGATGCAGCTGCACGGGGCATAGGGCACTGGCAGGGGCATGGTAGTGCCCGGCCTCCACCTACACAGACAGGGTGACCTCTGTATGTGCTGCTGGGGGGGGGGGGGGGGGGGGGGGGGATCACTCTCACCCTGAGTGTGCAGTGACGGCAGCATGGCTAGGCACCCCCATAGTGCAATATTGTGATTCTCCCATGTGATATGTATGGGTGTCCTCTTCATGGACATATCTGTCTGTGTGTGCTGCCACCCCAGTTGTGTGTGCATGCATGTCCATCAGGACCAGCCAGCAGACTGTTCACAGCTGATATGTGTTGTGATGGAGTGCCTTGCAGGATGCAGTGGCTGATGGCTTGCTGCATGTGAATATCAGATAGTGGTGGGGTGCATCTTTGAATATCCAGGCCTAATGTCTGTCTGATATTGTGTTATGGATGTGTGTGGAGCTGCTTGGACTGCCCTGTAGGGTGTCTGTTCCCTAGCAGGACTGGGGTTGATGGTCCACTCTACTGCCATTGGGGTGGGGATCTGTTGAGGGGAAGCCCTGTTTTATCCACCTGGGGGTCCATGGGGTGGGGGTCCCCACCAACTGCGCCAGACAGAGATCTCCAAAATGTTTATGCAGCACCTACCTATTCCACAGGTTATTGCTGCTTTGGAGCTCTAACATGGCCGCATTCGGCCATGCCTGGTGTTGTGGACCTGGTCCTGGGCGCAACATCTCACACTCAGGGTGAGCACAGTAACCACACAATGTGATGGTATTTAGCTACTCTTTGCCGTTTGTCCACCCACTCAGGACACCCTACCAGGCCGAGGTGCTGTGTGGGTGCACACAGACACTTCCCCCTACCAGGCCGGGGAGCTTTAGGGGTGCATTTCCCATCCTGTGTTCAATCGTGGACAGCTGATTTGCATGTGCAGTGCATCATGGGTACGGGTGGTTCACAACAGCAGACTGTCAGTGAGGTGACGTACAGGCTATCTGCAGCCAGCCAGGGGCTGCTTACAGCTATAGAGCTGTAGCCCAATGGTTATGTCACTGCCTGTGCAGCCAGATGTCATGGGTTCAAACCCACAGTGGGGTTATGTGATAGGGGTGTCCACAGATTTATTTTAATTTACTGTACATATGTTGCTGCCAGCAATACCACCCTCAGCGTACTGTACCCATAAGGTGCCTCTGAGGGTGCTTTATGGGGCGCCCTATAGGGCACGTTACGGTTGCCAGCCATATAGGGTGCACTATACATTATCCTGTGTCGCAACATACATGCTGCCCTATAGGGGACATTCTAGGGTGCCTTGGCGGACGGTGCACTGTAACATGTGCCTTATGGGCCGCCTTATATTAATATGCTGTGAGAGTGCGTTTGCTAGTAGTTATCACAAAATAAAATTAGAAAGCCTCCTACAGCACTCCACAACATATAACATACTGCCTCAGCTAGCCTTTTTCACTGGGCATTGTGAGGGATCAAACCCCTGGTCCCTGCACCATTGGTCAGTGTCTTAACCATTGTGCTGTGGCTGTGTTCCTTTGCTTTGGCATCAGCGCGCCGCCTTATGCCCATCAGCGCGCCACCTCCTGCTGCCCACAATTAGTGCGCCGCCTTGTGCCGCCCAAAATGAACAGTGCGCCGCCTTGTGCCGCCCAAAAAGAACAGTGCGCCGCCTTCTGCCGCCCAGATAGTACAGTGCGCCGCCTTATGCCGTACAAAACGAACAGTGTGCCGCCTTATGCCGTCCAAAAGTACTTTGCCTCCTGAACCACTTTTACACATTCAAGGTGTTGCCTCAACTGGCCTTTTTGTTGCACACAATGGGGGATTAAACCTGTGGCCCCTGCACCATTGGTTAGTGTGTTCACCGTTGTGCTACAGCTCTGTTCTGATATGTGCTCAGCAGCGCCCCGCTTAGCCTTCCCACGCGCTAATGTGGGCCCCGCAAATTAGCACGACGCGCACACGTACGGTCGGGTTTTTTTCTTCTTTCTGCCTGAATTGCCCACTCCTTATATGGCACACGCACACTAACGGGGCCACGCACAATTTCGGAGTTTAGTAAACATGCCCCATAGAATCAATCACTGCTTTAACCCTAACTGAGTCCATATGCATGAAGCCCACAACCTTAATGAGGGAATCGTTCAAAGCAGACAGTCCTTCCCATAGCAATTCTAAAGTACATTTCGCCGGTCTCACCAATGTTACAATTCCTGGAGGACCCCTCTCCTGTGGAGGAACAGCCGCAGTACTCTCCTCCGATGTTTCCCCACTTCCTTGCCACTTTCCAGCCTCAGTAGAGGAGACCACACTGGCCAGCACACCTCCTGAGCTCTCCCGTACCGGGGTACTCATTCTACCTCCATTGGGGAGAGAAGCGCCTGTCAGAGAAACACTTCCGGGTTTCGGCAGGGGGGTACGCTGCTCTGGAGAGAGCCAGATACCGGATACGCTCAACACTCATCGCTCCTGCCGAAGTCACTGCTCCAGTCTCCGCCACCAACCCGCATTCCTTCAAAGTACGTTGTCCGGATGAACTCAGCTGGTCAGCCCCAGAAGGTAAGGACGCCTGCTTCCGCTTTCTCCGCCCCATGTTCAATTACACGGTGCCAGTTCCACAGCAACGACCAACTCCAGAGTGCGTCTTGGAGCTAGACACTTCCTGCCACCATCTTGATGTTCCCCCTTCAAAGTTGTTAAAACGCAAGAGGATTGTGAAAAATTGCAAGGGGACTTTGATAAACTGGAAGACTGGATGTCCAAATGGCAGCTGAAATTTAATGTGGACAAGTTCAAATTTAAGCACCTAGGAAAGAACAACCCAAACTATAGTTCCATGATGCAAGGTTCCACATTAGGAACCACCAACCAGGAAAACGATTTACGTAGGTGTCATCATGGATAATCTGTTGAAACCCACCACCAAGTGTGCAGTGGCAGCCAAGAAAGCAAATAGAATGCTAGGAATCATGAAAGGAATGGAGAATAAAACCAAGGATATTATAGAAACATAGAAATATGATGACAGAAAAAGACCACATGGCTTATCTAGTCTGTCCTTCCATATCAACAACTACAACAGTCCCCTTTTTACCTTTAGAGATCCTCTGTGTTTGTCCCATGCTTTTTTGAATTCAGTTACTGTCTTCATCTCTATCACCTCCACTGGGAGACTACTCCACGGATCCACTACTCTTTCCGTAAAGAAATATTTCCACATATTACTCCTGAATCTATCTCCCTTCACCCTCATCCCATGTCCCCTCGTAGCAGAACTTGCTTTCAATTGAAAGAGGCTCTCTCCCTGAACATTTATGCCAAGGAGGTATTTAAACATCTCAATCATATTACCTCTATCCCGCCTTTCCTCTAAGGTGTACATATTAAGATCCTTCAGTCTGTCCTCATATGCTTTATAATGAAGACCACTAATCATTTTAGTAGCCACCCTCTGCACCGACTTTATCCTGTTCACATCCTTTTGAAGGTGCGGTCTCCAGAATTGCACACTATACTCCAAATGAGGTCGCACCAAAGACTTATACAGAGGCATTATCACCTCCTCTTTTCTGCTAGCCATTCCTCTCCGTATGCACCCAAGCATCCTTCTAGCTTTTGCCGTCGCCTTTTCTACCTGTTTAGCTACTTTAAGATCATCAGACACAACCACGCCTAGGTCCCGCTCTTCTTTAGTGGACAAAAGTACTTCACCCCCTATACTATATTGCTCCCTTGGATTGCTGCAGCCCAAATGCATGACCTTACATTTTTTAACATTAAATCCCAGCTGCCAAATTCTAGACCATTCTTCAAGCTTAGCTAGATCCCTCCTCATGTTATCTACACCTTCCTGGGTGTCTATTGAAGATTTTGGTATCATCTGTAAAGAGACAAACCTTACCCGACAGCCATTCCGCTATATCACTAACAAAATGTTAAAAAGAATCGGACCAAGGACAGATCCCTAAGGCATACCACTGGTAACATCCTTCTCCTCAGAGTGAGCTCCATTTACTTGTACTCTTTGTCGCCTCCCACCCAAACAATTTCTAACCCAAGCAGTAACTTTAGGGTCCATCCCTAGGGTGCTCAGTTTGTTTATAAGTCGCCTGTGAGGAACAGTGTCAAAGGCTTTACTGAAATCTAAATACACCACATCTAGGGCTCTCCCTCGGTCCAACTCCCTGGTCACCCAGTCAAAGAAATCCATGCTGCCTAGGATCCTGTAATCCGCTGGACTCCAGAAACCTCTCTATTTTCTCTTTCAGCAGCGTTTTCAATAATTTACTCACCACCGAAGTTAAACTAACCGGCCTGTAGTTTTCAACCACATCCTTACTTCCGCTTTTGTGTAAAGGCACCACATGAGCCTCTCTCCAGTCCTTTGGCACCACTCCTGACTCCAACGAAGCATTGAAAAGGTCAGTCAGTGGAGCTGCTAGAACGTCCCCAAGTTCGCTCAGTATTCTCGGGTGTATCCCATCCGGTCCCATCGCTATGTCTACTTTAAGTTGAGCTAGTTTCTCACGAACACAGTCTTCTGAAAATTGTTCAAGATGTCCCTCACTTCTGTTCCTGTTTGTGGGTGTTTTCTGAGGTCCTGCTCCTGGTTCTTCATCTGTGAACACAGAACAGAAATATTTGTTAAGCAAGTCCGCTTTATCCTTATCAGCTTCTACATATTCCTCCCCTGCATCCTTGAGTCTGACAATACCACTTTTGCCCTTCCTCTTCTCACTAATATATCTGAAAAATGTCTTATCCCCCCATTGTATTGCATTGGCTATTTCCTCCTCCTTTTGAATCTTTGCCTTCCTGACTACTTTGCTAGCTTCTCTAAGTTTTTCCAAATACAGATGCCTGTCTTCCTCTCTCTGTGATCTCTTGTATTTCATGAAGGCCTCCCTCTTTTTCTTCACTTTTTCAGCTACTTCTTTTGAAAACCATAGCGGTCTCCTTTTCCTTTTACCTTTATTTACCATTTTAACAAAAAGGTTGGTGCCCTTAAAGTATCCCCTTTCAGTTTTGCCCACTGTTTTTCTACATCCCTCAGCTGTTCCCATCCCACTAACGACTCCCTGAGGTATTGGCCCATCTTGGCAAAGTTAGTCTTCCTAAAGTCTAAGATCCTCACCTTTGAATGGATTCTAGCAGCCCTAGTCCTAATACTGAACCACACCATCTGGTGATCACTGGATGCAAAATGATCTCCCACTACAACATCAGAAACACTTTCACCATTGGTAAGCACCAAGTCCAGTATGGCCCCTTCACGTGTGGGGTCTGTTACCAATTGCCTGAATAGTTCTCCCTGTAGAGAATCCAGGATCTCCTTACTTCTAGACGATACTGTAGCAGGAATGTGCCAATCAACATCTGGCATATTGAAATCTCCTATCAGTAGCACTTCCCCCTTCCTAGCAATGCTGCGTATGTCTTCAATTAACTCTCCGTCCACCTCTTCCTCTTGTGAGAGAGGTCTGTATATCACACCAATGCAAATAGATTTCTCTTTCCCTCTTTCTAGTTTAACCCACAATGCCTCCTCTCTCCCTTTTAAGCTCTGTAATTCCAAAGCTTTAATAGTAGTTTTTACATATAGTGCCACTCCTCCTCCCCTTCTTCCTACCCTGTCCTTTCTGAATAAAGTATAGCCAGGTATAGTTACATCCCAATCATGGCTTTCTGTGAACCATGTTTCTGTAACTGCCACTAAATCCAAGCCAGCCACTCCATGCCTCTATATCGTTCCATGGTTCATTGAATATTGTGTGCGATTCTGGTCGCCATATCTTAAAAAGCATATAGCGGAATTAGAAAAGGGACAGAGAAGAGCCACCAAAATGGTAAAGGGGATGGAAGGACACTCTTATGAGGAAGGGCTTAAAAGGTTAGGGCTTTTCAACTTGGAAAAGAGACAACTGAGAGGTGATATGATAGAGGTCTATAAATTAATGAAAGGAGTGGAATAGGTAAACATAGATCGTTTTTTTATGGATCAAAAAGTAGAAAGACTAGGGACATGCAATGAAGCTACAATGTAACCCATTTAAAACTAATAAGAGAAAATATTTTTTCACTCAACGCATAATCAAACTCTGAAATTTGTTACTGGAGGATGTAGTGAAGGCTGTTAGTGTAGCTGGGTTTCAAAAAGGTTTGGACAAATTCATTTATTTAGACAGTTTTGTATACCGCCTTATCCTTCAATCAAAGCGGTCACAACACAATTGGGGGATACATTTAACACACGGGGATATGAGACACATACACTAATACTTACAGGGAGCCTGGGCAATGGAGGGTTAAGTGGCTTGCCCAAGACCACAAGGAGCATCTGTGGGACTAGAAAACCCAGTCCTTCCAGCCCAAGGTTGCTGTCCTCTAGTGGGATTTGAACCCCCAGCCTTCTGGCCTGAAGTACCTTGCCCCAACCACTAGGCTACTCCTCCCTCTTCATGGAGCAATGGTCCTTAAAACATTATTAAAGAGCAGTGCCATACCTAGCTCTGTGAGAGTGATGCAGCTGCACAGGGCGCAAAGGCTTAGGGGGCACATTTTGGCTGCCTGCTGTTGTCCTGCTGCTGTCACTTTTTGTTCTCTCTGAGCAGACCTAAAATTAAAAAAAAACAAACTTTGCGGGTCTTTCCCCAGGTCTGGTCCCTCCCTTCTCTAACGTGACATCAGAGCAGGCAGGGATCAGATCTGTTTAAAGCGCGAAGTTGAAAGACCCGCGTATTTGGGATTTTTTTTTTTTTACATATTTTAAAGTTAGTTCTCCTCTGCTACTGCTGGCACTGCCACTGCGGAGAAAACAAGGGGCAGCAGCAGCAGGGCAAGAGCAGGCAGCAGCTGGTTGGAGCCATGGGTGAGGAGGGGGTGCACTCGATGTACAAGTCACTTAGGGTGCAATTCTGACTCAGTACAGCCCTGTTAAAGAGGATCCGGGAAGTCCATTGCTTGCCCTGGGACAAGCATTGTGGAATCTGTGTATCTTCTTGAGAACCTGCTAGATACTTATGATTTGGATTGGTCACCATTGAAAACAGGATACTGGGCTTGATGGGCCTTGGTCTGACCCAGTATGGCATATCTTATGTTCTTATGTGAGAAGTAAAATGAGGGAGATTAAAGACTGTAAAGAGAAGGGGATAAGGAGGAGTAAAACCTAACTTTGGTTTATAGACAGACAGACTGAAGACATGGATAAAAAAGATGAAAGATCATTTTCAGAGAGAAATGGAGAGGAGAGAGCAAAGAAAATGGAAGAAAAAGATATAAAAAGGAAAAGAGACCTAGAAAAAGACTTAGGAATAGATCAACAAGAAGAAAATGGGAAAAGAGACCATAATCAATAGTAAGTTGATAGGATCAGAGAATGAAAGTACACAAAACATTTTAATTGAATTTTACTAACTGGAATATACCAGTTTTGGTAACGTGCATTTCTTATATCCTTACTTTTTGCTTAGTATATGACAAAATGAATTTCAGTATCTCTATTTTCAGTGTTCCACTGCTGAATGTCTAGTGTCTTGAACTTTCCATTTCAGTTTTTATATGCGTGCCTCTGTTTATAATTTGTAGTCCCTTGCTCTATATTTGAGTGGAGGAGTAGCCTATTGGTTAGCACAACACCCTAGTACCTAAAAGATCAAGGTTTGATTCCCACTAGCACTCCTTATGATTTTGGGCAAGTCACGTTACCCTCCATTGCTTCAGAAGAAAAGGTCTGGCAATTTACTTCCAGTCATACCTTGCCTAGAAAGCCCAGGGGCTACTGAGTTAGCAGGAGTCAGTACTGACTTGACATCACTTGAAAAAAAAAAATTCTATATTTGGTGAAGGTCTGTTATGTGTACTGCATGTGACATACAAGTTCTGCTAGCATGTAATTTCTGTATGGGGATCTGTAGCAGCCCAGTTTGTTCTATTTTTCCAGTAGGAGGTATAATGGTGTTTTATGGCCTGGTATCTTAAATGCTATCTTTTCCTAGGTAGGATTGTTGCTCTTTGAGTCTTGGGAATTAAGTTCTGTCTTTCTTGTAGGGATTTGTGTTACGTCACAGAGTGGCTTGCAGTGAATAGAACTTGTATTGCTTTTAAATTAAAACTCTAATATAATTTTTCATATGTTGTTGTTAAGTGCCATCAAGTTGTGTTGACTCATGGTGACCCTCTGGATAGTTGTCCTAAACTGTGTTCGGTCTTCAGTCAAGTGGCTCATTGTTGACAGACTGACACCCATAGCTGCGTTATTGTATCGATCCATCTCATTGCTGGCCTTCCCCTTTTGCGTTGACCTTCGACCTTGCCAAGTATGATGTCATTCTCTAATGATCTTTCTCTTCACATGATAGGTCCAAAGTATGAAAGTCGAGGTCTTGTCATCTGAGTTTCTAAGGAAAGCTATGGTTTGATCTCTAGTACTGACTGTTTTTTCTTCGGGCAGTCCACGGTATACACAGTATTTGTTGCCAGCACCATAATTGAAAGGCATTCATTTTCTTCCTGTCTATCTTTTTTACTGTCCAGCTTTCGCATCCATATGATGTTACGGAACAAGTCGAATCTTTGTATGGAGAGAGACATCTCTGCTCTTGAGAATCTTGTCCAGGTTCTTCATAGCCATTCTGTCAAGAGCAATGCTTCGTCAGATTTCTTAACTGCTTGTTGCTTCTTTATTGATAGTTGATCCAAGCAGGTTAAAGTTGTCCACCATTTCAATTTCTTCTCCATCAATGATGAACTTATTGATTTTGCCAGTTGTCACGATCTTTGTCTTCTTTACATTAAGGTGCAAGCCCATGTTAAGACTATGTTCCTTGACCTTGAAAAGCAAATGTTTCAGATCGTCTTCACTTTCAGTCAGTAATGTGGTATCATCAGCATATCAACAGCAAAATCTTGAGAACATAAGCACAATGGGTGCACAGAAGAACTATTTATTTTATTAGCTTTTATATACCGCACTATTTAGTATCAGAGCAGTTTACAAGAAACAAGAACAGTCAAGCAACTTTACATAGAACAGGTATAAACATCATAACAAGCAACTTTACATAGAACAGGCATAAACAGCAAATCTAGGTAACAGAGGCAGGTAATTAACAAGCAAATGCATCAACGAAAGGGATAGGGATGCTTCATTTTACAACCCAATATAATTTTTCATATATTGTAAAATGAAGCATCCTAGTTCTTCTGTGCACCCATTGTGCTTATGTTCTCGTGATTTCATGATTTTTGATGTTTTATTGTAGTTAATTGTTTTCTGCCTTGAGCATTCGGAAAAAGGGACTTAAATATCAATGTATTCGTTTATATTACATGATTGGATCTTATCTTGTTATAATATGTTCTTTGTTTTCTATACAAAAGAAGACTAGAGAGGTATTTAAAGCAGAAGTGTTTTTGCTTAAGTTGAAATGAAGGTATGGGATACTGCCTCTCGGCCTTACAGTATACGAGTATGACAGCCTGACTAATGGAGAGCTTTTCAGCCTTTTTTATCTCATGGCACACTTTTGAGCTTGTTCAATCCTTGGGGCACACAAACCAAAGTGTTCATCATCCTCATGGCTCAGTCCCTCCCACCAGCAGAGGACAAGCAGAAATTTTTTTTTATCTGTGAGTGCCTCATTCTGCCGGATTCAGTCTCACATCTGAACATATGAGGCCAGCAGGTCATGGGGATGGTGGGATCCATGCAGTCAGACATCAGACTGAAGCCAGAAGAGGAGGCCCACAGTAAGAAATGCTGCTGTCCTACCAATGGGAGATTTAAGCGATCAGTTCAGTTTGGTGGGGGGATAAGGGGAGTCCAGTGGACATTCTCCATGAAAAATTGTAGTAATCTATTCTCAAACTATACCTAAAAGCACATCCTTTCAATTTTTGTACTATAACAATTTTGTGGGTTTAATACAAATGCTTCAGGGCTGGTGAGTATGTTTTCCCTACAAGACAATTATGTACAGAGAAAAATAAATTAACTAACATGTTCAAACTATTCCCAACTTGCAAATTCTATGTAGGAGATAGGCTCAAGTCAGAGATTTTGCACTGGGTTCCAGAGCATACAGCTACTAGATCATGCATTACAATTGCTAAACTGAAAATAAAAGATGTTTTTCTACTTCTAGGGTAGAAGAGAAAGGGACTAAAGCAGGGAGACTAGGGGCTCTGATTTAATCTGCAGTGTGTGTTACACTCAGTCAGATTCATATCCTTCTGTCCCAGAATGACTACTAGTACTGCTACTATTATTAATCATTTATATAGTACTACAAGGCCTATGCAATGCTGTACAGATACATATAAAAGACGGTCCCTGCTTACACTCTAATCAAGACAGAAAGTATAAAGTTGAGAACAAGAGTACAAATAGAGAAAAGATAAGGAGACCCAAGGAAAACAAGGGATCAGGATCCAAAGGCAGCTTCAAAGAGGTGAGCCTTTAACATGGATTTGAAAAGGGGCAGAGATGAAGCCTGATGTACAGATTCAGGTAGTTTGTTCTAGGCATAAGGAGCAGCAAGGTGAAAAGATCGAAGTCTGGAGTTGACAGATGGAAGAAAAAGGTAAGACAGAAGTAAGCTAAAGGAAGAGCGGAGTTCACAGGGAGGGGTGTAGGGAAAGAGAAGAGAGGGAAAGTAGTGAGGAGCAGTAGAATGAATGCATTTATAGGTCAGAAGGAGAAGTTTCAATTAAATATGGAAACAGAAGGGGAACCAATGAAGTGATTTGAGAAGAGGGGTTATATGAATATATCGGGGCTGGCAGAAGATTAGAAGACAGAAGGGGAGGGGTGAATTAAGAGTCAGACTAGCTCTTCTCTGCTCTGTCTGCTCCAAGCTTACCCTGCCTGTTCTCTTTTGATCCCTGTGTTCTGCTTGGGAAGACATGAGGCTGAAGCATGACAGATTACTATTTTCAGGGATACTGTCCAACTGAGATGGGGCAAGTGCCTCATAAGCCCATGTCTAGCCACATCTCTGACCATCACCATCAAGGGATATCAAGGACTTTCCCAAGGCATGCTAGTGCCCCCGGGCACACTGGTTGAGAAGCACTGGTTGAGGAACATTTTGAACCTGACATTGGAAGACGTGTGAGCAACTGGAGATCACTCCTGCTCCCTTATAATAGACCACCACAGATTGATTGAAGTAGGCCTAGGAGGAGCCTATGGGATGTGTGGGGTCTTCTGGGGGACTTCTTTGCAGAGGGGAGAAGGTCTGAGAGATGTTTTGGGTGGGGTGGTGGTATTGACTACAGGTCTGTGGGATGTTTTCAGGGAGGGGGATCTTGACTGGGGGGAGGAAGTCTGCATCAATTTCTTCATGTAGTGCTCCTTTTCAAATGGTGGCCAGAAGCATTAGGCCATGGGTTAGTGGCCCATTGCTTCTAGGAGAAAAATAATGCCATCTTTGAGCTAGAGTTATTTTTACAGGAATAATGCAGCTTGCAAAGTTCAATGTATGTTGTGTTATTTGATTTATATAATTAATGAGGTGTTTCAGGGTGACTTTGAAGAGAAATTTCTCAGTGAACATCTTTTCTCCAAGAACGCATGCTTATTGATGATATTTTTATCATTTGGGTAGGAAATGAGATATTGTGGGATTCTAAAATATAGCTAAATTTGAGAGATGTCCGTTTAAAATTCCAAATGACATACAACCATTCTGATATGTTGTATTTAGATATTCCAACTAGGAAAAGTACTGAGAGATTTATTACTACCTTGTACCAAAAGCCTGCTGATGCCAATAGTTTACCAGAACTTCCATACTAGATCCCTTAAGCAGAACTTACCAACTGGTCAGGTCTTAAGATTAAGAAGGTTGGGCACACAAAAGGAAGATCTTGAGGAACATTCTAAGAATTTGAAAAGAAACTTAGGGGCATGTTTACTAAATGCTAATGTGTGTTAATAAAAATTAAAGTGTGTTAAGTGCTGCCATGACCCATAGAAATGAATAGGCCGTGATAGCACTTAACATGCGTTAACTTTCATTAACACACCTTTAGTAAACATGCCCCTTAGAGACAAGGGATACCCTGATAAATCTATGGAACAAGGATATAAACGTGCTAAAAATTCCAATAGAAATGAACTACTGCAGAAGGATAAGAAAGGAGAAAGAAATAAGTTAGTCTGTCCCCTCGGTATTACTTATCTGGCTACGCATATTACCGAAACCATTAAACAAGAATTGCACATTTTGGAAACTTTACATGGTTTTGCAAGTAAGGAGGTTATGATAGCATATAAAAAAGATCAGAATTTATGAAATAAATTGGTACTGTCAGCTCTGCCTTCCCTTGAAAAATAAGACAAAAATGAAAGAATTCTAAATATGTGGTAAATGCATGATATGGAATGTTATCAAAGTAAAGAATTACTTTGTTCATCCACACACACAATGTAGATATTTCAAATTGCAATACAAGCAATTAATTTATGTATGTAGAGTCTTTGTCCATGCAAATTACTTTACATCCTTGTGCTAATTAATTGAAACAAACTGGATTTTTTCATCTTTTCAGCCTACGAATTGAATATGCATTTAATTTAGATCTTTTTTTAATCAACTGGGTTAAATAATCACATATGAGATGTTTCATCATTATTTGTGGGTTTATGGGTTAAATGGTGTAATAGATGATGTAATATGATGTAGAAATGACTTATTGTGTATACAACTATAATATCAGCCAATATTGCATCAGATTTTCTTTCGCGTGTATTCTTAGTTGTTAATCCAACCATTGTACATGAAGGACGTGACTCCCAGAAAACGCACAAAGATCATCACCCTGCACAAACACATGGGGAAGACCTACAGGGATATAGCAAGTATAGTTGGTGTCAGTCTCGTAACCGTCAGTCATGTGATCAAATCTAAAAAAGGAGACAGGATCCATCTCGCCTAAACGAAAGGGAAATTGTGGTCGTAAGAGGAAAACCACACCCAGAGACCACAACTATGTTCTCAGGGAAAGTAGAAAAGACCCTCAGAAGACAAGCGACACATTAAAATGAGATTTAGAAGAGAAAGGTATAATGGTCAGTTCTTCCACAATTCTCAGGCGACTTTTGGAAGTTGATCAGAAAGCATGACGACCGGGACCTGGTGAGATTGTGCTGGAGGTGCAGGGTGCCTGTGCGTGTGCCCCTGATTTTGCCGTCGTGGGGAGCCTTCTCTGGGACGCTTTGCTTTTCCCCTAACTGTGGGCAGGCATCACGGGGACATCTACATCCAGCGAAGACCCAGGCTGAATAAAATCTGCCTTGACGATCTTTCCCTGGACCTGGTGAGATTGTGCTGGAGGTGCAGGGAGCCTGTGCGCGTGCCCCTGATTTTGCCGTCATGGGGAGCCTTCTCTGGGATGCTTTGCTTTTCCCCTAACTGTGGGCAGGCATCGCGGGGACATCTACATCCAGCGAAGACCCAGGCTGAATAAAATCTGCCTTGACGATCTTTCCCTGGACCTGGTGAGATTGTGCTGGAGGTGCAGGGAGCCTGTGCGCGTGCCTCTGATTTTGCCGTCGTGGGGAGCCTTCTCTGGGACACTTTGATTTTTCCCTAACTGTGGGCAGGCATCGCGGGGACATCTACATCCAGCGAAGACCCAGGCTGAATAAAATCTGCCTTGCCGATCTTTCCCTGGACCTGGTGAGATTGTGCTGGAGGTGCAGGAAGCCTGTGCGTGTGCCCCTGATTTTGCCGTCGTGGGGAGCCTTCTCTGGGACGCTTTGCTTTTCCCCTAACTGTGGGCAGGCATCGCGGGGACATGTGCACCCAATAAGGACCCTGTTTTCCTAGTATATAGTGCCTGTATTACTGGACCGTGGAGCGTGTCCGCGGAGCGTGGCTCGAAGGTGCGTGCTCAAAGGGGCATGACATGCCCCTTCGGCGTCACTGCGGCGTCTCTGCGGTGGAGGTTGTGGTATTGTATTGTTTATTGCTCTGATAAGTTTTTTTTTAGGTATATTTATTGACTTAGTTAATGTGGTAAGATGGGGAAAAGGAAAGCTAAGTCTGGGCAAGGAGGGGGTGGGCCAGCAAATAGTGTTCCAGTTGTTGGTCCTATTGATAAACATCTTCTCCCACGGCCTGTAGCCCAATCCTCCCCTGAGGGCATTTCTCTTAGCTCCGGGGGGAGGACTCCTCCGCTCTACCCACCTGGTTTAACTTCTCCTGATTTAGTGACTACTCCAGATTCGGTAAAGGTCAACACTAATGTGGTTGTTATTTTGCCTAAGCCTGTTCAGCTGGTCGCGGCGGGTGCTTTATCTGGGCTCCCCCCGCTGCCGGCTGATAAGGAAATTACCCTTAAGGATCTTTGGGCTGCTTTAAAAGGTATTGATGACAAATTGTCCTCTACTTTGAGTTCTTTATGTGAATTTTCTTTTGAAACTGTATCTTCTTTACAGCAATTGGATGAAAAGGTTTCTCGTGTTGATGCTAATTGTACTCGGTTAGAATCACAGGTTCTCCCGCTACACTCAGCTAATGTGGTACTAAGGTAGAAGCTCTTGAAAATTCCCTCCGTTCTTGCAACCTTCGTTTTTTGAATTTTCCAGTTGCCTCTTTATCAGCGCCAAAAATTCTTTTGGATAAGTACCTGAAAGAAGTGTTGCTTTTGAAAGATCCTATTGAAGTGTCTCAGCTGTATTATATTCCCCGTAGCATCAAGCAAGTTGACCCCATAGAAGGAGGTCTTGATATTATTGAGCCCTCTATTTCGAATCTTATGGCATTCTTAGAGGATTCCTTGGAGGTAATTAACTCGCGGTCCACCTTAGTGGTCACTTTGAAATCTTTGGATTGTAAATCTAGTATTCTAAAAGCAGTTTTTAAATTCAAGATGGCTACTTTTTGTGGACATAGAGTTAATATCTTTCCGGATGTGTCTCGTGGCACCCAGATCAGGCGCAGGCTCTTTTTATCTTTAAAGCCTCGTGTCCTGCAGTTGGGTGCTACATTTTTCCTTCGGTTTCCCTGTAAGTGTGTGGTAACATTTGAAGGTTCTACTTATATTTTTACAGATGCTACTCATTTGGAGAAGTTTATTTTGGACAGGCAGGGTGTAGTAGTGGAGTGTGAGGCAAAGTAATTATGATTTACCTCCTAGTTTGTGGGCTGTTTTAGCCTTGTTTTTCCTTTTGTTTTTCTTATTATCCTTTTCATATCCAGGTTCCATTAATGTGGACTTTATCCGCCTTTGCTTTGGTTATTGTATTTACTTTTCTTGATGTATTCTTATGAGTGATTGTCTTGTACTTTTGATTGGTTGTTATACTGATTGAAAATTTAATTTAAAAAAAAAGAAAGCATGACGACCTCTGAAAAAAACAACTTCTGACAAAGGTTATGAAAGAGAAACGCTATAAATGGGGACTGAAACATAAAGAATGGACTAAAGAAGATTGGAGAAAAGTAATATTCGGTGATGAAAGTCATTTCTTTGTCCAGGGCCAAAGAAGCCAACATGTTTGGTGTTCACCTGGAGAAAAGATTTGTAATTCCCACACCAACCAGAACGTAAAACATCCCCAAAAGAAGATATTCTTGGAGTGTTTCAGTTATTATGAAGTCGGCAGCTTGCATCCAGTCGAGGGAATGAAGCGTTCACAACAATATGTCGATGTTCTCCAAAAAAGAGTTGTTCCAGAGCTAGAGAAGACATTTCCTGATGGATCTGGCATCTTTCAGGAGGATCTTGTCCCATGCCACACATCAAAATTGGTGAAAGGCTTTTTACAAAAGAAGCAAATAAAGGTACTGGACTGGCCAGGAAACTCTGCAGATTTAAACCCAATAGAGAATCTGTGCTCCATTTTCAAACTTCGCCTTCATGGAATAGACTATGACAAAGGAGAAGCTTATTCAAGCTTCGACTCAAGTCTAGTACAGGGACCCAAAATTATTGCAGACTGCTCGAAATTAGTGGACTCCATGCCAAATCATGTCCAGATGCTGGTAAAAAACAGAATAGGTCATATTATGTACTAATATGTGCTATTAATAAGATTTCCAATGGAAATTCCAATTTTCACTAATTTTTCAGTTTATTTCAATTAATATGCACAAGGGTGTATGTGGGAAAAAAGAAAAGGTGTTGTGGGGATGTGGCAGAAACATGTTCGGGGCAGTCTGTCAAAGAGTCACATATACGACTGGTTTTAGAATGATGCCGCACACTTATGACCACCGACAGAGATGTCTATCTCTATACTTGCACCCAGGCACAAACAGGCATTTGAAAAGTGCTTGTTAAGGCCAACAAACAACAGTAGGATGAAGAGGCATACAAGTAAATACAGAGGTCTTTTGGTGAGCTGCATGCCACTGACCTTCTTTGCTTGCAAAACAGCAGTCCAGGACGTGTATGTGGTGACAGATATACGTGCAACTTATCTATACATATAAAGAAAGAGTGCCACGACAAAGGAGAGCACCAGTTGACAGTGATTTCTAACTATGGAGCAGTTCACAGCTGCTGAGCAGATGGTGCTAGTGCATGGCTGTAATGCAAGAAATAGTGGAAGAGCAACTTATATAACAGAGAGGAGCTGGCAGCTGAGGATTTTTACAATGATAACTATGAAGAGGAAGTAACATCGTTTAAATTAAAAAATGACATTGTTAGTGCTGGGCTCTGAGTTTGCACTGGATTTTGCTGTTTTGCTCGAGTATTTAGTGACTGGATAAGAATTTTCAGTACTTGAAGAAGCCATATTGAGATGGTGAAAACAACAGCCGTGGTTGTAGTGCAATAAAGGAAGTCAACAAGTGGAGGTGGTGCAGTGCAATAAAGGAAGTCATCAAGTGGTGGCGGTGTAGTGTAATAAAGGAAGTCATCAAGTGGAGGTGGTGTAGTGCAATAAAGGAAGTCATCAAGTGGGGGCGGTGCAGTGCAATAAAGGAAGTCATCAAGTGGAGGTGGTGTAGTGCAATAAAGGAAGTCATCAAGTGGGGGCGATGAAGTACAATAAAGGAAGTCATCAAGTGGAGGTGGTGTAGTGCAATAAAGGAAGTCATCAAGTGGTGGTGGTGTAGTGCAATAAAGGAAGTCATCAAGTGGAGGTGGTGTAGTGCAATAAAGGAAGTCATCAAGTGGAGGTGGTGCAGTGCAATAAAGGAAGTCATCAAGTTGTGGTGGTGCAGTGCAATAAAGGAAGTCATCAAGTGGTGGCGGTGTAGTATAATAAAGGAAGTCATCAAGTGGGGGCGGTGCAGTGCAATAAAGGAAGTCATCAAGTGGTGGCGGTGTAGTATAATAAAGGAAGTCATCAAGTTGTGGTGGTGCAGTGCAATAAAGGAAGTCATCAAGTGGTGGCGGTGTAGTATAATAAAGGAAGTCATCAAGTGGGGGCGGTGCAGTGCAATAAAGGAAGTCATCAAGAGGGGGCGGTGAAGTACAATAAAGGAAGTCATCAAGAGGGGGCGGTGAAGTACAATAAAGGAAGTCATCAAGTGGGGGCGGTGCAGTGCAATAAAGGAAGTCATCAAGTGGTGGCGGTGTAGTATAATAAAGGAAGTCATCAAGTGGTGGCGGTGTAGTATAATAAAGGAAGTCATCAAGTGGTGGCGGTGTAGTATAATAAAGGAAGTCATCAAGTGGAGGTGGTGCAGTGCAATAAAGGAAGTCATCAAGTGGAGGCGGTGTAGTGCAATAAAGGAAGTCATCAAGTGGAGGCGATGCAGTGCAATAAGGGAAATCATCAAGTGGAGCCAGTGGTGCTGATTGAAGAGAGGAATTATTTCAGTTAAACTAATGAGTGACAATCCTGGAATACACAGATTTTACTAGTGAATATGAATTTCTTCGAGTAGCAGTAGCTGGGCATTAAATTATTATTATTGTCACTATTGTTGAAATCATTATTGTATGTTAAGTGCATGATAAATATGTGTAAGACAAATGTGTAAATTTTGATTTGTGTTGGACGTCGTGTGCAATGTATAAATTAAAATATTAAATGTGATGATAATGTATAAAATGCAATAGATGAAAAATAAATATATAGATTTATACTCTTATGCAGAAAGAGGTATAATGATATAAAAAAGTGTTTTTATTATTTTGGAAGGTACATATATATAAATGAGAAATGCTTTCAATATAGTGGATGTATATATGAGAAATGATAACAGAGTCCTACTTTTAATCTGTGGTGACAGATATACGTGTGCATTCTGAAATACTGCTACAGACACGTCTATGTTGCTAGTTTCACAGACATGTTTGTTTCACATGTGCACGTTTCTAAAATCAGCTGTTTCCCTGCACATGTCTGAGGGTTGTTGCTGCGCGTCTCCATTTCCTTGTGTGTTGGCAGCGATGTTTATCTATTGAGTCGGAGATAGGCTGATTTTAGAACGCATTTACACATGCCCACCTTCTCTGTTGCCCCTCCCATGAAATTTCAGACATTTTGACTTAGATGTCTTAGATGGCATCTAAATGGCCTTTCTAAAACTCCACTTCACATTAATTAAAACAAAAGGACTATATAATTGAGATGTATGTTTTGTAGATTCAATGTTTATATTATATGTTTGCTCGGACACATGGAGATGTGTGATTATTGTAAATTTTGTGTATCCTTTGCCAATCTGTATTCAAATCACAGGACATATTTACAAAAGTGCAGTAATCTGTGCACTTATCACATGTTTGGAGCAAAAACTAAAGTGTGCCAAGTGCAGTTATCCCATGCTGTTAGGGGCCTGTCAACATGTCCCCCAGCAGTTATTGTATTTCACTGAAAAATATCTCACTGTGCTATGGGGCCCTTTTACTAAAATGCAGTATGTTTTTGCACTTATTGAATGTTTTGAGTAAATATTTATGTGCAGTGAGTGTAAAGTTGCATGGTAATTATTGGGGGCACGCCCAGCTTGTTCCCTGCAATTGCCACACTGAAAAGTCCCTTACTGCGTGTCAAGGTCATTCACAATTACCACAGGTACATTTAAAGCCACCTACTGAGGTGATGTTAAGTGCACCCACACTAATTGCAACATTGACAGTTATGTAGGGGGAATGTCAAGATGGCAGTAGCGTGTATGGAGCTGTGAGCACCCTCCTGCTGTTGCTGATGTTGAAAGAGAAGGGAAGCCCACAGAAAAAGCCTCTGAAATCCAAATCCCCCTTACAGCTTCTGTTCCTGGCCTGATAGACACCTATGTGGGCCAAGGGCCCTCAATCGCATAAACCCTGGAGCTAACCTTGCAAGCTTCAGAGAGGATGGGGCTGGATGCTTCTTCGGTGCCATTGGAGATGTTTTCTATCGTCTGGGGAGCCGGCCCTACCTCTGCAGTCTGTGGGCGGGGTAGCAAGCTCACTTCCCGGCATGGCTGGTGGAATGGCTGGTGCCGTGGAGACTCCCAGGTTGGAGCGAGCCATGTTTCAGAATCAGTTGGAGCTGTTTGTTTCAACTACCTGCACAGGTAGACGTGCCCCATGGATGCATCTGGTTGCTGGTTCTGGATTTGGAGCCTGAGTCTTCAGGAGGTACTTCTCTTACTAGTTTACCTCCTAATACTGCTGGAGCCCTGGTCTCTAAGGACTTGATTTCTTCTGGAATACCCTTCAGTCTTTTCAAAGCTCTCTTTTGGAGCAGTTTAATGTACTGTCCCAGTAAATGGTTCAATTATTGAAGGACTCTCAGCAGCAGAAGATAGAAATGGAGCAGATACAAGACAGTCATTCTGCATTGCCTGAGAGTTCAGTAATTAGAAAATGTTGAGAGTGGTTTGATATGGGACAATCTCGCTGTTCAAAGGAAGGCTGAAGCCTTAGAGAATCATTCTTGTATTAAGAATGCAAGTTTTATTAATTTTCCATATTTAATGACTGTCATACCATACGATATGTTTAAGAGATACCTACTTGAAATCTGTAAGGTGAATGGGTTTGTTGTGCCTCCTGTGACTAAAGTATATTACTTGCCTCAGGGAAGGAAAGTTCTGGCTATAGGTGGTGTGCAACTGGGATTCCCCCTTGATACCCTGAATTTCCCTGATTTCCTTGAGCAATCTTATGAGGCCCAGGCTGCTTCTTCTATACTCCTGGTACAATTGGCTTTGGACTTGGACAGAGACTGGTTGATGAACATGTTCTTCAAGATTAAAGATTATTTGGTTTTAAGGTCAAGGTTCTTCCTGTCCTGGCCCGTGAAACACAGAAGAGAAGGCAAATTTTGTTATTAAGACCAGGTGTTATCCAGCTAGGGGCAGTTTTCATGTTGAGATATCACTGCAAGTATTTTATTCGTTTGCAGGAGGCAAAATATATTTTCTACGAACCTGCCCAGTTGTCTAGCTTCCCAGCATCAAGGGTTCCAATTACCAGTTCAACTCCAGCATAAGCTGGTTTACCATTATGTGGTGATTATGACTTTGTGTTAGGCATAATCTTTTGCTTATTAGATTGAATTTACTTATGTAATATATTCCTTTTCCCCCCTGCAACATGGTATGTGCTTTAGTTATTATTAAACTGTATAAAATAAATTAAAAAACAAAACAAAACAGCACACGGTAAGTATGCTAAGTGCAGTGTGCAGGTCATGTATACTCCCCACTCAGGACCTATCCATTCTCTGCCCTATCACGGGATGAGCAATTAACACAGGAATTAGTGCGCACTAACTGTCATGCCAGCGCAAATAACAGTTACTATGGTGCTCCGCTTACAGTTACTGAAATGCTAAAACATGTGCTAACTGCTTAGCGCACTTTAGCAAGAGGGCCCCTAAGAGTGCATTCTCAAATAATGCAGGTGCACTTAACTCCACCCATTGTGGAGGCATTAAGTGCACCTGCACTAACTGCAACATTCTCAGTTATCATGCGGAAATGATCCCCATGCTAACCACAATCTGCAGTCAATGCCCGCTCTCTGCCCCAACCCAACCTTCCTCCCGCATCACATGCTAAGCAGATAGTGTGGGATTTTTACCACACTGGCTATTTGAGCGCTTGGCAGTGGTTACCACAGTCCCAGGCTAACTGCTTAGCATATGCAAAACCTGCAATAAACATTACCGCACTTTAGTTAGTGTGACGTAACACTTTCAAGGGTATTTATTACTCTGTACATAAGGTCCTACAGTATATAGCAAATTTTCTTTTGGCTTGGTTGGTGAAATGCTAGCCTAAGCTGTCACATTAAAAAGGTCACTACAACATCACGGTTACCAGAGGAACAGTCTGTGACGGGAAAAACAGCCTTTAAGATGGCGCTGGAGATCGCGACACTTCCATTCACAATACTGACTAGGCGCTATGGCATATTGATATGAGCAGTTGTGGTAAGTAACCTGTCTTTGTACTTTTTTTTGGTTATTTAATTATTTTTTAGGCATGCGAGTCCTGTTTTAAGCTTTTAGTATAGAGTATCATTCGGTGCAAGATAGTTGGCTGTTAAATGGTAAATGGTATTATTAATGGTTGGCTTTGCTGCTGTATTTTTAAATAAAAAATGTGAAATTCATTGATTACTTAAAGAATTATATAGTAGTAATGTAGTTTTATGATTAAAAACATTGTCATTGTGTTTTTTGGATCACTGGTTGCACAGCAGCCAAGAATGATGACGGTATTATATACACATGAGGAGAAGTACATTTGATAAGGAGGTTGTCTTTTTCATTTTACTTTTTTTTTTCTTTTTTATAAGCAGTTGACCTCTCTCACTTTGAGTTGGCTCTCACAGCTGAGAGTTAAAGATAATTATATTAATTCATCTTGAGAACTGGTATAATTTGGAAACTTTGGGGGAGATATTCAGCAGTGGTACCTAGCCCTTATAAAGCGACTAGCTGTCACCGCTGAACTTAAAACCCAGATATTCAATGCCGGCATCATATCCGCCCACTGACATTGAATATTTGGGTCAACCAGATAGCAGCAAAGCTAACTGGGTGGTGGCGATATTCAGCCGCTGTCTGGATAGCTTCTGCAGTGAAAGTTAGGCTAGCCTTCAAGGTGACTAACATTTGCCGCTTAGGGATAACCGGGCAGCAGGTGAAATCGCCGTTGCCCAGTGATCCCTGGATGCCATCTCTACTCCGCTCCCGGAATGCCCCCATGCTAGCTGGCTAGCAACAGGGCGTTCAGTGACAACACCACTGAATATCCTCGTCAGTTTGCTAACCGCATTAATCATTCTGAATATTAGCCTCTTCCTATCAGACTTTGGATGAAAAAACATTTTTAACCATTACATTGAGCTAATGAATTTTCTATTAATATATCTAATATCCATACTTTTATATATTTATATTTATGACGATATTATGTTTGTTTATAGATTTTCAAAATATACCCCTAAGGAAGACTTATGCTGCAATATGGTCATCTTGGGTTTTATTTTGTAATTTATATTGATTTTATGGCGTTTTATAAATACTTATTTTATTCATATTATCAAGTGTTTATTAATTTGCTCATTATATCTCTGCCTTTTTTGCTAGCTTGCTCTGCAATTGCAATTGTCTCTCTCTCTCTTTTGCATTATTTATTTATTTATTTAACAAGTTTTTTATACCGCCCCATCATATATTCAAAGCAGTTTACATATAACACAACATGAAGCTTACATTGAACAAGGGGAATGCAACTTGGAGGGTTATATAGGGAATGCCATTTGACTAACAAGTTAAGTTACTAGGATGCATTAAATATACAGTCTGAATTTTAGGTGTTCCTCTCTTATGCTCCGGGATAGCAATAGTTGTAGGGGTCGTGCAGGGGCAGAGAATAGCTCTTGTGTAAAATAATGCACAGTTTTGCCATTTAAAGGACATTAAGAGGCAAAATTTGTGTACTATTCCTTTAACTCATGTTAATAACTACCTCCCTTAAATGGATAAAACGTATCTGTTCTCTAGGTTGCAATTTTTAGTGCAAAGGACTTACTGTATGTTGTCAGCAATTGGATCTTCCATTATCTAGAGCCACTTGAAAAATGTCCATTTACAATGTGTTCCCTCTTTTACCATTGGGCAGACTCAGGTCCATCTATGTGAGGGCATCTGTGGGTAAGGATGTGATGAACCTTGTCTCAGTACGGAGACTGGAGATGTGTAGGTTGGTAGGTGGATAGGACGTCTATATGTGTGTAGGTGTGTGTTGGGGTGGTATATATTTATTTGGATTTAGCTCAAACCTTTTCTAGAGTGTTTGTATCAATGGGGAGGGTATAGTTTTTTTATTTATTTTTATTTTTATTTAGCAAGCATTTGTAGCCCGCTCCTTCCAGCGATCAGAAGCGGGTAGGATTACTATTGTGAAACTGCCGAATCAAGGCAGGTACAAATTTTGTTTACATACAGATTGTCAGAAAAGCACATCCCACAAGTAGTTGTGAGAGAAGGTGTGTCAGTGGGGATATGTGTGTGGGCTGTATGGACTTGTATCAGGGAGACTTTACACTGGGGCAATATAGCAGGGGTTTGTAGATAGGAGTGAAAAATGAGTGTGGGGGAAAATCCTGCCCTGGAGGAGATCCAAGATGGAGCAGCTTAAAGTCTTTCAGCATGGCTGTTCTTTTTGCTGTGAATTTCCTAGTGGACAAGAGAAAGGGAAAAACTTGGCCTTATTCTGCCGGGATGAGCAGAAGTCCTTCTTTCGACCAATTTATGCCTTTGCCATTCAGGTGCCATTCTAACGAACTCCAAAGAGAGCCCATGGTCATCACCACTGGTCGTAGGAGTTGCCAGTGCTGGCAATGGACTGGATACTTCATTTAGCCCGGAAATGTGAAAACTCATGTTGCAGCCTTGCCTGGTGTATCTTCCGAGCTCTCTCTCTGGCATCTTGGCATCAGAGGACATTGTCATGCTGCCAGTGAGGGGATTAGAGGTGAAGATTTGAGCTGAAACTGGTGAGGAGCAACCGGTGTCATCTTCGCAAGGGGTTGGAACAGAGTTGGGAGGAGCGGATGGACAGCAGCTAGTGGTGGAGGATTCCTTGCTGTGTGGGTTGTTTGCTACTGGTTCTCGACAGGGTAGGTTGTCTTTGCCCATTTCACTTCACTCTTCTCCTTTGGTTATAATTCTTGATGCTATTTGGCAGGCTATTGCCGATTTGGGCTGCGTTTTGGTCCCACATGTTAACGTCCTTTCAGATAAAACTGTGCAGCTAGAGGGTAAGGTTAATGTTAATGTGATTTCTTCTTTAAAGTGTGACCTTAAGGAACTTGAGGAAAAGTTTGATGGCTCTCAGTCTGTTCAGTCTATGTTACTGAAAGATATTTCTGATCTACATCTTAAAATGAAGACAAAAGATAATGCTTCCAGAAGTTGTAACCTGCGTATTTTGAATTTCTCAAGTTTGACTTCATGTTCTCCGAAGGATACTTTTATTAAATATTTGATTGAGACTCTGCGACTATCTGCTGATATGATACCTGTTATTAAGTCTGCTTATTACTTGCCCTCAAGGAGTGAAGTTCTTCAGTGCAGGAAGATTCACCTTTTGCTAAGATCCTTTATTGTTGGATTCGCTGGGGCCTTGTGAAGGAGCACTGTCGTCTTCGTTTGGGAAACAATCAGGAATTGTAGCAACAATGGTTGTAACGTTTTAGATTATAGCAGATGGAAAGACAGCATTGAGATTTTATTTTAGGACATGTGATGGTAGGCTTAGGGATTCATTAGTTAGAACTTATCCTGATGTGACAAGGAGATGCAAAAAAAGGAAGAAACAGTTTCTGCTGTTGTGTCCTGGCATTTTGCTGCTTGGAGCCTTGTTTTTCTTGAGATTTCCATGTAAATGTATTAGAAAATATCAATCTGTGAAATATGTTTTTATTACCCTTCCTATCTAGCTGCGTTTATTTCCGCCAAGCAAATTCTTGTTTTGCTGTCTTCCCCGATCTCATTACCACTTGTTACATAAATTCCTGCTTAGGATGTAATGTGGTTCCTGAGTTATGCATATTTGCAGCTATTACTTATGTTTCCTAAAACCTGTAGAAGGGTTTTTTTTTCTTTAAATCTTTTTGACTTGGTTTTCCTCCTTATTGGGGACTTGAGTTGATTTTTATTTTCTACTTTACTTTTTTGCTCTTCTATTTTACCCTGATATTGGGAGTATTTATGTAAGCTTTTCTGTATAACTGTGTATTTACTTAATTTGTATGATTGATAATTGCACAAATCAAAAAGAAAAATGGGCGTGGGCGTGTATGTCTGCAGGGGGGACTATGGGTAAGAACTGGGTATCTCTGTGTGTGTATATGTATGTACAGAGGGTGTGCGGGATTGAAGATTGGGTTCACATATGTGCACACAGTGGTTTGTGTGTTTCTGTGGGAAAGGTGAGTATGTGGGTGGGTATGCTGTATGCACATGGGGGGAGTGAGGGGGTGGGAGTAGGTTTCTGTATGGAAGGCATAGGGGTGTCGGAGCATTTGGTTACTTCATGTTGGTACTGGAATTACATGTCTTGCCTACTCCATGTGTTGCTCTGAAGCCATTTCGGATTGGACATTCCAGGTAGTGTCTGGGGGTCTGCACGCTCTAGGCACTTCAGATTTCCATAGGAAGCCTTTGCATGGTGCAGTCCAGGTATTCTTCTGCAGTCTTCACATTTAGAGTCATTCTGGGTTCCCCAGGTGCAGTTCTGGAGACTGCATACTCTGAGCACTCCTTGTTATGACTGAGGGTGGCATGTTGGGTGCATTCCAGGTATGATCTTAAAACTCACTTATTTATAGAGTACTTTGGAGACTCATTCCCAATAGATGAAATATTTCCCACTTAAACTCATGTATACTCATATTCATTAATTCACAACTTACTTTTTCCTTTTCTTACTCTATCTTACAATACCCAATTCTCCACATTATCACATTTACTCTTTACACTAATAATTCTAGTGAACTACAATACATTTTTCCTTGCTCAGATAAGATGATAAGATTTTTGAAATTTGTAAATATTTAAATCTGTATATATGTTTAAACTATCTATATACCTAATCAGCATTTACTCAGCATTGTAACCCTCAAATTACCATTTTTATTATATACAATTTAATGTTCACTGTAATTTCAATTGTTTGAATAAGTTTCAATGTAATGTTCAAGTTTTGATCTATGTAAACCGCTTTGATTTTTCTGAAAGGCGGTATATAAAACCGTTCAATAAATAAATAATAAATAAATAAATAAATGATTTGCATAGTGGGCTGAAACATAGAAGTAAGATTTCAGTTTGAATATTTCAGTTTCCATTGTCTCTTATAAGCCTGATTCACAGGGGGTGGCTAATTGAATTGAATCAGCTCTGCAGCTGACCAAATACCTGAACCAATCTGCTCATCAGAACTTCAAGAGACTACACACTCAGCTAAGGCTTTCAAACTTTACAATTGCTGACTTTTTGATAAACTTTAACTGTTAAATATAGGTTTTTAGGAATCTTCAGCTGCCTATATATATTCCTTGCTTAGCCTTTAAATCCGATATCTGAGTGTGCCTTCAGTTCATAGAAGGTCTACTGACCAGGGACACTTAAGTTCCCGCCCACCCTACCCCTCATCCCATCCATCCCAGGGTTGCATTGCTTATATAGTCATCATATGCATTGACATCTGTCCTTTAAATAGGTATTACACTCACGTTTTCTCCTTTTCTTCTGCTAGGACAGCTGAGTCAAAATGTTGTGTATTCAATGCAATAACTGTGGTGCTTTCATTCTGAGAAGAATCATTTGGAACCTAAGAGCTTGCCCTATATGCCTCAAGTTAGCTGCTATGCATAAAGAATTGACTCTACTAAGGGAAGAATTAGTACTACTAAGAATAAGCTGCAATTAAACACACCTCCTCTAGGGTAAAAACTGAACAAAACCCACCACTGCTCCCACAAAGAATCAAACAGCCAGGAACAAATGGATCACAGTGGGCTCTGGTAGGATGCGACCTGTAACGCAGAGATACTCTATGCATCAAGAGATATCACTTCATAATGCCTTCTTTGCCTTGAATAATGAGGGTGCCAAATCCATGGAAACTGAAGTGCCCTTAAATGAAAGACTTAATGCCAAATCTACTGATAATGTACCAAATATGAAGAAAAAAAATCACAAAATAGAAAACTACTACTACTTGGAGATTCCATCATCAGAGGCACCAACTTGGGAACTTAGCTGAAAGGAGAGAAAATGGTCAAATGCCTCCCAGGCTCTTCAGCCAGCAGGAATACAAATTGTTGGTATAGTTAATGCAAAAAATGAGCACTCCAAAACTGATATTGTCATCCACTTGGGTACAAATGACCTGGCTAGAAACAGTGCCTCTACAATTCAAAGGGACTTCCAGACTCTGGGAGAGAAACTCACACCCATTGCTAATACTATAGCATTCTCAGAAGTTCTACCTGTTCATGGTAAGGGGGCAGAAAGACTGCATCGCATAAACAACTTTAAATACATGACTCCAAATCTGGTGCAAACTAGAAGGATTTAGATATATAGGCAACTGGGGTAACAGATGGATCAACAAGAGACTAAACTGTGCTGATGGTCTACATCTCTCCGTCACAGGGAAAAGGATCCTAAGTGAAAAATTCAGGCAGTATGTGGACAGGCATTTAAACTAAGGATGGAGAAGGACAAGTTCAGTATGTCACTCCCAGCAAAAGCAAACAACATTAGAAACAGCCACACTTTTGAACTGAACATCAAAGCCAAACGGAAAGGGGCTTGTAGAACAAAATCCATGCAAAACGCAGGCAAGCCAGTCAACAAATGCTGGAAAGCAATGAGCATAAATGCTCGAAACCTAGCCAACAAAGTTTCTGATCTGGAAGCCCTAATGTTGGACATGGACTTGGACATTGTGGCCATTACAGAAACATGGTTAAACAAATAGCATTAATGGGATACAGCCATAGCTGGCTATAATGTATTTATTTATTTTTATTTATTTATTTTATTGTTCTTATATACCGCACTCTTAAAAATCAGCGTGCTTTACATACAATGATACTGTGCCAAATAGGCACTTACAATGAAACAGGAGATTAAACTTGGAGTTCAACTGGGGGAACTAGAAGAGAGAGAGAGGATAGAAAAGGAAGAGGAGTAGCCCTATATGTCAAAAGCAATATTAAAGCTGCTTAAATGCAGGGGACGTGGAGAAAAGAAGAAGTGCTATGGATTGTGTTGGATAGAGGAAATGGCACTGTCATCCATACCGGTGTGGTCTACAGGCCTCCAACTCAAACTGAAGAAATGGAGAGCGAATTGATTGTTAATATTACAAAGATAGCCATGAAGGGGGAAGTGATCATATTGGGTGACTTTAATCTACCCGATGAGGATTGGAGCGTTCCTTCTGTAAATCTGGAAAGAAGTAAAAGAATTGTGGATGCCTTCCAAGATGCATTACTTAAACAAATGGTGATGGAACCGACCAGGGAGAGCTCAGTGTTGGATTTAGCGTGTTGAAAATCCAGGTGGGTTCCCATGTGAGCAGCAGCGATCATCACATAATGTGGTCTGAGATAAAAGCCTAGGTAGAATCCAATCACAGCAAGCTCAAAGTCCTAGACTTCAAAAACACTGACTTCAGTAAAATGGCCAAGTACCTGAAGAAGGAGTTGGCAGGGTGGGAGGGGATTAGGGAAGTGGAATAGCAATGTGCTAAACTAAAGGAGACAATAAAAGTGCAAGCAGATACATATGTAAGGAAAGTAAATAAAAACAAGAGGAAAAGGAAACCTATTTGGATCTCCAAAGAAGTGGCTGCACAAATAAAGGTAAAAAACACAGCTTTCACAAATTCAGAAGAGGAACAGAGAAAAAAAAAATACAAGATGAAACTAAAAGGACAAACTAAACTAAAAGAGACAAAAAGAGAAACAAGGATAGCGAAATCAAAGGCAGAAGAAAAGATGGCTAAAGATGTGAAATGTGGCGACAAAACGCTTTTCAGGTATATTCGGGAGAGGAGGAAAATCAGAGGTAGAATTGCAGGACTCAAATTGCTGGGAACAGATTCATGTAAAGTAACATTGAAAAAGCGAAAATGCTAAATAAATACTTCTGTTCTGTTTTTACTAAAGAAAATCCTGGAGAAGGACCACCTGTGATTGACAAATATACAAATGGGAATGGAGTAGATACCACATCATTCATAAAAGATGATGTGTTAGAACAGCTTGCAAAACTGAAAGTGGACAAGGCTATGGGACCACATGGGATACATCCCCGGATACTGAAAGAGACATTCTTGCAGGGCTGTTAAAGGATGCTTTTAATAGATCCTTGGAGACAGGAGAAGTTCCACAGGATTGGAGAAGGGCTGATTTGGTACCTTTTCACAAAAGTGGTAGTTGGGAAGAAGTGACAAACTACAGGCCAGTAAGCCTTACCTCGGTGGCGGGAAAAGTAATGGAGGTACTCCTGAAAGAACGAATAGTGGACTTCCTCGAAACCAACAGGTTGCATGATCTGAGGCAACATAGTTTTACCAAAGGACAATCTTGCCAAACAAATCTGAATTCTTTGACTAGGTGACCAGAGAACTAAATCAAGGGTATGTGATGGATGTGATCTACCTAGATTTCAGCAAAGCCTTTGATACTGTTCCTCATAGAAGGCTTATCAATAAACTCAACAGCTTAGGGATGGGTCCCAAGGTGGTGAAATGGATCAGAAATTGGTTGACTGACAGATGACAGAAGGTGACAGTAAACAGAACTCACTTGGGCCTGATTACCTGAGAATAGCTGAGGGCCTGCATAAAAGGCTCCAGTGCCCTGCCCTGCTCAGGCTTTCCTACAGGAGCTCTCCAGATCAACCAACAGTAAGGATTTAAGGGTTTGTTTTATTATACTAAATTGTTAGCTCTCTGACTGGGAGCTCTTAAAAGTGTTTTTTGTACATTTTTAAAGCAAGGTTACTTTCTTTTTGGTGCTTTAGTGGAACTTTCCTTGAGCACAGTAGGTGGTTGAACTCCAGTAAACTCTTCAGCTTTGGGAACTGCTAACACCTAATCAGGTGTTAGTTCCCTCCCTACCCACCCTGACTCCCACCCACCCCTAGCGAGTAGTCTTGCTTTATAGGGCACCTCCCCATTTGACAAAGCACAGAGAATTGGACCAGCACATTTTGAATATAATTAAGGAGATTTAACTGCTTTTTCTCTGAAAGGACAGCTGGGAAACTGCCTGGTACTTGGTAGATCTCTCTCTTTTGCTTTAACAGATACCTAAGCTCCACGAACAGAACAATGGCTGGGAAAAATCGTATCGCTAAAGCTGTTGCCCCCGTTACAGCTTCTGCCTCAGTCCAGACAGAGATCCTAATGCCAGTTGAAGGACCGGTTCCATGTGCAGGGTGCCTGCATGCTGAAGCTCTGAGGAAACAAGTGGAGGAACTCAGAGAGGAGGGGGCGAGGCTGAGGAGCATTCAAGACAGTGAGAAGTACATTGATGAGATGCTTCTTGCAGCAACCAAGCTCTCCAGCACAGGAGAAGATGGGTGCCAACAGAATGTCGATGGTTGGACACAAGTCACCACGGCCTGCAAAATCACCAATACAACTTCTCCAGTCCTTGAATTGAAGAACCATTATGCAGCCCTGGAAGTGGAGGAGGTGAAAGCATCCCTGGAAAGGGAAGAACCAGAGCTCAAGTACCCCAAAGTTGCAGAATCAGTGACCACAAGGAAACGAAGGGTAGTGGTGGTTGGGGACTCTCTTCTGAGGGGTACTGAGGCATCCATCTGCCGACCAGACTTGATGCCCAGAGAGGTATGCTGTCTGCCTGGTGCCAAAATCCAAGATGTTACGGAGAGTTTGCTGAGACTCATCAAGCCCACTGACTATTACCCAATGTTGCTAATCCATGTTGGAACAAATGATACTGCCAGGTATACCTCGAAATGTATCAAAAGTGACTTCATGGCTCTGGAACAGAGGGTGAAGCAGTTACGTGCACAGGTGGTGTTCCCTTCAATCCTCCCTGTTGATGGTAAAGGCCAAGGCAGAGAGGCTCGCATCCTGGAGATGAATGCATGGCTGCGTGGATGGTGTCATCAAGAGCGTTTTGGTTTCCTAGACCATGGGATGCTGTTCCAAGGGTTGCAGAGCAGAGATGGCATCCATCTGTCCAAGAAAGGTCAACGCGTCTTCAGTAGTAGACTGGCTAATCTACTGAAGAGGGCTTTAAACTAGATTCATTGGGGATGGGTGAAGAAAGACCCCAGGTAAGTGAAAGCCCCCAGGTAGGTGATATATTAAATAACTTTATGGAAATGGGTAACAGGGGTAACATATGGAAAGCAGTGTGTATAAATGCCCATAGCATGGGAAACAAGATCCCTGATGTTGAAGCTTTGGTGGGAGTGGCTGACTTGGATTTAGTGGCAGTTACAGAAACATGGTTCACAGAAAACCATGATTGGGATGTAACTATACCTGGCTATACCTTATTCAGAAAGGACAGGGTAGGAAGTAGGGGAGGAGTGGCACTATATGTAAAAACTACTATTAAAGCTTTGGAATTACAGAGCTTAAAAGGGAGAGGGGAGGCATTGTGGGTTAAACTAGAAAGAGGGAAAGAGAAATCTATTTACATTGGTGTGATATACAGACCTCCCTCACAAGAGGAAGAGGTGGACAGAGAGTTAATTGAAGACATGCGCAGCATTGCTAGGAAAGGGGAAGTGCTACTGATAGGAGATTTCAATATGCCAGATGTTGATTGGCACATTCCTGCTGAAGTATCATCTAGAAGTAAGGAGATCCTGGATTCTCTACAGGGAGAACTATTCAGGCAATTGGTAACAGACTCCACACATGAAGGGGCCATACTGGACTTGGTGCTTAACAATGGTGAAAGTGTTTCTGATGTTGTAGTGGGAGATCATTTTGCATCCAGTGATTACCAGATGGTGTGGTTTAGTATTAGGACTAGGGCTGTTAGAATCCATTCAAAGGCGAGGATCTTAGACTTTAGGAAGACTAACTTTGCGAAGATGGGTCAATACCTCAGGGAGTCGTTAGTTGGATGGGAACAGCTGAGGGATGTAGAAAAACAGGAAAAACAGGGAAAAACTGAAAGGGGATATTTTAAGGGCAACCAACCTTTTGTTAAAATGGTAAATAAAGGTAAAAGGAAAAGGAGACCACTATGGTTTTCGAAAGAAGTAGCTGAAAAAGTGAAGAAAAAGAGGGAGGCCTTCATGAACTACAAGAGATCACAGAGAGAGGAAGACAGGCATCTGTATTTGGAAAAACTTAGAGAAGCTAGCAAAGTAGTCAAGAAGGCAAAGATTCAAAAGGAGGAGGAAATGGCCAATGCAATAAAATGGGGGGATAAGACATTTTTCAGATATATTAGTGAGAAGAGGAAGGGCAAGAGTGGTATTGTCAGACTCAAGGGTGCAGGGGAGGAATATGTAGAAGCTGATAAGGATAAATCCGAATTGCTTAACAAATATTTTTGTTCTGTGTTCACAGATGAAGAACCAGGAGCAGGACCTCAGAAAACACCCACAAATAGGAACAGAAGCAAAGGACATCTTGAACAATTTTCAAAAGACTGTGTTCGTGAGAAACTATCTCAACTTAAAGTAGACAAAGCGATGGGACCGGATGGGATACACCCGAGAATACTGAGGGAACTTGGGGACGTTCTAGCAGCTCCACTGACTGACCTTTTCAATGCCTCGTTGGAGTCGGGAGTGGTGCCAAAGGACTGGAGAGAGGCTCATGTGGTGCCTTTACACAAAAGCGGAAGTAAGGATGTGGATGAAAACTACAGGCCGGTTAGTTTAACTTCGGTGGTGAGTAAATTATTGGAAACGCTGCTGAAAGAGAAAATAGTGAGGTTTCTGGAGTCCAGCGGATTACAGGATCCAAGGCAGCATGGATTCACCAGAGGCAGGTCTTGTCAGACAAATCTGATTGATTTCTTTGACTGGGTGACCAGGGAGTTGGACCGAGGGAGAGCCCTAGATGTGGTGTATTTAGATTTCAGTAAAGCCTTTGACACTGTTCCTCACAGGCGACTTATAAACAAACTGAGCACCCTAGGGATGGACCCTAAAGTTACTGCTTGGCTTAGAAATTGGTTGGGTGGGAGGCGACAAAGAGTACAAGTAAATGGAGCTCACTCTGAGGAGAAGGATGTTATCAGTGGTGTGCCCCAGGGATCTGCCCTTGGTCCGATTCTTTTTAATATCTTTGTTAGTGATATAGCGGAAGGGCTTTCAGGTAAGGTTTGCCTCTTTGTGGATGATACCAAAATCTGCAATAGAGTAGACACCCAGGAAGGGATAGATAACATGAGGAGGGATCTAGCTAAGCTTGAAGAATGGTCTAGAATTTGGCAGCTGGGATTTAATGTTAAAAAATGTAAGGTCATGCATTTGGGCTGCAGCAATCCAAGGGAGCAATATAGTATAGGGGGTGAAGTGCTTTTGTCCACTAAAGAAGAGCGGGACCTAGGCGTGGTTGTGTCTGATGATCTTAAAGTAGCTAAACAGGTAGAAAAGGCGACGGCAAAAGCTAGAAGGATGCTTGGATGCATACGGAGAGGAATGGCTAGCAGAAAAAAGGAGGTGATAATGTCTCTCTATAAGTCTTTGGTGCGACCTCATTTGGAGTATAGTGTGCAATTCTAGAGACCGCACCTTCAAAAGGATGTGAACAGGATGGAGTCGGTGCAGAGGATGGCTACTAAAATGATTAGTGGTCTTCATTATAAAGCATATGAGGACAGACTGAAGGATCTTAATATGTACACCTTAGAGGAACGGCGGGATAGAGGTGATATGATTGAGATGTTTAAATAGCTCCGTGGCATAAATGTTCAGGGAGAGAGCCTCTTTCAACTGAAAGCAAGTTCTGCTACGAGGGGACATGGGATGAGGTGAAGGAAGATAGATTCAGGAGTGATATGTGGAAATATTTCTTTATGGAAAGAGTAGTGGATCCATGGAATAGTCTCCCAGTGGAGGTGGTAGAGATGAGGAAAGTAACTGAATTCAAAAGCATTGGACAAACACAGAGGATCTCTAAAGGTAAAAAGGGGACTGTTGTAGTTGTTATGGAAGGACAGACTAGATAGGCCATGTGGTCTTTTTCTGTCGTCATATTTCTATGTTTCTATGAATGAAAGGAAGGTGATTAGCGGTGTTCCCTGGGGTTTGTTCCTGGGACCGGTACTATTCAATATATTTGTGAGTGATATTGCTGAAGGACTGAATGGGAAAGTCTGTCTTTTTGCAGATGACATGAAATTTGCAACAGAGTAGACTCACCTGAGGGAGTGGAGAACATGAGGAAAGATTTACAAAAGCTGGAAGAATGGTCGAATGCTTGGCAGTTAAGAATTAATGTGAAGAAGTGCAGTGTCATGCACTTGGGAAGCAGAAATCCAAGGGAATTGTATGCGAAAGGGGGCAAAAGTTTGGTGTGCATGGACCAGGAGAAAGACCTTGGAATGATTGTTTCTGAGGATCTCAAAGTGGTGAAACAGTGTGACAAGGCATTGGCAAAGCCAGAAGGATGCTGGGTTGCATTCAGAGAGGAGTTACCAGCAGAAAGGAAGAGGTACTAATGCCACTGTACAAGTCGCTGATGAGGCCTCACTTGGAATATTGTGTTCAGTTTTGGAGACCGTATCTTGCAAAGGATATAGAAAGGCTGGAAGCAGTTCAGAGGAAGGCGACCAAAATGATTTGGAGCCTGTGTCAGAAAACTTATGAGAAGAGAATTAAAGACCTAAATATGTACAATCTGGAGGAGGCTGGAAAAAGCAACCAAAGTATCTGTAGGATACGAAGGAACAAAAGAACAGATACCAAGACTAGCAGTGATTTCAGGTTTAAAACCCCTTTTATTGTCCCCTACGCGCTTCGGCCACCTGGCCTTCTTCAGGGGGATATATTGAGGGAGCAAACCTCAAAAGAACAAACAATTATAATTAGACAAAATAAAAATAATAATATAATCAAAATGATATTAAAATTAGTAAAATATGTAAAATCATAAATATTGATGTGCTCTCCAAGTGTCATTCTGGAGCCTCTGTTCTGTGCACTGCATGACTTGCCCTGAGGTATACACACTCTGGGTATTCCACATTGTGCTCTGGAATCTGCACACTTTATGTGGTCCATGCAGATTTTCGTAGTGGATACATCCAGTGTACCAGCTAGATGTGCTAGAGCTTGCATGCATTGTACCCTACAGGCATAGCACTGGAATCTGCATGCTGTATACATAGCAAGGATAACTATGGTGGAAGCATTTTGCAGGTGCACGCCACACTTTGATTTGGGGATGAGCGGTTGGGCACTCCATGTACAGCATGGGATTTGGCATATCTGATGTTTTTCCTGTGTGCTGTAGTCACTGCCTTTGTTTTGCTTGGGAGCTCGCATGTTCAGTACATTACTTATATGGCACTAGAATAGATGTGTTTTGAGCACCTCCAGTATTGCTATGAAATTTGGCCTGTATTAGGATCTCCAGCTGGAGCTCTGGAGGTGGCTAGTTTTTTGGTGCACTCCATCTTGTGGTGCATTTGGCTTTTCCAGCCCGTTTTACTGCTCTGTTGGTACTTTGCCACATATTTTGCTGTTGTGTTGGTACTCTTTGGGTGTTTTAGGGCCTTGCAGCCAATCTAGGTGCTGTGCTAGTTTTATTTGGGCATTCTCCCAAGTGCTTTGGATTGGGATGTAAAACAACCTGACTCCAAGAAAAAGTGACCCTGTTGTAGCATGGGGATACTATTGACTTAATACCGTTAATGAGTCTTAAAATCTCTCTTCAAAGGTCTTTTCAAATTTCCATTTCTATATTTGTTGACTATTGGTCTCCTGCCACTAGAATTAGTCTTTCATTTTAGGGCCTTGTAATTTGCCTTGCTGTTGTGTTGCCTCTCTCTCAGTGTCCTAGGCTCTTGCAGCCAATGTTGTCATCTCTTCCCCCCAGTGCCACTGCTTTTGGGACCTTCACTATGGTACATCCTCTGATTTTTATCTAAATCTCTCAGGATCACACTCCAAGCAGTCCGTGAAGTTTTCCTCCAGCCAGAGGAATCTTGACCAGAAGTTCCCATGCTGGGACAAAAGTCCTCAGTGCCAGGACTCTAACTTGCAGGCACACAGTTGAGCTGATGTCATCTTCTCCCGCTGCCTGGGCTCTTCCATGTATATACTGCCGATGTGTTGGCATTCTACAGGTGTTTAGGGCTTCTTAGTTCATCTTACTGCTCTGGTAGCACTCTTCAGATGTTCTAGGGCTTTGCAGTCAGTCTAGGTGTTGTGCTAGTCCTTTCAAAGTTTTTGGGCCTTCCAGCCCATCTTGCTGCTGTGTTGACACTCTTCAGGTGTTTTAAGACCTTCCACACAATCTGAATGCTGTATTGGCTCTTTTGTTGTTTCTTCCTGCATCTTCCAGTCGATGTTAAACCTACATTAACACACTCATGCTGACTTAGGGTTGTCCAGGCAGTTTTATTGCTGCTTTTCCACTTCTGCCTATGCACTAGAGTTGTCTTTTATTTATTTATTTATTTTAATACTTTTCACTGGGTCAAAGCAGTTTACAAGTAACAGAACTGTTTGTGTACATTGAAACAGGAACTTATATACATGGAACTTAGAACCTGTATTCATGGAACATTATGTATACAGTGGGTACAGAATACATGGAACTATTTACATGAGGCATTGGCATAGATGAGTGGGATTGGTTATATACACTGAAGTTAAGCATATTTACAAAGAGTCAGAGGTATGCATATAACAATGGCAATGGTTTAAGGGCTAAACTGGGGAGGGGATGGAGTAGAGGTGTTAAGGGTGGGGGCGTTGAGGGTTCAGCTGGTCCGAAGTGATCTATGAACATGAATGTCTTGAGATGTTTATGGAATTTTGTCATTTCTGTGACAAAGGCTCTACAGAGGCTTTCAGGTAGAGTTCCATATATTTTGGGCCCGATTCTGACATGGACATCCCAGCCCTCTGTGCGCCCGGTTGGAACCGGATGCACAGAGTTAGCTGGGATTCTGACCCCACGGGGCATGTCTAGCCCCGCGGGATCTGAATCGAGTCCACGCCTGTACGTGCAGGACAGGACCCTGATTCAGTTCGGCCTGCACGTACAGGCCTTGCCCAGATAGTTCAGTCAGGGCTTTCCAATGGAACCGTGGCGCCAGGGCATCTGGTTGCCATGGCACCGTGGCTCCATTCAAAAGCTGCAATCCCCGGTCGCCGGCTCAAAAAATGCTTTCCCCGTAGCCTGACCCCCGATCTGGTCTCCTAAGGCTAGGGTCGGCCGCAGGGAATGTCCTCTGCCCCCTCCTGCCCTTTCTGAGCCCTGGGCCTGCTGTCCTCCGTCGACTAGGGGATCTTATTCCACCTCAGAGTTGAAATAAGTTCCCATCCAAGCCACCAGCCCTGGACGTACAGGGTCATTTTGGGAATTGGCCCTGTATGTCTAGGGCCGACGACCGCCCACTGCCCATCCTAACGCTGACCCCGATCTGCCTCTTTCCCGCCCCCATCTAACTTCCCCGTACAACGCGTGGGGAAGTTAGACAGGATCGGGAGAGAGCACGAATAGCGGGACGTTCATCCCTGCTATTCATGCCTCAGAATGACCCCTTTGGTGCATAGAGTGTGAAGGATCTGTTACAGCATTTTGGTTGCTTTTTAATTTCTCTTGTGGGATGTTCAACATGCTCTGGGTGGCTTTTGTAGCAATGTTTGTTGGCAGGTAGCTGAGTGGTTCCAGATGACTTTGATTGTGAGAAGTATGACTTTATATATGATTCTGCTTGATATTAGAAGCTAGTGGAGTTGTTTTAGTATGGGCGTGATATGGATGTATTTTGTGGCACCTTGCATGATGTGGGCTGCTATATGTAGGGCTATGTGCAGTGGTAGAAGGTTGACTTTTGGTAGGCCTTGGTAAATTGAGTTGCAGAAGTCAAAGTGAGGGGAGATGATGGCTTGAAAGGCTGTGTGGAAATGAGTGGGTTGCAGAAGAGGTCAGAGGTGTTGAAGAGTCTGTATTTTGTTGTAGATGGTTTTGGCTGTCTTGTTTATGTGGGACTTCAGATCTAGGCACTGGTCAATAGTGATGCCTAGGTATCTTACTTTGCATTACACTCTCAGTTCATTGCTGTTTATGGTTAAAGAGGTGGATGGGATAAATGACTTGTCTCTGGTGATGAACAATACAGTATTTCCATTTTCTTGTAGTTTATTGCTAATGAGTTGTTGGTATAGGGGGTGAAGTACTTTTGTCCATTAAAGAAGAGCGGGACCTAGGCATGATTGTGTCTGATGATCTTAAAGTAGCTAAACAGGTAGAAAAGACGACAGCAAAAGCTAGAAGGATGCTTGGGTGCGTAGGGAGAGGAATGGCCAGCAGAAAAAAGGAGGTGATAGTATAAATAAATAAATAGTGCCTCTGTATAAGTCTTTGGTGCGACCTCATTTGGAGGATTGTGTGCTATTCTGGAGACTGCACCTTCAAAAGTTATAAACAGGATGGAGTCAGTACAGAGGGTGGCTACTAAAATGGTTAGTGGTCTTCTTTATAAAGCATATGAGGACAGACTTAAGAATCTTAATATGTACACCTTAGAGGAAAGGCAGGATAGAGGTGATATGATTGAGATGTTTAAATACCTCTGTGGCATAAATGCACAGGGGGAGAGCCTCTTTGATTGAAAGCAAGTTCTGCTACGAGGGGACATGGGATGAGGGTGAAAGAGGATAGACTCAGGAGTGATATGTGGAAATATTTCTTTACGTAAAGAGTGGTAGATCCATGGAATAGTCTCACAGTGGAGGTGGTAGAGAGGAGGATAGTATCTGAATTCAAAGAAGCATGGGACCAACACAGAGGATCTCTAAAGGAAAAAAGGGGACTGTTGTAGCGGTTGATATGGAAGGCCAGACTAGATAGGCCATGTGGTATTTTTTTTTCATCATGTTTCTATTTTTCTATGTTTCTAAGCCATTGAGTGGCATCTGCTAGGCATTGTAGTATTTTTTTGTATTATGGGTTGCGGGTGTTGAAGGGCATGTATAACATGATGTCGTCTGTGTATATGTTATAGTAAATATTATGGGTTTGCATGATTTTGCATATTGGTTGGAGGTGTAAGTTGAAGAGGAGGGATAAAAGTGTTAATCCCTGGAGGAGTCTTTGGTGTTGAGAGAATATGGATGAAATGTTGGGTCCCATTCTGACTTGTTGATATCAGTTTGATAGATAGGATATGAACCAATGTAGAACTGTGTCTTTGATGCCAATGTTCTGTAGTCATTGTAGTAATATTGAATGGTTGACAGTGCCAAGGGCTGATGATATCTAAGATTATCAGTATGAATCCCTGCTGTAGTTTCTGTATTCCTTTTATTATTGTAAACATAAGAGAGGTTATGAGTGTTTCTACTCCGTGGTTCAGACAAAATCTATGTTAATGTGGGTCTAGTAGTGAGTGGTTGTCAATATGTTCTTGCAGTTGTTGAATTATCTTTTCTGTTAGTTTTGCTATGAAGGAGAGGCTGGCTATGGGTCTGTAAGAAGCTGGATCTTTGAGATACAGTTTTGGGTTCTTTAGGGTGGGCCGGATAAAGGAGGTATTTAGACAGGGTAGGCATATATCCCTGTTGAAGGGAGAGCTGGGTTATTTTTGTGAGGATAGGGCTAAGTTCTGCTTTGGCTGCTTTTATCCAGCTGGCTGGCAGGGGTCAAGGTGGGAGGTAGTGGTGTTGAGTGTTGTGATGGTGTTCTCTATGTTTTTTTTGTTGATAGAGTTGAATGATATCCATGGAGTGGTGTTTTTTGTGGTGTGATGAGGTATTGTGTGATGTTGGATTGAGTGCGAGTGCTTATTTGTGTAGTAGTTTACAAGGGTTTGGAGGTAGGGTGAGATTGTTTCATTCTTCAGTCTCTACGTCCCCAAATGCTGAAATGATCTACCACCCGACATTCGGGCCATTGTAGACCTAACTCAGTTCAGGAAGGCACTCAAATATCACCTTTTCCTCCAATACTACCCAGTCAGCAATGAAATCTAGGTAACCCCACCTAAGAAAGTAACCATTGTTAGTTCTGAGATAGTGCCAGCACCCCGCCTGAAGACGATGCACATATTTTCCTTATGTTATCGTTGCCTTCAATCTTGTTCTTTGTAATTATTTCATGTATATAGTTCACCCCTGTTATCCAAGTTTGTACTCCTGTTCTATGTAAAACCAAACAGCTTGTTGTTCTGGTCATTTTGTTATAATGTAAACCGCGCTGATATCGAATAGTGCAGTATATAAGAAATTGTAATAAATAAATAAATAATAAATTCTTTTGTATGGGGGGTTTTATCAGGTTTTTAATTATGTTAAAGAGCTCCCTTGGTTTGTTGAGGGAGCTCATTATAAAGTTGGCGTGGTATGTTTTTCTGCAGTTATCGACTTTGTTATGGTAGTCTGTGAGGATTGACATGTAGTTGTTGTAGACTATGGTTAGCTTGGATTTGCTCCATTCTTTTTTGATCCATCTTAGCTGTGTCTTGTCCTCTCTGAGTTCTGGGGTGTACCATGGAATTTTTGGTTGTTTTGTTGTGATGTACCATTGTTGGTGCTGCTACTGCCTCTCCTATGATCTGGTTCCAGTTATTTATGAGAAGGTCTATGACATTTGTTTCCGTGTTTAATATGGCATTTACTGTGTTGATGACAGCTTGTTTGTCAAACTGCTTGAAGCACCGATGAGCTTTTTGAGAGTTTCTGGCCAGGGATGAGCAATGAGGTAAGTGGAACTTTATTAGTTTGTGATCAGACCAGGGTACTGCTTGCTGTTGAGGTGGGGCAGGGGGGAGCTGTTTTGTGGATTAGAATGTTATTGATGAAGATGGGGTTGAGTATGCTGCCTTTGTCATGTGTCAGCACATTGATAAGTTGGGTGTAATCAAGTGATTCCATGGCTTCCAGGAAGGCGGAGGCTTGTTTTGGAGGAGCAGATTGAAGATTGAAGTCTCCTAGCAGGATTAGTTTTTTGTTCTAAGAGTCATGTTTGATTGCATCTTCCAGTATGTTTGAGAGGTCATCAGCTGGAGAGGTGGGTGATCTGTATACCAGACATAAGGTCATGGTTTTGATTGAGATGGTAAATATGTCTGTGCTGTCATTGCTTTCTGCTGATGTTAAGTTGAAATGTAGACTGGTTTTAATCAGGACTGTGACTCCTTCTCCTTTCTTGTGATTTCATGGACAGCTGAAGATGCTGTATTGGGGTTGTTTTAAATGGTTCATTAGGACTGTATTGTTGTCGGTGAACCAGGACTTGGTTATGTGGAGTATGTCCAACTTATTCATCGTTATGTAGTTGTTGAGGATTGGTATTTTATTTCTTGTTGACTGGGTATTGATGAGAGCACATTTGAGTATGGAGTTTTTGGTGTTAGGTGACTGATTGTTTTGGGTTGTGCTTTCTTGGTGGTTTTTTCTGAACAGGTAGGTGGAGTGCCAATGTTGTCCTTTGCAGTGGTGGGTACTGTGATAAGGAAGCTTATCATAGCTCAGGTAGGAGCTATAGAAAAGATGATGTGACTCTGAACAAGCAACCTGTCAGTTCTGGTAGAAGCAAGAAAACAGAGTTTTCACATAAAAGACTACCAGTCCCAGAATGCACCAGGTTTCCAGCAGCCATGAGAGGGGCTGAAGTGAGAGAATGTGTGTGCAATCAAGAGAGCTATGAGGTAATCCCTAAGCACTCATCTCAAAGGGCAGGGCCTGATTCAACACAGCTGCGCTGTGTTAGGGAGCAGCACACATTAGGACAGAATAAGAATAGAGCTTATTCTTCAGATAACAGCTACAGAGGGAGGAAGAGATACAGAGACAGCAACGGCTACAAGCACCAGTATCACCTGGAGAAACAGAAGCCAAGCCAAGCAGATAGAGAGAGAAGGAAACTCTCTGGAAGGAAGAGAAGAAAGGCCATTGGAAGGTCTGGGAGATTCCAAGGCAGTACTCATACTGGGAGGTATTCCAAAAGCCAGCAGAGTCCATTGGACTGGATTCAGCCAGAGGAATGGAGTGGCAGAGATAGGAATCACCAGTGGCTACCTGGAAGAGAGAAGACTGCATGTGGAAGGGACTTTCAGACCAAGGCCAGAAGGTATGTGAGAGAAGATCCAGTGTCCAGGGATCAAGATTGGAAAGCTGGACATCAGAATTGGATTACATATTGGCCAGGCTATACAGAGAGGAATAATGATAGCAGGAGAGCCTCAGGTATGAACACTGATCCAGACCCTATCTATAATAGAGAATGGCAGCAAGGGAATAAGCATTCTCATGATAGTGCCTTAATGAAAGACTCATCTGTGCCAATGTATGATATTGACCCTATGATTGTTGATGAAGAGGGAGATACAGCAGATGAAAATACAGTTTATATGGACTGTTCTCTATCTAAATGCTATTACTAGTTTTCTCTGAGCAAACACATCAGCCATCACAAAGAAACCTAACTTTGTTCTTTATTTCCACTGCAAACAGCTCTTAAAGCAGGATTTGGGCTCACACAGTAGCAGCCAGCCAGCTAAAGGCTTTCAGCTGGTCCATTGATAGTAATTAGGGCTGCACCTGATTGTGTGTGTGAGCAAGGGAGAATCACTGCTGAGATCGGCGTGGAAAAATAAGCAGAAGTTAACCTAACCAGCAAAGTTTATTCTTTACTTTGTGCCTTTGTATTTGGTAATTATTTGCTAAGAAAACATTAGCTAATTGCCTGACAAGCTGAAGGTTGTTTCTGGTTTACTTTGTGACTTTTTGTTATCCATTTTAAACACTGCAAGCAAGTAACCTCATTTATAGTGCTATCAAGCATACATGTGCTGGGTGAATTAAACCCCATCAATAAAAGAAGTATTTTATTGATCTTACCACTTGGTTTCACAACTCAAATTATTGTCATCAGCTGTGTTTGGGAGTGAATGAACTACAATACCCACAATACCTTGCAAGAATCATATGAATATATGCATCGTCAAGATTGTGTAAGTTCTCACCCTAGGCAGCCGTCTGACAGTACTCATAACATTACTATATTGTTTGATAATGGAAATGTGAGATAAAGAAATGAGAAGAGTTTTTGTTGTGTAAAATAGTATGAGGAAGGCCAGGATGGAGTAGAGGAGAGCATAGAAGGTGAGCATATTCATTTGAGGATCCTGGTGCTGTTTTTTCTGAGTTGTAGATAGTGAGTTTGAATGTGTTTGAAGTGGTTGGATGGAATGCTTATCTTTGTGCTGGCTCTTCTTGTGCAGTGGGGATGAGGGTGGAAGAGTGATTCCGGTTAGCTCAAGAGGTCTACTCTAAGAGCCACACCTAAGGGCCCTTTGGTGTGGCCCTTAAGCGTGGGCCTGCCAGGTGCGGGTTTGCCCAGATGTGGAGCATTTAAGAGTACAAGCGTCACCAGCCGATGATGTTGACAGGTGGGAAGAGCTTATCTCCACATGGCTTGAGGCTTCTTTGGCTGGCGATGAGGGTCCCGATGCTCCGGTTCAGTTGGATAAGCTGTCCGGGTAAATCAATCGCTGGAATGGGGCTTCTGGCTTGTTCGGTGGTCTCCTTCCATTCGCCCGGGCGTGTGGTATTTAAAGGTACAAGTGACACCAGTAGATGATGTTGGCCGGTGGGAGAAGCTTACCTTCACATGGCTTGAGGCTTCTCTGGCTTGCCAGTGTTGGTGCTGTTTTACCCCTCTCAAGTTGCCTTTGTGTCTTCCCTACAATTTTGGTGCTGCTTTGCCCTCTTCCACTGCCTTGGGGGATGGGTCCTACTCTTTGTGCTGCTTTGCCCTTCCAAGGATAGCTACTTACCACTGTAAATGCCCTTTGCTCCTCTTCTGGTGCCATGGGGCGTTAACATACATAGAACATAGAAAATGATGGCAGAAAAAGACCATACGACCCATTAATTTGACCCATCAGTAGGAACTATTAAGTCCTACAATCCCTTCCTCTCCCACAGAAGTCCCATGATTTCTTGAATTCAGATACAGTTCTTGTCTTTGCCACCTCCATTGGGAGAGTTTCCACACATCCACCACCCTTTACATAAAGAAATATTTCTTCAGATTACTCCTGAGTCTATCCCCTTTCACCTTCATCCTATGATACCTTGTTCTAGAGCAGTGCTTTCCAAACTTTTATACCATATGACCCCATTTTAGCAACTGAAAATTAATGTGATCCCAGATGATGATAAAATCAAAATAGCAGGTCTCCAGCCTCCTTTCCCTCCCTCCACTCATCTAAAGCAGAAAACGGCAGCAGTCAGCAAAAGGTCCTTTGTGTCAGTGTGTAGTGTGTGCTTACATACCCCAGTACTCAGCATGGGTTTCCAGTCTAACAGGAAGCTTATTCAATTGGGGGAAGGGCCTATGAATGTTCACTGGCTCACAGACCACATATTGACTGGTGATTGCCCCTACTTTGCACAGATCACAGGAGAGAAGGGGAAATGATCATGTTTCTGTGACCCTATTCACTGGTGATGTGACACCATTTGGGGTCCCAACCCCAGGTTTGGGAACCACTGCTCTAGATGAAAGAGGGCCGCCTTCTGTGCAGTTATACCATGGAGATATTTATATGCCTCTATCATATCTCCCCTCTCCTGCTTTTCCTCCAGAGTATACATATTGAGATCTTTAAGTCTATCCTGGTATGCTTCTAATGAACACCACTGACCATTTTAGTAGCCACCTTCTGGACTAACTCCATACTATTTATATCCATTTGCAGTCTCCAGAACTGTGCACGGTACTCCAAATGAAGTCTTACTAAAGATTTATACAAATGCACTGTTATCTCCTTTATCCTGCTGGCCATTCCTCTCCATATGCATGCAAGCATCCTTTCTATTTGGCCAATTTAAAATTATCTGAAATGATCAGCCCCAGGTCTCACTCTTCTTTTTTGCACTGAAGTATTTCACTCCCTATACTGTACCACTTTCTTGGGTTTTTGCAGCCCAAATGCATGGCCTTGCAATTTTTAGCCTTAAATATTAGCTGCCAAATTCTCTACTATTGTTCAAGCTTCCTTAGAACCCTCCTCATGTTATCCACACCTTCCAGGGAGTCTACCCTGTTACAGATTTGCTAACATCTGCAAAGAAGCATCTTTCCCGTCAAATCTTCCATAATATTGTTTAAAAAATGTTAATAAGAAAAGAATCAAGGACCAATCCTTGAGGTACACCACTGGCAACACTTTGATCTTCAGAGTGAATTCCATTTACTTCTACCTTCTGGCGCATCCCACTTAACCAGTTTCTAACCCAGATGGTCCCTTTAGGGCCCATTCCAAGGACACGCAGGCTTTAATTATTTATTTTTATTCCTTTAATTGTTTTATGAAGTTTATAGGCACAAACTAACTCATTAGCAATGGCAATATAAAAGAAAAAACAATAATTTAACTAAATATAATAGCTTATGTGCAAGAAAAAACAAAAATCCACATCATGAGGAATTATGGAGCACTTGTCAAGATAATTTTTAAGCAAAGTTACTCAATCCTCATCCTTCTTGACCTTTCTGCTGCCTTTGACATGGTTGATCATCACTTTCTCCTCAATATCCTGTCCTTGCTTGGATTTAGGGGCTCTATTCTGTCCTGGTTTTCTTCTCTTCTCTCCCATCGCATTTTTTGTGTATGCTCTGGTAGATCCTCCTCTACTGCCATCCCACTTTCTGTTGGTGTACTTCGGCTCCATTCTGGGGTCTTCTCCTTTTCTGTCTTTACACAGTCCTTTGGTTCAGTTATTTCCTCCCATGGTTTTAAATACCATCTTTATGCTGATGACTTTTAGATCTATCTCTCTGCACCTGAAATCTCTCCAGGAATCCAGTCCTGGATCTCTGCCTGCTTATCTGACATTGCTGCCTGGATGTTTCACTGCAATCTGAAATTGAACATGGCTAAAACTGAGCTCCTTATCTTTCTCCCTAAAGCAACTTCCCCCTTCTTCCCTTCTCTGTTTCTGTGGATAGCACTACATTCCTCTGTTTCCTCAGCTCGCATTCTTGGGGTCATCTTTGACTCTACTAACTCTTTCTCTGGACACATCCAACAGATAGTTAAAACCTGTCACTTCTTTCTCTATAACATCAGCAAAATTCACCCCTTCCTTTTACACACACTATTAAGGCCCTTATCCACTTTCTAATCACCTCCCATCTTGACTATTGGAATCTGCTCCTCGCTGGTCTCCCTCTGAATCATCTCTCTCCCCTTCAGTTTGTTCAAAACTCAGCTACACAGCTTATCTTCTGCCAGTGTCACTATGCTCATGTAACTCCTCTTAAGTCACTTCACTGGGTCCCTATCTCTTCCCACCTTGTTTTATCCCCGCCTTCACCTTCTGTGTTGTCTGTCTTGACTAGATTGTAAGCTCTGATGAGCAGGGACTGTCTCTTACATGTTTGTGCAGCACTGCGTATGACTTGTAGCGCTATACAAATGCTCAGTAGTACTAGTAGTAGCTCCAGACTTCATTCATTCCACCCTGCGGCTCCCTATGCCTGGAACAAACTATCTGAGTCAGGGCATTGGGCTCCTTCTCTAGCCCTATTCAAATCCAGGCTAAAACCCCACTTCTTTGAGGTTACTTTTGGATCCTGAAGCTCCTCACGCTCTTGCTCAGTACTTACGTGTATCTTATCATACTCTAGTCCCCAGTTTTGTGATGTTGCTTGTCTTGATTAGATTGTAAGTTCTGATGAGCAGGGATGGTCTCTTACATCTATCTGTACAGTGCTGCATACATCTTGTAGCGCTAGACAAATGATAAGAGTAGTAGTGGTACTTTGAAAAACAAAACCACTAATGCCCATAATATATCAAATAGTCCACACAATTGCTGTGATTAAACAAAAGAAAAAAATGATTTACTCCCTGCCCTAGCATCATTAAAGGTGGAAACTGAGCTGGATCCTGAAAAATACATTTCTTCCCTTGATAAGCATCAAGAAAGAAAGTAGCACCAATCTTGAGAGTTTGAGCTTTTAAGGATAAAAACTTTCTCCTATGAACCCGAGTGGCACGGAAAGCATCTGGAAATATCTGGATTGGTAGCCCACAAGAACTAGCATTCTTATTTTAAAAAATAACCCTGAAAAACAGAAATTGTATCCTTTTCAAAAGTAAAAGTAACATAAAGTATGACAGACAGAAATAACTTGAAAATCATCAAGAAAGGCAGTGAAATGTAATGCAACATTAGCTACTTCATTCTCCAATGCAACCACCTCACCTTGAGCTGAACTGGCGCTAGGAACATAAGAACAGTGCTATAATGAAATTTTATCGGGATTAGAGATATCCAAGATTTCTTTGAAATATTTATTCAATAACATCTGATGTGATAGCAAAATGTAAGAAGCTAAGATTATTTCTTTTTAGCTTATTTTGCAGAGTCTCAAGTTTATAATGCAAGCAGAGGGCATCTTCAATAGATGACCCCATACAGCCTGCAGTGTCTGCAGCTGAGCTTCCAATTTAGAAGAAGATGTTCTTAAAGCAGTGAAAGTCGATGACCGCCTGCTCAGAGAAAGGACATAACTGAGAAACTCTACCTTGTAGAACATGCTCTGTTTGAGTAACAGCTGACCAAACATCTGATAAAGACACAACTTGAGCAGGAGAGCCAGACTCTGCACTTTTGATACAAAAAGCAATTTAACAGCTCTTGGCATTAAGATAGAAGAAAAGGAAGAAGGTATTGGATAGGCATTCAAACAGCCCCCAGTGCCATCCAACTGTTGAGACAAAACTTGAGAAGAAGATTTCAAAGCTTGTGGTGGCAAAGGTGGAGATCTTTCTGCGGAAGAAGAGGACTGCTGAATGACATGTGAACCGAGGATAAGGACTGAAAAGTAGATGTTTGTTCATAAGACCTGAAGTTCCCAGCATGGATGCCATCAGCAACATCTTCCTCTTAACTTTGATCTTCCTTTTCTGCATAATAGAATTTAAACATAGCCAGCCAAAAGCCCTCCACAAGCCTCCTCAATGGCTCTGAAAGGGCTCTATAGGGGGTTCAATGTACCCCTTTGGACACACTTCTTCAGGCACATGCTTCTGCCTTTGAGGGAGGTCGGTATATCACACTAATGCAAGTACATTTTTAATTTCCTCTTTTCAGACTAACCCACAGTGCCTGCTTCTTCCCAGTCCTGTGGCTTTAAAATTATTTTTTACATATAGCACCACTCCTCCCTTTCTTCCTACCTGGCTTTCTTGAATACATTATAGCCTGGTATAACTACATCCCAGTCAATGTTTTCTGTGTACCATGTCTCTGTGACTGCCACTATATCCAAGTCAGCCTCTTCCATTACAGCTTCTAAATCTGGAACTTTATTTTGCATACTTTGGGCATATACAGCTCTCCAGAGGTTACCCTTTTTTCCCTTTCTATCCTATTTTTAGATGTGCTTCACTTAAGCATTAGTGCCTGTTGGGTAGGCTCCAGACTTCTGCCTGTACACATCTATTTGTTGACGCATGCTCCAAAAAACCCCAGATACATATGACTTCAAGAGAGTAGAGCATAGGAGAAGAAGCGATGGGGGCCTTCAAGTTGTACCAGCATAAGGAGAGGAAGGACAGTGCAGACAAGCCAGCATGAGTCCCCAAGTCACACTATCAGAAGAGGTAGAGGGAGGACTGAAGAGCTGGCCGGAGTCTCCGGTTCCTGCCAGTATAGGAAGAGAAGCAGCAGAAGATAGAGCTGGAGTCTCCAGGTCCCACCAGCAGAAGAGGCAGAAGGAACATTGAAAAGTCAGCTGAAGTTCCCAGCTCCTGCTGGCCCAGGAAAAAGAGGAAAGAAGTCAAGGTTCCCAGCTCCTCATCTGGCATCACAGAAGGGAAGAATAGGCCATAAGGAAGGAAAAAAGAGAGGGGTGGGGTAAGGAATGCTGAGGATAAGGGAAGAGGCATGGTTGAAGAGGGAAAAAAAGGAGGGGTGGAACAAAGGGATGGAGAAGGTTGTATAGGAAAAGAGTTGAGCAAAAAGGAAGGAGTGTGGTAGAAAAGAGGCAGAGAGGAGGGGTAAACATAAGGGAAGAGCTTGGATAGTGAGAAAGGATGGAAGGACAGAAGAAAGGACAGACAGAGGAGGAGAACTGGAGGAATGCAAGGAGGCAGAGAAGTTAAGAAGGGAGGGAGAGAGTTAAAAGGGATGGCTGGGAAAGGAGATAGAGGAGTGAAGGGAAGAATGGGACAAACTGAATAGAGGAGGACAGAGTAAAATTCAAGAAGAGAAGTCTGCATGCCCTCAGCTATACTCACACACTGCCAATATGAACACATCCCACCCCATATCAAGCACAAGCATACATACCCTCAGGACACCACTAACACATCCACACACACACATCTAAGATACTCACACATTCTTCAAAATGAATGGATCTTGTAACCTGTGGCCTACTTCTGACCAGCTAGTGAAACTTAACCTCGATCCTTGGAATTAATTCTCTAAATTCAACTGCACATAAAATAGCACACAGACACAGAGGGTTATATAAAACAATACAACTTAAGCTTAAGTGAGGAATTCATAGGTGTGCACACTTGTGCAGGTTCTCATGATTCCTCATCAGCTAGGCCATCACACCTATTCTTAGGATAAAATCTCTTACATTGTACAAATTCAGTTCTACATCAAGCTTTGTTTATCTAAATGTTCTAGATCAGAGCAGAGACATTTCTACTCCAGCATTCTAAAAATGAAAGCTTTCTGTCTCCTAAATTACAACCTTGGCTTTTATTACATATCTCTCTCCAGGCTGCTGGATTTCAGACTGTCAGAAACATTCCAAGCCATTCCCCATATTAACCCTTTTCAGAGGGATCTGGGACCCCACTTCAGGTTACTTTCAACACAAAGCACATCGCCAAGACACACACATGCTCAACACATACACACATTCTTAGATATATATACATACATAGCCTCCGACACACATTGACAAGTCTTGAAGGACTAGAAAAGGGGACTGTTACTTCTGGAGAGAGATCTGCAATTGTGAGTATATACTTCTGGGAATTTTCTGAAAGGACTTCTTTGTATTAAAGCTAATTAATCTGTGAACCCACTGTTTTTTGTTAAATCAGTCAGGGCCTAGTAGCAGCAGTATAAGTTTAAATTTAAAACACAGAAAGAGAACTTTCTGGTTACATTTCATACCCAGTAGAGAGCTTGTAGTTTAAATTTAATAGTCACTCAGGGCCTAGTATCAGCAAAGTACTTTTAGTTTAAATTTAAAACACAGAAGAGAGCTTTCTGGTTAAATTTAAATCCCAGCAGAGAGCTTATAGTTTAAATTTTGTAATAAGTCAAAGCCTAGCAGCAGCAAAGAGCTATAATTTAAATGAAATCAGAATATAGCTTAGCATAAAAGGCAAAACAGGGTCAGTACTCTTTAAGCAACAAATAAAGTCTTCTAGAGACCTTTACAAAGAGGCCTTCTACCTAGGGGGCAAGAGACCTGTGAAACGTTTTCAATAGGTGTTAACACCAATTGGCAGGTCAAAAGGCCATTTTGAAAGACTCCTATCCAAGTAAGGACTGTTAATCACCCAGGAAGTTGGTCACAGCTTACCTCAGCAGCACAGGACAGGGTACTGTGCAGCAGCCCTCTTTTAATAAGTGTTATTTCCCTCCCTCACCTCCCCAACATCCACCCACCCCTGGGATAATCGTAGCTTTATAGGTACTTACACATCTTAAAGGACAGGAGGTGCTCTCAGGTGAAGCTCATTACCCAAATCAGTCATACACTAAGGACCTGAGATTAATTAAGCTTCAGGTGAACAAGGTATATTAAACGTATTAGGTACAGTTTTATTAGTATAAATATCCATAGCAACCCTTAGTAAGTAAAGAACTTAAAGATGTAAACACAAGCTTAAAACTAAGATGCAGACAACAGTCCAGCTGCGAGATGGGGGCTTTCCAGTCTTTTGCATTGAGTGTCACATGTATGATTTTCTCCAAGTTGGTGAGAGGTCTTACGTGTGCACTAGGTGCAAGGAGCTCTTTGCTCTCAGGGAACGAGTCCATTCTCCAGAGGCTAGAGTAGCAGACTTGGAAAACACAAGAAAGACAGAGTGGTACATAGACGAGACCTACGGGGATATAGTCCTGAAGTCCCACCTCCAGTCTGGCAGCATCCCTGTTGCCATGGAGGAGAGAGGTCACGTGACAGGAGAGCATCACCCTGGTGTGGCAGGAAGTGATCCTGTAACTAGGACCTGTCCTCCAGGTGATGGAAAACCCTCTCGCACCGAGGAAGTTTCTCCAGGGCCATGTGCCCATGAGGGAAGGGTTAGGACAGCCGTTATAGTTGGTGATTCGATCATTAGGCATGTAGATAGCTGGGTGGCTGGTGGACGTGAGGATTGCCTGGTAACATGCCTGCCTTGTGCGAAGGTAGCGGACCTCACGCGCCACCTAGATAAGGTCTTAGATAGTGCTTGGGAGGAGTCTGCTGTCTTGGTACATGTCGGTACCAATGACATAGGAAAATGTGGTAGGGAGGTTCTGGAGGCTAAATTTAGGCTTTTAGGTAGGAGTTGAAATCCAGAACTTCCAGGGCAGCATTCTCCGAAATGCTTCCCGTTCCACGCGCAGGACCCAAAAGGCAAGCAGAGCTCTGGAGTCTCAATGCGTGGATGAGACAATGGTGCAGAGATGAGGGTTTTGGATTGTTAGGAACTGGGGAACATTCTGAGGAAAGGAGGGGCTCTTCCAAAGGGATGGGCTTCACCTTAACCAGGATGGAACCAGACTGCTGGCATTAACCTTTAAAAAGGAGATAGAGCAGCTTTTAAACTAGATAATAGGGGAAAGCCGACAGTCGCCCAAGAGCGGATAGTTCAGAAGAATGTATCCTTGAAGGATACTACCAAAAGCAGAGAGGTTCCAAAAAAGAGTAAAGTAGCCCAAATGCCCTCGAGAATGGAGCAGACAGAGCTTAAAGATCCCAAATTACCCATGTCTACCAATAGTCAAATTAATATGAATAAAATACAGTATCTAAAATGCTTGTATGCAAATGCTAGAAGTCTAAAAAATAAGATGGGAGAGTTAGAATATATAGCACTAAATGAGAGGTTAGATATGATTGGAATATCAGAGACATGGTAGAAGGAGGACAACCAGTGGGACACTGTGATACCTGGGTACAAACTATATCGTAATGATAGAGCTGGTCAAATTGATGGAGGGGTTGCGCTCTATGTTAGAGAGGGCATTGAGTCAGAAAGGATTAAAGTTTTGCAGGAAACAAAATTTGCTGTAGAATCTCTATGGATTGAAATTCCATGTAAAAAGGGGAAGGCGATGGCAGTGGGGGTGTACTATCGACCGCCTAGCCAGAATGAACAAATGGATGATGAAATGCTCAAAGAAATCAAGGAAGCTAACAAAAGTTACAGCACAGTATAATAATGGGTGATTTCAATTACCCCGGTATCGACTGGGTCAGTGTCACGGCAGGACATGCTAGGGAGATAAATTTCCTAGATGAAATAAATGACTGCTTCTTGGAGCAGCTAGTTCATGAACCAACCAGAGGAGAAGCCATATTAGACCTAGTCCTTAGTGGAACACCAGATCTAATGCAAGAGATAAGGGTGTTGGGGCCACTTGGCAATAGTGATCATAGCATGATCGCATTTGATTTAATTAGGGGAGGAGGGATTGTAAGGAAATCCACAGTACTACCTTTTAACTTTCGAAAGGGAGACTATGATAAAATGAGGAAAATAGTTAAGAAAAAACTAAAAGGAGCAGTTGCAAAGGTTAAAGACTTACATCAAGTTTGGGTATTGTTGAAAAATACAATCTTGGAAGCCCATACCAGCTGTATTCCACACTTTAAGAAAAGTGGAAGGAAGTCCAAAAAACTGCCTGCATGGTTTAAAGGTGAGGTCAGAGAGGCTGTTGTTGCCAAAAAAGCATCTTTCAGGAAATGGAAAAAAGAGCCAAACGACAAAACCTGGAAACAGCACAAGCACTGGCAAGTCAAATGCAAGGCATTGATAAGGCAGGCAAAGGGAGAATTTGAGAAGAAGCTTGCTGCGGAAGCAAAAACGCGAAATAAAGACTTTTTCAAGTACATTCATAGCAAAAAACTTGTGAGAGAGTCAGTTGGTCTATTAGATGATAGAGGGGTTAAAAGAGTACTAAGAGGCGACAAGGCGATAGTGGAGAGACTGAATGAATTCTTTACTTCAGTCTTTACTGAGGAAGATGTAGGGATGTTACCCATGACTGAAGTGGTATTTAAAGGTGCGGAAGAATTGAAGGAAATATCGATAGATCGGGAAGATGTATTACAACTATTAGATAAACTGAAGAGTAGTAAATCACCTGGGCCGGATGGTATACATCCAAGGGTATTGAAAGAACTGAAATATGAGATTGCAGACCTGCTATTAGTAATCTGTGAATTTTCATTAAAATCATCTGTAATACCTGAAGATTGGAGGATCGCCAATGTAACGCCAATTTTTAAGATGGGTTTCAGAGGTGATCCTGGAAACTACAGACTGGTGAGCCTGACGTCAGTACCGGGAAAAGTGGTAGAAACCATCATAAAGAATAAAATTACTCAGCATGTAGATAGTGATGGCCTAATGGGAGACAACCAACATGGCTTTAGACAAGGAAGATCTTAGGTTTAGGTTTAGGTTTATTGACTTGATTGACCGCCCTTCATTGGTAAGCAGAGCGGTTTACAAAATTATTTCTACATTACAGTAGGCACAAGGCCGGAAAAGGAAAAGAAAGTTACAACTCGGTAAAAGTAGAGAAGCAAGTACAGGAGAGGAGGGTCAATGGAGGAGAAGGAGAGGCTAGGAGGGAGAGAGGTTGAAGGCAAGGGAGAAGAGGTGAGTTTTCAGGGCGTGCTTGAAGGTAGAATGGTGGGGCTCCAGACGGAGAGTAGAGGGGAGGGAGTTCCAGAGGGCCGGACCTATGAAGAAGAAGGCAGAGGAGCGGGTGGATTGGAGATGAGCATGTGAGGGGGGGGGGGGGGAAGAGTGAGGCGGTTGAGGTGAAAGGAACGAGGAGTGTGCCGGGGGGTGTGGAAGTGGATGAGGTCGGCAAGGTACTGTGGCATGGTGGTGTGAACGAGCGTGAGAAGCTTGAATTGGATCCGGAAGGAAACGGGAAGCCAGTGGAGACGGAGGAGAAGGGGCGTGACATGGTCCCTGTATGAGGCAGAAGAAACGAGACGGGCGGCAGTGTTTTGGATGCGTTGTAGACGAGAGAGGTGGAGCTTAGATAGGCCAGAGAGAATGGAGTTAGCAAAATCGATCCGAGAAATGACAAGGGCTAAGAGCAGAGTGACAAGAGTGGAGGGAGAGAGGAAGGGGCGAACAGCGCGGATCTGTCTAAGATAAAAAAAGGAGGATTGAGACACGTGAGAGACATGGGCAGAGAAGGAAAGATCTGAGTCGAAAATTACCCCAAGATATCGAAAGGTGGAGACCAGAGAGATGGGAGTGGCGGGGAACGATGGGGCAATTGACGGGGGCTGATGACCGTGGGGGAACCAGATAGCTGTGGTTTTTGAGGGGTTAAGGTGCAGGCAGTTATGGGTCATCCAGTCAGAGATAATGGCAAGGCAGGAGTTGAGGGGAGCGAGATCAGGACAGGCTGGGGACGTATGGTAAAGAAGGAGGATGTCGTCAGCATAGTAGAAGGCTGAAATTCCAGATTGTTGGATAAGAAGCGTGAGAGGAGTCAGGAAGAGATTGAAGAGAAGGGGAGCCAGCACAGAACCCTGGGGAACCCCACAGGGGATGGGAAAGGAATCAGAGGAGGGGTGAGAGGGGGAAGGGGACAAAACAGCACCTGAACGGGAGGAAAGGAAAGAGTGGAACCACCGAAGAACAGTGCTACAGAGGCCAGCATCACGCAACCGGGAGAGAAGAAGGGAGTGATCTACAAGGTCGAAAGCAGCGGAAAGATCAAGGGCCACCGCCACCGAAATTTCACCACGGTCGTGGGCAACATGCAGGGTGTTGGTAAAGGCAAGAAGAATAGTCTCAACACTGTGCCCAGGACGGAAACCGGACTGACGGGGGTGAAGGAAGTTGGTGGAGTCAAGGTGATGGGATAATTGGGCAAAGACAACCTTCTCAAGAAGTTTAGACAGAAAGGGGAGGTTGGAAACTGGGCGGTAGTTATTGGGGTCAAGAGGGTCAAGAGAGGGTTTCTTAAGAAGGGGGCGAATGAGAGCGTGCTTCCAGGGGGAGGGAAAAGTTCCAGTGGATAGACTGTTGTTCAGGATGGTTTGGATATAGGGGAGGAAGGACTGCGAGGGTGTCAATAACCAAGAGGGAGGGACAGGGTCAAGGGAACAGAAAGTTTTGTTTTACTAATCTGTTATGTTTTTTTGAAGGTGTGAATAAACAGGTGGACAAAGGTGAGTTGGTTGATATAGTGTATCTGGACTTTCAGAAAGCCTTTGACAAGGTCCCTCATCAGAGACTTTTGGCAAAACTAAAGTCATGGAATAGGAGGCAGTGTACTATTGTGGATCAGGAACTGGTTAAAAGATAGAAAGCAGAGGGTAGGGCTAAATGGCCAATTCTCCCAATGGAGAAATGTGAATAGAGGTGTACCCCAGGGATCTGTGCTGGGTCCACTGCTTTTTGACATATTCATAAATGACCTGGAAAGGGGAATAACGAGTGAGGTTATCAAATTTGCAGATGACACAAAACTATTTACAGTTGTTAAAACTCAAGAGGATTGTGGAAAATTACAAGAGGATCTTGATAAATTGGAAGACTGGGCATCAAAATGGCAGATGAAATTTAATGTGGACAAGTGCAAAGTTATGCACCTAGGGAAGAACAACCCAAACTATGGTTACACGATGCAAGGTTCCATATTAGGAACCACCACCCAGGAAAAAGATTTAGGCATCATTGTGGATAACATGTTAAAACCCTCGGCCCAGTGTGCAGTGGCGGCCAAGAGAGAAAATAGAATGCTAGGTATCATAAGGAAAGTAATGGAAAATAAAACAAAATATATTATAATGCCTCTATATCGTTCCATGGTGAGACCGCACCTTTAATATTTTGTGCAATTCTGGTCGCCGTATCTTAAAAAGGATATAGCGTTATTAGAAAAGGTTCAGAGAAGAGCCACCAAAATGGTAAGGGAGATGGAAGGATACTCCTATGAAGAAAGGCTAAAAAGGTTAGGGCTCTTTAACCTGGAATAGAGACGGCTGAGGGGAGATATGATAGAGGTCTATAAATTAATGAATGGAGTGGAACGGGTAAACGTAGATCGATTGTTTACGTTATCAGAATATAGAAAGACTAGGGGACATGCAATGAAGCTACAGGGTAAACTATTTAAGACTAATAAAATAAAATATTTCTTCACTCAACGTGTAATCAAACTCTGGAATTTGTTACCGGAGGATGTAGTAAAGGCTGTTAGTGTAGCTGGGTTTAAAAAAGGTTTGGACAAGTTCCTGGAGGAAAGGTCCATAAACCATTATTAAGAAGGGACCCAGGATATCAATGCTTGACCCAGTACAAGCATTGTGGAACCTGTATCTTTTGAAGAAACTGCTAGGTACATATGACCTAGATTGGTCACTGTTGGAAATAGGATACTGGGCTTGATCGACCTTGGTCTGACCCAGTATGGCATATCTTATGTTCTTATAAACCCCCAACACACACTCATCGCAAACATTTACACACACAGAGCCTCCAAGACTCACAATCATAGACATACATACATACACAACCCCCATCATACACTACCAACAAACACACACACACAACCTCCAAGACACTCATAGACATACATACATACATACATATATAATCCCCAACACACACTGCCAATAAGTACACATACCCAGTACACCCATTCACACACACACATCCCCCTCTGACATGCATACATATAAGCAGCTAAAGTCTTCCCATGGAGATGGATATACATATTTGTATACACACACACACACACACACACACACACTCCTATCTCACATACAGCATCAGTCACTATCCCACATTATGGTCACCCGGCCAGACACACCCTCATGCATCTCATATTTCCTTTTGGAAACACCCTTTACCATGGCTGTTTCAGCTGAGTCCCCCACACAGAAATGCATGAGTCTGTATATAGAGGGGAAACGTGCTTTTGTTGCACATTGTAAGTACGCACTTTTCACTTGTTAATGTGTAACTTACTTTGGGGCTTTGTTTGCAACACTCTTAATGGCTTGTTGTGCTGCTGCCTCTCTTACAGATATCTGCCAGCAAATTTCAAGTAGGTTTCATTGAAAATGGTTGGCAAGCTTCACCATAACATTCTAAAATAACTTGCCTCACAAACACTGTTCCCTCTAAGCTGTGCGCGTGCGCGCGCGCACACACCTCGCCGAGCGAGCGCACATACTTTACAACAGAGCGCACAAAAATTACAGCTTTGATTCTGATAGAAAACAACACAGACGTCTTAAAATTTTAAAGTTCTGATTACAATTACTAGGAATTTCCCGCTTCCTTTAATAATTGTCTATTTTCATTTAATTTGATTAAAATCAATGTGGTGTACATACTGTATTCTGACATGTAGTCAAATTTTAAAGTATATAACTCCGAGTGTCGTTATGTGGCGCACAAAAATTTAACCTTCCTTCAAAAGCTGCACACAGCTGATATTTTATGCGCACACAGCCTACAGAAAATTAGAGGGAACATTGCTCACAAATGCACAAATGATTCTGTGTACAAACATTGAGAGGGAATTTTAGAAAGGACGTCGAAGTGCAATCTGGGATGTCAAAGCCAGAGCTTCTGAAAACAAATGAAGGCATGTCCAGGTGTAGACATGATTTCACAAAGGTGGATGTGCCTGGTATGGACATCTGCAGGGATGTCTACATAGATGTCCCCAGAATAGTATTTCAGAACCTGGATATGTAGGAATAGCTTAATGGTTAGAGTAGTGAGCGAGGATCCAGGAAGTCAAGGTTCCAATCCCACTGCTGCTGTCACTGTGCTGAGTACTTGGGATGATGGAGGACTCTCTTCTCTGGATGCTTTCAGTCAAAATGAGCAGGTTATGGCTACTTTTATTAGATATACTGCAGGAAGTGTAAGCAAACTATGCAGCTTACAATGCAGCTTATAAAGTTAAGGAAAGGAACACCATTCTCAAATAGAAAAAAAAAAGCAGGGTAGGCAAGGGAGAGGAGATGGGGGAGAGAAAGGGGAGGAGGGATATGCTCTGCTGCTAGGTCCAGCACAAAGGACAGTGACGCCAGAAATCCATGACATTTCTGAGATCAAGAGGGTTCTCTAAACCTGTTTTTGGATGTCCAAAGTACAAATGACCCCGATAACTTCTGTGTAATGATCTATAGCAATCTAAGGGGTATGTTTACTAAAATGCGGTAACGTAGCAGCGGCTACATTAACGCGCATTAGGTAACGTTAACACGCGTTAGGTAACGTTAACGTGTGTAATGTAACGTTAACGCATGTTAACGTAACCTAACATGCGTTAGCGTTCCCGGCCACAGTAAACACCGCAGAGGGTGGAGAAAGGGTGGAGAGAAGGGGTCAATGGGTGGGGAGTGGGCGGGGAGAGGCTCCCATAACACCAACGTGGGGAACTGAAGGGCTGGAAACTACCGCGAGTGAAAACCTGACGTTAGATGCACATTTGCAGGAGAGAGAAACCATTTCAGTGTCAGCAATGTACAGCCTAGGCAGGGAGCCCAAGAAAGGTGATAGTAGTGCTCCATCCGCAGCAACAGTATAGTGGCCAAGTATGAAAGGCCACTATGGTGATAGTGCAAATGGGGCATAGGGGGACTGCAGGTGGGACATGCAGTGGGGGCAGCTGGGGCACAGGGTGAACTAGGCCGTTGCCCAGGTGGCACATAGGAACATAGAAACTGGAAATCAGCAGGACAGCAGCTGACCAGGGCCAAACATGCCCAGTAGTCCGTGTTCCACAGTGTCCCATCCAGGGGACATTACCCAGCAAGTACCCCAAAAGTCACACAGGTACCACTATGCCTGTTATAGGGCAAGCAGTGCACATCTGGGGACCACATTAACAAGGGTCCATAGACCACACCCAGGATGAGTCCCAAACAGTTCGTAGACCCAGCTAACTAAACACACTTTACGGCAGCCCCTAGTAAGGCATTGCAGGGTGTCCCCATATGTTGTCGGAAACATATATACACCCAGTATGCCAAACTGGATACACCGTACCTGAGGTGCATACCCTAGCCTGTCCAGAGTCGGCAGTAACAACACACTCCACCTACATCTACCCGGTCCACCCTAGCCAATAGTTACTAGAGCACCAGTCTGACATCCCCCCAGCCATCACTCCCCCATGTGGAAGGGACATAACATTGGTAGGCAGTGATGGGGGGGATGTGTGGATGTCCATGTATGCCTCACTACCCCAGACCCGCACCCTAGGCACCCGCCTACCTGCACAGTGAATGGCCTGGGACCGTGCATGACCAGCACCGGCAGGGGGAGGGTGTTTGTGCTAGAAGGAGCAGTGCCATCTGCCTGCAGTGGACCTAGGCCATGCCCTGTGCCAGTACGTGGTGCGCAGTGCAACAGAAAAAGTCTGCCTGAGGAAAGTAAGGGTAGCCCCAGGGACCACTGCTCCTTTGTGGCAATAGTGTGGTGCAGTACACACAGCCAGTGCGTCCCGAAGCAGAAGATCACAGGTTCAAGTCCCAGCTGTGGATCTTACCAAGCATCTTCCCACATTTTACCCTACAATGCAGATACAACATCAACATGTGCAAACCCCAAAGCGGCATAAAAGAGGGGTCAAAGCACCCACTCACACAGGCTCCACTATCCAAAGCTTCATGGAGAGTCAGGCTGTTGGCCCCAGCACAGAGCTGCAGTTATCAGCAAAGCACTACTACCCTCTGCATAGTTTAGCAATGTCGGCACTGTGATCAGGACCAGTGTGGCGAGCAGGATTGCCAACCACCCCTATCATTGCACAATGCTGCAATAAGGGTGTGTGTATGTCTATCAATTGTTTTGTGGCTGCCTACACCGTTCTGGGCCTACAATGTCCCACTGTTACCAGCGTTAGCCTGCAAATGTGCATAATGAGGAGCAAGGTATTGTGGGTATGGCCCGGACAGGGCAGATTGGCTGGATGCATCTGCACAGGGTGTAGGGCAATGGCTGGGACACCGTGGTGCCCGACCACCACCTGCATGGACAGAGTGGCCACAGCATAGCATGCTGTGAGGTCACTCTCACCCTGACCAAGCGGTGACCATGGCATTTCCATGCTCCCACATAGTACTCAGCACTATTTGTTCTCAGTTATACCTGTGTGTTCCTGGTTCTGGGGTCCAATCAGTGAGCTACCTGCTTGTTGTTTGTGCTGTACATCCCATTTTTGGGTGCACAGGGTTCTCCTGTGAGCATGCACTATGGATTGGCTAGTGGACTGTCTGCAGTTAGTCTGTGCATGGTTGGAGCACCTTGTAGAGTGCTGTAGGTGTAGTCTGACTGAGCCATCTGTTGTTGAATGGAAGAGTGTGGTGTGGGGTGGTTGAGGCTTCCCTGGCTTATCCTATGACTGTGCTGGCCTGCCACAGTCATAGGCATGGCTCTGGAGGGCTGTCCTCTGCAATCAGGACTGCGGTTGCTTGTCCTACAGCCAGGGCTCAGACACCTGTCCCTCCACTCTCTCACCTACAAAATGGGTGATTGTGGGTCCTTTGGGGTATATAGTGTATACCACTTTGACCGGTAGAGACAGTGCTACATTCACCTCATGCGAGTCTAGATACCCCTCTGCCCTGATAACAGGTGCCCATGGCAGCCAGACCCTAACACTGGGTATGCACTAATATGGGTGGTGTCTGGCCCCACAGAGCCACATGTGACTGCAGAACACAGAAGCACTTTTGGTTGCACTGCTAAGAACAACTGGCACACACTGGCAATGCTAGAGATGTGCAGCAGGACCTATCTCTAGTGCCACATGTACTGCAGATCTAGTGCTGGGCGCCCATCCTAACCCTCAGGGTGAACACAGAACCTGCACAATGACATGGTCTGTAGCTACTCTGTGCCAGTATCACGCACTGTCAGTCCATCTTACCACGCTGCAGTACTGGAGAGGTGCAGACCCCATCTGGTGATCAGCTATAGACCGCTGTTCTGCATGTGCATTGCATCATGGGTGCTGGTGGGGTTACCCTATCCTGGCGCACAGAGCAGACATTTTGTGTGGTGACCTGCAGTCCTTCTGTATGCAGCCATTGCTGTGTAACAAGCCATAGAGGTATAGCCTACTGGTTAGTACAATGACGTTCTAAACAGTGATCATGGGTTTGATTCCTTGTTGTTCCCTCTTTTCATGCCTGTCCAACTCAGATATTTTGCATGCCTGTAACAGTCATATCTTTGCAGATCCATGTTGCCAGCCCATATTACCCTCACCACTGTTGCCAACAATCCTTCAGCCCATTTTTCTGCGTCTGTCAGCTGTGTAGAGTCCTGTCTTCCCATGCAGGCTGCCACCCCATGTCCTGCGCTGGTACCCTTTCCTGCATTGCACCTCTTCATGCTTGCCTCGCCTGTGCCTGATCTGCATGGCACCACCACTCCTCTGACCACCCATCATTGTAATTATCATGCCACCTCCGCCTCCACTGGAGGACACGTATTCCCATCGTCTGCCACCAACTGTCTTTCCAGTACTTTACATTGCCAACACCCTGTGCTGTGGTACAGTTGCCCCCACCATGTTTGTCAAAAGTACTGGCAGCCACATGGGATGCCCACAGAGATGGCAGGTCCAGCGGCTCCCAGCTCTCCCTCCTTCACTCACCTGTTCATTGCCTTTCCTCAGTGCTTTATTTAGTGCTAGGGCTACATTTGTCTCTGTGCCTCACAAGTCATGCATGTCATCCTGAAGCACCTTGCAGCCCTTAGGGCACACAAACCTAGGGCACCGTAACCTTGTTAGGCCACCTTAACCTATGGTTCCATAGCCCAGGGTGCCTTCTACGGTGCCTTGTTCAGGGGTGCTTAATACGGCGCTTAGCCTAAGGAACCCTATAGGGCACCTTACAAGGCGCCTTATAAGGCACCTAACAAAGCACCTTACAAGGCACCTTACAAGGCACTTTACAAGGCGCCTTAAAAGGCACCCTACAAGGCACCTTATAAGGCACCTAACAAGGCACTTTATAAGACACCTAACAAGGCACCTTACAAGGCACCTTATAAGGCACCCAACACGGCACCTTATAAGGTGCCTACTTATAAGGCACCTTACAAGGTGCCTTGTAACGCACGTTAGTCTAAGGTGCCTTGTAATGTGCGTTAGCTGATACGGCTTGCTGTAACAATGTACCGCCCACGCCTTTATATGGACATCTGTACCTTTACCGCGGAACCTAACATGGGTGACATTACTGCAGTTTGGTAAACATACCCCTAAGTTGTTCTTTTTTCCTAACAGCAGGTGTATTGGTGTTCTGGAATATTGGCATTGCTGACTTTTCATAGATACAGTTGGTGAAGTTTGAATTTTTGATTTTAGTATTGGTATGTTATGGTAAGCTTTTGCATGTCTTTTTGCAGGTTTTGGGGGTGAATTCTTGGACTAAGTGTATTGGCCAGCTGTTTTGCCTTTTTCTTATTATTTATTTATTTATTTATTTATTTATTTATTTAACAGTTATTTATATACCGCTCTTTCCCATGTTTCAAGTGCGGTTTACATGTAACAGTAGGTTAATTGGTATGAGATATACCAGGACATTTTACATAGAACAGATAATTATAAATTACAAGGAAAATTGTAACATTACAAGTATAACATATTAGAACATATATACATTGCTAGTTAAATTATTAATCATCATGTAAATGAGTGTGTAGTATGGTTAAATTAGTGTATTAGTGTCGTTTATTTTTGAAAATAGGGTATATAATATTAAAAATAAATGTTAGCCTGTATCCCTTTGAGAATTCTGTTTTGGGAGTGTATTATAGTGTAATGTAAATAAGTGAGTTTTTAATTTTTTTTTAAATTCTTTTATGTCAGACAGTAGGCGAATGTTGTCAGGTAAATTGTTCCAGAGTATTGGAGCAGAGTGTGAGAAAGCTCTCTTATTGGTTTGTTTTCTGGCTTTTGTAAAATCTTTTGGTATTGTTATTGGGATTTCAAATGGGAGGTAGAACATTATATCATCGGCGTAAATATGATAAAAGACATTGTGGCGTTTAAAGATGTTACAAACTGGTTGTAAGTAAATGTTAAATAATAGTGCAGATAAAGCAGATCCCTGCGGAAGACCTTGAGTTTGTTTGAAGGTGTTAGATATTTGGGTGTGGATTCTTACATTTTGGGTTCTGTTTGATAGATAGGATTTGAACCAATTATAAACAGTAGATGTTATACCAATTTTTTGATATTATGGTAATTGATGGAAATGTTGGGGGTTGCTGATTACTGTTGTAAGGGTTGTGGTGACAGAAGGGAACCTGGGTGCCTTAGCTTTTGGGTCATCCATTCCATGACCTGTCAAGTTGGCAGGCAAGTGGTGATGACGGGGAGAGAGGGTGGAGCTATAAGGGGAGATGAGACAGGGAGAGAGCTGGAGGGGGGGGGGGGGGGGGGGGGGAAGAGGGTTTGGGACGGGGTTTGAGAACAATAGGCTGGGGAGAGGGGAGGATGGAGCTTAAAGGGAAGTTGGGAGGGGGCAGTTGCTGTGAGCTAGGGAGGATTGGCTGATAGGTTTTGAAGTCCTGATAGATGGCCTGGGGCCAGGAGCCACTAAGCCTTCAAATAGTGTTCAGCTGCGGGTTTATGTTGCTATCACTGATGTGATATCTGAATACGAATAGAATCTTTTTTGCATGTTGAACTGTAAAGTGAAATGCCTTACCTCTGTTCTGCACCTGTTTTTGGGAGAGTTTTATTGCTGGTATGTCAATATTCCATGTGAATGAATAATTATACTCTATTGGACCAATATTCAAAGGCAATTATGCAATTCCCAGCGAATGCATTTTAGCCTGTCCATGTAATTTCAAAATATGATATGGATAATATCGGGCCATTTTAGTCACTCAATGAATTTCTGAGCTGGGCTAAAGGAGAAGTGAAGGTGGGCCAAAAGATTATCCACTTGTTATCAAGTTATGATATACCCCTAAGCCTGCTGGGTAGTCCAGGCCTAAACAGTGTGATGAGTAAGAGACTACAAGGAAGCCTGCAACTCATTAAGGGGTATGTTTACTAAACCGTCCTAATGTTACCGGCGCTAGTTGCAGCGATAATGTGAAGAATGCCATATAAGGATTGGGCGTTCCAGTCCTAAGGTAGCAAGAATATGTATCGCGCGATAGTGGGCACGGTGACACGTTAACACGTGTTAACCCTAAGTACACACCAGCGCAGTGTTAGAAGCTATAACAATGTAGCCCACTGGTTACTGCAATGACTGTGGAGGCAGAGGTCATGGGTTTAATCCTGCAGTGGTGTAATTTAAAATGGCTGTCTGAGGCATTTTCTTTTAATTTAAATCAGTGTTGCCAGCAAAAACAACCTCACAGTGCCCTAAACTAAGGTGCCTCATAAGGCACCCCATAGGTCACATTATAAAGTGCCCTGTCTGCCAAGGCACCCTATAATGTGCCCTATAGGGCGCCTATGAGGCACCTTAGGCTACAGCATTGTGAGGGTGTTTCTGCTGGCAGCACTGATTTAAATTAAAAGAAAATGCCTCAGACAGCCTTTTTAAATTAAACCACTGTGGGATTGAACCCATGACCTCTGCATCCATAGTCATTGAAGCAACCAGTAGGTTACATCTCTATAGCTATTACCACACAGCTGGCTGGCTACAGAAAGACTACAGGTCACCACACAAACTGTCTGCTGTGGTTACCAGGATAGGGTAAACCCACCCGTACCCATGATGCACTGCACATGCAGATCAGCAGTCTACAGCTGATCACAAGATAGGGTATGCACCCCCACAGCACCTTGGCCTGGTAGGGGGAACTGACCATGTGTGTTACTGGCACAGAGTAGCTACAGACCATGACATTGTGCGGGTCCTGTGCTCACCCTGAGGGTGAGGTGGGGCGGCCAGTACCAGGTATGCAGCACCTGGCTTTGCTGAGATAGGCTATGCTGCAGATTGCTATTAGTGCCAGTGTGTGATAGGTAGTCCTTGCAGACACACCTAGGATACACCTGTATCCATCTGTATTTCCCAGTCATGTATAGCCCTTGTGGACTATGATGCACCCAGAATAGTGCATATCCTGTGTGGGTGCCATGGTCACATGTTATAAGTGAAGGAGGGTGTCCGGACCCCAAGGTGGGTTATGTAGTGCCACCCAACCTGTTCTCTGTGACTCAGGATGGGGGAACAGGATTTCTCACCAACAGATCCACATTGTACATGTCTGCAAGAGTGGTAGTAGAGGGGACCATCAACCCCAGTACTGCTGGGAAACAGGCACCCTACAGGGCAGTCACTGCAGATCTGTACACATCAATAAGGCAATGGCAGACATGCAGAATTCTGGAAAAGCCCATCCCACCCCTACCCTACCCTATCTGACATTCTCCAGCAGAGAGCACAGTCAGTTTCCACCCACTGCACCCTGCAAGGTGTTCCAACCATACACATACTAACTGCAGGCACTCTGCTAGCTAGTACATAGTGCATGTTCCTGGAGGAACTGTGTGCACACACACCAAGCAGGTATGTCAGTGATTGGACCCCAGAAAATAGAACCCATAAATATCACTTGAGAGAAATACTGTATAGCACTATGGGGGAACCTAACTATGCCATGGTCACTGCTCAGTCAGGGTGAGAGTGACCTCCCAGCATGACGTGCTGTGGACACCCTGTCCGTGCAGGTAGTGGTCGGGCACTACAATGTCCCAGCCATTGCCCTATACCCTGTGTAGATGCATCCTGCCCAGGCCACCCTGTCTGGCCCATACCCACAGTACCTTGCTCCTCATTATGCACTTTGGCAGGCTAACACTGGAAACAGTGCAAGCAGTGTGGGCTCAGTAATGTGTAGGCAGCCACAACACACTGGATAGACAGACACACACTCCCACACCTATGCCAGCATTGCGCAAATATAGAGGTTTGTGGCAACCCTGGTGGCCACACCAGTCCTGGGCACAGTGCAGGCATTGCTATGGTACGCAAAACTGTTGGGGTCACTCCAAGGGGTGGTAAACACTGTCAGAATCAATAACTGAAACACACTCCACAGATATCAGAAAGGTTGCTGTGATGAATCTCTATCAACAAATCATGTTTAACTTAGGATTTGTTAGCTGTCATTAATCATAGCAACCTTTTGATATATGTGGAACGTGTTCCCAAGTTTAGGACGACATTGCTAAGGTATGCAGGTGCCAGTATTGGGAGATGCTGCTCCGCACAGGTCCCAACAGCCTGACTCTCCATGAGGCATTGGATAGTGGAGTCTGTGGGTGTGGGTGTTTGTACCCCTGTTGGCCTCTGCTCTAGGGCTGAGTTTCCCAACTCCAGTCCTGGTGGGCCAAACACTGTTCAGGTTTTCATGCTGTCCCTAATGAATATGTATGAGATACATTTGCATGCAATGGGGGCGGCGCATACAAATGCAGCACAGGCATATTTATTAGGGACAGCATGACACCTGAATGGTGTTTGGTCCTCCAGGACTGCAGTTGGGAAACTCTGCTCTAGGGATTGCACATGTTTATGGTGTCTGTGCCCTGTAGGGTCAAATATAGGCGTTTATGGCTTGTTTATTTAATCTGCAATAAGAGTTCCGTCTTTATTACCACGGTTTAGTACTAGGTAAAATATAGGGACATGGTTTGCAGGAGCCACAGCTGGGGCTTGAACCTGTGATCTTCTGCCCCTGAACACACTGGCTGTGTGTACTACACCAGACTGTTGCTTCAGAGGCAGATCATTCCCTGGGGCTACCATTAGTGTTCGTTAGACAGACCTTATCTATTGCACTGCATGGCACCCACCTAAACAGGGTTTGGCCTTGGTCTGCTGTGAGCAGATGCCACTGCCCCCTCCACCACCAGCAACCCTCCGCCACCATGCTGACATGCCCTTATGCCAGTGGTGCTGGTGGTGCGCAGTCCCAGGCCATCCAGTGTGCTGGTAGGCAGCTGCCTATGGTGTGGGTTCTCGGGTAGGGGTGCCTACATAGACATGCGCACTTCCCCCCAGCACCATCTGCCAATGTTATGTGCCCTGGGGGTACCTGCTGGGTAATATCCCCTGTGACACTGTGGTACACACACTCGTGCCCATGTTGGACCCTCGTCAGTTGCTGTCTTGCTGCTTTACAGTTTCGGCATTCCTATGTGCCACCTAGACATCTTCCTTGTCCGCATTGTGCCTCAGCTAGACCACAGCATAACAAACCTGGCCAATATAAATGACAAAACCCTGATCACCGCTATTTCACTGTGGGATCATTCACTTTGTAGGAGGACAGAGCATAGCCCCTTCCAAACATGATATCTTCCTTTTTACGCTTTGTCAGTAGAGTTGCTTTATGTTTATCATTAGTAGCACTATTGGCCAGCTTGGTTATGGGGATTTCAAAAGTGGTTCTGGTCATTTAATATGTTTATTTGCCTTTTTGATTCCTGCACATGTATCACTACTATCACTTTTCTGGGTTTCCCTGGCTTTGCTGTACATTGCTGACTGAAATGGTTTCTCTCTCCTGCAAATGTGCCTCTAGCGCGAGGTTTTCACTGGCGCTAATTTTCAGACCTTCATTTCACGGCATTAGTGTGCACGGGGCCTCTCCCCACCCACTCTCCGCCCATTGACCCCTCATCTCCGCCCCTGGGGAGGCTTAGTCCGCCCTCTGGGGAGCCTTACTCCACCCTCTGCGCACCTTAACGCCGCCGCAGACATTATTGCGCGATATGTGACATTCTCGCACGGTAAAGCGCCATTATCGCACGTTAACATCACATATCGCGCGATAACATCGCAGCTGCGTCATTAGCGCCGTTTACCCCTAAGAGTCTGGCAAGCATACTGATAGGCAGGAAAAGCACGGACAAGCTTCTCTGATTAGATTAGGTGGCTGGGGGGGGGCAGGGGGGGAGCAGCACCAGCAGAGCCCTTTGCCTGTAGAGAGCAAGCTGATTTGCCAGGTAAATACAGGCCAGCCGGAAGGAAAGACAGAGGCCCCAGGGAAGAAGCTCTCCAAATCATGCCTGAATAGCAGGAAGCCCCACTGTGGAAGCTGAGTGAGGCTGAACGGTTGAATCAGCATTTAAAGGCTTTTGGGTGTATGTTGCAGGTGGGGGAATAGCCTGAAGGAAGGCTATAGAAGTGAAAAGCTAGTTTAGGCTGTCTATGAGGGAAGACAGAGCCCTTGGTGATTAGGTTTACCCTGTCAGTCAGAGATGGGGGCCAAGGTATCCCCTGCAAGCTGATGGATTAGTATGCTACAGGCAGGGGCGGCCCAAGGGGGGTGCGGGGCCATGTGCGGAGACTCAGTGCGGGGCCTCATTTGCATAAGTGGCCTTATTTGCATAAATATTTGCATAATGTTACCATACACTAACTTTTAGTAAACATGTCTCTTAATGAGTGTATGGATAAAGAAAGACTAAAAGATATCTACATTACTATAATCCAGTGCCAACCGCCAGGCACATTAGGAACCACTACAAACGCTGCCCATTTAGAACCCATAGCAAACCCACCGTATCCTGACAGCATTACCAGGACTCACAAAGCACCATACCCTACCTATCAAAAGGCAACACTGCAAATATTAAACCAATACATTTCAGAGAATACTGGGGAAAGAGAACAAGTGGCAATGTCAAATAGGAATTACATAAACAGAATACCTCAGCTCAGTTACACATGCAGAACATAGACCATCACCAAACAAGGAATCACAATTTAGAAACAGGAAGGCAATAATTAAACTGGGAACCCCAAAAGCCAAACTTGGAAGTACAACAACACTGTAGAAATAAAACTATAAATTAATTTCCTCTTGTACCAAACAGCACAGACGTTAATGATGCACATTTCCTAGAGGTTTCATATTCCAGTTAATAAATTCAAAATAAAGAGATATTTCTACCTTTTGTGCATTTTTTTTCAGTTGCAATTGTTCCAGGCACTTTCTTCTGGTTTCTTCATGTTTTCTGCTAACTGTCCATCGTCTGCTGTCCATTTGTTCTTTCTTCTCTCTTCTAGTTTTTTTTTTCCATTCTCTCTCTCTACATCTGCTTTAACATACTAATCTTTCTCCTTTTGCTCTTTCCTCATTCCTATTTCATCCACACAAATTTTACCCCTCCATCCTCAATCCCCACTTATTCTCCCAATACCAGGCCAATTGTAGATTTTCATCCCTCCCACACAAAATATTTGTCCCCTCTCCATTTTACTCTCCCAGCCCCATCCCATTCTAATCCTCCCCCAACATCAGCTCCCTTCTAGTTCCAGTCTCACCCAGCATCCATTCCCTTCTAGTCCCTGCATCAGCCCATTTCCAGTCCTAGCCCATCATCAACCCATTTCCAGTCCTAGCTCCCCCATCCATTTTCAGTCTGAGTCCCTTCATCAGCTCATTTCCAATCCTAGCCCCCCATCAGCCCATTTCTAGTCATTTCCTAGCCCCATCATCAGCCCATGTCAAATCATAGCTCCCCTCCACTCAGTCCAATTCCAGTCCAAGCCCCCCCCATGAGCCTACTTTCAGTTCTAGCCCCTCCATGAGTCCATTTCAATTCAAGCCCCCACCACAGCCCATTTCCAATCTTAGCTCCCCCCAACAGCCCATTTCCAGTCCTATCCTAGCTGCTCCATCAGCCCATTTTCAGTCCTAGCTCCCTTCCCTCACAGCCCATTTCCATTCCAAGCTCCCTCCCCATCAGCTATTTGCAGTTCAAGCCTCCCCTTCCACTCAGCCCATTTCCAGTCATAGCAACCACCCAACCCATTACCAGTCCTAGCCCCCCATCAACCCACTTCCAGTCCTAACCCATCACCCCATTTTCAGTTTAAGCCCCCCTATAACCCATTACCAGCCCTAACCCCCCCATCAGCCCACTTCCAGTCTTAGCCCCATCAGCCCATTGCCAGTCCAAAACCCCCCCCTCAGCCCACAGCCCATTACCAGTCCTAACCACATCAGCCCACCTCAAGTCCTATCCCCGCCCCATCAGCCCATTAGCAGTCCTAACCCACCCCCACCCACCCCCCAGCCCATTAGCAGTCCTAACCCCCCCCACCCCCCCAGCCCATTAGCAGTCCTAACCCCTCCCCATAAGCCCATTAGCTTTCCTAAACCCCCCCCACCCCCCCAGCCCATTAGCAGTCCTAACAACCCACCCCCCCAGCCCATTAGCAGTCCTAACAACCCCCCCAGCCCAGCCCATTAGCAGTCCTAACAACCCCCCAGCCCAGCCCATTAGCAGTCCTAACAACCCCCCCCAGCCCAGCCCAGCCCAGCCCATTAGCAGTCCTAACAACCCCCCCCAGCCCAGCCCAGCCCAGCCCATTAGCAGTCCTAACAACCCCCCCCAGCCCAGCCCAGCCCATTGGCAGTCCTAACAACCCCCCCCCCCAGCCCAGCCCAGCCCATTAGCAGTCCTAACAACCCCCCCCCAGCCCAGCCCAGCCCATTAGCAGTCCTAACAACCCCCCCCCAGCCCAGCCCAGCCAGCCCATTAGCATTAGCAGTCCTAACAACCCCCCCCCCCCAGCCAAGCCAAAATTAAAAAAAAAGAAAACCTGTCTGCTGCCACGGTCGGGGCCGCCGTGGCAGAATCGAGCGTGCCGCGGGGCCCCCCTGTGCACGGCAGAGCCTGCCCTCCCCTGTAGCAGCTCTCTCTTTGGAGCTGAAGTCAGATGCGCCGGCTTGCAGAGAAGAGCGCGAGGGAAGAGTTTCTCCCTCGCTGCTCTGTTAAGCCCGCGGGGGCTGATGGGAACTTCCCATCAGCCCCCGCGGGCTTAACAGAGCAGCGAGGGAGAAACTCCTCCCTCGCGCTCTGCAAGCCGGCGCGTCTGACTTCAGCTCCAAAGAGAGAGCTGCTACAGGGGAGGGCAGGCTCTGCCGTGCACAGGGGGGCCCCGCGGCACGCTCGATTCTGCCGCGGCGGCCCCGACCGCGGCAGCAGACAGGTGGGTTTTTTTTTTCCAATTTTACTTTTCAAAAGAATGTTTTTTGCGCGGGGCCCCCTGAAACGCGGGGCCCTGTGCAAAAAACATTCTCGCTCAATGGACGGGCCGGCCCTGGCTACAGGAAGGACTGAAATGAAGGCCTGGTTTAGGCTGTCTGGAAGAAAAGCAGAGCTCTTAGTGATTAAGTTGAACCTGTCAGTGAGAGACAGGGGCAAGGTTCCCCAGCTAATGAAAGTTAAGTGGCTGAGATTAGGAAAAGGGCAAGGATACTGTTACCCTGGGAGTGGGAGCACAAGTGCTGGAGATAACGGGGAGCAGAATAGGGGAGGGGGGTTGTGACTCTTCTCCTGATGGCAGAGATTGCAGACCAGATGACTGCAAAATCTGAGCAGAAACAGTCTACTCATGGCAGATGGTTTGGAAGTAACTGGGGCTGTCTTATTTGTGATACTGTGTGGTTGGGAAAGGACTGCACAGAATAGTAAAGATTTGGCTACAGCCTTAACTCAGCCCAATCGACTGCAATCTCTGGGCTGGAATAATCTGCTCATAGCAATGTGTGAATGAGTGAGCAGAGTGTTAGACATACTCTTCTGTGTTACCGGTGACACTCTTTGATCGGCAAAGGTGTGCAGAAAACAGTAGAGGTATTGACGTGATAAGGCTTTACCTTATTTAAAGTACCAGTTGTTTCTTGTGTTGCTGACAAAGAACAAGCTATTATTATGGTCCTTGGAGCTTCAGTGTTTACTGTCTGCCTTATGCATGAAAAACAGAGTTACTTACCTGTAACAGAGTTCTCCGTGGACAGCAGGATAAGTCAGCCACAACTGGTGACGTCATCCGACGGCGCCATGACGGAAGTGCTCTCTAGCTCAGAAGCTTCTGAGCATGTGTGAGGTGGCCCCACCTCCCCTGCCCGCCCCTAGCCGGTCAGTGATTGACTAGCTGTACCCTCGCGGCTAGGTGCGGGAACGCAGGCCAACCTCATGCAGGGGAGGTGGGTGGGATTGTGTGGCTGACTTATCCTGCTGTCCACAGAGAACTCTGTTACAGGTAAGTAACTCTGTTTTCTCCTAGGACAAGCAGGATGTGTCAGCCACAACTGGTGTCTCCCAAGCTAAGCGTATACGCTGTGGAGAATGAGGGAGGCATGAGATAACTGGAATTGCAGTAGTGTTTATTGAGACACAACCAGTGTACCAAGTAAGGTGCAAACTCCTAGGCAACATGCCGGGAGATAGAACTAACAATAGTGCAATACAAGAGGTAGAACAGTAACCGTGCAACAAGCATACAGTGCAAATAATAACTGTGTGATCAAGTAGGCAGTGCAATCAAGTAGGCAGTGCAACAACTGGGCAACAATGACAACAGTGCAATAACAGTCTGTGCAAAACAGTAACTGGTAAAAAGCAGCAAGAGTCTGGAATGTGGTACTCCAGCCTAGTCCTGAGATAGTTCCGTTGGGCCCCCGCCCAAGGGTGCCATAGCCGCAGATAGGACTGCTCGGCCAAAGGAGCCGTTGGTCTCTGCGTGGACGTCAAGGCAGTAGTGTTTCTGGAAGGTTAGCTGAAAGGACCATGTGGCGGCTTTGCAGATCTCGCTCACTGGAATTTCATGCGCGCAGGCCAGGGAGGTGGCTGTGGCGTGGAGCTGGTGCGCTGTCGCCTTGTTTGCTGGGAGCGCACCCGCCCTCTGTAGGCAATACGCTACGCAGTCTGAGATCCAGTGGGAGGGTGTGTGCTTGGTGACAGGGCGCCCTGGTCTGTTCGGGTCAAAGGAGACGAAGAGCTGGGTCCCCTTTCGAATGGCAGAGGTTCTGCCGATGTAGATGCGCAGGGCGCGTACACAGTCAAGGGAGTGCAGGCGTTGCTCCTCCGGTGATGCGTGTGGGGCTGGGAAGAAGGATGGTAGCTCCACTGACTGGTTGATGTGAAAGGCAGAGGCAACCTTCGGCACGAACTTGGGGTGAGTCCGGAGGGACGCCCGGTTGTGGTAGAGTTTTGTGTATGGCGGGTGTGCAACCAGGGCCTGCAACTCGCTAACCCTCCGAGCGGAGGTGATGGCAACGAGGAAAAGGGTCTTCCAGGAAAGGTATTTACCGCTGGCTGTGGACAATGGCTCAAACGGTTCCTGCATGAGCTGTTGGAGGACGATGTTAAGGTCCCACGAAGGTACCGGCTTCTGCACCGGGGGCTGCAGGTTCCGGAGCCCTCTCATGAAACGTGTCACAATGGGGAGAGCGGCTATGGAGGCTGAAGCTGGGTCTCCAGGGCGCTCATGCAGCAAGGCGATAGCTGCCAGGTGTACCTTGATGGATTGCGGTTTCAAGCCTGAGGTGAAGAGGGAGGAGAGGTACTGTAGCAGAGTGGGAACCGGGCAAGAGGTTGGTTGGACGCCGTGGTCCTTGCACCATATACTGAAGCGCTTCCACTTGAGACCGTATGCCTTTCTGGTTGACGGTCTTCTGGAAGCTAGAACAATCTGTTGTACCTCTGGGGGTAGCTGCAAGTCATTCAAGGTCCGCCTCTCAGCCTCCAGGCTGTCAAGGCTAACGTCTGGAGGTTGGGGTGCCAGGTACTGCCGCCATTCTGGGTCAACAGGTCTGGTCTCATTGGTAGACGAACTGGAGGTTCCTGAGCGAGCTGCAACAGCAAGGAGAACCACGTCTGCCGTGGCCAATAGGGGGCGATCAGAATCACGTGCGCTTTCTCCTTGATGATGCGCTGTATCATGGTTGTCACTAGAGGTGTTGGAAGGAAGGCGTATGCCAACTCCCAAGTTCCCCAGGGGATGGCAAAAGCATCCGAAGCCAATCTGTGCTTCGACGGGTGTTTGGAGCAGAACATGGGACACCTGGTGTTCGCTTCGGTCGCGAAGAGGTCGATCTGGGGGGCTCCCCAGCGTCTGAAGAGGTTGTCTGTTACCTCCCCGTGGAGCATCCACTCGTGCGGCTGGAGTTGTCTGCTGAGTCTGTCCGCCAATGCGTTCTGTTCCCCTGGGAGGTAAGTCGCCTGTAGGACGCAGTTGTTGGCTAGCGCTATGGCCCATGTCTCGAGGGCTTCCTTGCAGAGATAACGGGAGCCAGTGCCCCCTTGTTTGTTTATATAGAACATGGTCACCTGGTTGTCGGTCTGCACCAAGACCGCTTCCCCCGCCAGGAGAGGCATAAAGGTCTGGAGGGCGTATTTGACAGCCCGGAGTTCGAGAACATTGATGTGGAGGGATTGCTCCGCTTTGGTCCAGGCTCCTTGCGTGTTGAGATCTAGTAGATGAGCTCCCCATCCTTTGGATGACACGTCCGTGGTGAGGATGAGTTGAGGAATGTGGGGCTGCAGGTTCTTGCCCACTGAGAGGTTGATAGGGTTTGTCCACCAACTCAAACTCTGAACAATCTTGGCAGTGATCAGTATGCGTGTGTTGAGTGGCTGGGAGAGTTGCTTCCAGTGATTCCGTAGGTGCCACTGAAGGGAGCGCATATGGAGCCTTGCCACTGCGAGGACCGAAGATGTCGCCGCCATGTGGCCTAGCAGGCGAAGGATCGCGTGGGCCGAAGTCTGTTGTGTCGCCGACACTTTCGCGGCTAGGCTGACGATGGCACAGATCTGGGTCTGGGGCAGGAAGGACTTGCAGGCCTTGGTGTCGATTACCGCCCCGATGAACTCTGTGCGCTGTACTGGTTCCAACCGGGACTTGTCTTTGTTGAGAAGGAACCCCAGTGTGAGTAGTAGGGCCGTGGTTTGGCGCACTGCTCTTCTGAGTTCGGGTGCAGAGCTCGCCGACAGGAGCCAGTCGTCCAGGTAAGGAAAGATGGCGACGCCTTGTTTGCGGAGATGTGCCGCAGCCACTGCCACACATTTCGTGAAGACTCTGGGTGCTGGGGAGAGGCCAAATGGCAGGACTCGATACTGGTAATGGCAACCCAGCGCTATGAATCTCAGGAATTTCCTGTGTGAGGAGTGGACAGGGATGTGGGAGTAAGCATCTTGTAAGTCCAGCGTGGCCATCCAGTCCCCCGCTCTGATGAGGGGAAGGATGGAGTTGAGCGAATACATCCTGAACTTCTCCTTTGTGATGAAGTTGTTCAACTTGCGGAGGTCCAGGATGGGGCGGAGGCCCCCTGACTTCTTGGGAATCAGGAAGTACCGGGAGTAGAAGCCAGTGTTGATTTCGCCCGGGGGCACCCGTTCTATCGTCTGGGTCAGGAGAAGTTGGTGTAGGAGCTCCCCTAGTGGTTTTTCTAGATGCTGTGGAGGCTGGCTGATAGGCTGCTTGCGCTGCCAAGGAGGGGAGGAGAAGTGCAGGCGGTAGCCTGACTGGATTATTTCTAGGACCCACTTGTCCGTGGTGATCTCCTGCCAGGCCGAGAGGAAATGTGATAGGCGACCCCCCACCGGGGGGGACGGCGATGTACCCAGCACAGGACCCGGCCAGGTTGGGTAGTCAGAAGGAAGCTGCGTCTTTGCTGGAATGTGGAGTGTTTGTCTGTTTTTGCTTGCGTTGTCGCGGTTGCTGTCTCTGAAAGGAGGACTTATGGTAGGCCTGCTTGAATCTGGGCGTCTGCCACTGTCGGTTGGAGCCAGAATTGTATCCGTAATATTGTTTTGTAGAGGAAAAGGGCTTGCGGGAGTAGCTCCCTTTACGAGACCAGGAAGGGCGTTCGAGTCCGTCCACTGCCAGCGTCTTTAGAGTTGTGCAATCCTCTTTTAGACCGTTCACCGTGTCCGCGACTTTGTCTCCGTAAAGGGAGTCACCCGAGCAGGGCGCATCCGCAATTTTGTCGTGGGTATTGTCCAAAAGCCCTGATGCACGAAGCCATGCCCAGCGGCGGGCCGAGATGGCTGTGCCCGCCGTCCGGGCGGCCGTATCAAAGGCATCAAAAGCTGTACTCATTAGGTGTTTGCTGTATTCGGCTAGTTCCTGCATGGTGGCAGAGACCGCTGTACGTGAGTCCTTGGGCAGATCTTGCAGCTGGCTTTTGAGGTCGGCTAAGAGAGCGTCCTGGAACAGGACATGCTGAAACTGATGTGCTGCTATCTTGGCACTGAGCATGGCCCCTTGAAACACCTTCTTTCCGACGTCGTCCAGACGCTTGGGGTCCCGGCCTGGTGGGTTGTTGGTTTGGGCCCTTGTAGACTTTGATCTTTTAAGCGCTGATGCCACCACGATGGACTGGTGAGGCAGCTGGGTTTTATTGAAACCTGGTGCCATATGTAAGATATATTTGCTGTCCAGGCGTCTGGAACAAGCTAGGCCAGAGGCTGGGGACTGCCAGAGTGTAAGTTGTTTGTCCTTCAACTTGCGGTGGAGTGGAAGGGCCATGGCCGGTCTAGGGCCGCTGAGGTACTTCATGACCTCCGGCTCCTTCTCGTCTGGCGTCTCCTCTGTGACCAGCCCTAGCTTGGACGCCACTTTTTTAAGGAATTTGGGGTATGTTAGGTCTTCAGGCACGGGTGCCGGTGGCTCCTCCAGTTCATCAGTTGGGTTCTTGGACGTATCCGAGCCCAACTTCTCTATGTCGCTTGCCCCAGAGGCCAATTGTGCTGGGGAAGGAGTCCGAGATCTAGCTGGTGCTGGGGATAGAGTCCGCGCTCTGGACGGCGACCGGCTAGGCGATCGTGGGGAGTGGGACTGCTCCAGAGCAACCAGTGGGAAGTTCCCGGGCGCTACCGGCTCCTGGGCTAGCCCTGGGGGAGCAGTCTGTTCCACAAGGCGAGTCAGCAGGCTTATAATGGCAGAGGAGGTTGAATCAGTTGATCGGCTGCTTCTCTGTCTTTTGTTGTAGCCGGGGCTAGATCTCCTGCTCCTCTTGTGTCTGTGGGAGGACCCACTGTGGGAATCCCTAGCACTAGATGGAGACCGACTGTCCCTGTGTCTCCGGTGCTTAGCCCTTCTGTGTTTGTGTTTCCCACTGCTCTCGCGCCGATGATCTGTCTCAGCGGGTTCAGTCTCCTCTGCACCGCTGCGCGCAGCGCTATCCTCCTCGGTGCGCTGCCTCTCTGCCGCGCCGCTGCGCTCGGCGCGGTCTCTCTCTCCCGCGCCGCTGCGCTCGGCGCGGTCTCTCTCTCCTGCGCCGCTGTGCTCGGTGCGGTCTCTCTCACCTGCACAGCAGCACGCGGCGTGGCTGGGCCCGGCGCGGTCTCCTTCTTCCGCGCCGCGGCACTCGGCGCGGTCTCTGCTCTCGGTGCCAGCCGACGTGGAGGGACGTGACCCGCTCCGGCCAATCAGGGGGGAGCGGGCGTGTCCATGGGAGGAGCCAGGCGAGGCCACATGGACGGCGCCATCTTGGGAGTCTGCCGGGGGACCGCATGGCCGGGGAAGAGATGCCGGGGCGCTGGAAACCACGGAGGGACTCACCCGAGGGTTGGAGGTCTCTCTGTAGGGTTTTTTTCGCTGCGGAGGCAGGATCGCCGAGTCCTCGGCTGCTGGAACTTCGGTCTGGGCGCCTTGGATCAGTCCCGGGACACTCCGAAGTGGTCTGGCTGCGATTTTTGTGGGTCTCTGAAGTCCGGTTTGCAGGAGACTTATGCGCCACTGCAGAGGAGGAAAGCAAGTCCTTCAGGGAGTGTTCCCGGTGCTTCCTTGCTCTTGGGGACATCCGAGCGCAGCTGGCACAGTTCTCTACCTCGTGGGAGGTCGACTCTCTTCTGAGGGGTACTGAGGCATCCATCTGCTGACCAGATTGATGTCCACAGAGGTGTGCTGTCTGCCAGATGCCAAAATCGGAGACGTCACGGAGAGTTTGCTGAGACTCATCAAGCCTACTGGCTATTATTTGATGTTTCTTATCCATGTTGGCACAAATGATGCTAATAGATATCCCTTCAAGCGTATCAAAAGTGACTTCATGGCACTGGAATAGAGGGTAAAGCAGATAGGTTTGCAGGTGGTGTTCTCTTAAATCCTCCCTGTTGGGGGTAAAGGATGAGGCAGAGAAGCTTACATCCAGGAGTTGAATACTTGGCTGTATGGATAGTGTCATCAAGAACGTTTTGGTTTCCTGGACCATGGGATGATTTTCCAAGGGCTGCAGAGCAGAGATGTTGTCCAGATATCCAACAAGGGTCAAAGCGTCTTCCGCAGTAGACTGGCTAACCTACTGAAGAGGGCTTTAAACTAGATTCGTTATGGTAAAGAAATCACTCAGGTAAGTGAAAGCCCTCACATAAGTAAAACATTAAATACCTCTGTAGAAATGGGTAAAAGGGGCAGCATCTGGAAAGCAGTATGCATAAATGCCCGTAGTATCGGGAATAAGATCCCAGATGTTGAGGCTTTAATGGAAGAAGCTGACTTGGATGTAGTGATGGTTACGGAGACATGGCTCACAGACAACCATGACTGGAATATAATTATACCAGGCTATACTTTATTCAGGAAGGACAGAGTAGGAAGTAATCTGTGAACTATCATTAAAATCATCTCTAATACCTGGAGTTTGGAGGATTGCCAATGTAACACCAATTTTTAAAAAGGGTTCCAGGGGTGATCCGGGAAACTACAGACCGGTGAGCCTGACATCAGTACTGGGAAAAATGGTAGAAACCATCATAAAGAATAAAACTACTCAGCATGTAGATAGTCATGACCTAATGGGAGACAGCCAACATGGCTTTAGACAAGGAAGATCTTGTCTTACTAATCTGTTATGTTTTTTTGAAGGAGTGAATAATCAGGTGGACAAAGGTGAGTCAGTTGATATTGTGTATCTGGACTTTCAGAAAGCCTTTGACAAGGTCCCTCATCAGAGACTTTTGGCAAAACTAAAGAGTCATGGGATAGGAGGCAGTGTACTATTGTGGATCAGGAACTGGTTAAAAGATAGAAAGCAGAGGGTAGGGCTAAATGGCCAATTTTCCCAATGGAGAAAGGTGAATAGTGGTGTACCCCAGGGATCTGTGCTGGGGCCGCTGCTTTTTGACATATTCATAAATGACCTGGAAAGTGGAATAACGAGTGAGGTTATCAAATTTGCAGATGACACAAAACTATTTAAAGTTGTTAAAACCCAAGAGGATTGTGGAAAACTGCAAGAGGATCTTGATAAATTGGAAGACTGGGCATCAAAATGGCAGATGAAATTTAATGTGGACAAGTGCAAGGTTATGCACCTAGGGAAGAACAACCCAAACTATGGTTACACAATGCAAGGTTCCACATTAGGAACCACCACCCAGGAAAAAGATTTAGGCGTCATTGTGGATACCATGTTAAAACCCTCAGCCCAGTGTGCAGCGGCGGCCAAGAGAGCAAATAGAATGCTAGGTATGATAAGGAAAGGAATGGAAAATAAAACAAAAGATATTATAATGCCTCTGTATCGTTCCATGGTGAGACCGCACCTTGAATATTGTGTGCAATTCTGGTCGCCGTATCTTAAAAAGGATATAGCGATTTTAGAAAAGGTTCAGAGAAGAGCCACCAAAATGGTAAGGGGGATGGAAGGATACTCCTATGTAGAAAGGCTTAAAAGGTTAGGGCTCTTTAACCTGGAAAAGAGACGGCTGAGGGGAGATATGATAGAAGTCTATAAATTAATGAATAGAGTGGAACGGGTAAACGTAGATCGATTGTTTACCTTATCAGAATATAGAAAGACTAGGGGACATGCAATGAAGCTACAGGGTAAACTATTTAAGACTAATAAAAGAAAATATTTTTTCACTCAACGTGTAATCAAACTCTGGAATTTGTTACCGGAGGATGTAGTAAAGGCTGTTAGTGTAGCTGGGTTTAAAAAAGGTTTGGACAAGTTCCTGGAGGAAAGGTCCATAAACCATTATTAAGAAAGGACCCAGGATATCAATGCTTGAACCAATACAAGCATTGTGGAACCTGTGTCCCTTGGGGAAACTGCTAGGTACATATGGCCTAGATTGGCCACTGTTGGAAACAGAATACTGGGCTTGATGGACCTTGATCTGACCCAGTATGGCATATCTTATGTTCTTATGTTCTTATGTAAGAAGGGAAGGAGAAGTGGAATGATATGTAAGAAATAATATTAAAGCTATAGAATTGCAAGGAGAAGAAGCGGACAGAGATTTAATAGAAGACATATTGTGATGGAGCTGAAGCCATTGAAGCGATGGATGTAGAAAAAGCTCTCTTTCTTATGAAGCAACTGAGTTACAGAGGCTGCAATTACCTAGAAGTGCAGCTAGAGGGAGCAGGCACCAGGCTGCAGAAGTTAAGCTGACACACCCAGGTTGTAGCAATGCAGTAGCTATTCAAAGGCAACTGAGCAGAAAGCCAGGAAACTCAGTTGGGGAACGCCTTTTTAAGCAGTGCTCACAAGGAAGCAGACAGAGAGGATCTAAGGGGAACTCGAGAGAGGATCTGAGAAGGAACTCGAGGGAGGACCTTTGAGAGAGAGAGAGAAAGGATCTATGAAGGAAGGATCTGAGGAAGGAACCTCATACACTGCAAGGCAGAGAAGCTTGGATACATGGAAAAGCAGAGCTAAGTTCCAGGGAGAACAAGCCCAGCTTAGAAAGCTCCAGAAGCCAGTCTTCAAGGAAGATGGTGACAAAGGGAGAGTCTCTGGTGGAGAGAACACCAGCAGCAAACGCTACAGAGATCCAAGGTACAGTGATACTTCATTTATTAAATGGATGCCAGGTCCTGAGAAGAAACAAAGCTGGAGGAAGTTTTGCAACCCTGTACAGAGAGGTATAGGGAAAAGCACTAACAGTTATTTGCTAAACCCAGGCCAGCAAGGCTGGAAAGTGGGCGAAAGAAATACTGAACTGCAACCTGTGTTAACCAGGGAAAGCTCAGGATTAGAAGACACCACGTGTGAGCTAGAACCCATGCAAATTGAGTTTGCAGAACCAGAACCGTTGATGCTTGAACCAATGGACTGTTCTCTGTGTATTACCGAGAGCCTGGAATCTCTTACTGAGATATAACAGCAGCACATGTTTTAAAGTATCTTTGGCTTGTGTTAAAACGGAAGGAAAAAGTTTTGTCTTGTTTTTCTTGCTGTTTGAGAAACTTGCTTGGATACAGAGTACTGTGAAGCATTTGTAACAGTTGCTGACCTTTTGTAAATATCCTTGGCACTAAACCTGAAGTAAGGCAAATTCTACTTTGTTTTCCTGAAGAACCTTTTGCGTAACAAGGGAATAAAAACCTTTTTGTTTCACCCTGCTCAAGGCTTACACATCTATTTTCTGTAAGAAGAGGGACTACAAGGACCAGAATGCACTTGGTCTAAAAGTTTTTCTTTCTTCAACAAAATTAAAATGTCCACCCTGACTCTTTGGCACACTGCCACTAGGAGGGGCTGTGACAATATGCAATATTGCCATGAAAGAAGTGCTACTGATAGGTGATTTCAATGTGACGGATTTTGATTGGCACATCCCTGCTGTGGTGCCATCTAGAAGTAAGGAGATCCTGGATTCTTTACAGGGAGAACTATTCCAGAACTGGTAACAGAATTCACATGTGAAGGGGCCATACTGGACATGGTACTTACCAATGGGAAAAGTGTTTCTGATGTTATAGTGGGAGATCATCTTGCATCCAGTGATCACCAGATGGTATGGTTCAGTACTGGGCTGATAAAGTCCATTCAAAAACAAGGGTCTTAGACTTTAGGAAAACTAACTTTGCCAAGATGGGACAATACTTCAAGGAGTCTTTGGTGGATTGGAGACAGCTGGGAGATGTAGAAAAGCAATGGGCAAAACTGAAAGGGCATATTTTAAGGGCAAAAAACCTTTTTGTTACAAAGATAAATAAATTTAAAAGGAAAAAGAGGACACTACGGTTCTCAAAAGAAGCAGCTGAAAAGCTGAAGAAAAAGAGGATGGCCTTCATGAAATTTAAGTGATCACAGAAAGAGGAAGACAAGCATCAATATTTGGAAAAACTTGCAGAAGCTAGGAAAGTAGTCATAAAAGCAAAGATACAAAAAGAAAAAGAGATAGCTAATGCAATAAAATGGGAGGACAAAACATTTTTCAAATATGATAGTGAAGGAGGAAGTGCAAAGGTGGTATTGTCATACTCCAGGGGGAAGGGGAGGATTATGTGAAGCTGATGAGGATAATGCAGAATTGCTTAACAAATATTTTTGTTCTGTGTTCACAGATGAAATTCTAGGAGCAGAACTTCAGAAAAACCCACAAACAGGAGAAGTGAAGGGGATCTTGAACGATTTTCAGAAGGCTATATTCATGAGGAACTAGCTAAACTAAAAATAGACCAAGCGGTATGTTTACTAAAATGTCTTAACGTCGCAGCGGTGGTATTATCACGTGATTTATCACGCGATAACATCACTTATCGCGCGATAATGCGGCGGTGGCATTAACGCACACTAACGCTGTGAAATCCGGGTCTGAAGGGTGGAGTAAGGCTTCCCAGAGGGCGGAGATAAGGGGTCAATGGGCAGAGAGTGGGTGGGGAGAGGCTCCAAGCAGACTAACGCTGTGAAATCGGGGTCTGAACACTAACGCCAGTAAAACCCTCGCGCTAGAGGCACATTTGCAGGAAAGAGAAACCATTTAAGTCAGCAATGTGCAGCAAAGGCAGGGAAACCCAGAAAAGTGATAGTTGTGATACATGTGCAGGAACCAAAAAGCAAATAAACATATAAAATGACCCGAACCACATTTAAAATCCCAATAACCAAGCTGGCCAATAGTGATATTAATGATAAACATAAAGCAACACTACTGACAAAGCGTAAAAATTAAGATATCGTGTTTGGAATGGTCTATGCTCTGTCCCCCTACAAAGTGAATGATCCCACATTGAAATAGCGCTGATCAGGGTTTCTGCCGTTTAGATTGGGCAGGTTTGTTATGGCGTGCATATGTGCAGCAACAGCAGAGTAGGCATGTAGGAAAGGGCAACTGTACTGATGCTGTAAATGGGATACAGGGGGCTGCAGGCGGCACATGCTGTGGTCTAGCTGGGGCACAGTGTGGACTAGGCAGATGCCTAGGTGGCACATAGGAATGCCTAAACTGTAAAGCAGCATGACAGCAACTGCCGAGGGTCCAACATGGGCATGAGTGTGTGTCCCACAGTGTCATAGGGGATATTACCCAGCAGGTACCCCCAAGGGCACATAACATTGGCAGGCAGTACGGGGCGGGGGGGGGGGGGAGCGCGCATGTCCATGTAGGCACCCCTACCCGAGAACCCATGACATAGGCAGCTGCTTACGGGCACACTGGATGGCCTGGGACTGCACACCACCAGCACCACTGGCATAATGGCATGGCAGCATGGTGGCGGATGGGTGCTGGTGGCGGAGGGGGCAGTGGCATCTGCCCACAGCAGACCTTGGCCAAGCCCCGTTTAGGTGGGTGCCATGCACTGCAACAGACAGGGTCTGTCTGACGAACAGTCATGGTATCCCCAGGGAATGATCTGTCCCTGTGGCAACAATGTGGTGCAGTATGCAAAGCCAGTGTGTCAGGAGCAGAAGATCACAAGTTCAAGCCCCAGCTGTGGCTCCTGCCAACCCTGTCCCCATATTTTACCCAATACTAAACCGTGGTGATAAACACGGAACCTTTATTTCAGATAAAATGAACATGCCTGAAATGCCTATATTTTACCCTACAGAGCAGAGACACCATAAACATGTGCAATCCCTAGAGCAGAGTTTCCCAACTGCAGTCCTGCGGGGCCAAACACCATTCAGGTTTCATGCTGTCCCTAATAACTATACCCGTGCTGTATTAGTATGCACCGCCCCCATCCATATTCATTAGGGACAGCATGAAAACCTGAACAGTGTTTGGCCCACCAGGACCGGTTGGAAACCTCTGCCCTAGAGCAGCGGCCAACAGTGGCAAAAACACCCACACCCACACCCACAGGCTCCACTATCCAAAGCCTCATGGAGAGTCAGGCTGTTGGGCCTTGCGCGGAGCAGCATCTCCTAATACTGGCAGCTGCATACCTTAGCAATGCTGTCCTAAACTTGGGAACACGTTCCACATATATCAAAAGGTTGCTATTAATGTCAGCTAACAAATCCTAGGTTAAACACGATTTGTTGTTAGAGATTCATTATAGCAACCTTTCTGATATATGTGGAGTGTGTTTCAGTTATTGATTCTGACAGTGCTTACCACTCTGGGGAGGGCCCCTAACAGTATTGAGTACCATAGCAATGCCCGCACTGTGCCCAGGACTGGTGTGGCGGTCAGGGCTGCCACAAACCTCTATATTTGCACAATGCTGGCATAGGTGTGGGAGTGTGTGTCTGTCTATCCAGTGTGTTGTGGCTGCCTACACCTTACTGAGCCCACATTGCTTGCACTGTTTCCAGTGTTAGCCTGCCAATGTGTATAATGAGGAGCAAGGTACTGTGGGTATGGCCCAGACAGGGTGACATGGGCAGGATGCATCTGCACAGGGTATAGGACAATGGCTGGGACATTGTAGTGCCCGACCACCACCTGCACAGACAGGGTGGCCACAGCATGTCATGCTGGGAAGTCACTCTCACCCTGACTGAGCAGTGACCACAGCATGGCTAGGTTCCCCCATAGTGCTATGCAGTATTTCTCTCAAATGATATTTATGGGTTCTCTTTTTTGGGGCCCAATCACTGACATACCTGTGTGGTGTGTGTTTGCTGATGTCCCAGTTTTGGGTGCACACAGTTCCTCCAGGAACATGTACTAGCTAGCAGACTGTCTGCAGTTAGCATCTGTATGGCTGCAACACCTTGCAGGGTGCAGCAGGTGCACACTGATTGCTCTCTGTGGGTGAATGTCAGATTGTAGTGGGGGCAGCTGAGCTGACTGGGCCCACTACCTATCTGCCAGTGGCCCTGTCCCAAGTGCAGACCTTCAGCAGCTGTCCATTCGCTACCAGGATTGGGGTTGCTGGTCCCACAGCCTGCCCTCTTGTACCTCCACTGCCCCAATTGCAAAGGGTGAGAGTGCGGGTCTGTTGGGGGCAGATCATGTCCCCCACCCTGAATCAGAGAGGGTGGTTTGCTAAGTACATTGTAGCCATGTGAGCCCTGACACACCCCTGCTCCCTAAACAGGTGACCATAGCAAGCACAGTAGATATGCACTATGTTGTGTGCATCATGGTCCACAAGGGCCAGACACGTCTGGCAATTACAAATGGACACAGAGACCTCCTAAAGGTGTCTGCAACAAATACCTAGCACACACTGGCACTGATGAGGACCTGCAGCACAGACCACCTCAACCAACCCGGGTACTGCGGACCTGGTGCTGGCCACTCCACCTCACCTTCAGGGTGAGCACAGAACACGCACATTGGCATGGCCTGTGGATACTCTGTGCCAGTAACACACATGGTTATTCCCCCCTACCAAGCTGACATGCTGTAGACGTGCATATCCCATCTGGTGAGCAGACGTAGACTGCTGTTCTGCATGTGAATTGCATTATGGGTACTGTTGATTCTATCCTATCATGGTAGCCACAGCAGACAGTTTTATGGTGATGTGCACTCTTTCTGTAGCCAGCCATTAGTACGATAGCCCCCCATAGTGATGTAGCACAATGGTTAATGCAATGACTTCTAATAGCCGAGGTCATGGGTTTGATTTCTCTCTGTTCCCTTTTTTTTTATGGCTGTCCTATACAACTACTTTTCATTCGTGTAACGGTCATATCTGTGCTGCCACCACATTATACCCTCATCACTGTTTCCATCCATCCTTCTGTCCGTCTATGTGTGTGTGCCAGCTGTGTGGCGTCCTGCCCTAATGTGCAGGCTGCTACCCCATGTCCTGCACTGGCACACTTTTCTGCATTGTTGCTCTTCATGCTTGCCTCTCCTGTGTCTGCTCTGCATGGCACTGCTCTCCTCTGTCCTCCTGTCAATGCACTTATCCTGCCACCTCTGCCTCCTCTGGTGGACACGCATCCCCATCCTCTGCCACACACTGTCATTGTTGCACTGTACATTACCATCACCCTGTACATCGGTACAGCTTCCCCCGATATATTTGTCCACTTTACCTGCTGTCATATGGGCTGCACGCAGATTTGGCTGGTCCATGAGCTCCGTCATCTACTTCCTTCCATCACTTGTTCATTGCCTTTCCTTGGTGCTCTGTGCAGTGTTATGGTTACATCTGTGTTTGAGACATACATTTCATGCTTGTGACTTTGGGGCACCTTTGTGCCCCTGGGCACCATCTCCTGTGTCACCTTGGCATCCCTGGGGCATCTTTCGTGGCACCTTAGGTTTGGCCAGCTTATGGGGTGCCTTATAAGCTGCCTTGGAGGGTGCCAACCTTCCTGCCACCCTCTGGGACAGATTATGACCTGCCTTGGATGATGTGGTGCTTTATGATGTGCCTTATGGTGCGCTCTAAAAGGTGCATTAGGTTGCGGCACTGGGGTGAGGCTTTTTTGGCTGGCAGTGCAAATTGTTGGGATGTGCCTGACTGTTACAGGCAGGAAAAGGGATTGCCTCAGAAAGCCTTTTAACTGAGCCCACTGGGGGATAAAATTCATAACCACTGTCTCAGCAGTCAATGTATTAACCAGTGTGCTACACCTCTGTTGCTGTGATTGCATGTCAGCGCACCTAATTAAGGCTAATGCGCGTTAACGTGCCACAGCTCCCTCTATCATGCGATAATGGACTTTATCGCGCGATAACCCGAAATGCTACCTTAAGACCGGAACGCCCACTACCTTATATGGCATTCGTCACAGTAAGGGGTATGTTTACTAAACTGCGGTAATGTTACAGACTGCATGTTAGGTAACGTTAACGCGTGTTATGTAACGTTAGCATGTGGTAATGTAACGCTAACGCATGGTGACGTTACAACCCGCGTGGAAGCATTCTGTAGCGCGGTAGACACCGCAGAGGGAGGAGAGAGGGCGGAGAGCTGGGGTCAATGGACGGGGAGTGGGTGTGGAGAGGCTCCCTGCACACTAACACGCTGAACTGAAGGGCTGAATCCTACCACAAATGAAAACCTGCCATTAGATGCACATTTGCAGGAGAGAGAAACCATTCCAGTGTCAGAAATGTAGGGCACAGGCAGGGAGCCCGAGAAAGGTGATAGTAGTCTTCCATTTGCAGCAACAGCATAGTGGCAATGTATAAAGGACCACTATGGTGATGGTGCAAATGGGGCATAGGAGGACTGCAGGTGGGACATGCAGTGTAGGCAACTGGGGCATGGGGTGAACTAGGCGGTTGCCTAGGTGGCACATAGAAACACGGAAAATGGACACCAGCAAGACAGCAACAGACCAGGGTCAAACATGCCCATGAGTTTGTGTCCCACAGTGTCCCATCCATGGGACATTACCCAGCAGGAACCCCAAGGGGCACATAACATTGACAGGCAGTACCTGGGGAAGCGTGGACAGCTATGTAGGCACCCCTACCCCAGAACGCACACCTTAGGCAGCCGCCTACCTGTTCCCTGGATGACCTAGGACTGCACACCACCGGCACCGACAGCATATGGTCATGGCGGCATGGCGGGGGGGGGGGGATTGTGCTGGAGGGAGTAGTGGCATCCACCTGCAGTGGACCTAGCCCATACCCTGTACCAGTACGTGGTGTGCAGTGCAACAGAAGAGGTCTGGCTGGGGAGCATAAGGGTAGCCTCAGGGACCACTATGCTGCTGTGGCAACAGTGTGGTTTAATACACTCAGCCAGTATGTCTAAGAGCTAAAGGTTCAAGTCCCATCTGTGGATCCTGCAGAGCATCACCCCATAGTTTTATCCCACAATGCAGCCACAACAGCAACATGTGCAAACCCCAATGCAGCGGTGCACAGGGGTACAAACACCCACTCACACGGGCTCCACTATTCACAGCCTCATGGAGTGTCAGGCTGTTGGCCCCAGCACGGAGCTGCGGTTATGACCAGAGCACTACTACTACCCCCTGCACAGTTTAGCAATGTCGGCACTGTGCTCAGGACCAGTGTGGTGGGCAGGGTTAATAGGTGTGGGAGTGTGTGTATGTCTATCCATTGTTTTGTGTTTGCCAACACCTCACTGAGCCCACATTGCTCTCACCACCACCCAAATATTGTCTATTAGACAACTTTATGGTGGTGGTGAGAATCGAGGAGGAATGTGACACATTCTATCTATCCTTTTGATGTCTACGACATCTGTACTTTGCCCACTCACAATCTTAACTGACAGAGGTGTAAGGGAGGGGTCTCCAAATCCAGCCCTGGAGGGCTACAAGCCAGTCAGGTTGGCAGGATATCTCTAATGCATATATATCTCATGCAGATTCATTAGGGATATCCTGAAATCCTGCAAGGTTGTGGACCTCCAGAACTGGATTTGAGTAGCTCTGTTCTAGGCAGTGGTCATGAGGTTCGATTCCTCGTTGTTCCTTCCTGTCCATGTCTGATGTTTTGCATGCCTGTGACAGTCATATCTTTGCAGATCCATGCTGCCAGCCCATAATACCCTCACCACAGTTGCCATCACTCCCTATACTGCATTATAAGGCACCTTACTAGGCACAGTACAAGGCACGTTACAAGGCACGTCATAAGGCACATTACAGGGCACCTTACTAGGCACAGTACAAGGCACGTTACAAGGCGCCTTGTAACGCGCGTTAACTGACACAGCTTGCCATAATGATGCACCGCCCATTCCCTTATATGGGAATCCAGGGAACCTAACGCGGGGAACGTTACCACAGTTTAGTAAACATACCCCTAAGACTGCAACTAACGCCGGTAACATTAAGACGGTTTAGTAAACATACCCCAAAGTGATGGGGCCAGATGGGATACATCTGAGAATATTAAAGGAACTTGGGAGCATTCTAGCCTTTCCACTGACTGACCTTTTCAATGCTTCTTTAGGGGCGGAAATGGTACCAGAGGACTGGAGAAAGCCACATGTGGCCCCTTTACACAAAAGCAGAAGTAAGGATGATGTTGAGAACTACAGGCTGGTTAGTCTGACCTCTGTTGTGAGTAAATTAATGGAGGCGCTGCTAAAACAGAGGATAGTGAGGTTTCTGGAGTTCAATGGATTGCAAGATCTGAGGCAGCATGGGTTTACCAGAGGTAGGTCTTATCAGACAAATCTGATTGATTTCTTTGACTGGTTGATGAGAGAGTTGGAACAAGAGAGAGCTCTAGATGTGCTGTACTTGGATTTCAGTAAAGCCTTTGATACCATTCTGCATAGACAACTTATAAATAAATTGAGCACCCTAGAGATAGACCATAAAGTGACTGAGTTAAAAATTGGTTGAGTGGGAGGTGACAGGTAAATGGAGCTCACGCTGAGAAGAAGGATATTACCAGTGGTTTGCCACAGGGATCTGTCCTTAGTTTGATTCTTTTTAACATCTTTGTTAGTGATACTGCGGAAGGGCTGTTGGTTAAGGTTTGCCTATTTGCAGATGATAGCAAAATCTGCCATAGGGTAGATACCCAGGAAGAAGTAGATAACATGAGGAAGGATCTAGCTAAACTTGAAGAATGGTCAAGAATTTGCAGCTGAGATTTAATGCTAAAAAATGCAGGGTCATGCATTTGGGCTGCAAAAATCCAAGGGAGCAGTACAGTGTAGGAGGTGAAGTACTTCTGATTACGAAAGAAGAGTGGGACCTGGGCGTGATTGTTTCTGATGATCTTAAAGTAGCTAAACAGGTAGAAAAGGCGACAGCAAAAGCCAGAAGGCTGCTTGGGTGCATAGGGAGAGGAATGGCCAGCAGAAAAAGGAGGTGATAGTGCCTCTGTATAAGTCCCTGATGTAACCTCATTTGGAGTATTGTGTGAAATTCTGGAGACCATACCTTCAAAAGTATGTAAACAGGATGGAGTCAGTGCAGAGGGTGGTTACTAAAATGGTCAGTAGTCTTTATTATAAACCATATGGGGATAGACTTAATGATATTAATGTATATACGTTAGAGGAAAAGCGGGATAGAAGAGAAAAGTCCTTAAGCATCACTTGTTCCTCCTTCACTTTGCCCACCCTAACCTAACACAACCACTCCCCATACCTCAACTCACTCACGCAGCCTCTGACACTCCAACAACCTAATTCATGGCGAAGTACACAATAGATCCGCCCATCAGGCACACTCACAACGATCATAGATTTTAAGGTCTTTTGCATTATGATTACCAACTTGTCATATAAACTGTAAATAGTTTCACAACAACCACTGTTGTTGACGTGTATATAGTTACCCTTGTTACAGTCCCAAGTTACCGATCCTGTTACAATGTAACCATAAGATCTTTTGTTCTGCTGCAAAATTTTTGTTATGTGTAAACCGCACTGATATTGAAAAGCGCGGTATAAAAGAGCCTGTAAATAAATAAATAAATAAATATAGCAACATAGTAAATGACGGCAGATAAAGACCAGTATGGTCCATCTAGTCTGATATGATAGAGACATTTAAATACCTCTATGGCAAAAATGCAGAAGAAGAGAGTCTCTTTCGATTGAAAGTAAGCTCTGTATGAGGGAGCATGAGATGAGGGTGAAAGGGGATAGACTCAGGAGTAATATGTGGAAATATGTCTTTACGGAAAGAGTGGTAGATGCATGGGGGTAGTAGGGATGAGGACAGTACCTGAATTCAAGAAAGTGTGGAACAAACTCAGAAGATCACTAAAGGAAAAAAAGGGACTATAGTATTTGATATGGAAGGACAGACAAGACAGGCCATGTGGTCTTTTTCCGCTGACATGTTTCTATGTTTCTAAGTTAAATACAATTGCCAACAGTTAACCTAAACCAGTGACCATGCTGGTTGAAAAGGTACCTCTAACTGCATGGCTCATACCGCAAGACTTGCCCAAAAATGGGGGCACAAAAGTAAAAGTTAACTGAAGGTGCCACAAACCCTTGATCTGTCCCTGGGAGGGGGGTTCAGAGAGTGATGGAGTGTAACAATTGGCACTATTTTAGAATAGGAGGTGAGGCTTCTGACCTGGGGGAGGGAAGGGCTTCAGGGAGCTTACAATCATTTCTTTTTTAAGAACCAGCTATGGGTGCAATTGAGGAGGGCAGGTGATCCCAGAGAGGAAACTTTCTATAGTCATGCTAGTCCGGTTTATGCGTTAACTCTTCTCGATTAGCAAAATTTGCAAGGTTTTTTGCAAGCCACATTACTATGCAAATGAATAATGACATGCTTTGCTAATATTTCTATATGATGCAGTTTATTATTATTAACTTTTTCTAGGCCTGATTTTGTTGTGTAGTAAGCTGTATTATTGTTGAATAACATGTGTTTCCCCAATTAATCTGCATTATCAGGAAAGAACATGCTTTATTCAGGCAATAGCACACATTTTTGTTATAGCGCAAACAGGCCTCAATGTTACTATGTTATATGAAGAAACATCTTTAAAGATACAGAGAGGGAAGGAAATAATTTGTTCTGCCTTAGTGAAGGCTAGAGCTAAAATTACTGTACTGCCGTGTATGCTGAAAAACCAATGAACAACGTGGAAAACAGTAATCACTCGGAATAGTAATGGTGATTTTAAGGAAATTAGTCAGTAGTGAGTATAAAAACAGACTCACCAAGTCACATGCAACTAATTCCCCTGATTAAGCTCCCAAATATAAATTGGATATAATTATGGGCAGTGTGAAATTATAGTAGAGCCAGTTTCTGGGATGCATAACATCTTCTGTAGATGGCAAGCTGCCAAGCAGAATCAAAAGCAACTTAAATACAAGAATGATCATAGAAGTCAAGAAAATGTGCTATAGAAATAGGAGGCTCTGCCGAAGCCAGGTCATTGTAGCACACTCCTCCTATACACTTGGGGGCATGTTTACTAAAGGTTAACGCATGTTAAAACCTTTAGTAAACATGCCCCTTGGCATCAAACGGCCTGCAGAGGGTGTGGAGGAGACTTTGGGGTATGTTTACTAAACAGCACTAACGTCGCAGCGGCAACGTTATCACACGATAAGTGAAGTTATCGTGCGATAATGGTGCATTACCGGGCGATAACGTCACGTATCATGTGATAACGTCTACGGCGGCATTAAGGTGTGCAGAGGGTGGAGTAAGGCTCCCCAGAGGGCGGAGATAAGGGGTCAATGGGCGGAGAGTGGGTGGGGAGAGGCCCCAGGCACACTAACGCTGTGAAATCAGGGTCTGAAAATTAACGCCACTGAACACCTTGCATTAGAGGCACATTTGCAGGAGAGAGAAACCAGTTCAGTCAGCAATGTACAGCAAAGGCAGGGAGACCCAGATAAGCGATAGTAGTGACACATGTGCAGTAACAAAACATGCAAAAACCAGAGAGATAATGACCAGAACCAAAACATAAATACAAAACAAAGAGCTGGCCAACAGAAAAAACATTGATAAACGGTAATGAACACTACACATAAAGAATAACAAGGAAGATGTCACGTTTGGAAGGGTCAATTCTGATTCCCCCCACAAAGTGAATGTTCCAACATTGATAGTGTTGATGAGGGTTTGCTGTGGTGTATATTGGGCAGCTTGCTTATGTGGCTTTTACATGTGCGGCAACAGCAGAGTGGCCACATAGGAAAGGGCACTATGGTGATAGTGTAAATGGGGTACAGGGGGCTGCAGGCGGCACATGCAGTGGACCAGCTGGGGCACAGTGTGGACAAGGCAAATGCCTATGTGGCACATAGGAATGTCAAAACGGAAAACCAGCAAGACAGCAACTGACCAAGGGCAAACATATCCACGAATGTGCGTCCCACAGTGTCCCAGAGGACAGTACCCAGCAGGTACCCCCAAGGGCACAGAACATTGGCAGGCAGTGCCAGGGGTAACTGCTGATGTCCATGTCAGCACCCCTATCCCATATCACGCACCATAGGCACCCGCCTACCAGCACTCTGGATGGCCTGGGACTGCGCACCACCAGTACCACCGGCTTAAGGGCATGTCAGCATGGTGGCAGAGGGGTACTGGTGGTGGAGGGGCAGTGACATCTGCCCACAGCACACCAAGGCCAAGCACCTGTGTAGGTGGGTGCCGTGCACTGCAAAAGACAAGGTCTGCCTGACGAACAGTAATGGTATCCCCAGGGAATGACCTGCCTCTGTGGCAACAGTTTGGTATAGTACACACCGCCAGTGTGTTCAGGGCAGAAGGTCACAGGTTCAAGTCCCAGATGAAGCTCCAGCAGACCATGTCCCTATATTTTACACAGTACTAAACCGTGGTAATAAAGAAGGAATCTTTATTGCAGATAAAATAAACACGCCATAACGCCTATATTTTACCCTACAGAGCACATACACCATAGACATGTGCAGTCCCTAGAGCAGAGGTGCCCAACTACAGCCCTGGAGGGCCAAACACCATTCAGGTATCATGCTGTCCCTAAGAAATATGCTTGAGATGCATTTGCATGCACTGCCCCATTATATGCAAATGTATCTCATGCATATTCATTAGGGACAGCATGAAAACCTGAATCGTGTTTGGCCCACCAGGACAGGAGTTGGAAACCTCTACCCTAGAGCAGAGGCCAACAGGAGCACAAACACCCACACCCACAGGCTCCCTTACCCAACGGCTCATGGAGAGTCAGGCTGTTGGGCTCTGCGCGGAGCAGCATCTACCAGTACTAGCTCCTGCATACTTTAGCAATGCCGTCTTAAACTTGGAAACACGTTCTACATATATCAAAAGGTTGCTATGATTAATGTCAGATAACAAATCCTAAGTTAAACACAATTTGTTGACAGAGATTCATCATAGCAACCTTTCTGATATCTGTGGAGTGTGTTTCAGTTTTTGTTTCTGACAGTGTTTCCCACCCCGAGGAATGACCCTAACAGTATTGAGTATCATAGCAATGCCTGCACTGTGCCCAGGACTGGTGTGGCGGCCAGGGCTGCCAACTACCTCTCTCTTTGCACAATGCTGAAATAGTTGTGGGAGTGTGTTTATGTCTATCCCAGGGGTGTCCAACCCTGTCCTGGAGGGTCGCAATCCTGGCAGGTTTTTGGGATAGCCCTAATGAATATGCATGAGATATAGATGCATTAGAGATATCCTGCCAACCTGACTGGTTTGTGGCCCTCCAGGACTGGATTTAGAGACCCCTGCCTTACACCTCTGTCATTTAAGATTGTGAGTGGGCAAGGTGTAGATGTCCTAGACATCAAAAAGAGTAGACAGAATGTGTCACATTCATCCTCGCTTCTCATCACCACCAAAATGTTGTCTATTAGATAACATGAGATATATATGCATTAGCGATATCCTGCTAACCTGACTGGTTTGTGGCCCTCCAGGGCTGGATTTGGAGACCCCTGCCTTACACCTCTGTCATTTAAGATTGTGAGTGGGCAAGGTAAAGATGTCGTAGACATCAAAAGGGTAGATAGAATGTGTCACATGCCTCCTCGATTCTCACCACCACCAAAAAGTTGTCTAATAGACAAGATTGTGGTGGTGTTTCCAGTGCTAGCCTGCCAATGTGCATAATGAGGGTATGGCCCGGATAGGGCAGCCTAGGCAGGATGCATCTGCACAGGGCATAGGGTAATGGCTGGGATATTGTAGTGCCCCACCACCTCCTGCACAGACAGGGTGGCCACAGCATGTCATGGTGGGGGGTCACTCTCACCCTGCAGAGGGCGTGGGGGAGACTTGCCATCTACAGAAGATGTTATGCATCCCAGAAACTGGCTCTACTATAATGGCTGGGACATTGTAGTGCCCCACCACCACCTGCATGGACAGGGTGACCACAGCATGTCATGCTGGGGGGGTCACTCTCACCCTGACTGAGTAGTGACAATGGCATGGCTAGGTTCCCCCATAGGTTCCCCCATACAGTATTTCTCTCAAGTGATATCTATGAGTTTCCTTTTCTGGAGTCCAATCCCTGACATACCTGCTTGGTGTGTGTACTCACATCCTGTTTTTGGGTGCACACAGTTCCTCCAGGAACATGCACTATGTACTAGCTAGAAGACTGTCTGCAGTTAGCATGTGTATGGCTGGAACACCTTGCAGGGTGCAGTGGATGGAGACTGACTGTGCCCTCTGGTGGTGAATGTCAGATAGTGGTGGGGGCAGCTGAGCATTTTCAGGCCTACTGCCTGTCTGCCAGTGCCCTATGTGTTGCATACATATCTGCATTGATGGCCCTGTAGGGTACCTATTTCCCAGCAGGACTGGGGTTGATGGTACCCTCTACTGTCACCATTGCAGAGATGTAGAATGTAGATCTGTTAGTGGGAGATCCTGTCCCCCACCTGGTGAGTTGCGTAGTGCTACATAATCTGCTTTTGGGTCCAAACACCACCTTTCCTTTATAACATGTGATCATGGCAACCACACAGGATATGCACTATTCTGGGTGTATCATAGTCCACAAGGACTAAACATGACTAGGAAATACAGATAGAGACAGGTATATTCTAGAAGTGTCTGCAAGGACTACCTATCACACACTGCTACTGATGGGGATCTGCAGCACAGCCTAGCTAAGGCAAGCCAGGTGCTGTGGACCTGGTGCTGGCCGCCCCACCTCACCCTCAGGGTGAGCACAGGAACCGCACAATGTCATGGTCTGTAGCTACTCTGTGCCAGTAACACACACAGTCAGTTCCCCCTACCAGGCCGGGGTGCTATAGAGGCGCATACCCCATCTTGTGATCAGATGTAGGCTGCTGATCTGCATGTGCACCAGAAGCTCTCCACCAGAAGCTCTCCACCAGAAGCTCTCCCCTTCCCTGGGGATTGAGCCGCCAGCGGCAGGAGGGGCCAGCGAGCACCGGAGCCCAATCCGGGCGAAGCAGACGCTTTGAAATCTTCGCGCCATCAGGCGCAGGCACCAGCAAGCCCCCGCTACCACCAGAAGCTCTCCCCTTCCCTGGGGATTGAGCCGCCAGCGGCAGGAGGGGCCAGCGAGCACCGGAGCCCAATCCGGGCGAAGCAGACGCTTTGAAATCTTCGCGCCATCAGGCGCAGGCACCAGCAAGCCCCCGCTACCACCAGAAGCTCTCCCCTTCCCTGGGGATTGAGCCGCCAGCGGCAGGAGGGGCCAGCGAGCACCGGAGCCCAATCCGGGCGAAGCAGACGCTTTGAAATCTTCGCGCCATCAGGCGCAGGCACCAGCAAGCCCCCGCTACCACCAGAAGCTCTCCCCTTCCCTGGGGATTGAGCCGCCAGCGGCAGGAGGGGCCAGCGAGCACCGGAGCCCAATCCGGGCGAAGCAGACGCTTTGAAATCTTCGCGCCATCAGGCGCAGGCACCAGCAAGCCCCCGCTACCACCAGAAGCTCTCCCCTTCCCTGGGGATTGAGCCGCCAGCGGCAGGAGGGGCCAGCGAGCACCGGAGCCCAATCCGGGCGAAGCAGACGCTTTGAAATCTTCGCGCCATCAGGCGCAGGCACCAGCAAGCCCCCGCTACCACCAGAAGCTCTCCCCTTCCCTGGGGATTGAGCCGCCAGCGGCAGGAGGGGCCAGCGAGCACCGGAGCCCAATCCGGGCGAAGCAGACGCTTTGAAATCTTCGCGCCATCAGGCGCAGGCACCAGCAAGCCCCCGCTACCACCAGAAGCTCTCCCCTTCCCTGGGGATTGAGCCGCCAGCGGCAGGAGGGGCCAGCGAGCACCGGAGCCCAATCCGGGCGAAGCAGACGCTTTGAAATCTTCGCGCCATCAGGCGCGCCCGCGACTGGCGGGCCCGCGCCTGAGGGCCTCGCCAGAGGGCCCTTTGGCGTGGCCCTTAGGCGGAGCACGATAGGCGGCACAACAGAGCCCTCATCTACTACCCAACTGCCCGAGGCCTGTATATCGATCCAGCGACTACCAACGTCTGAACCTTTCGGTATCGGCATACTATAAGGCGCGGCGTGAAGGGCCACTATCCAGGGCGTTCTCTCGACCAGTCCGCTGTGCCCTGCTACCTGCACAAACTCTACATAACTCTCTGCTTAAGGTACCCTCAGTAACTCTGTGTTTTGCACTGTCTGTCTTGTATATTTAACTGCTACATGAGGTTATAGAATAATCTGTTCCATACGCTACATTGTTACCCCTCCTTATGTTAAACCCCACAAGTGTGTAATTAGCTGATCTTGCTTCTTGTTATCCTAAGCTCTTCCTAAACAACATTGTCATATGTTAATTACCACTGTATGATACTATGTAATCACCTCCTTGTACTGCAGAGCGTTTCCTACAAACTGTCGGTAAGGTCCCATTGTACCTCTCTCAACACTGTCTCAACTGTAACTTGTCCCAAGCAACAGCCACCATGGCCATCCCACTATTTACCCTCTCTACCATATTCCTCCTAGCAAACACCTTTCAACACTCAATAGCCCTCTCGGCTGGGCAATATCACATCTCTGCCATACCCTACTTGGGCAAGAGGAATCATTCTAACCCCTTCCACCCTGATACCAGCCCCTCACACCACTCTAGACACTCTCATCTACTGTACGTAGCCCTCAATCATCCCGACAATCCCAAACAGAAACCAGAGTCACAACACTTTCTGAAATGTGCCCTTGTAAACTCACGCTCAGTACGCAAAAAATGGCCAGTCATCACTGACTTGATAGCTGTCCATGGCCTGGATCTCCTCATGGTGACAGAATCGTGGCTTAAAGACACCGATACAGCCCTCATAAACCAACTAATCCCTCCCAACTTCTCCATTCATACCTGCCACAGGGTCAACCGGAAAGGTGGCGGAGTCTTTATACTTGCAAAAACTGAACTCGGATTTCAACTACTCACAGCCAAGAGCACCATAGACACGGACATAATCACCATTGCCAACAAAGAAATTACCATAAACCTAATTTACAGATCCCCCTCCTCTCCACCGGAGGTCATCTCTACCTTTATTGACCTTGCCTGCAACCCAACTAACCCTCGCAACCCCAACTGGCTACTTGGAGACTTTAACCTGCCCTCCCTGCAATCCATCCAAGCAGATGCCTTCCTAGAAGCTATGCAAACACTTGGGTTCGAGCAAATAGTGAACACCTCCACTCATCTTAAAGGAAATCCACTGGATCTAATTTTTGCTCCCCAATCCGCTATCAACCAGAAGGCCAACCTAAACATGGAGATCACCCCCATTCCTTGGTCAGACCACAAGCTAATCACGTTCCAGATACCCACCCATCTTACTCATTTCTCATCCAAAGACTCCAGTACAGAATCCAGACCTACTTCTCACTTCAGAACACTTGATAAAGATGAGTTCGTTAAACTTGCCTTACCTAAGCTTAATCCAATGCCTCTGAACCTTGAAGAAGCAATCACCAATTGGAACATCACGCTGAAAACATTTGCTCAACTACCAGCCATAGACAAATCATTAACTCCTAAGAGACCTAAAGGAAGGAGACATCCAGCCCCGTGGTTTACAACAGATCTTCGGTCATCCCTCCTCTCCCTTAGGAAGCTTGAAAGAAAATGGAGAAGATCCCGATCTGAAATCGACAAAGAAACATACCTATCCAGCCTTAAACTCCACCGTGAAACCATATACCTCAGAATGAGTGAATACCATGCCAAACTCCTTCTCCGCTCTCTAAACAAACCTAGAGACCTCTTCAGCCTGGTAAAATCCCTAACCAAGGAACCTTCACCTACCCAACTTGACTCTATCTCCCCCCAATCTTATGCGGACTACCTCCAATCTAAAACTTCCATAACCAACACAGTTTCAGCAACCAATCCTAGCTATGCACCCACCTCAATTCCACCTATCACAATGTTCACAACTCCAACAGAGAAAAACATCCAAGACCTCATCGCCATCATCAACGCATCTATAGCTCCAAGTGATCCCTGTCCAGCATACTGGATCAGAGCTCTGCGAGTTGAACTTAGCCCAACTCTAATCAACATCATTAAACTCTCATTTAAAACAGGCTGTTTCCCCACATTCCTCAAACAAACATCAATAAGACCACTTCTGAAGAATAACAGACTTGACCCACTAAAAACTGACTCCTACCGACCAATCTCCAGTATACCTATAATGTCCAAGATAATAGAGAAGGTTGTTCAGCGGCAGATTCAACACCACATTGATGAGGTGGCACCTCTTGACCCCTGTCAACACGGATTCAGGGAGTCTCACGGTGTAGAAACTCTCCTCACCACCCTAACCGACGCTTTGAACAGAGGATTGGACAAGGTTGAAAACGGCTTCGCTCTCATTTTCCTAGACATCTCTGCCGCATTTGACTCCGTTAATCACATTCAACTTCTCACTCGTCTCCAGGAGAAGGGCATCTGTGGCCTCGCCTGGGAATGGTGTAGGTCTTATCTATCAGATCGTTGGCAGCATGTCAGAGTTGGTTCCACCACATCCACGCCTTTCCGCCAACACCAAGGTGTTCCGCAGGGCTCCTCCTTGTCTGCGCTGCTGTTCAATGTATACATGCAGCCGATATGCGACATCATTCGCTCCTTCAATATCTCCACTCTAATCTATGCAGACGACGTCCTGCTGTTTACACCATTCAAAATCAAACAACCAGACTTCTCCACCCTTATCAACTGTTTCAACGCCATCACTGACTGGTTACTATCTCAAAATCTCCGCATAAACTTCAAGAAGACGGAAGTTCTCTTCATTTCAAGGAACAAAGATTTCTCACCTCCATCCTCCCTAAAAGTAAGAGATGCGGAACTCCCTAGCAAACCTTCCATTCGCTACTTAGGGATTACTCTTGACCAGCATTTCAACTTTAAGGATCACATACGAAACACCACCAGAGCTGTTTACAATAAAATTAGAACGCTAAGACACCTCAGGCCCATGTTACCTCATAATGACTTCAGGACCATCTTCCAGGCCCTCATTCTCCCACATTTTGATTACGCAAATGTGGCTCTTTATGGACTCCCCAAGAACACCCTTAATCCGCTACAACTCGCCATGAATGCGGCCGCGCGTGTTCTCTGTGGTTTAACAAGATCAGACCATATTACCCCGATACTCAAGGAACTCCACTGGCTTCCTATTCACTGCAGGTTAACATACAAGATCCTTCTCATCATCTTCAAGATCATCAACAACCTAGCCCCCACAACACTCAGTGACCTTATCACCCTCACCCCGAAAAACAGACTCAGAAGATCAGTAACTGACAATACCTTGATCATCCCCAAAGAATCCATCAAGTGCACACAGACGACCAAGAAAAGAACATTCGCCTTCTATGCCCCAAAATGTTGGAACGAACTTCCACCTGAAATTAGATCCATCAAAGGCCTTATGCAGTTCCGTAAGGCAATTAAACACCACATTTTCCTACTTCACTTTGCTCAAGCATCCACCCCACCTCTACTCGTCCACCTGCCAATGTCTACAAACCGCACCCTGTCACAAGTATCTTGAACCCGCCTTAGACCTCCTGTATATACAATCCAAATCTAATTATATTTTGTACATATGTTTTTAGTTCCCCTGTTGCTCCAAGTTTATGCTCCTGTTACAATGTATGTTCCAAGTTTAAACTCTTGTTACAATGTAAGCACAGAACAGACTTCTGACTGTGCACCCTTGTTGTATGTAAACCGCACTGATAACAAATAGCGCGGTATATAAAAGTTATAAAATAAATAAATAAATAAAATAAATAAATAAAATCATGGGTACGGGTGGGTTTACCCTATCCTGGTAACCACAGCAGACAGTTTGTGTGGTGACCTGCAATCTTTCTGTAGCCAGCCAGCGGTGTGTTAGATACTATAGAGATGTAGCCCACTGGTTACTTCAATGACTGTGAAGGCTGAGGTCATGGGTTTGATCCCACAGTGGTGCTATTTAATAAAGCTGTCTGAGTTAATTTAAATCAGTGCTGCCAGCAGAAACACCTTCACAGTGCCGTAGCCTAAGGTGCCCTATAAAGCGCCCTATAGGGCACATTATAAGGTGCCTTGGCGGACAGAGCACTTTATAATGTGCCCTATGGAGTGCCTTATAGGGCGCCTTATGCGGCACCTTAGGTTACGGCACTGTGAGGGTGTTTTTGATGGCAGCACTGATTTAAATTAAAAGGAAATGCCTCAGACAGCTTTCTTACATAACACCACTGTGGGATTTAACCCATGACCTCTGCCTCCACAGTCATTGCAGTAACCAGCAGGCTACATCTTTATAGCTGCTAATACTGTGCTGGCATGAACCTAGGGTTAATGTGTGTTAATGTGCCATGGCGCCCACTATCACGCGATACAGATTCCTTGCAACCTTCCTTCTGGAATGCCCACTATCTTATATGGCATTCTTCACATTAACGCTGCAACTAGCGCCGGTAACATTAAGATGGTTTAGTAAACATACCCCTTTGTGTCCCTTCCTTGGTTTCCTACCAGAGCTTTCCTAGGTTGCTGGACCCACTCTCTGGGTCCTGATGCTCTGTGCTGTGATGCCTTCCCTCCTCCATGGCTGCAGGCTGCTCCTGGTACTTGCAAGTGCAGGGGATAGGGCCAGTGCAAGGGTACTGAGCTCCCTAGGTGAGCGTTCAGATTTATTCATCTATTACCCTCCCAAATTTTGATAAATAAACTCACCGTCCTGATCATTTATTTTATTTATTTATTTGAAAAGATTTATATTCTGCCGATTGTTAAAACACTCGCAGCGGTTTACAAAATTATAAACACACAAACAATACAACCCATCCCAAACCCAAAAGTAAGCAAACCCCAACCTATAAAAGAATGAGAGGGCTCATGCTGCCTACAGTCCCAGCCCACAACCTGCCCCTTGGAAAGTAAATGCACAGTATAGCAGGTTTGTCTCCTTCTGAAGTGCCACTGATAGCCAATTCCACCACATAGGAATCACCACTGAGAAAAGTCGGGCACGTTGATGCTGTAAACGTACCTCAGAGTCGCCTGGTAACACCAACCAACATTCCCAATACTACCTCTCCCACAACAGTCCTGTAAATATGCATAGTGTACTTTGAATATTGAGTTTGTTTGGTTTGTATGAGTGTAGCGTGAGCCCACTCTCCCTGTAGGTAAAATATTGTATTGACGGTTCTTTGAGTTTGTGTGGTGGTTATTGCACTTTGACTGCTGCTGCTCTTTGTTGGCCTTCAGAAACTGCCACCCTAAGTGATTGCCTAGTCTTGCCTAATGGTTGCGCTGGCCCTGGCAGGGGGGACAGTAGAGTCCTTGTTCACTCTGTAAGTCATTTGCCCTTGTTTGCTACTGCAGCTTAAGCTACTGCCGCTAGTTCACTGCCTCTGTGGCTCTTCCTCCTCCCCATGGGTCCTCCAGCTGCAGCTGTATCTAGTGCCGCAGCCCTGGAGCAGCCTGTGAATCTCAGTCTCACGCTCTTCCCTCCTCTTGGGGCAATCAGGCTGACTGAATTCCAGGTTCAGAGGCATGGAATGCTGTCATGAGAAAGTGCTGCTCATTCCCTTCTGAGGGAGTCCCATGAGAAAATCCCCTTCTGAGGGGGTCCCATGAGAGAATTTCTGGGAAGGCAAATAAAGTTTTTCTTGTTTTTCCATGGTTTACAATTGCCTTTGGAAGGAAGGATCAAGGTCCTGTATCCAGGGACATGGCATTTTTTTGTGTCCCCCATAGGAGTCTGGGATAGGAGGAGGGGCTGCAGGAACCCAAGAGGGACTTGGGCAAAGGCAGTGAGGCAGCTTTCCTGACAGCTAGCTAGGCAATACGACCACAGAAAGTTATCCTGTGGCTATCCCTAAGCTAGCCAGGCTTAAACAGCTAAATGCTGAGTCAAATTAGAAGTAGAAGGGACCCATAGGGGATCTGGGAAATCCCTGGAGCATGAGGTACTAAGGATCTGCTGAGGAGTGCTGAAGGGCCCATCTGCCTAGATGTGGGATTTATTTCTTTGTTTGTTTGTTTAAAAGCCATGGCAAAAGTTCTAGTGGAGAGTCCCCAAACAAAATTTTGCTGAGTGCCCCCCCCCCTGCAGTGACTCACCCACCCACAGAGGTGCAATACCCCTGCGGTGACAGCAGCACCATGACACCCCCTGTCAACCTTCCCCAAGCTCTGGCGGTGGCGGCCCCATGTGGCAAACTTACTTTACTCTATTTGCCCCGCTGCCTCCATTCCAGGTCTGGAGACTTTGGCCCGGGAGGAAAACCTCCAGGCCTCAAATGAAGGCAGTGCGGCAAACAGAGTAAAGTAACTTTGCCACGCTGCCGGATGGGCCCTCTTCTTGCCCGGGCCCCCTGCATTACAGGGGCTGCTTGAGCAGAATGTACGCCGCTGTTTACAATTTTTTATATACCATCTTTGTGACAATTGTTATTCAAAAACATTTACAGTCATTAATGATACAATCAGAGAAGGATAACTGCATAAGGATAACAAAAATAAGCATTAAGAGCAATCAAAATCAATCTCCCAACAACTGCTATCTATCACAATTACTCTTCTACAGGAAATTAATATAGGCTTATTCCTTTCCTACAGTCTAACAAATTAGTCTTCATTCTTAAGCTAATACGTATAGCGTTCCATGATTGAAGTCCTGTCACAATAAATGCTTTTGATCTCAAATTTTTTTATCAATAAATGCCACCCCAGGGACCTAAGAGGTGATTCTGTGAAGCTCGTAGCTGCCTCCTAGATGCATTGTGTTGTAATCTCCATTTAAATACAGCAAGATGAGAGGGACCAACATGGGATATCCCATTTCTACCACTGAGAGACCCAGAGCATGATGTGCTAGAGACCAGTCACCTTGGGGCATCCAAACACTCTGTTCAGAGAGAAATGTCTCTCTTTGTCTTTTATCTGCATGTATAAGTGATTTCTAGGCAGACTTCCTAGGCAGACCCCTGCTTTGCTGGTAGTCTGCCTCTGACTCTCTATCTCCCTTCTGACCAGTGACATCAAAGGTGCAGCATAAAATGCTTGTTATCTTACTAAGTGGGAGATAGCTAGTCCAAATTGTTTGCATATCACATGGGAATTATGAGGAGAAAAGTAAAATCATTTTCTCAGCTCTAATTCTCACTAATACCTAGGAAATGATCAAAATCTATGATTCTCCTGAACAGAATCTAAATAAAACAGATTTGGGACAGAAATCCATGTTCCTAAGTCAGTATCTTAGGAACTTGGGAAAAGCAGCTGGAAATCAGAGTTCATGACTATTACAATTACCTATGTGAGTCACAATTTGTCCTACATTTCCTCATAGCGATATCCCCTATCTCGTTTATCATTCTGGTCACTCTTCTCTGTACTTTTCCAAATTCTGCTATTTTTAGATGCAGTGACCAGAACTGCACATAATACCGAAAGTGTAGTCGTACCAAGGAGCAATTCAGAGGCTGGCAGTTATTTGGCCTTCCATGTTGTTCCAGAAAATGTGGACTACATCTGATCTGGGCTTCCAAGATGGCATTTTAAAAATATATCCAGGCCTGATGTAAATTCTTAACCTTTGCATCTGCTCCTTTTAGTTTTTTCTTAATTATTTTCCTCATTTTTTTCATAGGGGTATGTTTATTAAACCGTCTTAACGTAGCAGTGGCGACGTTATCGCACGATACATAACGTTATTGTGTAATAATTATTGCACGATAACGTCACGTATCGCACAATAACGTCGGCAGCGGCGTAAAGACACACTAACGCTGTGAAATCCGGGTCTGAAGGGTGGAGTAAGGCCTCCCAGAGGGCAGAGATAGGGGTCAATGGGCGGAGAGTGGGTGGGGAGAGGCTCCAGGCACACTAATGCTGTGAAATCCAGGTCTGAACACTAACGCCAGTGAAACCCTCGGATTAGAGCAGCGGTTCTCAACCTGTGGGTCGCGACCCCCATGAGGGTCACCACAGGATTTTAGCGGGGGTTGCCTCACTCTGCCGTTAAAAAAAAAATGCACAAGTTGCTGCTGCTGCCGAGTCTACTTCTCGGCAGCGGCAAACTTACCGCCTCCCATTCCCTTCTAATGCAGCCGTGGCTCCCTGCCTCTTAGGGAACCGCGGCTATGCCAGTAAAACCATTGCGGAGCCTTCCTGTCTCTCGACGGGCTCCGTGCAGCATATTGCCCCGCCTCCAAAGGAAGTTGTTTACCACTTCCTTTGGAGGCGGGACAATGCTGTACGGAGCCCGTTGAGAGACAGGAAGGCTCCGCAATGGTTTTACTGGCATAGATGCGGTTCCCTAAGAGACACGGAGCTGTGGCTGTAGAAGAATAGCAGGGCAGCAGCAGGCAGACCGGGAGTGGGGAGGAGGGGACAGAACACCTGCAACGGGGCGGACCTGAGGGAGGAAGGGAGGGGGCTGACATGGAGGGAGGGAGGGTGTGACATGGACAGGGGGGCTGACATGGAGGGAGGGGGGCTGACATTGATGGATGGATGGAGGGGGCTGACATGGACAGGGGGGCTGATATGGAGAGAGGGGGGTTGACATGGATGGAGGAAGGGGAGGGGAGGGCTGACATGGAGGGAGGGAGGGAGGGGGCTGACATTTATGGATGGATGGAGGGAGGGAGGGGGGCTGACATGGACAGAGGGGGGCTGACATGGACAGGGGGCTGACATGGAGAGAGGCGGGGGTGACATGTATGGAGGGAGGGGAGTGCTGACATGGAGGGAGGGAGGGAGGGGGCTGACATTGATGGATGGATGGAGGGAGCGGGGGCTGACATGGGCAGAGGGGACTGACATGGAGGGAGGGAGGGAGGGCTGACATGAAGGGATGGATGGATGGAGGGAGGGAGGGGGGCTGACATGGAACGATGGTGGTTGGGGTGGCTGACTTCGATGGATGGAGGGAGGGAGGAGGAGGGCTGACATGGGCAGAGGGGGGATGACATGGAGGGAGGGAGGGCTGACATGGACAGAGGGGGGGATTGACATGGAGGGATGGATTGAGGGGGGCTGACATGGACAGGGGGGCTGACATGGAGGGAGGGAGGGCTGACATGGGCAGAGGGGTGATGACATGGAGAGAGAGAGGGAGGGAGGTGATGGCTGACATGGAGATATGTAGGGAGGGAGGGAGGGAGAGGTGGCTGACATTGATGGATGGATGTAGGGAGGGAGGGGGTTGACATGGACAAAGGGGGGGCTGACATGGAGGGATGGAGGGAGGGAGGGAGGGGGCTGACATGGACAAAGGGAAGCGACGGGGACATACTGGACAGACGGGGGATAAATGCTGGACAGAGGGGAGAGACAGTGCGGGTTAGGATTATAATGGGCAGGTGGGGAGTGGGCTAGGACTGGTAATGGGTTGATTAGGGAAGGCTAGGGCTGGGAATGGACTGATCAAGGGGGGTTGGGACTGGTAATGTGCTGATAGGGGGGTAGGACTGGTAATGGACCGATGGGGGCTAGCATTGGAAATGAGCTAATCGGGGAGGTTAGGACTGGAAATGGGTAATGGGCTGATTAGAGGAGGCTAGGACTGGTAATGAGCTGATGGAGGGGGGGGGGGGTAGGACTGGTACTGGGCTGATTAGGGGAGGCTAGCACTGGTAATGGGGTTGAGGGGGTACTAGCACTGGAAGCAAGCTGATTGGGGGGCTTTGACTGGGAATGGGCTGATTGTGGGGAGGGAAGGATAGAGCTGCTGGCCCTGGAAGAAAACTGGGGGCTAAGACTACAAATGGGCTGATATGAGGGGATGGGAGAATGGAACTGGAAGGGAGTGGATCTGAGAGGGGCTGCCATGGTATTTGTACTAGGAGGGACTGGTCAGTGGGGAAGGAGGGGGACTGGAAGGGAATGGACACCAGTGGCAGTCATGGGCATGCAAGTTGACATTGGAAGGTTCTGGGACTGAGGACTGGAAAGGGGCTGATACTGGGGAGGGTTACTGGGACTGGAAATAGGCTGATGGAAAGATGTGAAGAAAATGAAAGAAGAGATAAGAAATGGTAGATGGAACATAGACCACAGAAAGAGAGCCAAGAGAAGACAGGAAAGCAGAAGCCTCAGATTGGGACCAGCATGATCAGAGAATAAATTGGTCCAGCAACAAAGGTAGAAAAAATAATTTTATTTCATATTAGTGATTTGACTACAAAATCATCATAATTTTGAAATCAAATATTGTTACTTGTTATTGTGATTAATTATTGTGGTTTAAATAAGTAAATTTTATAAATAAAAACATATTGCAAAGGCCTATAATATATTAATAATTCAACAAATGATTACAGCGACAATGCGTTAACGGAAAAGGAAGAGAGACGGATTTGATTTTATCATTGGGGTTCACCACAAGTTGACCAATGGTAAAAGGGGTCACGGTACAAAAAAGGTTGAGAACCACTGCGTTAGAGGCACATTTGCAGGAGAGAGAAACCATTTTAGTCAGCAATGTACAGCAAAGGCATGGAAACCCAGAAAACTGATAGTAGTGATACAGGTGCAGGAACCAAAAAGGCAAATAAACATATAAAATGACCAAAACCACATTTGAAATCCCAATAACCAAGCTGGCCAATAGTGATATTAATGATAAACATAAAGCAACACTACTGACAAAGCGTAAAAAGGAAGATATCATGTTTGGAAGGGTCTATGCTCTGTCCAACTACAAAGTGAATGATCCCACATTGAAATAGCAGTGATCAGGGTTGTTGTCATGTATATTGGTCCGGTTTGTTATGGCGTGCACATATGCAGCAACAGCAGAATAGGCACGTAGGAAATGGCAACTGTACTGATGCTGTAAATGGGATACAGGGGGCTGCAAGCGGCACATGCTGTGGTCCAGCTGGGGCACAGTGCGGACTAGGCAGATGCCTATGTGGCACATAGGAATGCTGAAACTGTAAAGCAGCAAGTCAGCAACTGACGAGAGTCCAACATGGGCATGAGTGTGTGTCCCACAGTGTCACAGGGGATATTACCCAGCAGGTACCCCCAAGGGCACATAACATTGGCAGGCGGTGCCGGGGGGAAGTGCGCATGTCCATGTAGGCACCCCTACCCGAGAAACCACACTATAGGCAACTGCCTACCGGCACACTGGATGACCTGGGACTGCGCACCACCAGCACCACTGGCATAAGGGCATGTCAGCATGGTAGCAGAGGGTGGCGGAGGGGGCAGTGGCATCTGCCCACAGCAGACCATGGCCAAGCCCCGTTTAGGTGGGCGCCGTGCACTGCAACAGACAAGGTTTGTCTGACGAACAGTCATGGTATCCCCAGGGAATGGTCTGCCCCTGTGGCAACAGTTTGGTGCAGTGCATACAGCCAGTGTGATCAGGGGCCCAAGGTCACCAGTTCAAGCTCCAGCTGTGGCTCCTGCCAACCTTGCCCCATATTTTACCCAGTACTAAACTGTGGTAATAAAGACGGAACCTTTATTGCAGATAAAATAAACATGCCTGAAATGCCTATATTTTACCCTACAGAGCACAGACACCATAAACATGTGCAATCCCTAGAGCAGAGTTTCCCAACTGCAGCCCTGGAGGGCCAAACACCATTCAGGTATCATGCTGTCCCTAAGAAATATGCTTGAGATGAATTTTCATGCACCGCCCCATTATATGCAAATGTATCTCATGCATATTCATTAGGGACAGCACTAAAACCTGAACAGTGTTTGGCCCACCAGGACCGGAGTTGGGAACCTCTGCCCTAGAGCAGCGGCCAACAGGGGCACAAACACCCACACCCACAGGCTCCACTATCCAAAGCCTCCTGGAGAGTCAGGCTGTTGGGCCCTGCGCGGAGCAGCATCTCCCAATACTGGCACCTGCATACCTTAGCAATGCCGCCCTAAACTTGGGTCTCTATATATATAATTACTCCAATACATGAATATTTCCCATAATAAACTTTCCTTAGAAAACTAATTCACAAGAATATCGTTCTTTCAAACCGGGTCTCAGACTTTTGAGGAGATGTTTGTGATACTCAATCACTGAATCCTCCTTATTTGCATCAATGACCCATTTTTATAAGGTATTTTCTGATTCAAATGGTTTCACAAAATGATTTCACAAGAATTTTTTAGTAACTTATCCAGATAGCCAATAAAATATTGAAAAAGTCAGGCTTATCTTTTTCAATATTTTTCAATATTTTATTGGCTATCTGGATAAGTTACTAAAAAATTCTTGTGAAATCATTTTGTGAAACCATTTGAATCAGAAAATACCTTATAAAAATGGGTCATTGATGCAAATAAGGAGGATTCAGTGATTGAGTATCACAAACATCTCCTCAAAAGTCTGAGACCCGGTTTGAAAGAACGATATTCTTGTGAATTAGTTTTCTAAGGAGAGTTTATTATGGGAAATATTCGTGTATTGGAGTAATTATATATATAGAGACTCAACAGTTATATTACTCTGAAGCGTTTGACCTATTTAGATTGTGCATTCCTAAACTTGGGAACACGTTCCACATATATCAAAAAGTTGCTATGAGTAATGTCAACTAACAAATCCTAAGTTAAACATGATTTGTTGATGGAGATTCATCATAGCAACCTTTCTGATATCTGTGGAGTGTGTTTCAGTTATTGTTTCTGACAGTGTTTACCACTCCAGAGAGAGACCCCAACAGTATTGTGTACCATAGCAATGCCCGCACTGTGCCCAGGACTGTTGTGGCGGCCAGGGCTGCCACAAATCTCTATATTTGCACAATGCTGGCATAGGTGTGGGAGTGTGTGCATGTCTATCCAGTGTGTTGTGGCTGCCTACACCTTACTGAGCCAACACTGCTTGCACTGTTTCCAGTGTTAGCCTGCCAATGTGCATAATGAGGAGCAAGGTACTGTGGGTATGGCCCGGACAGGTGTGGCCTGGGCAGGATGCATCTGCACAGGGTATAGGGAAATGGCTAGGACATTGTAGTGCCCAACCACCACCTGCACGGACAGGGTGGTCACAGCATGTCCTGTTGGGAGGTCACTCTCACCCCGACTGAGCAGTGGTCATGGCATGGCTAGGTTCCCCCATAGTGCTATACAGCACTTCTCTTAAGTGATATTTATGGGTTCTCTGTTCTGGGGTCTAATCACTGACATACCTGCTTGGTGTATGTGCTCACATCCCATCTTTGGGTGCACACAGTTTTTCCAGGAACATGCACTATGTACTAGCTAGCAGACTGTCTGCAGTTAGCATGTGTATGGCTGGAACACCTTGCAGGGTGGAGACTGACTATATCCTCTGCTGGTGAGTGTCAGATAGTGGTGGGGGGCAGCTGAGCTTCTCCAATGTTCTGCCTGTCTGCCATTACCTTATGTGATGTGTACAGATCTGCATCGACTGCCCTGTAGGGTGCTTGTTCCCCAGCAGGAATGGGGTTGATGGTTCTCTCTACTGCCACCATTACAGAGATGTACAATGTGGAGCTGTTGGTGGAAGATCCTGAGCCACAGAGGGCAGGCTGGGTGGTGCTATATAATCCGCTTTTGGGTCTAAACACCCCCCTTCACCTATAACATGTGACCATGGCACCCACACAGGATATGCACTATTCTGGGTGCATCATAGTCCACAAGGGCTAGACGTGACTGGGAAATACAGATGGACACAGGTGTATCCTTGGTGCATCTGCAAGGACTACCTAGCACACACTGGCACTGATGGGGACCTGCAGCATAGCCTATCTCAGCTAAGCCAGGTGCTGCGGACCTGGTGCTGGGTGCCCCACCTCACCCTCAGGGTGAGCACAGGACCCATACAATGTCACGATCTGTAGCTACTCTGTGCCAGCAACATACACGGTCAGTTCCCCCTACCAGGCTTAGGTGCTGTGGGGATGCATACCCCATTATGTGATCAGCTGTAGACTGCTGATCTGCATGTGCAGTGCATCATGAGTACGGGTGGGTTTACCCTATCCTGGTAACCACAGCAGATAGTTAGTGTGGTGACCTGCAGTCTTTCTGTAGCCATCCAGCAGTGTGGTAGCAGCTATAGAGATGTAGCCTATTGGTTACTTCAATGACTGTGTAGGCAGAGTTCATGGGTTTGATCCAACAGTGGTGTTGTTTAATAAGGCTTTCCTTTTAATTTAAATCAATGCTGCCAGCAAACTGCACCCTCACAGTGCTGTAACCTTAAGGTGACTCATAAGGCGCCCTATAGGGCACATTAGAAGGCACCTTGGCGGACAGGGCACTTGATAATGTGCACTATGGAGTGCCTTATAGGGCGCCTTATGCGACACCTTATGTTACGGCACTGTGAGGGTGTTTTTGCTGGCAGCACTGATTTAACTTAAAAAAGGAACTGCCTCAGACAGCACTGATTTAAATTAGAAAAGAGAAATGCCTCAGACAGCCTTCTTACATAATATCACTGCGGGATTTAACCCATGACCTCTGTCTCCACAGTCATTGCAATAACCAGTGGGCTACATCTTTATAACTTCTAAAACTGCACTGGCATGAACTTAGGATTAATGCGCGTTAACGTGTCACGGCGCCCACTATCGCGAGATACAGATTCTTGCTACCTTGACGCCGGACCGCCCACTCCTTATATGGCATTCTTCACATTATCGCTGCAACTAGAGCCGGTAACATTAAGATGGTTTAGTAAACATACGCCATAGTCTTCCTTTTGAAATGCTAGCACAGTAGATTTCGTTGCTGTTCACTCTTCACTTATTAAATCAAATTTTATCATGTTATGATCATTGTTGTCAAGTGGTCCCAATGCCATTACTTCTTATACCAGATCCTGTGTTCCACTAAGGATTGAGCTCAAAATAGTTTCTCCTCATATTGGTTCCTGAATCAGCTACTCCATAATGCAGTCATTTATTTCATCTAGAAATTTTATCTCCCTAGAATGACCTGATATGACATTTACCCAGTCAATACCAGAGTAATTGAAATCACCCATTATTGCTGAATTGCTAATTTTATTAACTTCTCTCATTTCTGCTAGCATTTCATCATCTGTCTGTTCATTCTGGTCAGGCAAATGGTAGTACATCCCCATTGCTATTCTCTTCCCCATCTCACATGGAATTTCTATCCATAATAATTCTAATGTGCATTTTTTTTTCCTGCAAAACGTTTATCCTGTTTTACTTGATGCTCTCTTTAACATATAACGCCACACCTCCACCAATTTGGTTTACCGTATCATTGCAATAACCAATGTTACAGATTTTGTAGGATTAATCACCAGAAATATTTTGGACAACCTCAAAAATATTAATTTAAAACAATGAAAATGAACCTCTAGAGAAAACCATCATTTTTCAAGTATGGAACAAAATCACCACCCTATCAGCATACATACAATATTTTACATTAAACTGCTTCAAAATATCACATGAAAGATGAATGTTCAAATTAAAGAGGACTGCAGATAAAGATAAGCCTTGTGGGATTCCTAAGCAAAGTGCAACCAAGCTTTATGCATCGTTACCAATTTTGTTAACTAATTTCAAAGCATGAAACAATCGTACAAAAAGGCCAATCTTAACCAATCATGACAAAAGAGAGATGCGATATAGGATGACAATGACTGGGATCACCATTATCAAGAGAAGGTCTTTTGAGAACTGGATGCTCACTAGCCTGCTTTAATGCAGGTGGTAATGAGGCTTCATTTAAAGATGCATGCACCAGGTCACACAAAATTTCACTCAGTATCTCATTATTAGCAATAATAATCCCAAATAGGCAGGGTTTCAAGATGCATATCGTGGTAGTCATCTTAGTTACAGTCTTTTGGATTTCATTTAGTAAGACTGATGAAAAAGATTCCTTTATTGGGCATCAAATTCCAGTGATCCAACTAAGAATCTTCAAGGAGTCAACCACATAGAGTAGTGATTTTTCTATCTTAGGACATTAGTAATCTGTTAGTGCTTGTGGATGAAAGGGAGCAATAGTTGATGCTACTGAAGCATTATATGTTAAACCCTGTATCATTAAAACAGGCAGGTGGCCAGACCCTCCCTTATAGGCACTATTGCTTTAGCAAAATACACCTAAAAATAGACACAGGCTTCTTGCTGCCTGGTCTTTTCGATTCTCCACTTGGTCAATTTAATGTCATCTGAATCTATGGACAAAATCTTTATTGCTGCAAGGAAGCAGTATGATAAGAGAACTAAAGCTGATTATGTAATGTATGTGAATATTGGGCAACACGTGGAAATGTGCGTGCCTACAAATGCAGAGTGTTCTGGAAAGGGCATACACATACTACACTACATATGTGTGCCTCTCCTGTCAATGCTGACTCCTGCTGACCCTGCAGCCCCTGAGGTTTCTTGGCATTGTGACTGGAAATAGATTGTCACACCTTTCTTCTGAGGCAATGAAGGGTAGGGTGACTTGCCCAAGGCCAAAAGGAGTGCTAATGGGAATTGGTCACCAGGCCATTGCTGTAACCACTAGGCCACTCCTCCACTTTGGCATGTGTCTACAAAATCAAAAATGGGTGCATGATTATTACACCTACTATTTATTTCATTTTATAAAAAATGTTCTGTATTGCTCTCTCAGCCCAAATGACATACGGTAGACACATAAAACGGCAACAAAATTTACACAAAAATTAAACTTTACAAGCAAACCAGTAACACAAAGAGCAAAAGCAGAATTACACCAGGTTAGAGACTTCAGGGCAGTACATGCCCTTGCCCACCTCTCTTCAACTCAGGAACCACCAAGTTTTGTGTTTCCTCTGAAATCCTATATAGCTTAACTTACCCCTAACATTCAGTGGTAATAGGTAATAGTGTAGCTGGGTTTAAAAAAGGTTTGGACACGTTTCTGGAGGAAAGGTCCATAAACCATTATTAAGAAGGGACCCAGGATATCAATGCTTGACCTAGTACAAGCATTGCAGAACCTGTGTCTTTTGGGGAAACTGCTAGGTACGTATGACCTAGATTGGCCACTGTTGGAAACAGGATACAGGGCTTGATGGACCTTGGTCTGACCCAGTATGGCATATCTTATGTTCTTATGTAGGTTCCACAGCAGAGATGCCGCAGTGGTGAAGGCTCTTCCCTTTAATTTTTTATGCCTCACCAACTTACAAGTTGTAATATGCATCAATAATCCTTTACTTGAATGTAACGGTATAGCAGGCAAAAACAAGAAAGCCTCTTTCTTAAATATTAGTGGCCCTTCTCACAATCACCTGAACACAATACACCTTGTCATTCTATATAAATGATTAATAGTAGTAGTAGTAGTAGTAGTAGTAGTAGTAGTAAGAATTTTAAATTGTATCTGAGCCTTGATTGGCGACTAGCAGAGGAATTTCAGTAGTTGAAATGCTGCTGACCATCTTGGGAGGCCAAAGACCACTTGGGCCAACACATTCTGGTCTATCCATAGTCTGTTCATAAATCTCAATGGGAGACCAATGTACATATTATTACTGCAATCCAAGTGTAGCCTGAATCGCAGTCCTAATAGAATTCAAGTCTAAAAAAGGCATATTTCTGAATTATATACAGCTTAATTAAGCTGTGTAGCATTCACGATTCTTAAACGTGTGCCAAAGTTCGGTGCAGCTTGGCTTTTGGGATCTGAAGTGTAGATTAGTGGTAGGTACTGGAGATTTGCCCTGAGTTAGTGGTCAGTCAGTGTTGTTCTTCATACTTTGTCTTCTGCCTCTTCCTTCCCTCATTTTAATTCCATTACTCGTTGTTTAGCCTTTTGTCTTCTCTCTGCTCTTTCATTTTTCCGTCTCCATCTGCTTCATTTTTGTCCAAGGGTCTCTGTGGTGACCTACACTTTGGTCCCCAAAGTTTACAACTTTCCCTCATATTTGCAGGGACTCAGTAAGCAGTTTGCCAAGATAATAGGTCAAGGAAAAGTAGAGAGAAGAGGATATGCTTACTTCAGAGGAGCTGAGAGCAGAGACACAAAAAGGAGTGTGCATTGTGAGGCGGAAGCTAGTGATAGAACTGGTTCCTTTCCTGAAAACAGAAATTATACTATTGCTGCTGGATTGTATTCAATGGTCTAGCCTTGCTAGGAATGGAAGGCTGCAATATCATTAATTGTTCCTATGCCCTCTATCTCACCACATTACCTAGATAGGAAAACATATTCATGAGCTACTGTCATTGGTGTGGCTCTTTCCTGAAAATAATACTCTTCTTGAAAGATTTCAGAACAATGTCTGCACTTTCAGAGACTAGTAAAATACAGTAGTTGGTAAATTGTGCGTTATTTTTAAGATAGATTTGAATAGTCAACCAGTTGCAATTAAAAGTGCATGCTAAATGTTGGATCAGATTTGCATGAGTCATTTCCCTGCATTTAATCCTTTGTCTTTATTTTCTGTATTGACTCCTAAGACTACCTTTGGGGTAACTGTGACACTATGAGCTCAGAGCATATGATAACTAGTCAAGAATTTGTGATGTCTTTATTTCTGACCAGTAGTAGGATATGAGGCACACTAGATGAACCTTATTCCTACTGTTCCCTGCTCCTGCCCCACCCCCCACTACAGCCACTGCTGCCTTTCTCCAGAATCTGCAGTGGTGGCAGTTACTTCTAAACAACGACTCCGTGTTTACCATAAACGTCAGCGCTGCATCGCTGTTCCACTTTCCATCCCTGATGCTTCTACCCCCATGCAAACAGGAAACTTGTATTGGAGCGGGCAGAAGCAGGGACAGAGTTGTAGCGACCGAGTTTATGGTAAGCGCTGCGTCGCTGTTTAGAAGTACCTGCCACCACTGCAGGTCCTGGAGAGAGGTGGAAACAGTGGCAATGAGCCGCCCTCTGACCATTGGTGCTCTAGGCAAATGCTTAGTTTGCGTAATGGTAGCACCAGCCCTACTTCTGGCTGATACTTTTTATTTTTTTTGGTGACAAGAATCTCATTATAGCCACTTTATGTCAGTACCCTGCAATGAGACCTTAACACTTGCTCTTCGATTACCAGAGTTTTCTTATCCAGTCCAAACCTTATCCAAATTCTATTCTTCAGAGAACCAGTCTAAAGAAAACCCAATCCACTCTCAACCTTTCTTCTGCATCAAGTAATGTTACCCCTTAGAGAATATTTTCCTTTTGGAATATTTTCTAAAGTCATGAATTTGGCTAAATTGAACCCTTTAACATTAATTTCTCTAAACTTGTGCAGTAATCTACTATGAAAATATCAATTCTTCCAGCATGTGCCTTTAAAATCTATTTCCAAAAAGAGTAGGGGCTAGAGACAGGGAGGAGGGAAAGGGGAGAAGAGTAGGAGAAGAAAAATGAATCAAGGATCAAAGCAATTAAAAGGAAACAATGGATAAAATAAACCAACGGAAAAGGCTGATTCACAAATACATTGTTATGACATTGTTATACATGTGCGCTATCTTCCAGCAGATTACTTAATGAACGCTTGACCTGCTGTTTTTATTATACTGCTTTTGAACAGTCACCTGCTACCCCTCTAATCATCTCATGGAAAGGTGCAAACAGTAGCTACTATATAATTATTTTCTATTTAATTAGCATTTAATTGAAGGCCTCAAGAAATAGCATTACAATGATATAAAAAGGGGCTTCAGAATACTTTTCAAATACTGCTGGTCATTACCGTCACAAAATTACATTGCATGCACACATAGCAATCAGAAAATACAGCTCACGCTACTATTGCATTTTAAGCGCATGATGTGAAAGATTTTTTTTTTTTTTTTATAATTGACTCTTTATTATCCGGAATAACACTGCTAAAAGACTGAAAAGTGCAAAAGACACTATTGGTAAGCAAATGATCCAGCACAATCCTCAGCTAATTGCATTGTCATTATAATTTTCAAAAAGTGCCTATTTTATGCCTACTTTTTGAAGGCTACATAGATGCCTAATTCCTTTTATAAAATAGATTCCAAATGTACACCTGTTCCAAAAAGGCTGCAGATGTGTGCATGTTGTTTGTATGAGCACGTCTATTTAATAAAATATGCCTGTACACTGCACTTCTGACCCTGCTCCACCCAAACTCTGCCCTCAGAAATGGCTACATCTACATGCATGTATAGCGTAAAACATACTTTACATGTGAAAGATGTCTTTAAAACATTACCCCCTAAAAGTGCAAAAATATTCAACGTTAGCCATATCTTGGAGGGTTCTTTTACAAAACACGCGTTGGACATGCGTTGCTAGCTAGCGTGGGGCCATGACCGTGTGGGATGATTCCAACACTAAGGGGTATGTTTACGGCACTAATGTAGCATCTGTAACGTTAATGCACGTTAACATTACCGGCAGCGGTAAATGTCCCAGAGAGGACAGAGAGTAGGGGTAAATGGGCGGAGAGTAGGTGGGGAGAAGCCCCTGCTACCCTAATGCTATAACATTAACGCCAGGATTCTACCGCCAGCGAAAACCTGTCTGTAAATGTACTTTTCCAGGAGAGAGAGACTATTTCAGTGTCAGCAATGTACAGCACAGACTTTATAAATAAATAAATAAAATAAATCAGGGAGCACACAAAAAGTGATAGTAGTGCTCCATTTGCAGCAACAGCATAGTGCCCAAGTAGGAAAGGGCACTATGGTGATGGTGCAAATGGGGCAAAGGGAGGTGCAAGTGGACCATGCAGTGAGGGCAGCTGGGGCACAGGGCAGACTAGGTAGTCACCTAGGTGATACATAGAATCACAGAAACTGAAAAACAGTAAGACAGCATCTGACCAAGGTCAAACATGCCCAGTATTCTGTGTTCCATAGTGTCCCATCCAGGAGACAAGTACCCAGCAGGTACCCCAAACATCACACAGGAATCACTATGTGCAAGCAGTGCAAATCTGGGGACCAATCTAACAATGGTCTACAGATCTTCCCCAGGAAACGTCCCAAACTGTTTTTAAACCCAGTGAAATGAACACCCTTTACTACAGTCTCTGGTAAGGCAGTACAGGGTTAGACCACACGTCATCTGAAACATATTTACACCCAGTAGTCCAAACTGGGTACACTGTAGCCCCATTGCATGTCCCCTAGCCTGTCCACAATCTGCTGGCATAAAACAATCTATCTATGTTTACATGGTCCACTCTAGCCAATAGTCTCTAGACCTCCAACCTGACACCCCCCAGCCGTCTCTTCCCCGGGCAGAAGGGACATAACATTGGCAGGCAGTGATGGGGGGGATGTACAGATGTCCATGTATGCCCCCCCATCCCGGACCCCACACCCTAGGCACCCACCTACCCGCACATTGGATGGCCTGGGACTATGCACTGCCACCACCAACAGCACATGGGTATGTCAGCATGTACAGTCCTGTCTTCTTGTGCAGACTGCTACCCAATGTCCTGCACTGGTACCCTTTTCTGCATTGCGGCTCTTCGTGCTCACCTCTCCTGTGCCTGATCTGCACAGCACCACCACTACTCCTCTGTCCACCTGTCGCTGCAAATATCCTGCCACCTCTGCCTCCACTGTGAGACACATATCCCCCATCCTATGCCACCCACTGTCATTGCAGCACTTTACATTGGCACCACCCAGTGCATCAGTACAGCTGCCTCCAACATGTTTGTTTTCTTTACTGGCTGCCACATAGGGTGCCTGCAGATATGGCAGGTCCATCAGCTCCCACCTCTCCTTCCTTCCATCACCTGTCCATTGCCTTTCCTTGGTGCACTATCCAGCGTTAGTGTTACAGCTGTTTTTATGCCTTACATTTCATGTTTGTCAACTTAAAGCACCTTTCAGCCCTTAGAGTACCTTAACTTAAGGCACCTTAGGTTAAGGCACCTTAATGTCCTTAGGGCACCTTAACTTAAGGCACCTTAACCTAAGGTACCCTATGTTAAGATGCCCTAAGGGCTTTAAGGTGCCTTAACCTAAGGTGCCTTATGTTAAGGTGCCATAAGGGCTTTAAGGTGCCTTAACCTAAAGTGCCTTACATTAAGGTTCCCTAAGGACGTTAAGGCACCCTAACTTAAGGTGCCCTAAGGGCTTTAAGGTGCCTTAACGTGAGTACTCACGTTAAGGCACCTTAAAGCCCTTAGGGAGGTTTAACTTAAGGCGCCTTAAGTTAGGGCACCTTTCAGCCCTTAGGGCACCTTGAAGCATGTTTGTCAGCGTTAACGAGCCCTAAGGTGCATGCTTGTCACCTTAACGCGTGATGTCCCATTAATGTGTGTTAAATGGCCAAGACACCCTGTTATTATGCGTTAAATGGCCCATTGCTACCTTTATGCAGGAACGCCCCCCCCCCCACCTGCCCACTGCCTTATATGGCTTCAGGTACCTTAACGCTGCCCTTACCGCTGTTAACTTTACTGCGGTTTAGTAAACATACCCCTAACTGTGCAATCTGCATCAGGATTGTTAGTGGATGGAGTAGGGGTAGAAAGTAGGTATGATGAGCTAAGAGTCAGCCTTGGGTTCACACCATTCGCTAACCGCATTAACGCGGGTTCACCTCAGTAGGCGGAGTTAGGTGCACCAGTGCTAATGCTTACCGCACTAGGAGAAAGTGCTCCACACTAGCTGCCAGTGAAATGCTTTCCATGCTCCTGATAGTTAATATGATCATATTTCACTTAATGCGTCATAGTTTTGGCACTATTGGTGTGCTTGGTGCATCACCTTAGCACTCTTTAGTAAAAGGGCCCTTTGGAATATAAGAATGGACTGCAAAACTAGAAATACAAAAACCAAATGAGGAGGCCCTATTAGTGCATCACCATCCAACATACAAAGAGCTCAATTCCATAACATACACATCCGGTCTGCGGGCATGTCTAAATTGAACATGGGCCCCATTCGAACCTAATTCCGCATCCATGGGTCTAGACTTGCCTAGGGGTCCGGAATCAGGGAGACAGACATGTCCGGTGTGGCACTGGTAAGGCACTATTTAGCCGGCCCATGCACACATCCAGTACAAAGCCCGCACATGGTACAGGCATGGGCCATGCGATATAATGGGGAAATATAACCCCCCTGTCAATATTATGGGATATGGGTAAATGTTTTGAATGTCCCTACACCCACCATATTCTGAAAAGTTGCACATTTCGGATCTGCCATCTCTGGGATGTACCCGCAGATGCCACACCTTCCCTGTAAAACGTGCATCTCCTAAGCTGCTCTTCACACTGACACTGATGCACTGATGCACTGATGCAATGACAATGGCAAATGACTGATGCTGCAGCCTAGACCATATATCAGTCGCCCTCAGGCCCTGGAAAGTGCTATGTAATTCCAGTGCATCCTAATATGATATAAGGGAATATAAATATGAACATGTATGTCATGACATTGCATCAAATAGTACTTGGCATTATAAAACGGTCCCAGTGATCCCTGCCTTGGTCATCTCTACAAACTTTAAACTGCTAAGGATGGACCCTTACCAAGTGCACAAAACTGAAAACTAACATTGCAGTTCCCAAAGAATGCATAATATTGCTGAGCAACAGGCTTATAAGTGCACTCAGTCTGCTGCTCCGCACTACCATTCCTCTCTTATCTCTCCCCTCACTCCTCCTTGGGAGCTCCAATCTTCTGGTAGATCACTTCTATCTGTGCCCTTCTCTTCTACTGCCAAACTCAGACTTTGCTCCTTTTACCTTGCTGCTCCCTATGCCTAGAAAAAACTACTTGAGTCTGTATGTCAGGATTCTTCTCTGGCCCTTCCCAAACCCAGGCTAAGTGCTCACCTCTTCGTTGTTGCTTTTGGATCTGATCCGCCTAAGTTCCCTTGTGTCGCCTTACCATCCCGCCTAAATGTATCCTGTCCATAGCTTCTGTATTGTCTGTCTTGACTAGATTGTAAGCTCTGCTAAGCAGGGACCATCTTTCATGTGTGTCTGTGCAGCGCCTTAACGTGCTATACAAATGATCAGTCATAGTAGTGGTGGTTGTAGTATGGCCTTCTGGCTGTGGCATCTGATTCCCACATATCTGGTACTGGCATTTCTCACAGCAGCAACATCTGCTCCATCGTGGAGTATGTCAGTCTGTATACATCCACTATCTGTGGTGCAACCCAGTCTGTTTTGTGACACTGCTTCTCTGGTCAGGCCGGTGTGGGCATGGGGGGGGGGGGTAACCCTGTGCCATCATTTCCAGGTAGCCAGCCTCCAGATATATCTCTAGTCTTGCAGTTTGCATGGACTGGGGAAGGATGTAGGCCTCATGGCACAATCTGGGGGATATTGGGACAACATCAGTCATGTCTCCCAGTACTTGGCACAGCTGATGTATGGCTGCCGCATCACATTGGCACCTGGTGACACTGCAGTCACCCCTACGGTCCAGATACTGGCCAGGCATTCATGTCCTCCCAGAATTACAGACGAGCACAACAGATCCTCCCGTGCAACCCTCAAGCCACAAACACGCACACACTCTCACTTGCAGTCACAATAAACATACAGCTGTCAAAAAGATTCCCTGCACCTATAAACAATAGCTGATATAACATAACAGCATGGCATCCCAGGACTACAAATCTGATCTGCGTTTCTCACCCAAACCAGAATCTTTGCCATACTCACTCACATACTACCCCTACATCACCTATCCCAGTTTACAGAACATAGGAAATGTTAGGGAACCCTAGCTGTGCTCCTTTGGCACAATTACTCTTCTTAATATGTCTGTAGGGGTGTTTATCAATGTTTCATTACTGTACAACCTTCCCTCACCTCTGCTTTCTGTTCTATGCAACGGCATCTTGCTTTCTTCCAGACTGCATACACAACAGTTCAAAAGATATTTATCACAATCATTCTTCAATATGGGGTGCATTGAAGTGCAGAGCAGAATATTTTCTAAACCCTGCCCTTATTCTGCATTTCCGCAGGAATAATGGGGACGTCTGCGGGAAACACTTAAAACATACATGGGCTTTTCCTGAATATGCTTTATATGTCTCCACGGCTGAACACACCCCCGTTCTGCCCCCTCCCACCCACATCTGAGATCCCCCATTCTAGTGCCGTGGATGTGCATGTCAGCAGTGTTTCAGAATACGGTTGGGGATGTTTTCAGCACATAAACGTCCCCGACACACATACAAACCCTTATTCGTGTTCTGGAATGACCTCCAAAAGCTATAGCGGAAAAAAAAGACTGCAGACCGAATGCTTAGCGATAGAGCTAATTTCAGGACACAATAAACAATAGATAGAGTTAAAAAAACACCACCACAAACATGGGAAGTTAGTTGAATATAGAAATCAGATAAAGCTGCAAAATATAATTACATATGATTGGGCACAACAAAATTTAATTGCATAGCACAAATCACTGACGTTTTGGCCAAATGACAACAGCCTTGATCGGGGCATAAATTGGCAACTCCAGAACGATATGATTACCGGGGCGCTCACTCCTACTCTTTCTGTTTTACAAGTATTTTTACTGCTTGCAATCACGTCCAAGAGTCTGAATAGGAGAATAAAGTAAACAAGTTGGAAGGTGAATGCCAGAAGCTTTGCAGAGTGGATGGGTGAAGTGTGTATGTACATAGGGCCCCATTTTTGAAAGGCATTTACAGCCCAGTAAACCATGTAAATGCTTCAGATGGAGATAGTCAATGGCGCTTACATGGTTAGTGTCATCGAATATCCCCCTCTACGTCCCCTACGTGCCCTGATGCTGTCTGGTTAGCATCAGGGAGTGTTGGGGGTGTTCTGGGTGGAGCGGGGGCGGCAATAACCAGGCGGCAGCGATATTGCATGCTGCCTGGTTAGCGATCTGTGCCTTAAAGATAGGCAAGGGAAAACCACGCCTACCTTTAAGGCGCAGGAACTAACCGGGCAGCATGCAATATCGCTGCCGCCTGGTTAGCTTCAGCTGCTTCCAGCATGTATGGCGGTGACTTGATATTCAATGCCGTTGCCGTGACATTGAATATCCAGTTTAGACGTTGACAGGGAGGGCTATGTGCCGCTAAGATGCATAGCCCTTCCAAAATGCGCACAGCTGAAAATCGGGCCTATAGTGTCTTGTTGGGGAGAGGTTTGTGAGTGGGCAGGGTGCATGTATATGTCTGACTTGCTTGGGGGTGGGAGGTGTGTGATATACGAATGCAGGGGAATGGCAGGAGTGTACGTGTGTGTGTGTGTGTGTGTGTGTGTGTGTGTGTGTGTGTGTGTGTATGATGTTTGGGTGGGGTGGAGGTGGGATTGGTGTATTATTTCACATGTGACTTGTTTAGCTGGGATGAGCTCCAATAACTCTCTCCCCTCCTTTTACAAAGACATTTCCCCTTCCTGCTTGTTATGGTAGCAGGAGCTGTATGAGGCATTTTTAGACTCAAATATAGAGACAGCCAAGGGGTATGTTTACTAAACCACGCAATTGTGCGGGGCGCACTTGAGCGTGCGCTAAAGTACCTTAGCGCACGCTAATAGTGCGTTTTTGTGCCCCGCACACGTGCGCGTCACACTAACAGGCCCGCAACGTGTAATCAAACTCTGGAATTTGTTACCGGAGGATGTAGTAAAGGCTGTTAGTGTAGCTGGGTTTAAAAAAGGTTTGGACAAGTTCCTGGAGGAAAGGTCCATAAACCATTATTAAGAAGTGACCGAAGATATCAATGCTTGACCCAGCACAAGCATTGTGGAACTTGTGTCTCTTGGGGAAACTGCTAGGTACATATGGCCTAAATTGTCCACTGTTGGAAACAGAATACTGGGCTTGATGGACCTTGGTCTGACCCAGTATGGCATATCTTATGTTCTTATGTTCTAGGGGCGTGGGAAGGCATTCCGAGGGCGGAGGAAGGCTCCGGAGGGGCAGAGGGACGGGGTCAATGGGTGGAGAGTGGGAGGGGAGAGGCTCCCCGCACAGGAGCAGGGCTGTAAATCAACCTAAAAAATACCGCGAGTGAAAACCTCGCGTTAGAGACGATTTAAAGGGAAGAGAAACCATTTCCGTCAGCAATGTACAGCAAAATCGGGGATACCTACAAAACGTGAGCAGTGTGATACATGTGCACAGAACAAAATGTCAAATAAAACGTTAAAATGACCACAAGAAAAATTGTAAAAATTATAATTCAGCTGGGCAACAGTGATAGCAATGGGCAACAATAAAAAACACTCCCAGGAAAGCCCCAAAAAAAGGAAATGATTTTTGGAAGGGTCTACGCTCCGTAGTCAATGCAGTCTATACACATTCATAACACAATAGCAGACAGACATTAGGCCTGGATATGGTAAGCTGCACCCCACCACTATCTGATACTCTCCTGCAGCAAGTCATCAGCTGCTGCACCCTGCAAGCCGCTCCATCACAACACATACCAGCTGCAAACAGTCTGCTAGTTAGTCCATAGTGCATGTTCCTTAGCAATGCCACCCTACACCTGGGTATATGGTACACAGCTATCAAACGTTTCCTATGATAACTGGCAGATATCAATTCCTACGTTAAGCACATTTTGCTCATTGAGCTCCACCATAACAATCATTCTGATGTCTGCGGTGTGTGCTGCAGGTCTGGTCTCTGACAGTGTTTACCACCCTGGGGAGTGACCCCCAACAGTATTGCATACCATATCCACGCCTGTACTGTGCCCAGGACTGGTGTGGTGGGTATGGCTGCTGAACTCCTCTATAGTAGCACAATGCTGGCATAGGTGTGGGGGTGGCTGTCTGTCTATCCAGTGTGTGGTGGCTGCAAACACCTTCCACAGCCCACACTGCCAGCAATGTTGCCAGTATTGGGCTGCCAATGTGCATAATGAGGAGCAAGGTACCATGCAGGGCCGGCCCGTCCATTGAGCGAGAATGTTTTTTGCACAGGGCCCCGCGTTTCAGGGGGCCCCACGCAAAAAACATTCTTTTCGAAAAGTAAAATTGAAAAAAAAAAACAAAAACCTGTCTGCTGCCGCGGTCGGGGCCGCCGCGGCAGAATCGAGCGTGTCGCGGGGCCCCCCTGTGCACGGCAGAGCCTGCCCTCCCCTGTAGCAGCTCTCTCTTTGGAGCTGAAGTCAGACGCGCCGGCTTGCAGAGCGCGAGGGAGGAGTTTCTCCCTCGCTGCTCTGTTAAGCCCGCGGGGGCTGATGGGAAGTTCCCATCAGCCCCCGCGGGCTTAACAGAGCAGCGAGGGAGAAACTCTTCTCTCGCGCTCTGCTCTGCAAGCCGGCGCGTCTGACTTCAGCTCCAAAGAGAGAGCTGCTACAGGGGAGGGCAGGCTCTGCCGTGCACAGGGGGGCCCCCGTGGCACGCTCGATTCTGCCGCGGCGGCCCCGACCGCGGCAGCAGACAGGTGTTCTTTTTATTTAATTTTCCCTGGGCTGGGCTGGGCTGGGGGGGGAGTTGTTAGGACTGCTAATGGGCTGGGCTGGGCTGGGCTGGGGGGGGGAGTTGTTAGGACTGCTAATGGGCTGGGCTGGGCTGGGCTGGGGGGGGGGAGTTGTTAGGACTGCTAATGGGCTGGGCTGGGCTGGGCTGGGCTGGGGGGGTTGTTAGGACTGCTAATGGGCTGGGCTGGGCTGGGCTGGGGGGGTTGTTAGGACTGCTAATGGGCTGGGCTGGGCTGGGCTGGGCTGGGGGGGTTGTTAGGACTGCTAATGGGCTGGGCTTGGGGGGGGTTGTTAGGACTGCTAATGGGCTGGCTGGGCTGGGCTGGGGGGGGTTGTTAGGACTGCTAATGGGCTGGGCTGGGCTGGGCTGGGGGGGGTTGTTAGGACTGCTAATGGGCTGGGCTGGGCGGGGCGGGGGGGGGGGGGGTTGTTAGGACTGCTAATGGGCTGGGCTGGGCTGGGGGGGGGGTTGTTAGGACTGCTAATGGACTGGGGGGGTTGTTAGGACTGCAAATGGGCTGGGCTGGGCTGGGCTGGGGGGGTTGTTAGGACTGCTAATGGGCTGGGGGGTTGTTAGGACTGCTAATGGAATGGGCTGGCTGGGGGGGTTGTTAGGACTGCTAATGGGCTGGGGGGGTTGTTAGGACTGCTGCTGGGCTGGGCTGGGGGTTGTTAGGACTGCTAATGGGCTGCGGGGGTGTTAGGACTGCTAATGGGCTGGGCTGGGCTGGGCTGGGGTGGGCTGGGCTGGGGGGGGGGGGTTGTTAGGACTGCTGGGGGTGGGGGTGGGTTGTTAGGACTGCTAATGGGCTGGGGGGGTTGTTAGTTGTTAGGACCGCTAATGGGCTGGGGGGGTTGTTAGGACAGCTAATGGGCTGGGGCTGGGGGTGGGTTAGGACTGCTGCTGGGCTGGGGGGGTGTTAGGACTGCTAATGGGCTGGGGGGTGGGGGTGGGTTAGGACTGCTAATGGGCTGGGGGGTGGGGTTAGGACTTGAGGTGGGCTGATGGGGGGGGGTTTAGGACTGGCAATGGGCTGATGGGGTTAAGACTGGAAGTGGGCTGATGGGGGGGTTAGGACTGGTAATGGGTTATAGGGGGGCTTAAACTGAAAATGGGGTGATGGGGGGGTTAGGACTGGAAGTGGGTTGATGGGGGGCTAGGACTGGTAATGGGTTGGGTGGTTGCTATGACTGGAAATGGGCTGAGTGGAAGGGGAGGCTTGAACTGCAAACAGCTGATGGGGAGGGAGCTTGGAATGAAAATGGGCTGTGAGGGAAGGGAGCTAGGACTGAAAATGGGCTGATGGAGCAGCTAGGATAGGACTGGAAATGGGCTGTTGGGGGGAGCTAAGATTGGAAATGGGCTGTGGTGGGGGCTTGAATTGAAATGGACTCATGGAGGGGCTAGAACAGAAAGTAGGATCTTTGGGAGGGGCTTGGACTGGAATTGGACTGAGTGGAGGGGAGCTATGATTTGACATGGGCTGATGATGGGGCTAGGAAATGACTAGAAATGGGCTGATGGGGGGCTAGGATTGGAAATGAGCTGATGAAGGGACTCAGACTGAAAATGGATGGGGGAGCTAGGACTGGAAATGGGTTGATGGTGGGCTAGGACTGGAAATGGGCTGAATCAGGGACTAGAAGGGAATGGATGCTGGGTGAGACTGGAACTAGAAGGGAGCTGATGTTGGGGGAGGATTAGAATGGGATGGGGCTGGGAGAGTAAAATGGAGAGGGGAAAAATATTTTGTGTGGGAGGGATGAAAAATCTACAATTGGCCTGGTATTGGGAGAGTAAGTGGGGATTGAGGATGGAGGGGTAAAATTTGTGTGGATGAAATAGGAATGAGGAAAGAGCAAAAGGAGAAAGATTAGTATGTTAAAGCAGATGTAGAGAGAGAGAATGGAAAAAAAAAACTAGAAGAGAGAAGAAAGAACAAATGGACAGCAGACGATGGACAGTTAGCAGAAAACATGAAGAAACCAGAAGAAAGTGGCTGGAGCAATTGCAACTGAAAAAAAATGCACAAAAGGTAGAAATATCTCTTTATTTTGAATTTATTAACTGGAATATGAAACCTCTAGGAAATGTGCATCATTAACGTCTGTGCTTTGTTTGGTACAAGAGGAAATTAATTTATAGTTTTATTTCTACAGTGTTGTTGTACTTCCAAGTTTGGCTTTTGGGGTTCCCAGTTTAATTATTGCCTTCCTGTTTCTAAATTGTGATTCCTTGTTTGGTGATGGTCTATGTTCTGCATGTGTAACTGAGCTGATGTATTCTGTTTATATAATTCCTATTTGACATTGCCACTTGTTCTCTTTCCCCAGTATTCTCTGAAATGTATTGGTTTAATATTTGCAGTGTTGCCTTTTGATAGGTAGGGTATGGTGCTTTGTGAGTCCTGGTAATGCTGTCAGGATACGGCGGGTTTGCTATGGGTTCTAAATGGGCAGCGTTTGTAGTAGTTCCTAATGTGCCTGGCGGTTGGCACTGGATTATAGTAATGTAGAAATCTTTTAGTCTTTCTTTATCCATACACTCATTAAGAGACATGTTTACTAAAAGTTAGTGTATGGTAACATTATGCAAATATTTATGCAAATAAGGCCCCTTATGCAAATGAGGCCCCGCACTGAGTCTCCGCACATGGCCCCGCACCCCCCTTGGGCCGCCCCTGGTACCATGGGTATAGGCCGGACAGGGTGGCCTGGCCAGGGTGCATCTGCACAGGGCATAGGGCACTGAGTGGGACATTTTAGTGGCCGGCCACCACCTACACAGACAGGGTGACCTCAGTATGTCCTGCTGAGAGATCACTCTCATCCTGACTGTGCAGTGACCACAGCATGGCTAGGCACCCCCATAGTGCTATATAGTATTTCTCTCATGTGATAGATATGGGTTTTCTTTTGGGGCCCAGTCACTGATTTATCTTCTTGCTGTGTATACTGACATCCCCGTTCTAGGTGCATGCATCTCCACTGGGAACATGCACTATGGACTAACTAGCAGACTGTTTGCAGCTGGTATGTGTTGTGATGGAGTGGCTTGCAGGGTGCAGCGGCTGATGACTTGCTGCAGGAGAGTATCAGATGGTGGTGGGGTGCAGCTTACCATATCCAGGCTTAATGTCTGTATGCTATTGTGTATAGAGCTGCATTGACTGCCCTGTGGGGTGTCTGTTCCTCAGCAGGACTGGGGTTGATGGTCCCCTCTACTGTCACCTTTGCAGGGAGATAGAATGTGGATCTATTGATAGGAAACCCTATTTGCCACCCTCACCCCTGGGGGTGGGGGTGCATGGTCCACCTAGGGGCTACACCTAACTGAAACAGGCAGAGATATCCAAGGTGTTTGTGCAGAAACTACCTACCCCACACATTAACACTGCTTTTGACCTCTGGCATGGCCTTTTTCAGCTATGGAAGGTGTCGTGGACCTGGTCCTGGGTGCCTCATTGCACCCTCAGGGTGAGCACAGTACCCGCACAATGTGACGGTGTGTACCTACTCTGTGCCAGTAAAACACACGGTCAGTACCCCCTACCGGGCCGAGGTGCTGTGTGGATGCACACAGTCACTTCCCCCTACCAGGCCGAGGTGCTGTGGGGGTGCATTCGCCATCTTGTGCTCATCTGTGGACAGTTGATTTGCATGTGCATTGCATCATGGGTACTGGTGGGCTAACCCTATCCTGGTGACCACAGCAGACTGTCTGTGTGGTGACGTGCAGGCTCTCTTCAGCCAGCCAGGAGCTTGCTAGCAGCTATAGAGCTGTAGCCCAATGGTTGCTTCACTGCCTGTGAAACCAGAAGTCATGGGTTCAAACCCACAGTGGGGTTATTTGATAGGGTTGTCCAACACATTATCTGTTTTTTAATGTACATATTTTGCTGCCAGCAAAAACACCCTCAGCGTACTGTACCCATAAGGTGCCTCTGAGGGTGCTTTATAGGGTGCCCTATAGGGCACCTTATGGTTCCCGTCCATATAAGGTGCACTATACATTACCCTGTGACGCAACTTATAGGGTGCCCTATAGGGGACATATTAGGGTGCTGTGGCGGACAGTGCAATTTATAATGTGCCCTATGGAGTGCCTTATAGGGTGCCTTCTACGGCACCTTCAATTACGGCACGTGAGGGCGTGTTTGCTGGCAGCAATTAATAAAATAAAAATAAAGTGCTGCAGGACAAAATATGTACAATGCAAAGTTGATGCCACAGGCTGCCTTAGGTATTAGGCACACTGGGGAGCAAACTCATGACCCCTGTATCAGCAGTCAGTGCTTTAACCATTGTGCTCCACTGCTGCTCCTCCTTGCCTGTCAGCGCACCTACTTATGCTTTTCATTCCTTAAACTGCACAGTGCTGCCATAAAAAACAGTACTCTGACCTTGCGGTACCTCATACGGCACCCTCTAAAGTGCCCTATAAGCAACATTCTAGGGTGCCTTGGCTGACAGTGCACTTTAAAATGTGCCTTATGGGGCGCCTTATGTTAACACGCTTTGAGAGTGCGTTTGCTAGTAGTGATATTTAAAATAAACATAACATGACTCCAAAAGCAATCTACACCATAATATGTAATGCCTCAGCCAGCCTTGTTCATTGGGCACTGTGGGGGATTGAACCCCTGATCCCTGTACCATTGGTCAGTGTCTTACCCATTGTGCTGTGGTTCTGTTCCTGTGCTTGCATATTAGCGCGCCGCCTTGTGCCGCCCAATATTAAAAAAGCCTCCTAAATCAATAGCGCACCGCCTAATGCCCATCATCGCACCGCCTTATGCCGCAATATATTAGACTAGCTCCTAAAGTAATGCCTTAGCCAACTGTCTACATTGAGCACTGTGAGGGATCAAACCTCTGATCCCTGCACCATTGGTTAGTGTCTTAATCATTGTGCTGTGGCTCTGCTCTTCTGTAGGCACATCAGCGCGCCACTTATTCCGCCCAGTATTAAAATGCCTCCGAAAACATTAGCGTGCTGCCTTATGCCCATCAGTGTGCCGCCCATTATTTAAATGCCTCATAAATTAATGCCTCAGCCAGCCATCTTCATTGGGCACTGTGGGGGATTGAACCCCTGATACCTGCATCATTGGTATGTGCCTTGACCATTGTGCTGTGGCTCTGCTTTTCTATGTGTACATCAGCACGCCACTTATGCCTCCCGCGCAGCTATCTCATGCGCTAATGTGCGGGGCACACATGGGCGCCGCGCACCTTAGCGCATATGCAAATTCCGGATTTTCTTTTTCAGCATGACACGCCCACTCCTTATATGGCATCTGCACACTACCGCGGCCCGCACATTAGCGGGGTTTTAGTAAACATGCCCCCAAGTGTCTTATATATGTGTGTGTGTTGCAATGGTGGTTTGCCTTTATGTACATGGGATGTGGCAGTGTGTGGGTGAGATGCAGAGTTGTGGTTCGTGTGAGTGTGTGCTGCAGAGCCTATGTGTCTGTGGTGTAAAGGTGGGGTGCCTGAGTGTGTGCAAATGTATATGTAGTGTCTGTGTGTGTCTGTAATGAAAACGTGGGGTGACTATGTGTATGCATGCGTGCGTATGTAGTGTGGGGGTGGGGTGCTTTTATGTGTTCTGAGGGGAGGGGAATGCACCTTTTGACATATACAGATTATGACCTTTTGTCCCCCAAATACATTGTACTCTTCCCTCCCCCCTTCAACCTCTCCCCACTCTGTTCCCCTTTCAGGTTCTCTCCCCTTCTCCTTTCCCCCTAGCACTCCCACCCTTGACCTCCATACCCCCATCCATCTTCATTTTTTTTTTAATCTATTGCCCTTTTGACTACCTCACTCCTCCTAGCTATTTTTTTTTTGCAGGGCCAATCAATAGGCTGTCCTTATCTACCTGAGAGAGACCAGATTCCCGTGGGCAGCCTGCTGCCTTGCAAGTCACGATTGCATCCTTCCCCTCCTGTTCTGCCCGCAGGGATCTGATCTCCCATGGCAGACAGTAGGGGTCTTTGTCGCAAATGCAGCTCTCTTTTCCTCTTTCGCCAAACTGGGCCGAAAATGGTGTCCTGATGCTGGCGCTGCACTGGCAGGAATCCCCCACCTGCCAGTGGTTTGATGGCATCGGGGAACCGCGGCATTGGGGGAAGCCCCCGATTCTGCCAAAGCACTGTCGGGTGGGGGGATTGAGCTACTGGGCCACCAAGGATTTGCTGCCCTGTGGTGGCCACCAGTGGCCCAAGTGCGTGGCGCTGGCAATGCAAACACGTGCTGTGCTGCCACTCGCTCGGTTCTGTCAGTGGCAGGATCGATCCGAACCGGTTCCTGTTTGGATCAAATCCTGCCACTAGATGGGATCCCCACAGGTAGACTGCAGCTTTCCAGAATGCGATTGAAGCCTTCTCCTCCTGTTAAGCCCATGGGAGATCGGATCCCCACAGACAGACAGACAGAAGGGGGTTTCTAACAGAGACTGCATTTTTAAAAAAAAAGGCGTGGGGTAGGGAAGAAGCTCCCAGGTGCCAGGTACAAATTTCTAACCACTTCCCTCTCGCTTGCCGCTGTTGCCTTTCTCAACTTTCACGGAACGGCAATAATTAGAAAACCCAAGGCATGGGGTCTTCATGACTCCAGTATTTTTGGAAGCTCCTGCCGGTCCTGCCTCCCTTTGACATGTAAAGAGGCAAGACTGGCAGGGCCTTGAAAAAGCACTGGAGTCACAAAGACCTTGTGCTTTTGTTTGTGCTTTTTTTCTAAATTGATAGCTTTCCACCACTGCTTCCACATTTCTTTTCACTGGCTCTGGGTCCGCCGCAGCGGTGGCAGGAGCGGGGGTGATGCCGCTGCCACTGCCACCAACTCAGTAAAATGGCAGTGACAACAATTGAAGGTGGCCCTGTCAATTGTTTTTAAAGAAAAGACAGAGTGAGGCACTTGCCACTGGGCTGGTTTGGGGGCATTTTTTGCTGCTGCCAAAACTTTGATGCCTCATGACAGAGCCACCACTGCTTCTAGCACCTCATATTTGCAGTACTGTAGAAAACCTTGCACACAAAACACCTGCTTTCTGTATCAGCCTGCAAGCTTGCACCTGTGGCAATGGAGGGCATTCAGCGTTAGTAAAAGGGATCCTTATTTTCTAAAGTTCTTTTTTTTTAATTTTCACCTCTATATTGTCAAAACCTATTGCTGCTGCTAAGGATGGTGAAAAGAAAGATCACATTACAAAAGATATCATTTATTGTGCTAGTTTTACTTTGAAATGCCAAAAACACACTTTCATTTAGCTAATCAGAAATAATAATAATGTGGCATTATTATTATAGCTATTATTTTCTGGGAAGACTGCATCTTAGTGGTTTTCCAGTTCACCGATTCATGCATTCATATGGTTGCTATGATAGTTTTGACAAATATACTGCACAATGTATACTAAAGTAAATGGGAATGTGAACAGATTTTGGTGCTGTTCACATATAGTTCAGTCAGGTTAGGCCAGTGACAGCCATCTTCTGTGAGCACAGGGGATGCACAACTCCCTTATAATGCTGTTAAGTGCTGCACGAAATATAAGATGCTCAACTCCTCCAAATAGAAAAACAGCAGGTGCTACCTAATCATAAGAAACTAAGCCCCAAAACTTACATATATATAGATCTATATGTAAAATAGCAATTGCTTGGTACAAATGTACACCCTACTTGCTTAAGAGTAAGGAGCAGTGGGCTGGGAAGCTGTCCTTCAAATTCTATTTCCACTCCTTGTGACCTTGAGGGAGTTACTTAACTTTCTATTGCCTGAAGTACAGACTTGGATTGTAAGCCTGCTGGGGATAGGAAAATACAGTACTTACTGTACCTGAATGTAATTCACCTTGAGGCACTACTGAGAAGGCTACTTTGGGAGAGAGGGTGTAATTTTGTAGCTACGTACAATGATGTTAAGTATCTTTTACCTGCAGATTTTATACCAGTTTTCAAAGTGAGGTTATGCATGTAACTTCTGTTTGAAAATTATCCCAGGAAAACTACCTACAGACATGTGAAGATGCTTGTTTGTGTGCATAGTTTGCCTGAGATAAGGATGTGCACATACTTTTGAAAATCCAAATGTCTGCTTGCAAATTCAGTCCTTTCACAAACCTCATTCCTATGAACACTTCTTCAAACTATGGGTAAAACGGCATGCCTACAAACATTAGGCAATGTATTTTCACTGCGCCTAGGGCACACAGTGATCAAAAAGACCATTTCTGCAGGAAAAGCAGTGTTTTACTCCTGGAAATGGCTTTCAAAATTACTCTTCCTAAGAGGCAGTTTTCAAACTGTCTGTATTAAGACAAACTCTGTGAGTACTTTTCACCTAGAGACTTTGGCACTGATTTGCAAGATGAAAGCACGGAAATCACTCTGCTTTGAAACTTACTGCAGATGCAAAGTACATGTAGGCATTTCACCAGCTTATTGTGCTGATGTCTTTCTCCTGGAAAATAATGTGTGTAGATTTGTAATTTCCATCTACGCATGTGCTGTTCCTCCCCCCATCTAAACATTCTCTGCCACCCATGTCCCCTTCCTTTAGTGTAAATGCAGCAAACAGCATGCACTTGGTCATTTCTAGATACACTAAAGAAGGACACTCTCAGGTAGCTAATTTGCATGTCAATCAGAATTTATTCAGGGCTGGGTTTAAATTAAGGACACGCATAGGCAACTGGGAAGGACTACCCCTTCTTTCCTAGTTCCCTTCCACCTTCTATTGTTTTGGAGAATGACCGCCACAGAGGGCAATGCCATCAAGCTAAGCCAGAAATATACAGCTGTAAGGAATCTCAAAGTACAAAATCTCTATGCGGATGAATTCAAGACATAAGTACCTTTTGGCTCCCTATCCATTTCCATATCCGGTTCAAACTTCTCTTACTAACCTATAGGTGCATTCATTTGGCTGCTTCTCACTGCCTTTCTTCTCTTATCTCTTCCTACACCCCTCCTTGGGAACTCCGCTCTTCTGGCAGATCCCTTTTATCTGTGCCCTTCTCTTCTACTGCCATTGATCTTTCCACCTTGCTGCTCTTTATGCCTGGAACAAACTGTCTGAGTTAGTACATCCCATTTCAAATCCAGGCTAAAACCTCACCTCTTCAAGGCTGCTTTTGGATTCTGATCCACCTATGTAGTTTCCTGCTCTCCAACTAAGTGTTTCCTTACCATTCCCCTAGACATATCCTTGTCCCCAGCTGTTATATTCTCTGTCTTAACTAAATTATAAGCTCTGAAAAGCTGGGACTGTCTCATATGTGTCTCTGTACAGCTCTGCAAACACCTTGTAGTGCTATATAAATGATCAGTAGAAGTAATAGTACATAATTTTCCCCTGAAGCGGAACTGAAAATTATAAGTAGAAGTTTGAAACACAATGCAGTTTGTCTACTAAAGGGCATTAGCTGCTACCGTGGGACTAATGCAGGATTAACACTCCATGGTAGCAGCTAACTAATGAAAAAAGTCAATATTGCAGGCAATTTTCTGTGATATCTGATTTTTGTGTGGTGGATGTCCCAAGGGTGGGATCAGGGTGGGGAGTGGGGGTGGTCTAGGTTGGTAGCCACAGGGCAAAAATGATTTTGCATGGTAACTGCCAAAATCAGACCCGATCGCGGTGGTAGATAATGCTATCTCAAGAGGTGCCATTATCTGCTGGAAGGCCTGATAATACAGGCTCTGCACTGCAGGCAATTGGGCTTGACCCCAACCACAGTTTTGTCAGTGCTACAGTGCTGTGATTCGTGGCACCGACAATATTGAAAATAAAGGTGTTGGCTCCACTCACAACATCGATCCCCCATGGACAGATACCAATCAGAATCGGGAGCTAACTAGGGGGTATTGGTGCATCCGCCAAGGTGGAAAAGTATCCTGGATAGCCAGTCAGCTAAGCCCCACTCCCTCTCCCCTCATAGGAACACCCCTCCCCCTCTGCATAGGGCAGAACAGTCTGCTGCTGCATTATCTAAGTAAAGGCTTTTCCTAAAAAGTCCTAAGGCAGTTTATTAACTGTCTAGCGCATACTGAGTACAGTGAGTGGTAGTGTACCGCTGAGTGCAAGAGAAAAATCCAACACAAGACCAGCCAAGGAAGCATAGGACTGGACAAAGAATGCAGGTGGGATAGAATTATGCCTCTCCTGTCTCAAAAGAGCTTTCAATCTAGTCTAATAGAATTATAATGCTTGGGAGGAGAAGGCATGGTAATGGTGAGAGAAGCAGAGGGTGGAAGTCAGTTGATGCTATTGACTTGAAATCTAGGACCTGCAATAGCATTAGTAGGGAGAAACAGAGAGCAGAGTCTCCAGTCTTGACAAGTCCACCAGTCAATATGAAGAGACATTTAAGAAGACAACCTTAATAGCTGTATCTTCCAGTGTATCTGTGAAAAAAAAAAACAGTTTTCTACTTCCATCTCCACAGAGAAGCAAAGGAAGGCAGCAGTAGCCCAAGGTAGGGCTACAGGGTAGCAACAGCAGCTAAAGCCAACAGTTTGGAGAAGAAGGTACATTCTGTTCCCTGCTGTGAACTGTAAAGAGCAGGTTTTGGTGGATACAGATACTGATGAACCCTTATATGAGGGATTTCCATCAGAAGCATCAGACATTGAAGCCATCATAGCTGAGGAAAGTCTGGAAAACATTGTTACTAGCATGCTAAGTAATGAAGAGCCAAGAGCCTTCCATAGATAGAGCAGATAGAGTTTGGTGTGAAGGAGGCCCCGATCCTTCATCTTCTCCTCTGTCCTCAGTCTCATTGGCACCAGCAGCAATAGCAACAGCACTAGCAGCCCCCAAAGAAATAGAGAGGAGTCACACAAATATTGGAGGTGCAGAGCCATTTTAAAGTGCTGCAGAATCCACATAATGCAGAGTATATGTACTCTCAGAAGGCCATTAGCAGAGAAAAGCGAATTGGCCATCAGAGTTTCCTTTTATTTCTGCTTGTTTAGTTTTCTTTTTTATACCCGATGTTAGTTTTATGTTATTTTTAATATACGCTTTTATCCTGAGTTTTCACTAAAATTTTCTATTAGTTTCCTAACTTTTTATATTATGCTACTTTCATTAATTTTCTAACTTTTTATATTTTATTACTTTTATACTAATGTATAAACTGTACTAATATTAAATATTATACTAATACCAAGTATCAATCAACATCAAACATTATGAACTGATATTCAGTGATGGTGGCTAGCTGGCGCTGCTGAACATTACATAGTAACATGTTGTTGTTGTTGTTGTTGTTGCTGTTAAGTGTCGTCAAGTTGGTGTTGACTTATGGCGACCCTCTGGATAGTTGTCCTAAATTGTGTTCGGTCTTCAGTCAGGACCCTCACTGTTGACAGAGTGGCACCCATAGCTGCTGTTATTGTATTGATCCATCTCATTGCTGGCCTTCCTCTTTTGCATTGACCTTCTACCATGCCAAGCATGATGTCTTTCTCTAATGATCTCTCTCTTCGCTTGATGTGTCCAAAGTATGAAAGTCAAAGGGGTATGTTTACTAAACTGCGGTAACGGTACATAACGTGCGTTATGTAACGTTAATGATTGTAAGCACATCATAACGCGCGTTATGATGCGCTTACGATCGTTAACGTTACATAATGTGCGTTAATCAACATTAACGATCATAAAGCTCGGCGGTGCGGTAAAACACCGCAGAAGGTGGAGAGAGGGCGGAGAGAAGGGGTCAGTGGGCGGAGAGTGGGCGGGGAGAGGCTCCCTTCACACTAACGCACTGATTTGAAGAGCTGAATCCAAACGCGATTGAAAACCTGCCGTTAAATGCACATTACAGGGGAGAGAAACCATTTCAGTGTCAACAATGTACAGCCCAGGCAGGGAAACCTAAAAAAAGTGATAAGTGTGATACATGTGCACAGAACAAAAGGGCACATATGTAAACACTGAAAATGACCCCAACAAACTGGAAAAAATCCATAACCAAGCTGGCCAATAGTGGTAGCAATGAGAAACATCAACCCCCCCCCCCCCGAGTAAGCTCCATAGAAAAGATATAAATCGTGGAAGGGTCTATACTCTGTCCCCATACAAGGTGAATGAGCCCACAGTGAAATAGCGTTGCTCAGGGTTTTCCCCACCATCGGACAGGGTTCCTATGGCGTGCACATGTCCCGCAACATCAGGGTGGGCATGTCGGAATGGCAACTGGACAGATGCCGGAGAAGGGGATACAGAAGGCCGCAGGCGGCACATGCTGTGGTGGAGCTGGGCCACAGTGCGGACTAGGGTGATGCATAGGTGGCCCATACGAATGCTGAAACAGCAGAGCAGTCAGACAGCAACTGCTGAAGGGCCAACATGGGCACAAGTGTATTTCCCACAGTGTCACAGGGGATAGTACCCAACAGCAACCCCCAAGGGCACGGAACATTGGCAGGCAGGGCTGGGGGGAGCGTGGATGTCTATGAAGGCATCCCTACCACAGAACCCGCACCATAGGCAGCTGCCTACCTGCACACTGGATGTCCTGAGACTGCGCACCACCAGCAGAAGGGCATGTCAGCATGGTGCTGAGGGATACTGGTGGTGGAGGGGGCAGTGGCAGCTGCCCAGAGCAGACCGTGGCCTAGCCCTGTGTAGGTGGGTGCCGTGTACTGCAACAGACGGGCCCTGTCTGACGAACAGTCATGGTATCACCAAGGAATGTACTGACTCTGTGACAACAAGGTGGTGCAGTGCACAAGACCAGTGTAGTCAGAAACAGAGGGTCACAGATTCAAGTCCCAGCTGTGGTTCCTGCCAACCCAGTCCCCATATTTTATCCACTACTACAACGTGCTAATACAGACAGCACCTTTATTGCAGATGATGTAAACATGCCCAAGACACCTACATTTTACCCTACAGAGCACAGACAACATAAACATGCACATTACCTAGAGCAGAGTCACCCAAATGCAGTCCTGGAGGGCCAAACACCATTCCGGTTCCATGCTGCCTCTGATAAAGATGCCTGTGCTGCATTTCTATGCGCCACCCCCATGGTATGCAGATGTATCTCATGCATATTCATGAGGGACAGAATGAAAACCCGAACAGCATTTGGCACCGCAGGACTGGAGTTGGGAACCTCTGCCGTAAAGCAGCAGCCAACAGGGGCAGACACACCCGCACCCACAGTCCCCATTATCCAAAGCCTCCTGGAGAGGCAGGACTTTGGGCTCTGCGTGCATCTCCCAATACTAGCACTTGCATACCTTAGTAATGCCACCCTAAACCTGGGAATATGGTACACATCTATCAAAAGGTTGCTATGATTACTGGCAGATAGCAATTCCTAGGTTAGGTACAATTTTCTGAGTGAGCTGCATCATAGCAACCTTTCTGATGTCTGTGGAGTGTGCTACAGGTATTGTGTCTGACAGTGTTCACCAACCTGGGGAGTGACTCCTACAGTATTGCGTACCATAGCCATGCCTGCACTGTGCCCAGGACTGGTGTGGTGGCCTGGGCTGCCCAACACCTCTATAGTTGCACAATGCTGGCATAGGTGTGGGGAGTGTGTGTCTGTCTATCCAGTGTGTGGTGGCTGCCAACACCCTCCACAGCCCACACTGCTAGCACTGTTGCCAGTATTGGCCTGCCAATGTGCATAATGAGGAGCAAGGTACCATGGGAATAGCCTGGATAGGGTGGCCTGGCCTGGATGCATCTGCACACAGAATAGGGCAATGGCTCGGACATTGTAGTGCCTGGCCACCACCTGCACAGACAGGGTGGCCATAGCATGTCCTGCTGGGAGGTCACTCTCACCCTGACTGAGCAGTGACCATGGCATTGCTAGGTTCCCCCATAGTTCTATGTAGCATTTTGCTCTTGTGATATTTAAGGGTTTTCTTTTGGGGCCCAATCACTGACTTATCTGCTTGGTGTGTAGGCTGACATCCCCGTTCTGGGTACATGCATCTTCTGCTGGACCATGGACTAGCTGGCAGACTGTCTGCATCTAGTATGTGTCTTGCTGGAGCACCTTGCAGGGTGCAGCGGCTGGAGGCTTGCTGCTGGAGAATGTCAGATAACGGTGTGGGGCAGCTGAGCATTTCCAGGCCTGCTGTCTGTCTGCTATTGCGGTATGGATGTGTACTGCTCTGTCTGTTCCCCAGCAGGACTGGGGTTGCTGGTCCCCTCTACTGCTGCCATTGCAGGGAGGTAGACTGTGGATGTATTGGTGGGTGATCCTGTTTCCCACCCTGAGCCCCAGAGGGTGGGTTGTGTGGTGGTACATGATCTGCCTATGGGTCCATACACCCCCCCAACTACAGCATTTAACCATGGCACCAACACAGGATATGCACTATTCTGGGTGCATCATCTCCTATATGGACTAGACATGACCGAGACATACAGCAGGACACAGATGTATCCTAGGTGTGTGTAACGGAACTACCTATCATACACCACTGGGGACCTGCAGCATGGCATATTCCAGTCATGAAAGGTGCTGTGGACCTGGTGCTGGGTGCCCCACCTCAACCTCAGGGTGAGCACAGTACCCGCACAATGTGACTGTCTGTGGCTCCTCTGTGGCAGTGCCACACACAGTCTGTTCCCCCTACCAGGCCAAGGTGCTGTGCGGGTGCATACCCAATCTTGTGCCCATCTCTCGACTGCTGATTTGCATGTGCAGTGCATCATGGGTACGGGTGGGTTAACCCTATCCTGGTAACCACAGCAGACAGTTTGTGTGGTCATGTGCAGTCCTTCTGCAGCCAGCCAGGACTTTGTTCACAGCCTTATAAGGTGTCCTATAGGGGACATTATAGGGTGCCTTGGCGGACAGTACACTTTATAATGTGCCCTATGGAGTGCCTTATGCGGCACCTTAGGTTATGCCACCGTGAGGGTGTGTTTGCTGGCAGCACTAATTAAAATACACGTCAAATGCCTCAACAATCACTACTTAAATGTAAAGGGTGCTGCCTCAGCCAGCTTTATACATTAGGCCCACTGGGGAATCGAACCCATGACCCCCTGTACCATCAATCAGTGTTGTAACCATTGTGCTAGAGCTCTGTTGCTGTCCTTGTATGCCTGCGCGCCTTCTTAAGATTAATGCGCTGTAACGTGCCCTGTAGCACTCGTTCATTTATGGCACCTGGTAACGCGCATTATCGGTAACGATGTACCGCCCATGTCCTTATTTGGGATTTCTGTCTCTACCGCGGCTCCTAACGCGAATCGCACTAACGCAGTTTAGTAAACATACCCCAAAATTTTGTCATCTGAGCTTCTAAAGAAAGCTTAGGTTTGATCTCCTCTAGTACTGACTAGTTTGTTCTTAGGGCAGTCCATGGTATACACAGTATTCATCACCAGCACCATAATCAGGAGGCATGGCCTAGTGGTTGGGGTAAGGTAGCTCAGGCCAGAAGGTCAGGAGTTCAAATCCCACTAAAGGACAGCAACATTAGGCCAGAAGGACTAGGGCTTCTAGTCCCCCACATGCTCCTTGTGGTCTTGGGCAAGCCACTTAACCCTCCATTGCTCATGTTTCCTGTAAAATAGTTATCTCCAAGTTATAATGCCCTGTTCAAAGTCATTTCAGTTTGTTCAATGTGAACTGCTTTGATATCATGAAAGGTGGTATATAAGAAATGTTAAATAAATAAATAAAATAATTCAAAGGCATTGATCTTTTTCACTGTCCAATTTTTGCATCTATATGTCGTTAATGAAAATACCATGTCTTGAATGAGTTAAATCTTTATATGGAGACAGACATCTCTGCTCTTGAGAATCTTATCTAGGTCATTCATCATCATTCTGCCAAGAGCAATGCTTTGTCTGATTTCTTGTCTGCATGTAGTTTCTTTTTTGATAGTTGAGTAGGTTAAAGTTGTCCACCATTTCAATGTCTTCTCCATCAACGATGAACTTATTGATTTTGCCAGCTGTCAGGATCATTGTCTTCTTTACGTTAAGGCACAGGCCCATTTTAAGACTATGTTCCTTGATCTTGAGAAGCAAATGTTTCAGATAGTCTTTACTATCAGCCAGTAATGTGGTATTATCAACATTGCGAAGGTTGTTGAGTCTCCCACCAATCTTCACACCTCTGTTGTCTTCATACAGTCCTGCTTCTCTGATGATTTGTTCTCCGTATAAATTAAACAGATAGGGGGAAAGTATGGAGCCTGCATAGTAACATAGTATATGACGGCAGCAGGGGCGGCCCAAGGGGGGCACGGGGCCATGTGCGGAGACTCGGTGCGGGGCCTCATTTGCATAAGGGGCCTAATTTGCATAAATATTTGCATAACCGTGGGACCTTGTAATAATGCTCCTATTCAGTCTATTCTCTCAAATGTATTAGTTATGTGCCTAATAATTCAGGACTACAGGAGGTTTGTGCCTCTTAAAGTAACATTTAACAATAAGAGAGCTTAGCATTATGCAATGCAAAAAAAAAAAACCAGAGGGTAGTATCCAAGAGCAATCAGTTTCACTTTTATTATTTACACTGCTTCTTATTTTGTTAAGAAGCCATAGCACCATAATTCTTTAAATAACAATTTAACAGAAGTTGTTTTTTTCATTATTGAACAGATACATAGTTATGTAACAAATCATAACAACCCAAACATGTTTAATAAGAATGGTAACATTTAAGACTAACAATCAGATGCTGAACTTCCATAGGTTATACTAAATACTCTTCTTTAGATGCTATCCTTGAATGCTATAGTCCATTATACATTTCACATGAAACAAGGAATAATCTTCCAACTGGAAAACACTGCAAACCACTATATGCAGCCTGCACTATCAATAACTACCAAGAATAAAGAAATACTTTGTTTTGAAAGAGACTACCATATCTATAGCCTCATGATTTTGCTTAAAGTGGAACCTTCCTAGCCTTTTTTGCTGCAAAAGCATCAATTAGATCAGAAAAATCCAGTGCCTGAGCAACAGTGTTCTCAATTGAAATGTGTGCAAGGCCAACAAGCCGCTCTTGACTCATTGTAGATCTCAGATAGGTCTTGATCAGTTTTAGCTTTGAAAAGCTGCGCTCTACTGATGCCACCATGACTGGCATAGTTAATAAAATCCTCAGTACAATGGATGTGTTAGGATATGCATCCAACAGACGGCTTTTATGAAGATATTTGAGGATTTCTGGAGCAGAGCAGTTTTTCTGAACAAAGATTGATAATCGCTGTAGTTCAAAAAACAGATCTTCTCCATCTATATCAGAATTGTGAGCTCCAGCATCACTCAGAAGGGACTGTACATTTTTGCAGCATTGCAGGAGTTCATCTGAGGCTTTTTCCTTTAGTCGTCCAATGTTGTAGAGAAAGCCAAAATTTGTACTGTGCTGTGCTGTCTATACAGTTCAAATCTTTCCTCAATTGAAATTAGAGCATTATCGATGACTACCATGAAATACTCTGTTTTGAAAGATTGTTCTGCATCCTCAATAGGCTGGTCACATGCCTCATAGTCAAAAGCTCTCTTCCTTCTTATAACATGCTTCTGTCTGAATATGGGTTCTACATCCATCTCTGCTGCAATTTCTTTGGCTTTAATAATTGCTGAAATGAAACCAGTTTCCCTATATTTCTTAAGAAATGTACATAAATGCTCTATATGTTTCAGAACCACATCAATCTGAATCTCTGAGTCTTGCATAATTTTGCTAACTACATTCACTTTGGTTAACAGATCATACCAGAGAACTAAACTGACCAAGAACTCGAAAGAGCTAAGCTCATTGTTAGCTAGAGAATGGGCTTCACTTTGAACTACAGAATCATTTGTTTCATCTGCGACCTCCAACAAGGCTTCTCTGATATTAGATGCTTGAAACCAAATTTCTTTTACGCTATCAATTCTGCACTCCCACCAGGTTTCTGATAGTGGTTTGACAGTCAGTGAGGTGATATTGTCCTTCAAAATTTTCCATCTGCTTGGAGAGGCACTAGATATTGTATAAATGTGCTGCAGCACACCAAAGAATGTTTTTGCTCTGTTAGATGACTTTGCAGTATCTCCAAGCAGCAAGTTCGAGCTATGACTGCCACATGGTGAAAAGAATGCTCTTGGATTTGTTTTCAGGATACGAGCTTGGACTCCTTGTTTATGTCCTTTCATATTGGACCCATTATCATAACCCTGGCCACAACAATCCAGCAAATTCAATCCTAGTAAGTCAAGCTCTTTTATTAAAACATCTGCCAATCCTTCTCCAGTGGTATCATCAACTACAATAAAGTCAGCAAAGTATTCTTTGATCTCAATATCCTGATTAGTTGCTGCAGCCTTAACAATTCTCAGAATAACCGATAACTGTTCTTGATGACTTATATCAGGAGTACAGTCCAAAATTACTGAAAAGTATTTAGCTTCTTTCACATCTTCAAGTATAACATCTTTAATTTTTTGAGACATTACATCTATGATTTCATTCTGAATTCTGTGGCCGAAATAATGGCTATGGACAGTCTTGTCTTTAACTTTGTTAATATGTTCCTGCATCACAGGATTAAAACGTGCCAACAGCTCTTCCAAGCTCAGAAAATTTCCATTGTTTGGAGTGTACAGTGTATCATTACGGCCACGAAAAGCATTATTTTGAGAAGCCAGGTGATAAGTAATAGCAAACAGACGCTCAAGAACATTCCGCCATCTTTGTCTTTCAGTGTTAATGACAGATTGATTAACACTGTCAATAGCTGTATTACTTGCTAGTTTCTGTTCCAGTTCAATCCACTGTTGCAGGCAGTCAAAATGTGTCACAGCACGTTCATGTTTCAAGCGTGAAGTTATATGGATCCAATCTGAACATCCACCCTTTGTGAGTTGTGTGGGATTAGAATAATCAGAATGGAATAATGCACAACAGAAGCAAAACATGCTGTTGAGTTTTTTAGAATATACAAACCAACAGCGGTTAATAGATTCACCATTTGACATCATACGAACATAATATGCTGGCTTGAAACTACAGTAATGCTGGTCCTTTGGAAAGGAATAATCCTTGATCTGAGTGGGACCTCTTACCACAAGAAAGTCACGTAATTTTGAGTCAATAAATTGAGGCCAACATCCTGGATCATCATAATCAGTGACTGGAGCAGCGCTTTCATGGATTACACTTCTCAAGTGTTGCTGAAGTGCGGAGCTTGTGCTTGGCTCAGTCATCTCCAGTGTACTTTTTTCACTGTGGGTTTGTTCAGTTTGCAATTCTGGTAGCACTTCCAATTCACTCTGCTGTATGATATCTGTTGTCTCACTTTCTTCCACATTTTGATCTTTTTTCATGTATTTTTCCAAAACTCCTTTCTATGTTTCTAGGAACTCTTGCTCACGTTTTCTTTTTCTTGCCTTCTCTGCACCAGAGGGATATTTTTGAAATCTGTCTCTGTCTCTGCCTTTGTCACTCATTCTGTGTTTTGTTTACTTTTTCTCTTGCAAAGAGTAAGCCCCCAACAAGCTGCAATCAATGAAGATTAATCAAATATAGTAAACTGAATAGAGTTATCCTAATTCACTTTTTTCAATGTAAAATGTCTCCAGCAATGTCTCCATGATTTGGACATCTGCATGGAGGTTTTCAGACATCCATTCATGACTAGGGCTTTTAAAATGATCTCGTTTAAGTATTATTTGATAGTCATTTAGACAGCAATCTCAAGCCTCAGGAATAAAGGAAACTGCCTTATACAAAGGGCATGGAATGCCCTTTTATTTGGAAGAGCTGGACTAATCAACTAAGGGGCTTGTAAACAAGCCCCTAAGTCTCATGCATATCACACAGATGCTCAGCACCTATGTAGGAATCCTGCTATTCTAAACATCTCACAGCAATAATCCCAGCTGTAATGTAAATATTATACCAGGCCCTATATCAACAATACATCTCCTACTGGTCCGTAAAAATAGAACAAGTTGAACTGCTATAAACTACATGCCAGCACTGACCTCAAGTGTCGACAAAGCTTTTATTAAATCTAGAAGTGAGCCCAGAAGTGTGAATTGGTTTTCACCTTACCGTGGGTTAAATTTAGTATTTGTTTTGAAGTGTATGCCGTTGAGTCAATGCTGACTCCTGTTGATCAAGCCCCTGGGTGTTCTTAGCAGGGTGCAACCAGAAGTAGATTGTCAAGCCTTTCTTCCACAGAGTAAGTCTACAGTAAAATAATGTGAAATAAAATAAGATATGTACAACTACCTTCAAATAAGTAATTATAAAATTACTGAGTCTCTCAAGAACACAGTACACAAATGTGACGGCAATCAAAAACCCAGAAAAATCACACTGATATTACAGAAGGGCTATCGGGTAAGGTTCGCCTCTTTGTGGATGATACAAAAATCTGCAATAGATAAGAGTAGAAACCCAGGAAGCCATAGATAACATGAGGAGGGTTCTAGCAAAGCTTTAGGAATGGTTGAGAATTTGGCAGTTGTGATTTAATGCTTAAGAATGCAAGGTCATTCATTTGGGGTACAAAATCCAAGGGACTGGTACAGTATAAGGGGGGGGGGGGGGGGGGAGAAGTGCTGTTGTCCACAAAAGAAGAGTGGGACTTGGGCCCAGGTCTGACTGTAAGGTGGCTAAATGGGTGCCTAGGGAGAGGAACAGCCAGCAAAGAGGAGGAGGGAATGATGCCTCTGGCTAAGTCTTTGATGAGACCTTCAGTAATTTAGAGTATTGTGTGCAATTCATGAGACCACATCATCAAAAGGATATAAACAGGTTGGATGTGCAGAGGGTGGCTACCAAAATGGGCTTCATTTTAAGGCATATGGGGGCAGACTTTAAGATCTCAATATGTATACTTTGGAAATTGGAAGAAAGATGGGAGAGGGGAGATATGATAGAGACGTTTAAATACCTCTATGGCATAAGTGCACAGGATGAGTCTCTTTCAATTAAAGAAAACTCTGCAACAAGGGGGCATAGGATGAACGTGAAAGGAGATATATGTGGAAATACTTCTTTATAGAAAAAGTGGTAGATGCATGGAACTGCCTCCCAGTGAGGTAGTAGAGACCAGGACAGTATCTGAATATAAGAAATCATGGTACCAACATAACACAGAAGATCTCTAAAGAAACAAAGGTACTATAGTAGTTGATATGGAAGGGCAGAGACTGCAGCATTGAGCATTAGTGCAGGATAGGTCCCCCCACACTAAATGCAATGTGCGATCCATGTCCATTCTCTATCCTAACCCACAACCCACCCATTCTCTAACCCATTGCATGTGGGAAATAGCATGAAGTAATTATTATGTTTATATTTTATCTGGTCCCAAAACTGTTTTGTAATTTAAATTAATAAGGAGACGATGAGAGCCGAGAGCGAGAAAGAAAATTAAACCGAAAACATCACCTGAGTTCAGCTTGATAGAATCTCTTTTCTGATGTCCAGACCAGCGTCAGATTCCTTGCCTCTGACTGGGAGGGACTGCAGCTGGACTGGTCCTATTCTTGTCCTAATATAGTTTAAAAGTTTCTTTTAATAAAAATACCCATTTTCTGGATTTAAGTAGCAAATGTTCTGAGTCATTTCTAAGCTGATTTCTTCATCCTAGAACCTCACTGAGAATCGCTAGTGGCCCTAGCAGATCATTTTCTATTTAATCAAAATGCTTGAAATCAAAATATGTATTACTTTGGGGGATGTTTACTAAACCTTCTTAATGTGCGCTCTGTGATGTTACCGCGCGTTAGGGTACCTTAACACGCGTTAATGGCGCTTTATCAGGCACTCAGGTACCTTAGCGCGCGTTAACGCGCGCAACGGCACAAATGAGCGCTGAAGGTGGGGAAAGGCTCCCGGAGGGCGGAGGAAGGCTCCCCAGGGGCGGAGAGAAGGGGTCAATGGGTGGAGAGTGGGAGGGGAGAGGCTCCCTGCACACTAACGATGTGAAATCCGAGGCTCAAAACTAACGCCAGTGAAACCCTGGCGTTAGAGCTGATTTAAAGGGTAGAGAAACCATTTCTGTCAGCAATGTACAGCAAAACCAGGGAAACCTACAAAAAAGTGATAAGTGTGATACATGTGCACGGAACAAAAGTGAAAAGAAACATTGAAAATGACCCCAACAAAATATAAAAAAAACATAACCAAGCTGGGCAATAGTGATATTAATGGGAAACATCAAAAAGCACTCCCGAGAAAGCTCCAAAAAAAGATATGAATTTTGGAAGGGTCTACGCTCCGTCCCCATACAAAGTGAATGATCCCACAGTGCAATTGTGCTCATCAGGGTTTCCCTCTCCATTGGAGAGGTTTCCTATGGGGTGCACATGTTCCACAACAGCAGGGCGGGCATGTCAGAATGGGCAACTGGACAGATGCTGGGAAAGGGGACACAGAGAGCTGCAGACGGCACATGCTGTACTGCAGTTAGGCCACAGTGCGGAGTAGGGTGATGCCTAGGTGGCCCTTAGGAATGCTGAAACAGTAGAGCAGTCAGACAGCAACTGATGAGGGCCCAGCATGGGCACGAGTGTGCTTCCCACAGTTCACAGGGGATAGTACCCAGTAAGGACCCCCATGGGCACAGAACAGTGGCAAGCAGTTCTGGGGGGAAGCGTGGACACCTATGCAGGCACCCCTACCCCAGAACCCGCACCATAGGCAGCCGCCTACCCGCACACTGGATGGCCTGAGACTGCGCTCCACCAGCACCACCAGCAGAAGGGCATGTCAGCAGGGTGGCAGAGGGGCACTGGTGTTGGAGGGGGCAGTGGCAGCTGCCCAGAGCAGACCGTGGCCTGGCCCTGTGTAGGTGGGTGCTATGCACTGCAACAGACAGGCCCCGTCTGATGAACAGTCATGGTATCCCCAGGGAATGACCTGTCTCTGTGGCAACATGGAGGTGCAGTGCACACAGCCAGTGTGTTCAGGAGCAGACGGTCACAGGTTCAAGTCCCAGCTGTGGTTCCTGCCAAACCAGCCCCCATTTTTTACCCACTATTAAAACGTGCTAATACAGACAGAACCTTTATTGCAGATGACGTAAACATGCCCAAAACACCTACATTTTTCCCCAAAAGAGCACAGACACCATAAACAGGTGCATTACCTAGAGCAGAGTCACCCAAATGCAGTCCTGGAGGGCCAGACACCATTCAGGTTCCATGCTGCCTCTAATAAAGATGCCTGTGCTGCATATCTATGCACCGCCCCCATGGTATGCAGATGTATCTCATGCATATTCATGAGGGACAGCATGAAAACCCAAACAGTGTTTGGCACACCAGGACTGGAGTTGGGAACCTCTGCCGTAAAGCAGCAGTCAACAGGGGCAGACACACCCACACCCACAGGCTCCATTAGCCAATGCCTCCTGGAGAGGCAGGACATTGGGCCCTGCGTGCATCTCCCAATACTAGCACTTGCATACCTTAGCAATGCCATCCTAAACCTTGGAATACGGTACACAGCTATCAAAAGGTAGCTATGATTCCTGGCAGATAGCAATTCCTACGTTAAGCACAGTTTGCTGATTGAGCTCCATCATAGCAACCTTTCTGCTGTCTGTGGAGTGTGCTTCAGTTCTGGTGTCTGACAGTGTTTACCACCCTGGGGAATGACCCCCAACAGTATTGCAAACCATATCCATGCCTGCACTGTGCCCAGGACTGGTGTGGTGGCCAGGGCTGCCAAACACCTCTATAGTAGCACAATGCTGGCATAGGTGTGGGAGTGTGTGTCTGTCTATCCAGTGTGTGGTGGCTGCAAACACCCTCCACAGCCCACACTGCCAACACTGTTGCCAGTATTGGCCTGCCAATGTCCATAATGAGGAGCAAGGTACCATGGGTATAGCCCGGACAGGGTGGCCTGACCAGGATGCATCTGCACAGGGCATAGGGCAATGGCTGGGACATTGTAGTGCCCGGCCACCACCTGCACAGACAGGGTAGCCACAGCATGTTCTACTGGGAGATCACTCTCACCCTGACTGCGCAGTGACCATGGCATTGCTAGGTTCCCCCATAGTGCTATGTAGTATTTCTCTCATGTGATATTTATGGGTTCCCTTTTGTGGCCCAGTCAATGACTTATCTGTTTGGTGTGTATGCTGACATCCCAGTTCTGGGTGCACGCATTTCCAACAGGAACATGCACTATGGACTAGCTAGCAGACTGTCTGCAGCTGGTATGTGTCTTGCGGGAGCACCTTGTAGGGTGCAGCGGCTGAAGGCTTGCTGCAGGAGAATGTCAGATAGTGGTGGGGTGCAGCTTAGCATATCCAGGCCTAATGTCTGCCTGTTATTGCGTTATGGATTTGTACAGAGCTGCATTGACTGCCCTGTAGGGTGTCTGTTCCCCAATAGGACTGGGGTTGATGGTCCCCTCTACTGCCACCGTTGCAGGGAGGTAGAATGTTGGTCCGTTGGTAGGAGACCTTGTTTACCACCCTCAGCCCCAGAGGGGTGGTGGTGGTGGTACATAATCCTCCTATGGGTCCATAAGGGCTAAACCTGACTGAGAAATACAGATGTATCCAAGGTGTGTCTGCAGAGACTACCTATCTCACACATTAGCACTGCTGGGTACCTGCAGCATGGCCTATTTCTGCTGTGGACCTGGTGCTGGGCGCCCCACCTCACCCTCAGGATGAGTACGGTACCTGCACAATGTGACGGTGTGTAGCTACTCTGTGCCAGTACCACACACGGTCAGTTCCCCCTACCAGGCCGAGGTGCTGTGGGGGTGCATACCCCATCTTGTGATCATCTGTAGACTGGTGATTTGCATGTGCAGTGCATCATGGGTATGGGTGGGTTAACCCTATCCTGGTGACCACAGCAGACTGTTTGTGTGGTGACGTGCAATCCTTCTGCAGCCAGCCAGGGGTTTGCTAGCAGTTATGGAGCTATAGCCCACTGGTTACTTCACTGCTTGTGAAGCCAGATGTCATGGGTTCAAACCCACAGTGGAGTTATTTGATAGGGTTGTCTGAAGCATTGTCTGTTTGTAATGTACATTAGTGCTGCCAGCAAAACACCCTCAGGGTACTGTAACCATAAGGTGCCTCAGAAGGCGCCCTATAAGGCACCTTATAGGACACCCTATAAAGCGCCTTCTGAGGCACCTTATGGTTACAGTAAGGTGCATTTATGCCACTGAGGTATTTAAATGTTTCTATCATATCTTCTCTATCCCACCTTTTCTCTAAAGTATACATATTAAGATCTTTGCCTGTCCCCATATTTTAGATGTGAATCTAAACAATATGACAAAGGAGTATGTTTACTAAACCTTCTTAATGTGCGCCCGGTGTTAGTGTGCAGGATGCCATATAAGGAGTGGGCGTTTCAGTCTAAAGTAGCAAAACGGGATTAGCGCACGATAACGCGCGCTGCTGCGCACATTATTGGGCAAAGCGCCGCTAAGCGCGTTACCGCGTGGTAATCTTAAGTAGGCGCACAAACATCCAAACATAGAAACAGAAGTGTAGCACAATGGTTAATACACTGATTGATGATACAAGGGACATGAGTTTGATCTCCCAGTGTGCCTAATGCATAAGGCTGGCTGAGGCATCAGCTTTGACATGTAAGTATTGTTTCGTGAGGCATTTTATTTGTATTTTAATTATTGCTGCCAGCAAACACACCCTCACGTGCCGTAACCTAAGGTGCCGCATAAGGCACCCTATAAGGCACTCCTTAAGGCACATTATAAAGTGCACTGTCCGCCACGGCACCCTATAATGTCCCCCATAGGGCACCCTATAAGGCGCTCCATAGGACACCTTATAAGGCACCTTATATGGACTGTAACCATAAGGTGCCTCAGAAGGCGCCCTATAAGGCACCTTATAGGACACCCTATAAAGCACCTTCTGAGGCACCTTATGGTTACAGTCCATATAAGGTGCCTTATAAGGTGTCCTTAAATCACCAGTGCAGAGAGCAAAAGACTCTGTCTGAGAGTGTGACAGGCAACCCCCTCTCTGTCCAGGATCAGAGAGCAGATTGCCCACTGAGTTATGGAGTCGTCCCCTTATAAAGATATTCTCTGTCACAAAAACTTCTAGAAGTTCTGATGTCATCCTCAGAAAATCAGAGTTACTTGCAAAGAAAGAAAACTTTGCTATAACTCCTTCTCTGAGGCCCCCTCCCATGAATAATGCTAATTATGCCTTAGGGCTACCCTCCCTTGCAGCTGGTGCTCTCAAGGTCTTCTGGTCTTTGCTTAATTGTGCTTCTTATCTGTGCTGTGGAGCAAATCTTTCCTGCATTCCTTGGCCTGTTTCATAGTCTTTCATCTCCTGGTGCTAAATTACATTCTTCTTTTCTTCAAGGCTGAAAGTATGTTTTTCCCAGGGCAAGCAGGATGAAGTCAGCCACAAGTGGTGACGTCATCCGACGGCACCAGAACGGAAGTACTCTCACTAGCCCAGAAGGCTTTAGCCTTCTGGGCTTGACCGGTAGCCCCACCTCCCGATCCGCCCCTAGCTGGCCAGATCTTCCAAGCTGAGGCCCTCCAGTCTTCTTCTTCCGCCTTGCCATCAAGACGGTTTTTTGTTTTACTCTCACTGAAAACGTAAATCACCTGGAAAATGAAGAAACCCGGCTTCAAAAAATGCCCCGGCTGCTCCCGTAAGATGGCCAACTCGGACTCGCACCAAATCTGTCTCAGATGCCTCGGATCGGAGCACGCCATTGAGGACTGCCCCGCTTGCGGCCGCATGTCCCCCCGGGCTATAAAATCCCGCCGGCATGCTCTTGCAGATTTTCTAAACCCTGCAGTGAGTACCTCCGCTTGCAGTTCAATCGTGCCTGCCGCTCCGGCCGGGGACGCGCCTGATCAGGCCTCCGTCTCTCGCTGCGAGCAGGAGTCCCGCAGCTCCACGTGTGCTCCCCTGGAGGCTGCCATCTTGTCCGGGAATTCTCTGCACTCTACTGTGGCACTTCCGGCCGTCCTGATGACTGCTTCCGGCCAGCCCCTCGACGACGCTGACTGGCTCAGCCTTGCCGGCAGCGCAGCCAGCTTTGCAGAAGCAGCCTCCGGAGCTCAAAGCCAGCACTCACGCTCTCTGAACGCTGACCTCCGTCGGAGCCCCCGACCTCAGCGCAGCTCCCGACAGAGCACGCGTCCACACCGGGGTAGGAAGAGATCTAAGCACAGATGCCGATCTCAGCGCAGAACTCGGAGCAGGGAGTGTCGTTCCTGATGGCACAGCAGGAGATCGCGGAGCAGGAGGGGCCAGCGCAGATCGCACAGGCACAGAGGCAAATCAAGGCACAGATGCCATCGCTCCTGTAGCAGCAGCTCCAGCCGGAGCAGTGAATCCTCTTCTTCTCCCAGCAGATCCCGCCGATCATCATCTTCTGCCTGCACTGACAAAGGCTCATCCCCTGTGCACAACCTCCACGGTGGACACGATGAGTGTCAGGCACACGAAGAGCTCTTACTTCTGCCTGAATCAGGTGGTCAGACTGTCCCTGAGCAAGCCCAGCAGGAGTCTGCCCCAGAGACCCTAAGACTACTGCAAGACATGCTGCAGCAATGGTCCTCCTCCCTGACCACCCTGGTCTCTGGGTCCAGCGCCATCATGCAGCCTCAGCCTACCGCAATGACCAGCGCTATTGACCAGCACACGCTGCACAGCCCGGGCCCCCCCCATCGCTACTCAGAAAAAAGATGTTCCAGCATCACCCTCTCTGATGGATGCGGCGTCCCGCTCGGGCTCACCATCTCATACTGAAGCTCCATCTGACCCTCCTGTTCCACCTGAGGACATTACCTACTTCAAGTTCATTCAGAAAATCATTGCCGCACACTCCATTTCTTCAGTGGACCTTCCGGATCGGCGTGACGAGGTGCAGAGCGCTCTCAAGTTCATTGACGTTCCCAAGTCCACCCCCGTCTTACCCGTCCATCAACTTCTCCGTGACAACCTCACCAAGATATGGCAGGCTCCGGCTTCCAACCACGCCTGCCCTCGTAGGTTGGACAGCAAGTACAATGTCCAGCCCGTTCCCGGCTTTGCGAAGCCGCAGCTACCACACCAGTCCATTGTTGTGGAGTCAGCACTTAAACGCTCCAAGTCCATGCACAACTCTAACAATGCACCTCCGGGCAAGGACAATAAGCTCATGGACGATGTGGCCAAGAGAGTCTATCAGGGGGCGATGCTGAATGCTAGGATCGCGGCCCACCAATTCCAGCACGCGATTTATCAAGACTGCTTGGTGAGCGGCATCAAGTCCGCTGTTTCCCTCCTGCCAGAGATTCCGCCCTCTCTCTTGTCCGCTCTCACAGAGCTGGATGACTGCACACGGCACCAAGGGCGGGCCGCCCACGATGCTTTTGAGACCGCAGCCAGGGTGGCAGGCATGGCCATATCGGCCCGCAGATTGGCCTGGCTCCGGGCCTCCGGCCTTCGGTCGGATTCGCATGACAGCATTGCAGACACCCCCTGTTCGGGCGATTCCTTGTTCGGCGACAAGGTCAAGGACACAGTCAATGACATGCGGGAGCGCTGCACCACCTTGCAGACTTTGGAGGAAGGTCCTGACCACCCTCGCACCTACCGCAAGGCCACACAGAACAGCACAGGCTCCAAAAGATACCAACCTTATCGCAAATGGCAGCAGCAGCCCCGGTACAAGCATCAACAGCATTACCAGACACCATACAGGCAAAAGCACCGACAGCGGGACCAAGGTCCTAAGAAATCAACGTCGGCTCCCCCAAAGAGCAATTCGGGGTTTTGACTCGCAGCCCTGCCAGCACCTTCCGACCGGGGGGCGCTTGTCCGCTTTTCTCCCTGCCTGGGAGAGGATAACATCGGATCAGTGGGTGCTGTCAATCATAAAGCAGGGCTTCCGCATCAACTTCTCTTCCAGGCCGCCTTTTCGGCCTCCTCCTCAGAACTCAACCCCTCCGGAGCACCTTGCCCCCATGGCCGCGGAAATCCAGGCCCTACTGGCCTCAAGAGCCATCGAGACGGTTCCCCCGGGCGAGATCGGCAAGGGATTCTACTCGAGGTACTTCCTCGTCCCCAAGAAATCAGGGGGTGTGCGTCCCATCCTCGATTTAAGGAAGCTCAACAAATGTATCGCCAAGGAAAAGTTCAGGATGCATTCCCTATCCACCATCCTGCCACTCATCCAACCAAGGGAATGGTTGGCCTCTCTGGACCTCCAGGACGCCTACACACACGTCCCAATGCACCCCCAACACAAAAAATGTCTACGCTTCCTTGTGGCGGGCTGCCACTACCAATACAGAGTGCTGCCATTCGGACTCTCACCCGCCCCCCGGGTGTTCACCAAATGCGTAGCAGTGGCGGCCGCATCGCTTCGGAAGCAAGGGATATGTGTTTTTCCCTACCTGGACGATTGGCTGTTCTCCACCAGATCCCCTGCATCCCTGCGGAAGGCGGTCAACGCAGCTATATCCCTACTGTCTTCCCTGGGCTTCTTAGTGAACTTCAGGAAGTCCCATCTCTCGCCAGTACAAAAGCTGGAATTCATCGGTGCCTGCGTGGATACAAAGCGGGCCAAGGCCTTCCTGCCTCGGAGCAGGAGACATGCAATCGTCCGGCTAGCGCTACAGTTCCTAAGCAGCCCTCAATCCTCGGCCCGGACCATTCTACGCCTCCTGGGACACATGGCCGCTGCAACCCATGTCCTCCCCCTCGCAAGATTGCACATGAGAGTCCTTCAGTGGCATCTTCGCTCGCACTGGTGCCAGCACACCCAGCTCCTGTCCGCCACAGTCCCCAGGGACGATACTTCCTCCAAGGCGGTACGCTGGTGGACCCTCCCCAAACACCTCGCCAGGGGCATGCACCTACAAGCGCCCCCATACCAGATCACTGTAACCACGGACGCTTCAAAACAGGGATGGGGAGCCCACTGTGCCAACTCGAGCACCCAAGGGGCTTGGTCCCCCTCTGAGACAAACCTCCATATGAACATTCTCGAGCTCAGAGCTGTCCGCCTCGCCCTCTCAGCCTTCCAGAGCCTGATCTCCGGCAAAATCGTCAGGATCCTGACCGACAATCAAGTCGCAATGTTCTACATAAACAAGCAAGGGGGCACAGGGTCACGTCCCCTCTGCAGAGAAGCCCTCCTCGTATGACACCTCGCACTCTCCCTCAACTGCAGCCTCAAAGCATGCTACCTGCCAGGAGAGGAGAATGTCCTAGCCGACCGCCTCAGCAGACAGCTCAACCCACACGAGTGGTCGCTTCACCAAGACGTTTCAGCGTTCCTGTTCAAGGAGTGGGGTCCCCCGCAAATCGACCTCTTTGCGTCCCAGAGCAACACGAAGTGCCACTTGTTCTGCTCGAAGAGACCCTCCCGACTCAGGCTAGCGGTGGACGCCTTCGACCTTCCCTGGAACCAATGGACACTGGCCTATGCGTTTCCGCCCACCCCCCTGGTAGCGCGGACCATCCAACGCATCATCAGGGACCGTGCGACAGTCATCCTGGTGGTCCCTTACTGGCCCAGACAAATATGGTTCCCGTACCTGCACCGCCTGGCGACGGAGCCTCCAATTCGACTCCCCCTGAGAGCGGACCTCCTGTCCCAAGACAATGGGTCCATGCTGCATCCCAACCTGCAGATGCTGTCGCTAGTGGCTTGGAAGCTGAAAGGTTAAGCTTAGCTCCCCTCAACCTGTCAGACGAGGTCCAGCAGATCGTTCTTGCAGCCCGGCGAACATCCACCAGGAAATGCTACAGTCTTAAATGGCATCGCTTCAGCATCTGGTGCGAGGCACGGTACCTCGACCCATTCTCATGCCCAGTTCCCCAGCTCCTGGAATACCTGGCATCGCTCTCCACCCTGGGCCTACGCCCGCAGTCCATCAAGGTCCACCTCGCTGCCATTGCAGCTTTCCACCACCACGTTAGCGGCTCGTCGGTGGCAGTCCTCCCGGTCGTCGCCAGTTTCATGAAAGGGCTGGCCAATCTACACCCCGCAATCAGAGCTCTGGTACCTCCTTGGGACCTGAACATTGTACTCAACCAGCTCACCAAGGAGCCCTTCGAGCCCCTGCTCTCCTCAGGGATGAAGTTTGTCTCGTGGAAAACTCTTTTCCTCATCGCCATCACCTCTGCCAGGCGCATCAGCGAGCTCCACGCTCTCGTCGATTACCCGCCCTACACAGTCCTACTACATGACCGTGCTCTCCTGCGGATACACCCTAAGTTTGTCCCCAAGGTGGCAACCTCCTTTCACATCAACCAAGTCATTGAACTGCCCTGCTTCCTCCCCAAACCCCACTCCGATCAGGAGCAGCGCAGACTACACACATTGGACTGCGTCCGGGCCCTTCGCTGTTACCTGCAGAGGACCGCAGCGGTGCGCAGAGGGTCGCAGCTCTTCATCTCTTATGACCCTAACAAGCCTGGCCGCCCATTCTCCAAGCGCACACTGTCAGGATGGATTTCTGCGTGTATCTCTCTGTGCCTCTCGCTCGCTGGAATAGACCCCCCTGCGAGCGTCAAAGCACATCATCTGCGAGCGCTGGCCACTTCCATCGCCAATCTGCACTCCACTCCCGTTCCGGACATTTGCAAAGCCACCACTTGGTCCTCCGTCCAGACCTTTCAAAGACATTACTGTCTGGACGGCCCAGACCATGGCGGACCGGCCTTCAGCCTATCTGTATTGTCTGTGTGCTCAGGGCCGGGCCGTGTGCCTTGACTCCCTAAGGCCCAGGACCAGGACTATTACCATCTGTTAAGCCACAGACAGGGTTAAATTATGGGCTCCGCCCGGTTATGCCTTGCTCATTGTTGAACCTCTGGTGATGTTGTCCTTGCGCAATATTTGTTCACGTTGAACATCTGCTATGTTTTGCACTAGTGTAACTCTCGCTCACTGTTGTTAACGGTTTTAACGTCTTGTGATGTTTTATGCACGTTATTATGTTCATGTTGAACATCTGGTTATAATTGCACTTGTGTAAACCCTTCTTGGTTTTTATTTGCTCAACTTGTTTTGCACAGACCTGTTATTGCACATCCTACTGTTGCACAGGCCTGCTCAGTCAGGCCGCATTAAACCTACTTGCACCTTACGGTACTTGAGTTTGGTTCTTTATTGGTTCCCCGCCGCTGCCTCTATAGCTGGGGAGACACCACTTGTGGCTGACTTCATCCTGCTTGCCCTGGGAGAAATACGAGTTACTTACCTGTAACGTGAGTTCTCCAGGGACAGCAGGATAAGTCAGCCACACTTTCCCTCCCTCCTCCCCGGCGGGGATCTCTGTCTCCGCTCTGCCTCCTAACTGCTGGAGGGTCTCAGCTTGGAAGATCTGGCCAGCTAGGGGCGGATTGGGAGGTGGGGCTACTGGTCAAGCCCAGAAGGCTAAAGCCTTCTGGGCTAGTGAGAGTACTTCCATTCTGGCGCCGTCGGATGACGTCACCACTTGTGGCTGACTTATCCTGCTGTCCCTGGAGAACTCACGTTACAGGTAAGTAACTCGTATTTTCTGCTAATTAATTCTCTGAGCAGACCTGAATTTCTCCTCTGAGCCTGACTTTACGTACTTCTACTCAAAGCAAGGCCTCCAGACTACAGCAGGCCGCAAGGCTGTATTGTAGCATATACTTTCTTAGCCCACAGGACATTTTCTTTTCTTCATCGTGCAAACTGCAGGCAGGCCATGATTACAGTCACAGATGGCAGATGAAGGAGCAAAACTATCCCTAAGCCAAGATATCCCAACATTCTCCAATTTTTCTTTTTCTTTTCGCTGAGGTGAGGGGCAAAGGCAGGAAACCCAAATTTAGGGACTATGAATAAGAACCATTTGTGACAGGGAAAGATCTTGCAAAGGTAAGAGTTCATACTGGTCTCCTTATACAATATACAGGGTTTTTAGCAGAAGACTTAATCAATGTACATCCAAATGCAATCAGGAGAGGAAGTGCAGAGCACATAATAAGAATTACAAGCAATAAACATCAGCATCAAAATTAAAATTCCCCGTAACCCACCCAAAAAGGAGAAAAAGTCATAATGACTGCGGTACAGGGGGGATTTGACCCATAGTGTGACCAGAGCAGGGAAGCGACAATACATTGTGAGCAGGGAGCGGTCCCAATCATATAAAATGAGCAGAGCAGGCAAAAGAATAAAGAAAACATCATACTTATCTGACTAGAAAGGACAAAATCCAAACAGCACAAAAGAATAATAGCAATGGAGAACACAAGGGAATCAAAAAGTTCATTAGAATGTCCTGATAAGAGTTCAGTTCAAAGCAGGGGTTTGATTGAGAACTTCTTTGGAGATGTGGGTTGTATAGTGAACACGCAGAAGTAAAGCTAATTGTCCATCAGGATGAAGGAACTCAATAAGTAGTACAAACATGATGGAGACAGCAAGGAGGAAACAAATGGTGCTCCAAGGAGCAGGTTTGGCAGCAAACATCTTGGTCAACAACAGTTCATACACAAAGGAAGTAGATAAAACAGAGGTGACAGATGGAGAAACCTTCAAATGACTGACATGAGTCCAAGTGTCGGTATCATTCAAGCAGGCAGCAAAACGGGGATGCAGCAGTCCTGAGAAAGTAGAGCAGTCCCAGGATGCACAAACACAGTCTGGAAGCAGAGTCTTCCTAGGGGATCCAGATGTCACTGCGTCACACAGGGACCGCATGCACTTCTCCTGAACTGGCAGGAGGGAATTACTTCTTCTAGGCCAGCAGAAGGAAACTCTTCCCCTGTTCTATTTATTTTTTTTTTTTAATGTTAAAAACAGGAGGTAGCCTCTTCTCCTAATGAGAAGGAATTCACATCCCCTGTTCTTGTCTTTTAAAACAGGAGGGAGCCTTTCTGACAAACACGCAGCCAAAAGCGTAGTCTAGCCAGAGGAATCCTTGGGCAATTTAGAAAAAGGTTAGGAGTGACTACACTCAATTTAGAAGTGAGAGGCGGCACCCAGTAGGTTGCGGCACCAATTGTGGGGCCCTGTCTCCCACAACAACTGTTTTTCACTGTTAGATATCACCAATTACCAATTAGCAACAAATTACTCAAGACAAACTTCTGCTCAGATGCAAAGCTTAAATCACCAGTGCAGAGAGCAAAAGACTCTGTCTGAGAGTGTGACAGGCAACCCCCTCTCTGTCCAGGATCAGAGAACAGATTGCCCACTGAGTTATGGAGTCGTCCCCTTATAAAGATATTCTCCTGTGGTAGGCGAAGGCCTATGATCCATGCTAATTGAATTAAACAGACAGGCCTAAGCAGCTTGATTTGTAAATGAAGCCTGTAGTTAGGCCCAGAGGAATGAAAACCCCCCTGAATGATGACACCGTAGAATTGAAACTTAACTGAACACAATTTAGTATAGCTAAGCAGAATCGAAACTTAGAAAATAGAGAAAAACAAGTTTAATTGGTACTGATAAGAGAGGACAGCTTCTATGGAATTAATTAACTCTGCAGAAAGCAAGGTTACAGTGCCCCGCTCTCACTCATATTCCAGCAAGCCAGTGACCTTGGAGGAGAGAAGTATCGAAAGTCTAAGAACTGTCCATTGTAATGAGGACTGAAAGGGGGCAACCAGGTGCTGAGCCCAGATCAAGGTCCTCATTGGATAGCTACGTAGTGGTACCAGGACCAATAGATGGGTGAGAGGGGTTACTGGGACCAATGAAACGTTTGCCTATGTCTAGAATGGGAAAGAAAGCTATAAAAGTTGTTGTTTTGCTAGAAACCATTGCTCAGCCATTTTGAAATTGATTATTGCTTGAGCCTGTGCACATTAAACTGGCTTGGATCCTTGAAAAGACTCCTGGTTTTATTTATTGCATGCTTATCTGCTGCTACATTTCTTGGTGCGTCGGCCGGGAAGTGCGAGTGGTGGATGTTGTTCAAGTGAATAAATCCACGTAATTCGCCTTGAGGTTTGGTCCAGTTGGAACCATGCCAATCCGACGCAGGGGAATTTCCCTGGGCCCACCGATCCTCTTGTATCGGAGGGGGTTCTGCCTGGCCTCGGCAGGCACTGGGTCCAGCTGGCCAACACCTCCGACCCGGGGGAGTCCAGGATCCAACTCAGAAGCTAGTGAAGTATCGGGGACCGGATCCGGTAAGTATAGTTTTGAAAACCTGTCTAGACAGATGAGTTAGAACTGCAGTTTGAAACTTGTGAAACTTTGGTAAGAATTTGAAACTTGTAACTTGTAATCTCGAGAACTTGGAACTTGGAATTTGGTAATGAGAGCACTGATCCCCTCTCAAGGACGGTCCTATTAACCTTGCATGAGTATGCGCGAGGTGAAGCCATCGTCCTTTTTGTTTGGTAAGACTTAAGTCAACCTCGCATGAGTATGCGCGAGGTCCCTACATGAGTATGCGTGGGGAAAATTTGTTTGAAAATCCTTGCATGAGTATTCGCGAGGTACAGCTGTTATAGAGAATCATGATTTAGCCTAGTCAGAACAGACAGGACTGGGTTTTTTGGGATATGTTGCTAGCATGATTGTGAAGCATTTGATGTGTATTGTCTGCCCTACTGTGTATCTGTTCTTTTTGTTCTCTGTTGAAACTGCGAGTTGCCCTTCTGTTATAAATGTGAGATTATTCTGTTGAGTAATTTGTGACAGTTCACTGATTAAGAAATTGTATTAATAAAGCAGAACGAAGACGCAAAACACCTAGGGGGATGTTTACTAAACATTCTTATCGTGCGGGGCCGTGGTAGTGTGCCTGTGCCATATAAGGAGTGGGCGGATCAGGCTGAAAAAAGAAAAAAACCGGGAGTAAGCAACCGGACGTGTGCGCGTCGCGCTAATGTGCGGGGGTCGACATTAGCGCGTGGAAAGGCAAAGTGGCGCGCCGTTGGGTATAGAAAACAACAGAGCCGTAGTACAACAGTGAAGACACTGACCAATGGTGCAGGGGCCATGGGTTCAATCCCCCATTGTGCGCAAGGAAAAAGGCCAGCTGAGGCAGCAACTGTAATGGGTAAAATTGTTTTAGGAGGCAAATTAATTTGGAACGGCATAAGGCGGCGCACAGTTCTTTTTGGGCGGCATAAGGCGGCGCACAGTTCTTTTTGGGTGGCATAAGGTGGCGCACTGGTCCTCGGGCGGCAGAAGGCAGCACGCTGATAGGCACAAGGCGGCGCGCTGATGCACAAGCACAGGAACAGAGCCACAGCACAATGGTTAAAACACTGACCAATGGTGCAGGGATCAGGGGTTCAACCCCTCACAATGCCAGTGAAAAATGCTTGCTGAGGCAGTATGTATTATGTTGTGGAATACTGTAGGAGGCATGATAATTTTATTTTGTTACCACTACTAGCAAACGCACTCTCCCAGCATGTTAACATACGGCGGCCCATAAGGCACATGTTACAGTGCACTGTTCGCCAAGGCACCCTTGAATGTCCCCTATAGGGCACCATGTATGTTGCGACACAGGATAATGTATAGTGCACCCTATATGGATGGCAACCATAAGGTGGCCTACAGGGCGCCCTATAAAGCACCCTCAGAGGCACCTAATGGGTATAGTAAGCTGAGGGTGGTCTTGCCGGCAGAGACATATGTACAGTAAATAAAAATAAAGCTGTGGACATCCCTATCAAAGGGCCCCACTGTGGGTTTGAACCCATGACCTCTGGCTGCACAGGCAGTGACGTAACCATTGGGCTACAGCTCCATAGTTGTAAGCAAGCCCCTGGCTGGCTGCAGATAGCCTACACGTCACCTCACAGACAGTCTGCTGGTGTAAACCGGATAGGGTAGGCCACCTGTACCCATGATGCACTGCACATGCAAATTAGCTGTCCACAGATGGACACAAGATGGGGAATGCACCCCCACAGCACCTCGGCCCTGTTGGGGGAAGTGACCAGGTGCACCCACACAGCACCTTGGCCTAGTAGGGGGCACTGACCGGGTGTTTTACTGGCACAGAGTAGCCACACACCGTTACATCGTGCGGGTACTGTGCTCACCCTGAGTGTGCAATGAGGCGCCCAGGACCAGGTCCACAACACCTTCCATGGCTGATGGAGGCCAAGCGGGAGTTCCAAAGCAGTGTTAATGTGTAAGATAGCTAGTTTCTGCACAAACACCATGGATATCCCTGTCTGCCACAGTCAGGCGCCCCCCCCCCCCGTGGTCAAACATGGTCCCCCATCAAGAAGATCCACACTCTACCTCCCTGCAAAGGTGGCAGTAGAGGGCAAACAGCAACCCCAGTCCTGCAGAGGAACACACCCCCCACAGGGCAGCTCCATACACAGCCATGACACAATAGCAGACAGACATAAGCCCAGGCTATGGTAAGCTGCACTCCACCACCAGATATTCCCCTGCAGCAAGCCAACAGCCACTGCACCCTGCAAGCCAATCCAGCAAGACACATACCAGCTACAAGCAGTCTGCTGGTTAGTCCATAGTGCATGTTCCCAATGGAGATACATGCACCCAGAACTGGGCTGCCTGCATACACAGCAAGCAGATAGATCAGTGACTGGGCCCCAAATAGAAACCCATATCGATTACATGAGAGAACTACTATACAGCACTATGGGGGTGCCTAGCCATGCTGTGGTCACTGCACAGTCAGGGTGAGCGTGATCACCCAGAAGGACATGCTTTGGCCACCCTGTCTGTGTAGGTGGTGGCCGGACACTACAATGTCCCGCCCTATGCCCGGTGCATCCTGGCCAGGCCACCCTGTCCTGGCTATACCCATGGTACCTTGCACCTCATTATGCACATTGGCTGGCCAATACTGGCAACAGTGCTGGCAGTGTGGGCTGTGGAAGGGGCTTGCAGCCAACACCCACTGTATAGACAGACACACACTTCCACACCTATGCCATCATGGTGCTACGATTGAGGGGGTAATTAGCCTTGCCCACCAAACCGGTCCTGAGCACGGCAAGGCATGGATATGGTACGCATTACAGCTGGTGGTCACACCCCAGGGTGGTAAACACCGTCAGAGGCCAGGCCTGGAGCACACCCCGCAAACACCTAAGAGATTGTTTGGATGGGGTCAACTAGCAGTATGTACGTAACGTATGGATATCTATCTGCCTGTGCTCCTAGCAAACGTCTCAGAGCTGCTTACCGTATACCTCAGGTGCAGGGTGACATTGGTAAGTTATGCAAGTGCTAGTTTTGGGTGCTGCATGCAGGGTCCAATGTTCTGCCTTTCCAGGAGACATTGGCCAATGGGACCTGTGGGTGTGGGTGTGTCTGCCCTTGATGGCTGCTGCTTTATGGCACAGATTCCCAACTCCAGTCCAGGTTTGCATCACACTGTTCGGGTTTTCCTGTTGTCCCTCATGAATATGCATGAGCTACATCTACATGCCATGGGGGTGGTGCATAGATATACAGCACAGGCATTTGTATGAGTGGCATCATGGAACCTGACTGGTGCGTGCCCCACCAGGACTGCATTTGCGTGATTCTGCTCTAGGTACTGCCCCTGTTCATGGTGTCTGTGCTCCGTGGGGTAAAAGATAGACATATTGCCATTGCATATGTCCTCGCCAGGAAAGGTGTGCCCTTACTATCACTGTTTACTTGGGGGAAAAATATGTGGGCAAGATTGGCAGGTGCCCCAGTTGGGCTTTGAACCTGTGGCCTTCTGCTCTTGCATGCAGTGTCTGTGTGCACTGCACCACCGTGTAGCTACAGATTGGGTGGATTCCCTGGAATGTCCATGACTGTGGATCCGACAGGGCCTGTCTGTTGCAGTCTGTTGCAGTGGACGGTGGCAGCCTGCACATGGCTAGGCCTCTTTCTTCTGTCCCTAGCAGCCACTGCCCCCTGCACCACATGTACTCGTCCGCCAACATGCTCCCATACAAAGCAGGTGACCTGATTGGAATGTGGCAGTACGGGACTGCATTTGGGGTACTTGGCTGTGGGTAATGCCCATTGTTGTGGTGTGTGCGCGTTGTTGGTTAAAATATGGGTGTTTTCCCCATGCTTCTGTCCCCTGCAATACATTGGTGTCTGCGCTATCTGTGTTTAGTGGTGGGTAAAATATAGAAACTGGGCTGGCAAGTGCCCCAGCTGGGCTTTGAACCCCTGACCCTCTGGTCCTAGAGGTACTGACTCTGTCTGCTGCACCACACTATGGCCACTGAGACAATGCAGCCCCTGGAGGTAGTAAGCCTGGCAGGATGGAGTCACAAACCCTGCTCTACGCAATTTTACTGTGGGCATATGCACCCTGTCTGGTGGCAAACGTGCACATAAACCCCGGAATTGACCACGGGAAATGGGGGACACAATATCACCACGCTGGGCAACAGTGATATTAATGGGCAACCATAGCAAACACTCCGAGGAAAGCTCCAAAAAAGGAAATGTTTTTCGGAAGTGTCTCCGCTCCGTAGACCCTTCCAATATTCATCTCTTTTTTCTGGAGCTTTGCTGGGTGTGTTTTGTATATTTGCCCATCAATATAACTGTTACCCAGCTGGATTTCTATTTTTAATATCTTTGTTGTGGTCATTTTCGGGTTCTATTTGCAATTTTGTTCTGTGCACATATTTCACACTGCTCACGTTTTATAGGTTTCCCCGGTTTTCCTGTACATTGCTGACGGAAATGGTTTCTCTTCCCTTTAAATGCCCTCTACCGCGAGTGTTTCACTCGCGCTATTTTGTACATGAAAATTCGGGCCCGATACTGTGCGGGGAGCCTCTCCCCTCCCACTCTCCACCCATTGACCCCGTCCCTCCGCCCCTCCGGAGCCTTCCTCCGCCCTCCTTTAGCCGTTCCACGCCTCTATCGGACATTTGCGGGCCCGCACTTGCACGGGGCCCGTTAGTGTGCCGCGTACCTGTGCGGGGGTGACACGCACGTGTGCGGGGCGTTTAAATGCATTTCTGCGCGTTTCAATGCCGCGTTGCCGTGCGCTATTTTGCGGCGTGCAAATTTGCGGGCTTTAGTAAACATCCCCCCTAGAGTCATTTTAGAAATCCAAAAGCTGGTCTGACCCAGTTCGCTTTCCTACTGCACAGTGAAAAACTGACAGGGGGCGTGTCTGGAGGAAAGAATGTACAGTGTCTTTCTAACCCTGTGCAGGCTTAAATCTCAATGCTGTTAGTTTGTGCTTATTTCAGGACAATTGAACCTGTATTATTCAATATGTTTTTAATAGTAATGTTCCTTCTGCTATGGTTATGTATTATATATCATTTATATATCATTTAATAAGAATGTTTAGTCAGGATTGTGGGTCCCGATAGTTTTTGGGCTTAGCCTGAAAAGGGTTAAGTTTGTATTAATCCCTTATGGGTTGCGGACCAAGTGAGAAGAATTTCTGTCGGCTGTATGTTCAAATTTTCAGTAAGCACTGTAATAGTTTAAATAGGAAATGATAGAGAACTGTTTTTGTTTTTCCTTTGATCTACAAAGTAATTATTAGATCACGACTTGACACTGATTTAAATTGTTTTTTCTGGCATCTCTCTGTGCGTGTGAATGAGAAGTCTCTTTTTATGAGCACAGTTCAGTTGTTTCCCAGCGAGCAGAGGGGTGTAGCTTGCAGAGAAGGAAAAAAATGTGTTTTAAGAGACAGCAACTCTCGGTTGAGAGGTCTCCCGTTTATTTAAAATAAAGGATTCATTCAATCAAAGTTTTAAAAAAAAAAGTTTATCTTGCGGAGTGTTTGCACCAACCTTTTTATGAACAAGTATAAGTCATTTGAATGCATGCTTCCCCAAACTGTACGATTTAAGGTAATTACTTTGAATTGTTAAACTCTGTACTAATTACTAATGAACAAATCAGTTAGCTACACTGACCTTTACAATATTGGCTTTTAAGATAAATTCATCTGTTTTTCCGTATTTGAAAAAAGGGAAAGGTGTACTGTACTTTATGAAAAATATCCGGAATGTCTTTTGAATATTTGCTTTCTGAACTAAAAAAAAATAATAATTTTGCAGAGACATGCTGATTACGGCTGGCAGCTAGTTGCTAAGTATTTTTATTCTAGTCATACGTAACAGATATGTCCCGTCATATTAAGAGCCATATTTCTTTCTATTGGAATAGATGTTATAACATGTTGCAAAAATAATAGTTTTTTTTATATTTTTAAGAACTGTATTTAAATTATGGTAATAAAAATGTCTCTGTCCCAATTAGGAATGTTATGTGAAAGGGAGTGGTTTATGCTGTTCACCATATTTTGCCCCAGAATCTCTAGATATCCTGTCCCATCAGTTTCTCTCTCTGTAAGTAGCTCCGTTCAGAGTGCTTAAGGGGGGGATGGGGCCCAGTCCACTGATGATGTCACCCCCCCCCTGGTGGGCGTGAACTAATGTGCCCACAGCAGAGAAGTAAATGAAAAAAAAGAAGAAACCTCCCGGATAGAGCGTTGCTAGGAGAAACAGTGTGGGCCTAGGACAGAAGGGAGGGGGGGGGGACTCCTCCCTGCAGATTCCCTAGTTTGCCAGCCACCTCCGCAGCAGGGGGATGTGCACCCCCTCTGGACCAGAAGTGAAAGCCAGCTGACCAACTTTGTTTCTGGCATTATACCTTCCACGCTGAGAAACCAATCCAAATAGCGCAGGCAGCCTTCACTATATACCCCATGCAATTTAGCAGCCCAGGAGAATTTACGTTTTTGTCAGTCAGTCCCAGAGAGATATAAAACAGAAATGAAACTGGATGGATCTGCGGGCATGATAGTTACTGAAAGAGTTGAACAGAAAGTATGTGAATTGTGGAGATAAATGTGATAGAGAAAGTAATGTAAAAAAATGGAGAAGAGAACAGATCTTCTTGCTGATGCTTTAGTTGAATGATGTGGAGGAGGTTTTCCTAATCAAAGGAGCAGAGGAAGTGAAAACTGGGTGTGAGTGCGCCCATTACAGAGGAGAAGGACATTAGAGAAGTGAATGCCCGTATCTTGACTCCTCCCCAGGAGGGGAGGAGGGAGTACTTGATTGCAGAGTCATAAAACAATAAACCAAGCACAATGTTTTAGTAGGAGAAGGAAGTAGCTATAGAGTAAGTGGCAGCTAAAGAGGGCTACAGCATGGATAAAGACTAGGCCAGATGCATCACCACTATCAGAGCTACTGGGGCTAAGTCCGCAAAGCCTTTCCTGCAGAACCGCATGTGTGAACTAGGGGGACAGAAAATAATGCACCAGTTCCTGTATATGCCTGAGTGCCTTATTCCACTTTTGGGGCCGAGATCTGCTTGCAAAGCTTCAGGCACAGATATCCTTTGCTGAAGAGGGAGAAATGCAAATGACTGTAAACCCAAAACCTGCTGGATTGATGGTGCTGACTGTTCCCCGAGAAGAGGAGTGGCAGTTCTATAGCACACCTCCAGTCAAGTCAACAAGTTCCTGTATACCTACCAACCTTATAGCCCCACCTGGATTATGGGCAGAAGATAATCCACCTGGCCTAGCAAAGAACATAGCCCCTGTCATTGTCACCCTCAAGCCAGTCAAGAAGCCTGGGACAAGTGGCTACCGCCCAGTGCAGGATCTAAGAAGAATGAATGATGCAGCTGAAACTATACAACCAGTGGTACCAAAATCCTTATATTCTCTTGGAACTGATCTCTGCTGAAGCTATACATTTCATCATTCTGGACTTAAAAAATGTTTTTCTGCATACGCTTAGCCCAAGACCCCACTACAAGGAGGCGGGGCCAACTCATCTGGACAAGATTACCTCAAGGATTCAAGAACTCGCCTCACTCAGCAAGGATTTGACAAGTTATCCAGAAACTCCAGGGAAAAAAATTCTACTTCAATATGTGGACAACTTGCTCATAACCACCAACTCAGAAAGTGAATGTCTACAAGCCATCAGTGAACTTTTGCACCCTCTTAATGAGGCTGGATACAAAGTCTCAAGAGCCAAGGTGCAATTATGCCAAACAAGTTAAATACCTAGGATTCCAGTTGTCCAGCGGAATTCGACGCCAGAACGCAAAGCAGCTGTATGCAGTATTCCTACTCCAACCACCAGGAGGCAAGTGAGAGCCTTCTTGGGTGCCACAAAGTATGTTGTATATGGATCCCCAATTTTGCGCTGCTAGCAAAACCATTGTATCAAGCTATCAAAGGAATGGAAAAGTCTCCATTGGAATGGGGACTTGAACAGGATGCAGCCTTTTGATCTTTGAAAAACACTCTGATGTTGTCACCAATTCTGGGTCTACCAGATGTCCAGAAAACCTTTCAGTCTCTATGTTCATGAGTCACAAGGAAATGTTCTAGGAGTGTTGACTCAATCTCTTGGACCTTATTTGAGAAGCTGTTACAGCTACAGCCTTCCTAGTAAGCAAAAACTAAAAGAAAAATCCCTTTGAGACAGAATCTTCAAGTTACTGTACCACACTCTGTTCTAACCAATATGAAATACAAAGGAAACTACTAGCTAACAAATCTATGAATGTTGAAGTATTAGAGTATGTTGTGTGAAAACCCCAGATACAACTGAAGGGTCAGTCAAGCTTTGAATCCTGTTATGTTGTTACAAGTTGGTCTTGACCCCCTGATCATGACTGTTTAGAAATTATGGACACTGTATTCTCAAGCCGCCTGGATTTGACTGATGTCTCTCTGGAGAACCCTGAACAGACTTTCTTTGTGGCTGAAGGCAGTTTCATCATCAATAGACATTGTTGTGCTAGATATGCAGTGGTGACCCCTGATTTGGTAGTTGAGTCCTCAGCCCTGGCCCCAGAAACTTCACCACAGAAAGCTGAACTGATAGCCCTCACTAGAGCACTAACAATAGGAAAAGAGCCCTGTCTAAATGTGTACCCAGATTACAAGTATGCCCTTACAACCTTGCATGCACATGGGACCCAGTACAAAGAATGAGGGTGGATAACCTTAGGAAGCAAGTCCATTAAGTATAGCCCCAAGATATTGATATTAACAGATACATACTGCCTATAGATCTCAGAATTTAGGAAAAGTAGAATGTATGAATAGAACCCTGAAATCTCAGTTGTCCAAACTTTGCCAAGAGGTTTACCTGAAGTGGCCCCAGGTTCTTCCTATAGCCCTTCTTAGGATATACTTAGCCCCTGCTAAGTCTTTAGGAGTTTTCCCTTTTGAAATTTTGTATGGGCGACCCTCGCCTATTGTATAGGAAATAATGGGAGATATGAAACAGATAGTATCTGAAATTATTAGACATGAACTATTGGTTTTAAGTTCTGTTTTGCAGAGTCTTCATACCTGGGTACAAAATCGATTACTCATCAATTTGCCTGCACCCCTGCATCCTTTCAAGTCTGGAGTCTCGGTGTGGATCAAAGAGTGGAGAAAGATACTGTTAGCCCTGCATTGGAAGGGACCCTATGTCGTCATCCTGTCAACTCCAACTGCAGTAAAAGTCGCAGAATTTGAACCTTGGATCCATCATAATCAAGTGAAGCCAGCAGCTGCTCTTGAACCTGATCACTGGACTACTGTACAGCATCCTGAGACTCCATTGCACCTCACCCTACGACAACAGCCACGGACCTAAAACTTATTGGTCCCTCAGAAACTGCACTGTTTCAAGACTGTTTGTTTATCTGAAGGTAAGCCTCGCATCTGGAGAAAAACTGCAATCATCAGAAAGAGACTGTGTTGTGTTAAGAAATTGAATCTTCTAAGAGACTGTGTTTAAATACTCTGAAAAAGACTGTTTTGATCTCCTCAAGGGCGAACTGCTCTAAGAAGGCAATAATAGCCTGAGAGACTGTACTATGATATTTTAAGAACCTGAGACATCCCAGAAGACAGTGATACTTTGGAATCTACAGCCCTACTCCTGCCAAAAAGCTGGTAGGTCTACGTACGGCAGAAGCTTGAGGATCTACAATCAACCCTGCATTTGTCATCTGTTGTGAAATCCGACAGTTCCTCCAATTTTCCAGAGACTATGCCCATTATGAATTCTTATTATTGCTTTATTCTGGCAACAGTTTTGGGGTGCTTTGAAATGACTTTTGCCCTACCCCCTTGTGCAGCTTGCATACCACCACCAGAACAGGACAAAAGATCACTCTTTCTATGAAGCCATGAAATCAGACTTTGACGTTCCTCCTGCCACCAGAACTTATTTCTTGAATTAGCAGGAGCAGTGGCATTCGGTCTTCATGTTTCAGATTGCTTGTTTTGTGGAGAAACAACAATGGGAGACTAATGGCCTTGGGAGGCCCAAGAACTGAATTACTCCATCCCCTACAATCAGACTGATTTACATAATACTACTAGTGAGTGGGTATTGGCCCACCCCATTGTTGACAGTTTGTGTTTTGTTCGGACCGGACCACAATTTGCTATGAAGATCGTACAGCTGGACTGTCTAAATCAGAAGATTTACAACAGCACAACAAAGAAGACATCTTGGTGGTCCGGCATAAATGCTCCTGAACCTTCTAATCCTTTAGTTCTTTTACCCACTCTTGCCAAATTATGGACTCTGACTATCTGCTTGTTATTCCCTTGTTTCTTGCCACTTTGCTTGCGAATGATAACTTCAGTTATTAATAGCACTGTAGAGCGTAAGGCAGCTACAAAGATACTAGCTATGTGAACTTACTACCCTATACCACAGAGTGATACCTTTACCTAGTATTATGTGATTTGATTCTCACCCTTTCTCACTTGCGGGTGAGAATAATCAAAGGGGGGAATGTGGTAGGCGAAGGCCTATGATCCATGCTAATTGAATTAAACAGACAGGCCTAAGCAGCTTGATTTGTAAATGAAGCCTGTAGTTAGGCCCAGAGGAATGAAAACCCCCCTGAATGATGACACCGTAGAATTGAAACTTAACTGAACACAATTTAGTATAGCTAAGCAGAATCGAAACTTAGAAAATAGAGAAAAACAAGTTTAATTGGTACTGATAAGAGAGCACAGCTTCTATGGAATTAATTAACTCTGCAGAAAGCAAGGTTACAGTGCCCCGCTCTCACTCATATTCCAGCAAGCCAGTGACCTTGGAGGAGAGAAGTATCGAAAGTCTAAGAACTGTCCATTGTAATGAGGACTGAAAGGGGGGCAACCAGGTGCTGAGCCCAGATCAAGGTCCTCATTGGATAGCTACGTAGTGGTACCAGGACCAATAGATGGGTGAGAGGGGTTACTGGGACCAATGAAAAGTTTGCCTATGTCTAGAATGGGAAAGAAAGCTATAAAAGTTGTTGTTTTGCTAGAAACCATTGCTCAGCCATTTTGAAATTGATTATTGCTTGAGCCTGTGCACATTAAACTGGCTTGGATCCTTGAAAAGACTCCTGGTTTTATTTATTGCATGCTTATCTGCTGCTACACTCCGTCACAAAAACTTCTAGAAGTTCTGATGTCATCCTCAGAAAATCAGAGTTACTTGCAAAGAAAGAAAACTTTGCTAGAACTCCTTCTCTGAGGCCCCCTCCCATGAATAATGCCAATTATGCCTTAGGGCTACCCTCCCTTGCAGCTGGTGCTCTCAAGGTCTTCTGGTCTTTGCTTAATTGTGCTTCTTATCTGTGCTGTGGAGCAAATCTTTCCTGCATTCCTTGGCCTGTTTCATAGTCTTTCATCTCCTGGTGCTAAATTACATTCTTCTTTTCTTCAAGGCTGAAAGTATGTTTTCTGCTAATTAATTCTCTGAGCAGACCTGAATTTCTCCTCTGAGTCTGACTTTACGTACTTCTACTCAAAGCAAGGCCTCCAGACTACAGCAGGCCGCAAGGCTATATTGTAGCATATACTTTCTTAGCCCACAGGACATTTTCTTTTCTTCATCGTGCAAACTGCAGGCAGGCCATGATTACAGTCACAGATAGCAGCTGAAGGAGCAAAACTATCCCTAAGCCAAGATATCCCAACACTTCTGAAATCTATATATTACACAAAGGCATTATCAATATCAAGGTGTGCTTAGAATAATTTTTTAAATCAGATTGAAGGCACAAATTCAAATGAGACTATTTTTGTCCCATTCTACTACATTTTCTTGTTCCAACTGCACCTTTGATGCTAGAGGACCTTCTCACCCCCTTTCTCTGTATAGAATTTCTATTACCAATACCGTCCCTGTGTGCATCCTTTACTAATGGAACAAAAAGTATGTGCTTTCATGTGTTATGGATCATTAAATTATTTAAAAGTTGAAACACACTATAGAACTAATGGTCATTAATATTTTGGTTTATTGGCATGTTTATTTTTAGGCAAATCCCAACTTGCTTCCCCTATATAAAAAAACCCTAAATCTGCATGACACAGGAAAGTAGTACATGTGGCAACATAGGGTGGGTGGGCCATTGGGGCCATGGCCCTACCAATATTTTGCCTAACACAGCCTCTGCAACTAGAATGTTTGGGGACAGGGACAGAAATTGGTTTATTTGGCCTCGGCAAAGCAAAAAGGTGGTCCACTGCCACTGGTTTACATATGTCTAGCCCAACATACCTAGCACACACTTCATCACCAATGCTATTAGATATCAGTGAAGTCCCAGCATATTCACAGAGGTATTTCACAGGTACCCAGAGTAATCCACTCCTGGAGCCAAGAGAATGATGATGGCACCAAGCCTTGGCCAGGAACAAGAAAAAAAATACCCTCTGTATCTGATTTTTAATACCTTGAACTAATAAAAAGATGTTGCTTTTTTTTTTAATTTAAGCTCACAATAATGAAAGTAAAGAGCCGGGAGACTCGCTACTAAGAAAAAAGAGAACAAAACAAGATGGTGGCTCCCCTGCTGAGATCAAAAGGAGCGCCGGCGCTTACTGCTGCCCCTGCCCCAAACAACCCCTCCCCTTAGAGGCACAAGCCAGCCGGCACCCTCTCAGCTCCTTAGAAGCCAAGATCCCCCCAAAAAGAAGCAGATCAGCTGGTACTACCTCTCCCCTCTATCTCAGCCAAGTCAAATCCACCCCCACCATAAAGCCGGTTGAGCACCAGGAAAAGCAGAGAAAGCACCAGAGACAGGCATTCCCCCTCCCTAGCCGGTCTCAGTCCCACGAGGAGGGAGCGGCCTGGCGGGAGAAAGTCGCCGGTTAGAAACAGCAGGGGCAAACGCTCTTTTTATTATTAGAAACCAGACACCTTCATGAGCCAGCCAAAACAGCTCTCCACAGACCGTCGAGACCGAGGCCCTCCCTCACGCAGTGCCGGCGGCCGGATAGGGGACCAGGAGAACATGGACCAGACAATGAACAAGTGATCACAAAAATAATTTTACTTACTGTGCGTTGCTGGCTGGCTTTTTTTTTAAAGATTCTTAAAGTTTAAGTTTTAAAGCACTCGTCGCCATTGGAGAGTCGTCGCACTTGCGTCGTTGCAGCAAGCAGCAAAGTCCAGTTCCACGTGCAGCAGGTGTGCTGAGTCAGTGGGAGGAGTTTTGGATCTACGTCATGCATGCCTGCCTGTAGTGAATGGCGGCGGCACGTCAACATCGGGCAGCAAAGCAAACCAGCATGATAGAAAAAAAACAAAACAAAAAGGAGTTGGATCGCAAGAGCGGGGCTGCCGCCCGGGCTGGTAGAATGGCAGATTAAAGCAGAATGCAGCGGCGCCTCAGCGGCAGCAGGATGGAGCACTTTTTCTAGGGGTTCAGGCAGGCAAGGGCAGCAGCAAGAGTGTCTTTAGCGCGGGGCCCCCGAAGCGCAGGGCCCTGTGCAAAAAACATTCTTGCTCAATGGAGGGGCCGGCCCTGGATGGCAGATAAAGACCAGCATGATCCATCTAGTCTGCCCAGCAAGGTAGCAAGAGTAAGTGTATCTGCCGCTCTTTGCAGGTTACCCCTCACCATGCCTTTGTTTAGGGGTGTACCCACCACTCTGAGAAAGTCACCCCTCTTTGTTGAGATATAAGAGTAAAGTTTATTTTGATTTTATCCTGTTGCTATAAAGGGATCCATCGTGTCTGTCCCATGCCATTTTGAATTCTGTCACTTTATTTGCCCCCACCACTTCCATCGGCAGGGTATTCTGATACATCTCGGGGGAAGGATGGCAGTCACTGCTGTGGTATTTCTCCAGGCACCTGCATTTTCCAGCTACCTGGAGGGCTACAGCTGCAGGTGCTATTGGCCTCTTCCTCGACAGCTGGGTTCAATGGCACTGAGGAGGGGGCCTGCCAGCATCTCTGCCAAGGGTGCCATGTTCCTTGGATTGCCCCATGTGGCACATCACCATACCACACCAGCAATTTATCTGTGTCCCACCACTGTCACTGTGTGATCATGATGGACATCACAGATGGTGCTGCGGATGGAAGGATTCCTCTATGTGGGAAAGTTGAAAAGATTAGGCCTCCTCAACCTTTTGGTGAGATGGCTGGGGGAGATATGATAGGGGTCTATACGGTACTGAATGGTGTGGCACGCTTAACAGTTTTTAATGCCATCACAATATGGGGAGGATAGGGGACAGGCACGGGTGCTACAGTGTAATGCATTGTGGCATATAGTTTGTCTTTAAATTCATTGGCAAACACTGACACATAGTGGCAGTGTACATCATGACAGCTCCTCGTATAGCTGGGCTTCGGGAGGGTTTGGTCATGGTCCTGGAGAAAAAGTCATTATATGTTTATTCGGGAGACGCTGAGGATTGCCTACTTGGCTAAATACAGGCCTCTTTGACTATGGATGTCCTATTGGGACCCACCTAGGTACCTGTGCCCCTGATTGGCTACTACCGGGCAGAGGATAGTGGGCTTGAAGACCTTGATCTGACACAGTATGACATTTATTGTGAACTTATATTCTTATGTCACTCTGTGCCACCCGAGCAGCTGCATAGTCTGCCATGTCCACCAGCACCCCCCACTGCATGGCCACCATGCCACCCCCTGTGCTTCATTTGCACTATCAGCATGGTGCCCTATCCTACCTGGGCACCATGCTGTTGCTGCTAATGGAGCACTATTATCACTATCTTGAGCTCCCTTGTCAGTGCATCACACTGCTGATGCTTAAATAGTCTCTCTCACCTGTAAAAACACCCTTTCAGTGAGGTTTTAATTGGCGATCAGGTTTATGTTTATGTTTATTGAATTTGATATACCGCCTTTCAGTGCAAAAATGAAAGTGGTGTACAACTGTCAGAAGTCAAAAGAACAGCCAATGGCCTAGAAAAGGAAAGGAAATTACAATATTAATAGGACAACAGAGAGAAAGTCAGGCATACCAGACAGAGGAGGAGGACATATTGGTGGACAAGAGATTCCCACGTTAAAGGGCTTTTCAGGCCATTATGCAATTGGCGGTATAGCAGCACTCGCTCCCCGCCCCATTCACGCCCACTCTCCTCCCCCGGTGTCCTTAATGCTGCCGGTGCCTTTACCACACCTTAAGGCAGCATTTTTTCGGCGTTAAGGGAGCAAGTGTGCTAATAGCCTGCATTATAGCACACATGCTTCCTTACCGTCATTATTTAACATATCTCTATATTTCACGCTACAGTTCGTTTAGCTCTTATCCTGTATTTTAAAGGACATACAAACAGTTTGATTTTTTGACCCTTTTCCCATCATGTGTTTGTCCATTTGTACACAGGTTGCACAATTATTCTGCTCACAGCCTTATTGTGGAATTTCTTACCTTTGATTCATCTTGTTTTGATATGCTACGGTGTGCGTGTTCAATTATATTCAGTTCTGTCCTCCAGAATTTGATACTTTTACTCCACGTGTGCCTCTTGGAATGTCCATTTATCTATTTATTTATTTATTTATGTATTTAATATACTTTATTTGTTTATTTATTGATCTCATAAGATTTTAGGTTTAGACCCATTTTATGGTTTCACATTTTTTATGTGTTTGCAAGGTATTTCCCTGTCACCTTAATATTAGCCTTTTCTCATAGGTGCATGTTTACTAAACCACGGTAATGTAGCACTGGTAATGTTAACGTGTGGTAACATTACCTAATGTAACGTTAATGCGCAGTAATGTTACTTAATGTAACCTTAACGCGCGGTAATGTTACTGGCAGCAGTTAATGTCCCAGAGGGTGGAAAGAAGGGGTAGAGAAGGGGTCAATGGGCGGGGAGTGGGCAGGGAGAAGCCCCTGCTAAACTAACACTGGAACAGTAATGCCAGGACTTTACTGCCAGTGAAAACCTGTTGGTAAATAAACATTTGCAGGAGAGAGAGACCATTTCATTGTCGGCAATGTACAGCACAGACAGGGAGCCCAAGAAAAGTGATAGTAGTGCTCCATTTGCAGCAACAGCATAGTGCTCAAGTATGAAAGGCCACTATGGTGATGGTGTAAATGGGGCAAAGGGAGCTGCAGGCGGGACATGCCGTGGGGGCAGCTGGGGCACAGGGTGGACTAGGCTGTTCTCTAGATGGCATATAGGAACACAGAAATTGGAAATCAGCAAGACAGCGTCTGACCAAGGTCAAACATGCCCAGTATGCCCAGTATGTTCCACAGTGTCCCACCCAGGGGACATGTACCCAGCCGGTATCCCAAACATCACACAGGAACCATAATGCCTGTAATGGGGCAAGCAGTGCACATCTGGGGACCACTCTAACAAGGGTCTATGGACCTTTCCCAGGATACATCCCAAAATGTTTGTGAACCCAGCTAAACGAACACCCTTTACTATAGCCCCTGCTAAGGTAGTGCAGGATGTGACCACACATTGTCTGAAACATGTATACACCCAGTAATACAAACTGGGAACACTGTACCCGCATTGCATGCCCTAGCCTGTCCACAGTCTGCTGGCATAACACAATCTACCTACATTTACCAGGTCCCCCTAGCCAATAGTTGCTGGATCACCAACCTGACACCCAGCCGTCTCTCCCCCATGTGGAAGGGACATAACATTGGCAGGCAGTGATGGAGGGGATGTGCGGTTGTCCATTTATGCCTCCACACCCCAGACCCTACACCTTAGGCACCCTCCTACCTGCACATTGGATGGCCTGGGACTGCGCACTACCAGCACTGACAGCATCTGGGCATGTCAGCATGGTGGGGGGCGGGGAGTTGGTGGCGGAGGGGGCAGTGGCACCCACCTGCAGTGAACCAAGGTCATGCCCTGTTCCAGTGCATGGTGTGCCGTGCAACAGACAAGGTGTGATGAAAAGCAAAGGTAACCCCAGGGACTGCTATGCTTTTGCAGTAACAGTGTGGTGCAGTACACACAGCCAGTATTTTTTGGAGCAGAAGGTCACAGGTTCATGTCCCAGCTGTGGATCTTGCAGAGCATGTCCCTACATTGCAGATACAACATCAACATGTGCAATCCCCAAAGTGTCAGCCAACAGGGGTACAAACACCCACTATCCAAAGCTTAATGGAGAGTCAGACTTTGGCTTTGGCATGGAGCAGCAGTTATCACCAGAGCACTACTACTAGCTCCTGCACACTTTAACAATGCCTGCACTGTGATCGGGACCAGTGTGGCAGGCAGGGTTGCCAACCACCCCTATCTTTGCACAATGCTGCAATAGGAGTGGGTGGCTGTGTATGTCTGTACATTGTTTTGTGGCTTCCTACTCCTCACTGGGCCCACAATGCGTACACTCTTTCCAGCGTTAGCCTGAAAATGTACATACTGAGGAGCAAGGTATTGTGAGTATGGCCTGGACAGGGCAGATTGGGCAGGATGCGTCTGCATGGAGGTAGGGCAATGGCTGGGGCATCGTAGTGCCTGACCACCACCTCCATGGACAGAGTGGCTACAGCATGTCATGCTGGGAGGACACTCTCACTCTGATATTATAATGCCTCTATATCGTTCCATGGTGAGACCGCACCTTGAATATTGTGTGCAATTCTGGTTGCTGTATCTTAAAAAGGATATAGCGATTTTAGAAAAGGTTCAGAGAAGAGCCACCAAAATGGTAAAGGGGATGGAAGGATACTTCTATGAAGAAAGGCTAAAAAGGTCAGGGCTCTTTAACCTGGAAAAGAGACAGCTGAGGGGAGATATGATAGAAGTCTATAAATTAATGAACGGAATGGAACGGGTAAACGTAGATCGATTGTTTACATTATCAGAATATAGAAAGACTAGGGGACATGCAATGAAGCTACAGGGTAAACTATTTAAGACTAATAAAAGAAAATATTTTTTCACTCAACGTGTAATCAAACTCTGGAATTTGTTACCGGAGGATGTAGTAAAGGCTGTTAGTGTAGCTGGTTTTAAAAAAGGTTTGGACAAGTTCCTGGAGGAAAGGTCCATAAACCATTATTAAGAAGAGACCCAGGATATCAATGTTTGACCCAGTACAAGCATTGTGGAACCTGTGTCTTTTGGGGAAACTGCTAGGTATGTATGACCTAGATTGGCCACTGTTGGAAACAGGATACTGGGCTTGATGGACCTTGGTCTGACCCAGTATGGCATATCTTATGTTCTTATGACCGAACAGTGACCATGGCATGGCTATGTTTCCCCATAGTGCTAAATAGCACTTGCTATTAGTGATATCTGTGTGTTTCCTGTTCTGGGGCCCAATCACTGAGGCACCTGCTGGGTGTCTGTGCTGTGTATCCCAACTCTGGGTGCACATAGTTTTTCTATGAACATGCAATGTGGACTGGCTGGAACTGGGGTGCAGTCTGACTGCTTTCTGCTGGTGAATGTCAGACTTTGGTGGGTGGTAGCTGAGGTTTTCCAGGCCTACTCCTAGCATTACCGCTTGTCTGCTAGTGCCCTAATAACAGGTACAGCTCTGGCCTACTGGTCCAAACCCCCCTGGATGACAGCCTTTGGCCAGCGGGACTGGGGTTGCTAGTCCCACAGCCATTCTTCATGGCCCTGCCACATGTCCCTCCATTGTCTCAAATTACAAAAAGATTGATTGCGGGCCCTTTGGGGACAAGGGGCATATTCTGTAAACAACTTTGACCCAGAGAGGGCGGTATATTAGGCATGGTTTCATAAACCTCAAGCAAGTCTAGACACCCCTCTGCCCTGATAATAGGTGGCCATGGCAGCCACATTATAACACTGGCTGTGCACTACCCTAGGTGGGTCCAAGTCTAATAGGGCTAGATATGACTGGGGCATACAGATGGACACAGGATGACTTTAGGCACCACTACAAGGAACACTTGCCACATACTGGCAGTGATGGGGATCTACAGCAGAGCCCATCCCTAGCACCACTGGTACTGCGGACCTGGTGCTAGGTGCCCATCCTCGCCCTCAGGGTGAACACAGAACCTGCACAGTGGCATGGTCTGTAGCTGCTCTGTGCCAGTATCACACACTGTCAGTTCTTCTTACCAAGCTGAGGTGCTGAAGAGGTGCATTCTCCATTTGGTGATCAGCTGTAGACTGCTGTTCTGCATGTGCATTGCATCATGGGTACTGGTGGGGTTACCCTATCCTGGCACACACAGCAGAGATTGTGTGCAGTGACCTGCAGTCTTTCTGTATCCAGCCATTGCTGTGCAAAGAACTGTGGAGGTGTCGCCTACTGATTAGTACTATGACACCCAAACAGGGGTCATGGATTCAATTCCTCTTTGTCCTACTCAATTAATTTTCATGCCTGTAACAGTCATATCTCTGTGCTGCCAGCCCATAACACCCTCACTTCAGTTGCCAAACATCCTTCAGCCCATCTATCTGCCTCTGTCAGCTGTGTACAGTCCTGTCTTCTTGAACAGGCTGCTACCCAATGTCCTGCACTGGTACCCTTTTCAACATTGCGGCTCTTCATGCTTGCCTCTCCTGTGCCTGATCTGCATGGCACCACTACTCCTCTGTCCTCCTATCATTGCAAATATCCTGCCACCTCTGCCTCCACTGGGGGACACGTATTCCCATCCTCTGCCACCCACTGTCATTGCAGCACTTTACATTGCCAACCTAAGGCACCTTAAAGCCCTTTGGGCGCCTTAACCTAAGGCGTCTTAACCCAAGGCGCCTTAACCTAAGGCGTCTTAATTCAAGGCGCCTTAACCTAAGGCGTCTTAATTCAAGGCGCCCTAAGGGCTTTAAGTCGCCCTAACTTAAGGCACCTTAGGTTGTGCCACCTTACAGCCCTTAGGGCACCTTTACTTAAGGCGCCTTAAGTTAAGGCACCTTAAGTTAGGGTGCCTTAAAGCCCTTAGGGCGCCTTGTCAGCCTTAACATGCCCTGTTTGTCACCTTAACATGCAATGTCCCGTTAACGTGTGTTAAACGGCCAGGGCGCCCTTTAATGCATGTTAAATAGCCCATTGCTCCTTTTACGCCGGAACGCCCCCTACCTGCCCACTGCCTTATATGGCTTCAGGTACGTTAACGCTGCACTTACCGCTGGTAACTTTACCACGGTTTAGTAAATATACCCCATAGTGTCCCCAATTTATTCAGGTGTGTTATACATCATTAATCCCATAATATTATTGTTTTTATGTCAAGATATATGACATTATTTATCACTCTATTTGTGATTAGCATCTAATGTCTTTTAATATGTCTCCCTTTTATTTCTCTCAAATGTTTTAATGCTATTTATATGTTGTCCATTTTAGTATTTATAATTTTAATTTAATTTATGTTTTTTAATTTACTAAGATATAGATGCTTTTAATTGTAAAATCTGTTGGTGATTATGTTTGACTTTCAATATTTGGGATGTATTCCAGTACTGTATATATATATTTTGTTGTATTATTTAATGTATAAGGGTTTTGTTCCTTTTTTATTTTTCATTTATTATGATATTTGACTGGTATTATTTGTTTTTTAGAGGCCTGTATTCCTGACAAAGGCAACACTGAAGCACGGCCATGCCAGGACCCCTGGCTCTTAGCATTGTTCTCAATAAATTATTATCTTGGTAACCATCTTGCTTCTCTTGGTTGGTGTTTTTCGATTATCTACGTGCAGGTGTAATGTCTATTTCTGCAATGTAAGCATAATTTTATTTATTTATTTATTTACAGTCTCTTATATACCGCACTATTCAGCATCAGCGCGGTTTACATGGAACAAAATGCTCAGTACAGTTAACATGTATGAGTTTACATATAACAAGGAACAAAAACTTGGATAACAGGGGTAAACTATTTACAAAACTTACTACATGGAGTCATAATCAAAGAGGTTGCATAGAAAACACAATCCACGTCATAGGTTTGAGTATCCACTTGGTGTGTTGTTGAGATACTATAAATTTGTCTGAGAATGGTATCGGGGGTGTCTTGAAGCTCTAAGGGATTCAGTTGGGCTCTATAAGGTACTTGTTGAAGAGGTGGCCTTTGAGGGCTTTCCTAAACTGTGGTAGGTTCTTAATAGCCCGGATATCATGGGGTAATGCATTCCAGTATCTTGGGGCACTGAGACTGAAGGCCCTGTTGGCTGTCGATTTGGTGCAAACAATAAGTGCCTTCGGGACTTTTAGGGAATTTATAGCCGTGGATCTCTGCAAGATTAAGGCTAGCATTTTATAAAGATAAATAGGTGTCTCTTTGTTTTTATAAAATAGATGCAAAATAGGCACCTTTCATCCCACTTACAGTAACCTAGTGTGACATAGTGAGTCCTTCTAGCCCTGTAGAAACTCCCAAAAACCAGGTAAAAAGTGCAGGGCTGCAATATAAACAAAAGCACATGGCTACTGGTTGTCAGGGAAACCAAGCTCGAGAGAAAGAAACACGCCCCTGCTACCAGTTTAACAGAGAGTTACAAAGTAATTCAGAACACCTGCTAGGGGGCGGAGTCAGGCCCTTCCCGAGAAAGCTGACTCATAAAGAGGTCCCAGTAGGTAGAGAAGAGAGAGAGGAGAGAGAGGAGGAAAGCCAGAGTGAAAGAGAGAGTGAACAAGAGGAGAGACGAGCAGAGTCCCCTTGGAGGAAGAAAAGCCAGCTTCCAGTAAGGAGGTGGACTGAGTCTCTAGCTGAGGAAAGGTCAGAGGCTCTGAGTCAAAGATACAGCAGGAGCAGACCAAGGCAGCTGAAATACTCTCTGGATTATAAACAGAAGGAAAAGCCAGGAAGGCAGTTGAACTCTGTTTTGCACAAGTCAGGTTGGGAACCGACAGCTATCTATAAGCCACGGAGAAAATCTTCCACAGCCAGGTTCCAAGGTAAGCCTAAGGGCTGGAATCATAATAATTACTGGGAGTTTATTGATCCAGAAGGTTGGGGCTATGGTGGAAAGGACTATGGGGAGAATGATTGTTTAGAGCTGTACCAAACCCAAGAGCTTATCATAAAGCCTAGGGTTGGAGAAAAGGGCGCGGCTCCAGAGGGAGCATGGCAAACAATTCCTACCCCAGAGGTAGAATTTATGGAAATAGAGCCATCCGGTGTAAATACTCCTACGGAAGAAATGGACTGTACAATTTCACTGGCTGAGGAGATAATATCTCTATGTTAAAATTGTGCTGTGAAGAAAATACAGACTTACTGTGAGAAGGGAACAGAGCTGTAGGAAACAGTACTGTGGTGTTTAATCAGCTGGAAGAAAAATGTTTAACGCTGACTGAAGCTAGTTAAGTTGGATTTCTTATTTTGTCCTTTTTCTGCCAAAGTGCAAGATATTTGTGTTACCTTTATTCCTTGTGAAATCCACCCCGGGAGGGGAAATAAATCCTTTTGCTTGAAACACTTGAGTCACACTACCCTTCATTGAACTCTTAAAGAAACTACATTTCCCTACAAGCACTGCTTCAGGAAATAGTGAAACTTTGGTTCAGGAAGGAACTTAACCTCCTTAAACCCTACATGCCTACGGGTATCAGCAATGGGGGAGGATCACAATGGCGTAGTAGTATGGATTTTACCTGGATTGAAGGACACCTGGAGGGACAAGAGTCCAGCAGCAGCGAGTGGCTGATATCCAGGAACAGGAGGTTCCGGCGCTCGACTGACTACCGGTCAGAAAAGGAGCTACTTTTCTCAGTGCCTGACTCTGCACTGAGCTCAGGTAATTGTAGCTGGGCATAAGTGCGGAGGGATAACCAGAGAAAAGGTAGTGCACAGTAGTAGTGCACAGGATGGAAAAAAAAAAAAAGGGAGAAATTTTTTTTTTTGTTTTTGGGCCACACTTGGGTCTTGTTTTGTGTGTTTTTCCCAGGTACCTGAAGAGCTAAAATGGAGCCACAGGAAATGCTAAGATGGATGTCTCTGCAGTGGGACAAACAATTGGAAATGACTCGTCGAGTCCAGGACCAAGCCATGGCTGCCATTCAGGAACAGCAGAAGCCAATAAGGGAGCGCATGGAACTGTTAATAAAGCAGCAGCAAGAGCCAGCAAGAGACTTACCTGAGTATACCCGTGGGGTAGGACTACCTGGTAGAGATATCTTTATGCTGGGACAGCTGTCCCCTACAGATAATGTTGACGACTATGTGGACGCCTTCGAACGTCTTGCAGAGGCCATAAAGCTGCCTAAGGAGCAGTGGGCCATAGGTTTGCCATGTCTCTATCCGGCCAAGTCTTGTCAGCCTATAAGTCAATGCCTGCTACCTTAACAACTGACTATGATGCTATTAAAAATGTTGTGAGGGATAGGCTCGGGCTGACCCCTTCATTCTATAGGCGCCAATTTAGGGAGGCCAAGTTGAGGCCCAGAGAAACCCCTAAAGCCCTATACTATAGAATGAAAGGTTTAGCCTTGAAGTGGGTAAAACCAGAGCAGAGAACTGTTGAATCCATAATGGATGAGCTGATACTAGAACAGTATTTAGAAGCTGTGCCAGCAGAAATAAAAACCTTCCTCATGTTACAAGATTGTAAAACCTCAGAAGAAGTGGCTAGCATGACGGAGCGATATTTTGAGGCTGAGTTTGCCAAAGCCCCAAAATCAAGCATTCCGGGTGCAGCAAAGGCCAGTAATAAGGATAAAAATGTACAAAGTAAACTGCCATATGAGAATGTGGGTTTTTCCAATATGAGAGGAAAATGTTTTAAATGCGGGAGCATAGAGCATTTTCAAAGGGACTGTAGTTTACGTAAAGCATTGATGGCCGGTATAGGAAAGAAAGTCCGGTCAGGGTTTTTGCTCCCAGTACAAGTGGAGGGTATAGAGGCCCAAGCGCTGCTTGACTCTGGTGCTGACCAGAGCATGGTCTCCCAACGGCTCTGAGAGGCCATACAAGCCCAGTCAGCGCCAGGTCAAGCAGTAGGACAAGTAAGAGTGCAGTGCGTGCACGGGTCTGCCTCCTATTATCCTGTATATAACCTTACCATAGAAGGGTTGGCATCACAAAAGAAAGTGAAGGTGGCAGTCGTTCCCCAGCTATTATATGATGTCATTCTAGGTAATGATTGGCCCCTATTTTCTCAGGGAATGGGAAGGGGTGTGGGAGAAAGGACAGGGTATGTCTCCACCCGATCCCAGGTAAGAACCCCTCAGGATGATAAGGACCCTGATGAAGAAGTAGCGGGTCCATCCCGAGATAGGGAGAATTCCCCTGAGCCCGAAAGGGAGAAAGGAGAGGAAATGACAGACCCATTGCCCGCACAGACGGACCTTTTTGGCGCCCCATCTCAGAGGGTGAGGAAAGGAAAAGCAACAAGAAAACAGGAAAGGCACTGCAGAACCCATGGAAGGGCAGGGTTGGAAGCCGGGGAGGGGCTACCCTGGGTACCCGCGGAATTAGTGAGGAAATTCCCTTCCTTCTCGGGGGAACAGAAAGCGGATCCCGCTTTAAAACGGGCCTTTGCCTATGCTCAGGAAAAAAGAGATACACCGCCCCGATTCCTCTTGGATAATGGTGTTTTATATAGGGAGAGCAACAACCCACTTACAGGGGAGGTAAGGAAGCAACTAGTAGTACCGACTACGTTCAAGGCCATCGTAATGCGACTTGCCCATGACCACCCAGTGGGAGCCCACAAGGGAATTCAAGGGACATTGGACCAGGTCCTGGCCCGATTTTACTGGCCGGGGGTCTTCAGGGAAACGTCCTGCTATTGCGAAGCCTGCCCTGCTTGCCAACGGGTTAGTGCGTTCAAACCTAAAGTAGTGCCAATGATACCCACACCGGCCATATCCACACCAATACGTAGAATGGCAATGGATATTATAGGGCCACTCGATAGGACTCCCCGGGGCTTTCAGTACGTGTTGGTGATCATGGATCAGGCAACATGCTTCCCATGGGCCATTCCTCTCAGGAGCACCTCGGCCAGAACAATAGCCCTGGAACTCATTAAACTGTTCTGTGAGGTTGGCTTCCCACAGGAGATGATAACTGACCAAGGAAGCAATTTTATGTCGAGGTACCTAGCCACCGTGTGGGATGCCTTCGGCATCCACCATGTACGTACGGCGGCATACCACCCCCAGGCCAATGGCATGGTCGAGAGAATGAATCAAACCATTAAGCGAATGCTTAGGCGGGGTTTAGACGGACAGACATCCCAATGGGATACGCTCTTACCTTTTGTAATGTATGCCTGTAGAGAACGCGTACAGGCGTCTCTAGGGGCATCCCCCTATGAACTGCTATTTGGTAGGGCCCCCAGAGGAGTTCTCGACATATTGCGAGAGCAATGGGTAGAGCCCGACAGGGAAGAGATAGAGGTACCCCAGTACCTGAGAAACCTTAGGAGTCGTTTGGAAAGAATGTCTCAAATTTCCCTGGAGCATTTACAGGCCAGCCAGAGGAAGCAAAAGAAATATTATGATAGGGGGACAAAGCCTCGCCAATTGGCAGAGGGAGATAGAGTAGTCATTATGGTAGCCGAGGTAGGACCCAAATTCGATGCAAGATGGAAGGGACCATGCACAGTAGTGAAGAGGGTCGGTCCTGTATCATACCTCGTAGAAAACAGTAAGGGTCGGCGCCAAACCTACCATATAAATGTTTAAAACCCTGGAAAGAAAGGGCGGTCACCGTAGAGTTGGCCAGTACAGAACACCACAAGAGCCCACTAGGACGGATTACGTGCTGTCCGTCACAGGTTCCGGCAGCCCGTAATATTTTAAGTGGGGGGATCTGTGACATAGTGAGTCCTTCTAGCCCTGTAGAAACTCCCAAAAACCAGGTAAAAAGTGCAGGGCTGCAATATAAACAAAAGCACATGGCTACTGGTTGTCAGGGAAACCAAGCTCGAGAGAAAGAAACACGCCCCTGCTACCAGTTTAACAGAGAGTTACAAAGTAATTCAGAACACCTGCTAGGGGGCGGAGTCAGGCCCTACCCGAGAAAGCTGACTCATAAAGAGGTCCCAGTAGGTAGAGAAGAGAGAGAGGAGAGAGAGGAGGAAAGCCAGAGTGAAAGAGAGAGTGAACAAGAGAAGAGACGAGTAGAGTCCCCTTGGAGGAAGAAAAGCCAGCTTCCAGTAAGGAGGTGGACTGAGTCTCTAGCTGAGGAAAGGTCAGAGGCTCTGAGTCAAAGATACAGCAGGAGCAGACCAAGGCAGCTGAAATACTCTCTGGATTATAAACAGAAGGAAAAGCCAGGAAGGCAGTTGAACTCTGTTTTGCACAAGTCAGGTTGGGGACCGACAGCTATCTATAAGCCACGGAGAAAATCTTCCACAGCCAGGTTCCAAGGTAAGCCTAACTGTATTCTCTACCCCAACCAAGAATGGAATTGAAGACACTATTATGGCCCTTAACACCTCCACATCTCAGTCCGATCCATGCCCAGCCTTCTGGATCAAGGAGCTCCGCAGCCACTTCAGCCCAATACTATCCAATATAATTAACCTCTCCTTCACAACAGGTTCCTTCCCCTCAGCTCTTAAGTGCACCTCTATCAGACCTCTTTTGAAAAACTGCAAACTTGACCCCCAAAAAGTAGAATCATACAGACCTATTTCCAGTATACCTCTACTTGCGAAGATCATCGAAAAAGAGGTACAACGACAACTACAAGATCACGTTGACACTGCCGCACCATTAGACCCCTGCCAGCATGGTTTTAGAGAATCCCATGGAGTGGAAACTCTTCTTACCACCCTCTTCTGCAAGATAATCACTGGCATTGATGACATCCATCAAGGATTTGCTCTCATCTTTCTGGACATCGCTGCAGCCTTTGATTCAGTAAGTCACGAACTTCTCATAGGTCGACTAATTGAGAAAGGCATTACTGGAAGAGCGCTTGAATGGTGCAGATCTTACCTGTCTGGAAGATGGCAACATGTGCATTCTGGAGGCATGACATCGGAACCTTTCCACCAAAATCAGGGAGTCCCACAAGGATCCTCCCTTTCAGCCCTCCTGTTTAACATTTACATGCAACCAATTTGCAAGATCATCCGATCCTTCAATGTGGACTGCATGTTATACGCTGATGATGTCCTGCTGTACATACCCTTCTCTACGGAACATCTAGACCTCTCTCCACTGACGAGCTGTTTCAACGCAATTTCTGACTGGCTTTTCTCCCAAAACCTCCGAATACAGCATAAGAAAACGGAAGTACTCTTCATTACGAGGAACCCTAACTTCACACCACCACAATTCCTTAAAGTAAAAGATGCAGAATTACATGCTAAACCATCAATACGCTACCTCGGAGTCACCTTGGATCAACGCCTGGACATGAAAGCCCACATAGCGAATACAGTCAGGGCAGTATACTATAAGATCCGATCACTTAGGCATCTACGATCCATGCTTGAACCGAATGACTTCAGGACTATATACCAGGCGTTGATCATACCTCATTTTGACTACGCCAATGCCATCCTTCAAGGCCTGCCCCTATCCACCTTACACCCTCTGCAGCTCGCCATGAACGCTGCAGCAAGGGTCATCCACGGAGCCTCCAGAAGTGACCACGTTACACCTCTGCTGATACAACTACATTGGCTACCTATCCAGGCTAGAATAGTGTTCAAGACTCTGTTACTCACTTTTAAAGCTCTTCACAAGCTCTCCCCGGAATCAATAACTGCCCTCATCCACATCACATCTCCTAACAGAGCGAGGAGATCCGCAGCGACAAACACCCTAAAAGTACCGAAAGCTTTAACAGTTTGCACAGCAACTACAGCCAATAGGGCGTTTAGCATCAGCGCACCAAGATGCTGGAACGCATTACCTCCAGATATCCGGGCTATTGAAAGCCTCACACAATTCAGGAAAGCCCTTAAATACCATCTTTTCAATAAGTATCTCATAGAACCAACTCACTGAGATAGAGAGCCAATCCGCTAAGGAAATATATGGTTTCCCAACAACATGCCATTAAAGTTGCTCTAACAACAACATGCCATGAAAGTTTCTCTAACTTTTAGTGGTTCATTTGTATCTACCGAATCCCTTCCATATGACTCTATGTAACAATATTTGTAAATAGTTTACCACTGTTATCCAAGATTATGTAGCAAATGTTGTAAATAGTTACCCCTGTTATCCAAGTTTCTTACCCTGTTATCTGTAAACTCATACATGTTATCTGTACTGAGCATTTTTTGTTCCATGTAAACCGCGCTGATGCTGAATAGTGCGGTATAGAAGAGACCGTAAATAAAGGGCTGGAATCATAATAATTACTGGGAGTTTATTGATCCAGAAGGTTGGGGCTATGGTGGAAAGGACTATGGGGAGAATGATTGTTTAGAGCTGTACCAAACCCAAGAGCTTATCATAAAGCCTAGGGTTGGAAAAAAGGGCGCGGCTCCAGAGGGAGCATGGCAAACAATTCCTACCCCAGAGGTAGAATTTATGGAAACAGAGCCATCCGGTGTAAATACTCCTACGGAAGAAATGGACTGTACGATTTCACTGGCTGAGGAGATAATATCTCTATGTTAAAATTGTGCTGTGAAGAAAATACAGACTTACTGTGAGAAGGGAACAGAGCTGTAGGAAACAGTACTGTGGTGTTTAATCAGCTGGAAAAAAAATGTTTAACGCTGACTGAAGCTAGTTAAGTTGGATATCTTATTTTGTCCTTTTTCTGCCAAAGTGCAAGATATTTGTGTTACCTTTATTCCTTGTGAAATCCACCCCGGGAGGGGAAATAAATCCTTTTGCTTGAAACACTTGAGTCACACTACCCTTCATTGAACTCTTAAAGAAACTACATTTCCCTACAAGCACTGCTTCAGGAAATAGTGAAACTTTGGTTCAGGAAGGAACTTAACCTCCTTAAACCCTACATGCCTACGGGTATCAGCAAGGGGGGAGGATCACACTAGGCACTCTGGTATCAAATTACCCTCTTATCGAGGAGCAGGATTTCCTGGGTGATTGGCACCGTGCAAAATTTAGCTATGTAACGGGGGTTGCCCTGTCCGCCTTCCAACTGGTTGTGTACTGCAGTAGGCAGGCCCCTTATACCTTCACGCTCCAGGATCTTTCTTGGATCAAACCCTGGAATAAGAGTTCTGGAACTTGTGTCAGCTAAAGTGAGGATGGCTGTAGCAAAGGAGACAGTTGCGCCCAAAGCCTGCAATATGTCCTGTGCACCTACAGAACTCTTCAGAAGACAGTTCATGTCCAACAACAAATAGCTTTACTAGTGTCTACTTTTTAACTATAGTGTATAAGGTAGAATAAAATAGCATTTACTAGGAAATAAAATAGCTTAAACATTAGGCAGACATTAACATAAAGCATTCTTTGTAGTTCAAACAGAATGCAATACTGGCAAGGATGAGACAGGATATAACTGCAGTTGCAAACCAAGGTCTGGTTATTAAAGGGAATTCCCCATCCCTAGAAGAATTGGTAGCCGAGATGGCTGAAACCATTCAGAACCAAAAACCTTTTTGTTGGGTGTATGCACACAATCATGTTGATGGCTATTGCAAAAATGCTGGATTTTGAGTTCTCTACTATGCAATTCTCTCAGTGCTCTAAGGGAAAAATACTGCTTTAACTGGGGGAAGTAAAATTTCCCAGCCCAAATGAAAGAGGAGAAATACAAATTTAAATGCTAGGGCAAAACCCAACCCCTCAAAAATATTTACAAGTGCTTTAACCAGGAAATCAAGATGCAAAGGGCCCCATTCTGAACGGGGTACATTCGGCCTGTCTGGCCATCCAAAATCTGGACGGCCGGATTTGCAGAATTGCACCCGATTCTGCACCCGCGGGAGGGAGCTGGATGTTCCCGCGGAGGAGAATCAGGGCAAATCCGGGCAGGACATGCCCCAATTCTGTGCCACCAGACGTCTAGCGAGATCCCCGGCTTGGAGCCTCAGTGCTGTGGCGTCCCTTCACCATAGCACCGGGATACCATACAGGAGCCCTGATCCACCACACAGCCCCAAATATGCTATTCCCTATCGCCTGACCCACGGAAGGGCCTGCCAAGGCCGGCATCAGACAGCCAGGAACCCTCTGCTGACTCTCATCTTCAGGTGGAATAAGTCCCCCGACTATCTCCTCCACCCCAGATGTACAGGGCCTTCCCTGCCCGCCCCCATCCAGAGCTCCCTGCACATCTCCTCTGTATGTGTGGGGGAGCTTTGGGCATGGAATCGGCCTCAAGCGAATTGTGGGGGCTGTACATGCGAACAGGACGTACATCCCTGCTATTCCAACATCGGAATGACCCCCATAGTAGAAATAAGCCCTCACTGAGCATTCAGGAAATTCACAAGTTGCAACAAGTCAACAAATACATAACATGCACCCTCAGAAGTAATTAAACATTTACACAGAAATGGAAGGAAGAAAGTCCCCCCTAAAGCCAAAATATAAGGTTTAAGCTGGAGGAAGGACTTCTACTGTGCTTGAGTAAAATGGATTTTAGTCCCAGGGACTGCTTCTGTGGTAGCTGCTGAGAGGCCAGCTTCGACGCACTGTCCCTCCGGTCTCTGCTCTGCTCTTTCAGTCTAGATGTATAAGAGAGGCATCACATAATTCCAACAGCATGACTAGGAGAATTCTGTCACTGCTGGTTGGTTCGGAGCCTCTGTTTGATACTTCTGCCTGCGTCACTCTGTTGGCACTGCTCTCATGGTTTGCCTCACTGTTGCCCTTTGCCTCTCCCTTGAAGATGTGGGTGGTTCATGCAACTGTTTTTACTGCATGAATCTGCAACCTGTGTGCTTTGGCTTTCTAAGGCCAATCATCCTCCTGCTTTGCATTTTGTGGATGTCTTAGGCTTGTAATTGTATGACTTTCATCCTCTTTAAATACTATTCTGCTTTGTTACTACCCTTCTTGCTGCATGGCGCAATAACCAGTATGCTTTAACACTCCACGTCCACTTCCTGCTTCGCACCTTTGTGAGTATCTTTGAGTTGTCATTGTATGTCTCTTTGGGAGTTCTGCTACCTGCTTTGGCATGCAGTTTCTAACAATTCAAGTCCAGGAGAAACTGAATCCAGCAAAGTCGGAAGACACTACCAGCCTACCCACCCTTGATGAGCATTGATCTCTCTTTTCAAATTTCCATTATTGTACTTGTTTAGAGGTTAACTTAGGGCACCTTAACTTAGGGTGTCTTAACTTAGGGCACCTTAACCTAGGGTACCATAAAGGTGTCTTAACTTAGGGCACCTTAAAGGGGTCTTAACTTAGGGAATCTTAAGTTAGGGCATCTTAACTTAGGGTGCCTTAAGTTAGGGTGCTTTAACTTAGGGCATCTTAAAGGTGCCTTAACTTAGGGCACCTTAAAGGTGTCTTAACTTAGGGGTATGTTTACTAAACCTTCTTAATGTGCACTCTGTGACGTTACTGCGCGTTAAGGTACCTTAACACGCATTAATGGCGCTTTATCAGGCGCTCAGGTACCTTAGCGCGCGTTAACGCGCGCAGTGGCGCAAATGAGCGCTGAAGGCGGGGAAAGGCTCCCGGAGGGCGGAGGAAGGCTCCCCAGGGGCGGAGAGAAGGGGTCAATGGGTGGAGAGTGGGAGGGGAGAGGCTCCCCGCACACTAACGATGTGAAATCCGAGGCTCAAAACTAATGCCAGTGAAACCCTGGCGTTAGAGCTGATTTAAAGGGCAGAGAAACCATTTCTGTCAACAATGAACAGCAAAACCAGGGAAACCTACAAAAAGTGATAAGTGTGATACATGTGCATGGAACAAAAGTGAAAAGAAACATTGAAAATGACCCCAACAAAATATAAAGCAAACATAACCAAGCTGGGCAATAGTGATATTAATGGGAAACATCAAAAAGCACTCCCGAGAAAGCTCCAAAAGAAAGACTTGATTTTTGGAAGGGTCTACGCTGAGTCCCCATACAAGGTGTATGATCCCACAGTGCAATTGCGCTCATCAGGGTTTCCTTCTCCATTAGACAGGTTTCCTATGGGGTGCACATGTTCCACAACAGCAGGACAGGCATGTCGGAATGGGCAACTGGACAGATGCTGGGAAAGGGGACACAGAGGGCTGCAGACGGCACATGCTGTACTGCAGCTGGGCCACAGTGCGGACTAGGGTGATGCCTAGGTGGCCCATAGGAATGCTGAAACAGTAGAGCAGCCAGACAGCAACTGATGAGGGCCCAGCATGGGCACGAGTGTGCTTCCCACAGTGTCACAGGGGATAGTACCCAGTAGGGACCCCCAAGGGCACAGAACAGTGGCAGGCGGTGCTGGGGGGAAGCATGGACACCTATGCAGGCACCCCTACCCCAGAACCCGCACCATAGGCAGCCACCTACCCGCACACTGGATGGCCTGAGACTGCGCTCCACCAGCACCACCAGCAGAAGGGCATGTCAGCAGTGTGGCAGAGGGGCACTGGTGGTGGAGGGGGCAGTGGCAGCTGCCCAGAGCAGACCGTGGCCTAGCCCTGTGTAGGTGGGTGCCATGCACTGCAACAGACAGGCCCCGTCTGATGAACAGTCATGGTATCCCCAGGGAATGAACTGTCTCTGTGGCAACACAGTGGTGCAGTGCACACAGCCAGTGTGTTCAGGAGCAGAAAGTCACAGGTTCAAGTCCCAGCTGTGGTTCCTGCCAACCCAGCCCCCATTTTTTTACCCACTACTAAAACGTGCTAATACAGACAGAACCTTTATTGCAGATGACGTAAACATGCCCAAAACACCTACATGTTACCCTACAGAGCACAGACACCATAAACAGGCACATTACCTAGAGCAGAGTCACCCAAATGCAGTCCTGGAGGGCCAAACACCATTCAGGTTCCATGCTGCCTCTAATAAAGATGCCTGTGCTGCATATCTATGCACCGCCCCCATGGTATGCAGATGTATCTCATGCATATTCATGAGGGACAGCATGAAAACCCGAACAGTGTTTGGCACACCAGGACTGGAGTTGGGAACCTCTGCCGTAAAGCAACAGCCAACAGGGGCAAACACACCCACACCCACAGGCTCCATTAGCCAATGCCTCCTGGAGAGGCAGGACATTCGACCCTGCGTGCATCTGCCAATACTAGCACTTGCATAACTTAGCAATGCCATCCTAAACCTTGGAATACGGTACACAGCTATTAAAAGGTAGCTATGATTACTGGCAGATAGCAATTCCTACGTTAAGCACAGTTTGCTGATTGAGCTCCATCATAGCAACCTTTCTGCTGTCTGTGGAGTGTGCTTCAGGTCTGGTGTCTGACAGTGTTTACCACCCTAGGGAGTGACCCCCAGCAGTATTGCGTACCATATCCATGTCTGCACTGTGCCCAGGACTGGTGTGGTGGCCAGGGCTGCCAAACACCTCTATAGTAGCACAATGCTGGCATAGGTGTGGGAGTGTGTGTCTGTCTATCCAGTGTGTGGTGGCTGCAAACACCCTCCACAGCCCACACTGCCAGCACTGTTGCCAGTATTGGCCTGCCAATGTGCATAATGAGGAGCAAGGTACCATGGGTATAGCCCGGACAGGGTGGCCTGGCCAGGATGCATCTGCACAGGGCATAGGGCAATGGCTGGGACATTGTAGTGCCCGGCCACCACCACCGGGCATATCAGATAGTGGTGGGGTGGCCTGGCCAGGATGCATCTGCACAGGGCATAGGGCAATGGCTGGGACATTGTAGTGCCCGGCCACCACCACCGGGCATATCAGATAGTGGTGGGGTGGCCTGGCCAGGATGCATCTGCACAGGGCATAGGGCAATGGCTGGGACATTGTAGTGCCCGGCCACCACCTGCACAGACAGGGTAGCACAGCATGTTCTGCTGGGGGATCACTCTTACCCTGACTGAGCAGTGACCACGGCATGGCTAGGTTCCCCCATAGTGCGGTACAGCATTTCTCTCATATGGTATTTATGGGTTCCCTTTTGGGTGCCCAGTCACTGACTTATCTGCTTGGTGTGTATGCTGACATCCAAGTTCTGGGTGCACGCATTTCCACCAGGAACATGGACTAGCTAGCAGACTGTGTGCAGCTGGTATGTGTCTTGCTGGAACACCTTGCAGGGTGCAGTGGCTGAAGGCTTGCTGCAGGAGAATATCAGATAGTGGTGGGGTGCAGCTTAGCATATCCAGGCCAAATGTCTGTCTACTATTGCTTTAGGGATGTGTATAGAGCTGCATTGACTGCCCTGTAGGGTGTCTGTTCCCCAGCAGGACTGGGGTTGATGGTCCCCTCTACTGCCACCATTGCAGGGAGGTAGAATGTGGATCTGTTGGTGGGAGACCCTGTTTACCACTCTCAGCCCCAGAGGAGGAGGAGGAGGAGGAGGGTGGTACATAATCCTCCTATGGGTCCATAAGAGCTAAACCTGACTGAGAAATACAGATGTATCCAAGGTGTGTCTGCAGAGACTACCTATCTCACACATTAGCACTGCTGGGGACCTGCAGCATGGCCTATTTCTGCTGTGGACCTGGTGCTAGGCGCCCCACGTCACCCTCAGGATTAGTACGGTACCTGCTCAATGTGACAGTGTGTAGCTACTCTGTGCCAGTACCAAACACGGTCAGTTCCCCCTACCAGGCCGAGGTGCTGTGGGTGTGCATACCCCATCTTGTGATCATCTGTAGACTGCTGATTTGCATGTGCATCATGGGTATGAGTGGGTTAATCCTATCCTGGTGACCACAGCAGACTGTTTGTGTGGTGACGTGCAGTCCTTCTGCAGCCAGCTAGGGGTTTGCTAGCAGTTATGGAGCTGTAGCCCACTGGTTACTTCACTGCTTGTGGAGGCAGAGGTCATGGGTTCAAACCCACAGTGGGGTTATTTGATAGGGCTGTCCAAAGCATTGTCTATTTTTAATGTACATTAGTGCTGCCAGCAAAACACCCTCAGGATACTGTAACCATAAGGTGCCTCAGAAGGTGCCTTATAGGGCACCCTATAAAGCGCCTTCTGAGGGACCTTATGGTTACAGTCCGTATAAGGTGCCTTATAAGGTGTCCTATGGAGCGCCTTATAGGGTGCCCTATAGGGGACATTATAGGGTGCCGTGGTGGACAGTGCACTTTATAATGTGCCCTATGGAGTGCCTTATAGGGTGCCTTATGCGGCACCTTAGGTTACGGCACGTGAGGGTGTGTTTGCTGGCAACAATAATTAAAATACAAATGAAATGCCTCAGGAAACAATACTTACATGTCAAAGCTGATGCCTCAGCCAGCCTTATGCATTAGGCACACTGGGGGATTGAACTCATGACCCCTGTATCATCAGTCAGTGTATTTACCATTGTGTTACACTTCTGTTTCTATGTTAGGATGTCTGTGCGCTTACGCACTTAGCGGCGCTTTGCCCGATAATGTGCGCAGCAGCGCGCGTTATCGCATGCTAATCCCATTTTTCTACTTTAGACTGAAACACCCACTCCTTATATGGCATCCTGCACACTACCGCCGGGCACACATTAAGAAGGTTTAGTAAACATACCCCTTAGGGTGTGTTACGTTAGGGCACCTTAAGTTGTGGCATCTTAACTTAGGGCGCCTTAACTTAGGGCACCTTAAAGGTGTCTTAACTTAAGGCACTTTAAGTTAGGGTGCCCTAATTTAAGGCACCCTAAGTTAAGGCGCCCTAAGTTAAGGTGCCCTAACTCAAGGTGCCCAAGTGTGTTAAGGTGGTTTAAGGTGACAAGCATGCACCTTGAGACATGAAAACAGCTGTAACCTAAACACTGGATAGAGCACCAAGGAATGCCAATGTAAAGGTGATGGAAGGAAGGACAGGCAGGAGTTGATGGACCTGCCATATCGGTGGTCACCCTATATGGCAGTCAGTAAATTGAATGAGCAGATGGGAGGCAGCTGTACCAATGCACAGAAGGGTGCCAATGTAAAACGGTGCAATCTCAGTGTGTGGCATAAGATGGGGAAGATGTGTCCCCCAGAGGAGGCAGAAGCGGCAGGATGTTTGCAGTGACAGGTGAACAGAGTAGTAGTGGTGACGTGCAGATCAGACACAAGAGAGGCGAGCGTGAAGAACTGAAATGCAGAAAAGAGTACAAGTGTAGTTCATGGAATAGCAACCTGCACAAGAAGACATGACTATACACAGCTGACAAAGGCAGATAGATGGGTCAAAGAACAGATGGCGGCTGAGGAGAGGGTGTTATGGGCTGGCAGCACCAATGTGCAGAGCCCTGACTGTTAAAGGCATGAAAATGATCTGAGTAGCACAGTCACAAGAAGAGCAAGTAGAAACCAAACCCCTGTCCCCTCCTTATAGGACATTGCACTAACCAGTAGGCTACACCTCCATACCTCTCTATGCAGCAATGGCTGGATACAAAGAGACTGCAGGTCATAGCCTTAAAAAAAATGTCTGCTGTGTGTGCCAGCAAAGGGTAGCCCCCACCAATACCCATGATGCAGTTCACATACCGAACGTCAGTCTACAGTGGATCCCCAAATAGAAAATGCACATATCCATCACCTCAGCTCAGTAAGATGCACTGACAGTGTGTGATACAAGCACAGAGCAGCTACAAACTGTGCTACTGAGCAGTTTCTGCAGTCACCCTGATAGTGAGGATGGGCGCCCAGCACCAGGTCCTCAGTACCTGCTCTGCAAGACATGGTCTTTCTGTGCTGTGGATCTCTATTGTTGCTAGTGTATAGTAGTTATTGTCTGTGGTGTAGTATGTTAGTTGCCCTATATTCTGTGCATGCCCCCATTGTATTTAGTCCTGTCTGACAGGGACTCATCTACAACAGTGCATATCAATACCCACTGTTATAATGCTGATACCATATCTGCCATCCAAGGGGGGGCAGAGTACATCCAAGAGTACTGAAGGGATTTAGGGAAGTTCTAGTGCAGGGTTGTCCAACCCTGTCCTGGAGGGCCGCAATCCTGGCAGGTTTTTGGGATAGCCCTAATGAATACGCATGAGCAGGGGCAGCTCAAGGCAATCTGCTGCCTGAGGCGAAGGATGATATGGCGTCCCCCCCCCCCCCATAGAGGTGGGCGGGGCTTTTTCAAAACTCCAATCAGGGACTGAACCAAACCAAAAAGCTGATTAGATTATATGGAGGAAATGCAAGATGTTTTGCACACCAAGGAATTAAAAGAGAGCGAGAACCACAGCACAGTTTATAAAACTAAGGGGTATGTTTACTAAACTGCATTCGTGTGATTCGCGTTAGGAGCCGCGGTAGAGACAGAAATCCCAAATAAGGACATGGGCGGTACATTGTTACCGAGAACGCGTGTTACAAGGCGCCATAAATGAACGAGCGCTACAGGGCACGTTACCATGCGTTAATCTTAAGAAGGCGCGCAGGCATACAAGCATAGCAAGAGAGGTGTAGCACAATGGTTACAACACTGACTGATGGTGCAGGGATCATGGGTTCAATTCCCCAGTGGGCCTAATGTATAAAGTTGGCTGAGGCAGCACCCTTTACATTTAAGTAGTGATTGATGAGACATTTGACTTGTATTTTAATTAGTGCTGCCAGCAAACACACCCTCACGGTGGCATAACCTAAGGTGCCGCATAAGGCACCCCATAACGCACTCCATAGGGCACATTATAAAGTGTACTGTCTGCCAAGGCACCCTATAATGTCCCCTATAGGACACCTTATAAGGCTGTGAACAAAGCCCTGGCTGGCTGCAGAAGGACTGCATATGACCACACAAACTGGCTGCTGTGGTTACCAGGATAGGGTTAACCCACCCGTACCCATGATGCACTGCACATGCAAATCAGCAGTCGAGAGATGGGCACAAGATTGGGTATGCACCCCCACATCACCTCAGCCTGGTAGGGGGAACAGACCCTGTGTGGCACTGCCACAGAGTAGCCACAGACAGTCACATTGTACGGGTACTGTACCCACCCTGAGGTTGCGGTGGGGCACCCAGCACCAGGTCCACAGCACCTATCACGGCTGGAATACGCCATGCTGCAGATCCCCAGTGGTGTGTGATAGGTAGTTCCGTTAGACCAGTGGTTCTGAACCAGTCCTCCTTGAACCCCTAGGCCAGTCGGGTGTTCAGGATAGCCCTAATGAATATGCATGAGATATATGTGCATTAGAGATATCCTGCCAACCTGACTGGTTCGTGGCCCTCTAGGGCTGGATTTTTAGACCCTTGCCTTACACCTGTCATTTAAGATTGTGAGTGGGCAAGGTGCAGATCACCAAGACATCTAAAAGGTTAGATAGAATTTGTCACATGCCTCTTTGCTTCTTACCACCACCAAAATATTGTCTATTAGACAACTTTTTGGTGGTGGTGAGAATTGAGGAGGCATGTGGCACATTCTATCTACCCTTTTGATGTCTAGGACATCTGCACCTTGCCCACTCACAATCTTAAATGACAGAGGTGTAAGGCAGGGGTCTCCAAATCCAGCCCTAGAGGGCCACAAACCAGTCAGGTTGGCAGGATATCTCTAATGCATATATATCTCATGCATATTCATTAGGGCTATCCTGAACACCCGACTGGCCTAGAGGTTCAAGGAGGACTGGTTCAGAACCACTGCGTTAGACACACCTAGGATACATCTGTGTCCTGCTGTATGTCTCAGTCATGTCTAGTCCATATGGGCGATGATGCACCCAGAATAGTGCATATCCTGTGTTGGTGCCATGGTTACCTGCTGTAGGTGAAAGGGGGGAGGGGTGTATGGACCCATAGGCAGATCATGTACCACCACACAACCCACCCTCTGGGGCTCAGGATGGGAAACAGGATCACTCACCAATAGATCCACAGTCTACCTCCCTGCAATGGTAGCAGTAGAGGGGACCATCAACCCCAGTCCTGCTGGAAAACAGACAGAGCGGTAAACATCCATAACGCAATAACAGACAGACAGCAGGCCTGGAAATGCTCGTCTGCCCCCCACCATTACCTGACATTCTCCAGCAGCAGGCCTCTAGCCACTGCACCCTGCAAGGTGTTCCAGCAAGACACATACTAGCTGCAGACAGTCTGCCAGCTAGTCCATAGTGCATGGTCCTGAAAGAGATGCATGTCCCCACAACGGGGATGTCAACATACACACCAAGCAAATAAATCAGTGATTGGGCCCCAAAAAACCCCCCATAAATATCACATGAGAGAAATGCTATATAGCACTATGGGGGAACCCAGCCATGCCATGGTCACTGCTCAGTCAGGGTGAGAGTGACCTCCCAGCAGGACATGCTATGGCCACCCTGACCGTACAGGTGGTGGCCAGGCACTACAATGTCCGAGCCATTGCCCTATGCCGTCTGCAGATGCATCCAGGCCAGGCCACCCTATCCAGGCTATTCCCACGGTACCTTGCTCCTCATTATGCACATTGGCAGGCCAATACTGGCAACAGTGCTAGCAGTGTGGGCTGTGGAGGGTGTTGGCAGCCACCACACACTGGATAGAAAGACACACACTCCCCACACCTATGCCAGCATTGTGCAACTATAGAGGTGTTGGGCAGCCCAGGCCACCACACCAGTCCTGGGCACACTGCAGGCATGGCTATGGTACGCAATACTGTAGGAGTCACTCCCCAGGTTGGTGAACACTGTCAGACACAAGACCTGTAGCACACTCCACAGACATCAGAAAGGTTGCTATGATGCAGCTCACTCAGGAAATTGTACTTAACCTAGGAATTGCTATCTGCCAGTAATCATAGCAACCTTTTGATAGATGTGTACCATATTCCCAGGTTTAGGGTGTCATTACTAAGGTATGCAAGTGCTAGTATTGGGAGATGCAAGCAGAGCCCAAAGTCCTGCCTCTCCAGGAGGCTTTGGATAATGGGGCCTGTGGGTGCGGGTGTGTCTGCCCCTGTTGGTTGCTGCTTTACGGCAGAGGTTCCCAACTCCAGTCCTGCGGTGCCAAACACTATTCAGGTTTTCATGCTGTTCCTCATGAATATGCATGAGATACATCTGCATACCATGGGGGTGGCGCATAGAAATGCAACACAGGCATCTTTATCAGAGGCAGCATGGAACCGGAATGGTGTTTGGCCCTCCAGGACTGCATTTGGGTGACTCTGCTCTAGGTAATGTGCATGTTTATGGTGTCTGTGCTCTGTAGGGTAAAATGTAGGTGTCTTGGGCATGTTTACGTCATCTGCAATAAAGGTGCTGTCTGTATTAGCACGTTGTAGTAGTGGGTAAAATATGGGGACTGGGTTGGCAGGAACCACAGCTGGGACTTAAACCTGTGACACTGTGCTTCTGACTACACTGGTTTTGTGCACTGCACCACGTTGTTTTCACAGAGTCAGTACATTCCTTGGTGATACCATTACTGTTCATCAGACAGGGCCCGTCTGTTGCAGTACACGGCACCCACCTACACAGCGCTAGGCCACGGTCTGCTCTGGGCAGCTGCCACTGCCCCCTCCACCACCAGTATCTCTCTGCCACCATGCTGACATGTCCTTCTGCTGGTGGTGCTGGTGGAGCGCAGTCTCAGGCCATCCAGTGTGCAGGTAGGTGGCTGCCTATGTTGCGGGTTCTGGGGTAGGGGTGCCTGCATAGCTGTCCACGCTTCCCCCCAGCACCGCATACCAATGTTCCGTGCCCTTCGGGGTACCTGCTGGGTACTATCCCCTGTGACACTGTGGGAAATACAGTCGTGCCCATGTTGGGCCTTCAGCAGTTGCTGTCTGGCTGCTCTGCTGTTTCAGCATTCGTATGGGCCACCTAGGCATCACCCTAGTCCGCACTGTGGCCCTGCTCCACCATAGCACGTGCCGCCTGTGGCCCTCTGTATCCCCTTCTCCGGCATCTGTCCAGTTGCCGTTCCGAAATGCCTGCCCTGATGTTGCGGGACATGTGCACGCCATAGGAACCCTGTCTGATGGTGGGGAAAACCCTGAGCAGCGCTATTTCACTGTGGGCTCATTCACCTTTTATGGGGACGGAGTATAGACCCTTCCACGATTTATATCTTTTCTATGGAGCTTACTCGGGGGGGGGGGGGTTGATGTTTCTCATTGCTACCACTATTGGCTAGCTTGGTTATGGATTTTTCCAGTTTGTTGGGGTCATTTTCAGTGTTTATGTGCCCTTTTGTTCTGTGCACATGTATCACACTTATCACTTTGTTTAGGTTTCCCTGCCTGGGCTGTACATTGCTGACACTGAAATGGTTTCTCTCCCCTGTAATGTGCATTTAACGGCAGGTTTTCAATCGCGTTTGAATTCAGCTCTTCAGATCAGCGCGTTAGTGTGAAGAGAGCCTCTCCCCGCCCACTCTCCGCCCACTGACCCCTTCTCTCCGCCCTCTCTCCACTTTCTGCGGTGTTTTACCGCGCCGCGGAGCTTTACGATCGTTAATGGTGGTTAATGCGCGTTATGTACCGTTACCGCAGTTTAGTAAACATACCCCTAAATTATAACTCATTTTTATTTTGCTGTTATAAACTGCATTATGGTTATTACCTTTGCTTTTTCAACATATATTTTGCATCCACAGAACCCCCTTCAACAGTGGTTGCAGAGCAGAACCAGGACATTCACCCACAGAACTCAATATCTTAAAAAAAAATCTGATTCTGATCATCTCACTAACAACAACAAACATTCTCCAGTACCAGGTATATTGTGAACTAATACAAAACCCTACAACAAAGTCACTGAGTATCTATAGAGAAAATCTACCATACCATACCATATCAGCACCAACTTCCAAAACTCACATAAGGAGCCCACCAAAATAAAGCGTCACTGTAAATACTACAGTGGACCCTGGAACATCCATACACCTATTTGAAAAGCTGAACATGTCAAATTACTACAGTACAGTATAAATCTTTATGTACAAACTCTGTGTTAACAGAACACCTGGGCTCAGTCACATACTCAGAACACAGACCCTCATCAAGTACAGAATAAGTGACTTACAATCTAAAGTAAAAACAAAAATATGTAGACAAAATTTAAACTGAAACCCCAAGAAGCTAGACTCTTCAAGCAGTGCAACATCAGATAAATATGCAGTTCCTCTATGCAATATAAAATATAAAGATAAAACAAAGTTCAATCACTAATATTAAATAAAATTATTTTTTCTACCTTTGTTGTCTGACCGTTTTATTCTCTGATCATGCTGGTACCAATCTGAGGCTTCTGCTTTCCTGTATTCTCTTAGCTCTCTTTCTGTGGTCTATGGTCCATCTGCCATTTCTTATCTCTTCTTTTGTTTTCTTCACTTCTTTCCATCAGCCTATTTCCAGTCCCTGTAACCCTTCCCAGTATCAGCCCCTTTCCAGTCCTCCCTTCCGATACCTTCCAATGTCAACTTGTATTCCCATGACTGCCACTGGTGTCCATTCCCTTCCAGTCCCCCTCCATCCCCACTGTCCAACTCCTTCTAGTCCAAATACCATGGCAGCCCCTCTCAGCATCTACTCCCTTCCAGTCCCATTCTCCCATCCCCTCGCATCAGCCCATTTATAGCCCTAGCCCCCAGTTTTCTTCCAAGGCCAGCAGCTCTATCCTCCCCTCCCCACCAATCGCCCATTCCCAGTTGAAGCCCCCTCCAATCAGCTCACTTCCAGTGCTAGTCCCCCTTCAATCCCATTACCAGTGCTAGCCTCCCCTAATCAGCCCATTACCGGTCCTACCCCCCTTCCCCCATCAGCCCATTACCAGTCCTAGCCTCCACTAATCAGCCCATTTCAGTCTAGCCTCCCCGATCAGCTCTTTTCCAATGCTAGCCCCCTCAGTCCATTACCCCCCACCTCAGTCCATTACCAGTCCTACCCCCCATCAGCCCATTACCAGTCCTAGCCTCCCTTAATCAGCTCATTTCCAGTGCTAGTCCCCTCCTTAGCCCATTACCAGTGCTAGCCCCCCCTAATCAGCCCATTACTATTCCTATCCCCCATCAGGAGTGCTAGCCCCCCCTAATCAGCCCATTACTATTCCTATCCCCCATCAGGCCATTACCAGTCCTAGCCTTCTCTAATCAGCCCATTTCCAGTCCTAGCCTCCCCAATTAACTCATTTCCAATGCTAGCCCCCCATCAGTCCATTACCAGTCCTACCCCTCCCATCAGCCCCTTACCAGTCCTAGCCTTCCCTAATCAGCTCATTTCCAGTGCTATTCCCCCCTCAGCCCATTAGCAGTGTTAGCCCCTCTAATCAGCCCATTACCAGTCCCAGCCCCCCTAGATCTATCCATTCCCAGTCCTAGCCTTCCCTAATCAACCCATTACCAGTCCTAGCCCCCTGATCTGCCCATTACCAGTGCTAGCCCCCCCCCATCAGCCCATTATAATCCTAACCCGCACTGTCTCTCCCTTCTGTACAGCATTTATCCCCTGTCTGTCCAGTATGTCCCCCTGTCTCTCCTCTTTGTCCAGCATTTGCCCCCCTGTCTCTCCCCTTTGTCTAATACTTGTCCCCCCCTTTGTCCAGTATGTCTCCGTCTTCCCCTCTGTCCAGAATTTTACCCTGTCTCCCCCTTTGTCCAGTATTTGTACCCTGTCTCCCCCTTTGTCCCCCATCTCTCACCTTTGTCTCTCCTTGTCCTCCTCCTGTCCCCACTCCCTCCACCTGCACCTCTCATCCGGCGGTGGCGGGGGCACTCTGGCTGTTTTAATTTTAGATTTTGCTGCCTCTGCCTTCCCGCTGCGTTTTTTTCCTCAAGAATGCTTGCAGCAAAAAAAATTTAAAAAGCAGCGGGAAGGCAGAGGCAGGGCAGAGGCGGCAAAATCTAAAATTTAAAAAACTGGAGTGCCGCCGCCACACAAATCAGCCTGATTGCTGCTGATTTGTTCGATGCCGGCAGCACTCCAGTTGTTCCTGCTGGATGAGAGGGAACCCTTGTCAGTTCCCTTCCAGCCTCCTCCTTCCCCAGTGTGAGCCCCCTCCTCCCCCAATGTCAACCCAGTTGCAGGCCCCACCTTCACATCATGTCAATTCCCTTCCAGCCCCCTCCTCCCCCTGTGTCATCCCCATTGCAGACACCACCTTCCCTTCATGTCAATTCCCTTCCAGCCCCGCTGTCAGCCCAGTTGCAGACCCCAACTTTCCTTTCAATTCCCTTCCATCCCTCCTCCCCATCCCAGCCCCCCTCCCTCCCTCCATCCATCCCTCCCTCCATGTCAGCCCCCTTCCTCCATGTCAGCCCCGTTGCAGATCTCACCTTTCCTTATCCCCTGCCCCCTCTTCCCATGTCAGCCCCCCTCCCTCCCTCCCTCCATGTCAACCCCATTGCAGATCTCACCTTTCCCTTATCCCCTGCCCCCCCCCCCCCCCCCCCCCCCGTAGGTCCTGTGCCTCCTTCTTCTGCAGCTGCGGCTCCCTGCCTCTTAGGGAATCACGGCTGTGCTGCTGAAGCCAGTGCAGAACCTTCCTGTCTGTCGGAGGGCTCCGTGCAACATTGTCCCACCCCCAAAGGAAGTTATAACAACTTTCTTTGGGGGCGGTTGTAACAACTTCCTTTGGGGTCAGGACAATGCTGCACGGAGCCCTCTGCGAGACGGGAAGGTTCCGCACCGGCTTCAGCAGCACAGCCGTGGTTCCCTAAGAGGCAGGGAGCCGCGGCTGCAGAAGAAGAAGTTAGGTGGTGAGTTTTGCTGCTGCCGGACCTTTTTTTTTTTTCATTTTTAACTTTGAAGGCGAAGTGAGGCGGCTGTTTGGGGGGCATTTGCCACCCTTAAAACTTTGCCGCCTGAGGCAGCCACCTCATTATAGAACTGCCCTTGTGCATGAGATATATATGCATTAGAGATATCCTGCCAACCTGACTAGTTTGTGGCCCTCCAGGACTGGATTTGGAGACCCCTGCCTTACACCTCTGTCATTTAAGATTGTGAGTGGGCAAGGTACAGATGTCCTAGACATCAAAAGTGTAGATAAAAGTTGTCACATTCCTCCTCGCTTCTCATCACCACCAAAAAGTTGTCTAACAGGTTGGCAGGATATCTCTAATGCATATATATCTCAAGCATATTCATTAGGGCTATGCCAAAAACCTGCCAGGATTGTGGCCCTCCAGGACAGGGTTGGACACCCCTGTTCTAGTGGATCTACTGACTGACCTTTTCAATGCTTCTTTAGGGTCAGGAGTGGTTCCAGAGGACTGGAACAGGATGCATGTGATCTCTCTACACAAAATCAGAAATAAGGATGAGATTGGGAACCAAAGGCTGGTTAGTCTGACCTCTGAGGTGAGTAAATTAATGAAAACACAGCTTAAACAGTGGATAGTGAGGTTTCTGGGATTCAATGGATTGCAAGATCTGAGGCAAGTCTTATCAGACAAATCTGATTAATTTTTTTAACTGCATGACCAAAGAGTTGGACTGACAGAAAGCCTTAGATGTAGTATACTTAGATTTCAGTAAAGTCTTTGCCACTGTTCTGCACAAATTACTTATAAATAAATTGAGTGCCCTGGGGATGGACTCAGAAGTGACTTATAGGATTAGAAACTGGTTGAGTATGAGGCAACAAGGGGTACAGAGAAATGGAATTCACTCCGAAGAGAAGGATGTTACCAGTGAACTGCCACAGGGATTTTGGTCCAATTCTTTTTAACGTTTTTGTAAGTGATATTGTAGAATGATTGATGGATATCTTTGTGGATGATACCAAAATCTGCAATATGGCAGATACCCAGGAGGTGTACATGAGGAGAGATTTAGTGAAGCTTGAAGAATAGTTGAGAATTTCACAGCTGAGATTTAATGCTAGAAAATGCAGGACAATCCATTTGGGCTGCAAAAATCTAAAGGAGTCGTACAGTATAGGGGGGTGCAGTACATCTGTCCATGAAAGAAGAGCAGGACCTAGGGGTGATTGTTTCTGCTGAACGTAAGGTGGCTAAACAGGTAGAAAAGAAGATGGTGAAAGCCAGTAGGATGCCAGGGTGCATAGGGAGAGGAATGACCATCAGGAAGAAGGAGGTGATAGTGCCTCTGTATAAATCTTTGGTGAGACCTAATTTACAGTATTGTGTGCTATTCTGGAGACCACATCTGAAAAAGGATATAAACAGGATGGAGTCAGTGCAGAGGGTGGCTACCAAAATGGTCATCGGGCTTTGTCATAAATCTTTGTCAAGATTTCAATATGTATACTTTGGAGGAAAGGCAGGAGAGGGGAGATATTATAGAGACATTTAGAGACCCCTGTGGTGGAAATGCACATGAAAAGCCTCTTCCAATTGAAAAAAAGCTTTGTAACGAGGGGGCATAGGATGGTGAAAGGAGAAGAGTGGTAGATGCATGGAATAGTTTCTCAGTGGAGGTGAAAGAGACAAGGACTGTATCTGAATTTGAGAAAGCATGGGCAAACACAAAGGATCTTTAAGGGAAAAGAAGGCACAGTAAAGCTTAGTAGTTAGTATGGAAGTGCAGACTAAATAAGCCGTATGGTCTTTATCTGCCATCATTTTTCTATATTTCTGTGTTTATGGTGGCCCTCACCTCCTCACTACTCTCCAATAAAGTACAATGTTTGCCATCTTAGTCCATTTTAAAGGTAAATAAGTATTGGGATAATAATCAGCTTGCGGCGGTCAACATTAATTTTTATACATCGGCTGCCATGGACAATCAAAATGTGGATATTCAGTGGCCAAATATTGGTTGTCATGGATTATCTAATTTGTGCAGGCACTATCCGGGTAGTGGCTGGCATTATCCAGATATTGTAGATATTCAGCCACTATCCAGATAATGTATTGGAACAGCTTTTTTTCTCTCCTAAGTTACCCGGATAGTTACCCAGATTAATCAATATCTCCGCCCCCAAAGATCCCAGTACTGTCCAGATAGTTCCAAGGCAGTCTATAAAGATATCCAGTGGCACTTTTCAGATAGTTCCACTGAATATCTGTCTCAGTGGCATTAAGTGCGGAGCAGATGCTGCTGCCTGGACAACTGCTTTTAAAGATCAAGCCCTATATTTATTAGTGTAAGATAATGTGATCCTGCTGCTAGAAGATAGAAAGGCCCCAGAGGGTCTCCTCACATCTGTCTCTGGAGATCAGGCACTGGAAGCTCTCAGTCTAATCTAAGCAGGTGCAAGTATTGGGAAGCTGCTTGTAGACTGTTTCCACCATGTAGGCTAGTTTGTGAGCTGCTATACTATTATTTTTAAAGAAAAGACAGGGATTATGGGTGCCAAGATGAAAGCACAACTGAATCAATCTGGAAAAAATCTACTTATTAATTGGTTTATTTCATGAATAACAGGTTAATATATTGAAAGCAATCTACATGAGAAATGGAACATCCAGGTCAAGACAGTCACATTTTCCTGGCATTTTATGAAAGGCTCAGATGAACACAAAGCCGTAAAGGATACTGACAGATACACATGTATTTTCCAGTGCATAGAGCAGAAGCAGCGATTCTGTAAAACTACATGTAGAAAAAAAGAGTGGCATCACTCGACAACTTACACATGTAAATTTCGGCACTTACATAGTAACATAGTAAATGACGGCAGATAAAGGACCAATATGGTCCATCTAGTCTGCCCAGCAAGGCGGTAAGAGTAGGTGCATCTACCGCTCTGTGCAGGTTACCCCTTCCCATGTCTTTGTTAAGGCGTGTACCTACTGCTCCATGTAGGTCACCCCAATTTGTTGAGAATTTCAACTGTGAATAACTGTATATAGTTTACCCTGTTTCCTCCAAGTTCTCAAACCCCTGTTACTTGTAAAATGCACTACAGTTACCCTGTATGTATATGCTCTGCTCCATGTAAACCGTGCTGATGGTAATAGTGCGGTATATAAGAAATGTTAAATAAATAAATAAATATAAGAGAGTTATGTTTGTTTTGATCTTATCCTGTTGCTATAAAGGGATCCTCTGTGTCTGTGCAGTGCCATTTTGAATTCTATCACCATATTTGCCCACACTACTTTCATCGGGAGGGCATTCCAAGCATCCACCACCCTTTCAGTGAAAAAGTATTTCCTGACGTTGCCTTTCAGTTTACCCCCTTGCAGCTTCAAAGAACATAAGATATGCCATACTGGGTCAGACCAAGGTCCATCAAGCCCAGTATCTTGTTTCCAACAGTGGCCAATCTAGGTCACAAGTACCTAACAATTTCCCCAAAAGACACAGGTTCCACAATGCTTATATTGGAGCAAGAAGTGGATATTCTGGGTCCACATTAATAATGGCTTATGGAACTTTCCTCCAGGAACTTGTCCAAACCTTTTTTAAACCTGGCTACACTAACAGTTCTTATTACATCCTTCGGTAGCAAATTCCAGAATTTGATTACACGTTGAGTGAAAAAATATTTTCTCTTATTAGACTTAAATAATAACATAAGAACATAAGATATGCCATACTGGGTCAGACCAAGGTCCATCAAGCCCAGTATTCTGTTTCCAACAGTGGCTCTCTTGGCTGCTGCTGCACACTGGGAGGAGGGTTTTAAATGTTATCCACGATGACGCTTAAGTCTTTTTCCTGGGTGGTGGTTCCTAATGTGGAACCTTGCATCATGTAACCATAGTTTGGTTTTTTCTTTCCTAGGGCATAACTTTGCACTTGTCCACATTAAATTTCATCTGCCATTTGGATGCCCAGTCTTCCAATTTAGCAAGATCCTCTTGCAATTTTCCACAATCCTCATTGGTTTTAACAACTTTAGTTTTGTGTCATTTGCAAATTTGATAACCTCTTGTTATTCCCATTTCCAGGTCAGTTATGAATATGTTAAAAAGCAAATGTCTCTCATAAGGGACCTTGTCAAAAGCTTTATGAAAGTCCAGATACACTATATCAATCAACTCATCTTTCTCTTCCTGTTTATTCACACCTTCAAAAAAATATAACAGATTAGTAAGACAAGACCTTCCTTGGCTAAAGCCATGTTGGCTGTCTCCCATTAAGTCATGACTCTCTGCATGTTCAGTAATTTTGTTCTTATGATGGTATCCACCATTTTTCCCGGTAATGACGTCAGGTTTCCTGGATCATCCATGGAACCCTTTTTAAAAATTGCCATTACATTGGCCATCCTCCAATCTTCAGTTAGTATAGATGATTTTAATGATAGTTCACAGATTACTAATAGTAGGTCTGCAATCTCATATTTTAGTTCTTTCAACACCCTTGGATGTATTCCATCCAGTCCAGGTGATTTGCTGCTCTTCAGCTTATCAAATAGTTGTAATACATCTTCCCAGTGTATTGATATTTCTTTCAATTCTTCCGCAGCAACTCCTTTAAATATCATTTCAGTCATGGGTAACATTCCTATATCTTCCTCAGCAAAGACCGAAGCAAAGAATTCATTCAGTCTCTCTACTATGGCCTTGTCCCCCTCTTAATACCCCTTTTACCCCTTTATCATCTAATGGTCCAACTGACCTCTCTCACAGGTTTTTTTTTGCTACGAATGTACTTGAAAAGGTCTTTATTATGCATTTTTGCTTCTATAGAAAGCTCCTTCTCAAATTCTCTCTTTGACTGCCTTATCAGTGCCTTGCATCTAACTTGCCAGTGTTTGTGTTGTTTCCAGTTTTCATCATTTGGCTTCTTTTTCCAATTCCTGAAAGATGTTTTTTTGGCAACAACAGCCTCTCTGTTGTTGTCAACAGTACTGGCCATGCTGACAGTTTTTTGGACTTCCTTCCACTTTTCTTAAAGCGCGGAATATAGCCGGTCTGGACTTCCAAGATAGTATTTTTAAACAACATCCAAGTTTGATGCAAATCTTTAACCTTTGCAACTGTTCCTTTTAGTTTTTTCTTAACTATTTTCCTCATTTTATCATAGTCTCCCTTTTTAAAGTTAAAAGATAGCACTGTGGATTTCCTTACTGTCCTTCCTTCATTTATTAAATCAAATGGAATTGTGCTATGATCACTATTGCCAAGTGGCCCCAACACCCTTATCTCTTGCACCAGATCTTGTATTCCACTAAGTACAAAAATTATTTATTTTTATACTGTGCTCTTTAGAATCAGTGTGGTTTACATGTATGCTAACAGGTACTTTTTGTTCCCTTGTCCCTGGGGTCTTGCCATCTGGGTGTCCCTTCGATGATGGGGGGTTGGGTGGCTTGCCTGGGGCCATGGGGGGTGGCTGTGGGGCTGGGGGCCCTGGTCCCTCTGGGCTGATGTTGCTTGTCCCCATGTGGGAATTGAACCTCTGCAGGTTTTTGGGATATCCCTAATGAATATGCATGAGATATATATACATTAGAGATATCCTGCCAACCTGACTGGTTTGTTGCTCTCCAGTGCTGGATTTGGAGACCCCTGTCTTACACCTCTGTCATTTAAGATTGTGAGTGGGCAAGGTGCAGATATCCAAGGCATCAAAAAGGTTAGATAGAATTTGTCACATGCCTCCTCACGTCTCACCATCACCAAAATATTGTCTATTAGACAACTTTTTAGTGGTGGTGAGAATTGAGGAGGAATGTGACACATTCTAGCTATCCTTTTGATGTCTAGGACATCTGTACCTTGCCCACTCACAATCTTAAATGACAGAGGTGTAAGGCAGGGGTCTCCAAATCCAGCCCTGGAGGGCCACAAACCAGTCAGGTTGGCAGGATATCTCTAATGCATATATATCTCATGCATATTCATTAGGGATATCCCAAAAACCTGCAGGGTTGCGGACCTCCAGGACCGGATTTGAGTAGCTCTGCTGTAGGCTATACCTCCATGGGGTATCTCACAGCAATGGCTGGGTACAGAAGGACTGCAGGTCACCGCACAAACTGTCTGCTCTGTGTGCCAGGATAGGGTAAACCCACCAGTACCCATGATGCAATGCACATGCTGAATAGCTATCTACAGCTGATCACCAAATGGGGTCTGCAGCTCTCTGGTACCTCAGCTTGGAAAGACGAACTGAAAGTGCATGATACTGGCACAGAGTAGCTACAGACCATGCCATTCTGCATGTTCTGTGTTCACCCTGAGGGATAGGACGGGCGCCCAGCACTAGGCCCGCAGTACATGTGGTGCTAAAGATATGCTCTGCTGTATATCCCCATCACTACCAGTGTGTGATAGGTGTTCCTTGCAGTACATCTGTATTCTGCAGTCACATGTGGCCCGCTGGGACCAGACAACACCCAGATTAGTGCATACCCAGTGTTAGGGTCTGGCTGATATGGGCACCTGTTATCAGGGAAGAGGGGTTTCTAGACTTGCATGAGGTTTGGGTAGCAGTGCCTCTACAGGTCAAAGTGGTATATGCTATATACCCCAAAGGGCCCACAATCACCCTTTTTGTAGGTAAGGAACAAGTGCCTGAGCCCCGGTGAAGCAACCTCCATCCTGTTGGTATTAGTCAGCCCTCCAGGGTTGGTAGGCCAGAGCTATACTTGTGACTGGGCAGTGGCAGACTAGCAGTAATGCTGGGGCTAGGTCTCAAAAACCTCAACTGCCTCACACCACAGTCTGCCATTCTCCAGCAGATGGCACAGTCACTCTACAAGGTGTTCCAAACATGCACAGACTAACTGTAAACAGTCCACTAGTCAGTTGATAGTGCATACTGTGGTGATGCACATGCAGCAGAGCCCTTTAAAACTGAAAAAAAAGAGTTTTTTTTTTCATAAACGGGGGATGGGCTCACCAAAGCATAGCTCTCAGGTAGAACGAGAAACTAAAGCACACACTAGCAGGGCTAGCCTGAAGCCACACCCAGCCTCTAGAATAGTTGCAGGCAGAGAGAGGGTGGGGCCAGGGAAGGAAACAAGCCACAGAACATTTAAGCTGCGTCACACAGGAAGTGAGGCAGAACAGGTTGAACAAGGAAGAGAACCGGCAGAACAAGCAGGACATGCTCAGACACAGGAAGGACTGCAGAGAGAGACTGCCAGAGGGCAGGAAAGACTGCAGGCCAGAAGCCAGGAGGAGAGGCAGAGAGTCCAGAGAGACCAGGGGAAGAGGCAGCATTACAAGGCTGTGAGACCCGGTGGTTCAAAAGGGACCAGCCACAACTCCCAAGGCAAGTGTCAAGGTTGTGGGCAAGAAAGGAGCTGGGGAAGAAGTCAGGACTATACGTCTGATTCTGAAGGCAGCAGCTCAAGTCCTGGGCCTTTGAACAGACAGTACAGAAAGTCTGATAAAAGGAGGGTTTCTGCCAGCCAAACAACTCATATATCCCTGAGGTGGAGTTGTTAAGGGAGAGAAGGGCAAGAGGTTCTGACCCAGTTAAAAGGGGGAGCCAGAAGCTAAAATGGGGAAAGCTTTTTAAACTTTTAAAAGAAGTGCAGCAGAGTGTGCCAGAAGTTGCCCCAAGCCCTGAGCTTTATAATTCACCGGAGGAAATGGAAGTGGAGCTTTATTCAGACAGTCCAGTGTCTTCAGCAGAGTCAATGGAGTGTGGACTTTGTGTGAGCAATGTTTAATGTTTTATGGAAGGCTGTATGATACAGGTTAAGAAGATAACATATGTGCTGGTATCAATGAATGCCTAGGAGAAGGGCAGACAGGAAGATAGAAACCTCGTGTTTAAAAGCAGCCAGTTTTACCACTGCTAAAGCCCAGTTAAGAAGGCTATTGGTTTTAAACTAAGAGGCAGCACATGGCTGGTATCCTAATCTGCAGCAGCTGAGAATGTGAATTCAAAACTGTCTTATTGAAGTTTTGTTGAACTGTGCACTTAACAGTATTTTGCTGGTTTTGTTAAATGGAAGAAGGCAAAGTTAACAAGAGTGGAGAAAACTACTTGGAGAGTTTTTGATAAGAAAGTTTATTGGAGAGAGTATCCTACTTTTGGTTATATTTTTGGTTTGCCGTATCATGGTCATTTGTCAAAAATTGATTCCACGAAGAAAACAAATAAAAAGCAATTTATTTTTACAAATTGTCCTGTGTCCTCATCCACTCGCACTGCTTACAAAGCAGGCCACAACTACACAAAAAGAGTGATGACCAGCGCTCCCCACTAGGCAGCTGCCTAGACGGACAGGGCGCCGCCACAATACTCATGGAAAAACTAGGCACAACAGGCAGGTAGTTCAGTGATTGGGCCCCAGCACAAGGAACACACAAGTATCACTAGAAGCAAATAGTATAGAGCACTATGTGGGAACCTAGACATGCCATGGTCACTGCTCGGTCAGAGTGAGAGTGTCCCCCCCAGCATGACATGCTGTGGCCACCCTGTCCATGCAGGCGGTGGTTGGGTACTACAGTGTCCCAGCCATTGCCCCACACCCTGTGAAGATGCATCCTGGCCAATCTGCCCTGTCTGGGCCATGCCCACAATACCGTGCTCCTCATTTTGCGCATATTCAGGCTAATGCTGGTAACAGTGGGACATTGTGGGCCCAATGAGACGTAGGCAGCCACGAAAGCAATGGATAGACATACACACACACATACTCCTTTTGCAGCATTGTGCAAAGATAGGGGTGGTTGGCAACCCTGCCCGCCACACTAGTCCTGATTACAGTGCCAACATTGATAAACTGTGCAGGAGGTAGTGGTAGTGCTCTGGTGATAACTGCAGCTCCGTGCTGGGGCCAACAGCCTGACTTTCCATGCAGCTTTGGATTGTGGAGCCTGTGTGAGTGGGTGTTTGTACCCCTGTTCGCTGCTGCTTTGGGCTTTGCACATGTTGCTGTTGTATCTGAATTGTAGGGTAAAATGTAGGGGCATGTTCTGCAGGATCCACAGCTGAGACTTGAACCTGTGACCCTCTATTTCCAGACACACTGGCTGTGTGTGCTGCACCACACTGTTTCTGGAGATGCACAGTAGTCCCTGGAGCTACTTGTACTTTTCCTCAGCCAGACATTTTATGTTGTACTGCATACCATGTACTGGTACATGGCATGGCCTAGGTCCACTGCAGGCCGGTGCCACTGCTCCCTCCAGCACGGGCACACACCCCCCTGCCATGCTGACATGACCATATGCTGTTGGTTCTGGTAGTGCGCAGTCTCAGGCTATCCACTGTGTAGGTAGGCGGTCGCCTAGGGAGCGGAGTCTGGGGTGGGGAGGCATACATGGGCATCCACACATCTCCTCCATCACCGCCTACCAATATTATGTACCTTCCGCTTGGAGAGGGTTGGCTGGGGGAATATCAGGTCAGTGCTCTGGCAACTGTTAGCTAGGGTGGACCAGGTAGATGTAGGTGGATTGTGTTTGGCCTTTGTCAGCTGCTGTCCTGCTGATCTCTGGTTTCTATGTTCCTATGTGCCAACGAGGCGACTGCCTAGTCCACCCTGTGCCCCAGTTGCCCCCACTACATGTCACGCCTGCAGCCCCTATTACCCATTTGCACCATCGCCATAGTGGCCTTTCATACTTGGGCACTATGCTATTGTTGCAAATGGAGCACTACTATCACTTTTGTTGGGCTCCCTGCCTATGCTGTACATTGCTGATGTTGAAATGGTTTCACCCTCCTGCAAATGTGCATCTGATAGGTTTTCAGTCCCGGTAATGTTCGGCCCTTCATTTCCCCGCATTAGTGTAAAAGGAGCCTCTCCTCGCTCACTCCCCGCCCATTGACCCCTTCTCTCCGCCCTCTCTCCACCCTCTGCGGAACTTACCACGACCGGTGACGTTAGCGTGCATTAAGTAATGCTAGCGGGCGTTAACATAGCTGCTGCTACATTACCGCAGTTTATTAAATATACCCCTTAATCTCCCTAGCATGTCCTGCCATGACACTGACCCAGTCGATACTGGGGTAATTGAAATCACCCATTATTATTACTGTGTTGTAACTTTTGTTAGCTACCCTGATTTCTTTGAGCATTTCATCATCCATTTGTTCATTCTGGACAGGAGGTCAATAGTATACCCCCACTGCCATCACCTTCCCCTTTGACTTTTTACATGGAATCCATAGAGATTCTACAGTGAATTTTGTTTCCTGCAAAACTTTAATCCTTTGTGACTCAATGCCCTCTCTAACATAGAGTGAACCCCTCCACCAATTTGATCTTCTCTATCATTACAATATAGTTTGTACCCAGGTATCACAGTGTCCCACTGGTTGTTCTCCTTCCACCATGTCTCTGAGATACCAATCATACCTAACCTCTCTTTTAGTGCTATATATTCTAACTTTCCCATCTTATTTTTTAGACTTCTAGCATTTGCATACAAGCATTTTAGAGGCTGTATTTTATTCATTTTAATCTGGCTATCGGTAGGCAGGGATAATTTGGAATCTTTAAGCTCTGTCTGCTCTGTACTCAAGGGCATTTGGGCTACTTTTGTCTTTATTGGAACCTCTATACCAGCGATGGCGAACCTATGGCACGCGTGCCAGCTGTGGCACGCGAAGGCCTTGCAGCTGGCACGCGGGAAGGTCCGCATTTAAAAAAATAAAAAAAAGCTGTCTTCTGCCGCTTCCGGGGCCGCCGCAGCAGAATCGAGTGTGCCGCGGGGCCCCCCCTGTGCCTGGCAGAGCCTGCCCTCCAGATCCTGCCTTCCCCGGTATCAGTCCCTGTTTCCAGCTTGTCACACGCGCCGGCTTTCAGAGCGCGAGGGGAGAGTTTCTCCCTCGCTGCTCTGTTAAGCCCACGGGGGCTGATGGGAAGTTCCCATCAGCCCCCGCGGGCTTAACAGAGCCGCAAAAGGGAAACTAGTTCCCTTCGCGCTCTGAAAGCCGGCGCGTGTGACAAGCTGGAAACAGGGACTGATACCGGGGAAGGCAGGATCTGGAGGGCAGGCTCTGCCAGGCACAGGGGGGGGCCCCGCGGCACACTCGATTCTGCCGCGGCGGCCCCGGAAGCGGCAGAAGACAGCTTTTTTTTATTTTAAATTTTGGCTGGGCTGGGCTGGGGGGGTTAGGAGTGGTGATGGGCGCTGCGGGGGGATTAGGAGTGGTGATGGGCGCTGGGGGGTTAGGAGTGGTGATGGGCACTGGGGGGGTTAGGAGTGGTGATGGGCACTGGGGGGGGGGGTAGGAGTGGTGCTGGGTGCTGGGGGGGTTTAGAAGTGGTGATGGGCTATGGGGGGGGCTTAAACTAAAAATTGGGTGATGGATTAGGACTGGAAATGGGCTGGTGGGATTAGGACTGGAAGTGGGTTGATGGGGGTTAGGACTGATAATGGGCTATGGGGGGCTTAAACTAAATATTGGTTGATGGGGGATTAGGACTGGAAATGGGCTGGTGGGATTAGGACTGGGAGTGGGCTGATGGGGAGGTTAGGACTGGTAATGGGCTATGGGGGGCTTAAACTAAAAATTGGGTGATGGGGGATTAGGACTGGAAATGGGCTGGTGGGATTAGGACTGGGAGTGGGCTATGGGGGGCTAGGACTGGTAATGGGTTGGGGGGGTTGCTAGGACTGGAAATGGGCTGAGTGGAAGGGGGCTTGAATTGCAAATAGCTGATGGGGTACGGGGCTTGGAATGGAAATGGGCTGAGGGGAAGTGGGGGGCTAGAACTGCAAATAGCTGATGGGGACTGGGCTAGGAATGGAAAATGGGCTGATGGGAAGTCGGGGGCTTGAACTGCAAATAGCTGATGGGGAGGGGGACTTGGAATGGAAATGGGCTGAGTGGAAGGGGGCTTGAACTGCAAATAGCTGATGGGAAGGGGGCTTGGAATGGGCTCTTAGGGGAGGGAGCTAGGACAGGAAATGGGCTGATGGAGGGGCTAGGATAGGACTGGGAATTGGGTGTTGGGGGAGCTAAGTTTGGAAATGGGCTGTGGTGGGGGCTTGGATTGAAATGAACTCATGGAGGGGCTAGAACTGGAAGTAGGCTCATGGGGGGCTTGGATTAGAAATGGGCTGAGTGATGGTGGGGCTAGGAAAGGACTAGAAATGGGCTGATGGGAGGCTGGTATTGGAAATGAGCTGATGAAGGGACTCGGATAGGATTGGAAATGGACTGATGGGGGGCCAGGACTGGAAATGGGCTGATGTGGGGACTAGAAGGGAGCGGATACTGGGTGGGGCTGGAATTAAAAGGGAGCTGATGTTGGGGGAGATTAGAAGGGGATGGGGCTGGGAGAGTGAAATGGAGAGGGGAAAATATTTTGTGTGGGAGGAAAGAAAAATGTACAATTGGCCGGGTATTGGGAGACTAAAAAAGGAGAAAGATTATTATGTTAAAGCAGATGAAGAGAGAGAATGGAAAAAAACTAGAAGAGAAGAAAGGAGAAATGGACAGCAGACGATGGAGAGATAGCAGAAGACACAAATAAACCAGAAGAAAGTGGCTGGAACAATTGCAACTGAAAAAAATGCACAAAAGGTACAAAGATATCTCTTTATTTTGAATTTATTAACTGGAATATGTCAGCTCTGGGAAATGTGCATCATTAGTGTCTGTGCTTTGTTTAGTACAAGAGGAAATTAATTTATAGTTTTATTTCTACAGTGTTGTTGTACATTCCAAGTTTGGCTTTTGGGGTTCCCAGTTTAATTATTGCCTTCCTGTTTCTAAATTGAATGAAATCATTAAAACATTATAAATTGCCAATAAATTGAAATGAAAACCAAAGGATTGTGAATCAAATTGATTCTCTGACAATACAAAGATTCCAAACTTTACAAATGATGTTACATAGTTCAGGCAACTTTATAAAGAGTTTTTAGATACTAAAATCTTGTTGTTAAGGTTTAATTGACGTGCTGGCACTTTGAGGAAATTCTTTGGTTTTGTGCGGCAGTTTGGGCACTCGGGCTCAAAAAGGTTAGCCATCACTGCTCTATACTGATATACCCTAACTTCAATCTTTTGCTAGTATCTTTCAAGGATACATTATTCCGAACCATGCGCTCTTGGGTTACTGTCGGCTTTCCCCATGTTATTCCCTCTAGTTTTACAGCTTCCCCGTCTTTGGAAGAGGTTTGTTTGTTCATTAATACTCTTTAATTACTTAAAGGTCTGAATCATATCTCCCCTTTCCCTCCTCCTTTCTAGAGTATACATATTTAGGTCATCAAGTCTCTTCTCATATGTCTTCTGACGCAGGCTCCAAATCATTTTGGTCACAATCCTCTGAACTGTTTCCAGTCTTTTTATATCCTTTGGGAAATATGGTTTCCAAAACTGAACACACTATTCCAAGTGGGGCCTCACTAGAGACTTGTACAGTGACATTTGTACCTCTTCCTTTCTGCTGGTTATTCCTCTCTGTATACAACCCAGCATCCTTCTGGCTTTTGTTACCACCTTGTCACACTGTTTTGCCACCTTGAGATCCTCAGCAACATTCACTCCAAGATCCTTCTGCTGGTCCATTCAGACTAACCTCTTGCCCCCTATCGCATAAAATTCCCTTGGATTTCTGCTTCCCAAGTGCATGACACTGCACTTCTTAACACTGAATCTTAACTGCCAGGCATTAGACCATTCTTCCAGCTTTTGTAGATCTTTCCTCATGTTATCCACTCCCTCAGAGGAGTCCACTCTTGCAAATCTTTGTGTCATCTGCAAAAAGACAGACTTTTTCATTCAGTTCTTCAGCAATATCACTCACAAATACATTGGACAGTACCAGTCCCAGGACTGAACCCTGGGGCACACCTTCCTTTCATCCAAGTGAGTTCCATCTATCATCACTTTCTGTCATCTGTCAGTCAACCAATTTCTGATCCAGTTCACCAGCTTGGGACCCATCCCCAAGCTGTTAAGTTTATTGATAAGCATCCTATGAGGAACATTATCAAAAGCTTTGCTGAAATCTAGGTAGATCGCATCCATCACATGCCCTTGATCTAGATCTCAGGTCACCCAGTCAAAGAACTCAATCAAATTTGTTTGGCCAGATTAACCTTTGGTAAAACCATGTTGCCTCGGATCATGCAACCTGCTGGTTTCAAAAAAGTCCACTTTTTGCTTCTTCAGGAGCACTTCCATTACTTTTCCTGCCACTGAGGTAAGGTTTACCGGCCTGTAGTTTGTCACCTCTTCTCTACTACCTTTTGTGAAGAGGTACCACATCAGCCCTTCTCCAGTCCTGTGGAACTTCTCCTGTCTCCAAGGATCTATTAAAAATGGCCCTGTAAGAACCTCTTGGAGCTCTTTCAGTGTCCTGGAATGTATCCCATCTGGTCCTATGGCCTTGTCTACTCCATTCCCATTTGTATATATGTCAATCACAGGTGGTCCTTCTCCAGAATTTTCTTTAGTAAAATCAGAACAGAAGCATTTGTTTAGCATTTTCACTTTTTCAATGTCACTTTCCACAAATTCATTCCCGACACTTTTGAGTCCTGCAATTCCACTTCTGATTTTCCTCCTCTCCCAAATATAACTAAAAAAAGTCTTGTCGCAATCTTTAGCCATCTTTCCTTCTGCCTTGGATTTTGCTATCCTTATTTCTCTTTATATCTCTTTTAGGGGTATGTTTACTAAACGGCGATAACGTAGCAGTGGCTACGTTATCGTGCAAAAAGTAACATTATTGCGCAATAAAGTAACGTTATTGCGCAATGTTACTGATCGTGCGATAACGTCTCCAGCGGCATTAAGTCACACAGAGGGTGGAGAAAGGGCGGAAAGAAGGGGTCAATGGGCGGGGGGTGGGTAGGGAGAGGCCCCTGCTACACTAATGCTGGGATCTTAAGGCCCGAACATTACCACGAGTGAAAACCTGGCGTTAGAGGCACATTTGCAGGAGATAGAAACCATTTCAGTCAGCAATGTACAGCAAAGGCAGGGAGACCTAGAAAAGTGATAGTAGTGCTACATGTGCAGCGATAGCATAGTGCCCAAAGTATGAAAGGTCACTATGGTGATGCTGTAAATGGGGTACAGGGGGCTACAGGCGAGACATGCAGTGGGGCAGCTGGGGCACAGGGTGGACTAGGCAGATGCCTAGGTGGCACATAGGGAGGCAGAAACTGAAAATCAGCAAAACAGCAACTGACCAAGGTCAAACATGCCCACGAGTGTGTGTCCCACAGTGTCCCAGGGGACAGTACCCAGCAGGTACTCCAAAGGGCACATATCATTGGCAGGTGGGTGCCGGGGGGAAGCATGGATGTCTATGTAGGCACCCCTACCCCAGACCCCACATCATAGGCAGCCGCCTTCCGGCACACTGGATGGCCTGGGACTGTGCACCACCAGCACCACAGGCATAAGGGCATGTCAGCATGGTGGTGGAGGGGTGCTGGTGATGGAGGGGGCAGTGGCATCTGCCCACAGCAGACCAAGGCCAAACCCTGTTTAGGTGGGTGGCATGCAGTGCAACAGACAAGGTCTGTCTGAAGAACAGTCATGGTATCCCCAGGGAATGACCTGTCTCTGTGGTACCAGTTTGGTGCAGTACACACAGCCAGCATGTTTAAGGGCAGAAGGTCACAGGTTCAAGTCACAGCTGTGGCTCCTGCAGACCATGTCCCTATATTTTACCCTACAGAGCACATACTGTACAACATAAACATGTGCACTCTCTCCTAGAGCATCTGCCAACAGGAGCACAAACACCCACACCCACAGACTGCACTATCCAAAGCCTCATGGAGAGTCAGGCTGTTGGGCCCGGCACGGAGCAGCAGTTACCACTACTAGCACCAGCATACCTTAGCACCGTCATAAACATGGAAACATGCTCCACATATATCAAAAAGTTGCTATATGATTAATTTCAGATAACAAATCCTACATTAAACACAATTTGTTAACAGAGATTCATCATAGCAACCTTTCTGATATATGTGGAGTGTGTTTCCTTTTTTTCTGACAGTTTACCACCCCGGAGAGTGACCCTAACAGTTTTGAATACCTTAGCAATGCCTGCACTGTGCTCAGGACTGGTGTGGGAGTGTGTGTATGTCTATCCAGTTTATTGTGGCTGCCTACACCTTACTGAGCCCACAATGCTTACACTGTTTCCAGCGTTAGCCTGCCAATGTGCATAAAGAGGAGCAAGGTATTGTGGGTATGGCCCAGACAGAGCGGTCTGGGCAGGATGCATCTGCACAGGGCATAGAGCAATGGTGGGACACTGTAGTGCCCGACCACCACCTGCATGGACAGGGTGGCTACAGCTGGGAGGTCACTCTCACCCTAACTGAGCAGTGACCGTGGCATGTCTAGGTTCCCACATAGTGCTATGCAGTGTTTCTCTCAAGTGATATCTGTGAGTTTCCTTTTCTGCGGCCCAATTGCTGACATACCTGCTTGGTGTTTGTGCTTACATCCCACTTCTGGGTGCACATAATTCCTCTCGTAACATGCACTATGTACTGGCTAGCAGACGTTCTGCAGTTAGCATGTGTGTGACTGGAACACCTTGCAGGTTGCAGTAGGTGCAGACTGACTGTGCCCTCTGCTGGTGAATGTCATAGTGTGGTGGGGGGCAGCTGAGCTTTTCCAGGCCATCTGCCCCTGCCTTGGAGGGCACCCTTTCCCCAGCAGGATGGGGTTGATGGTCCCACAGCCCTTCATCATGTTCCCTCCATTGCAAAGATGTAGAGTGTGGTTATGTTTATTTATTTATTTATACATTTTTCTATACCGCCTCTTCCAGAGATCAGAGGTGGTTTACAGGTAACAAAACGTTAATAATAGCAAGCTATTATTTTTACAGGGAACAATTGTAGAACATTTTAAAAATTTAACTCTTAACATGAAAACAAGTGGAACTGGTGGCAAATTAATGCCGCACCATATAACTAAATACATTCAAAATTACATCAGGTAACTATTTACATAAGTGGCAAACAAATATATTTGAAGTTGGGTATAGGGCACATTATACAGTGCCTTAGCTGACAAGGCACTTTATAATGTGCCCTATGGGGAGCCTTATAGGGTGCCCTAGGTTACGGCACTGAAGTGAGGGTGTTTTTGCTGGCAGCACAGATTGTAGAGATGTGTCTGACTGTTACAGGCAGGAAAAGGGATTGCCTCAGACAGCCTTATTAGATGGGACCTCTGAGTGATTGAATCCATGACTTCTGGCTTGGCAGTCATTGTATTAACCAGTGGGCTACACCTCTATAGCTTTCATCGCCATGTTGGCATGAAATTAAGGTTACTGCCTGATAATGAACCAAGGCAGCCTCTATCGCGTGATAAACAGCCATTGCTACCTTGACACCGGAACGCACACTTCCTTATATGGCATTCCTCATGTTATCACTGCATGTAGCGCCAGGAATGCTATCGCTGTTTAGTAAACACACCCCTTAGTTTTATCCTGTATTCTTTTTTGTGTTCCTCTGTTTGCAAAGTTCTGAATTTTGAGAAAGTTGTCTTTTTTGCCTTTATTTGTGCAGCCACTTTTTTGGAAAACCAAGGGGTATACTAAACCGTCTTTTAACGTGCGCTCTGCAACATTATCACGCGATAAGGTACCTTATCACCCGATGAAGGCGCCTTAATGGGCGATAAGGTACCTTAGTGCGCGATAACGCGTGCAGCGGCGCAAACGAGCGCTGAAGGCGGAGAAAGGCTCCTGGAGAGCGGAGGAAGGCTCCCCAGGGGCAGAGAGAAGGGGTCAATGAGTGGAGAGTGGGAGGGGAGAGGCTCCCCACACACTAACACTGTAAAATCCGAGGCTCAAAACTAACGCCAGTGAAGATTTAAAGGGAAAAGAAACAATTTCCGTCAGCAATGTACAGCAAAACCAGGGAAACCTACAAAAAGTGATAAGTGTGATACATGGGCATGGAAAAAAAGGGCAAATAAACTTTGAAAATGTACAGAAGAAAATGTAAAAATAAAATAACCAAGCTGGCCAATAGTGATATCAATGGGAAACATCAAAAAACACTCCCAAGAAAGCTCCAAAAAAGATATGAATTTTGGGTCTATGCTCCGTCCCTATACAAGGTGAATGAGCCCACAGTGTAATTGCGCTGAGCAGGGTTTCCGACTCCATTGGCCAGGTTTCCTATGGCATGCACATGTTCCAAAACAGCAGGGTGGGCATCTCGGAACGGGCAACTGGACAGATGCTGGAAAAGGGGACACAGAGGGCTGCAGGCGGCACATGCTGTGGTGCAGCTGGGCCACAGTGCGGACTAGAGTGATGCCTAGCTGGCCCATAGGAATGCTGAAACAGTAGAGCAGCCAGACAGCAACTGCTGAGGGCCCAACAAGGGCATGAGTGTGCTCCCCACAGTGTCACAGGGGATAGTACCCAGTAGGTACCCCGAAGGGCACGGAACATTGGCATGCGGTGCTGGGGGGAAGCGTGGACAGCTATGCAGGCACCCCTACCCCAGAACCTGCACCATAGGCAGCCGCCTACCCACACACTGGATGGCCTGAGACTGCGCTCCACCAGCACCACCAGCAGAAGGGCATGTCAGCATGGTGGCAGAGGGATACTGGTGGTGGAGGGGGCAGTGGCAGCTGCCCAGAGCAGACCGTGACCTAGCCCTGTTTAGGTGGGTGCCGTGCACTGCAACAGACAGGCTCTGTCTGACAAACATTCATGGTATCTCCACGAAATGCACTGTCTCTGTGGCAACACAGTGGTGCAGTGAACACAGCCAGTGTGTTCAGAAGGTTAGAGGTTCAAGTCCCAGCTGTGGTTCCTGCCAATCCAGTCCCCATATTTTACCCACTACTAAAACGTGCTAATACAGACAGAACCTTTATTGCAGACGATCTAAACATGCCCAAAACTGCTACATTTTACCCTACAGAGCACAGACACCATAAACATGCGCATTACCTAGAGCAGAGTCTCCCAAATGCAGTCCTGGAGGGCCAAACACCATTCAGGTTCCATGCTGTCGCCAATAAAGATGCCTGTGCTGCATTTCTATGCACCGCCCCCATGGTATGCAGATGTATCTCATGCATTTTCATGAGGGACAGCATGAAAACCCGAACAGTGTCTGGCCCACCAGGAATGTAGTTGGGAACCTCTGCCCTAAAGCAGCGACCAACAGGGGCAGACACACCCACACCCACAGGCTCCATTATCCAATGCCTCCTGAAGAGGCAGCATGTTGGGCCCTGTGTGCATCTTCCAATACGAGCACTTGCGTACCTTAGCAATGCCACCCTAAAACTGGGAATATGGTACACATGTATCAAAAGGTTGCTATGATTACTGGCAGATAGCACTTCCAATATGCATACATCTGCATACCATGGGGGCGGCGCTTAGAAATGCAGCACAGGCATCTTTATTAGGGACAGCATGACACCTGAATGGAGTTTGTCCCTCCAGGACTGCATTTGGGAGACTCTGCTCTAGGTATTGCACATGTCTATGGTGTCTGTGCTCTGTAGGGTAAAATATAGGCATTTCAGGCATGTTTATGTTATCTGCAATAAAGGCTCCTTCTTTATTACCACGGTTTAGTACTGGGTAAAATATGGGGACTGGGTTGGTGGGAGCCACAGCTGGGACTTGAACCTGTGACCTTCTGCTCCTGATCACACTGGCTGTGCATACTGAACCACACTGTTGCCACAGGGACAGTTTATTCCCTGGGGATACCATGACTGTTCATCAGACAGGGCCTGTCTGTTGCAGTGCATGGCACCCACCTAAACAGGGCTAGGCCATGGTCTGCTGTGGGCAGCTGCCACTGCCCTCTCTACCACCAGTACCCCTCTGTCGCCATGCTGACATACCCTTCTGCTGGTGGTACGCAGTCTTAGGTCATCCAGTGTGCTGCTAGGCGGCTGCCTATGGTGTGGTTCTGGGGTAGGGGTGCCTGCATGGACTTCCACGCTTCCCCCCAGCACCGCCTGCCAATGTTCCGTGCCCTTGGCGTACCTGCTGGGTACTATCCCCTGTGACACTGTGGGAAACACACTCGTGCCCATGTTGGGCCCTCATCAGTTGCTGTCTGGTGGCTCTACTGTTTAAGCATTCCTGTGGGCCACCTAGGCATCACCCTAGTCCGCACTGTGGCCCAGCTGCACCACAGCATGTGCCGCCTGCAGCCTTCTGTATCCCCTTTTCCAGCATCTGTCCAGTTGCCCGTTTTCGACATGCCCACCCTGCTGTTGCGGGACATGTGCATGCCATAGGAAACCTGTCCAATAGAAAGGGAAAACCCTGATCAGCGCTATTTAACTGTGGGATCATTCACCTTGTATGGGGACAGAGCATAGCCCATTCCAAAATTAATATCCTTTTTTTGGAGCTTTCCCGGTAGTGTTTTTTGATGTTTCCCATTAATATCACTATTGCCCAGCTTGGTTATGTTTTTTTCCAGTTTGTTCAGGTCATTTTCAATGTTTATTTGCCCTTTTGTTCCGTGCACATGTATCACACTTATCACTTTTTGTAGGTTTCCCTGGCTTTGCTGTACATTGCTGACGTAAATGGTTTCTCTTCCCTTTAAATCTGCTCTAATGCGAGGGTTTCACTCGCGTTAGTTTTCAGCCCAGGAATCCACAGCGTTAGTGTGCAGGGAGCCTCTCCCCTCCCACTCTCCACCCATTGACCCTCTCTCTCCGCCCCTGGGGAGCCTTCCTCCGACCTCCGGGAGCCTTTCTCCGCCTTCAGCGCTTGTTTGCGCCGCTGCGTGCATTTAACACGTGATAAGGTATCTTATCGCCCGGTAAAGCGCCATTATCGCGCGATAAGGTGCCTTATCGTGCGATAACATGACAGCAGCGCAAATAGCGCTCTTTAGTAAACATACCCCTAGGACTTTGAGCTTGCTGTGATTGGACTGCACCTTGGCTTTTATTTCAAACCACACCCTGTGATGATTGCTGCTGCTCACCTGGGCACCCACCTGGATAGTCAACACGCTGTCTCCTTTGGTGAGTACTAAGTCCAGCATTGAGCTTTCCCTGGTCATTTCTAAGTAGTGCATCTTAGAAGACTTCCACAATTTTTTTACTTCTTTCCAGATTTGCAGAAGGAATACTCCAATCCGCATCAGGTAGATTAAAGTCTCCCAATATGATCACTTCTTCCTTCATGGCTATGTTTGTAATATCAATAATCAATTCGCTATCCATTTCTTTGGTTTAATTTGAAGGCCTGTAGACTATACCAGTGTGGAGCCCGATTCTCTTAGGGGCACGTCCGGGCTGTTTGGATGCCCCCATACAGGATGGACCCATTAGAACCCGATTCTGCATTGTGGGATCCAGGCATTCCCGTGGGTGCAGGATCGGGCCCTGAGACAGCCCGTCGTGCCTCTACATACAAGCAGGGATGTCCTCTCTGCATGCCCCTCTGGCCCCTGCAGCACCGATCCCCTGTTACCCTGCTGGCCAGATCAGGCAGCAGGTTCCTACCTGACTCCTGTCCTGGCCTTGTGTGCCATTCCCAGGCCCGATTGCCATCTTTTCAGTGCTTATTCCAGCTCCACTGTGGAATGAGCAGCACGTCCAGTCTAGTTCCGCAGTACGTACAGGGCCGTGACCTGAATCAACCCTATAAGTCCTGCCACCTTGGCCCGCCCCTGCTCAGCCCATTCTACACCCCACCCCCTCCTGGTCCCCGCCGGCTATGCCCATACTGTGGCTCTAGCCGTGCGGGGAGGGAGATATGTGGAATCGAGGCAGCCCCGCTGGGCACTTTGCAGAATCCCTTAGAGGATAATTTTATAAAGGGCTTTTCATATGTATATGACCGCTTTCATGTGTAAAATGCAGCTGATAAAAATACCTTGTGTATACAAACATGTACAATGACAGGAACACACATACTGGTATGCATTACTATAGTAGGCATGTTCAGGGCCGGGTTTTGGCTGGAGCATGGCAGTCACGATTTATGCAGATATTTTATAAAATATGTGCTTTTGTACCTACATTACATATGAACATTTATACCTGCTCTTTATCAGGTGCAAATGTTTATTATACATCTATTCCCCTTTATAAAATGGAAAATATAGGTATAATATTTTTGTCCAGCCAAACCACATCCATAACAAATTCCTTTGAAATCTGTGTCCCAAATGCTTCAAAGGTGACCTCTGAAGAACATCAGTAAGGGGAGGTTGTTTTGAGAAACAGACGCAAGGTGTATAGTTCTAGGTTTTGTAATAGTGCATCACAGTATGTTTTGTGTCTCATAATCTAATTTACAGATGTATATATGACTATAACATTTCTTGTATTGCAAATTTATTCATTTAACAGGTGTTTTATATCGCTTTATTATTTTAATCAAAGCAGTTTACATTGCAACTTAAAATTGGTAATGTATATTAAACAGGGACATTGATAACTTGTTTTTTTCTGAGGCAATGGAGGGTTAAGTGTACATAAACATCATTTCCAAAAGCTGGAGAGTTTACAAAATGCCCTTAAAGGTCATTCTAATTTGCTTATTAATAGAATTTAGAACATTATCCTTGTAGGTTAAACATCAGAAAGGCCCTGTTGTTATGAACAATTATTTCTAACTAGTGACCTTGGACACAAAATTACAATAATCTGGAACTCTGAGAATCAAGAAGATGACTTGTTCTTTTTTTTTTTATAGTGCATGTTTAGCTGAAGTGCATGTTTACTAAGCTTGGCTAATAGCATAGGCTATTTGTAATTAGGTCCCATTGAATAACATGGGACCTACTTACAAATACCCCTTGCTAACCATTAGCCCAGTTTAGTAAACATGCCCCTATATGTCACAAAGAACAATCTCCAGAAGAATATATACCTTCACTTCTGCCCAGAAATTAAAAAAAAAAAAACCACAGAAAAATGAATGCTGGATCACACTGGTCTTTTTTGATGTGAGATAAACACAGTCTAGAACCTGATTTATTCATGATTCTGAAAAAAAGAGATAAGAAAACACATTTATTGGAGTTCAAAGGATTTAGATAAAACTCATTGCTGTAAATGAACCAGAGAGACTTAATACTAGCTTCACTCTGTCAGGATATTTCATCAATATAAAGATACTGAAGTTGAAAATGGGAAGAATCAGGTTCAAGTCTTTTACCTAAACTAACATCAGACTAAAATCATAAATAGAACTCCTTACTGTTAACAGAGAAACATTGTTGCTAGGAAGCATCCATCTTTTTTTACTCTTTTTTCCACAGGGCCAATATATGAGCCAGTGCAATTTCCCAAAGGTTAGCAGCCCCTTTCCAGTGAAAGTTTGCAATGGATAAAAATGAGTTCCACTGAAAACTTTAAGTTCATTTAATTCAAATAGTTATATCCCACCTTTTCTGCTGAACGGAGGTACAATGCAACTTGCAAAAAAATATAAAACCAAATGTGAAGGCACACTGTAGAAAAGATAGGGGCATCGGAATTGAGACATCGAGGTCGCAATGTTTACAGTACTGGTGATATTTCAGAAAGGGCTCTACTGAATGTGCAGCCATTTCTAAAACACCAAAAAGGAAGTGTAGGAGTGTGCGCAAATATGGAGGAACCATTTTACAAGCCTACGCATGGGAAAAAGCAACAGAGGAAGCCGGCACCTATGCATGTAGGCCGGTATTTTGAGACCTCTATGGGGTATGTTTACTAAACCGTCTTAACGTAGCAGCGGCAACGTTATCACGCGATACATAACGTTATCATGCGATAATGTAACATTATCGCACGATAACGTCACGTATCATGGGATAACATCGGCAGCGGCGTTAAGGCACACTAACGCTTTGAAATCCGGGTCTGAAGGGTGTAGTAAGGCCTCCCAGAGGGCGGAGATAGGGGTCAATGGGTGGAGAGTGGGTGGGGAGAGGCTCCAGGCACACTAACGCTGTGAAATCCGCGTCTGAACACTAATGCCAGTGAAACCCTCGCATTAGAGGCACATTTGCAGGAGAGAGAAACCATTTCAGTCAGCAATGTACAGCAAAGGCAGGAAAACCCAGAAAAGTGATAGTAGTGATACATGTGCAGGAACAAAAAAGGCAAATAAACATATAAAATGACCAAAACCACATTTGATATCCCAATACCCAAGCTGGCCAATAGTGATATTCATGATAAACATAAAGCAACACTACTGACAAAGCGTAAAAGGAAGATATCATGTTTGGAAAGGTCTATGCTCTGTCCCCCTACAAAGTGAATGATCCCACATTGAAATAGCGGTGATCAGGATTTTTGTGGTTTATTTTGGGCAGGTTTGTTATAGCGTGCACATGTGCAGCAACAGCAGAGTGGACACGTAGGAAAGGGCAACTGTACTGATGCTGTAAATGGGATACAGGGCCTGCAGGCTGCACATGCTGTGGTCCAGCTGGGGCACAGTGCGGACTAGGCAGATGCTTAGGTGGCACATAGGAATGCCGAAACTGTAAAGCAGCAAGACAGCAACTGACAAGGGTCCAACATGGGCACGAGTGTGTGTCCCACAGGGTCACAAGGGATATTACCCAGCAGGTACCCCCAAGGGCACATAACATTGGCAGGTGGTGCCGGGGGGGGGGGGGGGGAAGCACGCATGTCCATGTAGGCACCCGTACTCGACAACCCACACAATAGGCAGCTGCCTACCAGCACACTGGATGGCCTGGGACTGTGCACCACCAGCACCACTGGCATAAGGGCATGTCAGCATGGTGGCGGAGGGGTGCTGGTGGCAGAGGGGGCAGTGGCATCTGCCCACAGCAGACCACGGCCAAGCCCCTTTAAGGTGGGTGCCATGCACTGCAACAGACAAGGTCTGTCTGACAAACAGTCATGGTAGCCCCAGGGAATGATCTGCCCCTGTGGCAACAGTTTGGTGCAGTACACACAGCCAGTGTGTTCAGGGGCAGAAAGTCACAAGTTCAAGTCCTAGCTGTGGCTCCTGCCAACCTTATTCCCATATTTTACCCAGTACTAACCCATGGTAATAAAGACATAACCTTTATTGCAGATAAAATAAACATGCCTGAAATGCCTATATTTTACCCTACAGAGCACAGACATCATAAACATGTGCAATCCCTAGGTTTCATGATGTCCCTAGTAAATATGCCTGTGCTGCATTTGTATGCATCACCCCCATTGTATGCAAATGTATCTCATGCATATTCATTAGGGACAGCATGAAAACCTGAACAGTGTTTGGTCCACCAGGACCAGAGTTGGGAACCTCTGCCCTAGAGCAGAGGCCAACAGGGGCACAAACACCCACACCCACAGCGGTGGTATTATCGCGCGATAAGTGACGTTATTGCACGATAATGTAACATTATCACGCGATACCGTCACTTATCATGTGATAACGCGGCGGCGGCGTTAAGGCACACTAACGCTGTGAAATCTGGGTCTGAAGGGTGGAGTAAGGCTTCCCAGAGGGCGGAGAGAAGGGGTAAATGGGCGGAGAGTGGGAGGGGAGAGGCTCCAGGCACACTAATGCTGCGAAATCCGGGTCTGAACACTAACGCCAGTGAAACCCTCGCGTTAAGGAACATTTGCAGGAAAGAGAAACCAAGTTAGTCAGCAATGTGCAGCAAAGTCAGGGAAACCCAGAAAAGTGATAGTTGTGATACATGTACAGGGACCAAAAAGGCAAATAAACATATAAAAGGACCAAAATCACATCTAAAATCCCAATAACCAAGCTGGCCAATAGTGATATTAATGATAAACATAAAGCAACACTACTGACAAAGCGTATAAATGAAGATATCATGTTTAGAAGGGTCTATGCTCTGTCCCCCTCCAATGTGAATGAGACCACATTGAAATAGCGCTGATCAGGGTTTCTGTCATTTAGATTGGGCAGGTTTGTTATGGCGTGCACATGTGCAGCAACAGCAGAGTAGGCACGTAGGAAAGGGCAACTGTACTGATGCTGTAAATGGGATACAGGGCCTGCAGGCGGTACATGCTGTGGTCCAGCTGGGGCACAGTATGGGCTAGGCAGATGCCTAGGTGGCATATAGGAATGCCGAAACTGTAAAGCAGCAAGGCAGCAACTGACTAGGGTCCAACATGGGCACGAGTGTGTGTCCCACAGTGTCACAGGGGATATTAACCAGCAGGTACCCCCAAGGGCACCTAACAATGGCAGACGGTGTGGGGGGGAGAGCGCGCATGTCCATGTAGGCACCCCTACCCGAGAACCCATACCATAGGCAGCTGCCTACCAGCATACTGGATGGCCTGAGACTGAGCACCACCGGCATAATGGCATGGCAGCATGGTGGCGGAGGGGTGCTGGTGGCGGAGGGGGCAGTGGCATCTGCCCACAGCAGATCATGGCCTAGCCCCATTTAGGTGGGTGCTGTGCACTGCAAAAGGCAGGGTCTGTCTGACAAACAGTCAAGGTATTCCCAGGGAACAGCCTGCCTCTGGAGCCAGTGTGTTCAGGAGCAGAAGGTCACAAGTTCAAGTCCCAGCTGTGGCTCCTGCCAACCCTGTCCCCATATTTTACCCTGTACTAAACTGTGGTAATAAAGACGGATCCTTTATTGCAGATAAAATTAACATGCCTGAAACGCCTATATTTTACTCTACAGAGCACAGACACCATAAACATGTGCAATACCTAGAGCAGAGTTTCCCAATTGCAGTTCTGGAGGGCCAAACACCATTCAGGTTTCATGCTGTCCCTAATAAATATGCCAGTGCTGCATTTGTATGCGCTGCCCCTATGGTATGCAAATGTATCTCATGCATATTAATTAGGGACAGCATAAAACCCGAATAGTGTTTGGCCCACCAGGACCGGAGTTGGGATCCTCTGCCCTAGAACAGCGGCCAACAGGGGCATAAACACCCACACCCACAGGCTCCACTATCCAAAGCCTCATGGAGAGTCAGGCTGTTGGGCCCTGCGTGCAGCAGCATCTCCCAATACTAGCACTAGCATACCTTAGCAATGCCGCCCTAAACTTACCGCCCTAGCATACCTTAGCAGTGCTGCCCTAAAAGGCGGTTTACAGGGAACAGATGTCAAATACTGCTCTAGGCAGTTTGCAGTAAACAGTTTACAAGTAACGAGAAACATTTTGATTGGAACTATGTACAAGAAATAATTAGACTGGAACTATTTACAGTATTGAATGGTAGTATGACAGTGTTACATCATGTGCTGAATGAGATACATTGATGTATAGCAACTATGTACATTGATTTATATACAATTAGATGAATGTTAGGTTAAAGATTAGTGAAGTTCACTACCTGGATAAAGCTGTGAGTAAGGTGGGCATGCATTCAGGGGGAGGTTTGATCTTATATATTTATGTAGTCAATGGTGGGTTGCTCATGTTGGTAGTAGTTTGTAAATAGGAATGTCTTGAGGTACTTTCCGAACAATGTTAAGCCTTTATGTACTTCATATTGCTGGGCAGATTATTCTATAGGGCTGAGGTGAATAACGAGAATGCCCTGTTGGTTGTTGCTTGGATTGCATTTCTGAACCACTTTGGTGTGATTAGTATGTTCTTCAGGTTATCGCTGCTTCTTCTTGTGTCCTGTTGCATCTTTATAAGTGTGTTGAGGTATGTTGGTGCTATATTGTTTACTGTTTTGAAAGTGGTCATTAGAGCCTTGAATTTGATCCTTTGTGTTATAGGGAGCCAGTGGAGGTGGTACAGTATAGGTACTATGGGGTATGTTTACTAAACTGCAGTAATGTCATTCCGCGGTAAAGGTAGAGATTGCCATATAAAGGAGTGAGCGGGGCAGCAGTAAAGCTGTGTGTCAGATAAGGCACGTTAAAAGGCGCGTTATAAGGCACAGTAGAAGGCACCTGCCTACGTGCCTTATAAAGCACCTTTTAACGCGCCATATAAGGCGCATAATAAGGCGCCTTGTACTGTGCCTAATTAGGAGCCTTGTAATGTATTTTAAGGAGTGTTTATAGCTGTGGAGAGGGTACTGTGGCTGGCAGCACAGTACTGTGCCTAATTAGGAGCCTTGTAATGTATTTTAAGGAGTGTTGATAGCCGTGGAGAGGTATCTGTGGCTAGCAGCACAGATCTGCAAAGATATGACTGTCACAGGCAAGCAAAATATCTGCCCTGGACAGGAGGGAACAAAAAGGAATCAAACCCACAATCTCTGCCTTCACAGTCATCAACATAACCAGTGGGCTACAGCTTTATAGTGTCTAACACACTGCTGGCTGGCTACAGAAAGACTGCAGGTGACCACACAAGCTGTCAGCTGTGGTTATCAGGATAGAGTAGACCCACCCATACCCATGATGCACTGCACATGCAGATCAGCTGCCTATGTCTGATCACAAGATGGGGTATGCGCCACTATAGCACCCCGGACTGGTAGGGGGGGCTGACCGTGTGTGTTACTGGCACAGAGTAGCTACAGACCGTGACAGCATGCGGTTCCTGTGCTCATCCTGAGGGTGAAGTGGGGGGCCGAGCACCAGGTCCGCAGCACATGACATGGCTGAAATAGGCTGTGCTGTAGGTTCTCATTAGTGTCAGTGTGTGATAGGTAGTCCTTGCAGACACACCTAGGATACACCTGTGTCCATCTGTATTCCCCAGTCATGTCTAGCCCTTGTGGACTATGATGCACCCAGAATAGTGCATATCCTGTGTGGGTGCCATGGTCACAGAATACACGAAGGGTGGTATGCAGACCCTAAAGCGGATTATAATGTAATATAATATAATATAATTATATGAGCACCACCCAACATGCCCCTGTGGGTCAGGGTGGGGAACAGGATCCCCCACCAACAGATCCACAGTCTACATCCCTGCAATGGTGGCAGTAGAGGGAACCATTGACCCCAGTCTTGCTAGGGAACAGATACCCTACAGGGCAGGCAATGCAGACCTGAACACATCCATAAGGCAATGGCAGACAGACAGTAGGCCTGGAGATCCTCAGCTGCCCCCCACTACTATCTGACATTCTCCAGCAGCAAGCCCAGTGAGCCTCCAGCCATACACACACTAACTACAGACAGTCTGCTAGCTAGTCCATAGTGCATGTTCCTGGAGGAGAAGTGAGCACACACACCAAGCAGCTAAGTCAATGATTGGGGCCCAGAAAAAAAGAACCCATAAATATCATTTGAGAGAAATAATACACAGCACTATGGGGGAACCTGGCCATGCCGTGGTCATTGCTCAGTCAAGGTGAGAGTGACCCCCCCCCAGCAGGACATGCTGTGGCCGGGCACTACAATGTCCGAGCCATTGCCCTATGCCCTGTGCAGATGCATCCAGGCCAGGCCACCCTGTCCAGGCTATACCCACAGTACCTTGCTCCTCATTATGCACATTGGCAGGTTTACACTGGCAACAGTGCAAGCAGTGTGGGCTGAGGAAGGTGTTGGCATACACCACACACTGGATAGACACACACTCCCACACCTATGCCAGCATTGTGCAACTATAGAGGCTCTTGGCAGCCCTGGCCACCACACCAGTCCTGGGCACAGTGCAGGCATGGCTATAGTACGCAATACTGTTGGTGTCAATCCCCAGGAAGGTGAACACTGTCAGACACCAGACGTGAAACACACTCCACAGACATCAGAGAGGTTGGTATGATACAGCTCAATGAGCAGATTGTGCTTAACTTAGGAATTGTTATCTGCCAGTAATCATAGCAACCTCTTGATATATGTGTACAGTATTCCCAGGTTTAGGGTGGCATTGCTAGGGTATGTAAGTGCTAGTATTGGGAGATGCATGCAGGGCCCAACATCCTGCCTCTCCAGGAGGCTTTGGATACTGGAGCCTGTGGGTGCAGGTGTGTCTGCCCCTGTTGGCCACTGCTAAGGTATGCAAGTGCCAGTATTGGGATATGCTGCTCTGCGCAGGACCCCACAGCCTGACTTTCCATGAGGCTTTGGATAGTGGAGCCTGTGGGTGTGGGTGTGGGTGTTTGTACCCCTGTCAGCCACTGCTCTTGGGCAGAGGTTCACAACTCCATTCCTGGTGGGCCAAACACTGTTCAGGTTTTCATGCTGTCCCTAATGAATATGCATGAGATACATCTGCATACCATGGGGGCGGCGCATAGAAATGCAGCACAGACATCTGTATTAGAGACAGCATGAAACCTGAATGGTGTTTGGCCCTCCAGAACTACAGTTGGGAAACTCTGCCCTAGGTATTGCGCATGTTTATGGTATCTGTGCTCTGTAGGGTAAAATATAGGCATTTAAGGCATGTTTATATTATCTGCAATAAAGGTTCTGTCTTTATTACCACGTTTTAGTAGTGGGTAAAACATGGGGACTGGGTTGGCAGGAACCACAGCTGGGACTTGAACCTGTGACCTTCTACCCATGAACACACTGGCTGTGTGTACTGCACCACAATGTTGCCACAAAGATAGTGCAGTCCCTGGGGATACCATGACTGTTCGTCAGACAGGGCCTGTCTGTTGCAATGCATGGCACCCACCTATACAGGGCTAGGTCATGGTCTGCTGTGGGCAGCTGCCACTGCCCCCTCCACCGCCAGTACCCCTCTGCCACCATGCTGACATGCCCTTCTGCTGGTGGTGCTGGTGGTGCGCAGTCGCAGGCCATCCAGTGTGCTGGTAGGTGGCTGCCTATGGTGCGGGTTCTGGGGAAGGGGTGCCCGCATAGATGCCCAGCACCACCTGCCAGTGTTCTATGCCCTTGGGGGTACCTGCTGGGTACTATCCCCTGTGACACTGTGAGAAACACACTCATGCCCATGTTGGGCCCTCATCAGTTGCTGTCTGGCTGCTCTACTGTTTCAGCATTCCTATGGGCCACCTAGGCATCACCCTGGGCCACACTGTGGCCCAGCTGCACCACAGCATGTTCCGCCTGCGGCCCTCTGTATCCCCTTTTCCATCATCTGTCCAGTTGCCCATTCCGACATGCCCACCCTGCTGTTGCGGAACATGTGCATGCCATAGAAAACCTGTCCAATAACAAGGGTAAACCGTGATCAGCGCTATTTCACTGTGGGATCATTCACCTTGTATGGGGACAGAGCATAGACCCTTCCAAAATTAATATCCTTTTTTTGGTGCTTTCTCTGTAGTGGTTTTTTATGTTTCCCATTCATATCACTATTGGCCAGCTTGGTTATGTTTGTTTTACATTTTGTTCAGGTCATTTTCAGTGTTTATTTGCCCTTTTGTTCTGTGCACATGTATCACACTTATCACTTTTTGTAGGTTTCCCTGGCTTTGCTGTACATTGCTGACTGAAATGGTTTCTCTCTCCTGCAATTGTGTGCTAACGCCTGGTTTTCAGTTGCGTTAGGATTCAGCCCTTAATTCCTACACGTTAGTGTGAAAGGGGCCTCTCCCCGCCCACTCTCTGCCCATTTACCCCTTCTCCCCACCCTCTCTCCACCCTTTTTTGCACTTAACGTGGCCGAGAACGTTAAGGCGCCTTAAGGTGCCTTAACGGTACAGAGCGCTGCTACGTTAACACAGTTTAGTAAACATGCCCCTATGTGTTCAGATCTGGCAGTTTTCATTATTGTGCATGCTACCATATTCTGTGCCATTTGTAGGAGTTTCATTGTTTGTTTGGGTAGGCCTTGGAGAAGGATGTTACTATAATCAAAGTGAGGGCATATCAGCGCTTGTGCTATAGTGTAGAAGTCGTCTGGCGAAAGTAGGGTATTGTATCATTCTGGTTCTGTTGTAGATTGTTCGTGTTGTCATATTAATGTGTTTGATCATATTGAGGTCTAAGAAAATCCCCAGGTATTTTATTTCCTTTTTTACCTTGAGTGAGGCCTTTTTTACTTGTAGTTGTTGAGGTGGGTCGAATGTTTTGTTCCTGGTGATGATTAGTACGTCAGTCTTTTTTAGATTTATTGAAAGGTTAACAGAGTTGAGCAAGAGTGAGATGTCATTGAAGCAATTGATGATTTTCTCATAGTTGGGTTTGATGTTCCAAATGTGAATAACATGATGTCATCTGCATATATCATGTAATCCACATTGTGTGCTCTGATAATGTCACAAATAGGCTGAAGATAGATATTGAAAACTAAGACAGATAACTCTGATCCCTGTGGGACACCTTGTGGTATGTTTACTAAACCGTCGTAACGTAGCAGCGCCAACGTTATTGCTCGATAATGTAACGTTATCGTGCAATAACATCACGTATCGCGCAATAATGTTGGCAGCAGCATTAAGGCACACTAACGCTGTGAAAGCCAGGTCTGAAGGGCGGAGTAAGGCTCCCCAGAGGGCGGAGAGAGGGGTCAGTGGGTGGAGAGTATGCGGGGAGAGGCTCCATGCACACTAAAGCCGTGAAATGAAGGTCTGAAAATTAGCGCCAGTGAAAACCTCGTACTAGAGGCACATTTGCAGGAGAGAGAAACCATTTCAGTCAGCAATGTACAGCAAAGGCAGGAAAACCCAGAAAGTGATAGAAGTGATACATGTGCAGGAACCAAAAAGGCAAATAAACATATAAAATGACCAAAACCACATTTGAAATCCCAAAAACCAAGCTGGCCAATAGTGATATTAATGATAAACATAAAGCAACACTATTGACAAAGCGTAAAAAGGAAGATATCATGTTTGAAGGGCCTATGCTCTGTCCCCCTCAAAGTGAATGATCCCACATTGAAATAGCAGTGATCAGGGTTTTTGTGGTTTATATTGGGCAGGTTTGTTATGGCGTGCACATGTGCAACAACAGCAGAGTGGGCACATAGGAAAGGGCAACTGTACTGATGCTGTAAATGGGATACAGGGGGCTGCAGGCGGCACATTCTGTGGTCCAGCTGGGGCACAGTGCAGACTAGACAGATGCCTAGGTGGCACATAAGACTGTCAAAACTGTAAAGCATCTGACAAGAAAACAACTGATGAGGGTCCAACAGGGGCACGAGTGTGTGTCCCACAGTGTCACAGGGGATATTACCCAGCAGGTACTCTCAAGGGCACATAACATTGGCAGGCAGTGCTGGGGGAAGCGCGCATGTCCATGTAGGCACCCCTACCCGAGAACCCATACCATAGGCAGCTACCTACCAGCACACTGGATGGCCTGGGACTGCATACCAACAGCACCATCGGCATAAGGGCATGGCAGCATGATGGTGGAGGGGTGCTGGTGGCGGAGGGGGCAGTGACATCTGCCCACCGCAGACCATGGCCAAGCCCCATTTAGGTGGGTGCCATGCACTGCAACAGACAAGGTCTGTCTGACAAACAGTCATGGTATCCCCACGGAATGATCTTCCCATGTGGCAACAGTTTGGTGGAGTACACACAGCCAGTGTGTTCAGGGGCAAAAGGCCACAAGTACAAGTCCCAGCTGTGGCTCCTGCTAAGCCTGTCCCCATATTTTACCCAGTACTAAACCATGGTAATAAAGATGGAACCTTTATTGCAGATAAAATAAACATGCCTGAAATGCCTATATTTTGCCCTACAGAGCACAGACACCATAAACATGTGCAATACCTAGAGCAGAGTTTCCCAACTGCAGTCCTGGAGGGCCAAACACCATTCAGGTTTCATGCTGTCCCTAAAAAATATGCCTGTGCTGCATTTGTATGCGCCGCCCCCATTGTATGCAAATGTATCTCATGCATATTCATTAGAGACAGCATGAAAACCTGAACAGTGTTTGGGCCACCAGGATCGGAGTTGGGAAACTCAGCCCTAGAACAGAGGCTGACAGGGGTACAAACACCCACACCCACACCCACAGGCTCCACTATCCAAAGCCTCATGGAAAGTCAGGCTGTGGGGTCCTGCGCAGAGCAGCATATCCCAATACTGGCACTTGCATACCTTAGCAATGCCGTCCGAAACTTGGGAACACGTTCCACATATATCAAAAGGTAGCTATGATTAATGTCAGATAACAAATCCTAAGTTTGTTGATAGAGATTCATCATTGCAACCTTTCTAATATCTGTGGAGTGTGTTTCAGTTATTGATTCTGAAAGTGTTTACCACCCCGGGGAGTGACCCCCAACAGTATTGTGTATCATAGCAATGCCTGCACTGTGCCCAGGACTGGTGTGGCGGCCAGGGCTGCCTCAAACCTCTATATTTGCACAATGCTGGCACAGGTGTGGGAGTGTGTGTCTTTCTATCCAGTGTGTTGTGGCTGCCTACACCTTACTTAGCCCACACTGCTTGCACTGTTTCCAGTGTTAGCCTGCCAATGTGCATAATGAGGCGCAAGGTACTGTGGGTATGGCCCGGACAGGGTGGCATGGGCAGGATGCATCTGCACAGGGTATAGGGCAATGGCTGGGACATTGTAGTGCCCGACCACCACCTGCACGGAGAGGGTGGCCACAGCATGTCATGCTGGGAGGTCACTCTCACCCTGACTCAGCAGTGACCACGGCATGGCTAGGTTCCCCCATAGTGCTGTGCATGGTTTTTGTCAAGTAATATTTATGGGTTCTCTTTTCTGGGGATTAATCAATGATATACCTGCTTGGTGGTTGTTCTCATATTCCATTTTTGGGTGCACTCAGTTTCTCCAGGAACATGCACTATGTACTAGCTAGCAGACTGTCTGCAGTTAGCATGTGTATGGCTGGAACACCTTGCAGGGTACAATGGGTGGAGACTGACTGTGCCTTTGATTGTTGAATGTCAGATAGTGGTGGGGATACAAAATAAAAAATAAATTCACTCAACGTTCACCAAAGTTGATGCCAAAAAAGCACTACATTAGGACTAAAATTTGGTTCAGGATGTGGAGCTGCTATTTGTCTGAGACCTTCTTGAAGATATAGCAGAGTCTGTATATAACTATGCTGAAGGTTCAAGGTTTCATTTGGTGAACGTTGAGTGAGTTTATTATTTATTTTTTATTTTGTATTGAATGAAGTAATCACTCGAGAAGTGACCAATATACTATTTGTCTAGATAGTGGTGGGGGGGGGCAGCTGAGCTGCTCCAGCATTCTGCCTGTCTGCCATTGCCTTATGTGATGCATACAGATCTGCATTGACTGCCCTGTAGGGTGCGTGGTCCCCAGCAGGACTGGGGTTGATGGTCCCATCTACTGCCACCAGTGCAGAGATGTACAATGTGGATCTGTTGGTAGGAGATCCTGTCCCCCCACCTTGAGCCACAGAGAGCAGAGTGGGTGGTGCTACATATCTGCTTTTGGGTCCAAAAAAATCCCCTTTAACTATAACATATGACCATGGCACCCACACAGAATACACACTGGTGCATCATAGTCCACAAGTGCTAGATGTTTCTGGGAAATACAGATGGACACAGGTGTATCCTAGGTACGACTGCAAAAGCTGACTAGCACTGACTGGGACCTACAGCATAGCCTATCTCAGTCAAGAAAGGTGCTGCGGACCTGGTGCTGGGTGCCCCACCTCACCCTCAGGGTGAACACAGGATCCACACAATGTCACGGTCTGTAGCTACTCTGTGCCACTAACACACACACAGTCAGTTCCCCCTACCAGGCCTAGGTGCTGTGGGGGTGCATACCCCATTATGTGACCAGCTGTAGACTGCTGATCTGCATGTGCAGTGCATCATGGGTACGGGTGGGTTTACCCTATCCTGGTAACCACAGCAAACAGCTTGTGTGGTGACCTGCAGTCTTTCTGTAACCCGCCAGCAGTGTGGTAGCAGCTCTAGAGATGTATCCTACTGGTTACTTCACTGACTGTGGAGACAGATGTCATGGGTTCAATTCTGCAGTGGTGTAATCTAAAAAGGCTATCTGAGGCATTTTCTTTTAATTTAAATCAGTGCTGCCAGCAGAAACACCCTCACAGTGCTGTAGGCTAAGTTGCCTCATAGGCGCCCTATAAGGCACCCTATACATCGCCCTATAGGGCACATCATAGGGTGCCTTGGCAGACAGGGCACTTTATAATGTGACCTATGGGGCACCTTATGAGGCACCTTAGGTTACGGCACTGTGAAGGTGTTTTTTTCTGGCAGCACTGATTTAAATTAAAAGAAAATGCCTCTGACAGCCTTTTTAGACTACACCACTGCAGGATCAAACCTATGACCTCTGCCTCCACAGTCACTGCAGTAACCAGTGGGCTATATCGTTATAGCTTCTAACACTCGGCTGGCATGCACCTAGGGTTAACGCGTGTTAACGTGCCACGGCGCCCACTATCACGCGATACATATTCTTGCTACCTTAGGAGTGGAACTTCCACTCCTTATTTGGCATTCTTTACATTATCGCTGCAACTAGCGCTGGTAACATTAGGACGGTTTAGTAAACATACCCCCTTGTGTCTGGTTGAATTGTTTGGAGAAAGTGTTATTGAAGTTCACCTGTTCAGTGTAGTTGGAGAGGTAGTCCTCAAACCATTGTATTATGTTGCCTCCTGTTCTGAAGTATTTTAGGCAGTTGATTAGGATTTTATGATTTATGGTATCAAATGCTGAAGTTATATCTAGGAATATGAAGATAAAAGTCTGTTTTGTGTTTTCAATTCCTTGTATAATTGTGTCGAAGAGGGATGTTTGGAAAGTTTCAACTCCATGATATGCTCTGATTCCATATTGGTGTGGGTCAAGATGAGTGTTTGTGTCAATTAAGTCTTGGAGTTGCAACTATATTGATTTTTCTATGACTTTGGATAGTACTATTGGTCTGTAGGAGCTGGGGCAGGACTTGTTTAGTGTGCTGTGTTTTAAGATTGGGTGGATGGAGGCTTTTTTAAAGTCACTTAGGGGTATGTTTACTAAACTGCGTTAGTGCGATTCGCATTAGGAGCCGCGGTAGAGACAGAAATCCCAAATAAGGACATGGGCGGTACATCGTTGCCGAGAACGCGCGTTACAAGGCGGCATAAATGAACGAGCGCTACAGGGCACGTTACCGCGTGTTAATCTTAAGAAGGCATGCAGGCATACAAGCCCAGCAACAGAGCTGTAGCACAATGGTTACAACACTGACTGATGGTACAGGGGTCATGGGTTTGATTCCCCAGTGGGCCTAATGTATAAGGCTGGCTGAGGCAGCACCCTTTACATTTAAGTAGTGATTGATGAGGCATTTGACATGTATTCTAATTAGTGCTGCCAGCAAACACACCCTCACTGTGGCATAACCTAAGGTGCTGCATAAGGCACCCCATAACGCACTCCATAGGGCACATTATAAAGTGTACTGTCCGCCAAGGCATCCTATAATGTCCCCTATGGGACACCTTATAAGGCTGTGAACAAAGCCCTGGCTGGCTGCAGAAGGACTGCACATGACCACACAAACCGTCTTCTGTGGTTACCAGGATAGGGTTAACCCACCTGTACCCATGATGCACTGCACATGCAAATCAGCAGTCGAGAGATGGGCACAAGATTGGGTATGCACCCCCATAGCACCTCGGCCTGGTAGGGGGAACAGACCGTGTGTGGCACTGCCACAGAGTAGCCACAGACAGTCACATTGTGCGGGTACTGTGCCCACCCTGAGGTTGAGGTGGGGCGCCCAGCACCATGTCCACAGCACCTTTCTTGGCTGAAATATACCATGCTGCAGGTCCCCATCAGTGTGTAATAGGTAGTTCCATTAGACACACCTAGGATACATCTGTGTCCTGCTGTATGTCTCGGTCATGTCTAATCCTTATGGGCGATGCTGCACCCAGAATAGTGCATATTCTGTGTTGGTGCCATCGTTACCTGCTCTAGGTGAAGGGGGGGTGTATGGACCCAGAGGCAGATTATGTACCACCACACAACCCACCTTCTGGGGCTCAGGGTGGGAAACAGGATCACCCATCAATAGATCCACAGTCTACCTCCCTGCAATGGCAGCAGTAGAGGGGACCAGCAACCCCAGTCCTGCTGGGGAACAGACAGAGCGGAAACATAGAAACATGATGACAGAAAAAGACCACATGGCCTATCTAGTCTGTCCTTCCATAACAACAACTACAACAATCCACTTTTTACCTTAAGAGATCCTCTGTGTTGGTCCCATGCTTTTTTGAATTCAGTTACTGTCCTCATCTCTACCCCCTCCACTGGGAGACTATTCCATGGATCTACTACTCTTTCTGTAAAGAAATATTTCCGCATATCACTCCTGAATCTATCTCCCTTCACCCTCATCCCATGTCCCCTCATAGCAGAACTTGCTTTCAATTGAAAGAGGCTCTCTCTCTGAACATTTATGCCACAGAGGTATTTAAACATCTCAATCATATCACCTCTATCCCGCCTTTCCTCTAAGGTGTACATATTAAGATCCTTAAGTCTGTCCTCATATGCTTTATAATGACGCCCATTAATCATTTTAGTAGCAACCCTCTGCACCGACTCCATCCTGTTCACATCCTTTTGAAGGTGCGGTCTCCAGAATTGCACACCATATTCCAAATGAGGTCGCACCAAAGACTTATAGAGAGGCATTATCACCTCCTTTTTTCTGCTAGCCATTCCTCTCCGTATGCACCCAAGCATCCTTCTAACTTTTGCCGTCGCCTTTTCTACCTGTTTAGCTACTTTAAGATCATCAGACACAACCACGCCTAGGTCCCGCTCTTGTTTAGTGGACAAAAGTACTTCACCTCCTATACTGTATTACTCCCTTGGATTGCTGCAGCCCAAATGCATGACCTTACATTTTTTAACATTAAATCCCAGCTGCCAAATTCTAGACCATTCTTCAAACTTAGCTAGATCCCTCCTCATGTTATCTACACCTTCCTGGGTGTCTACTCTATTGCAGATTTTGGTATCATCCACAAAGAGGCAAACCTTACCTGACAGCCCTTCCGCTATATCACTAACAAAGATGTTAAAAAGAATCGGACCAAGGACAGATCCCTGGGGCACAACACTGGTAACATCCTTCTCCTCAGAGTGAGCTCCATTTACTTGTACTCTTTGTCGCCTCCCACCCAACCAATTTCTAACCCAAGCAGTAACTTTAGGGTCCATCCCTAGGGTGCTCAGTTTGTTTATAAGTCGCCTGTGAGGAACAGTGTCAAAGGCTTTACTGAAATCTAAATACACCACATCTAGAGCTCTCCCTCGGTCCAACTCCCTGGTCACCCAGTCAAAGAAATCAATCAGATTTGTCTGACAAGACCTGCCTCTGGTGAATCCATGCTGCCTCTGATCCTGTAATCCGCTGGACTACAGAAACCTCACTATTTTCTCTTTCAGCAGCGTTTCCAATAATTTACTCACCACCGAAGTTAAACCAACTGGCCTGTAGTTTTCAACCACATCCTTACTTCCGCTTTTGTGTAATGGCACCACATGAGCCTCTCTCCAGTCCTTTGGCACCACTCCCGACTCCAACGAGGCATTGAAAAGGTCAGTCAGTGGAGTTGCTAGAACGTTCCCAAGTTCCCTCAGTATTCTAGGGTGTATCCCATCTGGTCCCATCGCTTTGTCTACTTTAAGTTGAGCTAGTTTCTCACGAACAGTCTTCTGAAAATTGTTCAAGATGTCCCTCGCTTCTGTTCTTATTTGTGGGTGTTTTCTGAGGTCCTGCTCCTGGTTCTTCGTCTGTGAACACAGAACAAAAATATTTGTTAAGCAATTCCACTTTATCCTTATCAGCTTCTACATATTCCCCCCCTGCACAAAACCCTTTTAAGAGCTCCCAGTCAGAGAGCTAGCAATGTAATATAATAAAACAAACAAAGAAACCCTCAAATCCTTACTGTTTGATCTGTGGAGCCCTGGTTAGGAAAGCCTCAAAAGGGCAGGGCACTGGAGCCTTTTATGCAGGCTTCAACTGCACTCAGGAAACAGGCCCACTAACACATCCATAATGCAATAGCAGACAGACGGCAGGCCTGGAAAATGCTCAGCTGCCCCCCACCAATGTTCCCTCTAATTTTCTGTAGATTGTGTGCGCATAAAATATCAGCTGTGTGCAGCTTTTGAAGGAAGGTTAAATTTTTGTGCGCCACAAAACGACACTCGGAGTTATATACTTTAAAATTTGACTACATGTCAGAATACAGTACGTACACCACATTGATTTTAATCAAATTAAATGAAAATAGATGATTATTAAAGGAAGCGGGAAATTCCTAGTAATTGTAATCATAACTTTAAAATTTTAAGACGTCTGTGTTGTTTTCTATCAGAATCAAAGCCGTAATTTTTGTGCGCTCTATTGTAAAGTATGTGCGCTCGCTCGGCAAGGTGTGTGCGCGCGCACACGTGCACAGCTTAGAGGGAACAGTGCCCCCCACCATTATCTGACATTCTCCAGCAGCAAGCCTCAAGCCGCTGTACCCTGCAAGGTGTTCCAGCAAGATACATACTAGCTGCAGACAGTCCGCCAGCTAGTCCATAGTGCATGGTCCTGGAGGAGATGCATATACCCAGAACGGGGATGTCAGCATACACACCAAGCAAATAAGTCAGTGATTGGGCCCCAAAAGGAAACCAATAAATATCACATGAGAGAGATGCTATATAGCACTATGGGGGAACCTAGCCATGCCATGGTCACTGCTCAGTCAGGGTAAGAGTGACCTCCCAACAGGACATGCTGTCCATGCAGGTGGTGGCCAGGCACTACAATGTCTGAGCCATTGCCCTATGCCGTGTGCAGATGCATCCAGGCCAGGCCACCCTATCCAGGCTATTCCCACGGTACCTTGTTCTTCATTATGCACATGGGCAGGCCAATACTGCCAACAGTGCTAGCAGTGTGGGCTGTGGAGGGTGTTGGCAGCCACCACACATGGGATAGACAGACACACACTCCCCATACCTATGCCAGCATTGTGCAACTATAGAGGTTTTGGGCAGCCCAGGCCACCACACCAGTCCTGGGCACAGTGCAGGCATGTCTATGGTACGCAATACTGTAGGAGTCACTCCCCAGGTTGGTAAACACTGTCAGACACAAGACCTGTAGCACACTCCACAGACATCAGAAAGGTTGCTATGATGCAGCTCACTCAGAAAAGTGTACTTAACCTAGGAATTGCTATCTGCCAGTACTCATAGCAACCTTTTGATAGATGTGTACCATATTCCCCGGTTTAGGGTGGCATTACTAAGGTATGCAAGTGCTAGTATTGGGAGATGCATGCAGAGCCCAAAGTCCTGCCTCTCCAGGAGGCTTTGGATAATGGGGCCTGTGGGTGCTGGTATGTCTGCCCCTGTTGGCTGCTGCTTTACGGCAGAGGTTCCCAACTCCAGTCCTGCGTTGCCAAACACTGTTCGGGTTTTCATGCTGTCCCTCATGAATATGCATGAGATACATCTGCATACCATGGGGGTGGCGCATAGAAATGCAGCACAGGCATCTTTATCAGAGGCAACATGGAACCGGAATGGTGTTTGGCCCTCCAGGACTGCATTTGGGAGGCTCTGCTCTAGGTAATGTGCATGTTTCTGGTGTCTGTGCTCTGTAGGGTAAAATGTAGGTGTCTTGGGCATGTTTACGTCATCTGCAATAAAGGTGCTGTCTGTATTAGCACGTTGTAGTAGTGGGTAAAATATGGGGACCGGGTTGGCAGGAACCACAGCTGGGACTTGAACCTGTGACCCTCTGCTTCTAAAATACACTGGTTTTGTGCACTGCACCACCTTGTTGTCACAGAGTCAGTACATTCCTTGGTGATACCATGACTGTTCGTCAGACAGGGCCCGTCTGTTGCAGTACACGGCACCCACCTACACAGGGCTAGGCCACAGTCTGCTCTGGGCAGCTGCCACTGCCCCCTCCACCACCAGTATCCCTCAGCCACCATGCTGACATGCCCTTCTGGTGGTGCACAGTCTCAGGCCATCCAGTGTGCAGGTAGGCGGCTGACTATGGTGTGGGTTCTGGGGTAGGGGTGCCTGCATAGGTGTCCACACTTCCCCCCAGCACCGCCTGCCAATGTTCCGTGCCCTTGTGGGTAGCTGCTGGGTACTATCCCCTGTGACACTGTGGGAAACACAGTCATGCCCATGTTGGGCCTTCAGCAGTTGCTGTCTGGCTGCTCTGCTGTTTCAGCATTCGTATGGGCCACCTAGGCATCACCCTAGTCTGCACTGTGGCCCAGCTGCACCACAGCATGTGCCGCCTGCGGCCCTCTGTATCCCCTTCTCCGGCATCTGTCCAGTTGCCATTCCGACATGCCCGCCCTGATGTTGCGGGACATGTGCATGCCATAGGAACCCTGTCCGATGGTGGGGAAAACCCTGGGCAGTGCTATTTCACTGTGGGCTCATTCACCTTGTATGGGGATGGAGTATAGACCCTTCCACGATTTATATCTGTTCTATGGAGCTTACTCGGGGGGGGGGGAAAGGGGTTGATGTTTCTCATTGATACCACTATTGGCCAGCTTGGTTATGGTTTTTTTTCCAGTTTGTTGGGGTCATTTTCAGTGTTTATGTGCCCTTTTGTTCTGTGCACATGTATCACACTTATCACTTTTTTTAGGTTTCCCTGCCTGGGCTGTACATTGCTGACACTGAAATGGTTTCTCTCCCCTGTAAGGTGCATTTAATGGCAGGTTTTCATTCGCGTTGGAATTGAGCTCTCAGATCAGCGCGTTAGTGTGAAGGGAGCCTCTCCCCGCCCACTCTCCACCCATTGACCCCTTCTCTCCGCCCTCTCTCCACCTTCTGCGGTGTTTTACCGTGCCGCGGGAGTTTACGATCGTAAGCGCATCATAACGCGCATTATGTAACGTTAACACGCGTTATGATGCGCTTACGATCGTTAACGTTACATAACGCGCGTTATGTACGATTACCACAGTTTAGTAAACATACCCCTTAGTATTTGCCCTTGTGATGGTGAGAGGTTGACTATTTTTTAGATGTATGGTGTTAACTCTGCTCTGGTTATTTTAATCCAGCTAACTGGACAAGGGTCGAATAGTGAGGTGGTTGTATTTAAAGATTTGATGCATTGGTCTATCTGTTCTTTACTCCTTGGGGAGAATATGTCCCATATTGCATTGTTGATTGGTTCATCATGTGAAGTTTCCATTAGGTTGGATGCCTTGAGTTTGGATTTTTTTTTTTTTATTGAAATTTTTAAACATACTTACAGAGAAAGTATACAGGTAATCAAGATGCCAATGTCAACCATAAACAAAAAAAAACACAGGAAAATATCCGTATATTAAATAAAAGAAGACACATCAGCAATCATATCTCTTAGCCCACTAAAAGGGGGAGAATTACAAAGCAATTAAGACAAAAGAAACTTCAAGAACCCTAGGTTTCATAGCTAAAAAAAGCCTGTCTCCTAAGTTGTGTGGTCTTACAGACATCAGGAAACATCTGTACCTTAGTACCACAAAATAGGATTGATGACCTTTTAAAGTACAATCTAAACACAGCTGATTTATCATACTCAGATACAAACGTGACTACAAGAGTAGCCCGAGTAAGGATAGTATCCTGAGAATCTTCTAAGAATTTAGTAAGGTCTAAGTCAGCTCCTCCTCGGAGAGTATCAAACTCACCAGGAGCGCCGGCAGTTACCTTCCGCCCAGTCAAATAATATAACTTAGAAACCAAAACAGAGTCTGCAGAAGCCAGACCCAAAGATTCTTCTAAATACTTTCGAAATAAAATCTCTGCTGATAATAGATGACAAATAGGAAAGTTTAACAACCTAATATTTTTAGCTCTAAACAAATTGTCATACATTTCCATCTTATGGTGGACAAGTAAACTCTCCTTAATACTTGACGTACTAGTAGCTTTAAGAGTAGCACACTGATTTTCACACTTAATAATCTGAGAGGACATATTCCCTAAACGCTCTTCTACGTCGGTGAGTTTGGATTTTTACATGTAGTGGTTGGCTGGTTGTTGAGCACATATATAGCTTTTTTAAGGGTTATCTAAATTCAGTTTTCTGACTAGGTTTTGAATAATAAGAAATAGTTCCCTTGGAGGGAGAAATAAAGAATGAAGAGATTAAGGAGGATAGCCCCTTAATCCCGCCTGTAAAGGGCTGGCCAAAACGAGAACTTTTTAAAAGCCTAAAGGGTATGTTTACTAAACTGCGGTAATGCCATTCGCGTTAGGATCCGCGGTAGAGGCAGAAATACCCAAATAAGGACATGTGCGGTACATCGTTACCGATAACGCGCGTTACAAGGCGCCATAAATTAACGAGCATTAGAGGGCGCCGCAGCACGTTACCGCGCGTTAATCTTAAGAAGGCACGCAGACATGAAAGCACAGAAACAGAGCTGTAGCACAATGGTTGATACAATGACTGATGGTACAGGGGTCATGGGTTTGATTCCCCAGTGTGCCTAATGAATAAGGCTGGCTGAGGCATTACATTTAAGTATTGGGTTGTGAGGAATTTTAGTTTTACTTTAATTAGTGCTGCCAGCAAACACACCCTCACAGTTGTGTAACCTAAGATGCCGCATAAGGCACCCTAGAAGGCACTCCATAGGGCACATTATAAAGTGTGCTGTCTGCCAAGGCACCCTATAATGTCCCCTATAGGACACCTTATAAGGCACTTCATAGGGCACCTTATGAGGCACCCTAAGGTGACTACTCTGAGGGTGTTTCTGCTGGCAGCACTAATATACAATGCCTAAGACAGCCCTATCAGTAAACCCCACTGTGGGTTTTGAACCCATGACCTCTGGCTCCATGGACAGTGAAGTAACCAGTGGGCTACAGCTGCTAACAAACCCTTGGCTGGCTACAGGAGGACTGCACGGCACCACACAAACATTCTGCTGTGGTTACCAGGATAGGGTCATCCCACCCGTACCCAGGATGCACAGCACATGCAAATCAGCAGTCTACAGATGATCACAAGATGGGGTATGCACCCCCACAGCATCTCAGTCTGGTAGGGGGTGCCGACGGTGTGTGTTAGTGGCACAGAGTAGCTACAAACCGTCACAGTGTGCGGGTCCTGTGCTCACCCTGAGGGTGAGGTGGGGTGCCCAGCACCATTTTCGCAGCACCTGGCTTTGCTGAGATAGGCTATGCTGCAGGTCCCCATCAGTGCCAATGTGTGATAGGTAGTCCTTGCAAATACCCCTAGGATATGCTTGTGTCCATCTGTATTTCACATCTAGCCCTTGTGGACGATGATGCACCCAGAAAAGTGCATACCTTGTGTGGGTGCCATGGTCACATGATTTAAGTGAAGGGGGGTGTTTGGACCCACAGGCAGATTATGTACCACCACCCAACCCACCCTCTGGGGCTCAGGGTGGGGGACAGGATCTCCCACCAACAGATCCACATTCTACCCCCCTGCAATAGTGGCAGTAGAGGGGACCATCACCCCAGTCCTGCTGGGGAACAGACACCCTACAGGGCAGGCAATGCAGAGCTGTACACATCCATAAAGCAATAGCAGACAGACACTAAGCCTGGAAATGCACAGCTGCCCCCACCACTATCTGACATTCTCCAGCAGCAAGTCTCCAGCCACTGCACCCTGCAAGGTGGTCCAGCAAGACACATACTAGCTGCAGACAATCTGCTAGCTAGTCCATAGTGCATGTTCCTGGAGAAGATGCGTATACCCAGAACTGGGATATCAGCATACACACCAAGCAGATAAGTCAGTGATTGGGCCCCAAAAGAGAACCCATAAATATCACGAGAGAAATGCTATGCAGCACTATGGGGGAACCGAGCCATGCCGTAGTCACTACTCAGTCAGGGTGAGAGTGACCTCCCAGCAGGACATGCTGTGGCCACCCTGTCCATGCAGGTGGTGGCCGGACACTACAATGTCCGAGCCATTGCCCTATGCTATGTACAGATGGATCCAGGGCAGGCCATCCTTTCCTGGCTATTCCCATGGTACCTTGCTCCTCATTATGCAGATTGGCAGGCCACTACTGGCAACAGTGCTAGCAGTGTGGGCTGTGGAGGGTGTTTGCAGCCACCACACACTGGATAGATAGACACACACTCCCTACACCTATGCCAGCATTGTGCAACTATAGAGATGTTTGGCAGCCCTGGCCACCACACCAGTCCTGGGCAGAGTGCAGGCATGGCTATGGTAAGCAATACTGTTGGGGTCACTCCCCAGGGTGATAAACACTGTCAGACACCAGACCTGTAGCACACTCCACAGACATCAGAAAGGTTGCTATGATGCAGCTCAATCAGCAAATTGTGCTTAACTTTGGAATTGCTATCTGCCAGTAATCATAGCAACCGTTTGATAGATGTTTACCGTTTGCCCAGGTTTAGGGTGACATTGCCAAGGTATGCAAGTGCTAGTATTGGGAGATGCACGCAGGGCCCAACATCCTGCCACTCCAGGAGGCATTGGATAATGGAGCCTGTGGGTGCGGGTGTGTCTGCCCCTGTTGGCCACTGCTTTAGGGTAGAGGTTCCCAACTCCAGTCCTGGTGGGCCAAACACTGTTCGGGTTTTCATGCTGTCCCTCATGAATATGCATGAGATACATCTGCATACCATGGGGGCGGTGCATAGAAATGCAGCACAGGCATCTTTATTAGAGGCAGCATGGAACCTGGATGGCATTTGGCCCTCCAGGACTGCATTTGGGAGATTCTGGTCTAGGTAATGCACATGTTTATGGTGTCTGTGCTCTGTAGGGTAAAATGTAGGTGTTTTGGGCATGTTTACATCATCTGCAATAAAGGTTCTGTCTGTATTAGCACATTTTAGTAGTGGGTAAAAGATGGGGACTGGGTTGGCAGGAACCACAGCTGGGACTTGAACCTGTGATCTTCTGTTTCTGAATACACTGCTTTTGTGCACTGCACCACCTTGTTGTCACAGAGGTAGTGCATTCCCTGGTTATACCATGACTGTTCATCAGACAGGGCCTGTCTATTGCAGTGCATGGCACCCACCTACACAGGGCTAGGCCACGGTCTGCTCTGGGCAGCTGCCACTGCCCCCTCCACCACCAGTATCCCTCTGCCACCATGCTGACATGCCCTTCTGCTGGTGGTGCTGGTGGTGCTGGTGGAGCGCAGTCTCAGGCCATCCAGTGTGCGGGTAGGCAGCTACCTATGGTGTGGGTTCTGGGGTAGGGGTGCCTGCATAGGTGTCCACGCTTCCCCCCAGCACCGCCTGCCAATGTTTCGTGCCCTTCGGGGTAGCTGCTGGGTACTATCCCCTGTGACACTGTGGGAAACACAGTTGTGCCCATGTTGGGCCTTCAGCAGTTGCTGTCTGGCTGCTCTGCTGTTTCAGCATTCGTATGGGCCACCTAGGCATCACCCTAGTCCGCACTGTGGCCCAGCTGCACCACAGCATGTGCCGCCTACGGCCCTCTGTATCCCCTTTTCCGGCATCTGTCCAGTTGCCCGTTCCAATATGCCCACCCTGCTGTTGCGGGACATGTGCATGCCATAGGACACCTGTCCAATAACAAGGGAAAGCCCTGATCAGCGCTATTTCACTGTGGGCTCATTCACTTTGTATGGGGACGGAGCATAGACCCTTCCACGATTAATATCTTTTTTTTGGAGCTTTCTCGGGGGGGAGGGGTTGATGTTTCCCATTAATATCACTGTTGGCCAGCTTGGTTATGGTTTTTTTTCCAGTTTGTTGGGGTCATTTTCAATGTTTATGTGCCCTTTTGTTCTGTGCACATGTATCACACTTATCACGTTTTGTAGGTTTCCCTGCCTATGCTGTACATTGCTGACGTAAATGGTTTCTCTCCCCTGAAATGTGCATCTAACGGCAGGTTTACAATCGCGTTAGGATTCAGCTCTTCAGATCAGCGTGTTAGTGTGAATGGAGCCTCTCCCCGCCCACACTCCACCCATTGACCCCTTCTCTCCGCCCTCTCTCCACCTTCTGCGGTGTTTGACCACGCCGCGGAACGTCTACGATTGTTAAGTAATGTTAACGCGCGTTATGAGACGTTAACGATCGTTAACATCTCATAACACACGTTAACGTTACTTAACGATCGTTAACGTTACATAACGCGCGTTATGTAACGTTACCGCAGTTTAGTAAACATACCCCTAAATGTACCAGGCAGCAGGTGTAAATCCTGACCTGGAAATACACATGCATTCCCCATATGAACTAGGGAATACGCATCCAGGTTTTTGATCTGTCGTGGTCACACTCCCAATGTTCCCTGTTACAATTTCCATACAATAAGGATAACCACATGAAAACTGAGCCCTTCCTAAAATAGCTATTTCACTTATTAATATTTAGCTCACACCTTTCCAGTAGTAGTTCAAGGTAAGTTACAATCAGGTATTACAGCCACTTCCCTGTCCCTAGAGGGCTCCCTATCCAAGTTTGTACCTGAGGCAATGGAAGGCTAAGTGATTTGCCCAAGGCCACAAAGAGCATCAGTGGGATTTGAACCCTCATCTTTTGGGCATCAGGCTGCTTCCCTAGCCCCTAGGATACTCCTTCATTTGTAACACTGCAGAACTTTGCTCCCTTCCATGTGTAGGTGCCAGTATTTACATGTGTAAAAATTGTCAAGTAAGGCTTCTACAATAACTCCCCAAGTATTAAAGTAAAGAAACCACTTGACGTAATCAACTAAAGCATATACCATGATACCAGTGAGTACTCCCAGTCCATTACATTCCAAGACCCCCCGTAAAACCACAAATTCCTAAGCATGTAACAACTGCCTAAAACAGCTTAGAGAAGTTACCAATCAAAAAACTTGTTTGAACAGCCAGGTTCTTACATTGCCTCTAAAAGACATATAATGAGATTCCTCCTTTAACTGATCGGGCATTTGATTCTGTAACATCCAAAAACCCATTTCCTAGTACAGATCAGCTTACAGTCCTGTAGACCGGGGATGACTAAGTTAAACTTATTCCCCCATAGCTAAGGACGTCTGACTGAAAAAGATAGCTATGCCATGAAGGCATCTTCATTGATAATGTACCTCATGAGAGACTCTTGAGAAAATTAAAAAGTCATGGGAAAGGTGGCAGCATCTTAAGAAGGTACAAAACAGAGTAGACTTAAATGGCCAATTTTCTCTGTAAAGCAAGGGAGAGAGCAGAGTGTCCCAGGACCAGTGTGTTTTTCTAAATATATCTATAAATGATTTGCAAAAGAAAATGAAATAAGACATGATTCAATTTGTAGATGATACAAAATTCTTCAGAGTTGTTTGATTGCTAGCAGATTGTGAGGAAATGTAGGAGGATCTTACAAGACTTGGGGACTGGGCATCTAATTGGTAGATGAAATAAAATGTGGACAAGCACATACTAATGCACATGGGGAAAAATAATCCAAACTAGGTTTTAAGTGCTGGGTACTTTATTAGAGGATAGCACACAGGAAAAGGATTTTGGTGACATTGAGGGCAATACATTAACATTCATGGGCAGGGAGCAGGGCTGGCCTAAGGGTTTCTGCTGCCCCAGGAAGAAGCCTGATAGAAAACAACACAGACGTCTTAAAATTTAAAAGTTGTGATTGTAATTACTAGAAATTTTCCGCTTCATTTAGAAATCATCTATTTTCATTTAATTTGATTAAAATCAATGTGGTGTACATACTGTATTCTGAAGTGTAGTCAAATTTTAAAGTATATAACTCCAAGTGCCATTATGTGGCGCACAAAAATTTAACCTTCATTCAAAAGCTGCACAGCTGATATTTTATGCGCGCACAGCCTACAGAAAATTAGAGGGAACATTGGTGAGTACAGGATGAAATGGAGGACTAGAAAGTGACTGAAAGATGGGAATAGTAGATTGGCAAAGGAATGAGAGGCAAAGATGGAAATGGACAGATTAGAGAGGTAAGCATAAGAAGTGCAAGCAAACAGGGCTGGAGGAGGAAGAATAAGGAATAAAAGCTAGCTAAAAATAGCTAAAAAGCTAGATAAAAGACATGGAGAAAGCAAGATGAAATGGATCAATGACAGAGACAGATGTAGGGGAGGAAGGGAAAAAGACAGAAAATAGAAATGAGATCCTGGAAAAGGACTTAAGTGAAAACAAGAGGAAGAGGTAAAGTGAGGCCAGAAACAGGACTGGCACTACCATTAGGCGATCTAAGCTGTTGCCTAGAGCACCAGCTCTCTGGTGGCACCCACTGCCACCTTTCTCTGGGGCACCCACGGCCCCCCTCTCTGGAGCCTGCAGCAGTGGTATTGGCTCAGAAAACATGGGGCAGCACTTACCTTAACTTGCTGGTGCTGCCCATGGTTTCTGCCTTTTACTGTATCTCTTCAGCCCCTTTCCGGCAGACTTTGGATGCCTCTATGCCTGTTTTTCGACATACAAAGCACAAATGGCACTTCCAAAATGACCCCTATAGATTCTGAAAGGAAGAGCTGGGAATGATCACACACCTAATAGCTGACTGCAGAGATCTGATGGAAGGAAATGTCTATAAGGCAAGACATAATAAGTTGAAGAATACAACATCACGGTACTGGAAAAGCATTAGGCTCATGACCCTAAGAGAATTATGGACTGTGAAGAGGTTATGATCACTTGGCATATTCCCAGGGCCGGATTTACCTATACGCCAACTACGCCGTGGCGTAGGGCCCACAGCTGACAATGGCCCACAAAAATTGAAAAAATTGTTAGCCTTCTTAAAATTAAATTAAAAAAAAAAACGCTGGCTGCCGCCGCGGCAGCATGGACTGTCCCGCGGGGCCCCCTCTGCCCGGCTGAATCCGTCCGTCCGTCCCTCCCTCCCTCCCTCCGTGCCGGCTTTGAGAGACGCGAGGGAGACACTCTCCCTTCGCGCCTCTCAAAGCCTGCACGGAGGGGCTCAGCCGTCGCGGAGGGAGGGAGGGATTCAGCCAAGCAGAGGGGGCCCCGCGGGTCAGTCCATGCTGCCGCGGTGGAAGCAGTAGCAGCCAGCGTTTTATTTTTTTTATTAAATTTTACTTTAGGCCGATGGGGGGGGGGGGGTAGGACTGGTAATGGGCTATTGGGGGGGCTGGTACTGGAAATGGGCTGGGGGGTTAATACTGGAGGTGGGCTTATGGGGTTAGGACTGGTAATGGGCTGTGGGCTTTTGGGGGGGTTAGAACTGATAATGGGCTATGGGGGGGTTAAGACTGGTAATGGGCTGTGGGCTGATGGGGGCTGTCTGGTAATGGTCGAGGTTGGGGCTAGGAATTGAAATGGGCTGGGGGGGTTAAGACAGGAGGTGGGCTGATGGGGTTAGGACTGGTAATGGGCTGTGGGCTGTTGAGGGGGGTTAGAACTGGTAATGGGCTATGGGGGGGTTAAGACTGGTAATGGGCTGTGGGCTGATGGGGGGGTTAGAACTGGTAATGGGCTATGGGGGGCTGACTGGAAATGGGTTGATGGGGTTAGGACTGGAAGTGGGCTGATGGGGGGTTAGGACTTGTAATGGGTTATAGGGGGGGCTTAAACTGAAAATGGGGTGATGGGGGTTAGGACTGTAAGTGGGTTGATGGGGGGGCTAGGACTGGTATTGGGTTGGAGGGTTGCTAGGACTGGAAATGGGCTGATGGGTGGCTAGGACTGGAAATGGGCTGATGCAGGGACTAGAAGGGAATGGATGCTGGGTGAGGCTGGAGCTAGAAGGGAGCTGATGTTGGGGGAGGATTAGAATGGGATGGGGCTGGAAGAGTAAAATGGAGAAGGGAAAAATATTTTGTGTGGGAGGGATAAAAAATCTACAATTGGCCGGGTATTTGGAGAGTAAGTGGGGATTGAGGATGGAGGGGTAAAATTTGAGTGGATGAAATAGGAATGAGGAAAGAGCAAAAGGAGAAAGATTAGTATGTTAAAGCAGATGTAGAGAGAGAATGGAAAAAAACTAGAAGAGAGAAGAAAGGACAAATGGACAGCAGACGATGGAGAGTTAGCAGAAGACACGAAGAAACCAGAAGAAAGTGGCTGGAGCAATTGCAGCTGAAAAAAATGCACAAAAGGTAGAAAAATATCTCTTTATTTTGAATTTATTAATTGGAATATGTCAGCTCTGGTAAATGTGCATCATTAACGTCTGCGCTTTGTTTAGTACAAGAGCAAATTAATGTATAGTTTTATTTCTACAGTGTTGTACATTCCAAGTTTGGCTTTTGGGATTCCCAGTTTAATTATTGTCTTCCTGTTTCTAAATTGTGATTACTTGTTTGGTGATGGTCTATGTTCTGCATGTGTAACTGAGCTGAGGTGTTCTGTTTATATAATTCCTATTTGACATTGCCACTTGTTCTCTTTCCCCAGTAGGTCATGTATTGTTGTTCTCTGAAATGTATTGGTTTAATATTTGCAGTGTTGCCTTTTGATTGGTAGAGTATGGTGCTTTGTGAGTCCTGGTAGTGCTGTTAGGATACGGCGGGTTTGCTATGGGTTCTAAATGGGCAGTGTTTGTAGTAGTTCCTAATGTGTCTGGCAGTTGGCACTGGATTATAGTAATGTAGAAATCTTGTAGTCTTTCTTTATCCATACGCTCATTAAGAGGCACGTTTACTAAAAGTTAGTATATGGTAACATTATGCAAATATTTATGCAAATGAGGCCCATTATGCAAATGAGGCCCCGCACCCCCCTTGGGCCGCCCCTGCTGGGGGCCCACAATTTTTGTTGGCGTAGGGCCTCACTCAAGGTAAATCCGGCCCTGCATATTCCCATTCCAACAAATATAAAGCCCAGTGCAGGAAAACAGAAGATCAGCCTTGATAACAGAGGTGTCAGTGCCAAGTGATTATTCTGTGACTTACATGGAGAGAGAGAAGGCGGCATTTCAGGAGTGAATTATGCCAATAGAGATTTATTATTACAATGTCGAACCAAGTCCCAGGTACAATCAAGATTAACATGTGTGCTATCATATTATATTTTAGAACATCACAATATATTCAAACAACCTTTGCATTTCAGAGAGGAGCTAACTTAAAAGATCTTTTAATCCATTTAGCTTTCCAAGCAGTTGCAGTGAGATTTTAACCATGTTCAAGATGCTTATTGTGCGCACAAGCTCTCCAAGACAATATGATTGCATTACCTAACAGAAAGCTTATGCATATTCATTTTCAATGTACACATCACACAATATACATCATCATCACCATGTCAGTTCATTTATGTGGGTAAGAGAATTTGCATGTTTCGCCTTCCTATGAATGAACATAGGAGCTGTATAGGCAAGTAAGCTAAAAGAGCATAGATAACGACACACTGCATAGAATATCAACATTCTTTAGTAGATGTAAAGTTTGCAATCTTAGATCGAATTCTGCCCAATCCTCAAGGTGTTGATTTAAATCTAAAATTATGGCAACTAGAGCAGTGATGGATATGTAATCTAAGGGGTATGTTTACTAAACTGCGGTAACGTTACAGACCGTGCGGTAGGTAATGTTAACGAGTGGTAGGTAACGTTAACGCACGTTATGTAACGTTAACATGGGAAATTTCCCATCAGCCCCTGCGGGCTTAACAGAGATGCGAGGGAGACCCTCTCCCTTCGCGCCTCTCAAAGCCGGCACGGAGGGGCTCAGCCGTCGCGCAATTATTTGACCTCCCAAAGCAGGACTTTTTTGTATATCTCCAGGTATGGCATATTCTGGGCACTGGACCTGTAAAGAGGACTTTAATCAGGAAGCTACCTCGTTTGAGTCAGTTTTAAGCAGGGTAGAGCAGGGTAGTGCAGTTTACGTTGTAGGCTTTATAGGGCTTTGGGGGAAGGGGGGTCTCTTAAACCTAGGCATTTTAGTCCTCGAGAGGCTAATTTGCAAGAGGCTTATGAGGAGGAGTGCTGGGAGGATATTTGTAAGATTATTTTGTTTTGTTGATACATGACCTCACAGCATTTTATGTAAAATGTATCTGCATGTCTCAGATATCTGTTGGCAGGGTTGTGGCCAGGTAGGCAGTCTCCTACATAGATAGTGGGATTGTTCCTTTTATTTAACCATTTTGGCATCAATATAGGGATGTATTTAAAAGTATTACAGGGGTGATTTTACCTCTGACTCCACAAATATTTCTGTTTATGCTTCTTGAACAGTTGAAACCTGGGGTAAAGCGTATGCCCGTTGCCCTTATTGCATCTGTAAAGTGTGAATTTGCAACGTTGTGGAAATCTCCCCGGGTTCCAGGCTGGAAGCAGATTTTTCAAAGATTGTGGACTGTGTACTTTTTAAGTAAGCTTACTGCTGTTTGTCCCTGGTAGGGGTAAATCATTCAATAACCATTGGGCGTCTTTTGTACGGTGGGCTGGTGGGAACCAGGTTTATAAAACATTGTAAGTCGATGTGGGTTGCCTTTTGTGAATCCACTGGTAGCAATTATGTCGGGGAACCCTGATTCGGGGCGGTCGGGGGGGCAGAAACCGGGCAATTACTGGATAAGACGGGGTAGGACTGGTAATGGGCTATTGGGAGGGCTGGGACGGGAAATGGGCTGGGGGGTTTAAGACTGGAGGTGGGCTGATGGGGTTAGGACTGGTAATGGGCTGTGGGCTATTGGGGGGGTTAGAACTGGTAATGGGCTATGGGGGGTTAAGACTGGTAATGGGCTGTGGGCTGATGGGGGGGTTAGAACTGGTAATGGGCTATAGGGGGCTGACTGGAAATGGGTTGATGGGGTTAGGACTGGAAGTGGGCTGTGGGCTGATGGGGGGGGGGTTAGGACTGGCAATGGGCTATGGGGGGCTGACTGGAAATGGGTTGATGGGGTTAGGACTGGAAGTGGGCTGATGGGGGGTTAGGACTGGTAATGGGTTATAGGGGGGGCTTAAACTGAAAATGGGGTGATGGGGGTTAGGACTGTAAGTGGGTTGATGGGGGGCTAGGACTGGTATTGGGTTGGGGGGTTGCTAGGACTGGAAATGGGCTGATGCAGGGACTAGAAGGGAATGGATGCTGGGTGAGGCTGGAACTAGAAGGGAGCTGATGTTGGGGGAGGATTAGAATGGGATGGGGCTGGAAGAGTAAAATGGAGAAGGGAAAAATATTTTGTGTGGGAGGGATAAAAAATCTACAATTGGCCGGGTATTGGGAGAGTAAGTGGGGATTGAGGATGGAGGGGTAAAATTTGAGTGGATGAAATAGGAATGAGGAAAGAGCAAAAGGAGAAAGATTAGTATGTTAAAGCAGATGTAGAGAGAGAATGGAAAAAAACTAGAAGAGAGAAGAAAGGACAAATGGACAGCAGACGATGGAGAGTTAGCAGAAGACACGAAGAAACCAGAAGAAAGTGGCTGGAGCAATTGCAGCTGAAAAAAATGCACAAAAGGTAGAAAAATATCTCTTTATTTTGAATTTATTAATTGGAATATGTCAGCTCTGGTAAATGTGCATCATTAACGTCTGCGCTTTGTTTAGTACAAGAGCAAATTAATGTATAGTCTTATTTCTACAGTGTTTTACATTCCAAGTTTGGCTTTTGGGATTCCCAGTTTAATTATTGTCTTCCTGTTTCTAAATTGTGATTACTTGTTTGGTGATGGTTTATGTTCTGCATGTGTAACTGAGCTGAGGTGTTCTGTTTATATAATTCCTATTTGACATTGCCACTTGTTCTCTTTCCCCAGTAGGTCATGTATTGTTGTTCTCTGAAATGTATTGGTTTAATATTTGCAGTGTTGCCCTTTGATTGGTAGAGTATGGTGCTTTGTGAGTCCTGGTAGTGCTGTTAGGATACGGCGGGTTTGCTATGGGTTCTAAATGGGCAGTGTTTGTAGTAGTTCCTAATGTGTCTGGCAGTTGGCACTGGATTATAGTAATGTAGAAATCTTTTAGTCTTTCTTTATCCATACGCTCATTAAGAGGCACATTTACTAAAAGTTAGTATATGGTAACATTATGCAAATATTTATGCAAATGAGGCCCCTTATGCAAATGAGGCCCCTCACCCCCCTTGGGCCGCCCCTGCTGGGGGCCCACAATTTTTGTTGGCATAGGGCCTCACTCAAGGTAAATCCGGCCCTGCTGCCTATCCAGATAAAGTGAACAAGGCAAAATTGTCCTGTTAAGTCTGTGACACATAGATGGGCTGAATAGCAGTCTTTAAATCACCTCCAGCCTCTTTTGTGAATGAATAACCAATTCCTATGACAGTAGTTAGTGTATGTATAACTTTACAGGTGATTGAATGATACTTCTCAACCCTTCCCCCCCCCCCCACCCCCCACCTACGTATGTAGTCTGGGCCACCATTCTCTGCCTATCTGTTCCTGTCTGTGTAGCTTGAACTACTTTTCTTGCTCATGAGATATAATCATCTGTTTCCTTCATTTGTCTCAGTCCTCATTCCTGTCTTCTCATGGTCTGATCTTCCCTCCATTCTTCCAGTGTGGCCTGGTCTCCAGTGCTAGTTGGCGGAAGGAAGGCTGCTGGAATACTGTATGCCGGCTCCTTCTGTTGTGAGGCAACATTTCCTCAGTTTGAGGAAGATGAAGACAGTGGTTTGGAAGATAAGTAAATATGTTTCATAACTTCAGGCACTTCCATGAGCAGTTCTTTTGCACATATTGGAAAGCATATCTCTTGTATATGGAAAAAAATATATATATATATTTTTTTGGGGAGGGGGATATTTTGCTCCTAAAAATAGAGGCAAAAAATGAAATAGGGAATTGAATGTCTTAGAAAAGGAATGAACTAATTCCAAGGCAAGTTACATTCAGGTACAGTAAGTATGTTGGTGCCTCATGAGGGCTTATAATCTAAGCTTGTGTCTGAGGCAATGGAGGGTTAAATGACTTACACAAGATCACAAGGAGCCACACTGGGATATGAACCCCAGCTTCCCTGCTCACTGCTCTCACCATTAGGCTACTCCTATACATGCCCATGCTTGATGTCTCTTATTACCACAGTTACTATGTAGAATTAAGGATGTGTGTTGACCACTGTGACAGCATAGTTTAGCATCACTCTCCTCCCAGTCACTGGTTTCAGGGACTGGGCCACATGAGGTGGGGAAGAAGGGTGATCAGGTCATACAAGGAGAACAAAAGAGGGTGACTTAACTAAGAGCTGAGGAGGGAGGGGTGTCAGGATCTCAGGAAAGGGTGATCAAAATGCATGACTTCTCCTTGTCCTGTCCTGGGTTTGTTCTGCCTTGGGGCTATGGGGGGAGGGGTGATTTTTTGGCCCCACTGAGCAACCATATTCATAGTGACATTTATAAAAGCCACCTTTACAGTAAAACCATTTTTGTTTGTATGATTTTAATCAGCACCATAATTTGCAATTAACCACTAGTTTTGTGTCAGGGGCGGCTCTATAATGAAGCCAAGTGAGGCGGTGGCCTCAGGTGGCAACCTTTTTGGGGGTGGCAAGAATTGCCCCCAAAAAGACCGCCTCACTCGTCCTTCAAAAAAAAAAAAGATTGGAGCCACTGCCGCTGCCACCATGGCAGTGGCAGAATAAAGTGCCCCACAGTCCCCCCGCCTCCCTGGCAGAGCTCTCCTGTCAGCACCGTGAAGGGAGAGTTTCCCTTTGTCGCGGCTCTGTTATTTGAGCCTGCTAGTGCTGATTGGGAGGGGGGCTAGGATTGGAAATGGGCTGAGGGGGTTAGAACGAAATGGACTGATCGGGAGGGGGGCTAGGACTGGAAATGGGCTGATGGGGGGTTAGAACTGGAAATGGGCTGATGGAGGGTTAGAACTGGAAATGGGCTGTTCGAGAGGGGGGCTAGGACTAGTAATGGGCTGATTGGTGGGGTTAGGACAGGAAATGGGCTGATAGGGGGGCTAAGACTGGAAATGGACTTATTGGGGGGGGGTTAGGACTGGTAATGAGCTGATGGGGGGCTAGGATTGGAGTGGGCTGATAAAGAGGATAGGACTGGAAATAGGCTGGAACTGGAAATGGGCTAATGGGGGAGGGGAGGAGAGTGCTGCTGGCCCTGGAAGAAAACTAGGGGCTAGGGCTACAAATGGGCTGATGCGGGAGGATGGGAGAATAGGACTGGAAGAGAGCGGATATTGAGAGTGTCTGCCAGCGGAAGGAGGAGGCTGGAAGGGAGCTGACATGGGGAAAGGAGGGGGCTGGAAAGGAGCTGATATGGCGGTGGAAGGAGGGAGCTAGAATGGAGCTGAAACCTGGGATGTACTGAAGGGGGATTGGAAGGGAGCTGACACTTGGGGATGGGAGTGGTAGGTGGCTGGGTAATGGGGAGGAGGCTGGAAGGGAGCTGACATGTCCGAATGGCACTGGAAGGGGGATGGACAGAGGGTAGGGTGACTGGAAGGGAGCTGACTGGGGGGGTGGCACAGAGAGTGGACGTGAGCTGATACCTGGGATGGTATTTGGACTAGAAGGGGCTGGACAGTGGGGAAGGAGGGGGACTGGAAGGGAATGGACACCAGTGACAGTTGTGGGAATGCAAGGTGGTTGACATTGGAGGGTACTTGGAGGGGAGGACTGGAAAGGGGGTCGATACTGGGGAGGGTTACTGGAACTGGAAATGGGCTGATGGAAGGAAGTGAAGAAAACAAAAGAAGAGATAAGAAATGGCAGATGGACCATAGACCACAGAAAGAGAGAGCTAAGAGAAGACAGGAAAACAGAAGCCTCAGATCGGGACCAGCATGATCAGAGAATAAAATGGTCAGAGAACAAAGGTAGAAAAAATAATTGTATTTAATTTTAGTGATTGGACTTTGTGCTATCTTTATATTTTACACAGTATGGGGTAACTTCATCTGTTATTTATCTGATGTTGCACTGCATTCAGAGTCTGACTTCTTGGGATTTCAGTTTAAATTTTGTCTACATATTTTTATTTTTACTTTAGATTGTGGTTACTTATTCTGTACTTGGTGAAGGTCTGTGTTCTGAGTGTGTGACTGAGGCCAGGTGTTCTGTTAACATGGAGTTTGTACATAAAGATCTATACTGTACTGTATTAATTTGACTTGTTCAGCTTTTCAAATAGGTGTATGGATGTTTCAGGGCCCACTGAAGTATTTACAGTGACCTTTTTTTACATGGGCTCCTTATGTGAGTTTTGGAAGTTGGTGCTGATATGGTATGATATGGTAGATGTGCTCTTTGTTGTAGGGTTTTGTATTAGTTCACAATATGCCTGGTACTGGAGAATGTTTTTTGTTAGTGAGCTGATCAGATTCATTTTTTTTTTTAAATATTGAGTTCTGTGGATGAATGTCCTGGTTCTGCTCTGCACCCACTGTAGATGCAAAATATATGTTGAAAAAGAAAAAGCAAGAACCATAACGCAGTTTATAAAAACAAAATAAAAATGAGTTATAATTTGGTTTTATAAACTGTGCTGTTGGTTCTCGCTCTCTTTTAGTTCCTTGGTATGCAGACATCTTGCATTTCCTCCATATAATCTAATTGGCTTTTTGGTTTGGTTCAGTCCCTGTTTGGAGCTCTGAAAAAGCTCCACCCACCTCTACGGGGGGGGGGGGGGGAGGCGCCATCTCATCCTTCGCCACAGGCAGCAGATTGCCTTGAGCCACCCCTGTCTGGTGTAGTATAGTACTTACATTTTTTCATGAACACTCAAATTTCCTCTCTCCAGCAATGGGAAGTGCCCTAACTAAGCATCAACCCAAAAGAAGCATGTTTGTGGTTATACAAATATTTTAAAAAATTATTTTGATTTGTATTCTACCGTTGTAGACATTCTGCATGCTAAGTATGATTGATTCCTGAAGAAGAAACATGGATCATATTTTGGGACATAATTGCAGTCCTTGAGATTTTAATTTCATTTTCCAAATATCATTGACCTTTGTTCATAAGCCATGAACAAGAATAGTTCCAAAAGGACATAATCTTATGATGTGATTCAATATATTTTTAAAGCAACCTGAAGACATCTGAACAGATAGGAATAAATTCCCGAGATTTAACATGGAAGCTAGCTTTTGCCTCTTCTGAGACAATAGTTGTCCCAACAGATGACTGTGGACTGCAACAGTATATAATTTGTTCTCCCTATATTTCAGAAATGTCTTACAGATTAGTACTTAAGGGCTGGCATTTAAAAACCTGCTAATTGAAGCTTAACTGTAACAATGCTGAAAATCTTTTTCTCTGCACAAATGCCACTAGAACTGTTTGTTAAAATAAGAGTGAATAGAATTTTTCAAAAATTATTTTAAATACTTTCATAGATACCTGCTTAATTATACACTGGAACTGTACTGATTAGCAGAACAATGCTCTTATCAACTAGACAATTTTAGTTTAATTCAATTTACTTTAGCTTAGTAGATAACAATGCACATTTTACAACACTAACTATTCTCTACAGGTCACCTTCAGAAAATGGGAGTACTGTGGATGCGGTGAACCACTCATCTGTTATTGTGTTATAGCTGTAAACTGTAAGATACCTTCAGGACAGAGAGTACCTGAAATAGGATAAAAGGTAAGTGCACAGTGGCATCACAGTATATTGGCTGTACTTTTATTTGTGCTAAGCAGTGAATTTTGTTTTACAAATAAAATATATATAAGAGGATTGATATTCTTCCCCTTCCTCCCCTTACTAGTGTCTCTTTGTAGTTTAAAAGAAAAGGTTCCAGTGGGTGGATATGAAAGAATATTCCAAATTATAGAGACAGGATGCAAGGTTCTAATCCTCTGATCCAGGAGTCATCGTGGATAATACATTGACATCTTCTGCTCTGTGTGTGACAGCGGCCAAGAAAGCAAACAGAATGTTAGGAATTATGAGGAAATCAATGGAGAACAAAACAGAGAATACCTCAATTCAAAAAGGTAGCGAGAAGGATGAACAAAATGATACAGGGAATGGAACAGCTATGAGGAAAGGCTAAAACCGAGGAAAGACAGCTGAGGGGAGATATGATAACAATCTATAAAATCATGAATGGTAAACATAAATCAGTTGGCTAACTCTTTCGAATGTGCAGGGGACGTGCCACGAGGTTACTAAGTAGCACATTTAAAACAAATAAGCGAAAATATGTTTTCACTTAATGCACTGTTAAACTTTAGAATTCATTGCTAGTAGATATAGTAAAAGCAGCTAGCACAGCTGGTTTTAAAAAAAGTTGAACTTTGCACACTTGTGTAACAAAATGGTGCATTTCCCTTTCCTCCATTAGCAAACTGGGGGCTGGGTGTGAACACAGGTTAAACGTGTCTCATTAAGGCAGCAGGGGATCTGGGACTCTCTTCCAGGGCATCTTGGCCATATGTCTTGGCAGAGGGTTTGTGTTTGTGTAGTGGTACAGCGTGATGCAAGAGTGGCATGGGGTGTGCAAGTGTGTCTATGGGGTATGTTTACTAAACTGCGGTAACGTTACATACCACACGTTATGTAACGTTAATGATCGTTAGGTAGCATTAACATGCGTTATGTAACGTTAACGTTCTATAATTTAACGTTACATAACGATTGTTAGCGTACCTGGCCACGGTAAACACCGCGGAGGGTGGAGAGAGGGCGGAGAGAAGGGGTCAATGGGCGGGGAGTGGATGGGGAGAGGCTCCCTCCACACTAACGCGCTGAATTGAAGGGCTGAATCCTAACGCGAATGAAAACCTGCCGTTAGATGCACATTTGCAGGAGAGAGAAACCATTTCAGTGTCAGCAATGTACAGCATAGCCAGTGAGCCCAAGAACCGTGATAGTAGTGTTCCATTCCCAGCAACATCATAGTGCCCCAGTATGAAAGGCCACTATGGTGATGGTGCAAATAGGGCATAGGGGGCTGCAGGCAGGACATGTGGTGGGGGCAGCTTGGGCACAGGGTGGACAAGGTGGGCGCCAAGGTGGCACATAGGAACATAGAAACTGGAAGTGTGAAAGACAGCATCTGACAAAGGCCAAACACAAGATACAAATAACTTGTCCACATTAGGCAATAGTTGCCAGGGCAGAGACAGGATGCCCCCGCATCCATCCCACCACCATGTTGAAGGTACAGAATGTTGTTAGGCGCTGATGGGGGGTGGGGGTGGGAATGTCCATATATGCCTCCCCACCCTAGATGCCGCACCATAGGCACCTGCCTACCTGAACAGTGGATGGCCTAAGACGGCACACAAGAAGCACCACCAGCATATGGTTATGTTAGCACAGCATGGGGGGGGGTGTCCGTGCTGGAGGGGGCAGTGGCACCTGTCTGCAGTGGACCCAGGCCATGCTCTGTACCAGTACGTGGTGTACAGTGCAACAGAAAAATCCTTTCAAAGGAGACATCAAGATATGGCCCAGGGAGGGCTGTGGACCTGTGGCCCCACTGTGGTGCAGTACACACAGCCAGTGTGATTCAGAGCAGAGGGTCACAGGTTCAGGTCCCAGCTTGTGATAAGGAAGCTTATCATAGCTCAGGAAGGAGCTATAGTAAAGGTGAAGTGACTCTGAACAAGCAACCTGTCAGTTCTGCTAGAAATAAGAAAACAGAATTTGTCCATAAAAGAATACCAGTCCCAGAATGCACCAGGGTTCCAACAGCCATTAGAGGAGCTGAAGTGGGGAAACGTGTGTTCAATCAAGAGGGCTATGAGGTAATCCCCAAGCACTCATCTCAAAGGGCAGGGCCTGATTCAGCACAGCTGCGCTGTGCTAGGGTGGAGCACTCATCTAGGCAGAATAAAGGTAGAGTTATTCTACAGAGAATTATCCTCATCCTCAGAATCAGCTTGGATATCCTCAGCTTGGAGGTCTTCATCATCTGGAGGATCATCAGAAGCAGAAGCCAGAGCGGACGGACAGAAAGGGCAAGAAACCCTTTGGAAGAAAGAAGAGAAAAGCATTTGGGAGGTCTAAAGGAATCCAGAGCAGTACGTATACTGGGAGACATTCAAAAGGCCAGCATACACCATTGGACTGGGGAAAGCCAGAGGAATGGTGCTGCAGAGCTAGGAATCTCCAGACGGTACCTGTGAGGGAGACGGCTGCACGTGGAAGGGACCCTAGGACCCGTGCCAGAAGGTATGTGAAGAGAGATCCAGTGTCCAGGGATCTGGATTGGAAGGCTGGACATAAAAACTGGACTACATACTGGCCAGGCTATTTAGAGAGGAACTCTAACAGCAATGGAAGCTCAGGTATGAACACTGATCTATGCCCTAGCTATAACCTTGAAAGACAGCAGGGAAACAAATATTCTCCTGAAAGTGCTCCATTGAGAAATTCCTCTGTGCCAATCCATGATATTGAACCGATGATTGTTGAGGAAGGGGGAGAAGTCTTAGATACAGGCTGTGAATACATGGATTCCTCTCTGTCTAAACTCCTTTGGTAATTTTCTGTTACAAAGTACAACAACCAACACAAAGAAATACAAACTTGTTCTTTAATCTACTCAGAAAAGCTCCTGAATAGGATTTTGAGCCACGCAGTAGAAAGCAAGCCAGCTAAGGGGTTTCAGCTGGATAACTGCTAGCAATTGAGCCTTACCTAATTGCTTGTGAGCTCTGAGGGAATCACTTCTGAATCTATGTGTGAAGATATAAGAAGTTAACCTGAAAAGAACAGTTTTTCCCTTCTTTGTGGGTTTTGCTTGTTGTTTGAAACACTGCTAAGAAAATATTAGCTAAAGCCTACAGAAAAGACCAGTTTGTTACCAACCAGGTCTTTATTCTTTTCATTTGATTGCCTGACAAGTCCAGATGTTGTTTTCCTGATTTTGTTTTTCTAAGTTTAACACTGAAAGCAAGTATCCTGTTTTATGAGCTACCAAGCATATCTGTGTTGGGAGAAATAACCCCATAAATAAATATCTTATTGTCTTTACACTCAAGCACAACTAATTATTGTGAGCAGCTGTGTCTGGTGTGAATGGACTGCATTTCCCACAATCCCTTGCAAATCATATTGATATATGCACTTGCCAAGACTGTGAACATTCTCACCCAGGCAGCCGTCTGACAAATGGCATAGTTGGCAGGATTGCTTTTGCGCAAAAGGGATTTACTTGCTAAGGATTACAACTCAAGTCTGAAGGAAAAGACAGTTCAAGCTTAAAAACTGAAAGAAAAGATTTTCCCTCAACTGCACTTTGGAGGAGAGGTGGCTGTTCCAGGAAGAAAAGACCCTGTGCAGAGCTGGATTCATCACTGGCATAAGGTAACAAGTACCTGGGCATGTCTAGTGGTGGATGGGAGTAAGGCACAGGGGTAATTGAAAAAAAAATAGAAAAAAACACCTGTTTGGAAGGTGGTGCACTGTGTTTTTTTTTTCTTTGTGTTTTCTTGCAGGGATCAAGATGGATCCGAGGGAGATGGCTAGCTGGATGGCAGCCCAGTTTAGCAGGCAACAGGAGCTATCGCAGCAAGCTCAGGACACTGCTATGAAAGCCTTAATGGACCAGCAGAGGCCAGTGCTTGATCTGATGCAAGCCCTAGTTAAACTGCAGAACCAAAGTGGACCAGATGCAAGACCAGCAGTAAATACTGGTACACCACATGTGGACAGTGTGGGACTCAATCAAGGAATTGGGGCATTTAGTTTTGGGAAGCTAACTCCAGATGATAATGTTGATGATTTTCTAGAGTCTTTTGAGAGAGTGGCACAAGCATTAGCATGGCCAGAGACCCAGTGGGCAGTAAGGCTGGCAGCCTCATTAACTGGAGAGGCGCTTGCAGCTTATAGAGCAATGCCAGCAGCCCAGGCTTTGAATTATAAGGATGTAAAGGCTTCTATTAGAGATCGCCTAGGGTTGTCTATTTCAGAGTATAGGCGAATGTTTAGAGCTGCTACATTGAGAGTGGGTGAAACACCCAGGGCTCTGAGTCAGAGAATCAGAGGATTAGCTGTAAAATGGTTGGAGCCTGAGCAAAAGACGGTAGAAATGTTATTAGACATTATTATGCTTGAACAATTTATGTCTGCGGTGCCTAAAGATTTGCACACTTTCCTTATACAGCAAAATTGCCAAAATCTTGGAGAGGCAACCATGCTAGCAGAGAGATTCTTGGAAGCCACGCAGGCTTGCCATAGAATGGGTGGCCCTATGAAGATGGGTGCTGAGGCAAGCTGTGCTGTATCAGAAAAGAAAATAATTAAAAATGTTTCTGAAAATAAATGTACTGTGCCAAATCAGATGACACAGTGGAGTAGAAAGAAATGTTTCAAGTGTGGAAAATGGGGACATTTAGAAAAGGGATGCCAGACACACACTAGCTTAATGGGTCTGGATTTAAAACAGCCCAAAGAAGGATTTCTTTTGATGGTTGATGTGCAAGGAATTACCACAAATGCTTTGTTAGACTCTGGGGCAGACCAGAGTATGATGTCAAAAAGGCTTTGGAAGAGGATAGAGGCCCAAGAAGGATTTGTGCCTAGAACCCCTGAAAGCCAAGTTCACATCAGATGCATTCATGGTGCTGCAACATCATATCCCACCTATAGGCTAAAGGTTAAGTGCCTGGGGGAACAAGAGGAAGTCCTGTTAGCAGTGGTGCCTAGGCTACCCTTTGATTTGGTTCTAGGAAAGGACTGGCCAAGATTTAAGCAGGGTCTAGTGGAAGGGCTAGGAAAGAAGGAGGGAGAAGGATTAATGGAAATAGCTCCCGGGCCTTTCTTTGGAAGTCCTCAGTCCCTAGCTAAAAAGATGGTTAAGCTTCCGGAAGGCCAAACTATAGGTAATAAGAGGGGCCTTGTATCCACCCGCTCGCAGGCTAAGGTAGAGAGCCAGCAAAAGGAGGAGGGGGAGCAGGCAGAGTTATTAGGAGACTTACCCTCTCATGATGATTTAATAACTCCATCATCTGGTAAAGTAAGAAAGTTGAAAGCACAAAAGCGGCGTGAGAGACTTTGCAGAGCACAGGGTAGGGCTGAGATGTTAGCTGGTCAAAGTTTACCCTGGGTGCCAGCTGAGTTAGTGGCAAAGTTTCCTAACTTTCCACAAGAGCAGCGAGCTGATCAAGCTCTCACCCGAGCTTTTAAGTATGCTCATGAGGTCAGGGAGGAGTTGCCCAGATTCAGACTAGATAATGAAATATTATATAGAGAGAGTCAGGACCCCAGAAATGGGAACATACGTAAACAATTGGTGGTACCCACAACTTTCAAAGGGCTAGTACTTAGATTAGCACATGATCATCCAGTTGGAGGTCATAAAGGGATGCAAGGAACGCTGGATCAAATACTTATGCGTTTTTACTAGCCAGGTATTTTCAAAGAAACTGCCCAGTTTTGTGCTGCATGTCCAGCATGTCAACGAGTTACAGCGGCTCACCCACCGGTGGTGCCTTTGATTCCCATGCCAATTATCACAGACCCAATTGGTCGCATTGTCATGGATATTGTAGGCCCATTAGTCAAAACGCCCCGAGGTTTCCAATACATCCTAGTTATGGTAGATCAGGCAACAAGGTTTCCCTGGGCCATACCATTGAGGAATGTTTCTGCAAAAACAATAGCTTTAGAGCTAGTAAAATTGTTTTGTGAAGTGGGATTCCCAAGAGAGGTGTTGACTGACCGAGGGTCCAATTTTGTATCCAAATATTTGGCCCAGGTCTGGGATGCCTTTGGCATTCATCACGTGAAAACCTCAGCCTACCATCCACAATCAAACGGTTTGGTGGAGAGATTCAACCAAACTCTCAAACAAATGTTGAGAAGGGGGTTAGCAGGAGAGGTAAAAGAATGGGATATGTTATTGCCCTTTGCCTTATATGCCTGCAGGGAAAGAATTCAGGTGTCCCTAGGTGTAACTCCATATGAATTGATGTATGGTAGGGCTCCACGGGGTTTGTTAGACATTTTGAGGGAACAATGGATTGATCCTGAACCAGGAAGTCAGGAGGTGCCACAGTTTCTACGTGACTTGAGAGCACGTTTGAAAAGGACCTCGCAGGTTGCTGAGAGGAACCTGCAGGACAGTCAAGTGCGCCAGAAAGGGTGGTATGATAGGAAGGCCAAAAGCCGCCAATTAAGCATTGGTGAAAAGGTTTTGGTTCAAGTAGCAGGAACTGCCCCAAAATTTGAAGTACAGTGGAAAGGGCCATGGAAGGTTGTTAAACAAGTGAGCCCAGTATCTTATATGGTAGAAAATGCAAGAGGGCGTAGGCAAACCTACCATATTAATGTACTTAAGTCTTGGAAGGAGAGGCCTGTAAATAATAATGACCCTGAAGCCAGTCAGGAAGTAAGTGAGCTTCAAAAGATAACACTCTCGTAGGTATTACGGACTGTAGGAAAGAAGTTTCACCAGTTAAACCAGTCCGTAATAACTTAAGCAGGGGGGTATGTGATAAGGAAGCTTATCATAGCTCAGGAAGGAGCTATAGTAAAGGTGAAGTGACTCTGAACAAGCAACCTGTCAGTTCTGGTAGAAATAAGAAAACAGAATTTGTCCATAAAAGACTACCAGTCCCAGAATGCACCAGGTTTCCAACAGCCATTAGAGGAGCTGAAGTGGGGAAACGTGTGTTCAATCAAGAGGGCTATGAGGTAATCCCCAAGCACTCATCTCAAAGGGCAGGGCCTGATTCAGCACAGCTGCGCTGTGCTAGGGTGGAGCACTCATCTAGGCAGAATAAAGGTAGAGTTTATTCTACAGAGAATTATCCTCATCCTCAGAATCAGCTTGGATATCCTCAGCTTGGAGGTCTTCATCATCTGGAGGATCATCAGAAGCAGAAGCCAGAGCGGACGGACAGAAAGGGCAAGAAACCCTTTGGAAGAAAGAAGAGAAAAGCATTTGGGAGGTCTAAAGGAGTCCAGAGCAGTACGTGTACTGGGAGACATTCAAAAGGCCAGCATACACCATTGGACTGGGGAAAGCCAGAGGAATGGTGCTGCAGAGCTAGGAATCTCCAGACGGTACCTGTGAGGGAGACGGCTGCACGTGGAAGGGACCCTAGGACCCGTGCCAGAAGGTATGTGAAGAGAGATCCAGTGTCCGGAGATCTGGATTGGAAGGCTGGACATAAAAACTGGACTACATACTGGCCAGGCTAACAGAAATGGAAGCTCAGGTATGAACACTGATCTATGCCCTAGCTATAACCTTGAAAGACAGCAGGGAAACAAATATTCTCCTGAAAGTGCTCCATTGAGAAATTCCTCTGTGCCAATCCATGATATTGAACCGATGATTGTGCTCCTTCCCATGTCTATCATGGCTCAGATAGTGAATGCAGGTTGTGAGGTGGTGATGCTGGTGGAGCTGGCAGAGCTGCGGTTGCCTGAGGAGGGAGATGGTGTCCCTGGGGCTGTGCCACTGGGCATTGGTGCAGTCCCGCTGCAACTCAGACCTGCAGCTGTGGAGGATCCACAGGCGGAGGTGAGACCAGCACGGCACCATAGGCGTGCTGAGGCACAGCCCCACCTGCCACTCCTCTACAGGCCCAGGCCCATGCTCCAGGACATACGTGAGGACCAGGTCATCTCCCTCTACCATCTGGACACACTATTAGGGAGCTCTATGAGGATCTACGACCTGACCTCGAGCCCCGGACTGCCCGGTCACATGCCATACCGGGATTGGCCAAGCTCCTGGCTGCCCTACATTTCTATGCCTCTGGCTGTTTCCAATCCTCAGTGGCCGCAGTGGATGGGATGAGCAGGCCAACATTCTCACGCTGTCTCCACCAGGTACTGCGGGTTGAGGATTGCATTACAATTCCTAACAGTAGGCAACATTGGGGGGGCCCTGGGCCAGGCATTCCAGCAGATTGCAGGGATACCACACGTGATGGAAGCTATTGATTGCACACATGTTGCCCTGGTCCCGCCATGTGACAGGGAGGTTGTGTTCTGCAACCGCAAACACTTCCATTCCCTGAATGTGCAGGCTGTTTGTGATGCAAATATGCATATTCTGAATGTGGTCCCACGGTTCCCAGGATCAGCCCATGATTCCTATATCTTGCAGCACTCGGCACTGTTCAGCCAATTTGAGGCCAGACAATATGGGGACTGTGTCCTGCTGGGTGAGTATTCACCATATCTAACATGCGCGTACAGTGTATGATATCTGGGGTCCCATTGTCACCTGTGTCTTGAAACGATTTTCACGTGTGTGATCATATCAAGCCGTTAATCTAGGGTGATGCCTAGATAGCAGATTGTAGTTTTTGTTTTGAGTTCGGCATTGTTGACTTGTAGAGAGGGGGGTGGGATGAACTTCTGGTTTCTTGTGACGAAGAGGACATCAGTTTTGCTGTGATTGATCCACAGGTTTTGTGTAAGAAGTCAATCTGCAACTGCATGTATGTATACCATGTGTTTTTATTGCTCATATGGGTGTCTTGGCACACATGCGGTTGTGACTGGTATCTGCTACTGCTGTTCAGTTGCACAGGTCTTATGTACAGGGACACTCTGAGCATATATGGGGTATCCCTTCTGTGGCTGGGTGCGACACCTCTGGTTGGACCATGGCTCCCGCACATGGCCTCAGACAGACAGCACATGCAGATTTACATGTGTATGCCTTTGTGGTGTGTCCCTCGTGGACCCCATATCCAATGTGTGTGAGTGTGTGCCATCCTCATGCTGTATGGTGTGTATGGGGCCTTTTCTCCGTTGTCCATGTGTGCGACAATACGTGGGTGGAGCTGTGGTTGCACTTGGTATCACACATGTATGCTGTATGTCTGCCCATGTTATCTTGTCTCTACTGCCATTCTGACCTGGACCCTGGGATATGTGTTCCGGTGACTTCTGCTTTGTGTGCAATGTATCATGGGCGTCACATAATTGCACACATGTGCATCTCTGCCCCTTCCAGTATGCTTTGCCACTGTCAGCCAGATGCCTTCACACCTGCCACTGCTGCCATTTTGGCACCGGTTTTTGGCAGTGTTTTTTGCCTAGAAACAGTTGATGTGTGTTGCCCTAATTGGCCTTCCCTGGGGTTCTGAGTCTCCCAGCTTCAGACGCTGGTGCAGTGCCATCGTGTGTCATTCTATGACGTCGTATGTTTGTGTCCCTGTTTATCTGCTGTCCAGTTTAACATTGCTACTTCTGTGCTTTTGTGTGTCCATCATCTCCCGATTGACTGTACCACATTTCTTTCTGCAGGTGATGCGGGATATGGATGTCATGCCTGGTTGCTGACCCTTGTGCATCTCCCATGGCCAGGTGCAGAGATGAGGTACAATGAGGCCCATGCCTCCAGCCACTCTGTCATTGAGCACACCTTTGGCATTTTGAAGAGTCGCTTCAGATGTCTGGATAGGACCGGTGGTGCCTTACAGTACAGACCCATGACTGTGGCACATATCATTCTGGCCTGTTGCATCCTGCACAACATTGCTGTCAGGCACAATGTCCCAGTCAAAATTAATAAGGATCTTGAGGAGGATCCTGTGTGCCCTCCTGCACATGGCCGTGGTGACACACTTGAGAGGATGGCAGCCAGGCAACATCTGATCGATGAGCTGTTCTCCTGTAAGTTCTGCATATTTATTTATTTTATTTATTTATTTATTTACATTCTCTTATATACCGCGCTATTCTGCATCAGTGCGGTTTACATTGAACAAACTGAAATTACATTGAACAGGGCATTATAACTTGGAGATAACTATTTTACAGGGAACATGGGCTATGGAGGGTTAAGTGGCTTGCCCAAGACCACAAGGAGCACCTGTGGGACTAGAAACCCCAGTCCTTCCGGCCCAAGGTTGCTGTCCTCTAGTGGGATTTGAACCCCCGACCTTCCGGCCTGAAGTACCTTGCCCCAACCACTAGGCTACTGTGGGGATGTTCATATGTGTCTCCATGTTTGTGGTGACCTGTGTGTTTCACGGCACTACCATGACATATATATTTGTCACTTGTGCTTTTGACTCCCCAGGATAGGCTGCCGATCCTGCCCGGTGCTGTGGTGCATGTGGGAATTGTGTGTATGTCATTACGACTTGCAGGTGACTGGGGTGGGTGGACATACAGGTAAGTGTTCTATGGTGGCAGTACAGCATTACACATATCTGTGTTTCCCTCTCCACTGCACGTCTGTTGTTGTACACATGTTTGGCTTGCAGCTCCATCCCCTATATGTTCTGATTGACACGCATATGGCCATTGGCCTGTACACATTTTGGGTGTTTACACACTGTACCTAGGGCATGTGTTACCAGGCTATGTGTGTCTCCAGGCACAGGGTGTGGGGTAAGTGGATAGCACATACAGCCTTCCCTGCCATTGTGGCATTACACAGCATCAGTGTATCCTTGCATGCACTGTGATGCTTGTCTCCACTGGTCCCTGATTGTGCACGGACCTACCATATGCAACTTGCGGCATGCTCACCTTGTCTCATGGTGTATGTCTCTGTGTCTTTGGGGCGTGTCTAGGTGACAGTACCTTCTGCTTCCACCTGCCATTGTCTGGTACAGGGATGTGTCTAGCCACCTGTGTGGTGGTGTTCACCCATTTCTCTGTGACCTTCTGCTTTTGCCCTTCTGTACATTGTGCGCATGTGTCATGTATTGTTCCCTGATGTGTCTCATGTTTGCTGACAGGACACTACACATCAAAGTTTGGGTTACATGCAACTCACCATTCCTTGGACCTGCACCACTGATGGCTGACCATGACGACGTGGTGATGGACGCAGTTCAGCGACATCCACAGCCTCTACTGTGGCCCCTTGTGCCCTTTGCCTGGCTCCGACAGTCCCCATCATATACCTGCTATACAATTAAGGTAAGTTGCACCTTAGATCTTATGTGACTAACATCCACGTGTAGATGTTTCATTTGGGCTGTTTGTATCATCGTGCCTTTCTGTGGGATCTCTGTGCACCACCACTACTGGACATGCTGTGGACCTCTGGGATGTCCATGTTGAGATGGTAACGTGGTCTGCAGTGCCATCTCCTGCTGTGGTCAACATGCACTGTGCTGTGTGTTGTGCCTGTGTCATGTTTTAATATCTGGGCATTCATTATGCACATAATGTGCTGTCACTGTCTGCATTGTGACATGATAGTGGGTGTGGCATACCTTTACTTTTTCTCTACTCCTTTAAACACAGGGTGCAGCCAACACACATGGCACATATACTATGCTGCATCTGGAGTCCCCATTGCCCAGATGTGGTTGGACAGGATACCTCCATGCAACGGTCCCTGGGTGATGGTGCCAGTGGGAGATGGACCTATGCAAGTCAGACACATGCCTATGTTGGACATCATTGTTGGCCTACTACTTTGGACATCACCAGGGGGAACAACACACCATCGCTGCCGTGCTCTGTCTGGGTGTTGCGTGGATTGCAGCAGAGAAACATCACCTTTGCATTGTTGTGGAACACTGAGACTTCACTTGTGACTTTGCATGGCCATGTAATCTGGCATGGTCATAGGCGGACTTGTAGGGTCACAGGGGGCATTTTCACTGTGGACACTTTTCCGTACATCTACAGAAGGAACTCACATGCCTGCTCTATGTTGTACATCCATCTGACATTGTATAGCTGTGTGTGGGCAATGTGTGGGGCTCACATCGTAAGCATTGCACCAATATTTGGCTACACAGGTCCATGCAGCCACATATGTGGCACAGGAGGTACATTCTTTAGGTCCTGCTTATTTGTGTGGCTAACATCCACTTGTACATGACACACTATTTTCCTACAGAATACTGTGGTGTATGCCACCATCTCTGATTGCTGTTTGACCATTGCAGGGGGTGTTACAGTGGATATGGGGCAGCACTTTGTGGTGTTTAAACGTACATGGTGCATGCGCATGTGCCGGACTTATCTCTTACACTGGTGCATGTGACGGGGTGGGGTTTGTGTGGGTACGTGCACCATTGTGGGTGTCTCTTTGTAGCTCTACATACATGTTATTGTGTGTGTTTACTGGACAGATGTGGCAATGTACATTGATTTGCTGGCTAATGTTTGCATGTGTGCACAGTCCTCTTTCTGACATGACTTTGCTCCACTCACATTGCGCCAGTACCTTTGCACTGTGGCGGCGGGTGTGTCCATTTCCAGGCTCCATTTGTGCAGTCCCTGTACATTGCCATATTGTGACTGCTCCTGTTTCCATGGCACCCATTGCAGTGTGACTTCCACATAGTGCTACCTCTGTATGCTAGTGTGAGCCCATCTTCTTTGCTGTTTGCTCACATGTGACTCTCGTCCTGATACCATGTCCTCATGTTGCATTGTGTCACTGTTGTTGATGCCATCTGTGCATTAAAGGTATTTTTTTACACGACTACCTGATGTCTGGCCTTTCTCAGCACATCACATGATGTTCTAGGGACATCTACACTGTTGTATGACCCACTGACACCCACACATCATGTCTACACATCTGATGGGTGTTGCTGGGCCATTGGGACATGACATCATTGGCATGTTTGTGCATTTGCCTGTGCACTGCGTATGCACTTCACTGTGTGGCTGCATCACATTACATCTCTGTATCTTCCCTTCAGACCTTCTTGCCTTGTGTGTGTGTTGTCAGCCTGGTGTGCCTGCATGATACATGCCACCTGTCAGCTGTGTGTTCTGTTACTGTGGCCATGATGGTGCAGACATGTACTTCTACCACTACGGAGTATTTGCATAGTGCTACATGGCGAATGCACCAAATATGAAGAAAACCTCACCAAACAGAAAACTATTACTACTTGGAGATTCCATCATCAGAGGCACCAACTTGGGAACACAATTCAAAGGAGAGAAGATAGTCATTTGCCTACCAGGCTCTTCAGCCAGCAGGAATACAAAACAAGTTGTTGAAATATTTAGCACAAAAAGTGAGCACTCCAAACCTGATGTTATTATCCACTTGGGCACAAATGACCTGTCTAGAAATAGTGCCTCTACAGCCCAAAAGGACTTCCAATCTCTGGGAGAGAAACTCAAGCCCATTGTTAACACTGTTGCATTCTCAGAAGTTCTACCTGTTCTTGGTATGGGTACAAAAAGGCTGCATCGCATTAACAGCTTTAATACATGGCTCCAGACCTGGTGCAAACAAGAAGGATTCACAGCAGGCGTTTTGTGTGGTGCCCTGCAGTGTTCTTGGATGCAGCCATTGCTGTGGACCTCACAGTGATGGTGTGGCATATTGGTTTGTGCAGTGCTTTTTTCAGCCCAGTGGTCATGGGTTCGCTCCGTCTTTTTTCTCCTTCTTTTATGCCTTTCCTACACTGGTACCTGTCATCCCTGTAACAGTCATATGTCTGCTGATATGTGCTGCCAGCACATATTACCCTCATCACAGTTGCCAACCATCCTTCTGTCCGTCTATCTGCGTCTGTCAGCTGTATAGAGTCCTGTCTACCTGTGCAGGTTGCCACCCCATGTCCTGCACTGCTACCCTTTCCTGCATTGCGTCTCTTCATGCTTGCCTCGCCTGTGCCTGATCTGCATGGCAACACCACTCCTCTGTCCACCCATCATTGTAACTATCCTGCCCCCTCCGCCCCCACTGGGGGACATGTATTCCCATCGTCTGCCACCAACTGTCTTTCCAGTACTTTACATTGCCAACACCCTGTGCTGTGGTACAGCTGCCCCCACCATGTTTGTCATCAGTACTGGCAGACACATGGGATGCCTGCAGATATGGCAGGTCCAGCGGCTCCCAGCTCTCCCTCCTTCACTCACCTGTTCATTACCTTTCCTGAGTGCTCTATCTAGTTTTAGGGCTACATCTGTCTCTGTTCCACACAGGTCATGCATGTCATCCTGAGGCACCTTGCAGCCCCTAGGGCACACTAACCTAGGGCACCATAACCTTGTTAGGTCAACTTAACCTATGGTTCCATAGCCCAGGGTGCCTTCTGCGGTGCCTTGTCCAGGGGTGCCTAATAAGGCGCTTAGCCTAAGAGGCCCTATAGGGCGCCTTATGGGGCACCTTACAAGGCACTTTACTAGGCACCTTATAGGGCACCTTACAAGGCACCTTACTAGGCACTTTATAAGGCACCTTATAAGGCATTTTACTGGGCACCTTATAAGGCACCTTATAAGGCACCTTACAAGGCACCTTACAAGGCACCTTACTGGGCACCTTATAAGGCACCTTATAAGGCACCTTACTAGGCACCATACGAGGCGCCTTACTAGGCACCTTATAAGGCACCTTACAAGGCACCTTATAAGGCGCTAAGGCGCCTGGTAATGTTCCTTGTAAGGTGCCTTACAAGGCGCCTTGTAACGCTCGTTAGTCTAAGGTGCCTTGTAATGCTCGTTTGTTGCTACAGCTTGCTGTAACGATGCAACACCCACGCCTTTATATGGGCATCTCTACCTCTACCGTGGAACCTAACGCGAATGACATTACCGCAGTTTAGTAAACATACCCCTATGTGTGTGTAAGCCATTTTGTTGTTGTTGAAAGGCAGTATAGAAAGAATCCAAATAAAGTCAAATCAAGTCATGGGGAATGTCAGGGACTGTATATGTGTGTGTGTGTGTGTGTGTGTGCCATATGGAGTGTTGGGTGCTGGCTCTGTGTGTGCATGTCATGGAGTATTGGGGGCTCTGTGTGTGTGTCATGATGAGTGTTTGTGGCTGTGTTTTGTGTGTTTCTCTCACTCTCTCATGACCCCACTTCTAAGCTTCTCCCAGTCTCTCTCATGATCCTCCCCCAGACTTCCCCCAGTATTTCTCTCTCTCTTATAATCCCTACATAAGAGCATAAGAAATGCCATACAGGGTCAGACCAAGGTCCATCAAGCCCAGTATCCTGTTTCCAATAGTGGCCAATCCAGGTCACAAGTACCTTTTCTTTATTTATCTTTATTTTTTCGCTTGATATACTGCCCAACAGAAGCTTCAGGGCGGTGTAAAAAAATCAAAGGCAAGGTACAAGAAGGAAAGTTGAAAGGAACACCACTGGTTGACAGGAGAAAGGAGACTAGAAAGGAAGGTAAAGCATAAGAAGTAGAGATAGGCAGCTAAAGTCAATTTATGACTGGTTGTATATGCTTTAGTCTGTATACAACTTGATAACTGTAATGCTAATAGGGTTATCCAAGAAATTTGGGAAAAGATTGCAATTTATACAAAGGGAAGACAAGGTTCAAATGCCACCTCCACCACTGATGTTCCTTGTGAGCCAGGCAAATCACTTTACCCTCCATTGCCTCAGGTGTAACTAGACCAGGGGTCTCAAACTCAAATTGCTTTGAGGGCCAAATGAGGACTTGTAAAGTAATCCGCGGGCCGCATAAGATGCGGGGCCTCATTTGCATAAGGGGCCTCATTTGCATAAATATTTGCATAATGTTAACATACCATGATGCACATTTCCCAGAGCTGACATATTCCAGTTAATAAAGTCAGAATAAAGGAAGTACTTAGCTTCTCTTTAATTTGATGTTCAAAGAGGAATAGCAATTAAAGAGAAGCTAAGTACTTCCTTTTGAAATTCCGACAATATAATAGTCGTTGTTGGAGGAATGTTCTAAGTATGAAAATTAAAATTTATATGTACCCAGTGCAGAGGTCATTGATGTCAACTGGCACATAAGTCGGACTTATATAATGTCCATATAATAGTGCCTTAGTTTATCTGAGACCTCAGGAATACAACAACGGCAGATGAAATTAAACTAATGAGGTATTTTAGTATTACCTTGGTTAGTTCAGTGAAGCTAATTGCTCAGCCTCCATGCAGTTGAGTAACGTCACTTCCTCTCTCATTAGCCCCTTTCTAATCCCAGCCCCCCCATGTCAGCTCCCTTCTAAAGTCCCACTACCCCCTCAATTCTAGCCTCGTTCCAGTCCCAGTCCCCCCCCACAGTGTTAGCCCCTTTCCAGTCCCAGCCACCCCCCTAGTTCCAGCACCCTCCCTTCCAGCTCCCAGTAGCCTCCCATTGTCAGCTGCCTTCCAGTCTCAGTCTCCTCCCTAGTGTCAGCCCCCTTCCAGTCCCAGTCCCAGTCCCACCACCAAATGTCAACTCCCTTCCAGTCCCAGTCTCACCCCCAGTGTCAACCTCCTTCCAGTCCCGGTACCCCACCACTGTCCAGTCCTGTTCTATCCTGTGTCAGCTCCCTTCCAGCCCTCCCTCGATGATCAAACCCTTTCTAGTTCTATCCTGTGTCAGCCCCCTTCCAGTCCTGCGCCCCCCTTCCCCCCGCATGGCAGCCGCAGTCCCAGCCTGCTTCTTCTCCCTACTCTTCGTTTTGTCTTGTAGTTGCAGTTGATATACACTGCCATGGAAACATTCTTCTTTGCTTCCGCGGTTGAGCTGCCTTAGATGCTGCCAAAAACATAGCGATTTTAAAGGCAATAGCAGACACTTCCGGTAGAGCCCTCAGTCAGCTCCATCAGTGGCGGGCTTTTTAAGCCGCAAAGAGAGTATTTCTCTCTTGTGCGGCTCTGTTAAGCCTGCCGGGGCTGATTGGCCTTCCCAACATCCCCGGCAGGCTTAACAGAGCCGCGCAAAAGAGAAATACTCTCTTCGCGGGCGGCCCTGAAAGCTGCCACTGATGGAGCTCAGCTGAGGGCTCTACCGGGCAGACGGGAAGGTGCCGCGGGACAGCTGATTCTGCTGCTGCCACGGCGGCAGCGGCAGCAGAAGAAGCCAGGTTTCTTTTGGTTTTTTTTGTTTGTTTCCTCTCCGTCGCGGGCCGCACAAAGTTCTCTCGCGGGCCGCATGTTTGAGACCCCGGAACTAGACTATGAGCCTATTCGGGCAGGTAAATAACTCATATATCTGAACATCCAATTTTCCTTGGGCTTGGATTAGAAACGCTGAGTGATAAACCTAAAATCCAGATCCAAAAACATGGCGGCCAGATTAATAAGGGGCCTGAAAGCTATGAATTCAGTGTCATGAATGCTTAACAGAACTTTACTGGCTGCTGACAGTCAGATTAAATTTAAGATATTGATGTTTGTATTTAAGGCTTCACATGGTGCAGAATCTCCATATCTGACTAAAATGTTTGCATATTATGTTCCATCTTGGTCCCTTTGTTTATCCCAAATAAGTCCACAGCTTCCAAAATGCTCATCCTGGGGTAAGCAGTGGATTTCCTGGGCACTCTTTAATAATGGTTTATGGCCCTTTCCTCCAGGAATTTGCCCAAACTTTTTTTAAGCCCAGCTACACTAACAGCTTTTACTACATCCTCCGTTAACAAATTCCAGTAAAATGAGTTGCAATGTGGCTTCATTGTGTGTCCCCTAGTCTTTCTACTTTTTGATGCCATAAACAACTGATCTACATTTACCCATTCTACTCCATTCATTAATTTATAGACCTCTATCATATCTCCCTTCAGCCATCTGTGTTCCAAGCTGAAGAAAGACAGTTGAGGGGAGATATGATAGAAGTCTATAAATTAATGAAGAGAGTAGAACAGGTCTCCCCCAGTCACTCTCTTTCTTATAATTCCCCCCCCCCCCCAGTCTTCCCCCCATCTCTCTCCCTCTCATGACCCTCCAGGCTTCCCACATTCTCTCTCCATTTCATGACTCCCCAGGCTTCCTACAGTCCCTTTCTCTTGCCCCCCCCCCCAAGGCTTCACCAAGCCTCTCTCTCTCTCATAACATCTCTAGGCTTCCCCCAGTTTCCCTTTCATGTCCCCCGCCCCCCGCCCAGGCTTTACCCAGTGTCTCTCTCTCCCTATCCAGCCCCCATCCACTCGCTTTCTTTTACCCATTGCTGTAGCTGGATGCCATTCCTTAAAAATGGTGCACTGCACTCTTCCTCCACCGCAATTGGCTCTGTGCACAGTTGAACCCCACAGTGGAGGAAATTCAGGTGATCTCCCAGTTTCAAGATTAATGAGATTTCAGACCACAAGATTACTCAAATTTCCTCTACCAGGGGGCTCTACCATGCACAGAGCTGATTGTGATGGGGGAAGTGTGCACCGTACCATTTTCCAGCAGCTCTTTTTTCGGCAGGTGTCCATCTTTGCCATGATCACTGCCACAGCTCATCTTCTACCAGTTAGGGATGGGGTCCCAGCAGGGCTGACCCAAGGGTTTCTGTTGCCCTAGGCAGCCCCCCCCCCATGCTTCTCCCACCAATCGCACCAGAAAGGAGAATGGCATAGCGATCCCTACATGTTTTTTTATCCAATGGTAGAGCTGTTCTGCAGTGGGCCTTACAGCAGCTGCCCACCATGTGCGTACACTCACAACCTGCCACTCCTTTCCCTTCCAATGCAACTTTCTGCCCCCTTCAAGAGGAAGTTCCATCAGAAGGGGCAGAAGTGGCAGGCAGTGAATGCATGTGTGCAGGCGGGTGCTTTAAGACCCATGATGGCAGAAAGCTCTTCAAAGGAGGGGGGAGCATAGGCATCTGTTTGTCTGCTTATGCTTACCCATGCACAAACAAACATGCATACAGACAAAACCTCATTGATAAAAAAAATGAACTTTCCACCATAGGTGTTATTGATTATTTCTGAGTGATATTGCTGAAGGACTGAATGGAAAAGTCTGTCTTTTTGCAGATGACACAAAAATTTGCAACAGAGTGGACTCCCCTGAGGGAGTGGAGAACATGAGGAAAGATCTACAAAAGCTGGAAGAATGGTCTAATGCTTGGCATTAAGATTTAATGTGAAGAAGTGCAGTGTCATGCACCTGGGAAGCAGAAATCCAAGGGAAATATTTGCGATAGGGGGCGAGAGGTTAGTGTGCATGGACCAGGAGAAGGACCTTGGTGTGATTATTTCTGAGGATTTCAAGGTGGCGAAACAGTGCGACAAAGCAGTGGCAAAAGCCAGGAGGATGTTGGGCTGCATACAAAGAGGAATTACCAGCAGAAAGGAAGAAGTACTAATGCCACTGTATAAGTTACTGGTGAGGCCTCACTTGGAATACTGTGTTCAGTTTTGGAGACCATATCTCGCAGCGGATATAAAAAGACTGGAAACGGTTCAGAGGAAGGTGCCCAAAATGATTTGGAGCCTGCGTCAGAAGATTTATGAGAAGAGACTTGAAGACCTAAATATGTACACTCTGGAGGAGAGGAGGGACAGGGGAGTTATGATTCAGACCTTCAAATACTTAAAGAATATTAATGAACAAACAAACCTCTTCCAAAGATGGGAAAGCTGTAAAACTAGAGGGCATAACATGAAGCTGCAAGGGGGTAAACTGAAAGGCAATGCTAGGAAATACTTTTTCACTGTAAAGGTGGTTGATGCTTGGAATGCCCTCCCGATGGAAGTGGTGGGGGTGAATACAGTGACAGAATTAAAAATGGCATGGGACAGACACAATGGATCCCTTTACAGCAACAGGATAAAATCAAAATAAGCATAACATATCTCAACAAACAGGGGTGCCCTACAACGAGCGGTGGGTACACCCCTAAACAAAGGCATGGGAAAGGATGACTTGCACGGAGCGGGAGGTGCACCTACTCTTGCCACCTTGTTGGGCAGACTAGATGGACCATACTGGTCTTTATCTGCTGTCATATAGTATGTATGGTGAAATTAGACTTACCTGCTAATTGTTGTTCCTTGAGGAACTCCAGTCCAGTCCCGAACCTCTGGGTTTTGCTCCTCCTCCAGCATCTTGGAAACTGAGAAATGTCATCCTGTTGATGACACCGGTATAAAGGCACAGGAACCGCCTCCTCACTCCAGTAACCTATTGACAAAGCAGACTCACCGGAGCAACAATTAAGTAGTAAGCATTACAAACCAACTTAACATAACTTAACTAGTAACTGTTAAAGGAGAAAACTATCTTTTGTTTTCTGTTTTTCCCTCCTATTATAGTAATTTTTTCCCTCTGAAATGCTTAGGTCCATTCCTCCCCCATTAGGGAGGATATTGAGTGCATCAGAAAAAACTCCATCTATCCCAACCCCCTTTATGGACCATACCCGGCACAGCTACTCATCCAGCTTACCTGTGACTTATCTCTTGCTTCAGGCTATCGTCTAAAGGAAATTATCAGGGTGGGATTCGGGACTGGACTGGAGTTCCTCAAGGAACAACAATTAGCAGGTGAGTCTAATTTCACCTTCCTTATCGTCCCTCCAGTCCAGTCCCGAACCTCTGGGGATGTAACACAGCAGTGAAAAAAGTCAACAGGAGGGACCCGCTAGACCAGCCTGAAACACCGCTGATCCAAAACAGGTATCCGTTTTTGCCTGAACATCTAGACGGTAATGCCTGACAAAGGAATTTAAAGATGACCAGGTAGCCGCCTTACAAATTTCAACCGCTGGCACCAAACTGTACTCTGCCCACGACGTCACTTGTGCTCTAGTCGAATGAGCTCTAAGTCCCTCTGGCACCGATTTGCCCTTCAAGAGATACGCTGACGCTATCGCCTCTTAGAGCCATCTGGCAATGGAATCTTTCGACGCTGCTTCCCCTTTTCTTGTTCCCCCAAACAGGACAAACAATCAATCTGTTCTGCAGAAACTTGCCATCTTTCGCAAATACTTCTTTAAAGCTCGACGAACATCTAACAGATGTAACTTCCCCGCTGATGTACTCATAAGAACATAAGAACATAAGACATGCCATACTGGGTCAGACCGAGGTCCATCAAGCCCAGTATCCTGTTTCCAACAGTGGCCAATCTAGGTCATACGTACCTAGCAATATCCCTAAAAGACACAGGTTCAACAATGCTTGTACTGGGTCAAGCATTGATATTCTGGGTCCCTTTTTAATAGTGGTTTATGGACCTTTCCTCCAGGAACTTGTCCAAACCTTTTTTAAACCCAGCTATACTAACAGCCCTTACTACATCCTCCGGTAACAGATTCCAGAGTTTGATTACACGTTGAGTGAAAAAATATTTTCTCTTATTTGTCTTAAATAGTTTACCCTGTAGCTTCATTACATGTCCCCTAGTCTTTCTATACTCTGATAGCGTAAACAATTGATCCACGTTTATCCGTTCCACTCCATTCATTAATTTATAGACCTCTATCATATCTCCCCTCTCACTGTTTTCCCCAAAAACAGGTAAAGAGAACACCTGGTTTACATGAAAAGCTGACACTACTTTGGGCAAAAAGGATGTCACCGGCCTCAAGACCACTTTCGTATCACCAAAAACCAGGAAAGGCTTTCTACAAGATAAAGCTTGTAATTCTGAGATTCATCAGGCCAAACAAATAGCCACTAGAAACACAACTTTGAGAGTCAGGTCCTTTAACGACGCTCTAGACAAAGGTTCAAAGGGCTCACGCACCAACGCCTCCAGTACTAAATGAAGATCCCAAGTCGGTACGAGCTGCCTACATGGTGGTCTCAAAAGTGACACCGCCCTCAAAAAACGCTTGATATCTGGATGTCTTCCTATCGACTCTCCTTTTATCTTACCTCTATAACAGGAAAGCGCTGCCAACTGTACCCTTAATGATGCAGCCGCTAACCCTTTTTCAAATCCGTCTTGCAAGAAAGCTAGAACCTGTGGTACTGAAGCTCTTAATGCTTCAACCTTCCTGTCCTCACACCATGCTTCAAATATGCGCCAGATACAAACATAAGCCAATGAAGTTGATCTCCGCTGTGCCTTCAATAAGGTGGAAATCACTGCTGCGGAGTATCCTCTTGCTGTCAACCTCGCCCTTTCAAGAGTCAAGCCGTAAGTGAGAACTGATCTACCTGAGGCATTAGCAGTGGGCGCTAAGATAACAGGTCCCTCCGAAACGGAAGATGCCATGGTTTCCCTACCAAGAGCCTCATCAGATCCACATACCAAGGACGTCTTGGCCAATCCGGCGCTATTAATATTACCTGTCCTCTATGACCCTCTATGCACTGCAACACCTGACCTATTAACACCCAAGGTGGAAACACGTACAGGAGTTGATCTTGTGGCCAGGGCTGTATGAGAGCGTCTAAGCCCTCCGACATGCTCTCCTTTCTTCTGCTGAAGAAGCGATTGGCCTTTGCTGACTGGAATGTCGCCATTAGATCCATTACTGGCGTCCCCCAGCAGCATACCACCATTTCGAACACTTGCGGATGGAGAACCCACTCCACTGTGTCCACCTTTACTCGACTTAGAAAATCGGCCTCCGCATTTTCCACTCCTGCCACATGTGCTGCCGATAACGCCAGCAGGTGTATCTCGGCCCACTCGAACAACTGTTCGGCCTCGGTTTCCAGCGGCACACTGCTGGTGCCCCCTTGCTGGTTGATGTAGGCTACTGCAGTCGCGTTGTCGGAAAACACCCGCATGGCTTTTCCTTGAAGACAAGGCTGAAACACTTGAAGAGCTAGCGTTATCGCCTGTAATTCCAACCTGTTGATCGACCAGACCTTTTCCTGATTGGTCCACTGCCCTTGGGCGAATTGTCCTTGGAAATGAGCTCCCTAGCCCGATAGGCTGGCATCCGTTGTTAGAGGTTTCCAACATGGTAACTCCAACGACATCCCCTTTTTCAGATTCTCTGGATGTAACCACCATTGTAGAGCCTGACGTGTCTCTGGCAGACAGGGAAGTAACCGAGACAGGTGGTCCTCCTGGTGTGACCACCGTCTGAGCAATGGTCTCTGCAATGGCCGCATGGGGCTCTCACCCACGGGACCAATTCGAGTGTCACCACCATGGTACCGAACAACTGTAGATAATGCCAGTCTGTAGGATTTCTTTTGTCCAGAAACCTGCGGACTAGCTTTTTCAATCCTTGTGTCCGCTGCTGCGGCAGAAACACTCTTCCAATGTTTGTATCGAAGCGAGCACCCAGGTATTCCAGGTTCTGCGATGCTTCCAACCAGTTTTTCGCCATATTGACAACCCATCCGATACTCTGTAAGAATGCCATCACTCTGGCTGTAGCCGCCTCGCTCTCTGCTCTGGACTTCGCCAGGATCAACCAATCGTCCAAATAGGGATGCACCAGCAATCCGTCCTTTTGTAATGATACTGCTACTATCACCATCACCTTTGTGAAGGTTCAAGGAGCCGTAGCCAGCCCAAATGGTAACGCCCGGAATTGAAAATGTCCCATCGGCACCACAAATCTTAGAAACCTCTGATGTTCCTGATGAATCGGAATGTGCAGATAAGCCTCTGACAAACCAGGGACGTCAGAAACTCTCCTTTTCTTACAGCCACAATGACTAACCTTAAGGTCTCCATACAAAAATGCAACACTCGGAGACAGCGATTTACTCTTTTGAGATCCAAAATTGGCTGGTAGGTTCCTTCCTTTTTCGTCACTACGAAGTATATGGAGTACCGACCGCATTGGTCTGGGGGTACCGGTATCACTGCTTTGAGGGATAACAGCCTTTCTAAGGTCTCCCACACTGCTTCACACTTGGATCGCGCTTTGCACGGAGATTGCACGTAAGAATCGGTCACCAGCCATTGAAACTCCAACGCATACCCTTCTCAGATAACCTCCAGTACCCACTAATCTGATGTGATTTTGAACCAGGCAGGATAAAACTCTCATAAGCAACCTCCTACAGATACCTGTCCCACATGGGTCCTCCTGACTTCATTGTGACTTTCTAAGACTTGAGGACAAAGAGGCGGCAAAACCTCTGCCCGCTCCTTGAAAGCCTCGAAACCCCTGATTCCTTTGACCTTGACTGAACCACGGGAACCAAAAGCGACGGAACTACCTCTGTTGTCCTCTGGTTGTCGGAGCCATCCGCCCCTGCTTTTGTTTGTCCTCTGGCAGCCTTCTGCCCTTAGACTCTCCTAAATCTTTCACTAGTTTATCCAAATCTTCCCCAAAAAGCAGCTTTCCCCTGAAAGGAAGCTTGCCTAGCCTTGCCTTGGAGGATCCATCTGCTGCCCAATTGTGTAACCAAAGATATTGTCTTGCCGCTATGCCCGATGCCATACTCTTCGATAAACCTCAAATAAGGTCATAATGAATATCGGTTAGATAAGCAGCCCCTGACTTCATTCTGGCCACTTCTCCAGTCATCTCTTCCATCTGTTCTCCCTGAATCCATTGAGACCAGCAAAGACAGGCTCTCGCTACCCAAGCTCCACAAATAGATGCTTGGATGGACAACGCATTTACGTCAAACACCTGTTTCAACAAGGTATCCAACTTTCTGTCCTGGGCATCCTTGAGAGCAGCGCTACCCTCTACCGGAATGGAAGTCTTCTTGGTAACCACAGAGACAGCTGCATCCACCTTGGGAGACTTAAACAATTCTCGATCCTGTTCTACTAGTGGGTACAGACCAGCCATAACTCTGGACCCTTTAAGATCTGCCTCGGGCATGTCCCATTCACCTTGAATCATTTCTCTAACTACTCTGTGCACCGGAAAAGCTCTCTGAGTCTTCCTAAAGGCCTGCAACAATGGGTCCTCCAATGTGGGATCCTCCGCCGGACCCACTGCCGGCATATTAAGTGCCTTAAGCGTCTCAGATATGAGCGCAGGTAACTTGTCCCTTCTGAACATACAGACCACCCTAGCTTGGTCTTCCTGATCCGTGAGTTCTCCTTCTTACAGTTCCTTGTCCAAATCCAAGTCCTGATCCACTTCCTCTGAGTGGATACCCTCAGAAGCCACCGACTGTTCTGGTTGCTGCTTTTCACTCCTGGGCTTCTTTGCAGGAACCCTGGTAGCCCCTGAGCTCAGAGAGGTCCCCGGCCTCTTCTCCCCCAGCTCCACTTCAGTGGCACTGGCTACGAACTTTCTCTGAGCGCCTCCAAAAGCCTGCTGTATAAGAGCCATGAAATCCAGAGAGAAAATTGCCACCTATCCCTCCGGCACTAGCGCCTGAGAAGAGGGAAACTCCGAAGTGGAAGAAGTCCCCGGCACTGGCTCCAGTGGTAAAGTGGGAGACAGCGGCTCTGGTAGAGGCAACGGAGCCACTTTATGCCCCTCTACTCCGCCTTCTAAGGCTTGCTCCATAGAGGCTGCTTCCTGAAAGCAGCCTCTACATACCCCTGTCTCTGACACCGCTCCCCTTCTAGTACCACAGACTAAGCACTGTGGCCTAGAAGGCATGCTGTCTGAGCGGTTACCTTGAACGACTCTGCAGGTTCCCAAGGTATATTGAATAGCTTCCAGCAATAACAGTTCCTGACTGAACTTGCCTGGTCTCTGTCGAGAATTTTTTTTTATTTTAAACACTGTGGAGTCTTCCCCAAGTTACTCCGAGCCCAATTCTGTGAAAAAAAATTGAAAACAAAGCTATCCTGTCAAACTATACGCTGCTGAATACAGCTAGCCACCAACAGAGTTTCCCGCACGGCTGACATGCGGCCCAGCCTACTCCGATATAGACACTTGTCTCCCCCTGCTAATTATGCAGCGTTTCGCTGGATCCTGGATCCCCTTACCTTTAAGGCTGCAATCCAATGACTTCTTGTGCCTTTTTGTGCCTTGTGCTCCACTCCCCACTCTCAGCCGAATCACGGCTTCAGCGTCAGCGAAGAGACTGAAAACCGGACGAGTAGCTGCAGCTGTCCGTTGAACATTCTTTCATTGGCTTCGCAGCGTCCAACGGCAGCCCCCTCCTGCAAGTGCTGCGGTGTACACGCTGCCGGCTCCTCACCCATAAACGTGGGTTTGGGAGCCGGAGCCTTGCCCCTCAGAAGCCTGCTTCCCCACTCAGATGAAAAGGAAAATTACTGAAGAATGGGTGAGGGGGGGGGGGGAGGGGGGAGGCAGCACCTCAGCACAGTTCTTTCTTTTATCTTCTTTTAAAGGTAGAAACCCCACTTTCCAAATCTCCTAAAACTCAGTTCCACTAATCTAAGTTCTATCACTCTCCTAAAACTCTCCTTAATTGTTCCTCATGTGAGTCCCTAACCTCTGGGCTCACCAATCCTCCAGCTGCTTGGAGACTGAGAAAACTGGAGTGAAGAGGCGGTTCCTGTGCCTTTATACCGGTGTCATCAAAAAGATGACGTTTCTCAGTCTCCAAGCTGCTGGAGGAGAAGCAAAACCCAGAGGTTCGGGACTGGACTGGAGAGACGATAAGGAAGTTACTATGTTAATATGAAACAGCCCTAAAAAAAGGTTTGGGACAAGTTCTTAGATGAAAAATCCATAATCTATTCTTAAGGTGGACTTGGGGAAATCCACTGCTTATTCCTGGGGTAAGCAGCATGGAATATATCTACCTTTTGGGACCCTGCCAGGTACTTGTGACCTGAACTGGCCACTGTTTGAAACACGATACTAGGTTTGATGGCCTTTCATCCGACCCAGTATGACAGTTCTTATGTTTTTATATTTTCGTGAACGCCACCTTGTGTCCCAAAATGGGGTGGGTATTCCTAAACTCAGTTATTCAACAGTACAAAACCCGATGAGTGAATTAATTTACTAAATTAATTTTTAAGTGAAAGGGACCATCGGATATAGGCAACATTTAGCCCATTCAACTTAATGTTCTATGAAGAGCCCTTCCATATCATTCATCAGTCCCAACATAGATGTGTCATCAATCCCAACATAGATGTGTTATCAGTCCCAAGTATTTTAATGTTTTTAAAGCTTTCCACACCCAACCTACTCCAGATTCAGCACAAAAATGAAGTGGCAAAATAACAAATAGATATAAATCATAACTCTTCAGCTGATCAATTAATGTTACTTAGCTGAGAGTGTCCTATAAAAACACCATCTAGTGTCCTCCTGGAAAATCCAAAGAACCTGTGGAGCCAAGGAGAGACTCCAGAGAGGAAGCTGACAAAAACAGAGAAAGGAAAGAAGAAGATTCTGACTCTCCAGCAGCTTCTTGTACATAAGAAGATTGTTAGGACTTTGTAGGTCAGCCTTTTTACTTTGAAAAAAGAAAATCAAGCAATCAATTGAGTTTTTATTCAAGAGTCTGGTCTGGACATTGGAGTTTTGTTATGTACCTGAAAAAAACATGTTGGGACAACCCAAGGAAAAAGACTACATGCTACGAAGGTAGGGTTTTGTGAATTTGTTCTCTCCCAATATGTTTTCTAGGGTTAGGAACCTAGTTAGCCCACTGCAACCACCCGGTTACATATATTTTAGTTGCATGCAGTACAAAAAAGCCACCAGGCTCGCTTCTGGGCTATAACATGGTGGTTCTTTGGGAATTTTAAGACCTGAATTAGATCAGTTTTGTATTCTCTGCATTCCAAACTTTATGTTTTCTCTGACTCAGTCTATTACCTTTTATGATGCAAATCAACATATTCCCTTATGAGATGCCTATGATTTCTAACAGGATATAGACAGTGAAGACAAGTATATCAATCGATTACCAATGGCGACTGTTATGTACATCCTCTAAGTTTCTTGCTTTAAATGCTGGATCCTGCTTTGTTAGTTCCAAATTACAAATACTTCTGTATTGCAAGGATATAAAGAGATTTAGGGGGCGGGAGAAAGCAATATACACAGGATGAAGAAATGAACTGTAATGGCCTTGAGTGTGGTGTTTTTTTTTCTGCGTCACTTCCAATCTCATCTGAATTATTTAATCATCTTTATTTAGTGTGTTTATAGCAGAAAAGGTAAAAACAAATTAGTCTCTACCTCTGATTTAGAGATTTTTAAGATATTTTGCAGTATGACAAAAAATGCTCCAGGTCAAATATTTCCATGTATTAAGCTATTTACACTTATTGGGAATCTCAAAGAATTGATGTGTTTAGAATTAAAAATGAAAGCAAAGTCATAGGAAAGAAATATGAAGAAATAATTATGTTTTTGTATATTCCACTAGCACAGTGGGGTTCTCGAACTTTTTCCGTCAGGACACTCGTGACAGATGATGCTCACATATGGGACACATCGCACACAGGACCCTCACGGATCTTTGGTCTGACACAGTATAGTAGTTATATGTAAACTTGTTCTGCATCCGCAAAAACCCTACAAAAGGTGCAAATCAGAACTAGGATATTTATCCATGGCAGTAACCACACAAAAAATATTCTGTTACACACATCATTTGAGTAACAGCAACATAACTCTTCCCACTACCAGGCACACTGTGAAAGAATAAAAATCCTGAAAAAAACCCCTACCACTCACATATGCAGCAAATGTGCCATACCATAGCAGCAGAAATTCCTATGATGCAAACAGCTGGAACCCTACCAAAGAATAGGCAGCACTACAAATATTACATCGGGCCATAGACCACCAATACATCTACTTCAGGTAAAATACAAAAAGTGGGACTACTACAGATCTCTACAGAAACTACATAATAATGCCACCACACTTCAATCACATGCAAAGCACAGAATGATTCTCACCAAATACAGAACAAGGGACCACAAATTAGAAATGCACAGTGTGCCTTCAAGTCAGTGCTGACCTGGCAGCTCCTGGGTTTTCTTGGCAGTGTGACTGGAAGTAGATTGCCAGGCCTTTCTTCTGAGGTAATGGAAGGTTAAGTGACTTGCCCAAGGTCACAAGGAATGCTAGCAGGAATTGAGCTCTATTCTCTTGATTACTGAACCAGTGCTCTAACCACTAGGCTACTCCTCCACTCCAACAATAGAAATTGTAAGACAAGAATTGAACTGGGAATTCCAAGAAGTCACACGGCAGATACTGCAACACTGGAAAACAAAAACCAGAAATACATTTCCTCTTGTACGGAACAAAAAACAAAAACATCCGCAATGGACATCTTCCAGAGCTAACAGATTCTAGTTGATCAATTCAAAATAAAATACTTTTTTCTGCCTTTGCTCTCTGCCTTTGTTATTTTTCCAATCTTTTCTCCTTTCTTCTTCTAACTTTTTCCAGTGTTTGCTGTTCATTTCTCCTTTGTCCTCGCTCCTCTATCTTCCTCCATTCCCTCTCTACATCTGTTTGATATATTGATCATTCCCTTTTCCTTCTTTCCTACTTCTCAGTCCACTCAAATTTCACCCTTTTTTCACCTTCTGTTCCTCAGTCTCCTCCTTTTTAATTTTCATGTTATCTATCAACTTTCCATCTCCTACCCAGCCCATCTCCCTAAGCTCTGCCATTTCCCTATCTCACTCCCCTCCTGGTCTCTTCTTTCCTTCTATCTTTCACCCATTCCTCATTACCACATTTCTACCTTCTGTACTCTTATGTCTCCTTGACAACAACTCACAAATTCTACACTATGCCCAGCATTTACCCTCTCCCTCTCTTTCCCCTGCCCACTCACCCTTGTAGCCCAGCATTTCCAGTCTCTCTTTCTCCCCCATCTACCCATCTTTGTAGCTCAGCATCTCCTCGCCCTCTTTTTCCCCCATTCACCCTTGTAGCTGAGCATCTCCCCTCCCTCTCATTCTCTATCCCTGCTCTCCACCACCCACACATTTACTCACCCACCCACCCACCCATGTTGAGAATTTGGTAGCTGAGATTTAAGGCTAAAAACTGCAAGGTCATGCATTTGGGCTACAAAAATCCAAGGGAGTGGTATAGTATAGGGGTGAAGTGCTTCTGTTCATGAAAGAAGAGTGGGACCTAGGCATGATTATTTCTGATGATCTTAAGGTGGCTAGCAGGTAGAAAAGGCAATGGTGAAAGCCAGATGGATGCTAGGGTGCATAGGGAAAGGAATGGCCAGCAGAAAGAAGGAGGTGATAGCATCTCAAAATAAGTCTTTGGTGAGACCAAATTTAGAGTATTGTGTGTAGTTCTAGAGACCACATCTTCAAAAGGATATAAACAGAATGGAGTTGGTATAGAGGGTGGCAACCAAAATGGTCAGTGGGCTTCACCATAAGACATATGGGGACAGACTTAAAAGATTTCAATATGTATACTTTGGAGGAAAGGTGGGAGAGAGGAGATATGATAGAGACGTTTAAATGGCATAAATGCACGTGGCATAATTTCTTTCGACTGAAAGAAAGCTCTGCATTGAGGGGTCATAGGATAAAGGTAAAATGAGATAGACTTAGGAGTAATTTGTGGAAATATTTCTTTATAGAAAGAATGGTGGATGCATGGAATAGTCTTCCAGTGCAGGTAGTAGAGACAAAAACTGAATCTGAATTCAAGAAAGCATGGGACAAACATAGAATGATCTCTAAAGGAAAAAAGGGACTATAAAGCTTGTAGCTGGTATGGAAGGACAGACTGGATAAGCCATATGGTCTTTATCTTTTTTATATTTATAAAGGAGTAGCCTAATGGTTAGAGCAGTGGGCTGAAAACCAGGGAAGCCAGGTTCATAGTCCACTATGACTCCTTTTAATCTTGGGCAAGTTACGTAACCCTCCATTGCCTCAGATACAAAGTTAGATTTCAAGGCCACCAAGGAAAGGAAAATACCTACTGTACCTGAATGTAACTCACCTTGAACTACAGTGAAAAGGCATGAGTTAAATCCAATTCACAAGCAACAAGTCCAGTATTCAGTTGGGCTTATGTGGCTAGCAGAATATCACCCCAGACTGCATTGGCACTATTTGGATTATGCTAGGACAGAACTGGAGCAGAGCAGGAATCTATCTGGACAATGGAAATTTTCATTTTCATTATCTGGACAGCTATTCATATAACGTAGGACTGCAAAAAGGTTTCCTAAGTGCTATGATAGCAGAACTGGAAATTACTGCTGTCCTGATTGGTGATTACCACTGTCTAGATATTGCTGGGCAGCCAGTGCTGAATTCAGATTTTAGCACTGGTCAATATCTGGATACTAGCTCTGAATATCTGGATTTTTTAAAACTCACAATGGCTGACATATAAAAAAAACCCTGTCTGCAGTGGGATGAATATTGACTTGAATATTTTTTTTTCTTGTGCATACTTAGGGTAATTTTATGGAACCTTTTTAGCATATATATGCCAATATATATGCATAAAAGGCCTCTTATAAAATTCCCTAGGTGTAAAAGTATGCATAATGACAGGAACACGTGAGAACATAAGATGCCATACTGGGTCAGAACAAGGTCCATCAAGTCCAGTATCCTGTTTTCAACAGAGGCAAATCCAGATCACAAGTCTGTCAGGTTCCCTATCACTGCAATATAGTTTGTACCCAGGTATCGCAGTGTCCATTGGTTATCCTCCTCCCACCAGGTCTCTGATATGCCAATTATATCTAACCTTTCATTTAGTGCTATATATTCTAACTCTCCCATCTTATTTTTTAGACTTCTACTGTTTACATACAGGCATTTCAAGGGCTGTATTTTGTTCACATTAACAATCTGGTTATCAGTTGACAGGGATAATTTGGAATCTTTCAGCTCTGTCTGCTCTGTACTTAAAGGCATCTGCGTCACTTTTATCTTTATTGGAACCTCTCTATTGGTATTCCCTAATTTCCAGCTTTTACTAATATCCTTCAAGGATACATCATTCCGAACCATGCACTCTGGCAACTGTCAGCTGTCCCCTATTATCTAGTTTAAAAGCTGCTCTATCTCCTTAACAAGGTAATTGCCAGAAGCCTGGTTCCACCCTGGTTAAGGTGGAGCCCATCCTTTTGGAAAATCCCCCCTCCCCTTCCTCAAAATGTTGCCTCCTTCCTAACAAATCCAAAACCTTCTTCCTTGTACCATCATCCATGCTTTGAGACTTTAGAGCTCTGCCTGCCTTTTGGGTCCGGCGCTTGGAATGGAAAGCATTTCTGAGAATGCTACCCTGGAAGTTCTGGATTTCAACTTTCTACCTAAAAGGCTAATTTTGGCTTCCAGAACCTCCTTCCCACACTTTCCTATGTCATTGGTACCAACTCTATCTAAAATCTTGTCTATGTGGTGTATGACGTCGGCTACCTTTGCACCAGACAGGCACGTTATCAGACAATCCTCACATCCACCAGCCACCCAGCTATCTACATGCCTAATGATTGAATCACCAACTATAATGGCCATCCTAACACTTCCTTCATGTGTACATGGCCCTGGAGAAACCTTCTTGGTGTGAGAGGGTTATACATCACCTGGAGGTCCTAGCTACAGGATTACTTCCTGTCAGAACCAAGGTGATGCTCTCCTTTCATGTGACCTCTCTCCTCCATGGCAACAGAGAGGTGCCAGACTGGAGGTGGGACTTCACCACTATGTTCCTGTAGGTCTTGTATATACACTTTTCTGTCTTCCTTAGCTCTTCCAAGTCTGCTATTTAAGTTGTTTACTTACTTAAAGTTGCTAGGAATGTTTGTTCCAATACTATACCTAATGGGGATCATTCAGCACAGCGAATAGTGGGGATAGACGTCTGGATTGGATGTCTATCCACGCTATTCGCTTCCCTGTTGGCCCCGGTTAATGCCTCCCAATACAAACAGCTCATTTATACAGGGAGGCTTAGACGAGGGTGGGAGGGGGCGTGACTGAGGTGGAGCAAGGGTTGGGCATGGGTGGGCCACGACCCTGGACATAAAGAGCCAATTCTGAGGTCGGCCCTGTATGTCCGGGGCTGTGAACATGAATGGGGGACTTATTCGGCCCTGGATGTCGAGGGATCCTGCAGCCAGGCCGGGACAAAGAGGTAGGGGGTGCAGGAAGATCCCCACAGCCAGACTCTGGGCATGGGAGGTTGGATGAAGGATCTGGCTGTGGGGAAAGAAGAATTTCTATAGCGGTCGGCATTTGTCGCTCCTGAATGGAGTCGCGGTGCCATGTCGATGGGACACCATGGCACTGCAGCTCCGTTCAAGAGCCTGACTGAGATAGCCTGGGATCTGCTGGGCATGCAGGCCAACCAGAATTGGGGTCCAGCCTGCCCGTTCAGGCCATAGGACCGATTCTGATCCCATAGGCACATCTAGCCCCCACGGGATCAGAATCGTGTCTACCTTTGGGTGTCTCACTTCTGATCGGCAGCACAAGGGGCTGGACAGCCAAGTTGGAATGTGCATCCACATGTTTAAGGGACTTTGTTTCAAGCACACTTGGCCCCTTCTCCTGATAGCCTATCGAGTACTTTGTTGACCTCAGGATGAATTTCAGGACCTTAATTAATACCATCCCTTCATTCACACACTGCTGAAATCTGAAAACCTACAAGTTGTTAAATCCAAGTTTGTATCTGGATGAGTTCTATGTAATTTAAACTCATATGAATTTGTTATTGTTGTTCTATGTAACCATCTTGGCATAAAGGCGGTATAAAAAACCTGTTAAATAAATAGCATAAATAAATAAATCTATTCCTGATGAGGATAACCTGTTAAACTTGAAAGTGAATTTGATCACCTCTTTCCCTTTAATAGGTTTCAGAGCCTGTACATCTAAGATTATGCCTAGGGTGGGTGGGAATCGGGCTGAGTGGGTGGGAAAGCTAACTGAAAACTGAATTACTACACATTGCCCTAAATGACTTTGACAGTTTGTTGTAAGTAAAAACTGACTTGCTACATGGCACCCTAACTGACTTTATAAAACAGAGAACTAGACACAGATTTTATCAGTTTACACCAAAATAATTCCCTTTAACCTAAAAGACTGGTAAATACTAACGAATGCAGATTTATTCCCAGCAAGAACAGCTTCTCTCAGTAGTCCTTTAAGTGTATTCAGAGGAGAAGTCAATATACACATGCATTTTATGTGAGAACATTTACATCTGCACCTGAGCAAGTGTAAATATTTGTAACTTCTTATTAGCTATGATCTCTGCAGGTGTTCTGGGGTAATTTTCTAAAAATACTTAGGGGTATGTTTACTAAAGCGCGGTAATGTTACCATCGTTAAGTGCCCCGGTAATGTTACGGATGCCCATATAAAGGAGTGAGCGGTGCATCGTTAAAGCAAGCCATGTCAGGTAACATGCATTACAAGGCGCTTAATGTGTGGTACAGTGCGCCCTGGACCTACCGTGCATTAATGTCACAGATGACGGGAAGCAGCAGCGTGTCCAAAGGGGTTGCAATCTAAGGCGCGTGGACAGTAGAAGATGCGCTGAGGGATGTGCAGACATGGTGCCACATGAGAAACGGAGCCATATGTGTAAGGCCATAGAACACAGGCAGCTGATATCGCAGTCTGTAATGGGGATGTGAGCCACAGATAAACACATGCACACACACCATGAAATGGTGTGCAGTGAAACAGCATGCAGAAGAGTAAACACATTTAACGGAAAGGGCATCAGGGGTCTGTCTGAAGGGCCAGCCTTGTGGATGGTGTGTATGCAAGGGCAAAATGGGCAAGAGATCCAAAAAGGAGCAAGAGGGAATTGAACTGGTACACTGAAGAGCCCAAACACAGCTTACTGACACCAATACCAAACCACTGAGCCAACTGTCCACCCAGACAGCCCAAAGAAAGGGACCATATGTAACAGCTAGCATGTGATGGATAGGCTGCATGTAGGGGACACTTCAGTGTACAGTGAAAAGAAGAAGGGTGTGGGGAGAAGTGAAGAAGCCGGAGCCATTGTATGGTAAGGTTTGCAGAACACAAGAAAAGGAATGTGTGGGAATCAAACCCACAACCTATGGTGGTACAAGGCACATCTGTAGCCACTATCCCAAACAACCATAATGCACATGTGCTCCACCAAAGGGAATGAGTGTATGGAAACCCGTAGCACCCTGTGAGGTGGCAGACAGCTGGCACACAGACAGCTGCCACCGTTCAAGGATGTGAGCACAGGTGGGCCATGTACATCAGCAGTATACCACCACACTCCTCGTTCCTTTCACCTCAATCGCCTCACTCTTCCTCCCCCCTCACATGCTCACCTCCAATCCACCCGCTCCTCTGCCTTCTTCTTTGCAGGCCCGGCCCTCTGGAACTCCCTCCCCTCTACTCTCCGTCTGGAGCCCCACCATCCTACCTTCAAGCACGCCCTGAAAACTCACCTCTTCTCCCTTGCCTTCAACCTCTCTCCTCCCTAGCCTCCCCTTTCCCCTTTTGATCCTTCTTTCCTGTACTCGCTTTTCTACTTTTACCAAGTTGTAACTTTCTTTTCCTTTTCCGGCCTTGTGCCTACTGCAATGAAGAAATGTTTTTGTAAACCGCTCTGCTTACCCACGAAGGGCGGTCAATCAAGTCAATAAACCTAAACCTAAACCTAAATATGCTGGTCAGTGCGGTGATGAGAGCAGCACAGACAAATGTGTGTCCAACATGTCACACAAAAGTCACTGGCCTGTCCACAGTTGATGAGCAGGACAGATCATGTCCAGGAGCTGCATGGTGTGCACTGCTTAGTAGGCCTCTCCCAGTGCAGCTGCATGCACCAAATGCCGTAGTCACATATGCTTGTATGTAGACAGTAGGTGGTGCATTATGGGGACCCAACACACATCAGTCATGAAATGTCCACAAAAACATACCTGCCCGGCAATACAGGACACACAAACCTAAAAAAGCATACCCAGCAAAATGTCAGCAAGTGTACAGACATATATATTTAACAGCTGTCCGATACTGCCTCATTATATCAATCAAAGCAGTGTACATTGCAACGTAAACCTGGTAATGTACATTAAAGAGGGACAATGATAACCTGGATCCTGTCAGAGCAATGGAGGGTATGCGACCTGACAAACGCCACATGCCGTGCTAGTGGAAATCAAACCCTGATCCCCTGCCAGTGTGCAAACCATTATGCCACTCCTCCACAACATGACATGAACATCTCTGCAGTCAATGATGTGTAGACAAGGAGGCAGGCGCATCTTTAATCCGCCCCGCCGCCAGCAAACACCAATGCCAGCTATGTCCCACAAACACCTCCAAGGTATGGATGTACAGGCACCAGCCTGAGCATGCATGTGACCAAGTAGTACAAATGCCCACCCAAAAGAAGCCACAATGGACCAAATGAGCCGACATGCAACTGGCCAGGCATATGGGAGTGATTAATGTAGCTGTGTTAAAATGGAACACCTATGTAGCTATCAGTGAAACTATCCGTGGGCAGGAATGCAGCAGAACAACATCGGATACACCACACACATCCTGTGTATGATACAGCATACACACTGGTCAATGATATGAAATGTGGACTGTGAATATTGTGCTGTGAGTGATCCAGATGGCATCGACGTACGTTGTCTGCATCATCACGGCAATAGCACGAGAACACATGGTGCATGGTTGACGTTCCAACATACCTGGTCATGTACCTGGACATGTATAGCTGTCAGTGTCAAACACCTGTGCACGAGTCATTGTAAGATGGACAGGACATAGTGACCATAACATGTGTCCAATGTCCACCAACTGTACCATGGCCATGTGAGTGCTTTGATAGGTGGGTCAGCCATGAAATATGTGTCAGGCCACACAATTGACAGGGAGCACAGTCCAGGCAGGTACACCAAGCTAACCACACAACCACAAGGCAATAAGGTAGGAAAGGAAGGTACAGAGATGTAATGCCATTCTGCCATGCAGTGATGTGGATCTGCAGTGCACAGGCAAATGCACAAACATGACAATGATGTCATGCCCCAATGCCCCAGCACAACCCTTCAGCTGTGTAGACCATATGTGTGTGTGTCAGTGGGTCATACAGCAGTGTAGATGGCCAGACAGCAGTATGTGATGTGCCAAGAAAGAGCAGAAGTCAGGTATTCAGGCAAATACACATCTTTAATGCACAAATGGGAGCAAAAACAGTGACACAATGCAAAATGAGGACATGGTAACAGGTACGAGAGGCACATGTTGCCAAAGAACAAACAAAGCAGAACCTTACAGACATGCAGAGATAGCACTGTGCAGAAGGTCTGCTGCAATGGATGCTGTGGATACAGGAGCATCACACATATGTCAATGTTCATGGAATGCACAAATGAAGTCAGAAAATGGACACACTCACTGCCACATTGCAAAGTTACCAGTGCAATGTGAGTGGCGCAATGTCATGTGATAAAGAGGACTGTGCAGACATGCAAAGATTAGTTTGTAAATCAATGTACAGCGCCACATTTGTACAGTAAGCAAACACAATAACATGTACATGGAGGTATAAAGAAAGGTCAACAATGGTGCACTAACCCACACAAAAGCCACACCGGCACATGCACCGGTGTACCAACAAAATCAGGCAGATGCACATGCACCGTATATGTTGAATCATGACAGAGTGCTGCCACAGATGCACTGTAACACCCCCTGAGAGGGTCAAACAGCAATCACAGATGTTGGCACATATCACAGTGGTGTGGTGGCAAACAGCGTGTCATGTCCAAGTGTAAGGTAGCCAGACAAATAAAACAGGATCTACACAATGTTTCTCCTGTGCCACACATGTGGCTGCTTGCACCTGTTGATCCAAACATATGAGGAAATCCTGCGATGCAAGTCACACACATAGGCCACACACACAAACACAATGTCAGATGGATGTATAACATACAGCGAGTATGTGAGTTCCTGCTGTACATGTACAGACCAGTACACGGTGTTCACAGTGCAAATGTCATATGCAACCCCACATGTCCCGTTACCATTGTCCCTGAATCCATGGGCATGCAAAGTCACATGTGACATCTCAATGTGCCACAGTATTGCAAAGGTGATGTGTGTCTCCTGCAATGAACACGACACCCAGCCAGAGCATAGCAGCAACAATGTGTTGGTCATCCTTGTTCTCAAAGAACCAGTCCAACAATAATGTCCATCATAGGCGTGTGTCCCACTCGCATAGGTCCATCACCCAATGGCACCATCTCCCAGGGATCGTTGCATGGAGTTGCTCTGTCCTCCAACAGTTGGGTGATGGTGACTGCAGATGCATTGTAGTAGATGTGCTGTGTGTTGGCTGTGCCCTGTGGTAAAAGGAGGAGAAACAACATCATGGTGTGCTGCACATAACATCAAGTCACATTGCAGAGAGTGAAACAACAATATGTACATAATGAAACATCAGACATGCAAACATGACACGATCACAACACAGAGCACAGTGCATGTCGAGGACATTAGGAGATGGCACTGCAGACAAGATTGCCATCTCGACATGGTCATGTCTATGCCCATGTCACACAGGCATCTCAGAGGTCCACAGCATGTCCAGCAGTGTTGGTGCACATAGATCCCACAGAAAAGCACGACGAAACAAATAGCCCAACACAAACATGAAAAGGTTGATGTTAGTCACAAAAGATCGAAGGTGCAACCTACCATCTGTGTGCAGCAAGTGTCTGATAGGGACTGTCTGAGGCAGGCAAAGGCTACAAGAGGTCATAGTAAAGGCAGAGGATGTCATTGAAATGCATTGAATCACCATGTCTGCATGTTCAGCCCTCATTGCCAGATGTCCAAGGTATATACTACAAAAAATTGGTCGCGTTATCAAGCAGTTACTACTGAAAAATTAAAGAAATTATCTGCTTAAATGTTTACCTTATGAAACTAGTAGGACGTAATGTTATTGTGTACCAAGGTCTCAGTTTCAACTAGCGCAGCTTATATATCAAAGGGGCACTATGTACCTTCTCTACCTTTCTGCTGTTGCCCTTGTGTACATTGTGCTCATGTGTTTACTACATGTACATACTAAAAAGGTCGTTGATGTGAACAGCAGCATAATTTAAAGAAGGTACATAGTGCCCCTTTGATATATAAGCTGCGCTAGTTGAAACTGAGACCTTGGTACACAATAACATTACGTCCTACTAGTTTCATAAGGTAAACATTTAAGCAGATAATTTCTTTAATTTTTCAGATGTCCAAAGTATGGCAACATGTGTGAAACTGAAATGTTAATGCGTAGTGGTCTGTCAGCACACAAGAGATAGGTCAGTCAACAACACAGAACACATGTGTAAACACATGAGCACAATGTACACAAGGGCAACAGCAGAAAGGTAGAGATAGAACAGTGATCACCACCCCACAGGTGTTCAGACACATCCCAGCACAAGATAATGTTAAAGGGCTGCACAGTGTATCATTACATAGACACGTCCAAAACACACACACACTCACACACAAACACAGTGGGACAAGGTGAGCATGCCTCCAATAGCATACAGCCTGTTTGTGCACAATCTGAGAACAGTAGAGACAATCATTACAGTCCATGCAATGATACACTGATGTTGGTTAATGCCACAATGCCAGGGAAGGGTGTACGTGCCATCCACCACCACCACACTCTGGACCTGTAGACACACACAGCTTGGTTAGATGTGTCCCAAATACAGTATTGAAACACATGAACTGATCATGAACAAATGGGCATATGTGTGCCAGCAGGAACATATGGGGTATGGGGGCACAGGTCAAAGAGGTGTACAACAACATATGTGCAGTGGACAGATAACTCCAGACATGTGCTAGGCTGCACTGTCCCCACAGTACAGTTACGTGTATGTTTACCTGCCCCAGTCACCTGCAATTTGAACGACGTACACACAGTTTCCACTGCACCACAGCACCAGGCAGGTCCAAAAGCATATCCTGGGGAGTCACAAACACAAGTGAAACATACAAATGTCATGATAGAGCCTTGCAACACACATGGCAGCATGTACATGTATACCCATATGCATTCCCCCACATATGTAGGACTTCCATGAGAAGAGTTCATCGATCAGATGTTGCCTGATTGCCGTGCCCTCACATGTGTCACCACGGGCACGTTCAGGATGGCACGTAGGATCCTCTTCAAGATCCGGATTAATTTTGACTGGGATATTGTGCCTGAGAGCAAAGTTGTGCAGGATGCAACAGGCCAGAATGATCTGTGCCACAGTCATAGGTCAGTATCGTAAGGCCCTGCCGGTCTTATCCAGACACCTGAAGCAACTCTTCAAAATGCCAAAGGTGCGCTCAATGACTTAGCGGCTGGAGGCATGGGCCTCATTGTACCTCATCTCTGCATGTGTCCGTGGAAGATTCACAGGGGTCAGCAACCAGGCACGACACCCATATCTGGCATAACCTGCAGAAAGAAATGTGGAATGGTCAATCAGGAGCACACATGCACATAAGTATGTATGTGCAAACCAACAACAGATAAACGAATGACACAAACATATGACAGCACATGATGGCACACAACAGCTATGCGCCAGCATCTGGAGGTTTGAGACACAGAATACCAGGGAAGGGTAATGAGGGCAACACAGGGCAGAGATGCACATGTGTGCAAGCATGTGACAGTCATGATACAGTGCACACACAGCAGGTATTACAGTGACATATACCTGAGGGGTCCAGTCAAGATGGCAGAAACAACAAAACAACATTGACATGCATGAAGCATACATGTGCGATGTAATGTGTCACAACAAAGCTAACAACATATCGTGGCCGAAAACGTCAAAGATGAATGGGTGCCCAACACAGTACAGGAAAACAATTCTGGAAGCAAATCTACCCCCCCCCCCCAAGGTAGCACACACACACAGATTGCATACAGAGTCAACTAGGGACACACTACAAAGGCAGACACATGTACATTTGTGTATGTGGCTGGTCTGAGGCCGTGAGCCATAGTTGTCAACCGAAAGGTGTTGTAGGACACCATATAAGGGACACACCATATGTGCCCATAGGTTCCCTGTCCAAAAAACCTGTGCAACAGAGCAGCAGTACCAAACACCAATGGAAACTGCATGTGTGCCGAGACACCCAGAAGAGCCATGACGCACATATGGTAGACATATGTTAATGTAGAAACCCACAAAGGTATGTGAACACATCCCCAGTGACAGTGACCTGGTGCGAAAGTGGGCACAGCTTTATACACGGTCAGTGCTCCACCACCACAACACAAGGAAAGGGATGCAGAGGTCATAAATGCCAAAGGGACCTCATAGATCACACACTGGCTGGGCAGTGATATTCCACTGCCTGATGGCCAGTGTGTCCTGAATGTTGTCAGAAAATAGGTCAGGTCTGCATCAGGGCATGTCATGTGTGTCACAGGGGGTATGCAGTCTGAAGGGTCGAAAGGCAAACCACAGGTGACCCTGTCCCACCTGTGAGAAGTGACGAGCACCCCAGGACACAGGAACATCATGTGCATGTTAGAGATGGTAAATACCCACCCAGCAGGACACAGTCCTCATATTGTCCACTCTCAAATTGGTTGAAAGGTGCCGCGTGATGCAGGATATAGGAGTCATGGGCGAACCCTGGAAACCTAGGAACCACATTCGGAATACGCATATTTGCATCACAAACAACCTGCACATTCAGCGAATGGTAGTGTTTGTGGTTGAGGAACACTGCCTTCCTGTCTCTGGGCAGGACCAGGGCAACATGTGTGCAATCAATAGCTTCCATCACGTGTGATATCCCTGCAATTTGCTGAAATGCCTGGTCCAGGGCCCACCACTGTTGCCTATTGTTAGCAATCACAATGTAATTCCTAACCCGGCTGACCATGGCCTGCAGTACTTGGTGGAGACAGCGTGAGAAGGTGGGCTGGCTCATCCCCCCCACAGCGGCCACAGAGGATTGGAAACAGCCAGAGGCAAAGAAATGTAGGGCACCCAGGAGCTTGGCCAAATCCGGTATGGCATGTGACTGGCCAGTCCGGGGCTTGAGGTCAGGTCTTAGATCCTCGAAGAGCTCCCTAATAGCCCCTGTGCTCAGACAGTAGAGGGAGATGACCTGGTCCTCGCGCATGTCCTGGAGCATGGCCATGGGCCTGTAGAGGCGAGGCAGGCGAGGGTGCACCTCGCCATGCCTACAGTACCGTGCTGGCAACCTTGGCCTGTGGAGCCTCCACAGCTGCAAGTCTGTGTTGCAGTGGGACTGTACCCATGCCCTATGCCACAGCCTCATGGACACCATCTCCCTCTTCAGGCAACCGCAGCTCCTCCTCACCATCAAGCGCCTGTAACGCACACCCCACAATGAGAATGTGAGCCATGATAGACATCAGGTAGAGCAAAGATACATGCTAAATATGGCGTGGGGAGTGGCAAATAATCAGAACAAACATAACACACCTGTAGATGCAGCGGCGCACACCAGCAGAAGTGTAGCAAATTGGCCCGCATCTACGGAAGCATAACACCATAAAGTGCATAGGAACGCGTGGGTCATAACATCCAAGATATGTTACATGATCCGGCCTGTGTAAGGCGCAGTCCTGCACGTGTAGGAGGCACAAAACTTGTTTTCCATGGGTTGTGTTCCTTAGCGCATACTGTGGGTGTGTCCAAGTGCACAGCACACCCACTGTACGCAAGCAGGGATGCAACACGCGCATGTGCAATGCACAGAAACCATGCCGTGTACCTCCTACATGTGCGGGATTGTGCCTCAGGCAGGCCGGATCACATAACATGCTATTACGTGGAACACACACAGGAGCATGCCATGCGCATGTACAAAGCGTTCTGCATGTGCGGGCGGTCTGCATGAGCAACGCATGTTGCGCATGTGGAACACGCATAAGACTGCACCCTAGGCAGCCATAAAGGCGCATCATCATGCACATGCCGCCGAGAGTTTATAGTAGGAGCAAAAGCGTAGGAGGTGGAGGCAACCGAGATGAGACAACAATGAGTGAGAACAACAGCAGAGAGCTGACTGACACATCCTGTGGGCATGGTAGCCAGCAGCCCCCAGCGGCCGCCACGACAGAGGAGCCCAAGGGTGAGGAGGCAGGCCCATCTGGGGTGTCCTGGCCCCCACGGAACCAGCATGAAGGGGTACCAGGGGTAAAGCGCAAGAGGAGGCCCTTGGCTGAGGATGCCAGGAGGAGGGCAGTAAGATTCACCCAGGAGGAGAATGACCTCCTCTTGGCATCCGTACTTGACAACTACGAAGTCCTCTACGGGCACCAGAGCAGCACCACCACCATAAGCGCATGTACCATGGCATGGGAGGGAGTGCGTGCAGCAGTGGCAGAGGCAGAAGGCCCAAGCAGAGACATAGAGAGCATCCACAAGAGATACAGTGGCATCAAGCGGGGAGGGGGGAGGGGGTACATACGCACCTGTCGGAGGAGAGTTGCCATGCACAGGCCACTGGTGGGGGGTGCACCTGGAAGACTTGCCCTCACATCCCTGGAGCTGCGCCTGGCAGAAAGACTGGGGCCCATGTATCTGCATGGCCTGCCCCCCGCGCTGGATACAGCACAGCCATGTGCAGGTAAGATGAAGATATGTAGTCCAGGGAAAGCTAACAACCCAGCACATGCAGGGGCTGCTGCAGTGGGGTGTGGGGGACATGTCCCGAGACTCATTGTGTGCCAACATGTCCAGCAGAGGCCACAGATGCATCAATATCTGCATTCCGTTAGTTTACCCCAAATGATGTCGGACATGCCCCATACTGAGTGCAGGGACATGGAAGGGGTACCAGATATCCATAGTCCCACATGCCAACTGGTGTCATGAGTAGGAGGAACTGCAAACACAGGCTATGTAGAACCCCCAGCAAACCTGACCTACCATGACAGCACTACCAGTACACAGAATGCACCATACCAGACTGCTCAGAGGGCAGCGGTGTAAACAGCAGACCAAACCATTGCAGAGAATGACAACACATGGCCTATTGGGGGAGGTGAACAGGTGGCAGTGAGAACCACATTCCACAGTAACAGCATAACACAGCTCATACTGGACATGCGGACCACAGACCATCACCAAACAAAAGACAATGAAGCACAATATAGACCCAGGAGGACAAGTATATGACATGGAAAGCACAAGGGCCAAACATGGAAGGTACAACATCACTGTAGGTGGTGAGCTACACAGTACTGACCCCTTGTAAAACACATAGCGCAGACGTTCACGATGCACAAATCCCAGAGCTGACACATATCAGGAATGGTGGTCAATGGACAGAGATAGCTATGATGGCCAGAGGAAAGAGATAGCCATGGGAGTCAGAGGAATGAAATAGCTAGGAGGGCCAGAGGAGAGAGATAGCTATGAGGGCTGGAGGAAAGAAATAGCTATGTGGCCAAAGTAAAATATAGCGCCCCATCTCTCGTCCCTGTGTATACCCTGATGAGTGCGAGCGTTGGAACAAAGCAGGAGGGCAAATGGGGAGGTAAGGGAGAGTAGCTCCATTGTTGTCCACGTGTCCACTCTGAACACCCCACCGCCCGTTGTGCGGGTGTCAAGTCATCTCACCTCATGTTCCCAGCTAGTCTCTCGCAACATATGGCGTCAATGACAAGCCTTTCGCAGCATGCCCACAATGCCCCAGATTGTTGTCCCCAGTCAGCCATTCACAGTGTACCCTGCCACCCGCAGTCCCCAGCTATACACACACGATACCTAGCCCAATGTAGAGATACCATCCCACCCACACCGACCACCCCCACCCCCACCATGTCAGGTCCCCAGCCCCGTCCCATGTGGCCCGGCCACAACACCAGTCACCGTGCAGCTCCCAGCCAACCCAGTGCTCACCCCATCAAGGCCCTGCAATGGCCCACGACCAGACCCTGGACCACACCCCCAACCCCATGTCGGTCAAAGAAGACACATCCCACCCGCCACCTGGAAGAGGGCCGCGCCCATCGAACATGGGACTGGGGAGGGCCTGGCACACCCACACAGCTGCCCCTGGAAAGGGAGAGGGCATCCCCCACCTCTGAAGCATCCCAAGGGGACTATGGCCACCCCGGCTCCACCCAAGGCCTGACAGCCTGCCGAACCGCAGATACAGATGTTGTCTGCGTGTGGCCACCTGGACCGTGTGGCCATGTGCAAACAACAGTCCTGCGAGATGGATGGACTGGCACTGAATACATGGACGTGCTGTGACTGCTCCACATAGACGTAGAAAGAAAGAAGAGAGGGGTGGGTAAAGGGGAAAGGATAACATGTCCAGCCCTGGCCATGTTCACTTTCAGGTGGCAGGAAGACATCCAGGCAGCAATGTCAGAAAGGCAGGCAGAGAACTGGGTCTGGATAGCCGGAGAGATGTCAGGCGTAGAGAGGTAGATCTGGGAGTCATCAGCATACGGATGGTACTGAAAACCATGGGACAAGATTAGCACACCTGTGTATAGAGTGGGAAAAGGAGCAGACCCAAGGCAGATCCATGGGGTACAACAACTGTGAGCAGGATAGCAGAGGAGGAGCAGTCACAGGAACACACACTGAAGGAGAGGTGTGAGAGATAGGAGGGGAACGAGGATAGTACAGAGTTTTTAAAACCAAGCGAGGACAGGGTATCAAGGAGAGGATTGTGGTCAACAGTGTCAAGAGCAGCAGAGAGCTCAAGAAAGATGAAGACAGAATAAAGGCCCCTGTATCTCACCAGAGACAGGTCACTGGAGACCTGGAAAAGAGCCATTTCATCAGAGGGTAGAGGACGAAAGCCAGACTATACAAGATCCAGGAGGGCATGTGAGGACAGGACGTCGGTGCAGCGGTGGTAAACAGCATGTTCAAGTAGTCTAGAAACAAAGGGAAGGAGAGTGGTGGGTCGAGACTCAGAGGGACAGGTGGGATCAAGTGAGGGTTTCCTGAGGAGAGGTGTGACCTATGCATGTCTGATGGCTGCAGGGACAGTTGCAGTGGAGAGCGAAAGGTTGGGAATGTGAGAAATGGAAGGGACAACAGTGGAGGAGATGGGGCATAGGAAGCGGGTGGGGACAGTATTGGAGGAGCAGGTGGTCTGTTTGGAGGGTAAAAGAGGGTATGCAGGTTCACCTTTGGAGATCACAGGAAAGGAAGAGAAAGTAGCAGAGGTAGGGGAGGAAAGTTGGGAGGGAAGAGGGGAAGGAGGGGATGTAGCTGACCTTGTAGGGAACTGGAGGGTGATCCTGTGGATATTGGCATGGAAATAGTCAGCCAGGGTTTGGACGCATAGGAAGGGAAGGATCAGAGGCGGAGGCACCCTGAGGAGAGAGCTGAGGGTAGTAAAGAGATTGTGAGGACCAGATGCAAGAGAGTTGGTCACATGGACATAATAGTCCCGTTCGGCAAGAGCTAGGGCTGACTGGAAAGAGACAAGCATGAACCTGAGGTGTAGGAGGTCCTAAGGGAGTGGGATATGAGCCAAGCAGGCTCAGCTGAACGAGCACAGGAACATAAATAGCAGGTAGTGGATGAAAGACAGGGCTGGGGTGCAGAGGGCCCACAGGACGTGGCATGGGAGGAGCGAGAGCACCCAGAGCAGAGGTGAGTGCAGGGTTATAGGACGTCACTGCGTTGTTAACAGACCTAGATGATATAGTGGGAGACAGAGATGACGAAACTGTGGAAGAGAGAAACAAAGGGTCAATGGCATGAGGATATCAGAATAGGTTGGGGGAGACAGGACGAGAATGAGGCAGCAGGTGATCAGGGTTGAGGCATAACAGGCGATGACCAGATAAGGGAGGAACTGAGCTACAGATGCTGGTGAGTACGCAGCTAGAGAAATATACCGGGTCAAGGCAGTGGCCATGCTGATGAGTGCGAGCGTTGGAACAAAGCAGGAGGGCAAATGGGGAGGTAAGGGAGAGTAGCTCCAAAGCATAGGGAATGGAGGGGCTATCAATATGGATGTTAGGACCTTTGGGAATATGAGTGGGGGAAAAGGACCCCAGAAAGAAGGAGAGCCATGAGTCAATGGCAGTAAGAACAGTAGAAGCAGACCTGTCAGGAGGTCGACAAATAACAGCTACCCAGAGAGGGGGTGGAGTGCAAGGACAGATGGAGGGAACAGAAAAAGAGGGCAAGGGGTGTGACTGGGGCAGCAGGAGGGGTCGGAACTGGCAGGAGGGGGAATGTCGGAGGCCAACACCACCACCACAGCCAGAGGGACGAGGCGTGTGGGAGAACAGATAGCCCTCATGACAGAGATCAGCAATAGATGCAGTATCATCTGGGAGGAGCCAAGTCTCAGGTAGAGCAAGACGAGGAAGACCATCAGAGATAAGGAGATCATGAGTAAAAGCAAGTGTATGAGAGACAGAGTGGGCATTCCACAAGGCACATGAGAAAGGGAGAATGGAAGGGGAAAGGTGAGGGATAAGATTAGACATGTTGTGTGACGATCTCCTCTCTGAGTGTGACAGAGGTCTAGGGGGGCCAGGGTTGGGGCTGACATCTCCAGATGAGAGACAGCAAAGGAGTAGTAGAGTACAGGGCAGAGAGGGGACGGTACGGCGGAACCAAAGGTGAGGCTGCCTTAGAGAGAGGGGAGATGGATGAATCAGAGGCAGAAAGCGGTGCCACACAGGAGCTGATGATGGGGTACAGGACAGAATGGAGGGGGATGTGAGGATGGTAAACGAGAGAAAGGGAGGGGAGGAGTGAGGGTGCAGGTGTGAAGGGAGACAGTTGAGGGGGTATAAAAGGAGGACGACAATGTGATGAGGAGCCATAGTGCAGGAGTAGAGAGGAAAACAAAGGCCAGAGGATATAGATTGTGGGGGAGACAAAGATTGGCCGCACCTGTGTGTGAGGTAGGTGATGAGCAGATGACAGCTATAAGAGACAGTGAGCCACGGGGTGGGTGGCTAGAGGGGAGGGGGGTATAGGTTCGGCAGCTGAGGAGGCCGAACAAAAGGTGCAACAATAACTAAGGGGCGGAGTGGTTAGGGAGCACACTCCCATGCAATGATAGTCCGGAGGCACTGGCTGCACAGAGAGGGGTAACGTAGGCCTGTACCTCCCACCCCCATGCCCCTCATCTGCCCCCTTACCTGCACACTGTCGGACACCTGCCCAACCACTCCCCATGGCAGATGGCAATGAGGCCGTTCCCCTGCCTTGCAGGCCACCTGGCACAGCAGGCCCAACATATACCCGTGTGGCTGATGCCCACCCATACACCCTCTCAGCACACCCACCCAATGACCAATGCCAGTCACGGAGCAAGGACCCCCCACCACTCCAGGGTATGCACCCATGCACACAAATCCAAGGGCCCCCCACAGGGCACACCTACCCCAGCCCACAGTAGGCCCATTATATCCAGCCCCATCCCCACAGGCATACCTGTCAATGTGGCACATCCCCAGATGCACCCACACATGGGCACCAGTGAGGCGATGCTGGCAGCCAGGGCACGGACATCCGATGGTACCAAACACATCCTTGCACCCATACATCCCAGCCCCCACGCATGCCACCTGGGTGGTCCCACTGACCAGATGCACCCACAGGGATGGGCACCGCACGGCTCTGTGTTGGCCCCCCCCATGTGCAATGTATACCCAGTGGCCCTGGGCCGTCCAATCCAGCAGCTGTGAGGCCTGCCATCCCCCATGCAGATGGGTAGATGCCATGCACTACCTCCCCTCCTGGCCATATACCCCTGTACACGTGTGACGATTTTGTCCAGTTGGGTCACCCCCAACAGTGCTCACCTGCATAATGGAATGCCCGTGCACGCTGTACTGCCCATGCCTGTGTACCCCCAATGGGCATGGTACCTTGCCAATCCCCCCTCCACATAGGCTCACCCCAACGGTATCCCACTGTGCCTCTGATGGTGAAACACACCAGTCATGGCCACACCCCAATTGTCATAAAATAGGTCCCAACCCCAGCACTGTGAACCCTGTGCCACACCTCCATGTGGCATGCCACCATGCCCACAGTACACACACATTCACGTACCCACGCCCACCCCTGTCCCATGTCCCGTCAATGGCCACCACCTGGCAGCCCACACACACATGTTTGTGGACCTCACCACAGCCAACAGACAGCACTGTGTGCCATGACCCACTCTGGCCACACTGGTCCTCTGACCCTCTCGTCGCCACCCCAGCACTGGTACATGCCGGTACATCACATCTGCAACAGGGTGCCTCCCCTTGTGAACCAGGGCACACAGACACGCACCACTCACTGTTTTGCCAAGCACCGCACACCCCCACACCCCCACAGACATACATCATAGGGATGTCATGTAACCCGCAGCCACCCCCCAGCCCATTGGACAAGCACACTGGAGATGGCGGGCTATCCCACCAATGCCCTGTGATGGCATGCTAGGGTGCCATGTGAAGGTGGCAGGTACTGCTGTTGCCCACTGTCCACTGTCTTTGTACATTGGCCCTCTGGCTAGGTTATTTGGACCCTACAATGGGCCTAGCATGAATGTGCGGCTGCTACCCTCCCTGTCTGTTCCATCCCATCCGCTTGTGCTGTGTGGAGCCACCATACCCATATTGACATAGGTATCTGGCGGTATAGACATTCCGTTAGGTATTGGCATAACATAGATATGTACGGGGATGGGCAGGCACACCACACCTAAACTGTGTTCCTTGTTCCTCCCCAGGTGACATACATGCCATGGATGTGGAGGAGGGCACAGAGTCCGGAACAGGGTCCCTGCCTGAAGCGATGTCTGAAATGGGGCTACCGACCACCGCTGGTGTGGTGCCAGATGTCCCAATGCACCAGAGGAGGTGGCGGAGGAACCAGCACCCCACCTGGAGGTGGCGGAGGAACCAGCACCCCACCTGTCAAGAATCAGCAGGGCCAGCACAGAGGCCGGCGAGGGGGCAGAGACTGTGGCAGCTGGAAACAAGGGGGTGCCTGGGCCACCAGCATCAGGTCCTGTGCCACAGGCCACACATGCCACCATGGGGGAGGTGTTCCATGAGATGAGGGCCCATTCTGCCACAGCACATGAAGACGCCGAGGGTGAGTGACTGACCAGACAGGTGCAGGTATGCCCCACCCTGTGGCCAGGGGTGTCCTGCTCCCAGTGCACACATTGGGCCCCCTACCAACCGAGGATCACCCATACATGTGGGACCCATTGCATGTGGCCAGATGGCCCCCATCACACCACTGGCCTGCTGTCCGTGGCTGTGCCCTATACCTGTGATCCAGGACTGGGGATCACAGCTCACCAGGGTCTGCTGGGGATACCCATGCCAGTACAGCGTGACCTGCCACACATGATGTACGCTGTCCACCTGGCACCCATGTCCCCCTGGCTGTCTGGTATGCTGCCCAGCCAGGTCAGCTGGACCTGTGGGTGGATGTGGCGCTCTGTACATATTGGGAACATAGCTACCTATATGGCTATGGGTGGCCTGGGGATGGGGTGAGATGGGGGGATGGGTTGGGGGGCCACCACCATCTGGCTGCTACACACAGGGCCACACTGAGTGTGTGACTTGCACATCAGGCACACACCTGCGCCCCCCCCCCCACGGCGGGAGAGAGGAGGCAAGCCCAATGTGCAAGTCAACAGCATGCTAAGCAGATCTGTCCCTCCAGATCTGCTTGGCATGCCGACGTGAGGCTACAAGGGCGCACGTTAACTGTCTGTCATTGCCTGCTACTGTAAGATGGCAGGGGCAGGCAACAGCAGACAGTCAATATGCACCCCATGCCTTTGCATCCTGTGCGGCTGCACCGCTCGCACAGGGCTAGCTATGATCTGGCTACACCACACCCTGTCCTGTGACATGCAGGTGAACGGTGACCAGTCACCTGGGGGTGTCCCACAGACCCATGCCTGGATAGGGGGATACGGGGGCACAGTTGTAACCTGTCACCTCCCCTCTGTGCCCTGTGTGTGACCTGGGCACTGCCAGGGTAGCACACACAACATGTGAGCTGTCTGTTGGGGCATCATGTGACCAGTTCCCCCCCCCCCCATTAGGGCCATGGATGTGAGCAGGGCCCTGACAGGGTTGTACATCTGGGCTGGCGTGGGTACCACTGGTACCCGGTCAGGTGATGCCTGCATTGCACATGTGGGCCAACACTCCCTGCTGCTACTGGGCCCTGTCCGATGGGACAGATATACGGGGTGCACAGACGACACAGATCATTTCCATAGATGCTCCATGTCCCGCATGTGTCAGGGAATCCCATGCTGTATCCCCACATCTGCTGGTCCCACCCCAGAAGTAGCCATCCCCTACTGTGGTCCGCTGGGTCACCTGTTGCATGTGTTCAGGTGGAATGTGCAACCCATGTCTCACAGGTCACACCATGTGTTACCCACAGGCATACAGCTGGCAATGCAGGAGTTGACGAGGGAACACCGTCACCACCACTACGAAATGCGTCGGCAGAGGGTGGAGATGGCCTGTCTCCGGTGGGAGGTGCGGGGCCTGCACCAGGAGCTTGGACTACTAAGCGAGACAGCAGGGTCCATGGCAGCCAGCATGGAACAGATGGCGGCTGCATGTGAGGCCATGGCAGGACATGGGCAACAGCTGGCAGCAGCAGCAGCACCAGCACCATGGGGTGGAAGGGGTGCTCAGCATGGACGAGGTCGGCAGTGCAGGGTGTAGGTGGGTACAGCTGGTGAAATATGTGTGGCCATATAAAGGGTCTACACATGAGTACGCCTGTGGGCATGTCCAATGTTTCATTCTGTGCTCCCATGGTTACCCTGTCCCCCATGTGGTCACCCTGGGCACATACATATCCCTTGCCATGGCATGTAGACCCAGTGGCACGCCATTCCCTGTCCCCATCCCATGCCACAGGGGAGTGTGGGGGTCTGCCCTACCACCATTCACCACATCTATGTTCTGATGTGCCAGCTGTGCTGTGCACCGTGCCATGTATGCACTGATGGCGTGTCCGTACCACCATGCATGTGCCCATGTCTGCTGGTCATAGCAACACATTGGTACATCCCGGAGGCTGTGACGGCTACATATGCCCATGCCCATGCCCATCTCCCACCCTTGCCATGGTGACTGTACCATGTATGTCGCAAATGTCTTGCACCCATACACACAGGGACATGTTCACATGTGTCACTCTCAGTGCAATGGCATGCCAGGAAATGAGACACATGACCATTGCGATATAGTAACCAAAAAAATATTTTTTTACATAGAAACATAGAAATATGACGACAGAAAAAGACCACATGGCCTATCTAGTCTGTCCTTCCATATCAACAACTACAACAGTCCCCTTTTTTCCTTTAGAGATCCTCTGTGTTTCTCCCATGCTTTTTTGAATTAAGATACTGTCCTCATCTCTACCACCTCCACTGGGAGACTATTCCACGGATCCACCACTCTTTCCATAAAGAAATATTTCCGCATATCACTCCTGAATCTATCCCCCTTCACCCTCATCCCATATCCCCTCATAGCAGAACTTGCTTTCAATTGAAAGAGGCTCTCCTCCTGTACATTTATGCCACGGAGGAATTTAAACATCTCAATCATATCACCTCTATCCCGCCTTTCCTCTAAGGTGTACATATTGTCACACAGTGGCATAAAAATTATTATTATTAGATAGGAGAGTCCATTTTAAGAACCAAGGAAACTTGGTCTAGTGGTTTTAAACTCCAATCCTTTAAAGCAAACAATTAAAGCAGAGTGGTAGGGATAAAAAAAGGCTTTTATTCCCTTTACGCATGGGGTCATAAATTGGTCACAACTGAAAATAATGTCCTTAACTTCAGGCACAAAAGTAAATACAAGGTTTAAGGAAACTGTTAACTTCACAGTAGTAGCAGGGCACAAACATAGCTTCCAGTTTAAAGCACATTTGTACAATTCTTCTGCTCAGCACATAATAGACATTCTGCATATACCACAAGCAGTTCATACGTCCTCCAAAGACTCTGTGCTATGGGAAATGCAGAGAGAGCAATCCATCTCCTCTGGGTCTGGCAACTGTTCCACCAGTTCCACTTGCATCGGCTCAGGAATTGGTATGTCTAATTCTGTGTTAACAGTCTCTGGAATATTGTATTCTGGAGCTTTGTATATTTCCCTTAATACTTTCCAGTGCCTCGGGCCTAGTCTGGAGCGCTGGCTACATGTCCCCTTAGTATTAACTGGACTTTCTCTTCTTAGAGATTCCACACTTCCTTCACAAGAACTTTTACAGGGCAAAGGTTTCTTTGTAGGAATATAATTCTCATACCTCTTATTGCAGCAGCACGCTGAGGAAAGGTTCTCTCCTTGGACTGCTTCCTCCCTTCAGAAGCTTCGTGCCAAGCTTTTCTCTGAGAGTTAGGTTCCTCTCTCACCCGTGGGAACAGCTCTGCTGGAAAATGCCTACTCTTGCAATAGCCCAAATCCTGGCTTCCTTGCTCAGCCTGGCTTTTCCTTCCTGGCTGATTCCTACTTGCTTCTTGCTTGCAATCCGTATAAGTCTTTCTCCTCTGCCAGCAAACCGCTTTCTCTTTCTGTTTCTCCTTATGCCCCAGTCCTCGCTCTTTCTGTGTCTCTTTCTGTGTCTGTTTAACTTGAGGCAGTGCTTCCTTATAAAGGACTCCTCTCTTTGAAGCTTGTGAAATGTTTGTCATGTGCTTCTGACCAGCTAGGCGTGGCCCTTCAGTCTTCCTGACTGCACTCATGCTCCCTCTAGCTGGTCCCTGTGAATATTGCACTCTGTGCACATCTTTTCCTTGCTGACAAACAGGTTCACTTCTCTCATCAGGGCTCTCATCAGCCTCCGCTGCATCACAATATTCACAACAAACTTACATAGTAACATAGTAAATGACGGTAGATAAAGACCAGTATGGTCCATCAAGTCTGCCCAGTATGATGGCAAGAGTAGGTGCACCTGCCGCTCCATGCAGGCCACCCCTCCCCATGTCTTTGTTTAGGGGTGAACCCACCACTCCATGTAGGACACACCTATTTGTTGAGAAATTAGATGGTTCCGTTTATTTTGATTTTCTTCTGTTGCTGTAAAGGGATCCACTGTGTCTGTTCCATGCCATTTTGAATTCCGTCACCGTGTTTGCCCCCGCCACTTCCATTGGGAGGGCGTTCCAAGCACCCACCACCCTTTCTGTGAAAAAGTATTTCCTGACATTGCCTTTCAATTTACCACCTTGCAGCTTCCTGTTATGCCCTCTAGTTTTACAGCTTCCCTGTCTTTGGAAGAGGTTTGTTTGTTCATTATTTCTCTTTGAGTATTTAAAGGTCTGAATCATATCTCCCCTATCCCTCCTCTCCTCCAAAGTGTACATGTTTAGATCTTCAAGTCTCTTCTCATAAGGCTTCGGACGCAGGCTCCAAATCATTTTGGTCGCCTTCCTCTGAACAGTTTCCAGTCTTTTTACATCCTTTGCAAGATATGGTCTCCAAAACTGAACACAGTATTCCAAGTGAGGCCTCACCAGTGACTTGTACAGTGGCATAAGTACCTCTTCCTTTCTGCTGGTAATTCCTCTTTGTATGCAGCCCAACATCCTCCTGGCTTTTGCCACCGCCTTGTCGCACTGTTTTGCCACCTTGAGATCTTCAGAAATAAGCACACCAAGGTCTTTCTCCTGATCCGTGCACACCAACCTCTTGCCCCCTATCACGTACATTTCCCTTGGATTTCTGCTACCCAAGTGCATGACTCTGCACTTCTTTGCATTAAATCTTAATTGCCAAGCATTAGACCATTCTTCCAGGTTTTGTAGATCTTTCCTCATGTTAACCACTCCCTCGGGGGAATCCACTCTGTTGCAAATTTTTGGTCATCTGCAAAAAGACAGACTTTTCCATTCAGTCCTTCAGCAATATCACTCACAAATACATTGAACAGTGCTGGGCCCAGGACCGACCCCTGGGGCACCCTACTAATCACATTCCCTTCATCCGAGTGAGCTCCATTTACCATCACCTTCTGTCATCTGTCAGTCAACCAATTTCTGATCCAATTTACCATCTTGGTATCCGTCCCCAAGTTACTGAGTTTATTGATAAGCCTCCTATGAGGAACAGTATCAAAGGCTTTGCTGAAATCCAGGTAGATGACATCCATCGCATGCCCCTGATCTAGTTCCCTGGTCACTCAGTCAAAGAACTCAATCAGATTTGTTTGGCATGATCGTCCTTCGGTAAAACCATGTTGCCTCGGGTCTTGCAACCCATTGGTTTTGAGAAAGTTCACTGTTCACTCTTTCAGGAGCGCCTCCATTACTTTTCCCGCCACCGAGCAATGTTCCCTCTAATTTTCTGTAGGCTGTGTGCGCATAAAATATCAGCTGTGTGCAGCTTTTGAAGGAAGGTTAAATTTTTGTGCGCCACATAACGACACTTGGAGTTATAGACTTTAAAATTTGACTACACGTCAGAATACAGTATGTACACCACATTGATTTTAATCAAATTAAATGAAAATAGACGATTACTAAATGAAGCGGGAAATTTCTAGTAATTACAATCATAACTTTTAAATTTTAAGACGTCTGTGGTGTTTTCTATCAGAATCAGAGCCGTAATTTTTGTGTGCTCTGTTGTAAAGTATGTGCGCTCACTCGACGAGGTGTGTGCGCGCACACACGCGCACAGCTTAGAGGGAACAGTGCCACCGAGGTAAGGCTCACAGGCCTGTAGTTTGACACTTCTTCCCTGTCACCACTTTTGTGTAGAGGTACGACATCAGCCAATCTCCAGTCCTGAGGAACCTCTCCTGTTTCCAAGGATCTGTTGAAAACATCCTTTAACGGCCTTGCAAGAACCTCTCTGAGCTCTTTCAGTATCCTGGGATGTATCCCATCCGGTCCCAAGGCCTTGTCCACTTTCAGTTTTGCAAGTTGTTCTAACACTTCATCTTCTGTGAATGGTGTGGTATCTACTTCATTCCCGTTTTTATATTTGGGAGTCACAGGAGGTCTTTCTCCAGGACTTTCTTTAGTAAAAATAGAGCAGAAGTATTCGTTTAGCAATTTTGCTTTTTCAATGTCACTTTCCACGAGTCTGTTTGCAGCACTTCTGAGTCCTGCAATTCCACCTCTGATCTTCTTCCTTTCCCGAATATACCTGAAGAAAGTTTTGCCGCCACACTTAACATCTTTAGCCATCTTTTCCTCTGCCTTTGATTTTGCTATCCTTATTTCTGTTTTTGTTTCTTTGAGTTTGATCCTGTATTCATTTCTGTGTTCCTCTGTTTGTAAGCTTTTGAATTTTGCAAAAGCTGTGTTTTTTGCCTTTATTTAAGCAGCCACTTCTTCAGAAAACCAAACAGGTTTTCCTCTCTTCTTGTTTTTGTTTACTTTTCTTACATATTTATCTGTTGCCCCTTTTATTGCCACCTTTAGTTTAGCCCATTGCAATTCCACTTCCCTTATCTCCTTCCACTCTGTTAGCTCCTCCTTTAGGTACTCGGCCATTTTATTGAAGTCAGTGTATTTGAAGTTTAGGACTTTGAGCTTGCTATGATTGGCCTGTACCATGGCTTTTATCTCAAACCATACCGTGTGATGATCGCTGCTGCTCACAGGGGCACTCACATAGACATTTGACATGCTATCACCGTTGGTGAGCACTAAATCCAGCGATGAACTTTCTCTGGTTGGTTCCATCACCATTTGTCTAAGTAACGCATCTTGGAGAGCATCCACAATTTTTTTGCTTCTTTCCAGATTTGCAGAAGGAGTAATCCAATCCACATCTGGTAGATTAAAGTCACCCAATATTATCGCTTCCCCCTTTGTGGCTATCTTGGCAATATCTATAATTAGTTCGTTATCTATCTCTTCAATTTGTGTCGGATGTCTGTAGACTACAGCAGTATGGATGACAGTGCCATCTCCTCTTTCCAACACAATCCAGAGCGCTTCTTCTTTTCCCCATGCCCCCTGCATTTCAGTAGCTTTAATATTGCTTTTCAGTAAATAATCAACTCAATTCACTCCATATCTCCCTGCAGTTCAAGTTTTCCAAATTGTAACTACAGGTCTCAGACAAACAATGGCATTCTTATCTGGGTGTATTGTTTTTCCCCCAGTTACATGCCTGTTAGCATCAATGACCTGTGTAAATCTTTTTCTACTTTTTGGACTAAATGAATTGTATCGAAAATGAATGAATTATATCGAAAATTGCTTAACTTCATATGTAGTCCTTATGCTTCAGTCCCTGAAGCATATAATGATGCAGTAGTGATGTGTGTTACACGGCAATACCCGTGACACATGCAATAGTCTGTTTCTGGATGTATCATCTTCAGTGGCATGTATTTTATGGTGGTTTGATAACATGCAATGCATTCTTTCATTTCAGACTACACAGGTCCTCTGATGGTTTGCATTCCACATTTGCATATATTTTATGTCACTGTGTGGCCTTCTGGGATTTGAACTCACACTGCATTGTTGACTGGCATTTCACCAAACCACTACACTACACATACCAGGCCATGTTTGTGTGATGGACCGGTACATTGACGGGACATTGCACATTAGGGTGGGCAATGGAGCCTTAGGGCTCTTAGGGCACCTTGACTTAACGCGCCTTACATTATGGCGCCATGGGTCAGGGATCTCTAATGCACGGCTCCATAAGGGCAATGAGGTGACTTATCTTAAGGCACCTTATAAAGCACCTAGGCTAAGGCACCTTATAAGGCACCCTATAAAGCACCATAGGCTAAGGCATCCTTTAAGGCACCCTAGGCTAAGGTGCCTTATAAGGCACCCAGGCTAAGGCACCTTATAAGGCGCCTTAGCTTAGGGTGCCTTATAAGACACCTTAGCCTAAGGGGCCTTATGAGGCACCTTAGCCTAAGGCGCCTTATAAGGCACCTTATAGGGCGCCTAGGTTAGGACACCTTATAGGGCAACTTAGGCTAAGGCACCTTATAAGGCATATTCGACTGATGTGCCTTATTAGGCGTCCTAATATAAGGTGCCCTAGCGCTATAAGGTGGCTTAGCTTAAGGCACCTTATAGGGCTCCTTAGGTTAGGCGCCTTATTAGGCACCCTTGGTTATGGCACCCTTGAAGGCACCTTGGGTTATCGTATCATAGGGTAAGGTGCCCTAACAATGTTACGGTGACCTAGGTTAGTGTGCCCTACAGGCTGCAAGGTGCTTCAGGTTGACATGCATGACCTGTAAGGCATAGGAACAGATGTAACCGTAACACTGGTTAGAGCACCGAGGAAAGGCAATGAACAGGTGATTGAAGGAAGGGGAGCTGGGAGCTGCTGGACCTGCCATATCTGTGGCCATCCTATGTGGCTGCCAGTAATGTGGACAAACATGTTGGGGGCAGCTGTACCACAGAACAGGGTGTTGGCAACGTAAAGTACTGCAATGACAGTGGGTGGCAGATGATGGGATTACATGTCCCCCAGTGGCAGCAGAGGTGGCTGGATGGTTACAATGATGGGTGTACAGAGGAGTGGTGGTGCCATGCAGATCAGGTACAGGCGAGGCAAGCATGGAGGGGCGCAATGCAGGAAAGGGAACCAGTGCAGGACATGAGGTGGCAGCCTGCACAGGATAAGAGGACTCTACACAGCTGACAGACGCAGATAGATGGACTGAGCGATTGTTTGCAACTGTGGTGAGGGTATTATGAGCTGGCAGTACAGATCTGCAAAGATATGATTGCTACAGGCATGCAAACTAGTTGAGTAGGACAGGCATGAAAGAAGGGCATAAAGAGGAATTGAATCCATGACCATTGCCTAGAACGTCATTGCACTAACCAGTAGGCTATACCTCTATGGCTTGTTGCACAGTAATGACTGGGTACAGAGGGACTGCAGGTCACCATACAACATATCTGCTCTGTGTGCCAGGATAGGGTAACCCAACCAGTATCCATGATGCAATGCACATGCTGAATAGCTGTCTACAGCTGATCACCAGATGGGGTCTGCACCTCTCCAGTACCTCAGCTTGGTAAGACATACTGACAGTGCGTGATACTGGCACAGAGTAGCTACAGACAATGCCATTGTGCAGGTTCTGTGTTCACCCTGAGGGTTAGGAAGGGCACCCAGCACTAGGTCCACAGTACATGTGGTGCTAGAGATTGGTCCTGCTGTGCATACCAGTGTGTGACAGGTGTTTATTGCAGTGCAACCAAACGTGATTCTGTGTCCATCTGTATTCTGCAGTCACATGTGGTCCTCTGAGACTGGACACCACCCAGATTAGTGTGTACCCAGTGTTCAAATCTGACTTCCATGGGCACCTGTTATCATGGCAGAGGAGGGGGTCTAGACTTGCATGAGGTTTATGTAGCACTGTCTCTAGGGGTGAAAGTGGTATACACTATATACCCAAAGGGCACAGTCACCCTTTTTGTATGTGAGGGAGTGGCAGGACAGGTGCCTGAGCCCTGAAGAATGGCTGTTGGACCAGTAACCCCTGTCCTGCTGGCAAAAGACAGCCCTCTAGGGTTGGTGGGGCAGAGCCATACCTGTGCCAGTGGCAGACCTGCAGTAATGCTGGGGGTAGGCCTGGAAAATCTCAGCTGCACCACACCACAGTCTGCCATTCACCAGCAGATGGCACAGTCAGACTGCACCTGCAGTACCCTACAAGGTGTTCCAACCATGCACAGACTAACTGCAGACAGTCCACTAGCCAGTCCATAGTGCATGCTCACAGAAAAACTTTGTGCACCCAGAGATGGGATACACAGCACAGACACCAAGCAGGTATCTCTGTGATTGGGGGACCCACAACTGGGAACACAGGCATCACTGGAAACAGCTAGTGTATAGCACTATGTGGGAACATAGACATTCTATGGTCACTGCTCGGTCAGAGTGAGAATGACCTCCCTGCATGACATGCTGTGGCCACCCTGTCCATGCAGGTGGTGGTCGGGCACTACGATGTCTGAGTCATTGCCCTACACCCTGTGCAGATGCATCCTGCCCAGTCCACCCTGTCCGGCCCATACCCACAATACCTTGCTCCCATTATGCACATTTGCAGGCTGACACTGGAAACAGTGTAGGCATTGTGGGCCCAGTGAGGAGTAGGCAGCCACAAAACAATGGATAGACATACACACGCACACACACACACTCCTATTGCAGCATAGTGCAGTGATAGGGGTGTTTGGCAGCCCTGCCCACCACACTGGTCCTGATCACATTGCCGGCATTGCTAAGGTGTACAGGAGCGAGTAGTAGTGCTCTGGTGATAACTGCAGCTCCATGCTGGAGCTAACAGCCTGACTCTCCATGAAGCTTTGGATAGTGGAGCCTGTGTGAGTGGGAGTTTGTACCCCTGTTGGGCGCTGCTTTGGGAATTGCACATATTGATGTTGTCTCTGCATTGTTGGGTAAAATGTAGGCACATACTCTGCAGGATCCACAGCTGGGACCTGAATATGTGACTCTCTGTTCCAGGACACACTGGCTGTGTGTACTGCACCACACTGTTCTCACAGGGGCCCAGCAGTCCCTGGGGCTACCTTTACTTTTCCTCAGCCAGACCTTTTCTGTTGCACTGCACACCATGTACTGGTACAGGGCATGGCCTAGGTCCACTGCAGACAGGTGCCACTGCCCCCTCCAGCACCAACCCACACCCCCCTGCCATGCTGACATGACCATATGCTGTCGGTGATGGTAGCGCGCAGTCCTAGGCCATCCACTGTGCAGGTAGGCGGGTGACTAGAGTGCAGGCTCTGGGGTGGGGAGGCATACATGGACATCCACACATCCCCCATCACTGCCTACCAATGTTATGTCCCTTCCACATGGGGGAGAGATGGCTGGGGAGATGTCAGGTTGGTGCCCTAGCAACTATTGGCTAGGGTGGACCAAGTAGATGTAGGTAGATTGTGTTGTGACATCCACCTGTGGAGAGGCTAGGCCATGCATCTCAGGTACAGTGTACCTAGTTTGGTCTACTGGGTGTATATCTGTTTCCGACAACGTGTGGTCACCACTGTTCCCTCTAAGCTGTGCGCGTGTGCGCGCGCACACACCTCGCCGAGCGAGCGCACATACTTTACAACAGAGCGCACAAAAATTACAGCTCTGATTCTGATAGAAAACAACACAGACGTCTTAAATTTAAAAGTTATGATTGTAATTACTAGAAATTTCCCACTTCATTTAGTAATCGTCTATTTTCATTTAATTTGATTAAAATCAATGTGCTGTATATACTGTATTCTGTATATAACTCCGAGTGTCGTTATGTGGCGCACAAAAAGTTAACCTTCCTTCAAAAGCTGCACACAGCTGATATTTTATGCGCACACAGCCTACAGAAAATTAGAGGGAACATTGGTGGTCACACCCTGCAGTGTCTTACTAGTGGTTGCAGTAAAGAGTGTTCAGTTAGCTGGGTTTATGAACTGTTTGGAACGCATCCTGGGTAAGGTCTGTGGATCCTTGATAGAGTGGTCCCCAGATGCGCACTGGTTGCCCTATTACAGGCACAGTGGTACCTGTGTGACCTTTGGGGTTCTTGCTGGGTAATGTCCTCTGGATGGGACACTGTGGAACACGGACTACTGGGCATGTTTGGCCTTGGTCAGCTGCTGTCTTGCTGATTTCCAGTTTCTATGTTCCTATGTGATACCTAGGCAACAGCCTAGTCCACCCTGTGCCCCACCTGCCCCTACTGCATGTCTCGCCTGCAGCCCCCTATGCCCCATTTGCACCATCACCATAGTGGCCTTTCATACTTGGGCACTATGCTGTGGCTGCAAATGGAGTACTACTATCACTTTTGTTGGGATCCCTGCCTATGTTGTACATTGCTGACGCTAAAATGGTTTCACTCTCCTGAGAATGTGCATCTAACAGCAGATTTTCACTCCCGGTAATGTTCGGCCCTTCATTTCCCCGTGTTAGTGTAGCAGGAGCCTCTCCCCGCCCACTCCCCACCCATTGACCCTTTCTCTCCACCCTCTTTCCACCCTCTGCGGGGCTTACCACGGCCGGCGACATTAGCGTGCATTAGGTAACGTTAATGCGCATTAGCGTTACTTAACGTGCGTTAACGTAGCCGCTGCTACGTTACCGCGCTTTAGTAAACATACCTCTTAGATTCTGAAGGAATTATGTTGCCCAATTTTCATTTCACAAATGAGTCAAGAACTCTCTGTTAAAACAAAACTATAAGATCTTATTTTATTATATATATTAAAATGAAATAAGGCTCAAACATATATGTAGGTTTCAGTATTCTCCTGCCTCACACATAATGCAAACATATCTACTGAAATTTTTTTCTTCATGATAGCTCTCTACTTTAAATCAAACTCTGCGTAAATAATTGGAAAATATATCTGCCTGCTCCATTCTTATTCTCCGATATAAGAACTGCCTTCATCAACAGCTGATAAAAGTGTCCCCTCGTCACTGGCTACACATACACAGTAAGATAATGAAATGCTTTATCAAATAATTGTTCAAAGCCCTCCCACACTTACAGCAGTTTCCTTCCTTTTTTGGTAGTTCAATTTGGCATGACACACATTTAATAATAATGTTGACTGCTTTATGTAGGTGTCTTTTTTTACCCCTAGAGCTTTTCTTGTGTGCATGTCTTTTTAACCTTCAGTTTTGTTTTGTTTTGTTTTGGGTTTTTTTGGGGGGGAGGGGGGTGTTTTATATTTTTACATGTTGACTCACAATATAGAAAATGAGCAAAGGGGCTGCAAGGACATGCAACAGATTTTCAAATGCAAAAGGTTCAGTTCATCCCCATAGTTTTGATTTCCCCTTGGAAAATGTCAATCGATATTTTCCAAATAGCAACTATTGTTAAGAGGGTTTATTCAGGAGATATTTGGAAGCAGAGAAACCTTTTTTGGGCATGCTTTGAAAAAAAGATTATCGGACCTGTTGTGCAAGAAGCAGAGTCACCATAGATGCTCTGCTAATGTCATTCACACTGCCGCTGCCCCAGCATACCAGCTATTAGTCACCCTTAGATTTGCTTGGCTTCTAGATTTCTTTGATTTTTCTCACCCAACAGTTTTCCACCTGCTCCCTTGGGCTTCCTGCTGAATCTGGGCAAGCCCTTCTTAGGCTACATCTCAGTGACATTTCATTCATTTCCAGCTACCCAGGATTTTTTCCCTACTTTTAAGTTTCTCTCCTAAAGCTCAGCCACCATAATGACAGTCTTTGCCTCAGCCAGGGGCTACAAACCATGGCTCCCTTCAGCATCCAGCTAGCTGGCCCTTAAATCTTTCCATCAAAGAGCAATGACTGAGACTCCCTTCTCCCGGGGACTGTGAACACTGTCTTTGTAGCATCCACAGTCAGGGGAGCAGAAGCTGCGCCAGGAGACAAGCCTTGGTTTTCCACAGTTTTTGTCACCAGCATGCTTTCACCCTCTTACATCAGAATGAGATGCTGCATGCTTCAAAAAGGGGTCATGAGACTTGGGCAAGTCAGTTAGCTCTCCATTGCCTCAGGTACAAACTTAGATCGTGGCTCTTCTAAAACTGTGCCACTCCATGCGCGCATATAAGTGCGCATGCCAAAAAGATGGTATGTATGAACATGCACACTGCATAAAGGCATTACCGAAGGCTGGAAAGTAGCAGAGCTGGCATGGGTTTGCTGTGCTCCAAAGTAGTTTATAAAATGCATGAGGACACACAAACATTTATCCTTTCTTTGAAGCAGGTGTGAATTTTAGTACTACAGGTTTATGCTAAGTGCTAGAGGAATTAAACTAAGTATAATTCGCAAGCTCAAGTCACTGCATGACCATGCCAGCTTTCGTACAGTGTGCCAAGCTATGATCATGCCAATGTTAGATTACTGCATCCAGAGATCCCAAAAGGAGAGCCAGAAGAACATCAAACCAGAACTTACTACTTACCTCGTCATTCAAAATCAAACTAGACAAGTGACATGCAACAAGGCATTCGGAATGCTCTCCTTGAGACTATAAGATCTATCAAAGAATTAATTAATTAATTAATTTATTTATTTATTTATTTATAGTCTCTTTTATACCACGCTATTCAGCATCAGCGCGGTTTACAATAAACAATGAACACACATTAATGGATTTTAGAAAGGCTATAAAGACGTATCTTTTCCTAGAACATTATGGAGCTTGATCTAATCCTTACTCACCCCTTCTACTCTCAGCTAGTTGTTCTCCTCTATCTCCATCCACCCACCTCTAATTAGCCTCCTCCTTAATGCACCTCCTATCTCCCTCATTTCTGTCTTTCCACCCAACTGCTCTGACCCTCCCCCTCCTAGGTAGGAATTCATCACCGATGGTAACTCTTTACCTTGTTTGACCCAAGTTTAATTTCTTGTTCAATGTTATTAAAATGTTACAATGTAAACCTCTTTGAATATAAGATAAGGCAGTAAATAAATAAATGGGGGATAGTTCTGAGTAGCTTTTTGTAAAAGCTCATAAGTATCTCTGTTGACTTTATGGGTGGGGATGCAGATTCAGGCAGAGAGGTATGCAGTGGGATTTAGAATGGCAGGGCCCTGTGAACAGGTCTCAAACCCGCAAGAACCAGCAATAACCAATCTATCAACAATCCGATTATCTAAAACACAGGAATCAGCTAGTGATCCTTTTAAATGTTATGGTTATTTTCAAAAATTCATTTGGAAACTGCAGTTACAATTATATTTTATGGAAATTCCTCCAGGACCTGACATTTCTATAACTTGAACTACCCAGGATTTTCCCCCTAGTTTTAAGTCTCTCTCCCAAATGCTCAGCCACCATGACAGTCTTTGCCATATCCAGGGGCCACAAACTATGGCTTCCATCAGAACCCAGCACTGGATTGATCCTAGTGCTATTGAACCAGCGATCAATACCTTTAAGAAATCAGCAGAAAATGATTGAAGTGGATGCTGATACTAAAAAGAAACAATACTTTAATATGACAACATTAGAAAGGATTGCTCTAAGACAATAACAAAAGAAAGAAGAACTAATTATTTTTCATGCCGATAAAGGAGGCACAATTGTAATTTTGCATAAAGATTACTATATTGAAGACGCTGAGAGACAACTTTTAGATACTCGGTTTATGACGTTTTATTTGACGATTCTTCTCTTGCTTCACAATCAATTATTAAAGATTTTGTCTTTCAAATTCAGAATGAAAGGATGATTATTGGTAAAGAAGCTGAATTTCTGATTGAGAAACATGCACTTCTGTTGCCTTTATAGCTATTTTCTTCCTGGAGTGCATAAAAATCTGTTCCACACATTGGGTTGTCCTATAGTACAGTAACATAGTAAATGATGGCAGATAAAGACCAGCATGGTCCATGTAGTCTGCTCAGTAAGGTGGCTAGAGCTGTAGAACTGGATCCGCTGCTCCAGACAGGTCACCCCTCTCCATTTATGAAGTTATTTTCATTTGCTTAGATTCTCTCCTCTTGCCATATAAGGATCCTCTGTGTCTGTCCTATGCCTTTTGGAATTTTGTCACTGTTTTTGCTCCCACCCACCTCCTTTGTGAGGGCATTACAGGTATCTACCACCAGGGCTGTACCAAGGGCTGTGCGGGCAGTGTGACCGCATAGGGTGCTAAGTACAGAAGGGGCGCTGCTGACATCATTTGGCTTTCAGAAAGCCCAACATGAACGAGTTCCGACACATGGCTAGGAAGGTGGAGGCACCGGGCTCGCTAGTCGCACAGGGTCATTTCTAGCTTGGTACAGTCCTGATGTTGCTTCTGAGTTTACCTTCTTGCAGGCTCATTTCATGTCCTTCAGCTTCTCCATCTTTGAAAAAGGTTTGTTTGTTCAGTAACACCCTTTCAGTATTTAAATGTCTGATTCATATCCATCCTGTTCCCTCTCTCCTCCAAGGTATATATATTTAGGTTTTCAAGTGTCTTCTCATACGCCTTCTAGTGCAGGTTCCATATCATTTTGGTCACCTTCCTCGGAACTATTTCTATATCCTTTGCAAGATACAGTCTCTACTAGGAATCTGTGAGGAATTCGGCCCTGATTTTTTTTTGATGAAGTGATCATATGGTAAAGATACTCAGATGACATTTTTATTTTTTGGAAGGGTTCTAAGTAAAAATTAGATCAATTTAATATATGGATTAATTCTCTTGATATAAAATCAGGGGGCATTTTACTAAAGTGTGTTATGGTTTTGCACTTAACACGTGTTTAGTAGGAAAATTAACTTGTTCCAAGTGAAAAGCCTCCACAGTAACTATTGGGGGCATGACCAGCATGTTCCTAACATTTAACACATGGATGTGCTCCATTACGCATGACACTATTACTGCTGGTGTACTTCCTCTACCTATTGAGGTAGAGGGAATTCCACTCGTGCTGATTACAACATTGTCAGCTAGCCCGAGAGTACATATCACATGCTAATTGCAATGTGCTCACCACGCCCACACTCTGTCCTTAACTGCCCATCCTTCATTCCATCGCAGTTAGCGTGTGAATCAGCCTGTGGTAATTGTCATGCCTCCACGTTAAGAGTTATCACGAGCCTGAGTGTGCGGCTACTTCACACTACATCACCCCCAAACTGCTTAGTGTACTTAGTCAAAGGGCCTCTTAGAATTTGCCATGAATTTTAATTAATTTGAGATCACTTATTTATATGTTTTGGTCAAGAAAGGTGATTATTTACAAACAATAGTGTACTACAAACTAGTTGAGCAGAAAGATTATTTACAAGTTGCCATCGTACTAAATTAAAAATACAAATTGTCTGTGAGTCGACTCTTAGGACTTTGTAGAAGTTGTTCTTCAATTGATTCTTTTGAAGAAGAAGCTAAAATGCCTGGCTCATGATTTTTAAAGCATGACTCCATAAGTATGCTATTAAAAGAGTATACAGTTGTGCAAGGTATGTTCAGAGAGAACTTTTATTGGATTATAAGAACCAGAAAGCTATGGATAGAACAGAATGGGCCCGATCCAGCAAGGTGACTAGCGGGGCTATACATCCCAGGGGTGGCACAGGGGTGGAGAGTGGGCAGAGCATGGGCACAGTACGCCCGGGGATCGCTGGGGGGACGGCCAGCTTATTCCACCTCGAAGGTGGAATAAATGCTGGCTGCCCCTCCAGAATGGCTGGTCAGCCCCCCAGCTGTGACAGTGGCAAGCAGGGTGAGTCTCTGCTGCCCGATCCAGGCCCCAGCTGCTCCTGTCGGGGTCGAGTGGTGGGGAAACAGGGGCTCCAAGGCAGCAGGCAGGTTGTGCCATGGGGAGGATGTCCCCGCGGCAATGCAGGGGCACGCTGGGCCATATCCTCCATGCTGGAGTGGAGGAGTGGCCTAGTGGTTGGGGCAAGGTACTTCAGGCCGGAAGGTCGGGGGTTCAAATCCCACTAGAGGACAGCAACCTTGGGCCGGAAGGACTGGGGTATCTAGTCCCACAGGTGCTCCTTGTGGTCTTGGGCAAGCCACTTAACCCTCCATAGCCCATGTTCCCTGTAAAATAGTTATCTCCAAGTTATAATGCCCTGTTCAATGTAATTTCAGTTTGTTCAATGTAAACCACACTGATGCAGAATAGCGCGGTATATAAGAGAATGTAAATAAAATAAATAAATAAAATAAAATATCCCAGGTTCCGATCCTGCACCCATGGGGCCATCTTGCTCCCGTGGTGCAGAACCGGGCGCTGACAGGCCCATCCTGGATGGGGCCATCCAGACAGCCTGGACATGCCCCAACTGGGATCGGGCTCCACGTGTGTTGTCATACACAAATTTAACATCATGGTAAATAACTAGTATTTTTCATACTGGCACGTGCTCATCCTCCACCCAATATTTATTGATCTGCCTTTATAAAATAGGAATAACATACACTCCTGTTTGGAACTTAGATAGGCAACCTTTTATAACATTACCCCTGACTGGCCTCCCAAACATTTTCCTTTCCATTTGTGAACTCTGAATAGAGCATAAGCTATTCAGTGGAGTCTCTCAAAGAGCTATTTGTCATGGCCTTCTTTAAGGTCTAGAAATGGGTAACTCCATCTGATGGTCATTAGGTTTAATTTTCCATTTGAACAAAACATATGGATTTGAAAATATCATGGCATAATATCACCGTAGCCTCAAGTGAATTCTGTCTTTGTTTGCCATATAGTTGCAGTAACTAAATTGTCATTTCTTTGTTAGTGGCATATTATATCTAAGAAATTATATAGCATTTTGACTCAGAAACAACAAACCAGTACTTAAAAAAGAATTATGAGATGTTCTTGAAACCTATTTCACTTATTTCTTACATATTACCAATGAAAAGATTAAGAATGTATCATTTAACATTTTTCTTTTTTCATTGCTAACTGAGGGAGAAAGTTACTCTCTCAAAAGCTTTCCTGTCATCTGTGGATCCTTAAGAAAATAAATAAAGCCAGCCTATAGACTGTCCTTGCACAAAGCTCACAAAGGAGTAAGAGACTGCATGGAGTGTAATTGAGCCTGGACAGCTGCCAAACAACGGGCCTTAGCTTTTTAAAAAAAAAATTGGAGCTGCTTTATTTAAAGCAGCGGAGAATCAAATGGGAAAACAGAAATCAGGTTAAAAAAATCAGAAAAATACAGGCCATGCTGATAAGTTCAGCAAGAGTGAAGGGGGCCTGGGCCAAACTTATCACCCCCCCCCCCTTAGGGGCCTATGGGATCTTCCTGCTCCTTTTAAGACTCACCACGCGCTAGCAACTATAACTCATGGGAAAAGGTGTTGGACACAGGGAAGATTTCAGCTCCAGGAGACAAGGGCATGCCTGTGTTTCGATCAGTGTTGAGCCTTACTAGTCAATCAAAATGACTACTGCACTGTAGTGTGGGCAGGACAGTCAGGCCTGCCTTCACTGCTGCACCAGTCCACAAACCTTGCCACCTGCTGGAGGCAGACAAATACTGGCTTTTCTCACTGCTGCACCAGAGGATATATCAAGTGATGACATCGCTAACGGTTACTCAAGTCTATCTCCACCTGCTGGCAAGGGAGCATAAACCACTCATTTGGACTGGTCTAGCAGGATGATAAGGAATGGTCTAGTGCATTTCTATGGGAGAACGAGAAGCTCCATCTTCTGCAGCATACAAAGTTACTTACAATGAAACATAGCAGATAGAGTATTGCTCTTTTCAAAGTGCCTCTCTCCCCAAACCACATGCTTCCTGCACCCCCCAAAAATATACCCGAATTTCACCACAACCCCACAATCTGCCCCATCCCCAAAATCTACCCTTCAACTGTCTCACTACCTCACAAATTATCCCATCCTCAAAATACACCCCTGCAGAGAACACGTGATGTGGTGAGTGTTGGTGGACGGGTTTCATTAGCAGTCTGGGGCCTCTGACATCAAACCGCCCCAGCAAACATCAAAATCAAGGCCCCCTGAGAGAAACTGGTGAGAAAAGCAGCAAATACTTCCTGAAGTGTCAGGCTGGGCTTAAAGCTCAATTATGAAATCCACTCGAAAGGAGCGAGAGAAGGCGCTGACTAGTGGCAACAAGATGGCGGATGGGCCTCCTTCCCCACAGTCTCCTAAGCTGACCCAGCTGGTTGAAGAGATAACCACTGCCGTAGTGGGAGCATTAGCGGACCGCCTAGATGAAATGAACAACAAGCTCGATGGAGTCTTCCGTATGTTGGAAGGTCTGAGTGGCCACTTAAATGAAGCAGAATGGCGCATCTCTCAAACAGAGGATGACCTGAGCCAGGCAACAAAGGAATTGAAAACCCTGCAGGCAATGGTAACGCGGCAGATGGAGAGACTCAAAGACATTGAGAAATGGAGCCTCCGAAATAACCTGCTTTTCATGGGAATCCCAGAGTCAGTGCGGGAACTGGAGCTTCGCAGCGTTTTGGAAATGCTGCTGCCCACCTCGTTGACTCTGGGGGAATCTTTCAGCCTGCTGACCATCGAGCAAGCACACCACTTGGGGACCTGACAGGAAGACAAGAACTGGCCTCGAGTGGTCATTGCATGCGCTCTGAACGTCTTAAATAAGGAAGAAATTCTGTGAGCAATATGAGGACAAGGGCAACTTCAATTTGAAGGACAAAAAGTTTTAGTCTTTCAAGATTACTTGGCCCTCCTTAGCCAGAAGCGCAGAGCCTTTGCTGATGTGTGCCAGACTCTCATGGCAGCTAAGATCCCATTCATGCTACAGTTTCCAGCCCACCTGAAGATCACACACAAAAGGGACAGTGCAAACATTTGACAGCCCAGCAGTAGCGGCGGCTTACCTTCAGGGCCTGGAGGAGATACCATGACCACAACGGGTAGCCAGGTAATGGACTTAGTGGAGATTGACTAATGTGACAAGCCTGGGAACTTGCCCAGAAGTGGCAAATTTTGAGTGACTCAATGGTTTGCACACCAATCGGGCCCTGATTATTGGACTGCTATTGGACCAGTATGGACACCATGTTTGGGTCTTCAGTGGCCTAATGTCAGGGACTGATTAGAGGAGTATGCTCCCTCCACTCCTTTCTCTTTAAGGTTTTATTGTACTAGTATTTTGGTCTCTTTTGGAACTGTATGGGGGTAGACATATCTCTGTTGCAGTGAGGCCACATTGTTGTTCTCTCTAGAGGTAATCACATCAGATGATACTGGGAAGGCATGGAGGGGAAGGGAGGGATATGGATGGGTGAGAGATCTATCAGACCTAACCAAAATCAAATATAGAATGGATGGAAAAAGGGAAGGGGTAGTCCTGAAAGGGGTCCAAGGTAGGGGAGGCTAAATCTACAGGGGGAAAAGGAGCCTCGGGGTGATTCCATGGGAACTTGGAGTGGAAGGGGATGTGGGGAATAAGGTTGAAAGGCTGGGGAACAATGGACTGGGGTTCATACACATCTAGAGTGACGTCCGTGACTGGGAGGTGGTATTGGGCAAGCGCTGGGGAGGAGAGTGGGCAAGGGTGTGGGGAGGGGAGGGAAGGGATGGAGGTGAAGGGAGGATTGGGAAGTAACCGTAGTGCAGTAAATGGGCTAGGAGTGAGAGATTCAGGTGGGCTTGAGGAAGACGGGGGGGGGGGACCCCAAGCTGGGGGGGTTCCCTTGGTTACAAGCGTATATTGGCCCACAGCACCTAATGTGACTCCACAGTGAAGATTATGTCATGGAATATCTGTGGGCTTGGCACACCCATAAAGCTCTATAAAATCTTGCTCGCCTTGGCATGAGATCAATGTGACATCGCTTTCCTGCAAGAAACCCACCAGATAAAGGAGGAACACACCAAGTTTAAATGAGATTGAGTGGGGCAGGTGTTTGGCACTCCAGCGCAGGAGCGTAAGGGGGGTGTAGTCATTTTGATAAATAAAAGGGTCCACTTTGTCTGTTCAGCAGTGATCCCAGATGACACAGGTCGCTATCTCATTCTCCAAGTGGATCTAGAGGGGAAACCCATTATTCTATGTAGTGTACATGGTTCCAACATGCCTGAGGCTCCCTTCTATGCTTGACTGGCCTCTAAATTGGAGCAGCTACCCAATGAGTCACTGTTGGTGGGGGGAAATCTTAATGGAGTCCTAGACATGGTGATAGACACATCAAATAATGGAAGATGTGGGACCCAGGGTGGCCTCATGCATATTTTACAGGGTTTCCGATGCTGCTTGGGGCTGGTGAATCCTTGGTGCTTACTATACCCCTTTGACCAGGACTATACCCCCAATCGCGGGTTCATGCATTTAGTGCCCATATTGACTACCTGCTAGTTTCTGAATCCAAGTTTGCTAGTGTAGAGTAGGTATGGATAGGTCCAGATGAAATCTCTGACCATGCCCCAGTGTGGCTTGAACTGACCTGGCAGGCTCCCTCCCTGCGATCACAGATTTGGTGATTTCCCTGAACCTCTATAAAGATGAAGGGTTTCAAGTATATATTCAGGAATGCTGGCAGGCATATCCGTAGCATAATGCCCAACATCAAGATGCTAATAACTAACCCAAAAACCTTTCTTGGTTCTCGCATATATAATCACAGCCAAAAAGAGAAACCAATTGTACTAAAATTTTTTTGTTGGAACGCATGCCTGGAAGAAAGGAGAGAAACCCCCTCTTCTTGCAGTGTGTTATTCCTTTTTATTTTATTTTATTTTAAGATGTAGGGATTCAACCCCAGCAACGGATCGAGGGACCATAACCCTCAATATCAACCAGCAATGAATGAATTATAGAAACAGTACTTAACTTGAGGGAATACGTTTTCTAATGAACTTCCAAAGGTCTTCATCACTGTGTTTGAAGAGTATTAGCGCTCAAATATAGCAGAACCAGAGCACTCTGGATCCAACCGTTAGAGCAATTAATTCCTCCTGTCTTGAATCGAGATGAAACGCTCAGAACCAATGTCCAGTAGGATCCTCTTTACACAGGCCTAAACAGGCCTAAGCCACCTTTGTTCGAAACAAAACCCTCCAAACAACATCCAATATGATCAACATCACATGGGCATAAATGGTAACCCAATGTTGTAAAGTTTCGAGCCTCCGTTATTCCCGGCTCTTCCTCAAACCCTGTCGCTCATTGTTGTCTCTGGACCTGTAGATTTTAAAGCCCCGATAATAATCACGTGACCAGTTGGTAACCAATGAGCACAAACAAATTCAGAGATTCAGAATCTAAATAATTGTCCACCATTTCACATTGGAATTTAAACCTTGAGGGTTAACGGAATTTAATGAATAAATCCAAAATTGTTCACGGAGGCTTAATCGGAATTGCCGATCACCCCCCCCCCTACTTTGGGGCGGTATATGGTCAATAATTCGCCACCTCAGATCATGAAAACTATGATTATGTTCTTGACAATGGGGGACTAGCGGGGCTGTGATCACCCCCCTATTTATTCGAGACCGGTGTTCCTGAAGGCGTTTCTTCATATCGCGAGAAGTCTTTCCCACATAAAGCAAAGAACATGGACAAATCAATATATAGATGACAAAAGATGTCAAACATGTCGTAGCAAATTTATTTGTATACTGTCGATGAGTTTCAGGGTGCTCCCAAGATATACCTTCAAGTGTTGTATCACAAAAATCACAGCTCATACATTTAAAATGTCCCATTGGGGCGTTCTCCCCTATTGCTTGAAAATGTCTACCATGATATACCACCCAATCTGCGATATTACTACCCCTTTTAAGTCCAAACCTTAAGGGCTTCGTAAATGTAGAATGTATTGATAATACAGACCAATGGGATTTAATAATTCGCATAATATCAGACGTACCAGACATGTACGGTAACACACCTACAAAAGGGGGGTCAGTTGCTTGCAAAGATTCAGCTGATGCTGCTTTTGAAGTATCCCACCACTCACTATAATTAAACCGAGCTCGTTGATAAGCCCGGTTTATTATTAACCGGGGATAACCCCGTTCCAACAATCGAGTTTTCAAATGTGCTACTTGAATTTTAAAATCTTCCAAAGTGGAACACAAGCGGCGTAGCCTTATAAATTGACCAATTGGCAAACCCCGTCTCAATGGAGCTGGATGGTAACTGTGATAATGTAGCAATGTGTTACGCTGAACTTCCTTTCGATACAATGTAGACCTTATTTCCGGCCCCTCCTTAATTAGGCGAATGTCCAAAAATTCTATCACTGTCTTATTAACAACCGGTGTAAAATGTAAGTCCTCTGATAAGGAATTTATCCATAGAAAAAATTGGTTTAAAAAATCCAACGTATCCACCCAAAAAAAGAAGATGTCATCCAGGAAACGTGTCCACATACGTATCTGTTGAAACAAAGAGGAAGGGTACACTAATCTAGTTTCAAAATCAGCCATTAAAAAGGTAGCAATAGATGGAGCTACCATCGCTCCCATTGCTATACCGTGGATCTGTTGAAAATATTGATCTTCAAAAACAAAGAAATTCTTCGTCAAAACCAACCTTAGTAGATTTAACAGAAAAGATTTTGGTAAACGAAGAGGTAACTTAAAGGGAACACATTCGGCCATTCGTAAGGCCGCTTCCTGCTCTATATTTGTATAGAGAGCCTTTATGTCCATCGTGACCATGTACCAGTTCGTTTTATCCTCCGGCAACTCTCTCAAAACAGATAAAAAATGAAAGGGATCCTTTATATACGATGCACTAGTTGGTAACAGGGGCCGAAAAAATTAGTCACAAAACTGTGACAGCGGTTCTAAAAGTGACCCCCGACATGAGACAATCGGGCGTCCCGGGGGTTTATGGACATCCTTATGGATCTTAGGTACCATGTACATTATCGGAGTAATTGGATTTAATAAATTCAGGAACTGATGTTCTTTAGAAGTTATCCAACCATGTGTCAAAGCCGCTGTTGTTATCTCATGAATTTCCATCTGAATTGAAGCCGTTGGATTTTCTTGCAATAAGAGATAATACTTCGCATCCAAAAGGTGTTCCTGCACTACACTCCGATACTGCTGAATGTCTTGAACAACTATTGCCCCTCCCTTATCGGCCCTATGAATAACGATATCAGTACTGTCTCGCAGCGATCGTAATGCGATGGTACATTTCTTATCAAAATTGGAAAAATCAGTCTTCCTTTCCCCCTTCTCCCATTGGGTTACATCACGTAAAACTAATTTCTGAAACGTATCTATTGCTGGGTCTATTAACCCCGGCGGAATCCATTTAGACGGGTTCTTAAATAAAGATACATCAATTCGTTCATTAGTATTTGTCTGGGATTGAAAAAATAGAGCTATTTGTAACTTCCTAAAAAATCTATAGAGTGCCACCCGGATATTAAACGGATCATATCTTGGAGATGGAACAAATGATAACCCTAGTTGTAAAACCTGGAGTTGGTCAGGCGTAAAAACCTTATTTGACAAATTTATTATTGGGATCTCGTGTGAGATCTTGTGGTTGGCCCCCTCCGGCTTTCTTCGATGTAAGGAGGCCGGTGCATTTGAGGGTGGCCTCTGGAAAACATCAAGATACAGCAGAGCTATTTTGGAGCTAGTGGGGGAGATATTATTGTGTCACCTGCTTAATGCCAGAGTGATTCATCTTGAAAAACAGGTGATCCTGGATAGAAGGCTGCATACTCACCACCCTTCAGGAGAGACAAAGGCTCATCTCCTCAAGACCCACATGGCACTAAATGAGATTCTGCACCAGTGAGCTAAGAAATCGCTGATGTATTACAAGTTTCAATTCTACTGCTATGTGGACAAGCCCGGGATGACTTCTGGCTCGCTGCTTGAGAGGCAGTAGAGGATCCTGGGCGGTAGCAGAATTGTGGGATGAAAAGGATAAATTGCACAAGGATGCTCCGGGGACTGGAAAGCTGTTACAGGCTTTTTACCAGTATTTGTATACCGTGGATTCCATATCACCTACTCGGATGACAAGGTATCTTGATGGCCTGACTTTACCACAACTTTCGGCTCAACAGAGGGTGCTCTTGGGAGTGGCAGTTTCAGCTGTGGAAATACAAAAAAGGGATCCAAAAAGCTCAGTTATGCAAATCTCCAAGTCCGGACGGGTACACAGCAGAATTCTACAAACTCATCCAAGATCTAGTGGTACCACCTCTGGTTGCAACATACCATGATCAAGTAGAAGATGGCAACTTTACTTGGGGAGGTAACCACACACATATCATTCTTTTACCTAAACAGGGGAAGGACCCCCAACAGGCTTCGTCATATTGGCCAATCTCTCTAATCAACTTCGATCAGACGTTGTTCGCAAAACTTCTAGCCAACTGGCTAGCATCTATGCTACCTGATCTGATTCAGGAATCCTAGGTGGGGTTTGTGCGGGGTTGCTATGCATCACGCAATCTCTGCAAAATTATAGCTTCCCTGGAGTGGGTGCATGAACACCAGATTCCCTCTCTTCTGATTAGGTTCGATGCCAAAAAGGCATTTGATAAAGTGCAGTGGGTATTTTGTCTTTTACCACATTATGCCCTGGGAGCGGGAGATCAATTCTTGAATACGCTGAAGTTGTTATACTCTGGTCCAATCACAGCAGTGATGGCTAATGGATTGCTTTCCAAAGCTTTCAACCTGGGAAGGGGCATACAGAAGGGATGCCCCCTATCCCCACTGTTGTTCGTTTTATCCCTTGATCCCTTAGTGCATAAGCTGGTTAGCTGTCGAGGGGCGCCTGGAATCCACATACAACGACAAGAGTTTAAAGTGTCGGCCTTCACCAATGACATTTTGATCCATCTCACATCCCCGCAGTTTGCTTTGCTCTGGGTGCTACAGGAATTCCAAGAGTTTGGGGAAATAACGGGGCTGCAAATCAACAAAGACAAGTCAAAGGCTTTGGACATACTAGGGCAGTTACGATTCTCGTGGGGAAGTGGATTCCCTTTGTGGTGGGCAGACTCAGTCTTTACATATTTGGGGATCCAGTTGACCAGTGACCCACATCTACTATACCGTTGGAATTGTCACCGGATGCAAAACCAAGTACAAACAAAGTTGCGAGACTGGACCCCCATGACTTTATCACTAAGTGGGAGAGTGGCAGCCTTCTGTATGCTGCTGTTTCCCAAGATACTATACTTGCTACAAACTTTACCGATTCAGTTGCTGCACAAAGACTTGTTTTTGATGGAACGGGAGGTACGGTATTTTCTTTGGCAGGGGAAAAAGGCCCAAATCTCTTGGAAATGCCTGACAGGCCCCTGGTGCTGGTGAGGGTTGGGACTCTCGGATATTCTTCGATATGCTACAGCATGCCAGCTCTGCCATCTGTATGACTGGTTGGGCTATATGGAAGTGATGGAAGAGGCTTATGTCTCTTCCCACTCGCTGTTGGCAGTACAAGACATGGCTAACTCGACCCTGCCCCAAAGACTTAGCCAAAGCATATTGGTCAAGCCTATTAGGGATGTCTGGCGACATTTATGTACATGTTGGGGGACTGTTCTGACAGTGCCTAGTTGGTTGCCCTTTAGAGGCAATGTTATTTTTCAACCTGGTATGGAGACTAGAATGTTCCAGACCTGGGCAAGACAGGGCATATGGAACGCAAGACATGTGGTAGATGTCTTAGGCGTGTGTAAATCTTTTAGACCGTTGCAAAATGAATATGCTCTAGGAAATACCAATGTCCTGGCTTATCTTCAACTGCATCATTATGTTGCTTCTCTCCCCAGAGATTCACTTATGGCAGAGACCTCTGCATGAGTTTTACAGTGTTTTCAGCTGGGAGAAGAGACATGCCCCTTGATCGTGACATACTCCTCCCCCCCAAACTATTCGGACCCAGAGCAGAAAAGGGTGAGGGAATTGGGGGTTCCAGTCGCTCCAGACACGATCCTGGGCACAATACGCCATATCCTGAGCTTGGTGCACGGGACCCGACTGCGGGAGATGCAGTTTTGAGTGGTGTGCTGGGCCCATTTCTCTCCCAAGAGGGCACTCAGGAGTCACATAACCAAGAAGGGGTGCTGTCCTTGGTGTGCTGCCTCAGAGGGGAACCTGGGACATATGTAGTGGGCCTGTCAGAAAATCAGACATTATTGGCTGCAGATCCAGCAATATGTCAGTACATTAGTCGGACAGTAGGTGGAGTGAACAGCAACATTAGTGGTCTTTGATCAGCTGTCCTCCCCACTCCCCAAGGGGCGGTGGGTTCATTTACTGATTCGAAAGGCCTGCTTGGTAGGGAAGTAGCCCCTGTTATGCCACTGGAGGGAACCTCACCCATCCTCATTCTGGGAGTAGCAAAATGGTTTCCACCAACTGATGCTACTGGAGCGCTGGTAGCACGGGAGGACCTTAAGAAACGGGAGAACTTTCTGCCACTCTGGGACCAATATATCAGTACCCCGACACCTTGGGCATGAAATGAAATTCTCACTTTGTAGAGATTAATTGCAGGAGACAGGACTGGGCCGCATTGCGCAGGGGGTGTGCCAGCCCACAGACTATAAGGTAGTCATAAGCGTGAAACAAGCCTGCAAAGGAAATGGGAGATATGCCTTGAAATGTTCTACGGTTAGGAAGGGAGGATGGGGAAGGTATTCAGGAAGGGAGGGGGAGGGGGAAAAGGGATAAAACAAAAAATCTGGAAAACTGTTGATGTTCCATTGAGATAATGTGGGGCGGTGTGTAAGTATACCCACACCGCCCCGATGTTGTTGTTATATGTTTGGTCAATAAGCATTAATAAAAAAAAAATACACCCCTGCAACTGCCCCACCCTTCAATAACTTCCCTACCCCAAAAAATATTCCCTGCAGGGGGTCACATGGTGCGATGGAATAGGGAAGACTTGTTCTTCACTGCTCCCGGGGCTTCCTACTCTAAATTAATATACCACCCCCGTGGATATTGACTATTTACGCTGCAAATTATCACAATATAATACTAGACAGAATATCGTGTCGCAGATGACTTTTCTGAGCTAAATACAGTGGATGGCGGCCAAAAATCTGAAAAAAGACCGGGGACAGTCAAATTAAACCAAGATGGTGGAAGGGGCACCTGCGAGCCCACGAGTGGAGGTGATGGAACCCGGTGCAACAATGGAGGCCGTGTTGGCAGCAGTGGTCAAGGAGCTGGAAGGCAGATTTGATGGACTTTCTGCACAAATAAGACAACTGGCACAAGCATTGTCTGACTTTACTGCCAAAATAACACACTTAGAGCAACATGTCTCTGATGTGGAAGATAATAACCAGGCAAGCGGGACCACTATAAAATGGCTAGAGGGGCAGCTACGGCGCCAAGAGGAGAAAATAGTTGATCTCAAAAATTGGGGTCGCAGGAATAACCTTTGCTTTATTGGAATTCTTGAGTCAGTTGCAGAATCAGAGTTAAGGGGCTTCCTTGAAACTTGGTTGCCACTGGCCTTAAAACTGGATGGCCTGAATAACATACTGACCATAGAATGTGAACATTGCCTCGAACTCTACCGTGAGGGTAATCCACGACCTCAGGCAATAATTGCACGGTTTCTCAATTTCCAGGATAAGAAACAAGTGTTACGAGTGGCCCGAAATGTGCGGTCAGTAGAATATGATGGTGTGCATATCCTCATTTTTCAAGACTTTTCAGAGTGGTAGCAGTGAAAAGGAAAGCCTTTGCAGAAGCTTGTACCAGCTTAGTACAGAGGGATCCACTTTGCGCTTATGTATCCAGCTCAACTGTGCTTTACCCATATGGGACAACAAAGACTGTTCATCAAGCCAGAGGAAGCCATCAAGTATTATAAGGAGAAACTGAATTGATGGAGCAGGAAATATGACTTGTGGTACAAAACTGGACTCTTGAGCACATCTTAAATACAAAAACTGGGGACCCGTGAACAAAACATGCTACTAGTTCTCCGAGAAGGATAAACAGACCCTGAACATTAAGCACTCTCTGTTTAGCAGCTCTTCACTTTCCATACCACTCTAGGACACTCTGAGGATGAAATTATTATTACCCTGGACTGTGGAAATACTGACTACCAAAAGGACAACAAAAGATGGGATAAAGAGTATTGATAAGTAAACATCCCAGAAAAGTAGAGATGAGGGAAGATGGAGAGTGGGGAAGAGGGAGGGAGACTGGAAATTGGGAGGGAGAATCAGTAAAAATGGGTTGGGGATACAATACGATGAGGGGAAAGAGTAAAATATGTATGAATAAATGAAGGTCATGAATACAGAGTAAGAATAAAGGTGGAACTTGATACAGATGTGGCAATGGCCTTGCCGGGCTCTTGGGGGGGGGGGGGGGGGGGACCAGCGGTGAAAGAACTATGGCAACACTTTTGAGGCAGAGGCCATCATTATTTCTGTAAATTTGGCTGTATGAATGGTAGAGGTTTAACTGGGGATCTCATGTCCATCCGATAGGGCCCTGGGCTCCTTATTGCCCTTCAGAACGTATGTATACCATGCACCTGTTTACATAAGGGGGATGTATGCTGAACAAATATGGAGAGGGCTGTGAAATAGGACAAATGAGATGGGTGCATAGGTTTATTAGATAAAGGGGGATATGGGCTCAAGTTATACCTGACTAGGGACAGAGTTGTTAATGAGCGACTGAGACATGCGACCTGAAACACAAAAGAGTGAGTGCTAAAGGACATTAGATGACGTGAATGCTCAGAATGACAGGGAATGAATGCATAATAGGGAGGGCGTAAACCTGGAATACACATGGAGGGAATTGGATGCCAGGCAGAATCTTTGGTAATGAAAACTAAAAGGTTATTAAACATGTAAAGGAATACAATATAGATATTAATGCTTTCTAATCTCACTGATGAAGGGCCCATAATATAAGAGAGTATAAGAGGCTGAGAAGAAGAAGAAAGTGTGGGCTAGATGGGGTGGGAAGATCCTGTGCATTATGTGGACTAAGTGGAGGACATGGAAAAGGACTATGGGAGGAATCAGAGGGATAGACAACAATGGGGGAATTGGGAGAAAAGAGAGGGAAGAAGTGGGAGGGATAAGGGAAGGGAGAGGGAAAAGGGATCAAAGGTATAGTTGGAAAAGGAGGAGAGAGACTAAGAAATTGCAAGGGCTAGAGAAAAGACATCCAAAAGCAAGGAGAACATAGGAGCCTCAGGCTGGGGGGCGCCTGGATATATAACTAATACAGAGACAATTGGTAGGCATATATGGGGGAATATGGGGCTAGAAAATGGCTAAACCTATTCAAATAGCTTCCTGGAATGTCTGTGGAATGGGGAACCCAGTCAAACGATATAAAATACTACGCATGCTGTGCGATCAGCATGTAGATATGGCAATCCTGCAGGAGACCCACATGTCAGGGGTGGAACACCAGAAACTGAAATGATGGTGGGTAGGGAACGTGTACGGCGCCTCATCTGGAGACAAAAAGGCAGGTGTTGCAGTCCAAGTGGGGAAGCATATAAGTCTGATCGAAGTCAAAACAAGGATGGACCCACACGGTCAATACCTATTTGTGCAGGGATGCCTACAAGGGAAGATGATAACTCTGGGTAAAATATATGCTCCTAATGTGTATGAGGCAAACATCTATCATAACCTAGTGCATTGCATAGCACATATGACGCCGTAGCAGTTGGAGCTGGGGGGTGGGGGGGGGGATTTTAATTGTGTCATGGATGAAGCCATGGATCGCACTGGTAAACCTACATTTTACCCTACAGAGCACAGACACCATAAACATGTGCATTACCTAGAGCAGAGTCTCCCAAATGCAGTCGTGGAGGGCCAAACACCATTCAGGTTCCATGCTGCCTCTAATAAATATGGCTGTGCTGCATTTCTATGCGCCGCCTCCATGGTATGCAGATGTATCTCATGCATATTCATTAGGGACAGCATGAAAACCCAAACAGTGTTTGGCCCACAAGGACTGGAGTTGGGCACCTCTTCCCTAAAGCAGTGGCCAACAGGGGCAGACACACCTGCACCCACAGGCTCCATTATCCAATGCCTCCTGGAGAGGCAGGATGTTGGGCCCTGCGTGCATCTCCCAATACTAGCACTTGCATACCTTAGCAATGCCACCCTAAACCTGGGAATACGGTACACAGCTATCAAAAGGTTGCTATGATTACTGGCAGATAGCAATTCCTAAGTTAAGCACAATTTGCTGATTGAGCTGCATCATAGCAACCTTTCTGATGTCTGTGGAGTGTGCTTCAGGTCTGGTTTCTGACAGTGTTTACCACCCCGGGGAGTGACCCCCAACAGTATTGCGTACCATAGCCATGCCTGCACTGTGCCCAGGACTGGTGTGGTGGTCAGGGCTGCCAAACACCTCTATAGTTGCACAATGCTGGCATAGGTGTGGGGAGTGTGTGTCTGTCTATCCAGTGTGTGGTGGCTGCTAACACCTTCCTCAGCCCACACTGCTAGCACTGTTGCCAGTATTGGCCTGCCAATGTGCATAATGAGGAGCAAGGTACTGTGGGTATAGCCTGGACATGGTGGCCTGGCTTGGATGCAACAGCACAGGGTATAGGGCAATGGCTCGGACATTGTAGTGCCTGGCCATGACCTGCACCGACAAGGTGGCCACAGCATGTCCTGCTGGGAGGTCACTCTCACCCTGACTGTGCAGTGATCACGGCATGGCTAGGTTCCCCCATAGTGCTATATTGCATTTCTAGTCAGTGAAATATATGGGTTCTCTTCTCTGGGGCCTAATCACTGACTTATCTGTTTGTTGGTTGTCCTCATATCCCAGCTTTTGGGTGCCCACATCTTCACCAGGATCATGCACTGTGAACTAGCTAGCAGACTGTCTGCAGTTATATGTGCATAGCTGGAACACCTTGCAGGGTGCAGTGACTGGTGACTCACTGTGCTTGCTACTGGTGAATGTCAGATGGTGGAGGGGGCAGCTGAGCATTTCCAGGCCTATTGTCTTCCTGCCATTGCCTTAGGGATGTGTACAGCTCTGCATTGGCTGTCCTGTAGGGTGTCTTTTCCCCCAGCATGACTGGGGTTGATGGCCCCCTCTACTGCCACTGTTTCAGAGAGGTAGAATGTGGATCACTCGGTGGGGAAATCCTGTCTCCCACTCTGAGCCATAGAGGGTGGGTTGGATGGTGGTACATAATCTGCCTATGGGTCTAAACGGCCCCCTGTCACTTACATCATGTTACCATGGCACAAAGACAGAATATGTATTATTCTGGGTGCATCATAGCCCATAAAAGCCAAACCTTATTGACAATTTCAGATAGACACTAATGTATCCTAGGTGCTGTTTGCAGGAACCACCTATCACACACACTAGCACTGATGGGTATCTGTGACAATGGCCTATTTCAGCCATTGAAGGTGCTACAGACCTGGTGCTGGCTGCCCCACCTCACCCTCAGGGTGAGGACAATACCCACACAATGTGACAGTCTGTAGCTACTCTGTGCCACTAACACACACCGTCGGCACCCCCTACCAGGCTGAGGTGCTGTGGGGTGCATACCCCATCTTGTGATCATCTGTAGACTGCTGATATGCATGTGCTGTGCATCATGGGTACGGGTGGGTTGCCCCTATCCTGGTAGCCACAGCAGACTGTTTATATGGTGACGTGCAGCCCTTCTGTAGCCAGCCAGGGGGTTGCAAGCAGCTGTAGTGCTGTAGCCCACTGGTTACTTCACTGCCTGTGGAGCCATAGGTCATGGGTTCTAGCCTGCCGTGGGGTTATTTGATAGGGCTGTCCAAGGCATTGTCTATTTTTAATGTACATTAGTGCTGCCAGCAAAAACACCCTCAGAGTACTGTAACCTTAAGGCGCCTTATAGGGCGCCCTACAAGGTGCTTTATAAGGTGTCCTTTAGGGGACATTGTAGGGTGCCTTGGCGGACAGTGCACTTTATAATGTGCCCTCTGGAGTGCCTTATAGGGTGCCTTATGCGGCACCTTAGCTTATGCCACTGTGAGGGTGTGTTTGCTGGCAGCACTAATTAAAATAATACTACAATGCCTCAAAAAGCACTACTTAAACATAAAGGGAGACACCTCAGCAAGTCTTGTTCATTCAGCACACTGGGGGATCAAACTCATGTCCCCAGTACCATCAGTCAGTGCATTAACCATTGTGCTACACCTCTGTTTCTGTGTCTAAATGTCAGCGTGCCTACTTAAGATTACCGCGCGTTAACGTGCTTAGCGGCTTCCCGCCCGATAATGTGCTCAGCGCATGTTATCGCATGAAAATCCCGTTTTGCTATGTTAAGACCAACATGCCCACTCCTTTTATGGCAGCTTGGACACTATCACCGGGCGCATGTTAAGACTGCTTAGTAAACATACCCCTTAATGTTACCGGCATTAGTTGCAGTCTTACTGTGACGAATGCCATATAAGGTAGTGGGCGTTCTGGTCTTAAGGTAGCATTTAGGGTTATCGTGCGATAAGGTACGTTTTCGTGTGATAGAGGGAGCCGTGGCACGTTAACATGCGTTAGCCTTAATTAGGCGCGCTGACCTACAAAACACAGCAACAGAGGTGTAGCAGAGTGGTTAATACATTGACTGATGAAACAGGGGTCATGAGTTTGATACCCCTATGGGCTTAATGTGTAAGCCTGTCTGAGGCATTACCCCTTACTTTAAACCAATGCTGTCTGAGGCATTTTCTTTTTTAATTTAAATTAGTGCTGCCAGCAAACACACCCTCACAGTGCCGTAACCTAAGGTGCCGCATAAGGCGCCCTATAAGGCACTCCAGAGGGCACATTATAAAGTGCACTGTCCGCCAAGGCACCTTATAATGTTCCCTATAGGGCACCTTATAAGGTGCCTTATAGGGCGCTTTACAGGGCACCTTATAGAGCGCTTTATAGGGTGCCTTATGAGGCACCTTAAGGTTACAGCACTGTGAGGGTGTTTTTGCTGGCAGCACTAATTTAAATTAAAAAAAGAAAATGCCTCAGACAGCCCTATCAAACAACCTCACTGTGGGATCAAGCCCATGACCTCTGGCTCCTCAGGCAGTGAAGTAACCAGTGGGCTACAGCTGCTAGCAACCCCCTGGCTGGCTATAGAAGGACTGCAGGTCACCACACAAACTGTCTGCTGTGGTTTCCAGGATAGGGTTAACCCACCCGTACCCATGATGCACTGCACATGCAAATCAGCAGTCTACAGATGATCACAAGATGGGGTATGCACCCCCATAGCACCTCGGCCTGGTAGGGGGAACTGACCGTGTGCACCCCAACAGCACCTCAGCCTGGTAGAGGGTACTGAACATGTGTGTTACTGGCACAGAGTAGCTACAGACCGTCACATTGTGCGGGTACTGTGCTCACCCTGAGGGTGAGGTGGGGTGCCCAGCACCAGGTCCATAGCACCGGTGATAGCTGAAATAGGCCATAATGCAGGTCCCTTTCTGTGTCAGACACATCTGTGTCCATGTGCATTTCTTAGTTGTATCTAGTCCTTATGGGTTTTGATGGGCCCAGAATAGTGCATATCCTGTGTTGGTGCGACAGGGACAGGGACAGGGAGAGGGGTGCTTGGACACATAGGCATATTATGTACCACCACCCAACCTACTCTCTGTGGCTCAGGGTGGGAAACAGGATCTCCCTGCAATGGTGGCAGTAGAGGGGACCATCAACCCCAGTCCTGCTGAGGAACAGACACCCTACAGCAGGGGTCCCCAAACCTGTCCTGGAGGGCCACAATCGGAAGGTTTTTGGGATAGCCCTAATGAATATGCATGAGATATATATGCATTAAGAGATATCCTCCCAACCTGACTGGTTTGTGGCCCTCCAGTACTGGATTGGGAGACCCTTGCCTTACACCTGTCATTTAAGATTGTGAGTGGGCAAGGTACAGATGTCCTAGACATCAAAAGGGTAGATAGACTTTGTCACATTCCTCCTCGCTTCTCACCACCACCAAAATGTTGTGAGAATTGAGGAGCAATGCGACAAATTCTGTCTAAGACATCTGTACCTTGCCCACTCACAATCTTAAATGACAGAGGTGTAAGGCAGGGGTCTCCCAATCCAGTACTGGAGGGCCACAAACCAGTCAGGTTGGGAGGATATCTTTAATGCATATATATCTCATGCATATTCATTAGGGCTATCCCAAAAACCTGCCAGGATTGCAGCCCTCCAGGAAAGATTTGGGGACCCCTGCCCTACAGGGCAGTCAATGCAGATCTGTACACATTCATAAGGCTATGGCAGACAGACAGTAGACCTGGAAGTGCTCAGCTGCCACAACCACCACCTGACATTCTCCAGCAGCAAGCCTCCAGCCACTGCACCCTGCAAGGTGTTCCAGCCATACACATATAACTGCAGACAGCCTGCTAGCTAGTTCATAGTGCATATTCTTAGAGAAGATGTATGCACCCAGAACTGGGATGTGAGCACACCCACCAAGCAGATAAGTCAGTGATTAGACCCCAGAAAAGAAAACCCATAAACATCACTTGGAAAAAATACTATATAGCACTATGGGGGAACCTAGCCATGCCACTGTCACTGCTCAGTCAGGGTGAGAGTGACCTCCCAGCAGGACATGCTGTGGCCACCCTGTCCGTGCAGGTGGTGGCCGGGCACTACAATGTCCCAGCCATTGCCCTATGCCCTGTGCTGATGCATCCTGCTCAGGCCACCCTGTCCAGGCTATACCCACAGTACCTTGCTCCTCATTATGCACATTGGCAGGCTAACACTGGAAACAGTGCAAGCAGTGTGGGCTGAGTGAGGTGTTGGCAGCCACAACACACTGGATAGACAGACACACACTCCCACACCTATGCCAGCATTGTGCAAATATAGAGGTTTTTGGCAGCCCTGGCCACCTCACCAGTTCTGGGCACAGTGCAGGCATGGCTATGGTACACAATACTGTTGTGGTCCCTCCCCGGGGTGGTAAACACTGTCAGACACCAGAACTGAAACACACTCCACAGACATCAGAAAGGTTGCTATGATGCAGCTCAATCAGCAAATTGTGCTTAACCTAGGAATTGCTATCTGTGATTAATCATAGCAACCTTTTGATATATGTGTAACGTATTCCCAGGTTTAGGGTGGCATTGCTAAGGTATGAAAGTGCTAGTATTGGGAGATGCTGCTGCACACAGGGCCCAACATCCTGCCTCTCCATGAGGCTGTGGATATTGGAGCCTGTGGGTGCGGGTGTTTCTGCCCCTGTTGGCCACTGCTCTGGGGCAGAGGTTCCCAACTCCGGTCCTGGTAGGCCAAACACTGTTCAGGTTTTCATGCTGTCCCTAATGAATATGCATATGATACATTTGCATACCAAGGGGGCAGCGCATAGAAATGCAGCACAGGCATCTTTATTAGAGACAGCATGAAACCTGAATGTTTTTTTGGCCCTCCAGGACTGCATTTGGGAAACTCTGCTCTAGGTATTGCACATGTTTATGGTGTCTGTGCTCTGTAGGGTAAAATATCGGTGTTTCAGGCATGTTTATGTTATCTGCAATAAAGGTTCCTACTTTATTACCACGGTTTAGTAGTGGGTAAAATATGGGGACTGGGTTGGCAGGAGCCACAGCTGGGACTTGAACCTGTGACTTGCTGCTCCTGAACACACTGGCTGTGTGTACTGCACCACACTGTTGCCACAGGGACAGTTCATTCCCTGGGGATACCATGACTGTTTGTCAGACAGGGTCTGTCTGTTGCAGTGCACGGAACCCACCTAAACAGGGCTAGGCCACGGTCTGCTGTGGGTAGCAGCCACTGCCCCCTCCACCACCAGTACCCCTCCGCCACCATGCTGACCGGTAGGTGGCTGCCTATGGTGCGGGTTCTGGGGTAGGGGTGCCTGCATAGACGTCCACACTTCCCCCCATCACCGCCTGCCAATGTTCTGTGCCCTTGGGGGTACCTGCTGGGTACTATCTCCTGTGACACTGTGGGAAACACACTCATGCCCATTTTGGGCCCTCATCAGTTGCTGTCTGGCTGCTGTACAGTTTCAGCATTCCTCTGGGCCACCTAGGCATCACCCTAGTCCGCACTGTGGACCAACTGCACCACAGCATGTGCCACCTGCAGCCCTCTGTATCCCATTTTCCAGCATCTGTCCAGTTGCCCATTCCGACATGCCCACCATGCTGTTGTGGAACATGTGCACGCCATAGGACACCTGTCCAATAAAAAGGGAAAACCCTGATCAGTGCTATTGCACTATGGGATCATTCACCTTGTGGGGGGACAGAGCATAGCCCCTTCCAAAATTAATATCTTTTTTTTTTGGAGCTTTCTTGGTAGTGTTCTTTGATGTTTACCATTAATATCACTATTTCCCAGCTTGGTTATGTTTTTTTTACATTTTGTTCAGGTCATTTTCAATGTTTATTTGCCCTTTTGTTCCGTGCACATGTATCACACTTATCACTTTTGTAGGTTTCTCTGGTTTTGCTGTACATTGCTGACGGAAATGGTTTCTCTTTCCTTCGAATCCGCCCTAACGCCAGGGTTTCACGGGCGTTAGTTTTCAGACCCGGCTTCCACAGCGTTAGTGTGCAGGGAGCCTCTCCCCTCCCACTCTCCACCCATTGACCCTCTCTCTCCGCCCCTGGGGAGCCTTTATCTACCTTCAGCACTCGTTTGCGCCGCTGCGTGCGTTATCGCGCGCTAAGGTACCTTATCACCCGGTAAAGCGCCATTATCGCATGATAACGTACCTTATCGCATGATAACTTCTCAGCAGCGGAAATAGCACCCTTTAGTAAACATACCCCTATATCTTTAACCTCTTATATTTGTTTGAACCTGATATCAGTGGTGGTTTTAATGATTGGCCTTCCGAGGGAGGCGTAACCTAGTGGTTGGGGCAAGGTACCACAGGCCGGAAGGTAGGTGGTTCAAATCCCACTAGAGGACAGAAACCTTGGTCCGGAAGGACTGGGGTTTCTAGTCCCACAAGGTGCTCCTTGTGGTCTTGGGCAAGCCACTTAACCCTCCATTGCTCATGTTCCCTGTAAGTATTAGTGTATGTGTGTCATATCCCCTCGTGTTAAATGTATCCCCCAACCGCTTTGACCCAGTGAAAAGCGGGATATAAATGCAGCTAAATAAATAAATAAGTCACTGTTATTATTTATTTAATTACATTGTTTATATATTTTTACTTTTCTTTTACACATTTAATATTTCGATTGGTTTATATATTTTTATTGTATTTATAAGTCTGTCCTTTTTGACATGATTTTTAATGTATTTTGTTTAGGTGAATTTTATTTATCTATTTTACAAGTTTTCTATACCACGTTATCATTTAATCAAGGCAGTTTACATTATAACTCAAAATATTACAGAGAACCTATACTGGAAAACATTGTAAATCAAACCATTACAGAGAACATTCATTAAAGAAGAAGGGGGGAGGGGGAGTCATGCAGGAGGTGCTCGAGAGCACAACGTATGGGACCTACAGGATATATATTTGTTTGTGAAATGTGGGCATAAGACCAGAGACTGACTAAAGTGTTACGGGTGTCCATTGAAGTGTTCAGTGAAAAAGAGGGTCATGAGCTTTTTCCTAAAGTCTTTTATGTCCAAAGTGGTCCTTAGTTTCTCTGGAAGGGAATTCCAGATAGTGGGAGTGGCAAGTGAAAGGGCCCTCTTCGCAGTGGACTTGTTGGCCTTTGTAAACAAGCTTGGTGTAAGTATGGTATTTATGGTGCTATTTCTCTCTGGTCTGTTGATGGGCTTGGTACAAATCAGGTGTTGTAAGATTCCAGCTGATATGTTGTTTCTAATTTTAAAGATGGTGAGAGCCAATATATATTTGGCACGTGAAGTGATTGGTAGTCAATGGAGCTGGTTCAGGAGTGAGGTTATGTGATCGTGTTGAGATGATTCAGTGATGGTGAGGGCAGTAGTGTTTTGGACCCGTTGCAGGGGTTGGATGGTTTGCTTGGGTAATCCTTGGAAAAGGGCTTTGCAGTAGTTCAGTGAGGGTGTTATGATGGCCTGACATAGTATACGGAAGTGATCTTGACTGGGGAGAGGTTTGAGTCTTCGGATTGTGGCAAGCTTGTGGATTTTCACATAGGCCAAGCCCCTAACGAAGGCAATGCCGAAACACGGCCATGTTGGGTGGCCAACTGCAGACCTCCTGGGGTGAATTATTCGGTGAAATAACTTGCATTCACACTTTGCCTTGTTCTGGTGGTTGCTTCCCTTGCGAGGGTATAGTGCTGTTTGTAGTGGTCCCCAAGCCTGCTAGAAGCCATCAGCAACATTTTGGAAACTGACCGTGTGCTCAGTAAGAGCACATGGGCATTGCACCTGCTTCCACTGAACACCAATGATCCCAGTAAACCCAGGGTTGGTGATTGTGGGTGGAGGACGTGGTCTGTCAAGGGCGGGGGGGGGGGGTCAGAAAATGAATATTGTATTAGGTGTGGCCTTCGGGAGGGAGGGGGATTGGTGTTGACTGTGCTTTGGAGAGGGGAAAGGTGGGGTATTGTTGTTTTACAAGCTATTAATAAACATCTTCTGTGAATGGCATGACATCTACTCCATTCCTCTTGTTACCTTTGTCAGGCATGCGTGTTCCTTCGCCAGGATTTTCTTTTGTGAACACAGAACGGAAGTATTTGTTTAGCAATTCCATTTTTAACTTATCACTTTCCACAAATCGGCCCTCAGCACCTCTAAGTCTTGTAGTTTCTCCTTCTCTCCCCAATATGCCTGAAAATGTCTTGTCACCTCGCTTCACTTCTGTAACCATTTTTTCTTCCGCTTGTGCTTTTGCCATCCTGATTTCTCTCTTTGCCTCTTTCAGTTTTATCCAGTATTCTTTTCTGTATTCCTCTATTTGTGGTCTTCTGAAAACTGAACACTGCCATTTTTGCCTTTATTTGTGCAGCCACTTCTTTGGAGAATCATATTGTTTTGCTTTTCCTCTCACATTTATATACATCTCTTACATATATATCTGTTGCTCTTGGTATAGCCTCTTTCAGTTTAGCCCTTCGCCTTTCCGCTTCTCTTATCTCCTCCCACCCTGTCTACTCCTCCTTCAGGTACCTTTCCAATTTACTGAAGTCAGCATTTTTGAAATCTAGGAGAGTTTTCTGTAATTGGACTTTGCCTTGGCTTTTACCTCATGTCACACTGTGCAGTGATCACTGCTGCTCAAGTAGACATCCAACTGAAAACTAGATACACTGTCAACAGATCCAGCACTGATCCTTCCCTGGTTGCTTCCTTCGCCAGTTGCCTGAGCAAAGCTTCTTGTAGGGCATCTTTCTACTTCTTTCCAAATTTGCAGATAAGATATTCCAATCCACATTTGGCAGATTAAAGATCCCCAGTATCATCACTGCTCCCTTTTTTATTACCTTTCCTAATCAAGTCTCTGTCCATTTACTCCATTTGAGATGGAGGTCTCTAGATTGCACCAGTGTGGATGGTAGCATCCAGAGTGAGACCGTCCACTAGGCAGGCTAAGCAGCCACCTAGGGTGAAAGTCCTCTGTGGGCAACTTGGCACGGCGCCTGCATCAGGCTACGTGCTTCAGCACACATGGCCTGCTGCTCCTGACCCTCTTCGGACAGGAAGTTGTGTTGGAGCGGGGTCAGAAGCAGCAGACCATGTGTGCCGAAGCATATGGCCTGTCACAGGGTGCTGCTGCTACACCAAACCATCCTCCCTGACCATGCTGACAGAATCAAAGGCAATGGGGGGTTGGCGCGATGTGGGTGCCACAGAGAGAAGGAGGGGCGGCACGGCCGGGGCTTCTGCCTGGGGCAGCAGAAACCCTTGGGCTGGCCCTGGAAGTACCATCTCCTCTTTCCAAACCAATTCACGGTGTTTCTTTCTTTACCCAAGTCCCCTGCATTTAAACTGCTTTAATACTGTTTTTGACACAAAGCGCAACTCCTCCTCCTTTCTTGCCCTCTCTGCCCCTCTTAAATAGATTATATCAAGGTACAGGCAATATCCCTTTCATGAGACTCATTAAACCATGTCTTCATAATGGTCACAATGTCCAAGTCCATTTACATCATCAGGGCTTCCCAGGTTAGGAACTTTATTACCTAGACTATGAGCATCTCTAATACCTGAAGACTGGAGGATCGCCAATGTAACACCAATTTTTAAAAAGGGTTCCAGGGGTGATCCGGGAAACTACAGACCGGTGAGCATCACGTCAGTACCGGGAAAAATGGTAGAAACCATCATAAAGAATAAAATTACTCAGCATGTAGATAGTCATGGCCTAATGGGAGACAGCCAACATGGCTTTAGACAAGGAAGATCTTGTCTTACTAATCTGTTATGTTTTTTTGAAAGTGTGAATAAACAGGTGGACAAAGGTGAGTCGGTTGATATAGTGTATCTGGACTTTCAGAAAGCCTTTGACAAGGTCCCTCATCAGAGACTTTTGGCAAAACTAAAGAGTCATGGGATAGGAGGCAGTGTACTACTGTGGATCAAGAAATGGTTAAAAGATAGAAAGCAGAGGGTTGGGCTAAATGGCCAATTTTCCCAATGGAGAAAGGTGAATAGTGGTGTACCCCAGGGATCTGTGCTGGGTCCGCTGCTTTTTGACATATTCATAAATGACCTGGAAAGTGGAATAACGAGTGAGGTTATCAAATTTGCAGATGACTCAAAACTATTTAAAGTTGTTAAAACCCAAGAGGATTGGGGAAAACAGCAAGAGGATCTTGATAAATTAGAAGACTGGGCATCAAAATGGCAGATGAAATTTAATGTGGACAAGTGCAAAATTATGCACCTAGGGAAGAACAACCCAAACTATGGTTACACAATGCAAGGTTCCACATTAGGAACCACCACCCAGGAAAAAGATTTAGGCGTCATTGTGGATAACATGTTAAAACCCTCGGCCCAGTGTGCAGCGGCAGCCAAGAGAGCAAATAGAATGCTAGGTATCATAAGGAAAGGAATGGAAAATAAAACAAAGGATATTATAATGCCTCTATATCGTTCCATGGTGAGACCGCACCTTGAATATTGTGTGCAATTCTGGTCGCCATATCTTAAAAAGGATATAGAGTTATTAGAAAAGGTTCAGAGAAGAGCCACCAAAATGGTAAAGGGGATGGAAGGATCCTCCTATGAAGAAAGGTTAAAAAGGTTAGGGCTCTTTAACCTGGAAAAGAGACGGCTGAGGGGAGATATGATAGAAGTCTATAAATTAATGAACGGAGTGGAACGGGTAAACGTAGATCGATTGTTTACCTTATCAGAATATAGAAAGACTAGGGGACATGCAATGAAGCTACAGGGTAAACTATTTAAGACTAATAAAGGAAAATATTTTTTCACTCAACGTGTAATCAAACTCTGGAATTTGTTACTGGAGGATGTAGTAAAGGCTGTTAGTGTAGCTGGGTTTAAAAAAGGTTTGGACAAGTTCCTGGAGGAAAGGTCCATAAGCCATTATTAAGAAGGGACCCAGGATATCAATGCTTGACCCAGTACAAGCACTGTGGAACCTGTGTCCCTTGGGGATACTGCTAGGTACGTATGACCTAGATTGGCCACTGTTGGAAACAGGATACTGGGCTTGATGGACCTTGGTCTGACCCAGTATGGCATATCTTATGTTCTTATTAGTGTTCATTGCTTTCCAGCAGGTTTCCATTGGCTTGCTTTTATTTTGCATGGTTTTTATTTCCAGCTCCTATTCCCCTTTGTTAATGATGCAAGTTAAGATTATGTATCCCTCTATGTTTACCATTACTGTAATACTTTTGCTGGGGGTGACATCCCAGACTTATTTTCCATCCGTCACCCTCCTTCTCTAGTTTAAGTGCCTGTCTACGCATTGTCTGACTTTTTCACCTAGGATCGTTTTTCCTGCTACAGAAAGATGCAGATCATCATTACAGCTTAGCCTCTTGTTGTTCCATCTATTGCCCCAGTCATCTATATATCTAAAGCCTTTGGGGCCAATATTCAAAGCAGTTAATGAGGTTAGCAGACTTGCTAATCAGATCAATCGTGGTGACAGGGATAGTCAGTGGCATTGATGCAGTTGGTGCTGCTGAATATCCCAGGTGCCAGCCCTGAACACCCTGATTCTAGCAGGTTAGCACTGGGGCATTCCGCGGGCAGAACAGAGGCAGCACCTGAGGATATCTGGCTAGTAGCGATATTCAGCCACTAGCCGGTTATTGCACAGCACTGAACGTTCGGCACTTTAAAGACTGGCCTAACTTTCACAGCTGTAGCTAACCAGGCAGCAGTCGAATATCGCTGTGCCACTATCCATCCGACCCGGATATTCATTGCTGGTTGGCAGATATGGGCCTGGCGTTGAATATCTGTGTTAAACATTCAGCGGCGATGGCTAGCCGCTTTGCAAGGGCCAGCTGCTGCAGCTGAATAGCCCCCCTTCATGCTTACACCAGGCATTAAAGTTGGTTATGTGATGCAGTCTTTCTTCCCCCGTACCATGAACAGGTTGAACTTCTGAGAATGCTATAGTGCTGACAATGGCTTTAAGACTCTCTCCCAAAATTTGGAAATCTCTTTGCACCGTAGAGGTACTGTTTCTAGCCAGATCATGTGTTCCCAGATGGATAACATCATCAGCTTTAGAGCCCTTACTTTCCTCTGTGACTTCACTAACAATCTGGTTTGTATTCATGCTAGCTGAAGATCCTGGAAGGCATCAGACTATCTTCTGACCCTAGAACCGAGTTCAGGTTAATGCCTCTGATAATGCAGTCACTAAGTATTGTTTTCTGTTTTGAAATTTTTTTGGACAGTGCCTGGAGCACTTCTGTTACACTGTGTGTCATCCTTCCTGTCTAAGGCCACCTCAGTTTCCGTTAATGGGGCATCCTCATTTACCAAGGCAGAGAAGGCACAATACAGGGGTATCTCTAAGTGGAATGGGCATCTCCATGTTATGAACCATACCCTGCCAGAATCCACTGAGATCTATTTATTCATAGATTGTGGGGGTTTTTGTGGGAGTGGTAGTGGTGGTGGATTGTTTTCAAGTTGTATTTTGGGGAGGTTTGTTTTATTGCAGATAATCCTTCCCTTAGTTGAATCAATTATTTTTATTTATTTATTTAGCTGTATTTTTATCCCGCTTTTCACCGGGTCAAAGCGGTGTAACAAAAAGGGGGGGGGGGTTAATCGGTTATAGGGTAGGGCCATCACCGGGGAGGCAACATTGATGATTTTGACAGAGGATGGACATAGACATGGACAAGGGGACACAGATTTTTTGAACATGAGTTCTTGAGGGTGATTGTTCTGTCTGTCTTAAGCTATCTCGAGGCTCCAAGTTGTTTTCCTGAGGGTTAAAGCACCATAGCTATTGCACCAAATAAAAGTCTATTTGATTGTGTTTAACATGGCGCAGTTGTTAGATCAAAAGCAACATAGAGTGCTTTCCATTAAATTTAGGCTAAGTGACAAGGGAGTCATTTTAAATCGCTTAGACACAATTTGGACGCTCAAAAATGTGCATGTGGACATCCAAATCATTGAGGCATCCCTGAAGAGATTTCAGAAAGGAAGTTTTAGACCTCTCTGCTGTGGGGACATCTAAATAAGCAAGGGGTGTGATGGAGGCGTGTCCTAGGTGGAGCTACGGACATAGACATCTCCAATCTATCTTAGAACCCTTGGAGATGTCTGTGCCTGCATCCAAACTTAGACTGGTTCCAAGCATGAATAGGCATCAGAAAAGTGTTTGTTTCAGTGCTCATACCTCTGGAGTGTGTCGAGAAGTACTCTTCACAGTGTCGATGCTATGTTTTGTGTGTTTGAGAAACTTGTTTTGGGTTAGCACCATTGTTACATGTTTTATAGACATCCCCAGTATTAAATACTATACTGGGGACATCCCTGTAGGTGTCCATATTGGACAAGTCCACGTTTGTGAAATCATGCCAACTTGGACACGCTTACTGTTTTCAGGGTGTTCAGACTTGGATGTTTCAGTTTGCACTTTGATGTCCTTTGTAAAATGTGCCTTTATGTGGCTTAAGAAGACCATTTAAGAAAATCCAGCCCTTGGTGGGTGGCTGAGAGGAAGGAGGGAGGAAGGAATAAGTGGCAAATTGTCGTGTAACAATTTGGCAGTAAGCTATGACTTTGACTTCCTGAGACAGAGACCCCTGCTGGGCAACTGTTAACTACCAGAGTTCAGGCTTCGTACTGCAATACAAGCCAAAGCTTTTCTTTTAATCTATTTTGTTTTATAGAACAGGCTGAAAATTTGAACACTTTTTTAGAGCTAGGCAATTCCTATATTGCACCAATAGTTTCTCTAAGGCAAAAGAAAGCTACATAGACTGTTAAGCAATTTTCCAAGAAACACTGTTAAGCACAGACAGCACATAAAGGGGCTTGTTTACAAAGCCGCGGTAGCGGTTTCCGATCGTTATCGGAGCTGCGGCCAAACAATCGGAAACCGCTACCGCGGCTTTGTAAACAAGCCCCAAAGCCATTTTTGAGCAACTTATTCAAAGAGACAGATAAGATACAGGCAGCTAGAAACTATTCAAAGCAAGCAAAAGAGAAAAAATAAAAACTTAGCCAGATGGATCCACTCAATGTGCTTCTATCCTAGTGCTCTGGAGATCAAACACTAGCTTGCCAATCTGTTCCTAGAAGTTTTAAATGCAGGGCTCCCCTTTTTTAACATTTCCTTTGTTTGACTTTCTGAGCCAGAGACCCCTGCTGGGCAATTGTTAATTAGCAGAGCTCAGACTTGCTACTGCAATACAGGCTGAAAATCTGAACGCTTTGAGGTGCATACTTACTAAACCACAGTAAACTTGGACATTTCATTGCAGCATATTTCATTTTAGGAGTCACTGATGTAGAAGGCCGCTACTGAGATGTCCCTGGTTCGTTGCTACAGTGGAATAAAACAGACAATATGAACAATCTGCAAATCTCTTTTAGGGAGTTGGGTGCGCATATGCGCCTTCAGGTGCGAGCTCTTGGTATACATTTTGCCGCAGCCCGGGTACTAGCAGTTGTGTGTTGCTGTCTGTTTCCTGGCCCAGGATCGACGTCCCTGTTTGGGCATGCAGTCATTGGGGGCGGTCATAGCAGAGAAATAATCCAGCAGGGAGGAGGATGGAGGGGTCAGGACCATGCCATGCTGCACTTTCTGGTACACGCCGAACTGTCTGTGGAACTGTACTGGCGTCTGGTTGTGCGGGAAAGTTAGTCGGCGGTGGGGAAGAGGCGGCCTGGGGGCGGAGAGTGGGTGGGCAGTGGGCGGTCACTGGCCCTGGATGTACAGGGCCAATTCTAATGTTGGCCCTGTACGTCCAGGGCCTGTGAAATGGCTGGGGAAGTTATTCCACCTCCAAGGTGGAATAACTTCCATGAACATTGTTTTGTTGTAGTCAGGGCGTGGAAGGGGCTGTGGGGCCAGGGTTTCTTCCCCACAACCCGACCCTGGCCTTAGGAGGCCAGATTGGGGGTCGGGCTGTGGAGAAAACACCTTAATTGTTGGCGGCTGGCATCATGGCATTTAAATGGAGCCGTGGTGCCATGGCAACAGGACGCCATAGCGCCACGGCTCCATTTAAATGCCTGACTGAGATATCCGGGCAGTGCATGTACATGCAGGGCGGGACTGAATCGCAGTCCTGGCCTGCATGTACAGGCCTGATCGCGATTCTGATCAGCCCCGCGGGATCAGAATCGCAATCCCCTTTGTACATCTGGCTCAGACCAGACGAACAAAGGCGATAGCTGTGTGGGACAGAATCAGGCCCTTATTATCACTTTCTGCTGCAGCAGGGTCACAATGCAATGAAATATAAATGAGTGACCCCCTCCTGGGGTAAGTATAGGTTTTTATACCTTTTCTAAACCAAGAATATGCATAGGGAGTAAAAGGGGAGGATAGCATCCCAAAGTTTTCCCATGGTCAGAATTTAATTTATTGCTGACAGGCAGTTTATAGTAGGTAGACACAGGAAAGAGGGGTTGTTAAGGAGGGAGAGAGGGAACGAGTGAGGGAGAGACGTTTTTGCAAGCGATTTATTCTTCAAAGGTACTATCTTCTCAGTAAAGTCTGGGGCCCCTTACATAGATAAGGTGTCGGGCTATGTGTTATGTGAACCATCACCTATTCACTGGCAGTTTGAACATAATTGTCTTTGTGAAGGCCAGTTATTTCTCTAACCTGTTATCTTCAGAGAAAGGAGGGGGAAATGGAGTTCATTTTACCCATTCAAGTCTGAGTTGAGAAAGTTTGCTTTAGCTAAAATGTATCAGGCCCTATGTTTCTTTATCTATATATCAATATCTGTTTTTTGTTAAACAATACAGTGTTCTCTGGAAAAATAGCAAACTTGCAGCTGCATCAAGAATGTTTTCACAGCATAATTATTTCTTAAGGCCTATGAGCAGAATTTTCCTTTAATACTAATATACCCTTGCTGAAACTTCTAGAAGTAGAATATTAAACTTATTATAGTTGTTGTTGTGCCATTGAATCTGTGACGACTCATGGAAATCCTCTGGATAGTTGTCTTAAACTGTGTTCGGTATTCAGTCAGGCAGTTCATTGTTGACAGAGTGGCATGCATAGCTGCTGTTATTGTATTGATCAATCTCATTGCTGGCCTTCCCCTTTTGCGTTGACCTTCTACCTTGCCAAACATAATGTCTTTCTCTAATGATCTCTCTCTTCACATGATATGCACAAAGTACAAAAGTCAAAGTTTTGTCATCTAAGCTTCTAAAGAAAGCTTAGGTTTGATCTCCTCTAGTAGTGACTGGTTTGTTCTTCGGGCAGTCCATGGTATACACAGTATTCGTCACCAGCACCATAATTCAAAGGCATCAATTTTCTTCCTTATTATTTACTGGTAAATGAACGACATCTTTGCTGTTTATTCTAAATAACAACTCTCTATGTGTGTCCTAGTATGCATTAATAAATACATTTAAGAGAGAAAGAAGAAAGAAAACAAAACAAAAGAGGAAAACATGAAGGCTCTTGCTGAAGGTCCAGTTTGTTGTCACAGTCCCCCCTTTCAAAGATCACCTATCTAATAGGTTGATCTTCGCTAAATTCAGAGTCTTCACAGAGCAGAAGTGATGATCGCTGGAAACAGAGTTCTTTCAATCCCTGGGTTCTTCTATACCTATTACCAGGCTTTTTGGGGTCCTCAGGGGTGCTTTGAGGTGCATACTTACCAAACCGCAGTAAACGTGGACATTTTACAGCAGCATATTTTAATATGGGATGTCACTAACCTGTGGTAAAGGATAATGCAGCCTCCCCACATATGTCTCTGACCCCCCTCCATCTCCTCAAAGGCACAAAGACACCCTACTCCCTGGACCCTGATCCCAAGATCTACCCCCTCCCCCCCTTAGGCCTTCCCAGGACTACCTCTAGAGCAACCTGGTGGTCTAATGGTACCAAGATAAGAGCAACCTGCATTCGTTCCCATCTGGATTGGTGCCAGTTTCAAAATGGTACCCGAAATCCCTAGCAGTATTCTCATCGTACAACTGTTAGAAGTCAACTCCACCACCATTAATCTGTTTACAATGCTAGCCCTTTAAGATTGAAGTCTGGAGCATCGGGTTTCCTGTTAACAGCCTGATGCTCCTGGCATAAAACTAATGCCAGCTTTGAGCCGACCTTATATTTCCATGAATAATGCAGCTTGCAGTATTTAAGTACTAATGAAGTGTTTTGCATGCATGCACATGCTTTTCATGTCATTAGTGTTCAATACGTGTTAGGATAACATGCTTTTGTAACTACCCCTCTCTCCAATTCTTTTATTTCAGCTTAGCAATTTTTCTGGTGGATCTGCTCATTACATTTGTTCCATCTCACCTGTTAAGTCATTCCAACATAATTCACTGATAGTGCTTCTTATACTAAAGTAAAATTGGAATGGACTAAGTGATCTGCATTTGGGGGCCATAGCTCCAAGATTATGGAATGATCTTCCTCAAAAACTGTGTTTGGAAACATCATATGACAAATAAAAGGCTGAGTTCAAAACTCATAATTTTTTATACCTTTTGTAAATTGATTTCTTTTTTATGTACCCAAGGCTGTTTTAGAAGACTTATGCTTATGTTTATAAGCTAATTTAATTGAAAGTTATTTTTCTAGGTTTTGTTCTACTTATTTTATTAATGATGGTTATATTTTAATATGTGTATTATATTGTCTTAGATTTATATTGTTGATTGAGGTTTTATTCATATTTAATATTTGTAAGCCACATAGTTAATTTGTGATGCACAGTATATAAAAAAATTAAACCTTAAATCATCTAAATTTGGACAATTTAAGAACATAAGACTATAAGAAGTGCCATACTGGGTCAGACGAAGGTCCATCAAGTCCAGTGACCTGTTTCCAAAAGAGTCCAATCCAGATCACAAGTACCTGACATATCCCAAAAGTAGCTGGCTTCATGCTACTTATCCCAGGTAAAGCAGTGGTTTTCTTTTGGACTATCTTAATAACAGTTTATGGACTTTTCCTCCAAGAATTTGCCCAAACCTATTTTCAACCCAGCCACACTACTTGCTTTTATCACCCCCTCCAGCAATAAGTTCCAAACCTCAATTATACATTGAGAAAAAAATAGTCTCTCCTGTTTTAAATATACTACTTTGCAGCTTAATGGTATGCCCTCTAGTCCTTGTACTTTTTGAAAGAGTAACCAGGGCTCTACAGATCAACAAACAGTAAGGATTTGAGGGTTTGTTTGTTTTTATTATATTACATTGCTAGCTCTCTGACTGGGAGCTCTTAAAAGGGTTTTTTGTATATTTTTTAAAGCAAGGTTACTTTCTTTTTGGTGCTTTAGGGGACCTTTCCTTGAGCACAATAGGTTGCTGAACTCTAGTAACCTCCTCGGGTTTAGAAACTGCTAACACCTAATCAAGAGTTAGTGGGCTTGATTTCCTGAGTGCAGCTGAGGCCTGCATAAAAGGCTCCAGTGCCTTGCCCTGTTGAGGCTTTCCTAACCAGGGCTCTACAGATCAACAAACAGTAAGGATTTGAGGGTTTGTTTGTTTGTTTTTATTATATTACATTGCTAGCTTTCTGACTGGGAGCTCTTAAAAGGGTTTTTTGTATATTTTTTAAAGCAAGGTTACTTTCTTTTTGGTGCTTTAGGGGACCTTTCCTTGAGCACAATGGGTTGCTGAACTCTAGTAACCTCCTCAGGTTTAGAAACTGCTAACACCTAATCAGGTGTTAGTTCCCTCCCTACCCACCCCGACTCCCACCAACCCCTAGTGAGCAGTCTTGCTTTATAGGGCACCTCCCCCTTTAACAAATCACAGAGAATTGGACCAGCACATTTTGAATATAATTCAAGAGATTTAACTGCTTTTTCTCTGAAAGGACAGCTGCGAAACCGGCTGGTACTTGGTAGATCTCTCTCTTTTGCTTTAACAGATACCTAAGCTCCACGAACAAAACAATGGCTGGGAAAAATCGTATTGCTAAAGCTGTTGCCCCCGTTACAGCTTCTGCCTTGGTCCAGACAGAGGTCCTAATGCCAGTTGAAGGACCAGTTCCATGTGCAGGGTGCCTGCATGCTGAAGCTCTGAGGAAACAAGTGAAGGAACTCAGAGAGGAGGTGGCGAGGCTGAGGAGCATTCAAGACAGTGAGAAGTACATTGATGAGATGCTTCTTGCAGCAACCAAGCTCTCCAGCACAGGAGAAGTTGGGTGCCAACAGAATGTCGATGGTTGAACACAAGTCACCAGGGCCTGCAAAATCACCAATCCAACTTCTCCAACCCTTGAATTGAAGAACCATTATGCAGCCCTGGAAGTGGAGGAGGTGAAAACATCCCTGGAAAGGGAAGAACCAGAGTTCAAGTACCCCAAAGTTGCAGAATCAGTGACCAGAAGGAAACAAAGGGTAGTGGTGGTTGGAGACTCTCTTCTGAGGGGTACTGAGGCATTCATCTGCTGACCAGACTTGATGTCCAGAGAGGTATGCTGTCTGCCTGGTGCCAAAATCCAAGATGTTACAGAGAGTTTGCCGAGACTCATCAAGCCCACTGACTATTACCCAATGTTGCTAATCCATGTTGGAACAAATGGTACTGCCAGGTATACCTCGGAACATATCAAAATTGACTTCATGGCTCTGGGACAGAGGGTGAAGCAGTTAGGTGCACAGGTGGTGTTCTCTTCAATCCTCCCTGTTGAGGGTAAAGGCCAAGGCAGAGAGGCTCGCATCCTGGAGATGAATGCATGGCTGCGTGGATGGTGTCATCGAGAACGTTTTGGTTTCCTAGACCATGGGATGCTGTTTCAAGGGTTGCAGAGCAGAGATGGCATCCATTTGTCCAAGAAAGGTCAAAGCATCTTCGGTAGTAGACTGGCTAATCTACTGAAGAGGGCTTTAAACTAGATTCGTTGGGGATAGGTGAAGAAAGCCCCCAGGTAAGTGAAAGCCCCTAGGTAGGTGATACATTAAATACCTTTATGGAAATGGGTAACAGGGGTAACATATGGAAAGCAGTGTGTATAAATGCCCGTAGCATGGGAAATAAGATCCCTGATGTTGAAGCTTTGGTGGGAGTGGCTGACTTGGATTTAGTGGCAGTTACAGAAACATGGTTCACAGAAACCATGACTGGGATGTAACTATACCCGGCTATACTTTATTCAGAAAGGACAGGGTAGGAAGAAGGGGAGGAGGAGTGGCACTATATGTAAAAACTACTATTAAAGCTTTGGAATTACAGAGCTTAAAAGGGAGAGAGGAGGCATTGTGGGTTAAACTAGAAAGAGGGAAAGAGAAATCTATTTGCATTGGTGTGATATACAGACCTCCCTCACAAGAGGAAGAGGTGGACAGAGAGTTAATTGAAGACATACGCAGCATTGCTAGGAAAGGGGAAGTGCTACTGATAGGAGATTTCAATATGCCAGATGTTGATTGGCACATTCCTGCTGCAGTATCATCTAGAAGTAAGGAGATCCTGGATTCTCTACAGGGAGAACTATTCAGGCAATTGGTAACAGACCCCACACGTGAAGGGACCATACTGGACTTGGTGCTTACCAATGGTGAAAGTGTTTCTGATGTTGTAGTGGGAGATCATTTTGCATCCAGTGATCACCAGATGGTGTGGTTCAGTATTAGGACTAGGGCTCTTAGAATCCATTCCAAGGTGAGGATCTTAGATTTTAGGAAGACTAATTTTGCGAAGATGGGCCAATACCTCAGGGAGTCGTTAGTGGGATGGGATCAGCTGGGGGATGTAGAAAAACAGTGGGCAAAACTGAAAGGGGATATTTTAAGGGCAACCAACCTTTTTGTTAAAATGGTAAATAAAGGCAAAAGGAAAAGGAGACCGCTATGGTTTTCTAAGGAAGTAGCTGAAAAAGTGAAGAAAAAGAGGGAGGCCTTCATGAAATACAAGAGATCACAGAGAGAGGAAGACAGGCATCTATATTTTGAAAAACTTAGAGAAGCTAGCAAAGTAGTCAAGAAGGCAAAGATTCAAAAGTGTATATAGGTTCTTTTCAAGTTACAAATATGTACAAAGTTCCCCAAAGTTATAATCCCAGTTGTATTATCCTGTTATATGTAAACTCAACAGTCTGTTGATTGCAATGAGTATTCCTGTTTTAATGTAAACCACGCTGATGAAAAAGAGTGCGGTATAGAAGAACTATAAATAAAATAAATAAATAAAATAAAAGGAGGAGGAAATAGCCAATGCAATAAAATGGGGGGGATAAGACATTTTTCAGATATATTAGTGAGAAGAGGAAGGGCAAGAGTGGTATTGTCAGACTCAAGGGTGCAGGGGGGGAATATGTAGAAGCTGATAAGGATAAAGCGGAATTGCTTAACAAATATTTTTGTTCTGTGTTCACAGATGAAGAACCAGGAGCAGGACCTCAGAAAACACCCACAAATAGGAACAGAAGCGAGGGACATCTTGAACAATTTTCAGAAGACTGTGTTCGTGAGAAACTAGCTCAACTTAAAGTAGACAAAGCGATGGGACCGGATGGGATACACCCTAGAATACTGAGGGAACTTAGGGACGTTCTAGCACCTCCACTGACTGACCTTTTCAATGCCTCGTTGGAGTCGGGAGTGGTGCCAAAGGACTGGAGAGAGGCTCATGTGCTGCCTATACACAAAAGCGGAAGTAAGGATGTGGTTGAAAACTACAGGCCGGTTAGTTTAACTTCGGTGGTGAGTAAATTATTGGAAACGCTGCTGAAAGAGAAAATAGTGAGGTTTCTGGAGTCCAGCGGATTACAGGATCCGAGGCAGCATGGATTCACCAGAGGCAGGTCTTGTCAGACAAATCTGATTGATTTCTTTGACTGGGTGACCAGGGAGTTGGACCGAGGGAGAGCTCTAGATGTGGTGTATTTAGATTTCAGTAAAGCCTTTGACACTGTTCCTCACAGGCGACTTATAAACAAACTGAGCACCCTAGGGATGGACCCTAAAGTTACTGCTTGGGTTAGAAATTGGTTGGGTGGGAGGCGACAAAGAGTACAAGTAAATGGAGCTCACTCTGAGGAGAAGGATGTTACCAGTGGTGTGCCCCAGGGATCTGTCCTTGGTCCGATTCTTTTTAACATCTTTGTTAGTGATATAGCAGAAGGGCTGTCGGGTAAGGTTTGCCTTTTTGCGGATGATACCAAATTCTGCAATAGAGCAGACACCCAGGAAGGTGTAGATAACATAAGGAGGGATCTAGCTAAGCTTGAAGAATGGTCTAGAATTTGGCAGCTGGGATTTAATGTTAAAAAATGTAAGGTCATGCATTTGGGCTGCAGCAATCCAAGGGAGCAATACAGTATAGGAGGTGAAGTACTTTTGTCCACTAAAGAAGAGCGGGACCTAGGCGTGGTTGTGTCTGATGATCTTAAAGTAGCTAAACAGGTAGAAAAGGCGACGGCAAAAGCTAGAAGGATGCTTGGGTGCATACGGAGAGGAATGGCTAGCAGAAAAAAGGAGGTGATAATGCCTCTGTATAAGTCTTTGGTGCAACCTCATTTGGAGTATAGTGTGCAATTCTAGAGACCGCACCTTCAAAAGGATGTGAACAGGATGGAGTCGGTGCAGAGGGTGGCTACTAAAATGATTAGTGGGCTTCATTATAAAGCATATGAGGACAGACTTAAGGATCTTAATATGTACACCTTAGAGGAAAGGCGGGATAGAGGTGATATGATTGAGATGTTTAAATACCTCCGTGGCATAAATGTTCAGGGAGAGAGCCTCTTTCAATTGAAAGCAAGTTCTGCTACGAGGGGACATGGGATGAGGGTGAAGGGAGATAGATTCAGGAGTGATATGCGGAAATATTTCTTTATGGAAAGAGTAGTGGATCCGTGGAATAGTCTCCCAGTGGAGGTGGTAGAGATGAGGACAGTAACTGAATTCAAAAAAGCATGGGACCAACACAGAGGATCTCTAAAGGTAAAAAGTGGACTGTTGTAGTTGTTGATATGGAAGGACAGACTAGATAGGCCATGTGGTCTTTTTCTGTCATCATGTTTCTATGTTTCTATGATTTGTGTCTACCCATTCCACTCCAGTCAGGATTTTATAGACCTCTATCATATCTCCCTTCAGTCATCTCTTCTCCAAGCTCAAGAGCCCTAACCTCTTTAGCCTTTCCTTATAGGAGAGATATTCAATCCCTTTGCATATTAGAAGTATTCTGAATACTAGTCTTGTTGTGCAAGACCATCATCAAGCAACCCAGTGCCTCCAACAGTCCAGGGACTCCCTCTCCAAAGCAATGGCATCTTTCTGGGGATCCCCTCCAGTATTTCTGTCTACATGCCTTGGTCAGTTTTTCATGATGCTAGTCGACATTTCCAACAATGAGGCTGACTTATCTATAATGCCTATTTTGGTGACAATTGTAGTAGAAATGTAATGGCATTGGTAACATGATGCCCTCATGCCCTCTGGTCTGGTACCCCAGGCCTTTCCTATCCCTTCTGACTCCCTACTATTAGGGGAGGGGAGAAAAGACTGAGAACCAGAGTTGAGAACTGCTGGAAAAGTGACAGCAGAAGATTATTCCCATTCAGAGCACAAAAGATTAATGGTTGTATTTGCTAGTTGTCAAACCCTACAAGGAAGGGGAATAGTTGCCTAGCAGCCTGGGACATGTTAGTGACATTTGCATATGTAGCCTGCAACATGAGTAACCTCCCCTTCCTGTGTAGTTCTCCTTGGCTCTTTCCCTGATCAAAAGCCCTTACTATGGATGTTTGTTTTATCTTGCCCTGTCCTTTAAAGTAATAACTGCTTAAAAGAACCACGGAAATAAGCCACGTCCAGTCCTTTCGATGATATAATGTACTCATCACTTCTAAATCAGGCAGATTATAGCAGATCTGATGATGGTCCAGGGACCAAACTGAAACTTTGCCAGTATGGTTATTGTGATGGATAGATAGGAAACTCCCCATCCCCCACAGGGAAACTTCCCAGCCAAGCTGAGAACTGAAGAGGTATTGCTCTGGTAAGAGCTTAAACCCCTGTCCCTTTAAGAAACTATGCTGGAAAATACCTGAGGAGGATATGGCCGGGCCCCAGGGTTTGAACCAGGAATCAGGACACCTGAAGAGGAAGAGAGAAGCCCAGTGTTCTATGAGTTACATGCTGATGACTTGTCTGTGAGAAGGTAGGAACAGCACCTGTTGAAAGTGTCTGTTTTTCTGGTTTATATGTATGTTGCCTTGCTGTTGAGAAACTGACAAGTATGAACTGAGTTGTGCTGGCCAGAGTTAGGAAATTGAGGAGCACCAATTTTTGTTTTGTGCCTTTGAAATACTGTTTGTAACTGCACCAAGAAGGGGGCCAGGCAGCCTGCCTTATCCTGCACAAGTGCATAATAAAGGTTTTGTGTTTCCCTACCAATCTTCAATTGGCTGTGGATCCTAAGGGTCACTGCCCATTTGCTTGCACACCTATACCACATATGGTGTTAGAAGTGGGATTGCTTCTTCTTAACCTCCAATCACACATAAACCTAACTGCAACAAAAGCATACCGCAAACTGAACCTTATAAGAAGACTTAAACCACTCCTCCAACAAGACCATTTCCGAACTGTTTGCCAAACCATCATCACACCGATTCTGGACTATGGAAACTCAATATACCAGGGTCTAACAAAACAAATCATGCACCTACTGTAGATGGTTCAAAACACAACAGCATGAATCATCAGCGGAACCACCAAAGCCGACCACATTACACCAGTATTGCATCAACTACACTGGCTGCCAATTCAATCACATGCCAAATTCAAGACCATACTAAACATCTTTAAAATCATCCATCACCTCTCAGCAGATGTGCTTGACTCACTAATCATAAAAGAAGTCTCCCCCTGCTCTAGAAGAACCAGAAACAAGCACATAATCAACATCCCCCCTGAGTACAGAAAGAGCAAGCAATCAACCTCCAAAAGAGCATTCCCTGGCCGCACCACAACTCTGGAACTCTCTCCCTGAAGATATACGTGCAATTGGAGACATTAAAGACTTTCATAAAAAACTTAAAACCTTCCTGTTCACAGAACACCATGGTCACATCACTTAATCCTACAGTTTCTCCGCCCCCCAACCAAAGACTCCTTGACTGACCCATATGGACACAAATGCCTATTCATATCCAAACAAATATGTTGAACAAGTTGTAAATAGTTCTCCCATGTTTACCCCAAACCAATTATAATGTATCCTGTTCATGTTCTGAGTTTAATGTAAACCGCTTTGATTTCAGGATAAGGCAGTATAAAAAACAGATTAAATAAATAAATAACCCAATGACAAAAGAAAAGCCACACATTTCCCGGGCTGTGACCTCCCCACAGTACAGGGAAAAAGAAAAGGTCCCCCCCCCCCTTTTTGGTGCATGGCTAAAGAGGTTAGCTCTGTCGCAGTTAGGGAAGAACCCTCAGTTTAGTTAGAAGCCAGACAGGCAGGAGTTTTGTTTTCTTTCTCCTACCCCAGGTGGGTTGGAAAGAAAAAATAAACCAAAATGGAGAGATTACTCCAGATGCTAGTGGAAGGACAGCAACAACTGCAACATGCCCTAGTGAAAGCACAGCAGCAACAAGAGCAGCACCTGCTGCTGTCCATCCACTAGGGCACGCTGTAGCTGCTGCTGTTGTTGCTGCTGCTATCCTTCCACTAGGGCACGCTGTAGCTGCTGCTGCTGTCCTTCCACTAGGACACGCTGTAGCTGCTGCTGCTGTTGCTGCTGCTGTCCTTCCACTAGGGCAACGCTGTAGCTGCTGCTGCTGTCCTTCCACTAGGGCACGCTGTAGCTGCTGCTGCTGTTGCTGCTGCTGTCCTTCCACTAGGGCACGCTGTAGCTGCTGCTGCTGTTGCTGCTGCTGTCCTTCCACTAGGGCATGCTGTAGCTGCTGCTGCTGTCCTTCCACTAGGGCACGCTGTAGCTGCTGCTGTCCTTCCACTAGGGCATGCTGTAAAAGCAGCAGCTACAGCAGCAACAGCAGCAGCTATGGCACACCCTTGTGTGTACTACATTTCTGGGAAACTTGCTGAGTGGAAGCAATTAAGCTGCCTTCCAGGAGGCTAACCCTGGTGGAGGGGCCGCCTATGCAGCAGTCAAGACCACCATCTTGAAGCGAGTCGGGTGTATGCCGGAGACCTGCAGGCAACAGTTCAGAGAGGGGGTTCTGGGACCTAAAGAAAACCCCCGGCATTTCTTTTATCGATTGAAAGAGACCATCTGGAAATGCCTGCAATGGGAGGTGAAGACTGGAGTGGAGGTGGCCAACATTGTTCTGTTGGAGCAGTTTGTAGAGGGCTTGACCTCTCCCATGAGATAATGGGGGCACCATTTCTCAAAATTAGCCTTGGAAAGTGCTTTGGAAATGGCAGAAGGCTTTTTTGAAGCAAAGCCTAAAACAGAGACCCCCAAAGGGGAGGAAACAAAGCCATTCATAGCCCAACGGTGCTGGTGAGGAAAACCTGAGCCACTGAGGGTTCCCATGCCAAGATCTTCACGTTCACCTTTTCTCAAGGATCAGATGATGGCTATCTGATCTGCTTCAAGTGTGGGGGCCACTATGCCAGGGAGTGCCCCTTGGCGTTGGGGGAACCAGTGGATACAAATCTTATGACTTCCTGTCTGTGCAGTGGAAACATCCCCAGTGGAGGGAGAAATGTTTGTGATATCCATAGAACTGGAGAGCACTTGGCTGCAAGCCTTGGTGGACTCAGGAAGTGTGAGGACTCTCATCAGGTGGGATATCAGGGCAAGACATCAAATCAACTATGACAAGCTTGTTGCATTGGGTTGCATCAATGGAGACCAATGGAGATATCCGACAGCGCTAGTTGCCTTGAAGACCTCCATGGGATCAGAGTCCCCCGAGGTGGTTGTCTTTCCCTGACTAATGTACCCCATAATTATAGGCCGATATTTCCCATCTTTCAAGGACCTCTGGAACCAGAGAAAAAAACAACCCAGAGGGAGAGATGATGGATGATTTGTCGAATCTCTTCCATTTGATGAGCCTCAAGGCTCCCAAGTCATAAACTGAGCCTGGGGGCAGCTGTAGAGGCAGTTTTGGAGGCTGAAGCGTTCCCTGAAAGACCTGCAGATAATTCTCAAGAGAACCCTCCTCCCCGATGGGAAAAGTCCAGGTCTGGGGACAGTCCATCTGAGTGGATGGGAGTAGGGAGTATACATCAATTTAAAATAATCCAAAGAGATGAGAAACCCAACCAGCTGTAATGTGAAAGACTATGTACTTCAGATGCAGGAGCGATTTAAAGAAAGCTGGAGAAACAGTGAGAAAGTACCTCGGGAAGGTGCAGTGGCCCCAGGTCCGTCAGCAGACATTTCAACCCGGGGACTGGGTGCTAGTTTTATTCCCCACATCAGAGGATACACTCTGCTGTAAATGGCAGGGTCCCTATGAGGTGGTAGAGCAAGTGGGACCTGCTGATTACAAAGTTGTGCAGCCAGACGAGAGGAAGAAAGTCGCCATCTACCATGTGAATCAACTGATGAAATGGACTCCTGTCCAGGCTGCAATGGTTCAAGGAGAAGATTTGGACCTGAGATGCAGCCACCTTCAGACTCGGACAATATTCCATTTGGGGAATCTTTCTCAAGTCCCCAGAAGAGGGATCTGACTTGTCGGATCAACGGATTAGAGACGTGCTCTCCAGTGTTCCTTGATATACTTATCGGGCCTCCCATGGCATTGTTATAGGCCCAGGGATGCCTGACGCTCAACTGTGTAGGGTTGAACTGAAGGGGAGGACATGTGATGGAGTGTATAGGAAACTCCTCATCCCCCACAGAGAAACTTCCCAGCCAAGTTTTGAACCGGTGAGGTATTGCTCTGATAAAAGTTTAAACCTGTCTCTTTAAGAAACTAGGCTGAAAAATACCTGGAGAGGGTGTGGCCAGGCCCCAGGGTTTATGAAAATCATTTTTATTGGCATTATTCAAACAACACACATCAACATAACATGACCAACCAATGAAGAAGTCATTCCAGTATAACAGAACACATACGCTCCTCTGCGAATACACAAAACCCTGTCCACCTCCCAATTCCCCCTGGTTGACTACCCAAAAGATAGAGAGATAGATATCAAAGGAGATCGAGATCTCAAAATTACAAATAACAAATCCTCCTGCCGGAGGTACAACACATTGTTCACAATGACTGAAGAAAGCAGATATCTCAGCATAAGTACCACTGACAATCCCCCAAGCTACCAAAACATCAAGATGAACAAAAAGACCAAACCAACAGGGCGAGTAGAATGAACAGGTTGAATATTTGGGCTCTCCCCCCAGTGTCTTAAGCAAACCCCCCCCCCCCCACCTTCCAACCCTTCCTTATTCCTCCCCATAGACAATCCCCATCCCCCCCTCTGTCCATCCCCCCTAGCCCCTCTTAAACCCCCCCTGCAACCCTCCAGAACCCCCTCTGAACCCCCTCTTCTCCCACGCTATCCCCCTTCCTCCCCCCCCTCCCTATCTCTTCATATGCACACAAACACAGGGACACAGGAATCTTCCCCGACTCTCCTCAGCCGCAATGCAGCAACTTAGCTACATATATAGGGATATATATGTCAAAGGCTCACAGCCCCCCGCTCCAGGCACCTCAAAGCGATGTGAGAGTTGCTCCCCATATCCGCTTATGCCGCTCTCCCGCTTCGCCCCCACACACCTCGCCGTGCGCAATTCCATACCCCGTAAAACTCTCATGTCCTGCTCCCACTCGTCCACCCCCGGCGCTCTATCAGCCAGCCACTGCCGCAAGATACATTTCTTAGCCACTAGAAAGCCTTTCTCACAAAGTTTGCGGTTCCCACTCCCCAAGAAGGGCTCCTCCTCATAGGACCCAAACAGAAACCATTCCGGGGATATCCGCAACTCCCGTCCCAGCCAGGCACTCAACTTACCACGAACTGCCAGCCAAAATCTGCGGATACATGACCAAGACCAGAACCTGCCTAAAAATAGGTACCAGTGTAAATACAATGTAGATAGTTTCCCCAGTTATTTCCAAGTTGATCTCCACGTTCATTGTAAATACAACTCAGAGTGCCTGCGTTGTATAGTTGATGTTGAATGTAAACCGCACTGATCTAAAATAGCGCGGTATAGAAGAAATGTTAAATAAATAAATAGTAAATAAAATAAAGGATCCAGCCTCTGTCCCGCACAATATACACTCATCCGAGTCCACAAACCCCACCTTCGCCGCCCAAATATTATGGCCATACTCTCTCCACAGGAATTTATATTGCACTTCTTGCATCTGCATCGCCTCGGAGAGTTCTCTAATCGCCCCAAACGCATGAACTAATCTCTCCACCGTTGCTACTACCAAACCATCTCTCCGCCATCTTTCCCCCAAACGCTCCAATCGTCTATGTTCCTCTCGAGAACTACTTCCGGGAACTAATTCGCTTCGCAGGGATTTAACTGTAACTTTCCCCTCCAAAGCTCAAAAGAGGTCCAACATTCCCCTCCCCGCCAAGACCCTGTTGTTCTGTTTTTGCACATCTTGAACATAGTGTCTCACTTGCAGATAAAAGTAGAAGTCGTTTTGCGCCACCTCATACCGCTGCCGCAATGAGGCAAAAGAATCCAACTCCCCTGCTCCGGCGATCCTCAGGTGCCCAATATATCGTATACCCTTCTGGGCCCACTCTCTCGCCACTCGCCCTCTAACCCCAGGTCTAAAAGCCTCATTATCTAGCAATGGGATACAATCCGTCATATTCCACTTTACCCCTATGGCCTGACACAGAGTCTGCCATGCCAATCGTAGTCCTCTCAAGCACCAGAATCTCCTCCACCCCACCGTCAGTTCGCCTTGGGAACAGTGCAACATCTTAACTGCATGCTGTTTCCCGGACAGATCATCGAGTAGATCCAAAGGCAAAGATCCTTCAGTACCCTCAATCAAATCTCTTAGAACTCTAGTCAAGTACAGAAGGTTATAATCCCACAAAGAAAGCAGACCCGCCCCACCGGCCTCCACTGGTCCCATCAACGCAGCTAGGGCCACCCGGGGCTTTCTCCTTCTCCACAGAAATTTAGAGAGGTGCCCCTGCAGTACCTGCCAATCTCTTCTTGAAACCCACACTGGGATACATCTCAAAACATAAAGCCATCTTGGAACCTCAACCATATTGAACAATGCTATGCGCCCCCTCAGCGATAACGGCAGCTCCCCCCACTTCTTTAGCCTGTCTATTGTATTATCCAACCGAGATAGGATGTTAGTATGATATAAGTGTTTCGTGGAGGCCGGGATCTGTATGCCCAAATAGCGGATTGGTCCATCCGACCAGACCAGCGGAAACTCACCTCTCCACTGCTTTCGCACTTCTCCGCTGACATCTAGTGCCAGCGATTTGCTCTTATTTATCTTTAAACCGGAGAAGGTCCCAAACCTCTCGATCAGTCTCAGGGCACTCTCCAACGCCCCTTTGGGATTAGTTAAACACAACATCATATCGTCTGCAAAAGCACTGACCTTAAAGCCACCACTCTTCCACTGTATCCCCTGTACTTCCTCCGTCTGCAATAATGTCAACAACAGCGGTTCTAGCTGAAGGACGAATAACAAAGGCGAAAACGGACAACCTTGCCGAGTGCCAAGATGCAACCGAAAAGTGTCAGACCTATCCCCCCCCCCCCGCCACTATTATATACGCTAGAGGATCAGTGTACAAGGCGCAGACCCACCCAACAAACGCTCCCTGTAGACCAAATCTGAGCAACACTTCAAACATATGTTCCCAGGAAACCCTATCGAAAGCCTTTTCGGCATCCAAACTGACTAACATCAACAGTGTCCTTCCTGCTGACAACGCTTCATTCCCAGTAAGATGCTGTTGACATTCTGCGTTGCCTCCCGGCCCTTCACAAACCCTGCCTGGTGTTTACCCACCAGATCCGGTAGAAAGACCTGAAGTCTCTCCGCCAGTACAGAGGCCAAAATCTTCACATCATAATTTATCAGGGAAATCGGTCGATAAGCCGCCGGATCTTCCAGGTATTTACCCTCTTTGTGGATAAGCGATATGGAGGCCGTTCGCATATCCCTGGGAAAACTCCCACTCTCCAACACCTCAGCATATAAAACCCCTAGAGTCTGCGTTACTTGACCCTCTACCATTTTATAAAACTCAGCCCCATATCCGTCGGGCCCCGGCGCCTTATGTGGTTTCCCTCTCCGGATGACTTTCTGTATTTCACCCCCTGCTATGGGTTTATTCAAGTCTAGTAGACCCTGTGGGGAGATCTGAGGCAGTTGCACCTTATCTAAAAACACTCGCTCCGCTCTACGATCCTCCACATCTGGGGTATACAAGGTGGCATAGAATTGTCTAAAAACCTCTGCCACTTGCTTTGGGTCACTATGTTTCTTACCCTCTTTATCGCGAATAACAGTTATGGCTCTAACACCTCCCCCTTCTTTCACTAAACGTGCAAGGAGTTTTCCAGATCTGTCTCCATATCTAAACAACTGATGCCGATAGTATTGCAAAGAGTAGACCGCTCGTTCCTGGAGCAACTCATTCAATTGCCTCTGCGTCTCTAAGTATGCCTGTAGACTGGCCCCCTTCCGACACCCCACCGCCTTCAGCTTTCTATCCTCAAGCTCATGGGTTAAAGACGCTATAGTACTATTAAGTTGCTTCCTCTCATGAGACACATAGGCAATAATCTGCCCGCTCATCACCGCCTTTCCTGCTTCCCAGAGCGAGGCCACCGAACTACTGGTCCCTTCATTAAATGCAAGATAATCCTCCCATGCTTGTTTCAAAAATTTCTGAAAATCCTTATCATGACACTTATTCCTAGGGAAAGACCATCTATAACACCCCGAGCCAGTGCCCTTCCAATCAATCCACACCATGGCATGATCTGATATCACTATGGGTTTCAACTCCGCCCTCAACACTCTCCCAAAGTCCTTCTCCGAGACCAGTATGTAGTCAATGCGCGACCAAGTTCCATGCACCTGAGACAAATGGGTATAGTCCCGTTCCCCCTCGTGCAACACTCGCCAAACATCTAACAGGCTACCCATCTGACAGAGATAGCTAACCCCTCTTCGAAACCAACCTCTCCCCGGTTTCGGATTAGACTTGTCCAGATCGGGGTCATGTGGACAGTTAAAATCTCCTGGCAGGATTAATGGGGCTTTTGCGGCCGCTGTTATTCTCCACAGCAGGGTCTTCAAAAAGTCGTGCTCATAAACATTCGGAGCATACACATTACCTAGGAGTACCTCTGTACCATTCAAATGTGCATGCAGAAACAAAAACCTACCCTGGGGGTCTCCCTCTTCGCTGAACACCTCCACCTGGATCCCTTTCCGAATTAAGATCACCACACCTTTCCTCCTCCCTCCCCCGGATGCTGCGTACACCTGGCCTACCCAATCCCTCTGGAGTTTAGCATGCTCCACATCACTGAGATGCGTTTCCTGCAGTAGGGCTATTTGGGCCCGTTCTTTCTTTAAGGCCTGCAGGACTTTCGTCCACTTAACAGGAGTCTTCAGGCCTCCCACGTTCCAAGAAACTATCCGCATGTCAGATCCCATTAGCAGCCCGTGTTATGACATTTCCCACTACGATACCACTCATTGTATCTCCCGTTGCAAGGGGCCACCCAGCCTCAGCCCCCTCAACATCTCCCTCCCAGACCCATATCTGCACAGCAGCAACTCTTTTAAAGCAGCTCCGAGAATATGCCCCCACCTTATGACCTCCCTGACAGTCCCCCCCTCCCCCTCCCCGTCCCCGCTTCCTCCCCCCTCTCCCCCTCTCAATTGATCCCCCAAACCAAAACCTAACCTCTCCCCTCCCTTCCTACCCCCTCCCACCCTTTTTAAAACATTCCCAGTATAGTACCTCAGTTCTACGCCACTGAGGCCTAGTCCCAGCTAATGCCACAGGGATGCCTCGAAACTCAAAAGAATTCACAAACTCAGAACTCCCCCCCCCCCCACATACCCTCTGCACAAGTCACATCTAGCATTTCACTGGCAATGAAATCTCTCTTATATGGCTAATTCCCCCACACTACCACACAGTCCATAATGACGATTGTATTACTACTTCTCCCCATTGGGAGTTAAGTCCACATGATCGAAATCTTCCCACATATCAGACACATGCTTCCACAAGGCCTGCACACCATGCCGCTTCTCTGTCTCAGCACTGCAGTAATGGCCGCTCTCTTCGGCTCCGATTTGCGATCGATTCCTCTTCCACCACATTCTCCATTTGCTCTACGAATTGCTTGGCCGCCGCTACCGTCTCAAAGACGTGATTCCTGCGTTGGAACAGAACTCTCAGCGTTGCAGGAAAAGCCAGCGTAAATCGCAATTTATGTTGAAATAACTGTGAACACACCGGAGAAAATTCCCTCCGTCTTGCAGTTACAGCTGCCGAATAGTCTTGAAAGAGCAAGAGCTTCTGATTGTCCAGACGCAGCTCAGCTTTCTTTCTATACGCCTGGAGCACTTGCATTTTATGTTGAAAGTTGAGCACTCGCAGTATGACCACTCTCGGCCTACTCCCCTCTTCTCGCCGAGGTCCGATGCGATGCGCTCTCTCAATTTTAAATTGGCCTGCTAAAGTATCAAGGCCCAACTCTTCCGGCAGCCATTTTTCCAGCATGGGGAGAAGCGTGCGTTCTGTGATAGTCTCCGGGATCCCCACGATGTGCAAATTATTCCTTCGGGATCTATTTTCAAGATCATCAATTTTAATTTGCAACGCAGCGATTTGCTTTTTTTGTTCTTGAGACGCCTTCTCTTGCTTCCCCCCCCCCCCCCCTCGTCCTCAAGGCAAGCCACATGGTTCTCAAGTTCTTCCACTCTCTTGCCAAACTCCGACATCACTTCTCCTACTCCTTCGATCTTCTGCATGATAAGATCAAATTTAGGGTCCAACAATTTGACTACCTCTTTAGCCAATTCCTCCGATGCCGAGTCAGCACTCTCAGCTCCAGGCGAGGCTGGCAACAGCTGCATGGCAGGCGGAGGCCCCAATTTGCCAGCTCTCTCTCTCTGTCTCTTTTTACCGGCAAAGGCATTTTAGGTTTCTCTTTCTCCATATACCCCCCGACTTATTTCGCCAGTCCTTTGTTCCTCGGCTATTCTGCTGCTGAAAGTTGGAGGTGTAGGGTGGTATTTGTCAGATTAATGCTCGAGGCACCCCCGGAGCAAGTAAGGACACGTTCTCACTCACTCAAGCATCACGTGGACTCCGGCCCCAGGGTTTAAACCAGGAAGCAGGACACCTGGAGGGGGAGAGAGAAGCCCAAGGTTCTATGGGATACATACTGATGACTTATCTGTGAGAAAATAGGAACAGTACCTGCTGAAAGTGACTGTTTGTCTGGTTTATATGTATGTTGTCTTGCTGTTGAGAAACTGACAAGTATATGAGCTGAGTTGTGCTGGCCAGAGTGAGGAAACTGTGGAGCACTAGCTTTTGTTTTGTGCCTTTGAATTACTGTTTGTAACTGCACTAAGGCCCAAGAAAGGGCCAGGCAGCATGTCTGATCCTGCACATGTGCATAATAAAGTGTTTGTGTTTCCCTATCAACCTCCAATTGGCTATGGATCCTTGGGTCACTGCCCTTTGCTTGCACTCCTATACCACAGTTACATAATAAAATATTACAAACCAAATTCTTTAGCATTTGTGGTTTCATTTTTGCATTGCTCCTTGTAGTAATTTCAGTAATTGCTATCAATTTCCTATGCAAGGGCTCTTAGTAGTTCTGCTTAATTGGTGATATACTTTTTCTTTTTATAAATAAATTTAAGGCACTCCTGAGAGCCACCAGTTGCCCCTTTAACACATCATGTGGTAATCCACACAGCAATCTCATATACCTGGTAGATTTAAAATATTTCATAATCCTTCCCTATTCCTTTATTAGTGATTCAATTTATTTTCCTAGCAGTATAATTGCAATTCTTGCTGTTACTTTGGCAAAGAGGGGCATCACCTGCCATTCATCAGTTCACTGAGACCGTCCTCTCTCCAGTAAATAACTAAATAAGGTTGTTAGTGGTGCTGCCAAGCTCTGAAAGCTTCCTTAATAGTCTAAGATATGTTCCATCTGACTCCATTACCTTATTTACACTGAGGTTTTCTAATTTCATTTAGACTGTCTATTCTCTGAACTGCAGGCTTCCTTTCTTCAGTGTGTACTGTATGTCTGTCATTTACCTGCAGGCTATTACCATCATTTTTTACGCAATACTTTATTCAAGAGTGGTGGAGTAGCCTAGTGGTTAGAGCAACAGCCTGGTATCCAGGAGATCAGGGTTTGTTTCCCACAGGCATGTCCTGGGCAAGTCACTTTACCCTGTATTACCTTGGAAAAAAGGCCTGGCAATCTACTGCTCATATCTGCTGGGTCACCAGGAGTCAGAATTGGCTTGATGGCACTTAAAAAAAAAAGTTTTATTTTTCTCCCTCTACACGTTTTTCCTTTTATCTTCTGAGCGTCCAAAGTAATAAAGTATGGAAGGCTTGCTGCGAATTCTACACACAATTTTCTGGGCTCTTATGGCTACTCTATGTATAGAGGATTTTTGTGCAGAAGAAAATTGTGTGCAAAGAATTGCATAGACATCGCACAGTCCTCTGCTACTTAACTTGGCCCCCATTGTCTTAAGGTCCATTTTTATTTTAAAAGCCTTATTCATGACTTTCATGTGTAAATTCAGGCATTTACATGTGGAAATGGCATCCAACTGTAACTGGCCATTTTAGACAGGGCTGAATTTCATGTGGATGTCCTTACTAAGTCAAAGTTGCAAGGGGGTATGTTGGGGCATGAGTGGCCCGGGCATATCAAAAATCTACAGTGCATGAGCATTCCCCATTTCATGTAGAGAACACATGTATGACCAAAATTGTCCATGTCGGGATTTACATTTACTTCCTGGCATGTTTAGGTTTTTAAAAAGTGGTTGTTCAGACATCCCTTAAAAAGAGGAATTAAAGGGGTTATCTCCTTAAACTACCATTGTTTATTTCCCTCCCTAAATTCTAATTAAATTAAGACAGTGGCCTCTGCAGTTAATTGGTAGCATTTACATGTATAATTTTGCAAAGTAGCCCACATATTGTTGCTGTGTTTCTTCCGGTGATTTTTCACAGGTGAAGATTTGTAAAATGACTCCTTTGGCTCCATATCTTGGCACACTCGTAAACATGCACTCCTACCCATCTTATTCATATTTTTGAAAAGGCTTCATGTTTACAAGGGTCTTTTCTAAAATACTGTACAAGATGGAATTGTGTATGTGGCAATGTCATCATCTCTGTTCCAGTTTCCATGTATTATCTAAAATGTGCCTTAATAGGTAAAGCAGCTCCAACAGCATGGAATGATCTGCTGAGGGATCTTAGAACTGATTCATCTTATTTTTCTTTCTCCTACGGTCTTAAAACCTGGTTATTTCATGCATTTTTATCTTTTTTTTATGGAGTATGTCTATTTTTTCTAGAATAATTTGTTTTTATCTCGGCTTTTTTAAATGTATTTCTTTAATTAGTAGATTTTCATCTTGATTGTATTGTTTGTAGGGTTGCCAGATGTCCTGATTTTATCAGGATTGTATTGATTTTTGGAAGCTTGTCCTTATTTGAAAAATGCATTCCAGATACACACATCTAATGTGTATAAACTGATATTCATATTGCACTGTATATACACATAGAGGCACATTCCATTCTGCTGTCCCAGCCTCTGTGCATCTGGTTGGAACCGGATGCACAGAGATAGACCCGATTCTGATCCCGCAGGGCATGTCTAGCGCCCATGGGATCAGAATCATGTCTAGGCCTGTATGTGTAGGCCAGGACCCAATTCCCATTGGCCTGCATGACAGGCCCCTGCCCAGCTAACTCAGTCAGGCTCTTGAATGGAGCCGCGGTGCTAGGGTATCCGGTTGCCATGGCACCGCGGCTCTATTGAGGAGCCGTGATCCCCGGCCGCCGACCACTTTTGTCTTTCCCCGCAGCCCGACCCACAGTATGGCCTCCCATGGCCAGGATCCAGCTGCAGGGAATCTCCTGCATCCCCTCACCTTTTTGCATCCCTCTGAGGTGGAATAAGTCCCCCATCCAGTCTGCCAGCCCCAAATATACAGGACTGACTTCCGAATCGGCCCTGTATGTCCGGGGCCATGGACTGCCCACTGCCCACCCTAACTCCACCTCCGCACCGCTCCCTCCCACCTCTGTCTAAGCCTCCCCATACAAACTCCTTGTTCGTATGTGGAGGCTTAGTCGGGGACGGCAAGCAGGACAGAATAGATCCTTTACTGTAACACTTATTCAGGTCCTCGTGCAACATCTGTGCAAAATATTGATTCTGCTGCTAATGCACACCCCATGTGCTAGAAAATATACATTTCCATGGTGATTGGTTTGCTCTCCTGAGTTAATGTACTTTTTTTGCATACATGTTATTTGCATATGATTTGTGTACTGTATCGAGTACCAATGTTGGGGAAGGGGCAACTCCTGCCAGCTTGGACATGAGAGTTACAGGAGCCACAAGGCCTTCTCCAGGGCCATAACAATATAAGAACATAGAAACTGCCACACCAGGTTAGACTAAAGGTCCACTAAGCCCAGTGTTCTGTTTCCAGTGGGGCCAAACCAGGTCACAAGTAGCTAGCATATCTGAAAAGTAGCCAGTTCCATGTTAGTTATCCTGAGGGTTAAGTAGTGATTTTCTCTCACTCTACTTTAATAATGGTTTATGGACGTTTCCTCCAGGAATTTCTTCAAACCTTTTTTAAACCTAGCTACGTTACCTGCTTTTACCACATCCTCCGGCAATGAGTTCCAAACCTTAATTATGCATTGAAAAAATAAATATTTTCTCCTTTCTGTTTTAAATATACTACTTTGTAGCTTCATGGTGTGCCCCCTAGTCCTTCTACTTTTTGAAAGAGTAACAATCGATTTGAGTTTACCTGTTCCATTAAAGTCAGGATTTTATAGACCTCTATCATATCTCTCTTCAGTTGTCTCTTCTCCAAGCTAAAGAGCCCTAACATCTAACCTTTCCTCATGGGAGACTTGTTCCATCTCCTTTATCATTTTGGTCACCTTTCTTTATACCTTTTCTAATGCCACAATATCATTTTTGAGATGCAGAGATCAGAAGTAGTTGTACCATGAAGTGATACATTATGATATTCTTTGTTTTATTCTCTATTCCTTTCCTAATGATTCCTACTTTTTTGGTCACAGCTACATACTGAACAGATGATTTTAATGTATTGTCTGTGATCACACCAGATCCTTTTCTTGGTGGTGACTCCTAATGTGGAACCTAGCATTGTGGGCCTGATTTTCAGTTGGGCAGGGCTATGTGCCATAGCCGCGCTGCCTGCGACCCCTTAACCCTGGATTTTCACTTCTGCAGTGACGGAAATGAACATCCGGGGTTCGCCAAACAGCCGGAAAGCCACCGAGCCTAACCAGGCTGCAGCAATTTTGGATGCTGCCCAGTTAGCGGCACTCTGCATCTTAAAGATAGAAGACCCACTTCCCAGTGAATGAGGAAGGCATCCAATACCTGCCGATCGTGGAACGCGACCCTGGACCAGATCTGATCCACCTGGGTGTTGCACGGGGTGGTGAACAGATCTATCACAGGAATGCCCCACTCCCAAAAGATCTGCCCCATAACTCTTCTGTTGAGAGTCCACTTGTGCGAATGAAGGATGCAGTTCAACTGGTTTGCCAGAGTTGAGATCCCTGAGCAGATAAGTCGCCCTCAGCTCAATTCCATGAGCAATAGCAAACTTCCACAAACAGACCACTTCCCAGGACAGGAGGTATGACTCCATGCCATCCTGTTTGTTGACATAGTACATTGCCACCTGATTGTCTTTCTGTCTGTCTGGATCAGCACAGATTGGTTATTAGCCAAATGAACCTGGAATGCATGGAGGGCACTTGCTATGGCCCGGAGTTCCAAGAAATTGATCTGATGCAGGCTGTCCTGCTCAGACCACTGGCCCTGCAGGCAGGGCCATTCAGATGCTTCCATGGCATGCTAGGGTCTCATCTGTCATCGACATCTGCTGTGGAGGGGGCCACGTCTGAAATGGAAGACCTCTAAACAAGTTCTGTGGCTTCAGCTACCAGTGCAGGGACTGTACAAGAGGTCCGGTAACTGCCACTCGATCCAAGAGGCAGCCTGTGATTTGTTTCCACTGCGTACTCAGCATCCATTGAGCTTGTCTGATTTCCAGACAAGCCAGAGGAGTGACATGCACAGTCAGGGCCATATGGCCAAGCACTCTCAGCATCCCCCGGGCTATCACTTGATGCCTGTGCTCATTATCACGGACCAAGGCCATCAGCCTCTAATGGCAATCCATCGGGAGAAAGGCCCCAGCCCAAGTGGTGTCAAGACGGGCTCCTATGAACTCCAGCTGTTGGGAGTGCTTGAGGTGAGACTAGGAGTATTTGACCACAAACCCCAAACGTTCGAACACATTGATGGTCAGCTGAGCCAACTGATGGACTCTGTCTGGAGCCAATCGTCCAAGAAAGGGAAGACAAATACCCCCAGAGTCCACAGGTAAGCAGCCCACAATGTCAGACACTTCGTGAAAACTCAGGGTGCTGATGCCAGTCCGAAGGGAAGAACCCAGTACTGGAAGTGCCAGTCCCCCAGGACGAACCTGAGGTATTTCCTGTGAGCAGGGTAGATCATTATGTGCATATATGCATCCTTTAGATCCAGGGAGCATAGCCGATCATCCTTTAGGAGGTATAGGAGCAGGGTCACCAGTGAAACCAACTTGAACTTTTCTCACACTAAGTAGGTATTGAGGACTCATAGATCCTGCAAGGGCTGAACCCCCCCCCCTCCTTTTTTCTTGGGGACCAGTCAGTACCTGGAATAGAACCCCTGCCCGACCTGAGCAGGAGGCACTGGCTCGATGGTGAGATCGGGGTGCGAGCAGGGTGGAGACCTCTCCTTGTAGCAGGTTGAAATGCAGGGGGTCTAGCGGGAACTCCCTCAAGGGGAAAGGAGGTGGCAGTTAAGTGAAGTGCAGTATGTAGCCGCTTCTGACTGTCTGCTGCACTCATGTGTTTGAGATGATAAGGGGTCACCTGTGAGTGAACAGGATGAGCTGCCCACTCCCCCACTGAAGGGCTGTCCCCCACGGAGACTGGCAGATTGGCTATGCTCTGGAGGAACCAGTCAAATCCCCCCCCCCCCTGGTTTGGGTTGAGGGGCTGGCTGGGCCTTCTGCAGCTTCTCATGATGCTGCTGATGAGAAGCCTGCACTCTCAGCTGGGAGGCCTGTGGGCTCTGCAGGTACCGGTACTTACGCTGGAAGTAGGTCTTCTTGACCTGGTACTTCTTATTTAAAGGATCGGCCATCTTGCTCGAAAGCCTGGCGATGGTGACAAGCTGCATCTCAATCTTGCCAGCTTTAGTCTCTACCTGCTTCCTGAAAAGGTTCTTGCCCTGGCACGACACATCTTCCTGCTTATCCTGAACCCACTGCTCCAGGTGCAAGGACTGAAGCAAGGCGAGCTGGCAAGCCTCGATGCCTACTGCCACGACCCTGCAGAAGACTCAAAGGCCCAGACCATGAATTTGGAACATTCTTTACCATGGTCAACCAGGTTGTGGAAGGCATCCAGGGCCTCAGGGGAAGGAGTGACCCAAACTCGGCCAGATCCCACATGATATCCTTGAGGAACATGCCCATTTACAACTGGTATGAAAGGACCCTGGCCACCAGCATGGTGCTCTGGAAGCACCACCTGCCAAAGGAGTCCAAGATTCTTGCCTCCTTACCCGGAGGCATTGAAGTGTGTCTTGCTGCTCTTGATCCTTTTCATGGCTGACTACACCACAAGAGACTGGTGCGGGAGTCAAGGCTTCTCAAATCTTGGGGCCTCTGGACCCGGTAAATCAATTCCAGCCACCTGCTGACTGCTGGCACTATGAAGGGGTTCTTGCACATCCTCATTTGCAGCCTCTGTAGGATCTGGCACCATTACCGCCTCCTTGGGGGCCAAAGGATACTGGAAGATCTCCAGTTCCTCCGCCCTGGACTTGTCCTCCGACTCCAGGGAGAAGGGAATGGCCTTTGCCATATCCCACATGACATTCTGGAAGGACATATCCTCCAGGGATGACTTCTGCCACTCGTGAAAAGGAGAGGTGGCTGAGGGGAGCTAGGGAGATCTGCTCCCAGATACCTCCAAGTTGGCCTTGGTCTCTCAGCCATCGGAGTTCGACTCCAAGAGAAAGTCAAAGTAACATCGGGCATCATCCTGGTGTTGACCCCAGCTGCACAGAGAGGAAAAGCACCTTTGAGATTGATGGCGCATTGAGTCTTTCCGTGGCCTCAATGGGGCATTGGACCTTGATACGTTTGATAGGAAGATGGCTGTAAAAACTGACATCAGTTCTGTTCACCATCCCAATATGTCTGTATTGGCAGGCAGTACATTGGTCTTGAGGATCGGCTGCACTACCTGCAGTGGCGATGCCCAAGGCACTGAGGGGCCCATTGGTTACACGGCCAACACTGCAGCCATATGGGCCTCAAGGACCCGAAGGTGTACCTCCAAGACTGCCATCTCCAAAGGCATCAGGGCCAAAATTACCACTTCAGCCATTGACTCTGGTCCCCCTGTAGGGGAATCCACAATGGTGGGGACATCGGGACTATTCCTGGTGCCCCCCTCCCTGATACCATGGATGATGATAACTGTCTATGGCATACTTTAGTGGGCTGCTCCCGGCAATTGCACCTCCATGTCGCATCAGGAAAGGCTCCAATGTCAATGCACATGGACCTTGGTCCAGTGCTTGGATGCGCCCTTCAAAAATGATGAAGTTGATTCCTGGCGATGGTTGACAGAGATCCTTTGCTCCGGGGTACCGTGGTCCCTCGGCTCCAAGTTTGCTTGGGCTCTTCTCAATGCCTCTGCAGTGCCCAAGGACACCGGGGTTGATTCTGGGGTCAAAGATGCAGAATCCGTCACCATGAAGAGGGACTCCTGCTGCTTCTCCCGACCCTTCAGGCCCCTTGTGGTCATCTGCAAGCACAGGTTACAAGAGGCAGACTTATGGTCAGGGCCCGGGCAATGAAGGCCCCAGTCATGCCGGTCTGTGAGTGAGATGGTCCTGACACACTTGGTGCACTTTTTAAACCCATTTGCTAGCTTCTGGGATATGTCTGGGAATACAGCCATCGCAAAGTCGAATGGCTCAATGATGCCAGCCACAGGAAAACAAAAAGAGGAAAAAAAGGTACAAATATGAAAAATGAGAGCAATGGCACTGGGGCCAGTGTTACCGATGACAGGCAGTGAAAACCAGATAACAGAACCCTGGAGGGGCAAAAGTTTAAAATCTTTTTCCAACGATACAGGAACATGTCCTAGGGGCTCATGGAAAAGAGCAGCTGGTGCTGCAGCAGGTGGGCACGCATGTTCAGTGGAGCCTCCCAAAGGCTTCTAGTTGAAGCTGTGGAGTGTTCACGTGTGGGTTCTGTCAGGGACATCACCCATACATGAAGACTTATTCTTGCTTGTCCACGAAGAAATACATCTTGTTTGGCAAAACTGAAGGTCAGTGCAAAATAAGAAGACCGGCAATGCAATGGATTGATACAATAACAGCAGCTATGGATGCCACTCTATCAACAACTAGCCTCCTGACTGAAGAGGAAACATAGTTTAGGACAACTCACAAGGTCACTATGAGTCAACATTGACTCGATGCCACTTAACAACAACAAGTTAAGTGGGCAGGAAAATATCTATTTTGTAAAGACACATAGGTGCCTGTATGATTTTATAAAATACTAAAGCAAATCCAGCAGCAATAGTGCCTACTTTGAAGGTCTGGACATTACACCTGCTCAAGAGCAGGTATAAATGTCAGCTTTTACTTTATGTGCATGTGCATATGTTATAAAACATGTATGTAAATTGTGGCTCTACCCATGCTCCATCCAAACACCTCGGGTTCCAGTGTTCGATCGTGTGCTAACTGCTGGGAGCTTGCTGGACACACCCCGACAAGTAGCACACAACAATTGCACTTACCATGTATTAGTTTGGCCACTAATCACGCATTCAGTGCAACCCTTTAGTAAAAGGGCCCCCAAAATTTGATTCACAATTCAGCCTAATTTCCCTGAATTGGCTGAGATTGTACTTATGAGAGAGGGGTGACTGAGCATTGTTCTTACAGTGATCTCTAGTGTCAGTTTATCAACTATATTGGAAGCAATTCTTAAAGGAGTTCCGTTCTGTTTTCTTGGCCATAGGTGGTATATGCCAAATTTGGCCAAGGTATGTCATTTCTGCATTCTACGGGTACTAGTCTGTCAACAATGAGCCGCCTGACTGAAGACCGAACACAATTTAGGATAGCTATCCAGAGGGTCGCCATGAGTCGACTCCGACTCGATGGCACTTAACAACATGTGGGAGATGATGGGAGAAAAATAGGCATACTTATACATCATACCTTTCTAGTGAAATCTTTATGGATAGGATAAAGAAGAGAAATCTTGAAGAAAGAATCTATGGGGTATGTTTACTAAACCGCGCAAATGTGCGGGGCGCACTTGAGCGTGCGCTAAGGTACCTTAGCGCACGCTAATAGTGTGTTTTTGGTGCCCCGCACGCGTGCGCACCCCCCGTACAAGTGCGCTCCGCCCGCACAAGAGCGGGGCGCGCTGATGTGCGATAGAGGCATGGAAAGGCATTTCGAGGGCGGAGGAAGGCTCCCGAGGGGCGGGGGGACGGGGTCAATGGGTGGAGAGTGGGAGGGGAGAGGCTCCCAGCACAGGAGCGGGGCTGAATTTCGGCAAAAAAATACCGCGAGTGAAACCCTCGCGTTAGAGCCGATTTAAAGGGAAGAGAAACCCTTTCCGTCAGCAATGTACAGCAAAACCGGGGAAACCTGCAAAACGTGAGCAGTGTGATACATGTGCACAGAACAAAATAGCAAATATAAATTGAAAATGACCACAACAAATTCCAAATAAATTATAATCCAGCTGGGCAACAGTGATATTAATGGGAAACTATAAAAAACACTACTAGGAAAGCTCCAAAAAAAGGAAATTATTTTTGGAAGGGTCTACGCTCCGTAGACCCTTTCAAAATGCATAGCAGTGTATTGGAGCTTTCCTGGGAGTTTTTTATGGTTGCCCATTAATATCACTGTTGCCCAGCTTGGTCATGGTTTTTTGGCCCTTTTTCTGAGGTCATTTTTGAGGCTTATTTGCACTTTTGTCTCCGTACAAGGTAAATGAGCCCACAGTAAAATTGTGCAGAGCAGGATTCCTGACTCGTCAGGCCAGGTTTCCTATCTCCAGGGACCGCACTGTCTCTGTGGCCACAGTGTGGTGCAACAGACACAGCCAGTGCCTGTAAGACCAGAGAATCACAGGTTTAAATCCCAGCTGGGGCACCTGCCAACCCAGTCTCCATAGTTTTACCCACCACTAAACAGTGATAGTAAAGACACTCCTTTATTGCAGAGAACATAAGCATGGTTCAAACACCCATATTTTACCCTACACCGCACACAAACCATAACAATGGGCATTACCTACAGCCGAGACCCCCAAATTCAGTCCTGGAGTGCCACAACTCAATCAGGTCATATGCTTTTTCCCAGATAAGGACATGTCTGCATGTTGGCGGAGGGTACAGGTGGTGGAGGGGGCAGTGGCTGCAAGCCACAGCAGACAGTGGCCTAGGCCTGTGCAGGCTGGCACCGTCCACCGCAACAGACAGGCTCTGTTGTATGTACAGTCATGGACTCCCCAGGGAAGGCAGCATATCTGTGGCACCACGGTGGTGCAGTGCACACAGACCGTGTGTGCAGGAACAGAAGGTCACAGGTTCAGAGGCCAGCTGGGGCTCCCACCAATCCTGTCCACATATTTTTCCCACAACTAAACCGTGATAGTAAGGACAAACCTTTATTGCTGAGAACATACGCATGGTTAATACGCCTATATTTTACCACACCAAACACAGACACCATAAACAGCCGCATTACCTAGAGCAGAGTCTCCCAAATGCAGTCCTGGAGAGCCCCACACCATTCAGGTTCCATGCTGCCTCTAATAAAGATGCCTGTGCTGCATATCTATGCACCACCCCCATGGTATGCAGATGTAGCTCATGCATATTTATGAGGGACAGCATGAAAACCCGAACAGTGTTTGGAACACCAGGACTGGAGTTGGGAAACTCTGCCGTAAAGCAGCAGCCAACAGGGCCAGACACACCCACACACACAACCACAGGCCCCATTGGCCAATGCCTCCTGGAGAGGCAGGACATTGGGCCCTGCCTGTATCTCCCAATACTAGCAGTTGCATACCTTAGCAATGCCACCCTACACCTGGGGATATGGTACACAGCTATCAAATGTTTCCCATGATACCTGGCAGATATCAATGCCTACGTTAAGCACATTTTGCTCCTTGGGCTCCACCATAACAATCATTCTGATGTCTGCGGTGTGTGCTGCAGGTCTGGTCTCTGACAGTGTTTACCGCCCTGAGGAGTGACCCCCAACAGTATTGCATACCACATCCATGCCTGTACTGTGCCCAGGACTGGTGTGGTGGGTATGGCTGCTGAACTCCTCTATAGTAGCACAATGCTGGCATAGGTGTGGGGGTGGCTGTCTGTCTATCCAGTGTGTGGTGACTGCAAACACCTTCCACAGCCCACACTGCCAGCAATGTTGCCAGTATTGGGCTGCCAATGTGCATAATGAGGAGCAAGGTACCAGGGGTATAGGCCGGACAGGGTGGCCTGGCCAGGGTGCATCTGCACAGGGCATAGGACACTGACTGGGACATTTTAGTGCCCGGCCACCACCTACACAGACAGGGTGACCTCAGTATGTCCTGCTGAGAGATCACTCTCACCCTGACTGTGCAGTGACCACAGCATGGCTAGGCACCCCCATAGTGCTATATAGTATTTCTCTCATGTGATAGATATGGGTTTCCTTTTGGGGTCCAGTCACTGATTTATCTGCTTGCTGTATATGCTGACATCCCAGTTCTGGGTGCATGCATCTCCACTGGGACCATGCACTGTGGACTAGCTAGCACACTGTTTGCAGCTGGTATGTGTTGTGAAGGAGCAGCTTGCAGGGTGCAGTGGCTGATAACTTGCTGCAGGAGAATATCATATGGTGGTGGGGGTGCAGCTCACCATATCCAGGCCTAATGTCTGTCTGCTATTGTGTTATGGATGTGTATAGAGCTGCATTGATTGCCCTGTGGGGTGTCTGTTCCTCAGCAGGACTGGGGTTGATGTGTCCCCTCTACTACCACCTCTGCAGGGGGTAGAATGTGGATCTATTGATGGGAGACCCTGTTTGCCACCCTCAGCCCTGGAGGAGAGGTGGTGGTGGTGCATGGCCCACCTGGGGGGTCCATGGAGGCCATGCCTGACTGAAACAGACAGAGATATGCAAGGTGTTTCTGCAGAAACTACCTACCTCACAGTTTAACACTGCTTTGGACCTCTGGCATGACCTTATTTAGCCATGGAAGGTGCTGTGGACCTGGTGCTGGGCGCCTCACCACACCCTCAGGGTGAGCACAGTACCCGCACAATGTGACGGTGTGTAGCTACTCTGTGCCAGTAAAGCACACGGTCAGTACCCCTTACCAGGCCGAGGTGGTGTGTGGGTGCACATGGTCACTTCCCTCTACCTGGCCGAGGTGCTGTGGGGGTGCATTGCCCATCTTGTGTTAATCTGTGGACAGCTGATTTGCATGTGCAGTGCATCATGGGTATGGGTGGGCTTACCCTATCCTGGTGACCACAGCAGACTGTCTGTGTGGTGCCGTGCATGCTCTCTGCAGCCAGCCAGGGGCTTGCTAGCAGCTATAGAGCTGTAGCCCAATGGTTACTTCACTGCCTCTGAAGCCAGAGGTCATGGGTTCAAACCCACACTGGGGTTATTTGATAGGGTTGTCCAATGCATTATCTTTTGTTAATGTACATATTTTGATGCCAGCAAAAACACCCTCAGCGTACTGTACCCATAAGGTGCCTCTGAGGGTGCTTTATAGGGCGCCCTATAGAGCACCTTATGGTTCCCATCCATATAATGTACATAGTTTGACATAGTTTGACATAGTTCCCATCCATATGATGTACATAGTTTGACATGTTCTCCAAGTTCAAATTCCTGTTTATTGTAAGTCCAATGTAGTTTCCCCACACTGGACATTTGTGTTACATGTGAACCGCGCTGATGTAAATAGTGCGGTATATAAAAAATGTTAAATAAATAAATAAATATAAGGTACACTATACATTATCCTGTGACACAAACTATAGGGTGCCTTATAGGGACATTTTAGGGTGCTGTGGCGGACAGTGCAATTTATAATGTGCCCTATGGAGTGCCTTATAGGGTGCCTTATACGGCACCTTCAATTACGGCACGTGAGGGCGTGTTTGCTGGCAGCAATTAATAACATAAAAATAAAGTGCTGCAGGACAAAATATGTACAATGCAAAGCTGATGCCTCAGCCAGCCTTGTTCATTGGGCACTTTAACCCCTGATCCTGGCACCATTGGTCAGTGTCTTCACCATTATGCTGTGGCTCTATTTCTGTGATTGCACATCAGCGCGTCGCCTTATGCCGCCCAATATTAAAAAGCCTCCATAAACATCAGCGCGCCGCCTTATGCCACCCAGTATTATAATGCCGCCAGAAACATCAGCGCGCCGCCTTATGCCGCCCAGTATTAATATGCTGCCAGAAACATCAGCGCGCCGCCTTATGCCGCCCAGTATTATAATGCTGCCAGAAACATCAGCGCGCCGCCTTATGCTGCCCAGTATTAATATGCCGCCAAAAACATCAGCGCGCCGCCTTATGCTGCCCAGTATTAATATGCCGCCAAAAACATCATAAATTAACCCCTCAGCCAGCTGTCTTCATTGGCCACTGTGGGGAATTGAACCCCTGATCCCTGCACCATTGGTAAGTGCCTTAGCCATTGTGCTGTGGCTCTGTTCTTTCTCTTGCACTTCAGTGCGCCACTTATGCCTCCCACGCAGCTATCTCATGCGCTAAGGTGCGGGGCGCACATGGGCGCCGCGCACCTTAGCGCATATGTAAATTCCGTCTTTTCTTTTTCAGGACGGAACGCCCACTCCTTATATGGCACCCGCACACTACCGGGGCCCGCACTTTACCGGGGTTTTAATAAACATACCCCTATATTTTCTTACAACTTTACACCAGTTTTGATCCAGTACAAAACTTGCATCAGATCTTCCATTATTTTTAACCAAAAAGACACCAGGGTCTGGTGCAATATTTTCCCCCAGAGAAGATATGGTAAAAAAAACCCAACCTTCAATAAATAGGCTTCTAAGAACAAACCAGTCAGTACTAGAGGAGATCAAACCTAAGCTTTCTTTAGAAGCTCAGATGACAAGAATTTGACTTTGAGTTTCATACTTTGGGCACATCATGGGAAGAGAGAGATCATTAGAGAAAGACATCATGCTTGGCAAGGCAGAAGCTCAACGCAAAAGAGGTAGGCCAGCAATGAGATGGATCAATACAATAACAGCAGCTATGGATGCCACTCTGTCAACAATGAGCCGCCTGACTGAAGACCAAACACAGTTTAGGTCAACTATCCAGAGGGTTGCCATGAGTCGACACAGACTCAACGGCATTTAATAACAACAATGAAACTAAAGAGCACAGCTTTTCTTTATGAATTTTGCTAGAAAATATTTTTTACTGTAAATGAAAAGATTTTTTTTTAAATTCTTCATAGCCACAAATTCTATATTTCTTTGAATTATTTTTCACACCAAAATTCAGCAGGATCTAAATTTATTCTCTCTTATAAGAGATCTGTTCCTTTTCTTTTATGAAATTATTGATGGAAATCTCTTGGCTCTCTCACTTAAACATTAATCTGCATTTCTTTTGCATGTGTCATCTGTGGATCAGAAGATAATGTTCCCAATTTGTACTAAAGGGAAATGGCATACTTCTAACATGGCTAATTCTGGGTCCTATATTACATCTTTAAACATTCTGTTTATTTACATTTAAGTCATATAGTTGCAAAATGTGCTCGGAATCATACTTTGGAAATGGACCACTATGGTTCTAAAATGTTTCATCGGTATAGTGGCAGGCAGAATAGGAATAAAACTTGTTTTTATTTGTAAAGGGTTTTTTATGTTTTAGGAAATTCTTTCAATGAGACTATATGGAGGCAGATCTGATAGAAGTTATTGACCATAGCTGAATTTCTCTGGAAGTAATCTGCAGACATTTATGATTCACAAGTATAAAGTTTGACACAAATCCTAGAACCTGTAAGTCATTACAAGTGACTCTATAAGTCCCCAGATAAACAGGCAGGGCTGACGGAAGTGGTATTTGCAATTCTCTTTCAGGGAAGTAGAAAGGGCACTGAGAAGTTCAAAGACACTAGAAAGAAAAGAATGCAGAAATGGCATGCTGACCACAAGACCAGATTGACATCTTTAGACATTTGCAAAAGGCTAACCTTGATAAGTATTGAATGTTAGAACTGTCCCAGTATACTTCTGATTTACCAGTTGAGATGTTTAAAGGATGATACATGAAGAAAAAATGTTCATGAAAATATTATCTTCAAGGACCAATTGTTTTTAACCCTGTACTCATTTACCATTCCATGGCATGAGCCATATCCATGATCAACAGAATTATTACAGATGCCCATTTTCTGTTCTTCCATTACTTCTCAACAACAACATATGCTGAATTTATTTTTATAGAGTATGGTTACTAGGAACAGTTTCAGTTGAAACAGTAAGATAATCTTTTCACTCAAAACATCAACATAACTTGGTTCTATTTTTTTTTTCATTTCCAGCTTGTGATTTTAGCTCTTTATTGTATAATTTTACATTTGGAGGCTATTTTCACACCTTCTAAGGGGATACTGTTATACAGGGTGCCTAGGTTAAGTGGGCAGGAAGATGGCTATTTTATACCTATTTTATGAAGAGTTCAGATCCTGCTGAAATGGCACCTCTGTTGCAGACATGAACATTACACCTGCTTGAGAGCAAATGCAAATGTCAGACTTTGGAGCCTTTTTACTAAAGTCCACTAAGGTTTTGCGCTTAAATGTGTGTTACCAAGACACGCGAAGTGGAATTTTACATATGATGTCCAAGTGCAATCTGGGACGTCGAATCCAGAACATCTGAAAAAGAAAGTAGACACATCTAAACTTGGGAATCATTTCACAAACATGCATGTGCCCAATATGGATGTCTGCAGGGGAATCTACATAGACACATCTCCAGAACAGTATTCTAGACTGTGGACTTCTAGGAATAGCCTGATGGTTAAACTAGTGGAGGGCCAAGGAAGCCAGGGTTCATATCCCACTGCTGCTACCATTATGATTGTGCAGAGTACTGGGGATAGTAGATTGTCATCTTCTCAAGACTTCCTGGATGTTTCATAGCCAAAACAAACACTTTTCCGATGCATATTCATGCCTTGAGCAGGTACCTTAGATGCGACTCCGGATGTCCAAGCAGTGATGTCTAGTTTCATAGGAATGCCCAGCCACACCACCTCCATGCCCCCATTCAGACTTGATCGTCCACAGACTTAGTGGCTTCTAAAATGTCTCTGGAAACATCTCCATACTTTGGAAGTCTCTATATCCATTTTCAGATATCCAAAGCATGAATAGGGCTTCTAAAATAAACCCCATTAAGTGCAAAGCTGTCAGGGACATGACCAGTATGGCCACTCTAATGTGCACGCCAGAAAGGTGGGTTCATTTAACAATGCCCATAGAGGAGTTTTCAGAGCCCCATTGCCACACTCTACCCATTCCTAGCCCTATCCTTCGATCGTCAGTTAATGGATTTTCAGTTGACATATGCAGTTGTTGGACAGCTGAATATGTGGTCTTAAGGTTAACTGGTTAAGTTATCTGGTTAACTCTAGGCCTGCTATGTATGTGGTTAAACAACTGCATAATCTAACTAGATAGTGTTGAAAAACAATGCTGTTTAACTTTTAGGTATAGCCCCAGAAAGCCTGCTGGCCCTCCTGCACATAACCACATTCAGATGTCCAGTCAAAAGGTGTGTGGTTGGTTGCACTATATTTTCACACAGGAAGATTTATAACTGTGAAGTTAACCGCATAAATTGTTTGAACATCGACACCCATATGATGACCATAAATACCAGAAAAATCGGATACATTCCCTCCCTCACCTCAGCCCCATATCATGGTGAGAAAATCTCCCAAATTCCTAGGTATAGCAGCTATCACAACTGTAGAGCTGCCAGGTTACTTAGGGAGACTTTTTGGCAAATCCTGATTTTGAACTTAAATCCTAAAGCAGCACGGTATATGCAGTCCTTGATCAAAATCAGTGCTGCATGTCTCATAATACATCCAGGGCCAATGCAACCATGAGGCAAACAAGGCAGTCGCCTAAAGCACCAGCGTTCTACGGGCACCCCATTGCGGCTGTTACCCCTCTTCGGGACCTGCAGCGGCAATGGCATTGTAACCGCGGCACAGTGTTTCACTAAACTCTCTGGCGCTACTTCAAGGTTCCAGTCCTCTATGACCTGACGCTTCCACTCCCCTTTGCCACTCAGATTTTTCTGGCATATATGCCTGAGCTGCTCTGCAACTGGGGTACAAACTTACAGGCTGCTGTAGTAGTCCAGTGCTTAAAGCTTTAGCCAGGACTGGCACAAGTGTTTCTGCCATGCAGTCATGCAGTCATGCTGCTGCCCCCCTGCTTCTACTGATTCCGAGGGTGGGGAAGGCTCATCTTGGTTTGGCAGTGGCCTGCGGCAGGCCATGTGCTTCGGCACACATGGCCTGCTGCTTCTGAACTCCTTCCGATACAATTTCCTGTCGAAGGGGATGTCAGAAGCAGCAGACCATGTATGCTGAAGCACATGGCCTGCTGCGGGCACTGTGCTGTGCTGCCCACAGAGGTCTACTGCCCTAGGCAGCTGCCTATCCCCACTTGTGGATGGGCTGGTCCTGGCTGTAGCAAAGGGTTTCACAGCATGAGTTTAACCCTGACATTTTGTGCTGGGATGCAATATGCAATCTAACCAGTACACAAAAAGTAGCATTAAACTGAGAGAGCAAGCCAAATACATGCGCACATAACTTAACACAAATTTGGCATGTTGCCCAGACAAACAGGTCATCTAATGTGAAGTTTGACACAGTGTCAGGGGGCCGTGTCCCCCCTCCCCCCCAGATACTGACCTCCTGACAGAAACAAAAGACCTGGCTGCCCAACAGCCCCAACTCCCCCCACCCCCAACCAAAAGAAACAAAATCCTGGTGGCCCTGAACCCTCCACCCCCCTTCCCTGTATCTGAACAGATTGAAGGGGAAAAAGGTGGCTAAGAGGAAGACTAGCAAGAACGAGGTTACAATAGTCAAGATGGGAAGTAAGAATTTATTTATTTAACAGGTTGGAGAGTGAAAAAGTGTTTTAGTGGTGTGTTCTGAAAGGAAGGGGTGAATTTTGTTAATGTTAAATAGAAGGAAATGACAGGTTTTAGCTATCAGTAAAAGCCATCTATCACAAGATCAGGACTCTACGACTTCTCAGACCCATGCTCGAACCAAATGACTTCCGCACAACCTTCCAAGCATTAGTCACCCAACACTTCGACTACGCAAACATTGTGCTGCATGTCCTTCCCAAGAGCACGCTGAACCCACTACAGTTGGCCATGAATACAGCAGCCAGAGTTCTATTTGGGGCTTCAAGGAGTCAACATATTACTCCCATCCTGTTTGAACTTCATTGGCTCCCAATAACATGTAGGATCTTATACAAAACCCTTCTCTTGACCTTCAAAGCGTTCCACCAAATCTCACCATCCTCGCTTTCTGATATCCTTCACCACTCCCAAAACACCAGATCTAGAAGATCGGTAACAGAAAACACACTAATGGTCCCAAAAGAACTAGCAAAACTCACGCAGACGACTACCATGAGAGCATTCTCATCCTTCGCCCCCAGATGCTGGAACATGCTGCCACCTAACATCAGATCACAAAAAGACCTGTCCCAATTCAGAAAATCACTAAAAACACACCTCTTCCTTCAACACTTCTCCCAAGGCATTAGCTCCCCACCTCCTCCCCTTCCAACCCAAACCAATGACTATGGTTAGTCAAGTAAGTTCCCTAAACTCCATTGCTCGCCCCAGATTAAAATCTCGTGCATCCCTAACCTATGAAGCTCAAAACTTAGGCTAATTTGCTGTAAATAGTTGTGAATATTTGTTATTATGTTATCTTATCTTTAACCCCATTTATCCCTGTTTCACTCCCTGTTATCTGTAAACTTGACATATGTTTTATGCTTAAGTACAGGGTTGTTAAAATGTAAACTGCACTGATGATGAATAGCGCGGTATATAAAAACTGTTAAATAAATAAATAAATAAATCTGTTGGATATGTGAGGAGAAGGAGTCAAATATGACCCCCAGGTTGCGGGCAGAGGAAACAGGAAGTAGAAGAGTGTTATCCACAGAGATAGAGAAAGAAGGAAGGTTTGGGGGGAGGGGGAAATAAGAAGTTCAGTTTTGTCCATGTTTAATTTCAAATGGCAGTGGGACATCCAGGTGGCAATGTCAGACAGGCAGGCAGAGATGCGAAACTAGGAGTGTCAGAGATATCAGGTGTAGAAAGATAGATCTGAGAATCATCGGCATAAAAATGATACTGAAATCCATGGGAGGAGATGAGAGCACAAAGGGACTGGGTGTAGAGAGAAAAGAAGAGGGCCAAGAACAGATCCCTACGATATACCAACTGAGAGTGGAATAGCAGTAGAGGTGAAGGTGGTGGTCAACAGTGTCAAAAGCAGCAGAAAGGTCAAGAAGGATAGAATAAAGACCTTTGGATTTAGCCAGGAATAAGTCACTGGAGACTTTGGCAGGTGCCGTCTTGGTAGAATAAAAGGGACAAAAGCCAGATTGAAGTAGATCCAACAGGGTTTGAGACGGAGGACTGCATGCTCAAGAAGTTTAGAAATGAAGGGAAGATGGGTAGATAATTAGAACAACTAGGGTCAAGAGTTTCTTGAAGAGAGGAGTGACCATAGCATGCTTGAAGGCTGAAGGGACCATGGCAGTGGAGAGCGAGAGATTGAGAATATATGAGATGGAAGGGATGATAGAGAAGGAAATGGAACTAAGGAGATGGGTGGGGATAGGATCAGAAGAACAAATAGCTTAGAGGAGGAAAGTAGATCAGAGGTTTCCTCATCAGATCTTAGAGAAGAAAGAAAGGGTAACAGATTGAGGGGAAAAGTTAGTATTGAGGTGGGGGAAGAGGGGATGAAGCTGATTTAGTGGGGAATTGAAGAGTGATCTTGTGGATTTTGTCATGGAAATAGTCGGCTAAGGTTTGGGCAGAAAGAGAAGGAGGGGTTGGAGTGTGAGGTGCCTTGAGGAGAAAGTTAAGAGTTGAGAAGGGATGGCGGGGGTCAGTGGCAACAGTTAGTCAGATGGACATAGTTGTAATTGGCGAGAGCTAAGGCAGATTGAAAGGAGGTAAGCATGAATATGAAGTGAAGAAACTCAGAAAGGGAGCGGAACTTCAGTTGAGCGGGTACAGGAGTGTAGATAGCAAGTAGTTGAAGATAACCAGGGCTGAGGTGTTGTGTGTCTTACAGGATGTGGGATAGATGGAATAAGAGTCTCTAGAGCAGGGGTTCTCAACCCTGTCCTCGGGACCCCACTAGCCAGTCGGGTTTTCAGGCTATCCACAATGAATATGAATGAGATATATATGCATTAGAAATAGCCTGCCAAACTGACTGGTTTGTGGCCCTCCAGTGCTGGATTTGGGGACCCCTGCCATACACCTCTGTCAAGTACGATTGTGAGTCGGCAAGGTACAGATGTCCTCGACATCAACAGGGTAGATAGAATGTGTCACATCCCGCCTAGTTTCTCACCACCACCAAAAAGTTGTCTAATAGACAATATTTTTTGTGGTGGTGAGAGGCGAGGAGGTATGTGACATATTCCATCTAATCTTTTTGATGTCTTGGACATCTGTACCTTGCCCACTCACAATCTTAAATGACAGAGGTGTAAGGCCGGGGTCCCCAAATCCAGCATTGGAGGGCCACAAGCCAGTCAGTTTGGCAGGCTATTTCTAATGCATATATATCTCATTCATATTCATTGTGGATAGCCTGAAAACCCGACTGGCTAGTGGGGTCCCGAGGACAGGGTTGAGAACCACTGCTCTAGAGCAAAAGAGAGGGCAATATTATACAAAACTATAGCTTCATCAACAGATTTAGACAACAAAAAGGAGGAAAGAAATGATGAGACAATAGTACAAAGCCAAAGGGGCGATAGCATGAAGATTCCTAAAAAGACAGAAGGAGACTGGGCGAGACTGAGGTGAGGAGTGATGACAGGTGAAGGTTAGGAGGTGATGATCAGATGGGGAAGAACTAAGGTACAGAAATTGGAAGGTAAACAGAGATGAAAACCAGGTCAAGACAGGGACCATGCTGATGAGTGGGAGCAAAAGAGCAAAGTTGGAGGATGAACGAGAAGGTAAGAGAAAGGAGTTTAGAAGCATAGGGGTCAGAAGGGTTATCGACATGAATATTAAAATCACTAAGAATAAGGGAAGGGGAAGAAGAATCAAGAAATAGGGAAAGCCAGGAGTCAAAGTCAGAAGAGAAAGGTAGAAGTGGAATTATCAGAAGATCTATAGATAACAGCTATACGGAAAGATAAGGCATTAAAAAGGTGGATGGAATGGATTTCAAAGGAGGAAAAGAAGTGAGATGGAGGTAGAAGGAGAGGTTGGAATTGACAGCAAGGAGAAAGCAAAAACGTAACACCACCGCTACGGCCAGTGGCACGAGGAATATGGGAAAATTGGTAGCCGCCATGACAGAGGGCGGCAACTGAAGCAGAGTTGTTAGGGTGTAGCCAGGTTTTGGTGAGAGCTAAGAGATGGAAAGAGATCATAGTAAAGGGAAGTTTTTTGGATATGGAATGAGCATTCCATAATGCACAAGAGAAAAGGAGAGAGGAGGGGGAAAGGAGAGGAATATGGATGAGATTAGAGTGGTAGAGAGAGGAGTGGGAGTGAGAGAATAATCTAGTGGGGGGGGGGGGCATGGTTAGGATTAATGTCACCACAGGAAAGAAGGAGGAGAGTGTAAGGCAGAGAGGAGACAGAATGGCAGAAATGAGGATGAGGTGTTTTAAGAGAGAGGGGAGAGGGATGAAGGAGAGGAAGAGAAAAGTGAAGTTTGAGAGCTGAGGAGAGGGAGGAGGATAAGATGGGAGAGGAAATGGGAAAGGTAGAGAGGGTTAAAAGGAGGGGAGGTATGAGGAGGTTGATGTAAGAGGAGAAGGTTAGGGAGTGTAAAAAAAACAGGAAGAAAAAATGATAGCATTAATTGATGAAAAATTATATTACAATTAATCATACAATGCAAAAAGGTAAAATAGCACTGAGCAGATACATGAAAGGGATAGTCCTTGCTCAGATTTGGGAAGCTTTGGTGTTGCAATTTGTGAAGGTTGCAGGTTGCAATGGCTTCACATGCACTCCCAGCTATCCCTCAGGGTACTCAGGGTGGTCTGCCTGAAAGTTCCATGAGCTCCTCTGCTGGACAGGGCTATGCATGAAGGAGGAGCCTAGTGTTTAGAGCACTGGTTTGGTATGCAAGAGAGCAGGATTTGATTCCTACTAGCACTCCTTGTAATCTTACACAAATCACTTAACCCTCCATTGTCTTGGAAGAAAGGCCTAGCAATTGACTTCTGGCCATGCTGCTAAGAAAACTCAGGAGCACTTGGCTCTCCAGGAGTCAGCATTTGATTCAAAGGCACACATTGAAGGAAAGCTAGAACCAACACAATTGGAAAATAAAATGGCCAATCGACAAAGGTAGAAAAGAATTTTTTAAAACATTTTATTTCTCATTTTATACAAAAATACAAGCATAACATAACATACTTGACAGGCAATCAAGAAGGCAGAAATACAAATCTACAATCAGTAGAAATAAGGAAAATACAATACATAAATATTTAAGCCAAAACAGCTTTACTGCCCCGTATTCCAGACCCTTAATAGGGGGGAAGAAAAAAAAAGGAAATCAAACAAAATCCAAATAAGCAAGAAAAAAGACAGGCATAATGGCCAATAAAACCCAGAGGCAGCTGGGTCGCTAGGAGTCAGCACTGACTCAATGGCACTAAAAAAATAAATGGCCAGGATTGTGCTCTGCATTCATGCAGTGGGGAATCCTCATCAACAACAGCCCTACATGCATTCAGAAATGCCAACAGCTGGGAAGGATCAATAAAAATATAGGATATTAACTGCAGTATAACCGTATATTTGCATGGATATTTAAGGAAAAATTATCCGCCCAACTGTTGCACACTGGATCTGAGCAGGAGAAATTCCCTCCTTATCTGTGTCGCTTGTGATAAATCTGTAAATACACGTACAATCAACTCCTTATACAGAATATTCCTTTTGTGAAAGAAAAAAAAACTTAAGAACATAAGATATGCCATACTGGGTCAGACCAAGGTCCATCAAGCCCAGTATCCTGTTTCCAACAGTGGCCGATCTAGGTCATACGTACCTAGCAGTTTCCCCAAAAGACACAGGTTCCACAATGCTTGTACTGGGTCAAGCATTGATATCCTGGGTCCCTTCTTAATAATGGTTTATGGACCTTTCCTCCAGGAACTTGTCCAAACCTTTTTAAAACCCAGCTACACTAACAGCCTTTACTACATCCTCCGGTAACCAATTCCAGAGTATGATTACATGTTGAGTGAAGAAATATTTTCTTTTATTAGTCTTAAATAGTTTACCCTGTAGCTTCATTGCATGTCCCCTAGTCTTTCTATATTCTGATAACATAAACAGTTGATGTACGTTTACCCGTTCCACTCCATTCATTAATTTATAGACTTCTATCATATCTCCCCTCAGCCGTCTCTTTTCCAGGTTAAAGAGCCCTAACCTTTTTAGCCTTTCTTCATAGGAGTATCCTTCCATCCCCTTTACCATTTTGGTGGCTCTTCTCTGAACCTTTTCTAATAACGCTATATCCTTTTTAAGATACGGCGACCACAATTGCACACAATATTCAAGGTGTGGTCTCACCATGGAACGATATAGAGGCATTATAATATCTTTTGTTTTATTTTCCATCACTTTCCTTATGATACCTAGCATTCTATTTGCTCTCTTGGCCGCCGCTGCACACTGGGCCGAGGGTTTTAACATGTTATCCACAATGATGCCTAAATCTTTTTCCTGGGTGGTGTTTCCTAATGTGGAACCTTGCATCTTGTAACCATAGTTTGGGTTGCTCTTCCCTAGGTGCATAACTTTGCACTTGTCCACATTAAATTTCATCTGCCATTTTGATGCCCAGTCTTCCAATTTATCAAGATCCTCTAGCAATTTTCCACAATCCTCTTGGGTTTTAATAACTTTAAATAGTTTTGTGTCATCTGCAAATTTGATAACCTCACTCGTTATTCCCTTTTCCAGGTCATTTATGAATATGTAAAAAAGCAGCGGACCCAGCACAGATCCCTGAGGTACACCACTATTCACCTTTCTCCATTGGGAAAATTGGCCATTTAGCCCTTCCCTCTGCTTTCTATCTTTTAACCAGTTCCTGATCCACAATAGTACACTGCCTCCTATCCCATGACTCTTTAGTTTTGCCAAAAGTCTCTGATGAAGGGCCTTGTCAAAGGCTTTCTGAAAGTCCAGATACACTATCTCAACCGACTCACCTTTGTCCACCTGTTTATTCACACCTTCAAAAAAAAACATAACAGATTAGTAAGACAAGATCTTCCTTGTCTAAAGCCATGTTGACTGTCTCCCATTAGGCCATGACTATCTACATGCTGAGTAATTTTGTTCTTTATGATGGTTTCTACCATTTTTCCCGGTACTGATGTCAGACTCACCGGTCTATAGTTTCCCGGATCACCACTGGAACCCTTTTTAAAAATTGGCGTTACATTGGCGATCCTCCAATCTTCAGATATTAAAGATGATTTTAATGAAAATTCACAGATTACTAATAGCAGGTCTGCAATCTCATATTTTAGTTCTTTCAACACCCTTGGATGTATACCATCCGGCCCAGGTGATTTGCTACTCTTAAGTTTATCAAATAGTTGTAATACATCTTCCCGATGTATCGGTATTTCCTTCAATTCTTCCGCACCTTTAAATACCACTTCAGTCATGGGTAACATCCCTACATCTTCCTCAGTAAAGACCGAAGCAAAGAATTCATTCAGTCTCTCCGCTATCTCCTTGTCACCTCTTAGTGCTCCTTTAACCCCTCTATCATCTAATGGACCAACTGACTCTCTCACAGGTTTTTTGCTACGAATGTATTTGAAAAAGTCTTTATTTTGTGTTTTTACTTCCGCAGCAAGCTTCTTCTCAAATTCTCCCTTTGCCTGTCTTATCAATGCCTTGCATTTGACTTGCTAGTGCTTGTGCTGTTTCCAGGTTTCATTGTTTGGCTCTTTTTTCCATTTCCTGAAAGATGCTTTTTTGGCAACAACAGCCTCTCTGACCTCACCTTTAAACCATGCTGGCAGTTTTTTGGACTTCCTTCCACTTTTCTTAAAGCGTGGAATACAGCTGGTCTGGGCTTCCAAGATAGTAGTTTTCAACAACACCCAAGCTTGATGTAAGTCTTTAACCTTTGCAACTGCTCCTTTTAGGTTTTTCTTAACTTTTTTCCTCATTTTATCATAGTCTCCTTTTCGAAAGTTAAAAGGTAGTACTGTGGATTTCCTTACTATCCCTCCTCCACAAAATAAAGCAAACGCGATCATGCTATGATCACTATTGCCAAGTGACCCCAACACCCTTATCTCTTGCACTAGATCTGATGTTCCACTAAGGACTAGGTCCAATATGGCTTCCCCTCTGGTCAGTTCATGAATCAACTGCTCCAAGAAGCAGTCATTTATTTCATCTAGAAAGTTTATCTCCCTAGCATGTCCTGCCTTGACACTGACTCAGTCGATACCGGGGTAATTGAAATCACCCATTATTATTACTGTGTTGTAACTTTTGTTAGCTTCCCGGATTTCTTTGAGCATTTCATCATCCATTTGTTCATTCTGGCCTGGTGGTCGATAGTACACCCCCACTGCCATCGCCTTCCCCTTTTTACATGGAATTTCAATCCATAGAGATTCTACAGCAAATTTTGTTTCCTGCAAAACTTTAATCCTTTGTGACTCAATGCCCTCTCTAACACAGAGCGCAACCCCTCCACCAATTTGATTAGCTCTATCATTACGATATACTTTGTACCCAGCTATCACAGTGTCCCACTGGCTGTCTTCCTTCCACCATGTCTCTGATATTCCAATCATATCTAACCTCTCATTTAGTGCTATATATTCTAACTCTTCCATCTTTTTTTAAGACATTCTAGCATTTGCATACAAGCATTTTAGAGACTGTATTTTATTCAATCTGCCTTTTGCCTCCAAACGTCTGGAGAAGGTTGTTTTCTCACAGCTATCTCATCACCTTGGCACCACACTTTACTTGCACCCCCGGCAATCTGGTTTTCAGTCTGGACATAACGTAGAAACCACCATCACGGCAGTTCTGAACGAGATCCACACTGCTCATGATCGGGGTGACATCACGGTGGCGGTATCTCTCGACCTCTTAGCAGCCTTTGATCTGGTGGACCACTCTCTTCTTCTTTCTAGACTCACGACACGGGTGTTCGCGGGCTGGTTCACCACCGGTTCCATTCCTTCCTTTCCTCCCACTCTTTTGCTGTCACTTCTGCCTCATCCTCCTCCGATTTCTTTCCACTCCCATGTGGGGTCCCTCAGGGCTCTATACTGGCTCCTCTATTATTTAATGTTTTTCTTGCCCCTTTAGCGTTAATTGTCCAAGAATTGGGGATATCAGGTTACTATTATGCTGATGACATTTTTCTGCTGCACCACACTTCTTCCTCTCACCCTGATATCACTCCCCTGGACACGTGCCTATCTATGGTCTCTTCTTGGCTCTCATCCAATTGCTTGGTGCTCAATATTGCTAAGAATGCAGCTATTTGGTTCTCCCATGGTTCTACTGTCCCTTCTCTCGCTCCTTCCTTTTCGGGTGCTCCCATCTCCCTAGTCTCCAAACTTCGTTACCTGGGTGTCATCTTTGATAATACCTTATCCTTTAGCGACCATATATCTCACATCTCTCAGCGCTCATTTTTCTGCCTACGGCAAATTCGTTCTATTCGGCCATTTCTTTCCTCTCAGGCTCTCACCACCCTCCTCCTTTCTTTGGTCATAACCCGTCTGGATTTTTGCAATTCCATCTACACTGGCATCCCACAATATCAACAACGGCGCTTACAGTTAATACAGAACACAGCTGCACGCATGATTCTCCACGCCTCCCCTCGGGATCACATCACCCCACTACTACGTCAGCTCCATTGGTTGCCCTTTAGGTTCCAGATCCCTTTCAAAATCCTTACATTAGTGCATCGAGCACTCTATCTCCGCAAACCACAGTATCTGTCAAATTTATTGGTTTTTCATACACCTTCACGTAGTCTCAGGTCCGTTCACATTAACCGCCTGCACCTCCCGGCCCCCTCTCAAGCTCACCTTCAGTCCACCCGGAAATCAGCCTTCTTTTACGTAGGCCCTTCCCTCTGGAATTCCCTCCCCCTTGCCCTCCGTCTCGAAGAATCCTACCCTAAATTTCGCTCCCTTCTCAAGACCCACTTCTTTTCCTCTGCCTTTGACACCTCCCTTTGACCTCCCCTAGTTTCTCCTTTGTCCCTCCACTATTTCTATCTTTCCTTTTCTTTCCTGTATGTTATTGTAGTTCTTTTTCCTTTTTCCTAATGTGAAGATTTTATGTTGTAAACCACCCCGATGTAATGGGGGGCGGTATATCAAGAATCTGGTAAACAATAAACAATAAACAATAATTCATATTAATCTGGCTATTGGTAGACATGGGTAATTTGGGATCTTTAAGACGTGTCTGCTCCATACTTGAGTGCATTTGGGCTACTTTACTCTTTTTTGGAACCTCTCTGCTTTTGGTAGTATCCTTCAAGGATACATTCTTCCAAACAATGCGCTCTTGGGTGACTGTCGGCTTTCCCCTATTATCTAGTTTACAAGCTGCTCTATCTCCTTTTTAAAGGTTAATGCCAGCAGCCTGGTTCCATCCCGGTTAAGGTGAAGCCCATCCCTTTGGAAGAGCCCCTCCTTTCCCCAGAATGTTCCCCAGTTCCTAACAAATCCAAAACCCTCATCTCAGCACCATTGTCTCATCCACGCATTGAGACTCCGGAGCTCTGCCTGCCTTTTGGGTCCTGCACGTGGAACAGGAAGCATTTCGGAGAACGCTATCCTGGAAGTTCTGGATTTCAACTTCCTACCTAAAAGCCTAAATTTAGCCTCCAGAACCTCCCTACCACATTTTCCTATGTCATTGGTACCGACATGTACCAAGACAGCAGACTCCTCCCCAACACTATCTAAGACCTTATCTAGGTGGCGCGTGAAGTACGCTACCTTCGTACCAGGCAGGCATGTTACCAGGCAACCCTCTCATCCACCGGCCACCCAGCTATCTACATGCCTAATGATCGAATCACCAACTATAATGGCTGTCCTAACCCTTCCCTCATGGGCACATGGCCCTGGTGAAACTTCCTCGGTGCGAGAGGGTTTTACATCACCTGGAGGACAGGTCCTAGTTACAGGATCACTTCCTGCCACACCAGGGTGATGCTCTCCTGTCACGTGACCTCTATCCTCCATGGTAACAGGGATGCTGCCAGACTGGAGGTGGGACTTCAGGACTATATCCCTGTAGGTCTCGTCTATGTACCTCTCTGACTTTCTTATGTTTTCCAAGTCTGCTACTCTAGAGAACGGACTAGCCTCTAGAGAACGGACTTGTTCCCTGAGAGCAAAGAGCTCCTTGCACCTAGTGCACACGTAAGACCTCTCACCAACTGGGAGAAAATCATACATGTGACACTCAATGCAAAGGACTGGAAAGCCCCCATCTCACTGCTGGAATGCTGTCTGCATCTTAGTTTTAAGCTTGTGTTTAGATTTAAGTTCTTTACTTACTAAGGGTTGCTATGGATATGTATACTAATAAAACTGTACCTAATACGTTTAATATACCTTGTTCACCTGAAGCTTAATTAATCTCAGGCCCTTGGTGTATGACTGATTTGGATAACAAGTTTCACCAGAGAGCACCTCCTTTCCTTTAAGATGTGTGCAAAATGCAATGTGTGCCTTCGAGTCAGTCCTGACTCCTGGCGACCCAGAAGCTCCTGGGTTTTCTTGGCAGTGTCACCGGAAGTAGATTGCCAGGCTGTTCTTCCGAGGCAATGGAGGGTTAACTGACTTGCCCAAGGCCACAAGGAGTGCTAGTGGGAATTGAACCCTGGTTGCTTGTATTTTATTTTAACAGTTCTTTTATACTGCTTTATTATTTCAATCAAAGCAGTTTACATTGTAACTTAAACTTGGTAATGTACATTAAACATGGACATTGATAACTTGGATTCTTCTGAGGCAATGGAGGGTTAAGTGACTTGCCCAAGGCCACAAGGAGTGCTAGTAGGAATTGAACCCTAGTCCCCAAACCAGTGCTCTAACCATTAGGCCACACCTCCACTTCTTGTTTAAAAAAGAATGTATGCCATATGTTTGAAGAAGTGATCTATCCAATTTAGTGTGAGTAGAGTTGTCATCATTTATAGCAGGGTGTACAATTCAAGTGTGAACCCGAGTTAGATGTTAACCAAAGCTGGAAGGCATGTGAAATTACTGCTGGGGAATATAAAGAGCTGTGCAGTGTGCCATGTAACACATTTATTACCATAAACTTGAAAGTAGGAAAGAACAACAAACAGGATAAGAAAGTGATAGAAATAAGGAAAGGTATGAGAAATAGCATCTCTCTCCTCTCTTTCTCCTCTTCGGCCCAACATCCTTCTCTCTCCCACTCAGTTTAGTGTCCCTCCTTCCCTCACTCCTTGCTCAGCATTTCCGCCTGTCTCTCTCTCCACCTCTACCTCTTCCCTGGATTTTTCACTTTCTCTCTTCCCTTTATTCAGAATCTCTCTTCTTTCTTTCCCAGATTCCCAGCTTCTACTCCCTCCCCAGCTCTTACCAGATCCTTTATGCAAAGCCCCCTCACCCTGAACTGTGGTGCCTCTGCATCCGTACAGAGCGCTCTTTGGTTTTAGAGAGAATTACAGGCAGGTCACATTCTTTCTGCAGTGAGGATAGGAGGACCATCATTCATGTAGGTCACAGGTCAGCGCTCTCTTTCTGCAACAACAGCATTTTGGTACAGTGCAGGCTTTTGGTGGTGGAGTAGATAGGAGAACGTGGCAGCTCCTCTGTTTGGGTAGTAATGGATGGCTCCAGATTTTCACATGCGATTCCCCCATGGTGCCTTTTTTTTCTGTTTGCTGTTCATGGGAAAGAACATCAGATCACATGGTCTTCAGATTTAATGGCCATTACTCAAAACGGCATTTTCAAATTTTATATAGCAGTGCACTCTTCATCTGTGACTCTCTTTCCCTCTGGGGCTGAGAAGTTATGATCTAAAGCAAGGAGAAAAGAATTAGAGAGAGAGAGATACTAGAGGAGGTCTTGCATGGGCTTGGCCTGTTCATATCATCCATAAATCACCTCTCTTCAGAAGTCTGCATTAGTGACCATGACACCACATGGGGGAGCCAAATAACAGCTGGAATATATAGCACCAATTACTAGAAAATGTTTCCCCTCAGAAACACAGGCGTTTTGAGAAACTTAGCAGAGGGTTGCATCTTACCAAGAACTTGTCGTCTGTGTTCCTTGCATAGAAAGAGACTATTCATCCCTCTAATCTCCAAAGCAAGGTTTGAAAGTAGAAGACACCACACTTCTTTTCTCTCCCCTTCATTATGGAATTGCCTTCCAACCGAGACCCTCCTCAAGTTATATCATAAAAAAATTCAAAGTTCTCTTAAAGACCCATCTCTTCGAGCAGGCCTTTGGGGTTGGGCTGGACCCTATGAATAATTAAGTTGTGCCATTTCTTTCTCTGTCAGACTCTCTCGCTCCCTTTCCTATCATTAACTGTAGTTCCTTTCTAACTGTTTCCTATAAAGTTAAGATGTAAACTGCTTTATATGTGTGTCAAAGGCAGTATAGCAAATAAACTATAACTTATCATTCAGGACAATTACTGAAAAAATGTTCCTAAAATGAAAGGCATGCAGTTGAGTCAGAGTAACTCAATAATGTGGATTTGAGATTCAGTTATTTGCCTTTCAAAATTCAGGTTCAAGGTGGAGTTACAGACAGGCACACAAGTTATTTTTCTATCCAAGTGGATTTCTCATCTAGGTTCTACCTAAAGAAATAGAAGGTGAAATGATTTGCCCAAAATCACAAGGAGAGTTAATGGGAGAGGTAGGATATGAACCCTGGCTGTCTTGATTCTTAGGGGCTTGTTTACAAAGCCGCGGTAGCGGCTTCCGCTCGATATCGGAGCCGCGGCCCCCATCGGATGGAAGACGCTACCGCGGCTTTGTAAAAAAAACCCCTTAGTCTACTGCTCTAATCACCAAGCGTCACCTCCAGTGCAGAATTGAAGGTGAAATAGCTGTTTTTACAAAGGGACAGAGGGAGCAATGTGAGTGGCAGTCTTAGCAGTTAGCACTGTACCTAATCATCTTTCTCAACCCATCTGTACCAGATGAGGACCTGCAGAATAATCATAGAACAGTCCATCCAAATAAGTAAAGGTTCTCTTGGAGTCTTGGCAATAGTAATCGTAAGATGATCATATCTGATTTAAAAAATAGAGGGAAGACAGCAAAGAAATAGACTGCATGAGCTTTTAACTTATAAAAGGGAGGCAATGATTACTATGAGGGATATAGTTGAAGAAAAAACTAAAAGAAGCAACTGCAAAGGTTAAGAGTTTACATCAGGTCTGAGTGTTGTTTAAAAATATTATCTTGGCAGCCCAGACCAGATATATTCCACACTTTAAGAAAGGCGAAAGGAAGGCCAAACAACTGCCAACATAGTTTAAAGTTTAGGTCAGAAAGACTGTTTATTTATTTTATTATTTTATTACAAATTCTTATATACCGCGCTATTTAGCATCAGTGCGGTTTACATAATAACAACATTTTGCATTAGAAACAAGATCTTTTGCTTACATTGTAACAGGGATTGAAACTTGGAAGTAACAGGGTAACTATATACAGTTCAAAACAAAGGAAGTAACAGGGTAACTACATACAGTTCAAACAAAGGAGCTTATAAATTATGTAAGTTATATTATCTATTAGAGACATAAAGTGAGCATGGTCAATTGTGAATGTGCCTAATGGTGAGTTTCTTTTGTAAATCACTGGGCATTATGTTGTCTGTTATATCCAAAAAAAAGCATCTTTCAGAAAATGGAAAAAGTAGCCAAATGACAAAAAGCCCAGGATACAACATAAGTACTGGCAAGTTAGATGCAAAGCATTGAAAAGGCAGGCAAAGAGAGAATTTGAAAAGAAGCTTGCCAAGGAAGCAACCACTCATTTTCAAATACATTCATAGCAAAAAACTTGTGAGAAAGTCAGTCAGACCATTAGATGATAGAGGGGTAAAAGGGGCACTAAAGGAGGACAAAGTCATAGCAAAGAGACTGACTTACTTCTTTGCTTCAGTCTTTGCTGAAGAAGATGTAGGGAAGCTACCCAGGCCAGAAATGATACTTAAAGTGAATGTATTGGAGGAATTGAAACAAGTCTTGATAAACCTGGAAGATGTAATACAGCAATTTGATAAAGAGTAGTAAATCACCTGGACTGGATGGTATTCCAGGGTGCTGAAAGATCTCAAAAATGAAATTGGAGACCTACTATTAGTAATTTGTAAACAGTCAGAAAAGCCATTATCACCAAACATCAAACTTCAAAAGGGTACAAGGCCATCGCCAAAATCCTTGGGATTCCTGTATCTGTAGGGAGGAGTAGCCTAGTGGTTGGGGCAAGGTACTTCAGGCCGGAAGGTCGGGGGTTCAAATCCCACTAGAGGACAGCAACCTTGGGCCGGAAGGATTGGGGTTTCTAGTCCCACAGATGCTCCTTGTGGTCTTGGGCAAGCCACTTAACCCTCCATTGCCCATGTTCCCTGTAAGTATTAGTGTATGTGTCTCATATCCCCATGTGTTAAATGTATCCCCCAATAGTGTTGTGACCGCTTTGATTGAAGGATAAGGCGGTATACAAAACTGTCTAAATAAATAAAATAAATAAATCTACAATTCGCAATGCTATTAAAAGGTCTTCTGCTCATGGAACTGTCGAGAATCTTCCTGGACGTGGTGGGAAGAAAATTAATCCAAGACGTCTTCAATGGTTAGTGTGAACTGTTGGAAAACTACCACTTTCTTCATCTAAAGAGCTTAAAGCTGCCCTGGAGCATTCTGAAGTTGTGGTTTCAACAGGGGCGGCCCAAAGGGGGTGCGGGGCCATGTGTGGAGACTCAGTGCTGGGCCTCATTTGCATAAGGTGCCTCATTTGCGTAAATATTTGCATAATGTTACCATACACTAACTTTTAGTAAACATGCCTCTTAATGAGTGTATGGATAAAGAAAGACTAAAAGATTTCTACATTACTATAATCCAGTGCCAACCGCCAGGCACATTAGGAACTACTACAAACACTGCCCATTTAGAACCCATAGCAAACCCGCCATATTCTAACAGCACTACCAGGACTCACAAAGCACCATACCCTACCTATCAAAAGGCAACACTGCAAATATTAAACCAATACATTTCAGAGAACAACAATACATGACCTACTGGGGAAAGAGAACAAGTGGCAATGTCAAATAGGAATTATATAAACAGAATACCTCAGCTCCGTTACACATGCAGAACATAGACCATTACCAAACAAAGGGATCACAATTTAGAAACAGGAAGACAATAATTAAACTGGGAACCCCAAAAGCCAAACTTGGAATGTACAACACTGTAAAAATAAAACTATAAATTAATTTCCACTGGTACTAAACAAAGCGCAGACGTTAATGATGCACATTTCCTAGAGCTGACATATTCCAGTTAATAAATTCAAAATAAAGAGATACTTTTCTACCTTTTGTGCATTTTTTTTCAGTTGCAATTGCTCCAACTACTTTCTTCTGGTTTCTTCGTGTCTTCTGCTAACTCTCCATTGTCTGCTGTCCATTTGTCCTTTCTTCTCTCTTCAAGTTTTTTTCCATCCTCTCTCTACATCTGCTTTAACATACTAATCTTTCTCCTTTTGCTCTTTCCTCATTCCTATTTCATCCACTCAAATTTTACCCCTCCATCCTCAATCCCCACTTACTCTCCCAATATCCGGCCAATTGTAGATTTGTCTTCCCTCCCACACAATATATTTTTTCCCTCTTCATTTCACTCTCCCAGCTCCATCCCATTCTAATCCTCCCCCAACATCAGCTCCCTTCTAATTCCAGCCCTACCCAGCATCCGCTCCCTTCTAGCCCCCCATCAGCCCATTTCCAATCCTATCCTAGCCCCACCATCAGCCCATTTCCAGTCCTAGCTCCCCCATCCATTTCCAGTCCTATCCGAGTCCCTCCATCAACTCATTTCCAATCCCAGCCCCCCTATCAGCCCATTTCTAGTCCTTTCCTAGCCCCCCATCAGCCCATGTCAAATCCTAGCTCCCCTCCACTCAGCCCATTTCCAATCCAAGCCCCCCATGAGCCTACTTCCAGTTCTAGCCCCTCCATGAGTCCATTTCAATTCAAGCCCCCACTACAGCCCATTTCCAACCTTAGCACCCCCCAACAGCCCATTTCCAAACCTATCCTAGCCCCTCCATCAGCCCATTCCCTGTCCTAGCCCCCCCACTCAGCCCATTTCCAGTCCTAGCTCCCTCCCCTCACAGCCCATTTCCATTCCAAGCCCCCTCCCCATCAGCGATTTGCAGGTCAAGCCCCCGTCCACTCAGCCCATTTCCATTCCAAGCCCCTGTCCCCATCAGCTATTTGCAGTTCAAGCCCCCCTTCCACTCAGCCCATTTCCAGTCCTAGCAACCCCCCAGCCCATTACCCATCCTACTTACCCCCCCCCATAGCCCATTACCAGTCCTAAGCCCCCCCACAACCCATTACCAGTCCTAAGCCCCCATCAGCCCACTTCCAGTCCTAACCCCCCTATCACCCCATTTTCAGTCTTACCCCCCCACAGCCCATTACCAGTCCTACTCCCCATCAGCCCACTTCCAGTCCTAACCCCTCCATCAGCCCATTTCCAGTCTTAGCCCCTCCATCAGCCCATTTCCAGTCCTAACCCCCTCATCAGCCCATTTCCAGTCCTAACCCCCATCACCCCATTTTCAGTCTTAGCCCCCCCCATAGCCCATTTCCAGTCTTAACCCCCCTCCCCCCCATCAGCCCAGCTAGATAATAAAAAAACACAGACCGGCTGCTGCTGCTGCTGCCACCGTGGCAGCAGCAGAATCGAGCACCTCGCGGGGCCCCCCTGCCCTGCAGAGTCCTCCTTTCAGCCTCAGCTCCCAAAGCGTGGGCTTTTCAGAGCAGCGAAGGGAGAGCTTCTCCTCTCGTGGCTCTGTTAATCCCACCGCGGGGCTGATGGCAGTGGCAGCAGCAACCGGTTTGTGTTTTTTTATTATCTAGCTGGGCTGATCGCTGATGCAAGATGTTTTTTGCGCGGGGCCCACTGAAACGCGGGGCCCTGTGCAAAAAACATTCATGCTCAATGGACGGGCCAGCCCTGGGTTTCAACCTGTGCCATATGCAGGGCCGGCCCGTCCATTGAGCAAGAATGTTTTTTGCACAGGGCCCCGCGTTTCAGGGGGCCCCGCGCAAAGAACATTCTGCTTTTTTTTTTATTACATTTAAAAACAAAAACCTGGCTCTAGCTGCTGCCGCTGCCGCGTCCGTCGCAGCAGCGGCAGAATGGCGTGTCCCGCGGGGCCCCTTCTCCTCTTCGAGCCCTCTGCAAGGGCTTTCAGATTCGCGAAGGGAGAGTTGTGCTCCCTCGCGTCTCTGTAAAGCCCGCAGGGGCTAATGGGAAATTTCCCATCAGCCCCTTTAGACGTGAGGGGCTGATGGGAAATTTCCCATTAGCCCCTGCGGGCTTTACAGAGACGCGAGGGAGCACTCTCCCTTCGCGAATCTGAAAGCCCTTGCAGAGGGCTCGACGTGGAGAGGGGGCCCCGCGGGACACGCCATTCTGCCGCTGCTGCGACGGACGCGGCAGCAGCTAGAGCCAGGTTTTTGTTTTTAAATTTGCCGGAAGGGAAGGGAAGGGAAGGGAAGGGAAGGGGGGGGGGGGCTGATGGAGGCTGTCTGGAAATGGGGTGATGGGGGGTTAGGACTGGAAATGTGCAAGGGGGGGGGGTTAGGACTGGAAATGTGCAAGGGGGGGGGTTAAGACGGGAAATGGGTTCGGACTGGAAATGGGCTGGGGCTGATGGAGGCTGACTGGAAATGGGCTGGGGGGGTTAAGACTGGTAATGTGCTGGGGGGGTTAAGACTGGTAATGGGCTGGGGGTTGATGGAGGCTGACTGGAAATGGGGTGATGGGGGGTTAGGACTGGAAATGGGCTGGGGGGGGTTAAGACTGGTAATGGGCTGTGGGCTGATGGGGGCTGTCTGGAAATAGGGTGATGGGGGTTAGGATTGCTAATGGGCTATGGGGGGGGTTAGGACTGCTAATGGGCTATGGGGGCGCTAGGACAGGAAAAGGGCTGATGGGGAGGGGTTAGGACTTGAGGTGGGCTGATGTGGTTAGGACTAGTAATGGGCTGTGGGCTGATGGGGGGGTTAGGACTGGCAATGGGCTATGGGGGGCTGACTGGAAATGGGCTGATGGGGTTAAGACTGGAAGTGGGCTGATGGGGGGTTAGGACTGGTAATGGGTTATAGGGGGGGGCTTAAACTGAAAATGGGTTGATGGGGGGCTAGGACTGGTAATGGGTTGGGGGATTGCTATGACTGGAAATGGACTGAGTGGACGGGGAGGCTTGAACTGCAAATAGCTGATGGGGAGGGAGCTTGGAATGGAAATGGGCTGTGAGGGAAGGGAGCTAGAACTGAAAATGGGCTGATGGAGCAGCTAGGATAGGACTGGAAATGGGCTGTTGGGGGGAGCTAAGATTGGAAATGGGCTGTGGTGGGGGCTTGAATTGAAATGGACTCATGGAGGGGCTAGAACTGGAAGTAGGCTCATGGGGGGGCTTGGACTGGAATTGGGCTGAGGGGAGGGGAGCTAGGATTTGACATGGGCTGATGGTGGGGCTAGGAAATGACTAGAAATGGGCTGATGGGGGGCTAGGATTGGAAATGAGCTGATGAAGGGACTCAGACTGAAAATGGATGGGGGAGCTAGGACTGGAAATGGGTTGATGGGGGGCTAGGACTGGAAATGGGCTGATGCAGGGACTAGAAGGGAATGGATGCTGGGTGAGACTGGAACTAGAAGGGAGCTGATGTTGGGGGAGGATTAGAATGGGATGGGGCTGGGAGAGTAAAATGGAGAGGGGAAAAATATTTTGTGTGGGAGGGATGAAAAATCTACAATTGGCCGGGTATTGGGAGAGTAAGTGGGGATTGAGGATGGAGGGGTAAAATTTGTGTGGATGAAATAAGAATGAGGAAAGAGCAAAAGGATAAAGATTAGTATGTTAAAGCAGATGTAGAGAGAGAGGATGGAAAGAAAACTAGAAGAGAGAAGAAAGGACAAATGGACAGCAGACGATGGAGAGTTAGCAGAAAACATGAAGAAACCAGAAGAAAGTGGCTGGAGCAATTGCAACTGAAAAAAAATGCACAAAAGGTAGAAATATATCTCTTTATTTTGAATTTATTAACTGGAATATGAAAGTTCTGGGAAATGTGCATCATTAACGTCTGCGCTTTGTTTGGTACAAGAGGAAATTGATTTATAGTTTTATTTCTACAGTGTTGTTGTACATTCCAAGTTTGGCTTTTGGGGTTCCCAGTTTAAATTATTGCCTTCCTGTTTCTAAATTGCGATTCCTTGTTTGGTGATGGTCTATGTTCTGCATGTGTAACTGAGCTGAGGTATTCTGTTTATGTAATTCCTATTTGACATTGCCACTTGTTCTCTTTCCCCAGTATTCTCTGAAATGTACTGGTTTAATATTTGCAGTGTTTCCTTTTGATAGGTAGGGACTGGTGCTTTGTGAGTCCTGGTAATGCTGTCAGGATACAGCGGGTTTGCTATGGGTTCTAAATGGGCAGCGTTTGTAGTAGTTCCTAATGTGCCTGGCGGTTGGCACTGGATTATAGTAATGTAGAAATCTTTTAGTCTTTCTTTATCCATACACTCATTAAGAGACATGTTTACTAAAAGTTAGTGTATGGTAACATTATGCAAATATTTATGCAAATAAGGCCACTTATGCAAATGAGGCCCCGCACCGAGTCTCCGCACATGGCCCCGCACCCCCCTTGGGCCGCCCCTGGCCATATGCCATGCACTAAACAAAGAAGGACTTCATGAGCAAAGGCCAAGGAGGACACCCACTGCTCAATGACAAACATAAAAAGGCATGCCTGATCTTTGGAAAAACCAACCTTGAGAAATCACAATCCTTCTGGGAAAATGTTCTATAGAGAGCTGAAACCAAACTTGAGCTCTTTGGCAATGCAAACCAGCGATACATTTACAGGTAAAGAAATGAAGCTTATAAAGAAAGAAAATACCCTTCCTACAGTTAAATATGGTAGAGGTTCCATTGCTACTTCAGGAACTGTAAGCCTGGAATGTATTAAAGGAACCATGGTCAGAGGACTACCAAGGTATTCTGGAGCGAAATTTGCTACCTAGTATCAGAAAGATAGGTCTGGATCGAAGGTCATGGTTTCTCCAGCAGGAAAATGACCTAAAACATATATCCAAAAGTACAGAAGAATGGTTAAAAAGGAAACAATGCACTGAAGGGTGCCATTAATCCTGTCCAGGTCATATTTTGCTTGTTTCTCAGAAATTACTAAGTTGCACAGACATCTTTTTGTTGTAGTATACCTTTGAACATACTATTAAAATATTATATTGACATACAGTTGGACTATTTCTCAATTATTTCTCAATATATTGTACACAACATACCTAAAATGTAAAAGGTGCCAATAATGTTGACCACAAGTGTATGTAATACTTTCATTTCTATCTCTTTGTAAACTATTTTATATGACTTGTGCCAAGACTCGGTATATACAATTTTCTAAATAAAGAAATAATGTTGGTTGCAGCATAGAGGTGACTAAGGGGAGGGGGCAAACATTTTTTTCTTTGGTTTCATTTTTTTTTGTGGTTAATTTTTTTTTTACTTTAAAGAAATGAAACAAGCACAAAAGAAAATAAAACAAGTTGAAAAGGGTGTACATAGTTTCACACTATGGCACGTTTCCCCTTTCCTCCATATGCAGTTAAAACAGCCATCGTAAAGGATGTCTTGGTAGGCTAGTAGGAGACCTAGTCCTTAGTGGAACACCAGATGTAGTGCAAGAGATAAGGGTGTTGGGGCCACTTGGCAATAGTGATCATAGCATGATCACCTTTGATTTAATTAGTGAAGGAGGGATAGTAAGGAAATCCACAGTACTACCCTTTAACTTTCGAAAGGGAGACTATGATAAAATGAGGAAAACAGTTAAGAAAAAACTAAAAGGAGCAGTTGCAAAGGTTAAAGACGTACATCAAGCTTGGGTGTTGTTGAAAAATACTATCTTGGAAGCCCAGACCAGCTGTATTCCACGCTTTAAGAAAAGTGGAAGGAAGTCCAAAAAACTGCCAGCATGGTTTAAAGGTGAGGTCAGAGAGGCTGTTGTTGCCAAAAAAGCATCTTTCAGGAAATGGAAAAAAGAGCCAAACTATGAAACCTGGAAACAGCACAAGCACTGGCAAGTCAAATGCAAGGCATTGATAAGGCAGGCAAAGAGAGAATTTGAGAAGAAGCTTGCTGCGGAAGCAAAAACGCGAAATAAAGACCTTTTCAAGTACATTCGTAGCAAAAAACCTGTGAGAGAGTCAGTTGGTCCATTAGATGATAAAGGGGTTAAAGGAGCACTAAGAGGCGACAAGGCAATAGCGGAGAGACTGAATGAATTCTTTATGTTTTATGTTTATGTTTTATTTCATTTGATAAAATACCGCCTTTCAGGGTAGGCAAAGCGGTGTACAATAAAACCAAATTAAAAGAAGGCCGAAGCCAACGAAATGGAAAGGAAATACAAATTCTTAATAGGAAAGCAATAAAACAAGAGAGACAGGACCAAAAAACATAACAGAAAACAAACACGAGGAAAGCGAGGATAGGACACGTGGGATTCACACGAAGGGAGAGGGAACATCAAACGCCAGGGAAAAGAGGTGAGTTTTCAAGTTCTGTTTAAAAGTGGGGTGGTGAGGTTCCAGGCGGAGTGAGGAGGGGAGGGAGTTCCAAAGGGCGGGGCCGGCAAAAAAGAAAGCGGAGGAACGGGTAGATTGTAGATGGGCACGGGAGGGGGAGGGGAGAGCGAGGCGGTTAAGGTGGAAGGAACGGGGAGTGTACCTGGGAGAGTGAAAAGAAAGAAGGTCGGTTAAATATTGAGGGGTACCTGTATGAAGAGCTTTGTGGACCAGAATGAGCAGTTTGAAGTGAGCACGGTAGGGAAAAGGGAGCCAGTGAAGACGAAATAATAGGGGCGTTATGTGATCACGGGGGGAGGAATGGGTGACCAAGCGGGCAGCAGTATTCTGGATCCGTTGTAGGCGGGACTGTTGGGATTTAGAAAGACCGATGAAAAGTGAGTTTGCGAAGTCGACCCGTGATATAACCAAAGATAGCAATAAAGTGGTGAGCGCTGAAGAGGATAAGAAAGGGCGAACTGCACGAATTTGTCAGAGGAAGAAAAAGGAAGATTTGGTGATATGTGATATATGGGAGTGGAAAGATAGGTCAGAATCAAAGTGAACCCCAAGATACCGAAATGAAGAAACTAAAGGAACAGGAGAACCAGAGAAAGAAGGGGCCAACATGAGGGGAGGGTTGTTGTGGGAGAACCAGATAGCAATAGTCTTGGTGAGATTAAGGTGAAGACAGTTGTGAGTCAGCCAGTTCGCCACAGCGGAGAGACAGGAATTTAACGCGG